>JAECWT010000253.1:1340000-3740000 GCA_018150885.1 Drosophila tristis | reverse complement strand
TCGTTCCACTCGTTGTGCTCTGTTCTGTGTGTGTACTTTTATCCGTGTTTCGTATTGAATAACAAATTATTTGTGGCATCTGTTTAGGGCTGGTAGGAAGCTGCAGGAAAGCAGGAGAAAATGGACAATGAGCGGGCGTTAAACGTCGCTTGTTAGATGTCCGTCAGAGTCATTGAGCCATGGATCCTATCCTCTTGTTGTTTGCTCATTCGAACGGAAGCTTGAAACACCAGGAATTAAGATAGTTTAATGTTCTCTCTCTCACTCTCTCTCTTTCGAATGAAGTTCAGAGTTGAAACTATCTTTTTGTGTCGGCTGCTGCTGCTGCTGCTGTCATGCCCCAAAGGAGATGGACTCCCCATACCCAGCTCAATCTCAATCTCCCCTCCTGCTGGATACGTGAGTAATTTTCCAATGAATAGAAAACATTTTTGAGTAGAAGCGCATATAACTTTTAATACAATTTGTAGGCTCTGCTGACCTCCGACCTCGCTGGCTGTGGCTCTGTGGTTGGCTCTCTCTTCATTAGGATTTTGCCATTTTTTATTTCATTTTTTTTTAATGTTTTTTATGGCTTTGCCAAGAGCCAGGGAATTTATTGCCGCAGGTTCAAAGCATTTTCGATGGGTGGCCGTGCCCCTCCACTTATCGGTCGGCTGGCGTCGACACGCTTGCTGCATTTTCAATTGCATTTCCAATAAATTTCCAATTTTTCCCAGCCTCAAGTTCCTCTTCTTTTGCTTCCTTTTGCTCCTGCCAAATTGCAGAGAGAAAGAAAATTCGCGTAGCATTTAATTTTCACATGACTTCCGCGTGAACTGCAAGCGAGAGAGAAATGCATTTTGAGGCCAGAGGTCGAAGATTGAGGCTAGGAGGTTCCTCTGGGAGTTCTTTGCTGCTGGTGCTGATGCTGCTGCTTCTACTGCCTGGAGGGGGCGTGTTGCAGGATGTGTAATTAGTGGGCGTGGCGTGTGTTAATTATCCTCCTAATTGGAGTTTGTGGTGAGGCGAAGTGGAATGGAATGTGGTTAAAAATTGCCCCATGTGAGCAACGGAATGAAATTATTGTTAAAAGTGGTGTCCTGCTTCTTAGGGACTTATGGGGAAAGGCATATGGTGTCACAAAGGATGATGACACTTGAGCTACTTTATTGGGAGTCACATTGGGGTCACATTTTGTCATGCCACTTCCCTCTACGAGAAAAAGGTCCAGCGCATATCGCTTCGAATATCTGAACAAAAATTCAATTATTATTCAACGTTTGATCAAATTTTGATCGTTTTTAAACACTGGAAAATTCAGCCCATATGCTCTGTAAACGGTAGACTTCTGAGAAGATTTCCTTTTTGTAAAGTTCCCCTTAGAAATTTTCTAATAAATATAGTACAAGTGTTTGATAAAAGGCATTAAAAATGATTTATTAAATTTTTATTTATTCACAAATATTATCCATTGAATACTTTTATTTCATCCGGGGTTAAACTTTATACAAACTTAAAGGGTCACACTATAGGTGTTTGGATTCACGTAGGCACACTCTGTAAAATACTGTTCAAACATTAAAGAAATATGGTAACACTGTAAATACTCGAGATGCAGTAACTACGTAATTTTGGTTTTTTTGAATTCGATTTTAATTGGGGTAACCCAGACTATCGCTGGCTCCAAGGGATTTATTGTAAAAATAAAAAGAATCTTTTTTCCCATTTCTTCCAATCGTCATATTGTAATGTGTTTCCCCAGATGCAGGGTCTGGCCAATACCCAGACCTTCTAAATTTACCACGAAGAATGGCTCTCCAGGGTTAAAAAGATTTTTTCTTCCTCCCCAAAAAGTTTTCTATTTAAGAAAACACTTTAAAACAACTTTAAAACATTTTATTGCCAAGTATTTTCATTATTATTAATATATACATATTATATTCTATTATCCTTTGCCAATCTCCTTTGCCAATCTCCAACAGCTCCTTCTTCAGTCCATTCTATCCTCGAAATCAAAGGTGTTTGAGCATCTTCTTTGGAGCATCGTCTCCCCAGTAGCCTCCAAAAGACAGGCAGCATCCTCTGAGCAGGTCCAAAACCCAACTAAACTTTTATTGGGCGCCGCTTTGTCTTTTATAACCTGCTGCCAGCCAATGGGAGTTGGTTTCTAATTTACAAATAAAAAGCGGGTGGAAATTTGTTGGGGTTGCTATTCGGAACAGCTTTGGCTTTCGCCAGAAATATGAAAGCTACAGAATAGAGCTTAAAAATAGCTTTTTGCAGGGGGAAATATACCATTATTTTGGTTATCGGATAAAGTATTTTATGTTGCCTAACAGTGGGTGTGCTTAACCGAGAGATGGAGAAACGGGAAATGTTTTAGTTTTACATTGGCAAAGTAATGGAGTTAAGAGTTAATAGCCTTAACAGATTTAAGAGAAACAGCATGTAGATAACAGCATAGTTAACAGCGACATTGACATAACAGATGTACGAACTTAACAGTGACTAAAAGGAAGCCTTTGTATAGGTTAACATTTTAAGGGACTTGAAACGATATTTAACAGGCAAAAGATGAAGTAATTTAACAGAAAATTAACATGAGAATTGGGGACTGTATAAATGTATTTTAACAGCAAATGAAAAGTGTGTTAACAGCAGATCCCTAATGAAATTTAGAAGCCATTTCCCTTCGAATTAGCCATCAAGTTCTGAGCTATTTAAACCTCTTTCTAAACCACCATTTAAGTCTCAGTTTATGTATTTATTTAACCAATAAAACTATTTCAATATCCTTCAATTGCTGCATATATCCGCACACGTATGTGGATGGAAGCATTTGTTGGATTGACATCCATTTGGCATTCGATACTCTTTGGCTTTTGCGGTTAAAACAAATTAAGTGGAATTAATTTGACTACCTCTGACTTTTCACCTGTGCAACCGCGCACTCACTAGCAGCAGTACACGCAGCACACACTCATCCATTCCCGCCCCTTCATGCCTTCATGCATCTGTAGCTGTGTGCATTTATGATTTCAGAATCAGAAAAAGGCCAGGCCTCTTCTTCCAATGCATTGGAACAGTAGAGGCCTTTGTTTGGATTGCTGTGCGTTTTGCTGTTTTCGCTGTTTCTGACATTTTTGAGTTGCTTTTTCCACCCAGTGCCCCCCTCTGTGCCCCTCTCTCTGTGCTTTTGCTGCATTAAATATTCATCATGGAAAAAGCCCTCGTACAAAAAATCATGCCAGCGATATCCACACATGCAGAATGTGTGGAGAGGGAGAGAGAGAGAGAGAGAGAGAGAGATGTTTATGGTAATTTATACCCCGAATGGGCAGATTGAAATTCATGTAAATAAATTGCACCTGTAAAAATAATTAAAGCCAGTCGCTCCGCTCGCTGGCTAAAACATATGAAAACTCCGAACGTTTCACTTGGCAGTGCATAAATTTGCTCTCTTTTACACACTCCCTCCATATCCATATCCATATATATCTTTACTATATAGTGGCTAGATGTTGTAGGTGTGTGTGGTAGGGCTACTTGTTATTTGTTATAAGAGTAAAAAAAAGGAAATATGTACAAAAAACTTTCGTGCCAGACGACGGAGCACTTGAGGTGCTCCTGGGGGACCTTCCTTTGCCTTCGTTCCCAAAGTGCGGGAACGTCAAGTGGACTTCAGACAGGAGGGCCAAGCAGCAACAAGAAAAAAGGAGACATTGGTTGTGAGAGTACAATTTAAAGATACCCTTTAGATACCTTTGAGAAACCATTTTTCCTACGAAATCTCTCCAATATTCACTGGCTATTTAATTAATATAGATTTATGCTATTAAAACCATGTAATAGTGTCAACCTATTAATTCAGTATGTGAAGCAAAAAAGAGTCTTATGGGAAGTTCTCAAAAGTGCTTCTTTTCCGAACTGAGACAAACCTCTTCCCATAGCTATAATTCCTCATTCTCCCTGTTGTACCCTCTAAAAAGAACGTTCCACGTGCAAAAAATTCTTTTGCTACTTTTCCAGGGCGTAGCACAAAAAAAAGAAGAGGGTAAAAAGAGCGAAAGAGAGAGAAAGAGGGGAAAAGGTGCTCTTCAGGCCAACAAATATTTTTATAATTTCCTTTTCCACAGAAAATTTGCATTTTTCTGTTGCGTTTGCTGCTGCTGTTGTTGTGTCTGTGTATGCGTCTGTGTGTGTGTGAGTGTGTGTCCGTTGTGCCTGCCATTTCCGCTTTGCGCTTTGCCACTTTGCCATTTCCGGTTTTGACGGCTCGACGGGTATTTTCTATTTCTTTGCCATAATTGCAAAAAAAAAAATAACCTTCTTTCCTACCCAGAAGCATGTTGCATACAATTCCGAATGATTTTCAATGTGAATGTCAATGAAATTAAGGAAATTTTTTAATTTGAGGAAAGCGTTTTTCTGCTCGAAGGAGTACGCGATAATTCTGTCGATTGTTGGGTGGCAAAATGATGCATGGAATGAGGCAATGTATGGAGGGAGTAATGATGATTCGATTGATTGTTGAAATATTTATTTTGTGTGGGTAAATATGTTGGGCATTAATTCAAGGGGAATTGTTTCATATCAGTGGGAGCAGATTTATTTTAAACAGTTTTCAGCGCAACACTGATTAAATCCAGAGTTTCGCATCACTTGTTTTGTGCTTCCCGAACTGTTTGCAATACTAAGTGGCAGAATCTACAGCTTCCAAGGAATATTTCCTCTGTGTTTGCTTCACGCTTTTTAGGCTTACAGGCAGTTACAGGCACTCATATTTTCACTAGTTCCATTCCACAGCCATATTTGCCTTTTTGCAACACTTTTTCAGCTCCCTTTTCTGCTGGTTAAATCACTGCTATCATTTATAAAACGCTGACAAATGATTAACCATTAAATTACACATTAATTTTCAATTCAATTATTAATATTAATTTATTAATTTTCCATTTAACTGTCCACTTTCGTTGCCCTCTTTTCCGGCGGCTGTTGACATTTCATTTATTGTAAAATAAACAGCGCGCAGCACAGAGCCTTTAAATATTGATTGGCTAGAAAGGGCAGACACAGAATTCTGGCCCAAAAGGAGTCCCTAATTAACATTTAAAATTATCAAGCTGCCATAAATAATTTCGCTTCGGAGATACAGTTGAAACTTTGCAGACATCGATGGGCCGGGAAGGGGAAGGTCGTCTGTTCCGATTGCTGTTTCCTCCCTTTGTGTCTGTGGATTGTTTGTGGGTCAGATACAGATACAGATGCAGATACATTCAGAAATATATCAAAGCGTAGAGGAAAAGGCACATAAACGTTGCATAATTTACATAAAATTGCATTAATATGTTCTTTCCACACACACACTCACACGAGAAACCCACAAGGGGATCCACAGAAATGCTCGTAAATGCAAGCTGTGTCCAGAGCCAAAGAGAGCTCCTCCACTTCCACTCAACTCCGCTTGGACCATAACTCATCCGTTTTCCGGAGGAAAATACACACACACACACAGGCCTCTTCTCTCTGTCCTCCCTGTATTGCTCTTCAACAGAAAATTCACACCAAAAAATCAAAAAGCAATAATGATGCTCGTGGAAAAGTGGGAAATGTAGAAGGAAAAGTCTGGCCAATGTCTGTGTGTGTGTGTGTGTCTGTCTGTCGGGGAAAAGCCAGCAAGTGCCGTGTTTTGGGCTACGTGGAAAACTTTTCGAGTATTTGTCGTTATAAATTTGACATCAATTGCCACCACGCGGCATGTGGCCAAACGAACGAACGAAGTAAGGTCCTGCATGCCTAAAGAATGCCGCCTGATGGTGGATAGACCCCAAAGGGATGGTCGGAGGAAATCGAGGGATTGAATGTCTGCAAGTGAAGAAAATAGGAAAAGGTTAACGACAGGCTTTAGAATCTAAAGTTTAGATGAAAGGAATGAAAAAAAAAATTAAATTAAAAAATATAGAATAAGATGTGGGAAAATATAGGAATAAAGGGAAGAAAATATAGAAAAATTTAGTCCAAAAAAATAAATAAAAAATAAACATATTTTCTTTTTTAAAACTTCAAATATTTTTTAAATTTAAATTTTAAATTTCAAGAAATTTTGATAAAGGTCCTTGTTATATTTTCCCACTTGAAGAAGCATAGGATTTTTGTTGAATGTAATTTGAATTTTTACCAACTTAAAAGTTACCTGACAAATTCTCAAACCTCTAAAACTTCCATCTATAACCAGCCCTGGAAGAACTCACGGATTTGGGAGGGCTCCCTGGGCGCTCCAGGACTCGGTATGCAGCCCTGAACTAGTGGCTGTGCATCCCTAAATTTAACTAGATCCATTTCTAGTGCGCATGACCCATGAAATAACATAATTGGCGGAAAAATTCAACTTTTGCAATTGAAAACTTTGAAAGTAGCATCAGATTTAGTTTCCTGGGTAATTTTTCGTTATTAATTTATGTTTATTTTTATTAAATATTAATTCTAGTGATCATTCTGGTAGCCTTTTTTCATTAGTAATTTTCTTGGTTACGTAAATAAACATTAACATGAATATTAGAAAAAAGTTCCGAAGAGTTTCGTATTTTTTACAAAAAACTCCTTAGGTTTCTTTGATTTAAAAACATTTTACATCATCTAAACTTATAAACTTTCTGATGAAAATCTTCAGCTTAAATTAAGCTTTTAGTTGATTTTGAAACCTATGAAACTTAAAGCTCATTCGCCATAAAAAGAAGAAAGTTAAACCGTATAAAAACAGCAGTTATATATATTCGAAATCTAAAATCTTATTTTAAATAAAATTAAATATATATTAAAAAAAATCCTGAAAAATGTTTGAACATTCTCTTACATTTTCTTTTCTCTTGTGTAGCTTGCAAAGTTTAGGGACCCATAAATCAGTTGAAATTCACATAAGTTATGCCATTTACTCCATACAACTTGTGCGAATTTTCCATGCAACCATTTCCCCCTTCTGCGGGAAATCCTTTGTGGAAGCAGGAAGCTAATGACGTGTGAAATTCTCTCTGATGTGTTACCTGGCGGGATGGTAATAGTAATGCTATCTTGTGGATAGGCCAACGCTGAGAGTCGACGAGCAGCCACTTAACATGGTATTCCGGGTAGATCCTTCAGTCCTCCTACTGCCAGACACTCTTTTAGCTCGGAGTTTTTCAATTTCACGCGCCCTGCCATCAGGGCATAAAGAAAAGTGCAAGCGTTTCATGTTCATTGGGGGAGTGTTGCCCGCAGGTGCATGCAATCGAAAGGGGTGGGGAAGGAAGATGGGAGGAGCTGGAGGGATGCAGCGCCGCCCTCAATTTGAAATGCACATCACGTTTTTAGCCACTTTTTTGGCGACAGGCGGCAGACGAATGAACGAACGAACGGAACGCAGGCAGGCAGGAATCTGGGGGATATAGAAGGGGTCGCGTGGCAGACTAAACCATGGCACGTGTGCCCCTCCAGAGAGTGAGGGGGGAGACTGCCTATATCCGTCTTCTCCTCTACCCCTAAAGTGCATTTTATAATATTTTCCACCATTTTACCGCCACACTCCTCAAAGCCAAAGGACATGTTTCATTGAATAATCGAATTCAATCAGCGAATCAATATCAACCAACAAAAATACCAAATAATGCTATTAACTTTCCACAGTAATCCCTGGCATCGAAGGAACTCTGAATATAATCGGAATGTTTGTACCTAAGAGACGGATAAATTATGGATAATTCCTGGCATAATATCTGCATTTTATGGCCCCACACAAAAGAGGGTTGGAACAGCACGTAAGTAAACATTTTCTTAATTATACGACGAGTACGAGTATATTCTCTTGGCACACGGAAAAATAATTACAATTGGCACACATTTTATCGTTTACTTTATTTCTAAAGTTTTCTCTCATGGAGAAGTTTATTTTTTTTTATTTGGCTTTGTTTTGCGGAGCCAACTTTTCGCATTTGGCTATGAATTTTATGCGAGAGTTCCATTTGTTTATGAAATTTATGCTGACAGTTGTTCGAATTATGCAAAATATTCAGAGGTTTTTTTCTCGGAAATTATATTAGTTTGAATAGTTTATGGCGTTAAAAGTGGGTCAAAATGCGGAGAGAGATGATGGTATTTTGGATTGAAATTATTACTGACAATTTGGCTGGGCTCAAGGATACTTCTAATGTTCTATTTTCATATAGGTTGCATTAAAAGCATTTAAACAATTTCTGTAAATTTCTAAACCTTAATTTTCTTACCCCGAACTTCTTTAAACATCAAAATTAGGTCCTTGCTTACCGCCCCATGCCACCTTTTACCCCTTCTTGAAGGGGATAGCCCCCTTGGGAGCGACCTCCAGCAATAGATCATCATTTGCATCCTTAACATTTTTTATGAAATAAATTTTCAAGACAATACACAGCCAAAAAGGAAAATGCAAAATACTTTAATACTTTTTTCGGTAGACGGGAGAAAAAGAAGAACATTATTCGATTGAAATATAAAAACCACAAGAACACAAAGAAGGAACACAAACAGCAGAGAAAGCAGGACAGAGAGAGAGTGTAAGAGAGAGTGAGAAAAGGGGAAATGAGAAATGGAAATAGGGGGTCATAGGACAACACTAAAAAAAGAAGGCAAATTTTATTTGCATTGCGGCTTTTCAATTCGTCTAAGAACATAAAACGCAAGCAGCGGGAAGGGAGGAGAGGAAACCCTTTCGAATGATGGAAAATAAAGTAAAGTTGTAAAAACAGAAAAGAGAGGGAAAGAGAGAGAGGGAGAGATAGAGGCAGAGTGTGTGAGAGAGAGGGAGAGCTGCAGGCTGAATGGCAGACGGAGGCGCGGCGTCTTAACAATTTCCTGCCCAACTTCTGCTTCATTGCATATTTCCGTTTCCTTCTGTCGGCGAGTCGGCACTCCCGACTCACGACTATAGTCTATGGAGTGCTCCTCCCCCCGTACCCCGCTCCGTTTGTCTGCCTCCTTGGCGAGGCACATATGGAAAAGCGACAGCCGACGAAACACTTTTCCCTCTTCACTATTTTTCCCCCCGTTTTACGATTTGCAATTATTTTTGCTCATTTCAGCAGAAGCAAACATGCCCGCAATTCCTTGAGGGACAACTAACAACAGATACGAGTCCTGCCAGAGTCCTGCCCACACACAAAAAATAGTGGAAGCTCCCCCTTTGACGCCCCTTGCGCTCCTCTGACAATTTACATAAGTTGATATTTTTCGAGTTGTTTCACTTCGACAGAGTCCTTTCCCTTGCCTTCGATTCCTGCGATGTTTTGTGAGCAAAAGTTGTGCAGTTCTCGTATTCTCAGAAGATGTAGCTACACAGAGTGAGAGAGAGAAGGAGAGAGAGTGTGTGGGGGCTGCTTGCAGATAGATTTACAACATGAAAAGCATTTTAACTGCAGCCGAACGAAGCGAACCTTCTGTTGCATGCCGCCACTGTCTCTGTCTTTGTTTCTGTGTGTCTCCTTCGTTTTGTGTCTCTGGTTCTTTTTTTTTTTTGGTTTTTTGTGAGTGTGTGTCGAAGGGTATCATCGCCTTGGGGAGGTAATTGTCTTTGAAATCGCATGCTGAGTGGTTTGTTTAATGCTTGTAAGACGAAGATATAGCAGGGAAACATGACATTGAGAGGCATAGGCAGTCATAGAAGTCAGATGAAGATGGGAATGGATATGGGGAGACAGAATGAGGAGTTCTATGGCCAGAAATAGTCATATTGCTAGGAGCAAGAGCTGACATGTCGCTGTGTCAAACGAAATACATTCTGAAGTTGCATCAAAGTGGCACGACAAGTCGGCGGCTCATCAGTCTTGTCTAAGGGTAGGATCCAATTCACTTCTGCAATCGACCATCAGTTATTTTTGGGGAAATCTTTCCTCCAATCAGATCTCCACCGGGATTCCCAACCGTTTTTAGTTGATTAAATTTTAAAGTACTAAACAGAGCAACCCTCCCGTAATGACGACATGCGGCTGTCAACATGTGGCGTTAACCCTCATCCGCATCCCCATTCTCTAGCAGGAATCCTGGCTGAAAATTACCCACGTAAAAAGCGAAAGAGAAAAAAGAGAGTTCCACTCTCTCTCCCTCCACAGCAATTGGCATAAAATGAAAACTGAGGCAACACACACAGGAGGAAAAGTGCCAAAACATTTGCCTTTCAAGTGGCCTCCCCCCCAATCCCATTCCATCCACCCGTACTACCAATAATTTTCTAGCCGGTCGGTAGCGTGTGCGGAAAATCAAAATAAAACGTTTTTCGTTTCATTTGCAATGAAATTTTTGCAAGTGCCACACAGCACTGGGCCGGCCTGCCACCTCTCTCTATCTTTGTTTTGCCTGCTGGCCTGCTGCCGTGATGTCTGTCTGTTGGTTGTTGTTTTCCCCTGAAAATCGTTTTCCAATACAGTATAGAGTTTTCTCTTCCTGAATGTGGCGGCATGTGTGGCATGGCGGCATGGGGCAGGGGTACGGCATTTTCTATGCACGACATGTGGGCAATCAGCGCTCATGTCCATGGGATACTTCTTTTGGCTCGTTCCCTTTTTTTCGTACTGGTTCTCTATACCCATTCCAGCACTGCCAGGTTAATGCGGTCTATGGGTGGGTATATCGATACCCCTTAGGGGTAGTAGGGTGTATTGTTTTTTGAGTTTATTTGGATCATGGGCTTTTTTTATGTATATACTGAAATTTCCTTGAAATCGTAAAAATATTAAAAAACGAAAAGAAAGTAATTATGTGCCCATACAGCCCCATTTGCGTATCTTTGTGATCATTCTAACCCTATCATTCCTATTGAGAACCAACGGTATGCCTTAGTCGAAACTGCCAACATAAATTCGTCCACTTTTTTTTCCCTATATTCCTCTCCCTCTGCACACTGTTTTTTTTTTGCAGGGGATATCTATTTTCAGTTTTATTTCTCACTTGCCTCATGAATATTTAACTGCCGATGCAATTGACGATGATTGTTATGTTGTTTGCTGGTGGAACGAAGGCACACCTCGTGTTTTACAATTAGAACATCGGGAATACCGGTATTGGAGGATTGATTTTGCTACTCTTCTTTTTTACTGATACACTTTCCATTTATCAATTTGCTTAACATTTTTCCTGGATTTCGCCCCCAAAAGAAATTGCAATTTTAACGCATGACAGGGCATTCTCAATGCGCTCCAAGCCATAAAGAAGAAGGAAAAACCTGCTCAAGCACTTGAGCCATTCTGCTTTTGCTGATTTTTCTTTCTCTACTTAGACATCGTCGCGTAATCGAATATAAATTGAATTTTTTTCCACAACAAATGGATTTTCCACTGAAGAGTTTTCCGTCCACTCGTCTTTGACTTTCATTCAAAGCGACGAAAATATAAGCATCAGATTAATATTATGCATTAAAAATGAATACAAAAAAAAAAGAGAAATTTGTAGACTGCCAAACATTTTTATGGGATTTTCGTTAGAAATTTATTTTGGCAACATTTCTCTTTGGTAAAAAAATTCTCTACTTGTTTGGATATTCATCTTTTCTTATTTAATTTTCTTGGCAAAGTTTTGCTTGATTGAAAAATTTGAGGCCATAAATAATGTAGAAATGCTTGGAGGAGGCTGGGCGGATATAATTTATGATGTCGTTTTGAGGGGTCATTCACATTCATTTGTAATCATTAAAACTATCATGAGAAACGAGATGGATGGCACCCTCCAGTGTATGGGGAAAAGAGTGATGGAAAAGGATTTAAATTTTACTTTAAATTTCGCTCCTCAAACTGCTACCATCTTTGGGGTGTCTTTGCCACAAGCAGAATTTTCTTTTCCTTTAAAATATTTTTCTGCTCCCTGGAGATTTCATGTCTATTTTCGGTACTCTTAATATTTTTCTTTCTACATTTCGCACGCTTTTCTCTCTCTAGTTCTATGTAGATCTCTCTCTCTCTCTCTCTTTCCCTGTCTGTCTCCCTGTCTGATTGAATATTTTGTTTTGGGCTGTCGCTACGCTCTCGCACTTGTTCTGCATTTTATTTTCATGCTATGGCATGTTTTTTTGCATTTATTGCGTGGCCAGAGAGTCCCCCTCCTCCAGATCCTGGCTGTAATGTATGCTCGTCACGTCTAGCCACTTGTGTCCTGAGTACAGAGCTACCCTCCTGCCTCGTGCCACTCCTCCTGTGGCTATTTTCGACGGCGCCGTGTGGCTCGTGTCTACACATTCACTTAGTGTGGAGCGGGGGCCTCTCGTTTGCATATTGATATGCGGCGAAATCTACTGCCATTTTCCATTTACTGTTTCCCCAAATTAAGAGATGTTTTCTTGCTGTTCACACCTTTTGCTGTGGCTGCACATTTTCTCTTATTCCATCATTAATTGTTGCCTACTTTTCAGCGCCACTTTCAGTTCTCAGAGGCGCGTGTCTAAGGACCCCGTCTAGACGGAAGTTTTAAGCCGAAAAACAAATGAAAACAAATTCCCAACAAACGCCCTAAAATGGTCGAAATTTCCAAAAGGAAAACCCTGACCAACCTCAAGGCGGGAAAATCCGTATAAAATAAATAAAACCCTAAAAAAGGCAAAGACCTCTAAAATTTTGTTGTGTGTCCCATTAAAAGTGCACATAAAAAACGAGGGGCACATGGCACGCAGAAGCAATTAAAGCGGAAAGAGAGCCGCTGCCACTGCCACTGCCACTCCATGTTGCATGTGGCACAAACTTCTGGCGCCCAAATGGCGGACGGCACGGCAAGCGGCGCCTCAATGTCAGGCCATTAAAGTTTAGTGGGTGATTTTTGCATAGCCTCAAAGACGGAAACGAAGCGGGCCAAAACCCCTCCCCTCTTTTCTATGAGGGGAAATCCTCGGAAAGTGCAGCAGCAGCAGACGTTTCCCCCTCCTCTGCTCTGGCCACGAAACTTTTCCCAGAAAGCTCATCAAGCCGGAAAAGTTTTCGCAGCGATAAATCATATGGTTTTTTTTTTGGCGGGTTTTCTGGTTTTTCTGGCTGCTTGTTAACTCGTTCGTTTAAATTAAGTCGAAGGAACATTAAGGCGCCTACGAGCAACTCAAATTTAATGTAATTTTCATGGAATTTTCTACCCCGCTAATGGGGGTGGGGCTGCGCTGACAGCTAATGAAAATATATGTAGGAAATGAAGGGCCGGAAGGGAAAGAGTTCTTCTGAAGTGTTGGCTGATTAGCCTTTGGACAGATTCTACTTTGCCTAACACAGGCAGGGAAGTGATGATAAATCAAGTAAATTATGGGGAAAACTTTAAGTAAGGGAAATGTTAAGGAAACTGAATTATTTTAAGAAGTTTAGAGAATTAAAAGGGAGTCTGGTAAACTGATAGAACATTGGAAATAATATATACATTTAATTAATACAAATATAAAGATATAAACGGGAAGATATTGCTACATATAACTTCTTCAGCAAACATTTTCGCCACTTAACTCCTTCCCATGACAGTAAATCTGTGCATTGATCGACATCGCACTTTTGACATCCGTCAAGCTGTGGCTGCCCTTTGGGGGCTCTCGTTGCGACACCTCTGGAACCACTAAACAGCAGGCAGGTCAACAGCAGGACATTTCATGTGATTACTCAACACAACACAACACAGAGGAGCAGGCCCCTTGCCCCTGCTAAAACCACTCCCTGGAGCAGGAGCTCGTGTTATTGTCATTGTTATCAACGCTGTCACAGGATGAGCAGAGCAGAGCAGCAACTAGAGCAGGTCCTGTTTTAGTCCTGCGTCCTGGGTGTGGTTTTTGTTGTTGTTGTTGCTGTTGGTGGGGTCTCTCATGTGGGAATATGTTAAACATTTTGACACTTTTGCGCATGGTTTAACCTACGAACGGAGGCCTTCGGCCTCCTCCGACATTTGAACTTTCGACAATCTAATGGATGTTGATGAGGGTTCCCACCCCCGCCACATTTTCCTGGCATTTACGATACATTTCCAAATGTCACAACTGTTTGCAGTGAAATTTGTAACAATTTGCAATAGTTTTCGAAAGAATGCCTAACAGAAAGGTAAATATTCGTAGGAATTAAATTTATTTTTAGTACAGAATTCTTTTTTTTTTTCCTTCGTTTTGGTAGGGGAAATGTTCCACATATCTTCACTTATTTATGTGCTACAGCCTCCAAGGGAATAATCTTTATATTAGTTATTTTATCTATTTCAAAAACACCATTGGATCTGTGAGAGTATTAAAAGCTTCGAGCACGCAAACATTATTTTGTTCACTGCTTTTCCCGACATCCTGTGTAATTTTTTGGTATCCGCAAATCAAAAACCGTAGAGAAATGTACAAATACGACAAATACTATGCCCCAAACACTGGCAAGGGGCACGTGGGGGCACGGGGGAAAACCACTTTCCGTGGTTGTCCAACTGAGTTTGTGCTTTGCTGTGGTGGTGGTCGCCATTCGATGATATTTGAGGATGCCATTCGAGTTATATTGAAACTTAATTAAGTGCCAGGGCAGTACCCCAATGCCCCAATGCAATGCACAGGTGTGTGGCGTCCCCTCGGGGCTGCTGCTGCCACACGAAAATACAGAAATTGTTGTTGCTGCTGCAGCGTTGGCCGCTGGACAAATGTAAACATGTTTTGGTTGTTGGATTTTAGAGTGGATTTCGGTCTTCAATTTTAAAGTGTAACAAAGGAAACCCTGCCATTAATCCCCAATGGCTTTATCCACGATCTTCCGCCATTAAATGCAGCTTCTTTCACGCGAAATTTTCCACCTTCAACACGTAATAAAAAATTATGCAGAGAGACAGTTAAAATACCCGCGAGATACAATAGGCAGCCGGCAGGCAGGCAGGCAGCAGCAGGCTTATCTTTTCTCTTGAATTCCCCTTCCATTTTCATGTAGAACAATTTTCCAATCGTTACACAGGCTTATCCCTCTACACCAGGACGCCATGGAGTAGCATTTTCCCCTACCCCATTTTCTGGCTGCCAATTTACGTTATCGTTTTCAAATTGAAAATTTGCGTAATCACATTTTCTTGTAAGTGAAAATCGCTTTGCAAATGAAATTAAATCGATTTCTTTAAAGCGATAAGAGAGTGCGAGGGAGGAGTGGGAGTGGGCGTGGGAGGAGAGCACAGCACCCAGGAAAAAACCATTGCCAAAGCTTGTAAATATTCGCTTACATTATGGTTTTTCATTTCCGTTTCCTGGAACAGCTTTAGGAATAGGGGAAAACTCTGCCATGTCTGCAATGTCTGCAGTTGGAGTTGCAGTTGCTGCTCTGTCGGCGACGTCGTCGCGACACTGCATTTCAAAGAGCCATCAACGTCATCAAATCGTTAGTCAAATACGGCAAAAGGGATAAAAAGTCCGTCTTTGCCGCTCCCTCATGGCAATAAAAATGATGAAGTACTTTGGGAGAGTTCTGTAAGTGCGACTTGGAAGGAACTGCTGGTACTTAGAGGGTAGATTTCTTCTAGCAGAAAAGATGGATAGATGTGGAGGGGCAAATATGGATAGATGGAAGCAGGAGGAACAAAGAAAGCGACTGGTGGTAGAACTTGGCATTGCTGGCATAGCTTTTCCTTTGCCCAATCCTTTGAACCGCTTTATGTGCATCGAATGGGCATATTTCCTTTGATTTGCGGCAAGGCACATTCGATAACTAACATCAATCGTTTAGCAGTCGATGAAATTCCTGTGCCATCAGAATTGGAAAGAGTATTTAGTGGTCGGGTTTTCTTTTAGCTGTAAGCTCTTCTCCCATTTTCCTTTGATTCCTGGAGCAAAGGCATAATTTCAGTTTGAAAGAAAGACGATTTAAGGAGTAGTTTTTCCATCCATCTCTTGACTGCTCTGCTGGCTCTTCTGCCACACGGAGGGGCATGGCACACACTTAGCTATATGTATCTGTCTCCCTAGACGTCTGTTTGCTGCCAATCTGAGCGTCGCGCCATTAAGTCAAACAGTTTGAAGTAATTTGAAAGCTACACAGAGCCAGCCAGCATTCCCTCTTCAGCAGCTGCCGCTGCATCTGCATCTGCAGCTGTCTTTTGCTTACATTTTCCTCCCAAAAGGTTTCCCATGCGATACACACAATTTATGTTGATAAAACTTCACATTTCTGACTATTTTTTGACATGCAATTTGCAATTTTCGCAACAATATTCTGCAGCTGCAACGGCATTTTCGGGCGGCTTTTTGTGGCATTTGCCTTCTGGCGGCAATAAGTTTTTCGCTAGATTTTTGGCAGCCAATGCAGATGAGGCTCATGGAGGATGATGAGGATGCTGCTGCTGCTGCCATTGTTGATGCGACGGCAGTCAAATCCGTGGGGAAAATTCACAGCTGTCTGGCGGAAGAAGCAGCTTCCTGTTTTCCCTCGCAGTTTTTTTTGGTGGATTTTAGTTCATTTTGTGACTAGAAGATACGCTCTTTAAGGCAAATGTATCCATTGGATATGCAGTTTACTTCTTTGTTCCATTTGTTGCCTAGTTTTAGCTTGTATCATCACTCGTTAAGCGTTAATTAGCCAACGTAAACGTAGACGTAAAAGAAAGTTATTCGAATGTATTCCACTTTGTGCCATGTGATACTTTTGTGTCCTGTCGAGTGTCCTGTGGTGTGTGTGTCCTTTGGTGTCTGTGCCACCTTTTTGACATGCCCCTCACGTTGCTGTTGCTCTCCCCCAAGACCGAGCTCTCTTTTATGACTGATTATGCTGTGTATTTCGGCCATTTAATTGCCACTTGGCTCTGGGATGTGACTACTTTTATGGTTAATGAGCAACTTCTGTGTGGCAATTTGTGGTGGAAGGAGACGAAGAGAAGGATCAGGTGTACGCAGGAGAATGGGAGAATGGAATGGAGCTGCCTTTGGGGCTGGAGTTGGGGCTGGGGCTGGCAGACTAAAAGTGAGCCAATTAAATGGGTAATATTATGAAGAGGGGACCGTTGCTGGTCGAAAGCATATAAATTAAAATTAATAGGGGGCTTGGCTGCAAGTGTCTAAATGGGGAAGGGTATTTGCTAATGGTACGGGAAAAATTCTCTTAAAGAGTTACCGGAAAAATACCTTTAAATGTTAGCTTCAAAGCCGCGCAATCTTTTGGGAGCAGCGATGATAAAAAATATGGCCAATGTAGAATTATTTTTCAATATTTTATGTACTGGAATGCCAGAAGTCTTTCTAATCGGATTATTGCTGTAGACAAAACGCAGAAAATAATTGATAGAAAAGTGTCCCTCGTAAAGTAGAGTTTTCCGCGCTTTAAGTTTTACTTTAGAGACTCTTTAAAGACATTGAATGGGTATTTGGTGACAGTATTTAAAGTTATTTCATGCTCAGATTGAATTATTAAGTATACGAGTAGCTTAGATTGTTTTTCGATTGAATAATATAATTTTTGGAGAGTCGATGGCCCAGCTTCTCCAGCTTAGTTTTCCTCTATGGAAAGTGTAATTTCCGATGTATCATTCATAATGGCACCCACACTCTACGTAAATGTATCTCTTAAGCACTCAAATGTATTCATTTCCCTTTCCATTTCCCATGTCCATGTCCCATCCTCATGCTCTGACATCATCTGTTGCCCCAAGTGCTGGTGTGCCTGCCCCATTAAATGATTTGAAAAATCTTTTACAATAAATTAGATTCCATTCTCCAGTTTCCAGCCTCTAGTCTCGTTTCCGTCTCGACTTTTTCGGCTTGTCGGCTTCTGCGTCTGCCTCAAAAATTTAAATATAGGTCAAATATGCATTTAATTTCCGCACGGAATGAAATGAAATTTGTCTGAGGAGCGAACGCTGTCTGTCCTGTCCGCTCGCCCGCCCACACAGCTGTCAAATACAGCCGCCCCATTGCCTCCCAATATCCTACCCCAGAGAACACGTGTTGGAGCAGCCACCTTCTGCTTCTGTGGGGGCGAGGCGAGTGTTTTGTACACTTAACTTATTTGAGGCGGCTCCATTAAAATCTTGCTAAATAAATATTTAATGCGTGAACAACTGCTGGGGAATTGCTGCTGGGGCAGGGGGCGTAGGGAGAGGCCTCTGAAGGAAGCAACAGCCTGGCGGCCACCAGATGATTTATGACCTTCACTCTTGGCCCTCCTGGCTGTTGCTGCTACTCTTGGCCCTCCAGGCTGTTGCTGCTACTCTCTGGCCTTCGTTCTGGCTGGCTGCTGCTCTTATTCTTCTGGCCCTTTGTTACGCGCTCTTGCTGCTGTTCTGCTGCTGCTCTGCTTCTCTTTTTGCCTGGCCTAATGGCTCATAATTGATTTTTATGCCTATTGTTGGCCCTCTGACTCCACTGGGCCCCCCCATTAAATGGCCCGCACTTAATGCGACGCACTGCAGCAGGTCTCCTCATTATAGTGAGGGGAGCTCGCTCTGCCTCTTTCTCCCCCTCTCGTTACTGCTGCCTGGTTTCTGTATATTAAAAACTTATAATTTCTGTTATTGGCGGTGTGCATAAATCCATTTAATGGCCATAAAAACTTCAAAGGTTAATGAAGCAATGATTTCTCTTGTGTATGCAGGAAAAGTTATTAAATGAAAGAGGAATCTACAGCAAATATTTGCTAGAACTTTGACTTAAATTTGCTGCAGGATTTCCCGAGTCTTAAGTCGCTTTCGGGCGGTCCTCTAATTCTATTCCTAATTCAGGCTACAATCCCAATGTTGCCTCTAACTAAAATCTAAATAAATAAATGTACATTTTGGACACCTATTCGTTCGGCCCAGACAGCAGCGGAGCAGGGCAACACATCTCCAGTGGATGGAAGCTTTTTCTGGTGCGCCACGAGGGTGGGTGGCGGAAAGGTATCCTTCCGGGTGGAGAGATCCAGCTGGCTACCTTCTGGCGGACTGGCATGGAATTTCATGCGTTTACTTTAATAATGCGCATAAATTGGAGCCTCATGTTTGGTGGGGCCACACCGACCTTTTGACTGCTTCATTCCTCAGGAAACACATCCGGGAGCGGTAGGGGTGGGGGCATGGGCAAGGATAAAGCGTGCCTTCATTTCATTTAGCTTTTGTTTGACTTGGATTCCCCACCATCCTTTGGCATCTGTCTGCCCTGTCTAGTCAGACAGACATTGTTTTTTTTTGGGGGTGGTGTAGGGAGGGACGGACACTGGACTACCCAGAATATTTTCGCTTGCGTTTAATCTTTAATTTGCCATCCACTAGCCATCCCATATATGGCGTACGGATACCAACCAACCAACCCCCTAGATGCTCCTGTCTGTCTATCCAACTGTTGGGCAACTCCTCCTCCTCCTCCGCTCAGCCTGGCTCTCAATTTATTTGTTTTCAGCTTAGCTTCTGGTCGAAGGGAGCCATGGAATTGGGGAGTCATGGAAGGTACGATGGGAGGAAGGCGTGCCTGGCCCTCGCATTAAATTAAATACTTAGCCACCGCCACCGACGCTGCCGCTCTTGGAGTAAAAATTATGCCAACATTTAAGTGTTTAATATCCGTCGGGGACTGGCCCTTTGCGCTTCTTGGCTCTGGTCCGCTGTGGATATTTATTAGTTGATTTTAATGGGGGAGAAAACCCCAGCAAACACTTGGCATACATAATTCTAGTGGGCCAGCGCATTAAACAAGAGATTTTTCTTGGCTTTTAGGGGGAGAAATTATGTCATTGTTTTATTCAGTTCAAAGGAGAGAGAAAGAGACTTTAAATTGTGTTTCCTTGCTGGAGATTCTTCCATTCTTTAAAGCTAAAGAATATTGAGGGGTGTTCTCTCCTAACCTTTCATCGTTTGCGCTGCTCTTCTGCCCTTTTGTATGGTACACCTCATTGCCTATGCAATTTCCCCCTCCAGGCCGGCCATGACCATACCTTAAACGAATCCATGCCTCACGCTCTCACTCTGGATTCCTGCAACAGCAGTTTTCCCAACCAGCAAAAACCCTCAAAGGAGCACAGGCAACAAAACTGCACTCAACACAAATGCAACTACCCCTTGGAGTCCGTGGAGTCGCCTCTGAATAGAGGCAAACCTAGACCCATGCCGCACACACAAAGTGGAAGCCACTCTGCCGAGTGCTCTGCTCCTTCTGTGGCCTGCTACTGGCAGCAATTGTTAATAAGATTTGCACATCATTTCACGTGTCTCGGCCAACTGTCTGGCTGGCTGGATGCATGGTGCATGCCTCGTTTGGTTGTATATTTGCATGCAATAAAGCCGCAAGGAGTCTAGCGTCCGGAGTCAGTATCCCCATTGTCTGTTTGGCATTTCATGGCGTCGTTTGGCACTACATTTGAGTCGAGGAGAATACCGGAAAATGGAAGTGGCAAATGGCAGGGGAGAACCTAACCCTTAATTCGATCCCCTGGCTGCAGACCCTGACCATTATTGCATATTTGATGGCATTTTTTGACACATTTCTAATGGAATTTTCCAGGTTCGCAGAACCCACTCTCGAACCCCCAGCGGCAGTGTCTTTAAATATTGATATGGTATTCCATTTCTTACGTTTTTCCTGTTCTTTTTTCCTTGAGGAAAATCAGCAACGTAATCGGGCAATTTGTTGTAAATAAATAACGCCAAGCTTTTCACTTGATTTCGGATTTCTCTTTCTCTCTCTCTCTTTGTTTTTTTTAGCTGTTTCCCTTTTTCCTGTGTGTTTCCTTTTTATTTATTTATTGCTGGGGAGAAAAACAAAATTAAATTGCAATAAAACAATGATTTGCTTATTCCTCCAAAGCGGAGGGTGCCATTCCCTATCCTCACCCACCCCAAAAAAAAAAAGAGATAATAAAAAGTCCAAGGTCTAGGGTGTAGGGTGTAGCAGGAAGATGGAATGCGACAAATTAATTGGAATTTATGACTGGGATGCGTGTGAGGAGAGGAGGAACTTGGGTGCGTATCCCCTGCGCAGAAGATGAATGTGTGTGCGCCCATGGGGTGTCCAAAAAGGGGCATTTAATGAACAATTAGGCGAGGGATTAGTGAAGGGGAAACCTAATACTTGATGGGCGGCTAAAGTTTATTTGATTTGTTTTCTGTGAAATGTTCGTGCTCTCCTCTAAGGGATGTGAGTCCTGATGCTTGCTGAAGAAATTTTAATATTTATTTGATTTTTTTTTTTGCTTACCTTTCAATCCTTTTTTTGCTGATATACTGATAAGAGCCTTCACCTGCGGTTAGCTTGGCACTCAATTCAAAAGGCAAACGCATGCAAATTCAATGTGACAGCCTTCGGGGCACCGAATATTTCCTCAATGGCAAATCCATTAAAATATCAACAAAACGCCAACGATGTAGGACATCAAAATGTAATTTTCAGCTGCGGGAACAGCTTGTGCATAATAATGAGATTCGGGTTCGGTTCGGGTTCGGGTTTGGAGCTGAGGTTTGGGTCTATCCTTTTCTTTTTTTGTGTGTGGGGAGTGGCAGGTGTGTGAAAAGGTTGAAAGGATGCGTGAGTTCATTTTCAATATAATTATCAATAGATTAGCAGCAGTCTAGGGTTAATAGAACGGAGATTTTGTGGGCTTTCCACTGATTCTTAAATTTATATCTAGACATTTTTTTAAAGATTTTTCAGTGCACGTTTCGTACATTAATTTGACTCAATTTTCTAGCGGGCAGAAAATAGTAAACAATTTTCATTGATTTTTCATTAGAAAAACTGAATTTCCTTTGCCGTTTTTTGTTCAATTTAATTTCAGCAATGTCAGAGGTTTCAAGCTCAAGTTCAAGTGGCTTTTCCGACCAGAGAGAGAGAGAGAGAGAAAGTGGAAAGGGAAAACCCTCTACTACACGCTGTAGACGTGATTTCGTATTTATAGAATGTGTGTGGTGGGGTTTTTCCTGTGTGGAATATTTTCCAGGAGCATGCCACAGACAGCCACTGACATCCAACTAATTGCAAGTTATTTTCTACTGCTGCTGCTGCTGCCTCCGTTGTGCCACCCTTTGTGGCAGGAACTGTTTTACATTTATTCCCTGCTGTAGGTACAAACTTGCTGGCATGTCGTGTAGTTTTCCTTTGCTTTATTCTCCATGTTGTGCGAATAATTTGCTGTCTTCACGGCTGTCGGCGCAGAAAAGGTGCAAAAATAAAAAAGGAATTAAAAATCAGCTGTAGAGGTCCTGGCTCCTGCCATAAGGTACACTGCCACTTGATAAATGTAGCTGTGGGATGTAAGGCATTTGTATCTGACGGTTGGGGAGCAGCAGACGCCAGACAAAGACAGATTCCAATTGAAATTTGAATAACGATAGAGCGAAAGTCAAGTGACACCGAGAAAAGGGCGATTTTTCGTGGCTTTAAGCCACAGCTTTAACATTAAGTATACGCATCGCAAGGCGTTGTACGTGTTGCTCCATATCCTTGCTCCCCTGTCTCTGCGTCCCTGCGAGAGCTGTCATTATTAATGCGTATAATTAGCTCGCTTTATAAAGATTGATTGGTGGTGGCAAAAGAGGAAACCCACCCCCCCGCACCAGACAACGAAGGAAGGCATCTTTGCTCTGCTGTGTGGCAGGAAACCACAGTGTAAGCAAATACTGCCACACACACAGTCACCCACACCCAGAGACAGATTCTGTGCGCCACACAACAGTGGCACTTGTTTATGTGCCACACGCATGACTGGAGCGTAATTTTCCTAAACTTAATTATATTTAAAAAATATTCATTTTAATAAAAAAACAGATTAGCAGAAAGTAAAAATAGCAGCAGCCCAAAATGTAAATAGACTAGTAGCAGCTTTCTTCGTTTCTTCAACTCGCTGCAAGGGGGGAAGTGGGATTTATTGTTTTATCAAGAGACCAGAAAGCGGTTTCCGTTTGTTATTCCGATGGACCAAGAAAGTATCTTTTAGTGGACTCACTAAAAAAGAGATACATAAACCAATCATTGATATAAACTAGAGAGGTATTCTAGCGGCACTATAGGTACTCTCTCTCTTTCGTGGCATTCTATTTTATGCCCAGTTTATCTTTTAGTTTATCCTCCCCCCCCGCAGAGAAGCGTTTACGTTGCATATTTACGATTATTGTGGCTCGCACATTTCGTTTATTTGTATGTACAAGTGGTGTGCCAGTGGATACGAGTGAATCGCGTATCTTGATTCAGTTGCAGAAAAAAGAGCTACCTACCACACATCCCCACCGCAGCTATGAGTTCATTATTCAGCCACAGATTTGTGTTTAAGTGTGTGTGTTTGATACCCTACAAAGCCGAGATTGAAGGGCATGAAATGTGTAAATGAGGAACAACCAAAATGATCAGAATTTCTCTCTGCTTATGGTTCATATTTTCTACAGGAAAAGGTAGTGAAATATTCTGAGAATTTCGTCCGTCTTTTGGTAGATAATTTGCTGGTAGGTCATATACCTTTAAGGTGTCTAAATATTCTTCATTGTTAGGGCTAAGAAGAATCCTCCCTACCGTAGGTCATTCTCGTTTTCACCTAAACCCAATCTTATGCCAAAGATATTCTCGCATTCCGACACTTTTGCTGTCTTAAGCGATTTTCTTTGTATTTTTTTTTCGTTGGTTGGTGTCTCTTATCCACAGATTACATTTGAAGCCTGCTCCAACAAAAGCCTCCACAGCATTCGTTTATTTTGGGGCCTAAAGGCCGCACCTAAGCTCCTCTTTCTGACCATGTGAGTGGTTTGTTGTTGTGCGCTGTTTTATGGCCGAGAGCAGCATTTACTACACTAATCATGCAATTCTTGTTACAATTTTATTGGCACAAACACAGAGACAGAGGCAGAGAGAGAGAGAGAGAGAGAGAGAAGCCTTAAGCCTAAGCGAAGCTCATTAGCACGTTGAGTGCATGGCTAATGAGTGGGAGGAGGCACGGACTGAAGCGGGGACTGTACTTTGATGGGGTGGAATTTCGTTTGAGGGGCGACTGCTTTCCCCTTGAAATTATCCACAGGAATTCGGGAAATTTACTGATTAAACTAAACCCAAACAATGCACTCGTTAGACAATCCCAAAAAACAAAGAAAACTCAAAGCCCCTAAACAACAATGGCTGAAACTCCCGGGAAAATTGAGACAATTGCCTCCTCAATTGTCTGCCACACGACAATTGTCTGCCGTTGTCTGTTGTATGTTGTGGCTGCTGTGTTGGTCGGACCGCCTCGGGGCATGTAATTTGCAGATTTTGTCAACTTTTTCGGCTGTCGGAGGGAAGTGTGTTTGAAGTTCTTCGAGGCGAGAAAGTTCAACCATTGAGAGAAAGTTGTGCCTGCTGCTGGTGCTTCTGAAAAGTGCTGCGTTCATTAGTCAATGCAAATTATTTAGCAATCAAATGGAAGACCAGTGGCACTGTCACACCTTCCATTAACCCAAACCCAAGCAGAGAAGCTCTCTACACAAATCTCTGTGCCACAGCAAATCTCTGTCTTTGGTGGCATTCAAATGCAAAAAAGTAAGCAAACCTTTCTCCTCGCTGGTTGCTCTCACTGCTTTCTCCTCCTCTGCTTCTCTGCTTTCTTTAGTTTTTGTGTGGCATTTCATCTAAATGTTAATAAGTCTCTGGGTTTTCCCTCTCTTCCTGCTGCCCCTCTGTTTGGTTGTCTATTGCCCCGTAACAAGGTGTCAGAGGTGTCCGGGGCCGCGGCGCTATGCCAAGGCATTTTCCACTTGGCCGCGCTGATTGAAGGGGCGAACGGAGTCCTTGTCCTTGTCCTGCGGGTGATGCTGCTGCTGCCGCTGCCTCTGCCTCTGCTGCTGGCGTGGCGCCTTCAAGCATACATCCTGTTTATTGGACTGGCTTATTGATGAGTCCCTGGCTTTGGTTTTTCTTTCGCCTTTCCCTTATTTCTTTGTGGATTTAGGTTGACTAAATAGTTGTCTCTCTCTCCCTCGGAATATTCCATGAAAGTGGGACACAGCAGACGGTTTGAGGCTGAAAGAAAGTACTTGTCACATTGGCTGGCTGACTATTGCCACTTTCTTTGGGTGTTTCTATTGATTGATTGACTTCTGGGGAATGTGTCGCAATGGGGGGATTATATCAAGGTTGTGCGGTGTGAGGCATACTTTATTTAAGCGAGAGTCTGGCAAACAATTTGTTCTAAAAGATTGAAGAGTTTAAAAGTTTAAGAGAGCCGAAAATGTATGAAGTTATATTCCATGCTGTACCTGTGTATTCTTTTTTCATAAAGAAGCGATTTATTCGTATAAATAAAACTTATTCAATGTGGGAAAACATTTTTGTGTATAAAAATTATTGAACTAAATAATCAGTTATTTTCAAATATATATTTTTGCATTAAAAGTAACGGAGAGCCTTGCTAGAACATCTCTGTGTCTCTATTCCCCGCCTCTCTCCCATTGTGGCTTCTCTCTCTACCACTCTCCTCTTTCATCGAATATTCCAATTAGTCTGTGACGAAACCGAAAAAAGTTTTTGATTTAATATTTTTATTTGTGCCTGCCGCATGCTAATACAAAATTCATGTAACTAATTTAAATGCATGAGAGAACTCTCGTCGCACACCACACACTGCTCCTCCTCCCTCCGACGTACCGCTCCTATCACTCTTCCCCCGCAAGGTTCCACCCGTGTCTGGTGCATATTTTAAACAGAAATAAATGAACGCATTTTATAATTTATAAAATGTTTTGTAATTAAATTATACGCATAAAATATTCATCACTCGATGGATTTTTTCGGCGCGCTCTGCAGAAATGCAAATGTGGCAACAATTAATTTATTGCAGCATCCAATGCAGTCCCAAAGTAAACAATTATTCGATAGAAATTCGATTAAAAATCAGTTTAAATCAAAACAAAATTTTTAAAGAAAGCTAAGAAACGCTGGAGGGTTCTTCACTTTATGCTTGAGGGAACTTTGGGCAAAGTTTTTCCTTGAAATTTGTGTCTGAGGTGGTGCAACCCTCATCAATCCTCAACCGGAAGGTTTTTCGCCTGTGACATGCGTAGAAAAGTGACGCGAAATCCACACGTAAATCGTAGGCGTTGTGGCAAAAGTTTTCCTCCATCTCTGCTGCTTCTTAGGCAAATATTCCCTTGAATTAAGTCCCCCCGTAAATGTATGTCAAGGCAAAGACTGATCCGAAAATAAACATGATTTTAGGGCCCACACATCAAGGATAACCACCAACTATCGATTGATTGCCACCTTGGGGCATTTTCCTGCGGTTATCTAAAAGAGGGAGTGGGGGAAGGGTCTAAATTGTGGGAATATAAAAGAAAACTGGGAGATATCTTGATTTAAATAACTTTTTCTAGCCCTTTAACATCTGTTTTACGATTTTGAAACACTTTTTCTTTATATTTCTTCTCTGAAAAGCCAACTGCAGTTTTCCCTGCTATTTAACCAGGTCACCACATGTATCTTAGCGCACATTTTGGCGTTGTTTTCGGAGGAAAAAAGAAGGAAAGAACTGAAAAAAAAGTCCCCCGTTTTGGCATTCGAGTGGTAAATATTTGCCTAGTGGCAGGGCGGGCAGAGAAACCATTCCACATCGGTTGTTGACAGTTTTATGGCAAAGCCAGAAGCCAGAAAACAGAAAACACGAAAAAGAAAAGGCTTGATTTTAGGGCAGGGCTGTAGAAATTCTGAAAGATCTATCGACCCCAAAAATGGCACTCTGAGAGACAGAGCAGAAATAAAACTACTTAAATTTACTTGAATGATGGAAAATTCTTTATAAACATTTTTCCATAATCGTAATACTTTCCACAGTACAAAAACTAGTACAAATTAGAGCCTTCAAATATATTAGTAGAGGCCACGTCCCGCGACTTTAAAAATGCCTTTTTAATTATGTAAATTTGTATGATGTAAAGCCACGACCTGGGCCAATTACAAGACAAAAACGGTCATAAATTGCACATCCGATTCGCCGACTTTTCCCGCTTTTGAAGGGTATGAAAAAAGAAACACTTTTCAGACTCTGGCACTTGACCTCTTTGATTGTGGTGTGGCCTCTGTGGTCGGTTGTCTGTGGCTCTCGACATTTGTAATAAACGTCTCGGAGAGAGCAGACAAAACATGGCAGAACTTTTAATTGCACGGGCAGACAGTGGAGTACAGACGGTACAGTAAACCCTCGCACAGGCGACGCGCCCCCACCCAGACAGATAAATTGAAATATTCCAAAGCCCTGGGCTGCAGCAAAAGTTTTGCGTGTTATTTGCATGCGAGTAGACACACAGACACAGACACACACACACACACACACAAACACACACACACACACACACATGTGGCATGTGGCATGTGTGGCAAGTGGAGTGGCTGCTGATTTGATGGCCAGCCCATCAGCAGCATTAAAGAGTCGACACAGGAGAAGAGTCCTTACCCTACGCCTATGCCTATCCCAATCCACTCAGCGATCCTTGGCTGATGCTGTGCCAAATTAAATGCATAATTACTTGATAATTGGATTTGTGGTCGCCGGCTCTGCTCTACTCTGCTGTGTAAAATTTCTAATTAAAATATTTAGTGGCAGCAGCGGCAGCAGGTCGGTCGAGGTAGAGCCAGACTCTAGCTGGCTCTCTCCATCGCTACTTTCGGGGCCCTCGATAGCCACTTGATGGGCACCAGAGCCTCAGGCACGTTCAGGCTCGCTCTCTCTCGACGGGGTTTCTGGCCAAGTAGCTGCAAGTGGAGCCACGCCACGCCATGTCCCGCTGTGAGGGGAACGAACCTCAACTTCCGTTGCTTACCTGTGGGGCAGAACAGGGCATCGCGGCCATGGGATGCGGTTAAATGGCATGAAAAGAAGCACAGAGAAAGTGCTTGTGACTCTTATGATCCTAACATTTGGGAAGTCCCTGCTTTCTGCACTGATATATCAAAGATTTTTCTATGAAAAAAAAAAACAATAATTTATCATGGAAAAAATGATGGTTTCAAATGAAGAAATATCCAACAGAAATATTCTTTAAATACCCTTTAAAATGCCTGTGTAAGTGTATCTTCTGTACCCCCATTATAGACCCTTTCTTATCCAACACCTTGGTAGCTGGTCGCCTGCTCTCTCCTAACTCTTCGTGTTCTTCGGCTGTAGAATGTAGAAGGCGTTTGCCGTTCTAAATAAGTAATAAACACCTTCATTGGGCCTCTCCTCTGCCCTGCCAACCCCTGCTATCCTCTCCCGCCCTGCTCCACGTTTTGTTGTAATAAATTTATATTTTCCTGTTGTTCCGGATTGCAGTACGCCCGAGTAGTAGTATCTGTGGGGTGGTGTTCCGTTCCAGGAGAGGTGCTTCTGTACTCCCAGTGGGTGGTTGGCTGTGCTTGGTGCTACAATCACAGTCACAGTTGGGGGTACCATAGTTTCGGTGGCTTTTAAAATTTTCATAAGAAGCCGCCGTCGCACGCTCCTCTTCATCCGTAATACAAGGGAATTTATTGCTCGTATACCAGCGTACACTCTCGGGGGCGGCATTTGCTGCCTGCTTATTTATTCATATGAAATTGCCTGATTACCGAAGGTTCTCTCTGCCCCCCTTCAGAGGTGCAGTGTGTAGTATTAGTACGTGTTTGAATTATATGCCCCCTCATGCTGTGAATCGAGATTTGGATTCGAAATCGCAGGACTTACTGCCCTTTCTGCCTCAGTCTCTCCTGCTCTGCTCCTCTGCTGGTCTGCTGCTCTGCTGCTGTTCTTGTAATGTGCCTGTTTGTATGGCAATTGCTTCTTTGGGGCCCACACCCCTCGCATTTTTTATGAACTTACTGCCCGGACGGGTCATGACTTTTATGATTTGTATGACCAGCCACGGCGACTCCTGCTCCGCCCGCTCCTTTTACTCGCTCACATCTGTGCCTTGTAGTTTCCAGATACTCGAGAAACTCCATTGAATTAAGCAAAACGATGATGAAATGGCAATGCGGCAAAGTGGGAGACGAAATTGGAGATGGGAATTGGTAGAAGATGAGCTTTGAAATTGCTGAAACTATTGCCTGAAGTATCCAATGGAAGTAGGAAGCTTCTTTGTGGTGTAAAATTATCTAAATTTTAGGTTGGAATTCCCACAAAACAGAGCCTAAATACTTACAGGAATTGCAGTGAAAAATTCCCCAGAAACTTCACTTTTTCTTAGGTATTTGTTCAGCCTCAATTTATCAGCATTTGTAAACCGAAAGATTAGGTTGAACTCAAAAGAATAAAATCATTTCCAGTGTAGTTTTAATTATCACAATTCACATTTTTTTATGAATTTTTGTACATTTTTCCATTGAAAAAACGGCAAAGGAAAATCTCTTCTATCTCTCAGCTTTCATTTATAATTCCTCCAAAATTCCTACCTCATTTTCCACTCAGCAACAATCTCCTTTTCCGCATGCAGTAGTATTTTTAGTTGAGGTTTTTGTGCAACACTTGAGGCTCTATCAATATTTTGGCAGAACGAAGCTCAGCTCGACAGGCTTTTCACTGCTCGAAAGCACACACAGGGAAAAGTGTGTGGAAGGCCTTGAGGAGTGACTACAGCACGTGCTCGAAATCTCAGCAGGTAACACACATGAAAATGAGGAAAAGCACACGCCAGCAGCAGAAGCAGTGGCAAGTGGCAGTGGCAGCAGCAGCAGCAGCAGCAGAACTTGCCACAAAACACCTTTTGGCCATAAAGCACTAAAATATAACTTAATCCCAAACGAAATTGATATGAAAATTTTACAGGCGGGGGAACGAGGAAAAGAGGACGCAGGAAACACCAGAAAAAAAGAGAGAGGAGAGGCGGCAGGCAGGATGAAGGTGGAAGGAAAATTTTGAATTCCACTCGTGAGGTGTGAAAATGTGAAAATGTTTGTTGTGTACAAACTTTTTCCGTGTGTTTGTGTGTGGTGTGGTGGGGCGGGGCGGTGCGGTGCGGGGCCCCTTTATGTTGACAGTTTTTTACCCTGCTTTTCCAGCTCTTCCTTTGGTTGGGCTTTTTTGCCCCTTTGCTAATTTGTTGACGCTCTTTGGATGCTGCTGCTGTGCCGCTGCCTGATGTATCCGTAACTTTGATGTTTACTTTGATAATTTTTGATTGAAAAAGTTTTTCCTACATTTCGGAGCACGTTTTTCCCGCAAACACACAAAATATATAAAGAGATACAAATGATTATTCGTGCCTCTTTAAGGCACATCAGGCTTGAAGAGGCGAGGCATCAGAACTTTGGCTAATTGAGAGAAAAGCAGCAGTGGCTGAATGAAAAGCGAAACCTTGTTCTAGATTTTCCGCTTTTCCGCTTACTGCTGCTGCTGCTGTGCTGCTGCTGTTTTTCCTTTGTCTTCTAAGGCATCTCTTGAGGCTCTGTCAGAGCCACGCCTCTTAGCATACTTTACAATTACTTTTAGCCACCGCCTTTTGCGACTTTTTCCCTCTTTACCAAGTAATTTTATCTCACTTATTGCCTGCCTTTCCCACTCCCCCCTCTGCTGTGCCTCTCTCTGCTGCTTAATTTTTACACTTTTCCGTCTCCAAATGACATCCCCCGAGGTGTACCCCGCCACGTATCCGAGTATCCCCTTACAAGCGTCGGCAGCGGGAGGGAAAATATAATACAAAGAAAAAGAAAAGTGGAACAAAGTTTCCTTCTCTCTGGCCCGCAGCTCTTGGCGGCTGGAGGCCGATTCGAAAGTTTTCCCCAAGAAAATTGTTGCAGCAAATTTTAATACAATTTATTTCTGTTTTTTAGATATTTTGTAGCAAACATTTATTTATTTTATTTTATTTTTGCATAGTTTTTACTTATTTTATATCGTTTCTACATATGCTACATATTCTTGCTACACATGTATCTACATATATCATATACTTCTGCATATTTTCTACATTCATTTTTGCATATTTTCTACAAATATTTTCACGCATATTGCTGCAACTTTTAATGCTTTAATCAGCTCCATTTTTACCATAAAAAGTGTCTTCTTTTCCACCGACTTTATTTGTTGAACTAAATTGTATATTGTTGTCATTCCAATGAGTAATAAATTTACAAACATTCCTACTTCGAAAAGAGAAAGATACTTAGAAGGGTTTCCCACTTTACATAATTCTAACATTTTTCCATTAAAGGGTATCCCTTAAGCCGATAAATTCTACACCTTCTTTGGTGTCCTCCGACAGTTCTGACCAAAACAGCACTCATGGCAAATATTTGTCTTGCATTTTGCCTGGCATATCCGAGGGCTCATAAAGCAAACCTCAAGAAATGCAAATAGCTGCAGTGGTAGAGATGGAAACGGGAGCAGAGACACGAAGTTCTGAGGCGTTGTCTTAGCCGCAACTAAACAAGTAATTTTGCGCACATTTCACTTGTCACATGACACGTTGCATGCAACACCCAGCCACCCGCCACCCCTCTGCCGCTCTGTAACTACTGTCTGGCGCACCCGATGCCAGTGTCTTGGAGCGATTTTCCTACTTAGCAGGCTAGGGAGGGGTTGGGGCAAAAAGTTAGTTGCAAGACTCCGCCGACTGCTGCTGCTGCTGCTCCCTTTCCTGCGTGTTAAGTGCTTCCTTAACGCCAGATACAGGCCAAAAGATACAAGATACTTGCACTTGCACTGGCAGTTGAACTGTTTCGCTAGTTTCCGCTCTACGCAAAAAAGGTGCGCCCTGGAGCATATTACAAAATAGCATTTCACAAAGAGCGGCAAAAACACTTTAAATATGAAGCCAGAAAAGGAATTTTCCACGCCCAAAAAGACATTGTCTTTATGGTTTTTCATAGTTTCGGGCTCCCTGACTCTCTCGCGCGTTTAATGGCCCCACGTTTCGCCAATTAAAATTCTAATTGGTTCGAATAAAAAATAACTGCGAATATCCCTACACTTTTAAGCTCTCTCTTAAGTTGCTTTTTCCACAGTGCAGTTTTCGCCCAAGAAAGTTTCATATTAAGACAGCCGCCAGACAGCGGCGGGGCAACAGGAGATGGGGGTCCCTGCACATGCATCATACCAGGAGGAGTCCTTGTAGTCATCGTAAAAGCAAATCAAGCGTAAGAGCCCCGGGTAACACCTTGGATATAAAACTCTAAGTGACAGGTAAACACACACACACACAGGGCGTATACGCAATGTATCTTGCACTCTTCAAAGCAGGGAAGCAAGGAATGTAATTAAAGGCAAAAGTTATTGTATGATTGATGATTCTCCTTTTGCAAGGGGCCCCACATTTCCAATTGCAACTCAATTAAAAGATTGTCGATCTTTCGTTTTGTGAATGAAAGAAAATACCTTAAGGTTCTCGGACGCTGATAAATGATGCTGCCAAGCCGGTGGTTTGCGTTGCTGCCATTCCCACTCACACTCACTCCTATGCCCCCGAATAATGTCTGAGGTTCTTTCAGTTCAAAGTTCAAAGAATGCCCACACAGATTCCAAGGGGGCAGCGGGGCAGCGCCGGGTGAGTGGTCGAACGAGAGAACATGTGTTTGGGGCTTTTCTAATGAAAAAGGTCGACTTTTGTTTGCTTTTGAGGTTTTTTTCGGGTTTTTTGGGTTTTGTTCGGGGTGCGAGATGTTCTTTTGCAGACAAATTGCCAACGATTAAGATTTTTTATCGGTCTACGGAGAGGCTGAGGCTGAGGCTGTGCCCCATGAAAAATGAAGTTGTTTGCTGTGTTTGGGGGTTGGGGGTCCTGTGGTTCAATTGAGTGAAGTCTTGGGCTACTTCTCTGGAGAGTGGATTAAGACGACTGTAGCTTGAAATTTCCACACTTAAAGAGCTCTGACTGTGGTAGTTTGAGTCTCCTTTTGAATGTGTTTCGATTACACGTATAATTATCCACCCTTTGGCTGTGTAATTAACACATTTTCCCCACGCTCTCAAGCAGCCAAATGGAAAGCCCATTAATTAGCATCACGAAGGGTGTTTGTCTGCCTGTCGGGGGGGTATATATTGGAGGGTATAAGCCCGCATCGATAGCAATCACACCTTCATTGACAACAGCTGCGCAGGCAGCACAACACCTTCCGTGCTGCCAGTGCAACAATGGATCTGAAATCAATGGACACCGTGGACATGCCCATCTTCGGCAGCACCTTGAAGCTGATGAAGTTCTGGTCGTATCTGTTCGTGCACAATTGGCGCCGCTATGTGGCCATGACTCCATACATTCTGATCAACTGTACGCAGTACGTGGATATCTATCTGAGCACTGAATCGTTGGACTTCATCATCCGCAACGTGTATCTGGCGGTGCTCTTCACGAACACTGTGGTGCGGGGTGTGCTGCTGTGCGTGCAGCGTGGCAGCTACGAGCGCTTCATTGCCACGGTCAAAGTCTACTACCTGCAGTTGCTAGTGAGTGCCCAGTGCCAGAACAGCTGCTGCATCTTGTGGACTGAATGTATCTTTTCGCTAGGCATCAAAGGATCCGCACATCCTGCGTTTGGTGGAGGAAACCACACGGCTGTCGATTACCATTGGAAGGATTAATCTCCTAATGGGAACCTGCACATGCATTGGGTTCGTCACCTATCCCATTTTTGGCTCCGAAAGGGGTAAGATCCCGGCTCACAGGTGCAGCATCTAGTGGATAATTTATCTTTTTTGTGTCGTTATGTAGTGCTGCCCTATGGCATGTATCTGCCAGCGATTGATGAGTACAAGTACGCCACGCCCTACTACGAAGTGTTCTTTGTGATTCAGGCCATCATGGCGCCCATGGGCTGTTGCATGTACATTCCCTACACGAATCTGGTGGTGACATTCACGCTCTTCGGCATCCTCATGTGCAGAGTGTTGCAGCACAAGCTGCGCAGTCTGGAGAAGCTGGAAAAGAGTCTCGTGCGTCGTGAGATTATCTGGTGCATAAAATATCATCTGAAACTGGCAGGGTATGACAACTTTTAATGGGGTTTCTTTTAATTTTTGAGCTGCTTTCTTCGCAGCTTAGTGGATGCCATGAATGCCCTGAATACACATCTCCATCTCGTCGAGTTTCTATGCTTCGGTGCCATGTCTTGTGTCCTCTTGTTCTCTTTGATTATTGTGAGTGGCAGTGAGGGATGGCAAGGGAAGTATCTCAATGAATTATGTCTCCTTTGTAGGCTCAAACTATTGCCCAATCTGTGATCGTCATTGCCTATATGGTGATGATATTTGCCAACAGTTTTGTCATTTATTCCGTGGCCAATGAACTCTACTTTCAAGTGAGATTATTCCCTATCTATTTTGTTTTGCATTTATTGTTATTTTTTCTTCCCAATCTGCAGAGCTTTGACATTGCCATTGCTGCCTATGAAAGCAATTGGATGGACTTTGATATTGATACACAAAAAACGTTGAAATTTCTGATAATGCGCTCACAAAAGCCTTTGGCTGTGAGTCTTTTGCCCCTTCTTATTCACTTAGATCTGTCCACTAAGCTTTGTCTCTCCCGTAGATACTTGTGGGTGGCACTTATCCCATGAATTTGAAACTCTTGCAGTCGCTGCTGAATGCCATTTACTCATTTTTCACGCTCCTGCGACGCGTCTATGGCTGAGGCAACGCAAAGGTTAGTAAATATATCTTTTTTTTCTCTTATTTTTTGGCTTCTTTTTGGAGCCCAACAATTGCCAGAATTGATTGCATTTGAGTTAAAGTAAACGCTTTTGCCCCTTGGAAAAGGAGAGAGGAAAAGTAGCTGCTTATTGGATTGTGTTGCAAATGCATTTGCCAGGAGTGGAGAGGAGACAGAGACGTAGAAGGAGTCTGCTGCTGCTGCTGCAACACGTTTTCTGCCCCCCAAAAAGAAAGAGGAAAGAAATAAACTATAATAATAAAAATTGCTTCTTCTGTGGCAGGGATGGGGATTCCTTTTGTTGGCCTTTGCCGCAACATCCTTGACCACACAACCCCACCACACCCCCCGCAAGCTTCCGCTGCTTGCTCTCCTTTTGTGTCCTTTTGCTATGCCCGTCACGTGGCATTCGTATAACTTCTATTTAAGCAAATATAAATCTAAAGTGTGTGCTAAATTAGATTAAAATGTTCTCTCTCGTAAAACGTAAACGTTGTCCGAGCAGCAGCAACGGAACAGGCGAGACGAGAGAGTAGGAGGGGAAACGGCTCTTGGAAAGCGATTCTCCTGCTGCCAAGTGCCGCATGTGGCCAAACAAATTGTTAATTAATGTCGGGACATTGTAAGAAAATCAATTGTTTTAGCCTTTGAAAGTGTTGTGTTGTTTAAGGGAAGAAACTAAGTGCTTAAGAAGGCTATCGATTTCGTATGTTCTGGTGCATTTAAGCTATCGATTTGGTCATCGAAATTAACGTGATTTATCCTCCGAAAATGTCCAATGCGGGATAGTCTTTTCCTTGAGTAAACTTTCGGGGAAGGAAACTATATTCGAGGCTTATACACGCCCTGGATTGTCTCTGTTTTGATGCTTTTAACTATCGATTTATTGATCGAAACAAATGCTGCGATCCTCGTTTGTTCTTCTTCATTTTATTGCTGATTTTTCAGATGTTTACGATCTATATTCTGGGCATACTTTAATTGTTTTCTTAACTCTATTTCCCTGTAGTTTCTCCACTCTTTCTTTCTCTATAATTTCTCACTTATCATTCCCTTTTCCCATTTCGTGTTCCCTGCTTTTGTTTTCCTTTATTTTCCGTATTAATTTCCTCTGTTTTCCCACATGCATTCCTTGTGCCCTAACTTCAAATACTCATCCGCACATTATCGCTGCTTATTTGCCCAATCAGCCTTAACTTTCACTTCAGAACTTGAGCTTTCAGCTGCTTCCCTGGGCTGCTGTCCTCACGTTCCCCCGTTGCCCCTTTCTGTGGCAGTGGCATCATCATCATCAACATCATCATCATAGTCGTCTCCGTGTCTCTGACTCTCTGTGTCTGCGTCTTCAAATTGACTTTAATTTAAGAATTTTTGATATGCCGAATGGCAGCGCAGACCCACAAATGGAACGAACGAAACGCTTGACGAGCCTTCCGCCCTTGCTGCAGGGCTTTGTGTCTGCTGTCTGCTGCTGTCTGTGTCTGTGTCGTCTGGCTGAGTCTTCTGTTTAATGGAATTTACCTCCTTCCGCCTAAGAATTTCTCTCACTCTCTCACGATTTCTTGACTTCATGGCTTGTTTTATGGGGGAGCAGGAGATGAGGCCTAAGGCTCCTTCCCTGGCTGTGGCTGTGGCTGGTAGTCTTCGTTCAGCCGAAAAGAAATGCTGATGCGACAATTATAGTTATTGTCTGGCGGATCCAGCAGAGATTCTCCCACTCCTCTGTTGTACGTGAGGCATGCAACGTACCTCTCACCCACACAGATCTGCCTCCTGCTGCTGCCGCCACACGACAGCTGCTGCTGCTGTTGCTGCCACATCCTTGAATTTCAGATGCCTCTGCTACGCCTGTTTTATTGCTAATGTAAACATGTTGTTGCCTCCTCCCGTCAAATGTCTTTGACGCCAAATTGACACATTTTCAGCGTAGAACTCCGTCTCCGAGGGGGGAAGGATATTCGCCATCGCCCAAATAGTGTGCTAAAATGTGGCACGTGAGTGAATGGAGCTTATCAAACACTAAACAGCAACCAGGCGGAGGCATTTTCCACGGGGATAATCTTTAATTTTCCAGGCAGGTGGCCGCCCCGAGGCATTCGAAGGCTGAAATCAATTTACGCCGATTCACGCCTTCCAGCCTTCCGTCCGTCCGTCCGTTCGTTCGTTCGTGTGATGTGATTCGATTGCTTGAGCGCAAATCATGGACTCTGCTTCCTACTCAGTGTCTAATGAGGCGACTTTCTCCACAGATGTACGAGCATAACCCTTTCCCCTACTCATAGTTTTCCCCCCCCTCTCCCGCCCCCGCCTGCCCCTAGATATGTGCTCAATTTTCATGCTTATTTTATGCGCATCATCCCAAAAATTGCCGACGTGTTGGAATTTTTAAAACATTTTTCCTCGGTTTTCCTTCATTTTATTTTGTGTTGTGTTGACATTTGACTTTTGTCCTCGAGATTCGCTGATCCCAGGATCCCTGACTACTGGCTCTGGTTTCTGTGTGAAATTTAGGTCAAGCGGTCAAGTGTTTTATGTCCTAGAGGACCTTTTAGAGGGTTTTATGATGTTTGCCTGCAGTGCGTAAAGGCAGGGGGAAATGGGAGAATAGAGGAAAATCCAGCTGGCGGATGGGATAGAATGTTCTGATGCTTAAAATTGAAACTTGCTGGAATATTTGGCAGAAGAAATGACAGGAAAATGTAAGTTAAAGAAAGGTTTCGACTTATGGAGAGGGTTTTCAAGGGAAAACTTGCGTCTAAGGGGAAGAAATGAAAGGAAAAGTTGGCTTAAAGGCATGTCCTGACTTCAGAACAGGGTTTTCAGTGGAAATCACTTAAATTTCTTTACCATTGAAGAGTTTTTCCTTTCTGTGTCACACATGCTTTGCTTTCCCCTGCCTTTGAGCCATGACCTAAGTGCAGCAGACACACAGACATATCTATGCCACAGATGCGTCTAAAGTCTTTTCCTCTAATGGAAAACTGAATAATTTAATCACATTTTCAGTTGTAATGGAAACTAAAAGCTCAATTCTCGGCAAACGGAAAACAGAAAACCTTTTGCATAATTTAGCGCCAAGACGGCTTTTGGCCAAATCAAATCAAATCTAATTAACTTGACTAAACAGATGGCTAAACAGAAGCCCAAACAGAAGCCCAAACATAGGACTAAACAGTGGAGTACATGGCCAAGGCTAATGTTGTGTATTTATTGGGCTAATCAAATTAGTTTGCTCGTTTGAATTGCACTTGCAGCAGGCATACAGCATCAAAGTTGCGCAGGCAGGCAGCCAGAGGGGGGAGGCACTTACGTCGATACGGGCAACTCAGTTCCAGGACACACAAATTGCCAATCAAAATCAAAATGAGAGTTTTCTGCACCCCCCCGAACATAAAACGCACTTAATGTCGGAGGCAGACACTTTTGTGCATTTCGGCACGGCAGCTGGCAAATTGCTATTTACGGTGCCGGACAGGTTGGCAGTACATGCTGCCGCCCCCGCTCCTGCTGCCTACTGCAAAATGCCATCAAAATTGTTGCACAAATCTGATTAAGATTTCAGATTTCGTAAGCGATTTATGAATGCCACAAACGATGGGAGTGCGTGACCATGGCCAGAGCTAGGAGCAGTCCGTGCTCTCTTCTTTTTTGGCCAGGAATTAGCCATGCAGACAGTAGGAGGATTCTCCTTGCTGCTCTTTGGCCAGTGTCAAATGCTGGCTGCAGGCCAATCGCCAGTTGAATTGGGGTCCAAAGAGACAAAGAAAAGAGCAGAGTAGGTGCTGGGGATTGTGACACATGAAAACTGTAGATGGAAGTGCATTTTGCTAAAGAGAATGGCAAGCCTTTGCCTGCCTGGACTGTTACTTAACTCTTTTGATGCAGAAAATTCTACTTTGCACGAACATTTTTAATCGGATTAGAAGTGCTTCCCTTTGAAATTGCAGTTTAAATAAGGGACATATTTGGGAAATTAAAGTAAAGTAAAGTTAGAGCCCAGAATAAAACGATTGCTACTATTATCTGAAGTGTCGGCTTTTCCATTCCCTGAAATGCTCTGAGAGATATTCCCTGAGATGTTCAGCCAGAGGCAGTCCAAAGCCTTGAAATCCTTTTGTTCTCTTTACTTTTTCTTTCTTTTACCTTTACGTTTCTTTCTCTTTTAAGTGCTCTATCATTATTAGCCTTAAATAACTCAGTTGCAAGGCAATTGCTTGGCCACAAAACAAATCTCATTATCAATCAATTGCTGCTGAAATCATTCCCATTCTCTGGCCAACAATTGGCTTTGGCTTCCTCTTTGTAATGCCATTCCCCTGCTACTTCCACACTGTGGATGTATTCCCGATTTGATTATCCTGCGGTTTACTTCCTCTGCCTAGACTTTTCTTTTGCTACTTTTCCGTGGAGTGTATTCCGGTATTTATTATGCATTTTCTTTTTACTGTCAGTTGTCTAACAAAATGTTGTCTGGCGGTTTGTCGTTGTCTGGCGGCACTTTGACACTTTTTTTTTTCAAATTGGAGAACGAGCCTTCCTGCTGTCTGCCTGCAGGACACTTCTGCCTTCTACCGGCTCCCTCTTTGGCTCTCCGCTAAGTCTCCTGAGTAGAAGATTATCACCACCACCCGTCATGGCCAATGAGCCGCCTCTGGTGTCTGTTTGCCTCTTTGGCTTTTTAACATTTCAATTCTAATTTAAATTTTATATTGAGAGGCAGACAGACAAGTAGCTGAAAGCGAACTTTCCTTTAAAGATACTTGCAGCTTTTGTCAGTTGAGGAATTTTAATGGAAATTCCCACTAATGGAAATTCTTATGGCAATTCTCTTGTCAACAGCTCTTTTGCATGTTGACAGTTTTCCCCTGATTTAGTGGCACGCAATTCAGCCAATTAGCTAATGAATTTAACCTTGAATGAAGGTATAACTGACACACACACACTCAGGTCCAGTGCCACCCCTTTGAAATGTTAGTGGAATGTTAATCAACATACGCGTATGTTAGCTGCATGTTAATTAGGAGTTGTGCTCTGTTCAGCCGCTGTTAACTAACATTTCCTGCTTTCTGGGGATTGGGCAGGAGCTCCTTTTTCATGGCTGATTGGTAGAAGTTTTACTCTTTTGGCCAAATTATGATCCTGTCAACTGCTTATTGTTTCTACTTTTTGGCTGCTTTTGTTGCTTCTTTTTGGCTGCTTTTGTTTCTTCATTTTTGCTGCTTTTGTTTCATCCTTTTCGCTGCTTTTGTTTCTCCCTTTTTCGCTGTTGTTTTGGTGTTCATTTTCATGGCTTTTCTGTCTGGCTGTCTGGCTGTCACATGTCAAATGTCAAGTTCACTTTTTGTTGGGTTCGCAGCAGCAGCAGCAGCTGTTGGGGAAACTATTTTGCATTGCGATTATTTTGCAGTCGCTTTTCACACTGCAGCATCAGCAGCAGCAACAGCAGTTGCCAGCCAAAAACACTTGATGTCCGTGACTGCTTATGATAATTCAGTTGTTATATGTACACCATATAGATGTTTAGCTATAGATGTGGCAAGCACTTGATTTGGTGGCAAAAGAGAGAAGGAATCCATGGGGTAAATGTGACAGATGGAGAGGCAAATGACCGCCAGGTCAATAGCTTTATTTGCAGAGGGGAATTCATGCTTTAAGAGTGGCAGAAAATATCCCTAGCACAGTAAGAAGTGTAAGTAATAATCTCTATATACCCTGGAGATATTACCATAAACAGCTCCTCCACTTCATAATGCCTCTAAATTAACTATAAACTCTAGGATGCTAGATTTTTGCATTCATAAAATATCACTCATACGCAATGAATGCCGCAGAGGCAGGAGCAGCAGTAGCAGCAGCAGTTTCACCGCCAAATGAGGCATAAAATGAAGAATGGGAAGCATAAAAAGAGCGTAAAAAACAGGAGAAAGCACGGGAGGAAGCAACAGCAGAAAGTACAATGTAAACAGGTGGAAACGAGAGAGTTTCCCCACCCCAAAAGACGGAAAAAAACCTCGCAACTAAAAACCAAGAAAATGTTGCCATAAAAATGATTTAATACACATTTTATATGAGAAAAGTTTTGCAATTTTTGCACATTTAATGTCCCGCCACTCACTTGACATTTGACGTGGCGGGGCCAACTCCTGTTTTACTTCTAGTTAAAGTTAACCTTAACTTTAAGACCTGTCTGCCTGACTGCCTGCCCCCCTGCCTGACTGCCAGTGCGTATTCCTTGGTTAATTATGCTGCAAAGTTTTGCTTGGAGTTCCCTTGCTGCCTTTCGTGTGGGAAAAGTTGCGTAAATTAAATCTAATTGAATCTACAACTTCCATTCGAGAGTTTTCCTTCGTTTTGTGCCGTGGAAATGTGATTACAGTAAGGGTTTCCATTCCATTCCGTTTGGCCATGGATATGTTTGCTCAGGCAGCTGGGGAATTATTCATGTCACTTCCTTTACTTTGACACGCCCCCAATGCGCTCGTTCTGCCACCTTCTTGCTGGGAGGGGGATAATCAGCGGCTTTGTTGCTGCAAAAAGTTTTCCTTTCCTCTTCTGCCGTTCTTTACTTTATTTTATTGAATTTAGAGCAAAGTGTCGCTTGTTTATTAGAGAGTTGGCCAGCCAGAAAGAGAGCTGGGGGAGTGGCAGAGTGTGAGTGCATTGAAATTCCATTGGGTAACTGCCTCTAGGATGTCCCGCGGATCTACAATGTCCTCTTGGGAGGAGGCTATAGATGTTCTCTCGAATGGAATGGGGAGGGGTGGGCGGAATACTTAAGGCGACAATAATGTGACATACATAAACAATGCTCTCTCTTCTGGCATTGCCTCTGACATGACGATAAAATTGGGAAATGGACGCGTATTAAAAAGTTTTCAGTTTGTCAATCGTTAAATAAAAGAAAGAATATTAAATTTGTAGAATAAAAAGATGGGGAATCTTGGGAGGAACGAAAAAAGAAGAGAAGATGGGAATAAAATACTGAAGAAGGAGAGTTCGAGGAGAATTCGTACATATTCCCCCTGTATAATCCTACGGCAGAAACTTAGCATGAATCAACGGAATTTAATTCCTTGAAAAATTATTGAAGCATCGAAAGGAAATATTGGAATCGATTTGCTTCCTTTGCTGGAACTTTCTTTTCATATTTCCATAAATTTGCGAATCAGTTGAACTGCAATTTCCCTTTGATTTCCACTTAAACTCCTCCCTAATTAACTTCAACTTTTGTTAGTTTTCCTTTTGGAAAATGCTCAATACAAACTTCATTTTCATGCTCATTAAATGCGTCGTCTCTCGCTCCATGCGAACAACAACACAAAAAACTCATCAAATAAATCAAATTTTCCTTGTTAACCCTTTTGCTTTCCCTTCATTGAGATTCTTTTCAGCAGAAGGAAAACTTTTTCCTACACTTTTTGTGTGGCCTAAAGGGTTTAACGAAGGAAAAGTCAGGGAAAAGAGAGGAAAAGTTACGCCAAAAATGGCGTTAAAATGTGTAATCAGAGAGAAGCGACACGCAAAAAGAGGGGGCAGAAGGATCATCCGGGACGGGGCTGGAGCTGCCACCAATTGAGGGATTGAGGGTGCAACTGTCGATGACGACGACGTCCACGGACTGTTAATGAAAATTGTTTTTGGTGAAAAAAAGAAGGAAGCAAAGCGGAGAGAGTGGAAAGCCCTGCTGCTGCTGCTGCTGTAAATGATTGGTGGAAAGAAAGTCTCATGCCCGGAGGACGGACGGACTGAAGCTGCTGCCGAAACTAATTAACGCCAAATGTGGCCGAGGCCTTTGAATGATGGACAAATCGGGGGGAGGAGGCTACTCCTTCCGAGGCGTAGGAGAGTAGTGAAAAAGGGTTTCCCCACTCAAGTTCTTTTTTTTCGGATTTTCTCCTGTTGACTTTCCCAGTGATTTGCTTCGTTAAATCCCCAATGCAGTCAGAAGAAGAGGAAGAAGCAGAAGTCTGGCGACTGCAGGACTTTCTTTACTTTCTTTGCCGCTTTTCCAACATTTTCCTACCACAACAAACAACAATGACTGGCATTTAGCAGTGAGCATTTTCCACGCCTTCACCTCCTACTCCTCCTCGAAAAGCCTTTTCCAATTACTCGCCAATATTTACCTTGGGAGAAAATATTATTTCATTTGACATTTTGCTCTGGCCAGAAGGAACAGATGTCTAGACGACAAGCAGCCGGCACTTAGGCACGCTTCTGTCTCTACTCTAAAAACTATATATATAACATGTATATAACTATAAATATATTAGCTGATAGATATATCCAGCTAGCATCACGTTTTCCTCTACATTTTCCTCTGGAGTTCTTTCTGGCTTTTCGGAGCATCGCCCAAAAGTTCACTGCATCGTTTGCTGGGGGGACCATCAATGCGCATATTGATGGCCACTTAAAAGTATGCAATGAAATTTCGTTGAATTTATAGCGAAAGACACTAAAAGATAGTCGCCAATTGAATATCGCTTTTAGTGAGCGATTAATACGAGTATAAAATTGCCCAACTGCCAACGCTTTTGCTGTCCTTCTCTTTGAAGATCTCATCTCGTTGTTTCCATGGAATCGCTCAGATACACAGATACAGTGAGTCATTCGCTCTACCGCTCTGTGCCATGGAGCCAAGTCATTGGCCACTTGGCATATTTCTCGTTTTTCGCATAAATAAAAACCAAATGATTATTGGCAAACGCCTCCCTCCCCTTCCTTCACGAGACTGTGGCTATAGACAGACGGGCGTCAATATCTGAAAGGGCGATTCGACGGGATGGAAAGGGGAAGGGGAAGCAGCGAGCGGTACATTGAAATCATTTTAATGAAATGGGAAACCTTTTTATTCTCCTGAACCACAAATGAATTCTAATACGATTATGGCCAGAGTCTTTTTTCAATGAAAGGAAGAGGCAGCAGGCAGCAGGTCAGGTAGTCGCCGCGCGAGGAATGTGTTGGAATCTCTGGGAGAGGGAGAAAAGAAGTCAAGGCTGGGAATCCGGTTTATTTTTTAGGGATTTTTAGCCTCAAAGATGTTTGGCGATGCAGAAGAAAAATGGTTCGGATATAGATACAGATATGATATGATGGATAATGATATGAGAACGCCGATTTCAAAGGGTTTAAGAGCTAATTGGAGATAATTTCTAGAGGAATTAAATGATGTCATGCAGGAATGTTTTGACCAGCAATCAAACACAATTAGGGGAAACTTTTTTGGGGTTCAATTGCATGAGCATTCGAATTACATATTTGCTGTGGAATAATATCTACATTATAATGGATTATATGGGATAATGTTAAAGATGCTGAACCAAAATGTTTTTAGAGTATATCTAATTTAATTTGGAATACTTATTGGAGCACAATGCAAGATAATTGTAGTGCCATAGTCCCTTTATCATTTTCACTCTCTTTTGCTTAATTTTTATGCCCTCATCCATATATTATTTGCTCTAGAAGAAATCACGTCCCCTCTCTCAATGCAGCATTCAATCAAAGTCATCGTTCTGCTTCAATCAAAGTCATCGTTCTGCTTCAATCAAAGTCCATGGCTCTATTTGATGACCAATAAAGTTGTCAGGCAGGGCGATAATGTTATTAACATTGCTTACAATAATTAATTTAATTTTTGTAGACCAATTTACACACGTAATTAAAAGACACTTCCACCCCAGACCCCAGACCCCAGACCCTAGCCCCCAACCCCTATACGACGGTCTCTCTTTCAAGTCTCATGCTGGCGGGAGTAGAGTGCGTGTTTCAGAGAATGTCTTCTATTGAAAAGGAAGGGGCGTGCGGCATGAAGCATGGGGCATGGCTATTAGTTTCCATTTCCATTGCCACAAACACTGACTAATTGCCCATGGTCAGTGCCTCGAATGTCAAACGCCTCGCGGAAGCAGCGGGAAATCAGAAAGAAAAAATCATATAAATGAATATAAATGAAATGGAATGGAATTCTATGGGCAGATGCATACATTTGAGTTTTTATCAGTGATTTATGGGATGAAAACAAGCCCGAAGCTGCCTCTAGGCAGATGAATTTCGCAATCGGCAAATAAATATATATGCAAAAGTGCCCATAAAATAACAATCTACAGAAATATGTATAGTAGAATGTGCAATGTGCATGGCAGACAAGAAAATGCTCTTTCCCGAGTGGGGAATATTAGGGAACTACTAGGAGGCATATCTATGGATTTAAGAAAAAAATTATATATATGTGAGGAATATTCGAAGAAATCTTATATGGAAATTTAATATATTACAGGGGAGCAAAAACTATATAATTTGTCAAATCCCTGACTCTATTGAAATACCCTTTCGTAGGACATATCCCAGCACTATAGGACTTATTCAACTTCTCTGTCTTTCTGTCTGTCATCGCAGCAATTGCAGATGCAAATCAGTTGGCAATCAGAGCACAGTTTGCTCTTTTGACTTGTCTTCAAGCTGATTCTTTCTTTTCCTTTTTTTCCACTGTATTATCAATGCGGTAGTTGGAGGCTTATCATGGCAGACAGGCAGGCAGACTCTCGTTGGAGTATTCATTGGCTGAAAACAGCAAAGAAGCGAAGGAATGAAAGTGGAACCCGCATGTTGCATGCAGCAGAAGTTGCAGCACCAGCTGATGATGATAACAGTTGACATTCCCCCGTTGAGGAAATGTCACTTTTGCATACAAAACATACATATGACAAATACTAAAATATCTGAAAAATTAAAAGCAAAGACAAAGTCCGAACGCGCGCGCCTTTTCCTGTTCTGCCAAAGTTTTGCGATAAAAAAAAGAAAAGGCAAAAAGAGAAAAGAAAAGAGAAGAACTTCACTCGAATGCAATGCGTTGCAATGCATACAAAAACGAAGATATGGCCGCAGCCCAAGCCGAAGCGCCGTATCGGGCGATATGCATAGAAAATGAAGAATGAAAAAAAAAGAAAAAGTAAAGAGAGGGAACTACAAAAGGGAGGGAGGAGGGAGGACTGCAAACAAAGCGCTGGAGAAATAGTAGAAAGAAAAACTTTAGTTCTTAAAATGGCAGCCAGACGAAGCGGCGTCGTCGTCAGCATTTTGATAAACCATTGAATAAATGTTAGAACAGAAAACAATTATTAAAAAAAAGAAAACAAAAAGCAAACAGAAAACCACAAAGATGGAAGCTTTTTCCAATACGGAACGGAAGTGCGGCACAGAAAAAGGGGGAGAACTAGCAGCAGCAGCAGCAACAACAACAAATCCGAAGAACAAACTAAGGAAGAGCTTTATATGGCAGTGTGAGGCATGGAAGGGAGGGAACCCCCCACAAATGGCATACTTTATGGGGGGCGTAGCGAACGCCAATGTTTAAACGAGTATTTCTAGCGATTAGATAAGACTTTTGGATATGTGAAATGAATAGGGACAGAGGAGGAAATCTTGTGATTCTCTAGAGAACTTCAATTGGATAAGACTTGGCAGGGTACATATACGTAAGCAAATATGAATAATTTCATAGGAATAAACTCTGATTTGTGTATAATTATGGAACAATGAGAGGGGCTTTTCCTCAGGGTGAGCTTCAGGGTCTGTGCGGAAAGTTTAAAGAACTCTCAAACGGATAAGGGAATGACGTACTTGTGGATAGCCGTAGCTATGGAATATATATACTAATTTGATCCATAAATGGCCAAGAAAACATTTCCATAACCTCATAAAAAGCCACCCTTTTATTCCCTCTTATAATCCAACATGCAGATAAGATACGGCACCTCAATCATAATTTGTTACAGTCAATGTTCAAGAGGAGACTCCATAGGAAATGCTCTTTCCACCGATCACAATTCCAGCGACCCCTGCCACAGAGATTCCTCAATCAAGATCCGATAATCTGGCACCAAATTACAGGCAGGGGGAATAAGACATTGAGAACACACCGGCAATAAAGTTATCAAGCCACTTGTGACGGCTCGCCACAAACACACGAAATTAAAGAATAAAATAAAATACATTCAAAATGTGTTCCGAGAATCCCCCCCAAAAAAAAACAACACACACAAAAACATAAAACGAAAGACGCGACAACACAACGAATTTTCATTCGAAATTAACAACAAATTATGTTTGGCGCCAGGTCTGGAGACCCAGTGAAGAGATCCCCATGAATGGTGGTGCTGCCAGTAATTGGAAACTAAAACCAAACATGAATAAAAAAAAACATCCATAGATCGTACAGAAATGGCACGTTCCGTCTTAAAGACAAGAGAGAGAGACAGATAGAGAGAGAGAGATACGCGATTTGCCGATTTGTCCGATGATTTGCATAATTGCGTGATTCGCATACCGCAAAAATTTGCTGTATCTCTGAATCATCGCATCTCGTAGATAGGGGCGCGGGAAGGAGAACCCAATCTCAATCCATTCTCCTAGATGTGCGGGGGACTCATCGTGTGGTATAATTTCTCGTATTCAAAGTTGCCCATGACTCAAGTGCTTACATTGTCTGTCAAGTGTTTGATTATCTCATTCGGAAAGTGAAAGAAATAGAATTCATATGCGACATTTCAAGCGACTTTTAGGGCATTGATGTGGCTGATTGAACGCCAAGTATTTGGGTGTCTTTTAGAGAACGAAATAGATTCAGCTATGAGAAACTTCTTAAGATCTCTAAATTAAAAGGCCATGGAAATCTTTTATACTCCTTTGATATCATATTATTCACTACAGATCCCTTTAATATTCCATAAATCGTTCATTATTTCCTTCGGCTCAACTCTTTTTATCTGTCATATTCGCATTCATCACATGGAAAGGTATCTTTGTATCTTTTATGTGACGGAATTCCAGAGTACGCGTTCGAACTGTGCTGGAATTTCTTGATTGCATGTTCGAGTTCGATGCTCGATGTGCGTGAGGTTGCATGAGGTTGCTTCCCAGTTTGTTTTGGGTAATTTTATAACCCAAATGAGGGAATTATTACTGTTCGTAATAGAAGCAGAAAATAAGCAATGATTTATATGAATTTGCACTAAAATTGTTGGGAGAGATTTTTCAGCACCTAAGGAAATTTTCGCCAAATTAAAACTAATCGTTTTATCCGTCTTATAAAATCAAAAGATTATTCTCAATTTTATATTCAAAGATTCTATTTTCTATTCAGCTGTTCGCCACTTCCTTAGTTTTATCTCCAAATTCCACCCACAAATTCCAGCAAATGCTATGACTGCTCTAATCTACACCTTCATCATAATCTTCCATCGATAATTTCCAAGAAGTTTTTGTTTTCGCGATTGCAGCGCTGACTAAACCAAACAAAAATCAAAATAAGGGAAATTATTAGCGACTCGCGCAACCAACCTCAAACCCCGTACAAAAGTGTTCGCATGCCGATGCATGCCAAAGACGGTTCGATTCGAACCCAACAAGCGAACCGCCAGAGGCACACTCTGTTAACAGTCACTGTTAAGCGGTTCGATTAATGTTGCGGCAACAAAATGTTCACAGTATGTTAGCCACTGCGGTGGATTTTACGTTGCTGGCGTTAAGTTTTCCTGGCCACTTTGCCTGTTGTCCACACCCCTTTTTCTTTACCTTGGCGGCAACATGTTTCCTCGCAACATCAGACGGCAACATGCAAGTAAAATTGGTTCCGAACACTCGAGAGGAATTTTATTTGCTCAATAAAATTTGACGGTTGTTCGCATCGGTCGGTACGGAGTATCTAGATACTCGAGAGTATCTCGTCCCGCTCGCTTGCTTTGCGCGCCAGAAGTTAAATTTGAAAATAAAATTTTGAACCGTTAACAAAATTGGTTTTTTCAATTGCCAAAACGCAAAGAAATGCGACAACGCGACGTGCTGCCAATCCAATTCAAATTCAAATAAATCTAAGAAAAGTATGTGCTCCATTCCCCCATGAAAAATCAAATCACCATCAAAATCAAATTAAAGAATGAATTAATTTGCCAGCAGCGGAAATATCAAAACAAATCGAAACGTGTTTGGCATCCCGTAGATGCAAAATCACTCGCAAATTATAAACCCAACGTCAGCTCAGCTCTGTTTAGCTCAGCCAATAAACAGCTTCGCAAATGTGCCCCAAGAATTGCCAGTGCGATTGCCAGATACTTTTGTATCTTGCACTTTGCAGCGTGTGTGTTGTTGTTGTTTTGGTATTGTGCGAAAGTAAAAACTACCTGCGAAACAGACCTCAAACCCAAACAAAAAAAAACACGAGAAAACCAGTTTTGTGAAAATTATTGGGACTGTGTTTGGGTTCGGTTTTTGTTGCTGTTGCAGTTCCCAGTGTATTGGCCATTTCTTGGTTTAGGTTTTTGTTTTTGGGGCATTGGTTTGGCTCTCTGTTGAAAGGAAAAACTGAATTTGTGGCTGCCATTTGGCGTCTGGCTGCAAGAGATAGTGAGAGAGAGATCATAAATTTAGGGAGAGAATGGACCTGGACCAAAGAAAAAAGAAATAACCGAAAGGTTTCAAAGGTGTCGTAGGAAAGCGCATAAAAAACTATTGAAATTGGGGGGGTTCCTTGGTGTGGATTTACACTGGTGGATGAAGCAGAAAGAACCTGCTGGAATACAATAATTTTTATTCACATTGAGCTCATAAATTAATATTTTTGAAACATTTTAAAGCCACAGAGAAATTATAATTATTCTTCTTTCGAATTCTACCATTTTTGAGAAATTAAATAGCAGAATATTCTGTGCAAGCTTGGGGAAAACTTGGGAGTCAGAATTTGCAGGATCGTGAATTTATTTTTCTTTTTTAAAATGCAAGGGACACTCTCCATTAAATCTCAGACAATATAGACACCTAATTCCTCATGAAATTAATCTAAAACTAAACACAATCCTCCCTTTTCGTATCTGAATCCACAGTTTAAATAAAATACAACAAAAAGTGCAACAATTAACCACATAAAATATAACAAACAAAATAAAAGAAGATTAAAAAGAGTTCCAAGAACTTTTTTCTACCCAAAACAAAAAACAAAACAAAAACCTTCAAAAGCAAAGAAAAAGAACATCATTGCCACACGAAGATGCTGATGCACCACACAACATCCACAACGTCCACGGCGACGATGACCAACTCCTCGTCATCGGCCACGCCCACACCAGGGTCGACCTCCTCCAACAACAGTGCCACACTCGAGACGCTGCACCACCAGCAGCAGCAACAGCAGCAGCAGCTGCAGCATCAACTCCAGCAGTTGCACACGAATGCGGCAAACAATTCGCATTCGCGTCCCCCCTCGCGTGCCCCCTCGATACTCGATAGCCCCACGCTGGCGCGTGTGGAGCGGGCACGTCTCCGACTCGAGCAGCAGGAGCGTGAGAGGGAGCGAGAGCGGAGCAGCCAGAGGGGTGGCGACATCAATGGAGGGGGAGGCGGTGGTGGTGGTGGTGGCAGCAGCACTGGAACGGGCAGCACGGCAACGACAATGAATCGTGAGGACAGCCTGGAGCGGAGCATATTGGATCCCAAGGTGAGGCAACGATCCGTTCTTCTTTTCCTTCTGCTTTGTAGATAAATTACAATTAAGATTGCAACTAGCTGCAAGTACCAAGGTACAGTATCTGCGCAGAGATCTCTCTTGGCAGGTATCGCTGCGCATCTACAGCATCTCCATCTCAGGCTATATATTTATCACCTTATTTACGGAATATTTCGAAATCCAAATTGAATTCAGGGAAATGTCTAAAATTCCATAATTCGTGGGGTATTCCCGCGCCACAGAAGCCTAAACAAATCAGTTATTAAATTACCTTCTGCTTTCCACCCTGCCCTCTCCCTGTTTGCCTTCATTTTTGGCCATAATCAGAACAAATGTCTTGCAAATTAGTGGAAGCCTTGGCCTGCGACTAAAGAGCGCAGGGAGCGCATATTTCCTAAGCCAAATAAGCCCTAGACACACACACACAGGAGCCCCCTCTTGACGGGGAGACATTTCACTAATGGTTCAGCCGGGGCCCGAGGGCCACCACAGCTACGGGAACAGGCACGGGAACAGGCCTTCCCTCAGGCAATAGGTGGACTGTCCGTCCGATTGGAGGGCTACTGCCATCTTTACGTCTGCCCTTTGAGTATCTTTCCCTTGGACTCCGCAGGCTACTTCCACGAGTGTGTCCGTGTCGTCGTCTACGACCTTCTTTTAGCATTATATGTAAATGCTTTTTATTCTGTTATTATTTTGTTAACGCTCTTATCTCTTTTGACTGTGAATTGTGTGGCCATCAGCTGGCCAGAGCTCAAAGCCTCTTTATTTCTTTAAAGCTTACTGAAAAGAGTGGACCCTGTGTGCCCAATGGAGTGTGGATCTCTGTGTGTGTGTGTGTGTGTGTGTCTTGGGGTTTTGCATACATGAAAAGGGACTGCTGAATGGTCAGGTAGCATTAGAGGCAGCAACAGAACCAAAACCAAAACCAGAAGTTGCTCAGGTAACAGGCCTCAGCCTCGGCCTCGCCCTCCTCATGCCACCAGCTCTTGGCTCTTGGCTCAATGAGAACATAAACTCAGATAATGAATTGCGAAATCTATTAGGCAGACGAGACAACAACAAAGATAGAACATGGAGTTTAGAACATCAAATTTGGATGGGATTTCGTGTTGGTTTTGTGGAACTGCTCTTATCTTTGAAGGGTAAAACCAAAACCCTGTGAAACAAGTAAACCAATGATTGAAATTATTATATCGTAGAGGGTTTATCTATGAAGGTTCTGTTGCTGCTCGTGGCTAAAGAAGTTACTCAATTTCCTACAGAAGTTTTCGTTGAATAACTTCCCATCTTAGCTGCTGTAATAGTTTCTTCGCCCCCTAGCAATTTCTTTGGTTCGTTCTATCACATCATCAATTCTGTTTTTGGCCAAAAGCCAAGCAGTCCAGAGACTGATTACCTGATAGATGCAGTGCTTCAGAGTTATCCTGCGCCTCCTTATAGACGTAACAAATTGTACGTAAGAGTTCTGGGGCCAAATTGCCTGCATAATTTCCACACACAGCCTCACAGCCTCCCAGCCTCTCCCCTTCTGCCCAACCCTTTCTGGGCCTCTGCTCTCGCTCCTGTCGCTGGTGGCCTCCTTTTTTTTCTGTCGCCCAAAGGGAAACTGCAGCCAAAATATTTGCGCAGGATGTTTTTTGCCATCAATAAACTTGGAGTTTGGGGAGAGCTCCTAAATCTTGCAGGAGATTTCTGGCTACGGAAAATCAATAGAAAATTGGGGAAAAAAATGGCAACACTTTTGGGTTTTTCTTTTTGGCGGAACGAGGTGACTCGCGCGGTGCATTGAACCCCACGAACCACATCAAGTGGGGCTCAAAAGAGTGTTCCAAGCGTCAGAGTCAGCGGCAACGGCAGCGGCAGCGTCATAATTAGTCACACTTAAAAAGGCAATGGCCCAAAGAGTCTTGCTGTGGCCCGTTAGTTGGCCAAATGCGAAATATGAGGCAAGGCAAAAGAAGGCTAAAGCCGAAAGAAAAAACCAAAGAGCCAAAAGAGCCAAAAGAGACGCGCCGGTAACCAGAGACACGACACAAGAGAGCTGCGACGAGTAGGAAGCGCCACGGCTCCGCAAATGGGGAAAGCAAACAGTGGGAGGGGGGGAAAACCGAGAGGCAGGGTGGGAGGTAGGCAAAGAAATTTTTGCTGAGCTACGTGCCCCGCAAGCAGCCAGCCGGACTACGAGATACAATGTTTGACCCACAGCAAAGCAAAGAAAAGCAAAGGGAGGAGAAAGACCATCTCCATGTCCATGTCCATGTCCATCCTCTGGCATTGCTTCGCTGCACTTGGATGCGGGTTGCACGTTGCAGTGCTGCAGTTGGTACAGAAAGGGCCATCCGCTGTGGCATTTGGAGCAGAAAGATCGGGGTTCCACTTGGAGGAAGAGCAAAACCCAAGAGGGCAGAGAAATCTGGCATATCTTTTATCATTTTTCTCGGACATGGCGCATATGCAATTTCCATAAATTGTAGGAGTGCGTCGCACATCTCAGTGTCAATTTATTTGCGGCGCTCGCAATTCAATTTAACGGCTCGCTCGCATTCCACGAATGCGAAATATTCTGCGAGTACAGCACGCAAATTAAATGAAAAACACAAACATGTTTTTTCTCTATGGTTTTTATTTATTTTTTGCATGGATGAATGACCAGCAGCACCGGAGGGCAGTGGCAGGGGCCTTAGAAAATGGTCAGAAAAGGCGAGTAAACACTCTGAAAACTCAGAGTGCGAATGAGTTTTGGATGAGTTGTGGATGAGTTGTGGTGCAGTGCGGTTGATGGAGGATGAGTCAGTGGTGGGGACTCGAAGAGTGGAAGAGAGCGAGCAGAGCGAGGAGTGCTCTTGGCTTTCTGTAAAACAATCTGAAGGGTGTTTCGAGGGTGCAGATAATAGGGAAAGTCCCCAGAGATATTATTACTCATGCAATCAATAGAAATAAACAAATTGCATTTATGAATTGATTCAACGAAAGGGAAGAAGAACGGGTTAAAGTCTATAGATGATGCACTTTTTTAGCTACTTTAAGCACCATGCAACGCATCGCTATACCAATCAAAGTTCCCCCAGAAAACCTATGCCAAAAAACGCGTAATATATCCCTTCTGTTTGCCTCTCCCCTTTCTGGTTCGCTCCTCAATTAGCCTCATAAATTAGCCCATAAATAGAATAAATAGCCAACACTATCCAGCCAAAAATAAACACCACGAAAACCTGGTAACCGATAAAGAAGGAATTGAATCTCCATGGGCGGGGGCCAGCCCAGTAATTTGAGTCTCGTTTTGCTGGGGAATTGCCTACTCGCACGCGAAAGACCAGCGACCCCCGAAAAAAAAGCACAGAAAATCGTGGAATAAATCGAGAGACAAGTGAGCGACGCGACGGCACACACACGTTTCTGGGGAAAATAGAGCAAACCCCCGCTGCCCCCCGCTCCAGCAGACAAACTAAAAGTAAACTAAACACAGACGGGAAGACACAAAATGAAGGGGGAAAATGTTGGAGCAGAAATAAAAGAGAAAGAAACAGACAAAGCAAAGGCACAAGGAACAGATGCAAAGACGACACGCAGAAAATGCGTAAAAATAAAAATGAGCCAAAAACAAAAACAAAAAGAATACAGAGAAAATCATTTCATTCCACGCCCAACCACCCAACCACCCACCCACCACACACGCCCACATCCACACGCCTCCAAACAACCCCTCCTCGAACGTTTTCATTCATAAAAGAGAGCGGGGAAAACTTCAGCGGAAAATATGCTCCACAATAAAATATACAAATAAATGGCTGGGCTTAATGCAAATAAAAGGGGGGACGGGGCTGTGGCAATAGGCTCTCTTTGGGAGGACAGCCTCCCTGCCTCCTCCTCCGCTTTCTCCACCTCTTCAAAGGAGGTCGCTGGTCGTTGGGTGGGGAGTGGGGAGAGGTGCCGCGAGGGAATTTTCACAGCAGCAGCAAATGGCACACAGAAGTGCAATTTTTGCTTCGAGGGATCTGAAAGGGGAAGGGAAAAAGGAATCAAATCACAAATGCAAAAAGGAAATGCCAATGGAAAAATGCGTACGTTTTCCAGCAAAACGAACAGGGTGGGCTGAGGGGTGTTAAAGTGGATTGGGAAGGGTGAGGAAATGGGAGGCGCCTGCCTGCCTTAAAGCTAATTTGTGGGGCTTATCTTTTCCAGTCTGAAAATTGCATTTAATATTTTGTTTCGTGTTCCCTTTTTTTTGGGTTCCTTTGGAAATAGATTTTAGGTATATTTTCTGGACCTTCTGCATATTTTGTAGGAGAATCAACAGCTAAAAGCCGCTTAAAATTTGATCCAAATAGAAGCTAACTCTGAAATAGTATCTTCCCATTTTGATCCGCCAAAATGGCCCCTACTTTCTTGTCTGCTTTAATTTAAATCTTACTGCAAAGAGTATCACTATCTTCGACTTGCAAAGCGAGTCTTTCTTTCTTCTTCGTGTTCTTCCATTGGCCTTTGTCGGTTGTTCTCTTTGATGTTCTTGCGGCTGCTGTGTGCATCTCAGTTTGGTTCTGCAGTGTAAAGTGATATCTCATTTATGTTTGACTGTGCAAAGTGATATTTATCACAATTAAGCGCCTGCACAGTGACCCACTAAAGTGAACAGAAAACGACACACCCCACCAGCCAACAGCCGCTAGCCGCCAGCCCCTAGCCACAGCTGCAGTTGCTCTTCTCTCATTGCATTAAGTGCTGCATGGAATATAGAGCAGGGGGGATGCATGTGGGGGTGTTAAAGGTCACAGAAGATCACAGCAGCAATCGAGCGAGATGATCCCCAGCCAAATGTGTTAACCAGCCAAATGTTTCAATTTGTTTTTTGGGCTGTTCCAGCAAGTGAAATATCCATTACGTACTGCAGCAGCATCTATAAAGAAAACATATGGTGCATATTTATCCATTAAAAGTGCCTCTAAAATAGAGTATTTTTTTCATAAATTTTAAAAGCAAACAAAAAGCAAAACTGTGAAAAGAAAATTTAGAGAAAATTCATCGTGAAATATTAGAGAAAATGTATCCGAAAAATAGGAAGATAGCCCCAGCTTTTGCTCTAATGAAATATAAACAGAGGAAAACAATTTTAAACTTTTGTTTGGTGCCAGATTTCCCCCATCATTTTCTTGGTCCATTTTTCGTGTGCCACTTTTCGAGTCAACAAATCTCAATGCGATTTTGTCCACTAGAATTTCACAGAATACGCAGCCATTCGCCAGTTGCTTCCAGCCAGATTGCCAGACAGTTACTGCCATAACTATTTGTAGCTCACGGAGGTAGCTTTCCCAGCTTTTCCGCAGCTTCCTCATTTTCCTCGACTGCAATCTCTGGGCAATGTTTGTTTTTCTGTGGAATTTAGCGAAGGGACGGGCGACGGAGAGGGGCCGAAGAAATGTTTCTTAAGAAAAATCTCTCAAAAACAATGCAAACAATTTGCATATTACATCAACATGTTGCATGCCACACAGTCAAGATTGCAGTTTGTTGCTGCAGTTGCTGCAGTTGCTGTTGCATATGCAATTGAGTTAAGCGCACACTCCCCCCACTCCGCCCTCCACTTGGAGTTAAACGAGGCATGCCACCAAACGAGTCAGATGCAGTCGAATGATGCACAGTGCTGCTGCTGCTGCTGTTGCTGCTGCTGTTGCTGTGGCAAGTTGCATGCGTGAGTAAGGCAGGCATTTGTTTCCCAAACAGCAACGTGGGGGGGTCGGTCGGTTGTCGGTTGCATGCACCTCCTCTTGCCTCATTTAGGGCTTTGGCTGTGCAGAAATCATCTTTAAAATTGGGCCCAACTGTGGCTCTGTCCTTTCGTTGCCGCATGCCACGCCCCTCCTTCAAGCCTCTGTCTCTCGCTGTGTAGTTGCAACATATTTATTCATATTTATTCAAACTTATTCATACGTATTCATACTTATTCATACGTATTCATACGCTCTTGCCGCTTGCCTCTTGCGACTTGCTCTTTTTTTTTGTGTGTAATTTCTTTATAATTGCCATTTCCCGTTTTAATGAATTGTTTATACGTTGCAAAGAGAGTCGCAGAGGCAGTGAGAGAGTGGTGGGGGGTGGGCAGGGGTAAGGCCATGCAGGGGCCATGGGGGTCATGGCAACAGCGGAACAACAATACAAACACAAACCCACACACTTGCCCCCGTCCGAGTGGGGTACAACCTAAAACTGAAACCCAAACACAGGCACAGATACAGCAACAGCAACGGATACAGCACACGAGTAGAGATACAGATACATGGACACATGGATAGCATTCTACATGGCTTTTTGGAGGGGCTACAATTGCTGGCTGCCTGCCCTGCACTGCCTGCCGGCTTGACCATTTTCATTGCTTCCGTTCCTCCAACTGTTGTACTCTCTTTAATAGAGGGGCTTGCAGCTATGAAGAGCGGTTTGTTAGGCAGCAAATGGATACTATTTTTACAGCTGATAAGCCACAGATATATCCATCTGCCTGTCTGTTTCTATAGCTCAATGTCAAATCATTTCGGACTGAATTGCATTCCAATTTAAGCTGCAGCTTATGGCTACTGAATGAAAAGTATATCTGAAATATCTGCACAAGTATCTACATATATCTGTTTATCTTTCCAGTAGAGTATCTCCTCTTTCGGCTTCCACGAACCCCTTCCTTTTCGACTTGTTTCTGCCTGCACTCTACTCTTTTCTTTTCATTTTTTGGGAGGGTTGCTGGTGCCTCGTTGTTGCAACTGTGGCATGACAAACGGAAATTGTTTTCATTTGATTAGGGGGCGCACCACACTGCGCGTTGCGTGTGTGCCACATAAGAGGTGGGGGTGGGGCAGGCAGCGAGCGAGCGAGCGAGGGTTGTGTCCATATGATGGAGGATATGCCCCATAGAAGTAGAGGCAGCAGCAGCCCCTACCAACCACAAGGGCACGAACCTCTTAATGCATTTGAGCGACCGCATTGGGGATTTCCCCCCATCCCACATACCACATAAATTGAGTTGATAAAAAGATAATGATGATGATGGGGATAGGGAATGGGATTGGTAATGATTAAGGGGATTGCTGGGCAAGGTGGAAGGTGCGTGTGTTAGTGCTCGGCCACAGCCTTGTGGTTTAATGCTTTTTATGAGGTTTTAATGGGCCAAAGGAGTGGCTGCAACTAGCACTGGCCGAGATGAGTAATGGGAGGAGCGAATAATGCATTCCTGCAATCTCTAACGCTATTCCAAGCTATTCTCCGTTCATTTATCTACCCAGAACTCTCTCTCTCTCTCTCTCCTGTCTTATGACACACCTGCATAAATGGATCAAACCCTATAAATAGCACGCCTACCTCAACAGCCAGTAGCCAGCCCTCTCATAAATTTTCCTTAGAATATGATTTCTTTCGCTCGTTCTTCTGCCTTTGCTGGCGAATCAAATTAGTCAACAGTACCTGCTATCGCCACAAATTGCTATAACTATTACGAAATCTTATCAAAAAGGCCAATGCAGGCGTCTGCTAGGGGGTACCATGTTTCTTTCGGTTTATACTCTTATCTAGGAATTTCTTTAAAACACAGCGCCGTGGCGGCGCTCAGTCAGTGGCCAGAATGGTTGACATCATACCCTGTAATAATCGGAGGGGGCAGCGCGCAGGGCAGAAAATGAAGCACAGCCGCCCCAGCCCCAGCTACAGCTACAGCCACAAGGCACAAGGCAAATAAAATTAAAATGGTTAACGCGTGTGGCTTCCACAGTATGACATCATAGTTTTTGGGAAGGGAGACAGTGTGGAGTGGAGGAGGGCGGGCAGCACCGACCCCAAGTGCTGAGTGGGTGCTAAGTGCGTGCGGCGTTTTATACGGATTGCTAGAGCCATAGACACCCCCTGAAAGCAGCAGAAATTATGAAGGGAGACGGCATGAAAGCCATATAGAAAATCCATCTTTTTGTCACGCTGGAAAAATCTGTTGTGGTAGGAAAAATATAAGGAAAATATATGCAATGCTTAAAGTGGAAATTTAAAATATATTTACGAATTTCTTGGGTAAATATTTAAATAAAATAAATATTTATTAAAGCTGTAGAAAATAATAGCAGAAATATTCTAGGCAACAAAACCCTGCAATAAATACCCCCTGATAAATATAAGTATCATGAATGAATATCACCACAATTATACCACCTATACCCTATATTTCTATAATGATTTTAATTCTTAAAAATTAGCAAGAAAATTGGAAAATATATTTTTGACCCAAAGCAAAAATTCCCAAAAAATTATATACTATATTTTAGTTTTCCCAACAACAAAATTGGCAAGCATCAAAAAAATCTAACTGACAATAAAATTCCATTTATTTCTGTTTTTTCGTACCACCCCAACCCACCTCACGACACAAACTCCGAATACAAAAATATACTCAAATATACTCAAACTCCTGCCCCTTGTTTCTACCTTTTCCCGCCCAACAAAAACCACAACTACAAAACTACAAAAACTACAAACCTGCCCCCGCCCGAATGACAAAACAAATGAACAAACTCCCAATGAACAAACTTTGGAAAAACAAAAACCGAAAAACGAAAAAACCATTTAGAAAGAGACGGCGCCCTGGCATCAGATGTGGACGCATATGAAACGCCTATCGCACGCCTCCAAAGTCAATTCGACGAGCAGCCTGACGGCGCAGAAAACCGATGTGGGTGGAGGATCCCCACATCCTCATCCACGTCCCAATATGACGCCCACAGGCGGCACGACAACGACAACGACAGCGGGTGGTGCCACAATGCCAGGGAAATGCATTTTATTCCCGGATAGGACGTCCTCCCTGAAAAGCTCAATGTATACGCAACAGGTGTACTTCAGGCCCGATATGGTAGGAACACAAACAAATCTCTTGCTCTTCTATATAGCTATAGCTCATAGAATAGATTCTTATTGGCATGGTTTTGGATTTTTGAATTTTAATTGGAATTTGAATATGGTTTTGTGGCTCTCAAACTGTAGCTAAATGGCTGAACATTCGCTTTGATTTCTGTTGAAATTTCTTTGGTTTATTTTTCATGGCACCTTCCACTTAAATTCCCCACAAATCTATTTTAAGACTCATCTATGTTAATTATTGATATTATTTTTTGGCTAATGGTTTTATGGTTTTTATGGTTTTTTTTGTTGGTTATACAATATTTTAAGCGTTAAAGCGTTTCTTTTTCAACATTTTTTGCCTGACTTTTATGCACCCCAAGAAGCTCCTCTACAAAGTTCAGCGTTGCATTAAATGCACAAGAAATATCGTATGAATGCAATAATCGTAATCATAATCATAATAATAATATGCATAATAATAATCTTCATAAACCAACGACATGGCAAATGCCAGGCAATTGACTTTTTTACCAAGGCAACCCACAACCCCCAACCCCAACCATGCGCGCCACAAAACTCTTGTTCCAGGGGCAAGTGCAGCCAACAAAAATCATAGAACCATAACTTGCAGCAGAGTGAAGCATGCAAAAGTTTGAGCTTTATGGTGGGGTTTAGCCAAGCACTACGAGGGTACATGGCAGTAAATGTGTAGTACAAGCGACCCACAGTGGAGACTGGCTACAGAGACAAGAGGGCTTAGAATATTGCAGAATATTCGAAGATTGAAAGTAGTAAAAGTAAAGGAAAGTAAAGCCTTCATAAATCGAGCTAAGCAGCAAGAAAATATTTTTCTGTCGAATAACGCGGTGATCAATAAATTCAATTACGAGTCTCAGTGGGAGAGAGAAATAAGCTACTAAAAATCCTCCGCCTTTGCTTGGAGTCTCTACTGTTTTTTTCGTCATACACTGAATACATTCAACCACCCATAGCCATGGCTGCCCTAGCAACAACAACAGCACTTTTCTCTCTATAGTTGAACCCCGCCGCCGCACTTGAAACATCAGTTTTCTATAGTTTAAATGCACATAAAAATATGACGATACACCCCACAAAAGGGTGACCAGAGCCACAGCCACAGCCCCACAGCCAAAGCCACAACAAAACAAATTTTTGTTTGACATTTTGCATGGCATTTGATGGATAAAAACCTTAGCACAATATTTACCAGGCGATTACTTACAGCACAAACAGCAGAAGGGGATGGCGATGGCATGGCATGGGATGGGGAGCTAAATATTTAATGCCAGCTACGTGAGGCTGTCATAAATTTCAAGATAAATCAGCATCAGGGTCAGGAGTATCTTTGGACAGTAGATGGAATGCAAGTACGCCAAGAATCAGAGCCAGAAGTAGGCAAGGGGTAAAAGTGCAAAGTGAAGTGAAGGTGTGTTTGAGTCTCTCTGGCAAAGGTCGATATATGCAAATGGTGCATTTTAGGATCGTTTATGTTTCATTGTTTCACCAGCTGACATTTCGGTTGAATCTGTATCTAAATGCAGTGACACAGGAGGCTGAGGAGCAGGCAGGGGGACAGAGGGACAGAGCATTGCCGGCAAACAATGGTAAAACCGGCTGAAGCCGGCCGCTTGCCGTACAGAAACCTGTACAACCTCTGTGTGTTTTTCTGTATGTTTTCTGTATTTTCTGTGCTTTCTGTGTTGTTTTTTTCAATATCAAGACACATTCGAAGCTTCATTAACATAATTGATGCGCCATTGAATGGACTATGGGCCGCTGCTCTGCCGCTCTGCTGCTCTGCCGCTCTGTGAGTCTCTGCGGCGGTGAGTCTTCGAGCGAGCGCCCCATTATATTGTCTTCATGGCTCGTCGGGGCAGAGGCAGAGCGAATCGCTGGACAGGTTTTCCTCCTCCGATCCATGCGCCACGATCTTGAACCGGTTTACAGTTTTTCAGTCTGTTACAAGCACCAGCACAGCTCCAGCTCCAACTCCATCTCCATCTTCGACTCCAAAGCGAACCTCTCTCTCTCTCTATCCGTCCAATTCTGTCTGTGGCGATCAGCTCTGTAATTTTCAATTTCATTTTGAAAGAACAGCCTCTCCGCTCCTCTGCTCTGCTCCTCCCACTGATTGACGGAGTGAGTGCCTCTGCCGCTGCCTAATGGGGCTGTCCAAAAAGCTGCAAACTGCAAATAGGAAAATGCAGCAAAAGTGTGCGGAAAATGCTCAAAAAGTTATCAAGCGGCTTGAGAGAGCTGTTTACTTGCTGTGTTTATCTAAGTGGAAAATTATTGTATGATTGATAATGTGGGGCGTGGCACGGGGCAATTGATATGAGAAATAGGCGCTACAAGTGGGTCATTTATATAGGAAACTAGGGGGACTATATGCACATGTGATACATAGCCACAGGTGACATAAAACTGTAATTAGATTTTGCTTTAGTAGTTGTATTAGCAAATACTGAGAAATAGGGGTATTTTAGGAGAGTTTTCATCCAAAGTTTTCGATGCACATCAATGATTCATATTATAATGTTCGATTCTCGGGCACCAGATATTCCAAAAAATTCTTTAAAAAACTGGAAATCATTCGAAAAACCCCGAATTCTATTCTAAAATATCTTTCAAGCTTCTTTCCGGCTTCAATGCCATAAAAAACTCTATAAAAAAGGTCCGAATACCTTTGAATAACCCTTAATGGGATGGTAGGTAGCTTTCTTTCATGCGAGAACAAACCAAAAGAATCAAAACCTGAATAAAGAATTCTTCTGTCGGTTCTGTCGGTGGATAGATAAAACGGCACCTCTCGTCCGCCATGGCACGCATGTGCTGTAAATTGCTGATGTAATTATACAACAATTTACCCCAAAGGCAGCCCTAGACCCCCACCAAACCCCGCGCATCATCAAATATGCGCAAAAAAATATATGGAAACTCCATGTGGCGAGGACTATTAATTATGGCATCTGCTGTAGCTGCTGGCATCAGCTGCTAAAAGTTAATGAAATTTTTGCGGTTCGAGGCATTTGGCTTACATAAAGCGATGGCTAAAGCGATATCAATCAAAAGTGCCTTCTTTTTATGTTATTACATGATTCGATTTATAGAGCAAAAGAGAGCAGGAGAAGGAGAGTCTGAGAGAGCAAGGGAGAGAGAGGAAAGAAGAAAGAAAAGGCCCCCTAAAGGCAAACAGGTTTCAGGCAAAGGCTCTGCCGCAGGAAGATAAATGGCAGACAAAGGAGTGGAGTAGAAAGAGTAGTGGAAAGGGACAATAATCTTCCCATAATGCAGTCAAGTCAGCGCATCAGCACAGCACAAAAAAAATCTATATAAAGGCAATATATAATGGAAGTAGGAACAGGCAGGAACGCAGACTGAAAAAGTGCAGCAAAAGAATGTAGGAAAAATCACAATTCAATGCCATTTTTCTTGACTTCATATTTGATATTCCCTCTGGCGATGCTTCAGTTCAGTTTCACTCGTAGAATATAGCTCGTATCGCTTGCATAAATCAGCACTAAAAATCGGTCATAGAAACAGCGGAAGTACTTTTTCTGATGCCTGAAGAATTGGCCACAAAAGAGGCGGCGGATGGGCTCTGTCGCTCGCTGGAATCTGCAATGTGGACAGCAATCCTGGACAGCAGCAGCTGCCATTCGGGATCGCCAGAGAGAACAATGAATTGGCTATGGCTATTGATATTGGTTATTGGATATTTGTTACTGGGTGCCCATTTTTTGTCCACTTGTGCTGCCTGACATTTCCCTCCTGCTGTCCCATTTCCTCTCTTTCTCGGCCTCTGTTTGACCCCTGTTGCAATTGTCCGAGTGGAAAAGCATGTGCCCGCCGACAGCGCCTCGCTTTGTTGCATTTCGGCAATCATGGGCAAATGTTTTTTTTGTTGTTTCCTTTTATTTTCTGCGACATCTGACAGTTGAATTGGTCGAGGCCCAGGCCCATAGCTGGAGATATTAATTCTGTTTACCTTTTGATGACTCTTCAGGTGGAGCAGCATTGCATTGTGCACTGTGGCATGCCACATGTTACTGTGCCTTGTAAATATTTAATTGAAAACGATATGGCGAAACGAAACGAAACGAAACGGTAGGGAAAAGACACCAGCCATTGTTCTCTTTCGTTCTGATGGGGGCAGCCAATCTCTCAATGAATTTCTAACAGAGTTTCGAGACCTTTTCTGTTTGTTAATTTACCGAATTAACTTTAGAGTTCCCTCAACTCTCAACTCTACTCTACTGCTGCTGCTGCTGCTGCTGCTGAATTGCACTTCAAAGTGCCGCCGCCTTAGGTGGCACTCCCCCGCGCAGCCCCTTTTTCACTCCCCCTCCAATGAGTTTCTGTTCACCCACATTCACTTATTGGTCTTCTTTTCTCTTCGCTAATTAGCGGCGTGACCTTAATCACTTCAGAGTTTACATAGAGCCGAGACGAGACCCAGGCACAGGCCCCCCCTGATTGCTCCACTTGCAACTCCCGCAAGCTGCTCCCAGGGGCTTCTCAGTGACGTAATCTGTTGTATCTGCTGGAAAAGTATCTTCTAGATAAGATAAAACACCAAAGATAATGCAATTCCAAAGGCCAGATGCCTAGCAAGTGACACGAAACTAACACCAAAATCTTATACAAATTTCTGTGTCCGAGTTTTGTGTTTTATTTTTTGGCCACGCGCTGAACAGACCAAAAAAATAGTTTAACCTTTTTTGGTGTGGGGGGCACCAGCCGCCATATATGGGAAAATTACTCCAAAAAAAAACTTGAAGCTTCGTTTCGTGTTTTTTATTTATTTATTTATTGAATTTTTCTGTTTTCGGCTGTGGGCTGATTTTTAGAGGCGACATTTTAGTTGTTCGCCTGTCAATGGGAATTACGCGTAGAGTTATTTACGGGGCGATGACACTGATGAAGCAAGGCCTTCGGCTAAAGAAGAACTGAAGGTAGAATGGGGATGTATATTCTGCTCGTTACCACTCGGCACTTCCGCCTTGCAGGCGAGAGAGAAGGCGAGATGTTCCTTCTCTATTAATTATGAAAGCACCCAATTAACAGACGCCACTCGCTCATGGTGTGGCGGCTGTGGAAAAGGGAGACAATGCATTCGCTTTGTTTTCCATCAATCCCAGGGTCACAATGTGTGTTGCTGCATGCCATCGAGAGATACAGCCATGAGAAAAGATCGCTCGAAGATCGAAGAAGTCTGCATCCATCCATCCTGTCCTTTCCTTTTTCCCCACAGATGGAAACGCAGACTCAAATCATTTTGTTTGAATGCTAATTACCTCTCACTTGTGCCCAGACCCGCCAAGTGCAATGATCTGAAAGGGTGAGGGATGGGCGTGACGCTGCTTCTATGGGAAGTGGATGGAGATGTGTCTGCCATCAGTGGAGATATCTCATCGTCTGCTGGGTAATTAAGGGGCACCCCCATCCGCCCGCTCTGTCGCTCTCTCTCTCTGGGCAGAGTTCTTTAACCCCTCTATAAAAATATGGCATAAATAATTTCGCACTCAATTAAATGTCCCACACTCTCACATCCCATAGACATCTGCATCTATATATACGCGTACTCTGACATATCTGTATCTATATTTGCTGGTTCCGCTTGGTGATCTGCTCTGCACATACGTATAGATATATTTTCCCATTAAATTCTTCAATAAATTACTCACATTCTTCTCTCATTCTCTTTACCATCTCTTTGTAGGTAAGTTCTCTTGGAAGTTCTTTCTCGCTGTCTCTCGCTCTGCCGTGACGTCAGTAAGTAGCCTAACATTCGATTAGCTTCTTCGATTACCGCGTGAGTAATCGGCTGGGGTAAGAAGCACTTCAGCTGCAATCAGTCGCAGGGGACAGCAGGCGGAGTAGGGGGGGACATGCACCTCGCGTGAATGTGCATGTTGTTCCTCATCTTCTTTTTAGGTTTAATTTTTGATTAATTAATGGGTGTGGCAACGCGATAAGTACGATGCAGGAAGTACATTTTGTTGCAGCGAAAAAGACTCCAAAAAGGTGCTTCACATTAGCAGGGGAGAGAGGAAGATACCCCGCCAAAAGGTGCTTGACATTAAGTGCGGTGCTTCAGAGGCGACTGATGAAGGGTATCCATGCGAATTGGGTGGAAATTGATGAAGCAAACGGAGTGCTTTTTATGGGTTTATCTTATAAGGAACTAGATCTGGGGAGCAATCTTTAGAATGCGGAAATTTGTCATCCTTTCCTGAACAGAAAGCTACTGGCTACCGGCTGCGGGCAAACTAGTTCCCAGCGATAATCTCTGCGAGTAATTCGATCATTTGTCAGCCCCCAAAGCTGGAGAGCAGCCAACTGCAACCATAATTCATTTCCTTATTGGCCGATGAGTTGTGGAGAGACAACTCTCGGCTTCTCCATATTCTGGCAGCTTCTGGGGATTTCAATTAGCCATCCAACCACCGAACGAACCACTAAGCCAATTTCCAATTTTTTATTTCATTTCGATTCGGACACACTTTCATTGAGTGAGCGAGTGAGTGACTTTCACATGTTTATCTGCCGCTCTTTCTCTGTGCTGCAGCTGATTTATCTCTTCCCCATTGACACACACACACACAACACACATGCACGATCTTTGTATCTTGTATCTTGTGTGTCTGTTTTGATTAAAGAAGAAGATTCGTGTTGCTTTTTGCAAATTACTTTCATTTTCTGTGTGCAAGAGAAACTGTGGCTAAACAACTGCGCTGACAAACTGCCAGGGAAAGAGCTGCCAAAGTTGCGGACAACTGGGGATAGGATTTACGAGACATGGCGACACGACACTCCTCTTTGGACTGGACCCTCTGCCCCCCGAAAAGTGTGTCATGCAAATTTTCCTGCTGCTGCTGTGCTCACTTCACTGTCTGTAATTTGATATTGTCATTAGTTTGCTTGGCTGTACAGTGCGCACTCGACTGTGGACAAGGAAGTACATATCTTTGTATCTGTGTAGCTTTTTGCACCCTTTCGAAGCGCTGCACTTGACAGCAGCGATTATGTTACTCGTCTTCTCGTCGTACTTCTCGTCGTACTTGTCGTACTTGTAGTGGGCGGTTGGGTGGGCTCCACCTCTGCATTATGCATGCCATGACGCTCATTAGTGGGACGCTTGTTAGAAGTAGACTAAAGAGGTTGCCCAGAGGGAGGACACGGCCAGCCGGCGGGGAGGAGGATGAACCCAAAAGAACAATGCCTCTAAATTGCCCTCAAGGCAGCCACCGCAGCGGTTGAGCGGTTCAGCGGTTCAGCGGCTGCCTTTAAATTAGCCACAAAAATCTGCAAGTGAAACTTTCAGAATTCCATTACGCTGACAAAACTTTTAAATGGCTCGAATTTTGAGGGATTGCAACACACAGAGAGCCACGGAGAGCCGCAGCGAGCCGCAGAGCCACGAAGCACTTAACGTGAATGTCAAATGTCAGATGATTTTGCTAAAAACGAAAAAATATCCATAGAAATTAGCTCTTTAAATGAAGAATGACACTCGACTTTGAGTACATCCAAAAATAAATGACACTTGACTGAAAGGGGGCGGAGGGAAAAAGTGTTGACAGCCGCTTGATGTTGCGCTGAAATATGAAAGTGGGGGGAAAAGATACTTGCCCCAGACATTTCCAGCGGGAAAAAACTATTAGGCAAGGGTTCAAGTGATGATCGGTTGATGATTAGAGCAGGAGTTTCCCCTGCCTTAATTGCTGCTTGTTTTGTGGCGAGTTATTGGTGGAATGCATCTGCAACACTTTGTTCCATTTAAGTGTTAGTTAAATGTGCGGGAATGTTGTAATAAATTACCCGTAGAGTGACACTTTTGCTAGCTCGCAGTGCCACTTCTAGCTCGCATTTATAGAAACTTGTTTCATTGTTGAATTAAACTCGTTGCTTTGGCAATGTATCCGGTCTGTCAGCTGACAATTACCCAAAGGAAACATTGGCAAATGTCTAAATTTAATTGAAAGTAGTTCCTGTTTGCTGTTACGCAGCCGATGTGCGCTGCTGCAGGACGCGTGTGCCAAATATGCCACTGCCACACCCTTTCGCTCACAGCCAATGCATATTGCAACTCATTTAAAATCATTTACTGGCTCTTTGGACATCTCCTGCCCCTGCTGCCCAAACATATATAAATCATAATGAATTTCAATCAAAATTGCACAACTCTTTGGCTGTAAAGCCAACCAAAAGCCCTAACCGTTAAAGCGGACAAATAAAAACAATGGAATTGTTTTTATAAAATATGCATTTCACGATGCCGAAGTGTCGGGTGGGGAAGTCTATATCCATCTATTGGTGGAGCGATGTCCACTTTACGATTGGCCACATTAATGAAATTTATTCACTCGCAAAGACCACAAATGAATGGACGGATATGGAAGACGAAGAGCTCTGGTGATGGGGAGATGGAGAGCGGATAGATGGAGAGAATGGTATTCCATAAATACAAACCGCAGGCATTTTTCAATGTTTAACGCTTTGCAATGTCACAGCATCAGTGCCGCTGCCGCTGCTGCCGCCACAACACCCAGTAATTTGCATCCATCAGATACAGTTTTATTTTTGCTTATTAAAAAAAAAAGAAGGCAACTGAAAATATCATTAAAAAATGCCGCAATTTGCATACAAATCACGTATCTGCAGCAGAGTTTTTTTTGTTTTGTTTTTGGCATTAAAACAGAATTCGTAATAAGCAGAAATATTTCTTGAATGAACTTGCGTCAGCGTGAACTTCAGCAGATACGTAGATACATGTGTATCTATACTATATAGATATATATTTATATAGCCGCGAGATCAGGGTGATTCACTTTTTCTCTCTCTCTCTCTCTCTCTCTCTGTTTCTCTCTCTTTCTCTGCCTCTCTCGCGATTTCTGTGAATGAGTAACACGTTATGGAAATTGAAATTGGCAAAAAACGAGATACTTTCGCTGCTCAGACGAGATCTAATTGCCGGCTCCAATTAGTCAGAGCCAGAGACACAGGCGCGTGTGGGATGTTTCTCTCCCCCCTCCGCCCCCTTTGGCTAATTGTTTGAGATACATTTCTGCCTCGGTTAGATAAGGGGCATGCCAGACCCAAATGTATCTGCACTCCGTGGAATGCACAGGCATTTGCTGTTTGAACAATTAAACTCATTAAAATTCACGCTTATGGCACATTTTAATTGAACGAAACCACGACAAAAACTAAACGAAACAACTTTAGAGCCAGAGACATAGAGAGAGAGAGAGAGAGAGAGAGAGAGAGAGAGCGAGCGATTTTTAGCTGGAAAACGCATCTTAAAGATACAACCAAGCAGAGCCAGAGGTCGAAGACACTCACTCGAGTTCGAGTGCCTTGCCCACCCCCACCCCCTGTGCTTACTTTCTTCCCGTACTTCAACTACTTGAAAGATACAAAAACTGCGATAAAGATACAATTGCATAGATACAATTGGTTGCCCCATTTGGGCATTGTCTTATTCCGGCAATTGTTACGATTATTTCTCATTCATAATTCTCTGGCACATTTCCACACACACACACACACACACACACACACACACACAGATAGCAGAAGACGCCGAAAACTTTCCCAAGTTTTGTTTCATAATTTTTTGGCCAAAATGTCTTTGAACCCCCCATTTCGGGGGAATGAGTGTTAATGAGTGCGCTTCGAGCTGCTCTTTTTGACGAAACCAAACAACAACAACCAACAAAAAAGAGCATTACGAAATCTGAATCCGACTTTAATTTCAAGCCCCGAAAACGTTTGGCTTTTCCCTGCGCAGCTTTCGCAAGTGAAACGAAAAGAAAACCAAACCAAACCTAACCGAGTTGAGGCTCACTCAACTCCACTCTCTACACTCCACACTCTTCTCTTCTCTCGGTTTAGTTTTATATATTTGTTTTTCGTAAGGGGTGAGGGGGCTTAATTATATTTTTTATTTATTTAGTTTTGTGTCTGGCGACTGGTGTCCGCTGTCCGTTGGGGGTTTCTGTGTTAATTAGATGGCGGCGCTGTACATTTCTCTTAACTGCCGCAAGAAAACAAAAAAAATAGGGTCAAGAAGGAAGCAAAGCCAAAAGGTAATTACCAGAAAATGTAGAAGAGGGTTGTAGGTTTTAGGTTTTAGTTTTTAGTGGAAGCTGTGAAAAGAAATGATACACAATGGCTAACTCCCAAACAACAAAACACTTCCTCTTACATAGATAGAATTACAATAGAATTTTCCGATTGAATTCATTTCCCGCTATCCATTCTGCTGACTAATGGAAATTCTTTGGGGAAAACTTCTCAAGTGTCAAACAGCATTTAATGTGTGTGTGTGAACCAATTTCTTTTCACTCCTTGACATTGACACAGAGACAACTTTTACCAAGACCTCAATTACAATCAATCACACATGGCGTTTTGTCTATCTGGCTGTCTGTCCGTCTGTCTTTTGGCCAAAAACCAAACCCGAAGCATTCCCTGGCCAATGGCCAAACTGTAGCCAAAGACTTGCGTGCGTGTTTTGTATGAAAATTACAACAATAATAATAGAGGAAAATCCCCATGCCAAGCAAAGCTGTTGTTGTGGCCTGCTTAGTGCAAAAATTTCATTTATCATAAACTTCTTCCGCCAGCCTTTTGTTGCCTCCTTTTGTGTGATAAAAATGACAAAAGACTGTGTCCAGGAGCAGGGGGCAGGCTCCTGTGCCATGGTTAATGATGATGACAATCAGCAGAGGAGCGTAGAGGAGCGTAGCGGACAGGGGACAGGCGTCACTTGTTTTCCTAGTTTTTCCGTTAGATTTCACTCTCGAAAAAGATTGAGCACAAAAGTGGTTAAAGCGGTTTTGGCGCGCCAAATGTCACTTTTGCACGTTTCAAGCAGCTTTTCATTTTCATTTGGCGGAAAGTGCAAAAAGTTTTTCCGCTGAGAAAAACAAACAAAAAATAGATTTTGTATTAATTATTAATTTGTGGCTAAATTAAGAGCAGGTTTCAGTTGGCCAAGTTATGATTCAGGAAGTGCATGGAAAGTTAGCCAGCCAAAGAGATACAAGATACCAGCCAGATACATCCATCAGATACAACCCACACAGAAGAAGAATCTGCTGGGCACTCGTATATCAAACACTTGACTTCGCAGTCGCAGACACAAGCCATTCATCATTCAGTCGGTGTGTGAGTGTGAGTGCGGGTGTTGGCTTCTGCTTCTTTTAGTCGTGAGTACATGACCCACTTGAAATATGCATGGAAAATCAATGGAGCTTACAAAATATTTACCGCCCATTAGCACATCGTAAAGAGGGGAGAGGAGAACACAGAGCAGAGCATGGCTACTCGTACTCGTACTCGTAGATATTTCTCACGTTTGTCTCTGTGTTTCTCTCTGTATGTCTGTCTGTGTCGTGGAGAGTCCTTCAGGGGGTTGCCTCTATGCTAATCAGAAGAATGTCGCTGGTAATATGAGACTTCTTTTAAGCAAAAAGACTGCTTTCTTATGACATGTGTGGCCAAAAGCGGAACGAAGAACACATGTAAGACTTCTGTTTCGACAGGGGAAATACTCACATACACTCGTACACATTTATCTTACTGGAGTGCACAATGGCCCGTCTTTGATTGGACTTGCAGGAAGCGCCTGCAGCTACGTACTCGAACTCCTACTCGTACTTGTATGTTCTTTGGGTCAGAGACCACCCAGCCTGTAGTTCCTATGGAATCAATAACCACCCACAAAACGAGCACAACTTTTTCTGCAATTTAATTATTTATAAAGAGGGCAAAGAGCACTACTCCGCCGTGCCTGTGCAGCAGGCTACAAATGAGTTGGACATTTTCTTAAGAACTGCAGCAGGTGGCAGGACGACAGGAACGACATATACCGCCGGCGCTCACTCACTCGGAAGGGAATCGGAAGGGACAGCAGCACATCGTATCCTATAGATACTTACGCCTTGCCTTTCCTTTGAATCTTTTCTTCTTTCTTTTTTGGCATGCATTAACCTTAATGAACTCTGCTACTGGTACGGGGTCTGGGACTGAAGGTTCTACCTGAAACCTGGTTGCCATTATAAATAATTGCACAAGAAAAATGGTTCAAAGTAGTGCACAAGTTTTCCCCCTACACACACACACACATACATATGCACACATATTTCCTCCCCTCCCTCTGTTTTAAATGACAATGGCTCTCCACCTGGCATAGTTCTCACGGCCCAAAGGGGGCAGGTCTTGTGGGCAGGCCAACAAAGTGAACAGAGTTGCGTTTGTCCATTGTTTATGTCTGAGAAGATGCGAGATCGCAGATGGGCAGGTGAAAATGTGCGAATGAGTGGTGCAAACCCATGGGGACTCAGTGATCAATAATCTTGGGACGATTATCTGGTATAGAAAGCGAAATCTTGGCGGGAAATCAGAACTACTCCGTGAAGGAAAAGGAAATAGAGGCTACAGTTAAGCCTTAAACCTGCTACTACCCTTTTCTTACCAGCCTTCACAGCCATCATTCAAGTGTCAAAATATCCCCCATTTAGCTCTCAGCTTTAGCTTTAGTCTCACCTTTTGGCTAATCATAACAAGCCACACGAATTGCTGTTCAGCCACAACAAAAAAACGTGTGAAAATCGTACGAAAAAATATGATTGACAGCAAATTTAATTGAAGCATTGACCAAAGAAGGAGAGTTGGAGGGGGCAGCATGGAATGGCTGGAATGGAAGCTCTTGTCATCTGGCAGTTAGTTAACGCAGCGTTCAATCAAATGAAAGTCTAGACAAAAGAGTAACGGACCTGCAAAACACACACAGCAAAAAGTTGGCCAAGAGCAGGAGGCAGGTTTCCGATGATGAATGACTGTAACCGAACGAACCCCGGCCATAGGCCATAGGCCATAGGATGATGATCCAAACAGTAGATTGACAACCCGAAAGATACTCGTAATTGGGTGGGGGGAGAGTTTGGCTGGGTAGAGGAGTCAAGTGGCTGGGTTCAGGCTTTTAGTTTGCGGCTGTTGAGCAGCCAAGCCTCTTGCTGCTAACAAAAATCTTGTTAATATTCACTGGCTAATGTACTTCACACCTTTGTTTGTGCCTCCACCGACGTGAATTCGTGAATCCGTGAATCAGTGTGCGCTAAAAGTAGCTGAGCAGCAGATACACTGCGCCCGCCCGCCCGCCATTCACTTCCTCGTCGTCGTCGTCGTTGCGACTCGCGAGCTGTATTTAAATTGCTCATCAGCCGAACAACAGGGTGGAAAATAAATAAAACAATATTCTAATTTACATAAACAATTAAAGGCAGCCAAGCGAGCCGCAAATAAACCCCCAAAACCACACAGAGAGAGCGCGAGAGAGACAGCGAGAGAAAATTTCACACAAAAGATTATTGCACTTGAAAAGCACCAGGAAAATGAGAGGAAAAACAATGCACAGTGCTCGTCTAAGTATAGGTATGGAGTGTGGCATTTGTTAATTGTTTAATGTTTAATGTGACAATTAAGAAATTATTACTCATGCCACGGTGCGGTGCGTACGGTACACAGACGAGCGGACGGACACTGGTGAACGCCTGACCTTATAGAAATCGCGAGTGTCATTCGCGCTCTGTCTGTCTGTGTGTCACTCGTTCGCCCACACTTTGAGATACAAATTTCAAACGAGAAAGAATGCTGGTAGTAAAATATCTCGACTAGAAATATTCCCTTTTAGGGGGAAATTTTCGAAAGGAGATAATTGCAAGGGCAAGAAGATTAGTTGAGGCAATTTTGATGGCATGAGTAAATATGTATTATTCTGCTTTAAAAATTATCTAATTTAATTGAAATTTTGTATTGAGGTAGAAATGAACTAAATCTTCAACCAATTTAAAGCGCAATCGCAAAGCTTTCATAACTTCCGAGTTAATGATCTAAATATAGAGAGATATATAGATAGAGGAACCAGCCATTCGACAGTTAAAGCTGTTTAGGAGTCCACTCACTCAGCCCTCCCCTGCTATAAAGAATCTCTCCATAGTCAATATACCCTTTGATGTCTAAACTTACAGGGCATCTAACAGCTCTAGAGACAAATAAGTCGGTTGCCACACACTTGACTTGGACCCAACTCGCCTTTCAGCTATTATAGAACTTGTTTTGGGTCTCTCTCGCTCTCTCACGCCTCAGTTCGGATTGGATCGGTCAGCAGAGATATTTTTGTCTCGCAAAGATTTATAACATAATCATAAAATGCATTTAGTGGCCTTGCAGGTGTTTCAGTTTCGATATTTACTTGAGAAAATGTTTCTAAAATAAATTTATAAGATTATAAAGATTAAAATTACTCGAATATTTTTTATATAAATTTCAATTGTTCAAAAGGTTTTTTCGTTTTCCTGTAATTAGCTGCTTAAGCTGCTTGGCACGACTTATAGCCTACTTATACGCCAATAATCCCTTGGTATTACGATCTATAAAAATGTTTTCTTACGCTGTCAAATCTCTTTGTTAGCTTTTGAATCTTTAGATTAGTTTTTCGGGGTGTTCGCTATGAGACTTTTTACTTAGATTTAGCTCTAAATTAATTTTGATGAATTTTCCAATTAATTAATTGCAAATTTCTTTACTTTTTTGTCTATTTTCAGGTGAGTTTTAAACGAAGAATCCATCACTTTTGTGTGTGTAATGCCAGGCAAGATCAAACCAATATTTTACTCCTTGATTCTGCAGTGTCTGGGCTGCCATAATTTGTATCTAGGCTGCCATAACAACTTGTATCTAGATACATTTCTGTCAGCCAATTTGAGCCATGAATAGAGACGGGCACTATTCCTCTAGGGAGAGGGAGAGTACATCAAATCTTTTTCCACAACAATGTAGCAGTAGAAAGAATGAAAAGCCGGGGAAAATTCGCTGTCGTGCAGTTTTTCCGCTGCTGCTGTCAAATGCGAATACCAAAAAAAAAAAAAAAAAAGAATTCAGAAATACAGAGAAAATACCAGAGAGTAGCGCCTGTCGTTCGCATGTGTTGCACTCTCGCTACGTGTTCATGTTGAATGTCATAATCAGGCAGCCAGCAGCAAGCAGCCAGCACTGGCAGCGGCAACTGCCACATACACACACACACACACACACACACACACAATTCCGAATGTTGTGCGCGTATCTAGATACAAAGTTGAACTGCAAACAGCATGTGAGAATGGTGTTTTTGTTTTAGGGGCGGTCTCATGCTAGGCGTGACCTTACATAGTTGCGGCTAATAGATACGACTATTCCTAAGAGGAGTGGGGTGCCAGAGAGAGAGCCTGCCACATCAATTGCAACACCTTACCGCTCTCGAGCAGAACCGCATGTTTTTTTTATATTTTTCATCGGGGAGACCCCATGACGCCATCATCAGCGTCACAGGGGAAGGAAGGCGGGAAGGAAGCTACAACGGGCGGGGAGTCTGAGAGAGTGCTGTGCAAAAATATGCATAGAATTTTTAAAAATAAAAGAGCAAACACTTTGGAACACAAGAGAAGGTTGACGATGGAATACTCTATGCGGTGAAAACGCTGAACAAAAATACCCTAAAACTATAAAAAAGGATTCTTTAAACTATGGATATTATTTATTCATGGTAGATCCTATAATTATACTTATATTTGATCACAGATTCAAACAACTGCAGCGCTGTTTTATGGCATTTTTGCATAAAATTCGATTGGCAGAATAATGGTTTATTCTTTGAGTAGATGGAAATATATTTAAGAGGCAGTCATTGCATTAAGCAACCTGTTTCTTTCTATCCCTTCAATTCAAATTACCCTCTATCATACACTATTCAAAAAGTGAAGCAAAAGCAGCCAGCGGCAAAACATTTAGGCCCTGGGCTTATGGCCAATGGACCACCACTTCCTGCTGTCGTTCCAAGTTCAAGGGCTGCTTCTTGCGCTCTTTCTGCTTCTGCTGCTGTGGTTCCTGTTCTCGTTTCCCTTTTCGTTGCACACATGGCACACAGAAATGTTCCAAACTCTTCTGTTCTTTATTTTCTTTTTCGATTTGTGTTTGGCAGACCCAACGGCGCGTCCAGGGCCACCTCTAACGCGCAACGCCATGAGGATGGTGATGAAGATGAATATATTCTGAGAAGCCACCAGAGAAACAGCATAAATTCTTATTTTCTGACGCTGCAGGATCTCTCTCTCTCTTTCTCGCTCTGTTTGAGATTTTTGATTTGCTTCAGAGAGAGCGGCAGACGCCCCATTGAGAAACGTTTCCCGTTTTTACAAAATGCATTTGAAAGGAGAACGAACGCAGCTTGAATGACAGCAACAACGAAAATCTGTTACAATATACGAGTGTTGTTAAGGTCAATGGGTTAGGGAATTGCCTGAGAAAATTCTGTGATTTATAGATGCCGAAAAACTAAACGAAATTCTCTCGAATTTCCACCAAAAGTAATGTTTGAATTCCGGCATAAATTCCCATGGAACTTGACCACAAATTGATGTTGCTTTGATGTTTTGCTCCTCATTCTCCCCATTCTTTATTCATTTAGCTGCCACACGCCCATCCATATCCATTGGCACACATTGAAAGCCAGTAGAGGCAGAGATTTCAGCAGCTCAGCTCTTTGGTCCGCCTTGAAGGTCGCCTTATTAACACATAAACCATAAAAGCCAAAAACCGTAGGCACATGTTTGGCCAACAGCAAAGGCAACGGCAACGGCAAAACGGCAACGGCAGAAAATCTGCTTAGAATGGCCCACATGTGTGTCACGTCACGCGGCAGACGACAGACGACAATATGTGCCTCTGCCTCTGCCTCTGCCTGTGCCGCAGCAAAAGATACAGCCACACAGACGCTCAGATACTTTTTGCATGTGCTCATAGAGAACACAGATACACCGATACACAGATACACCGATACAAAAACACTCGAACAGAGACTTGGGCTTGTTTTTGCCATATGTGATGTAGAAAAAACAAAAAACAAAACAGAAATGTTTGGGCGGCGGTTGTTACTCTGTCATGAAAATCTTTGGCTCAACAGCAGAACTTTTTTGAAATAGTCGTCAATGGCTGTTGAAGCGGTTCGGTTCTCGATCGTGAAAGATACAAAGATATTTATCCGTTTTTTCTGTGCGTGTGTGAAAAAAGATACAATATCGAATTATTTTTTAGAGAGAGAGAGATCCTTTAATCTGCTGCAAATATGATTTTCGCCACGGATTGGCAGTGGGTAAGCAAATATTGGCACACCTTTCCAACTCAGTTTTTGTTTAGTTGACTTTCAATAAAGAGAAAAAGCAAACATTTGAACGGAGTGGAGTTTTTCTCGTGTGTTTTTCCAATTGTTTCAACATGTCTTGTTGGCAAATTGAATTTTCATTTTCATTTTGCGGATTTTATTTGACTTTTGCTCAAACAAAAGTCTGTTTCTCTTTTGATGTTGAAACTCCTCCTCCTCCTGCTGCTGCTGCTCCTATGCTGCCAGCAAAAGTCATAAATACTTGCTGTGCTCTCAACTGGCAACAGAAACAGCAACAAAAAAAAAGAGGGGTAAAATATATATTTATTAAATAAAAAGCAGGGCAGGCTCTCGCTCACTGGTAGGTCTACCTTTTCACATTTACCCGAACCCTCCCCCCCAAACGAAGTTTTTCTTAGTTTTCCCCTTTCTGCCCTACGCTTTTTCCCTTTACTTTTCCAGCTGTTGCACAGAGATTTTCACTTTGTTCTTTTCACTGAACGCCACCGCTGAAATGCGTACCCGTACCATTGAGTAGTTTCCTTTCATAATTAAATTAAAAAAGTTATAAAAGTCATTGACTTTAGTGGCTGCTGCCTGTTAGAGATACTTTTTGCACAATTCAATTGTTTCGAAAAGAGCCGCTTTTTTATTATTAATCGTTTGAGCTGATGATTAATAAAGTTTTTATGGATGCAGGGGATTTCTTTTTAATCCAGATTTTCCCTTCATTTTTTAACTATCTGCTTTTAAAGTTTGTTTACGTAAGATTTCTTCTCTTTAAAGTATTTTATTTTGCTAAATTATTTATGTTTTTATTGGGCCAACTCTTTTCTGACTCTTCACCACACGAATACTTTCAGACCCAAAAGAAAATTTCAAAAAATGTAAGCACAAAAACATAAAATTATAATTTTTCAATTATAATTTTCATCACGTTTGAGCCATGTAAATGACTTGCCCAAAATGTGGCTTTGCAGGGCTCACCATTTTGGGCTGGGGGCCCTATCTTTGGGGCCAACGGAAATAAAACATAATTGTTGATAAATGTAGGAGTATGTACTCGTAAAAGAAGGAACCCCCGATGCCCATAATTTTTGGATGAATTTACATCTTTTTTTTTTTTGGTTATATGACAAATGTAGAAGATTTTGCATTGGCATTGGCTGATTACACGAAGGGGAACCGCCATAAATCACTCAACTTTGATGACTATTAATATGGGAGGATAACAGATGATGGGAGAATGATGAGAGGTTGGGTTCCCTCCAGTGATGGGAGACTGGGAATGGGTGTTGGCGGATATCTGAAGAGGCAGCTGCGGCAGCAGCAGCAACCGTTCTCTGTGTGGGCATCATCGAGTCACCGAACACCAAAAATAAACAGGGTGTGAATCCATCAAGAGATGGTATTGGTATCTGCCAGTGCAACCTCAATTAAAAGCCACCATAAAAGGGGTTTGGCCCGGCTGGCTGGTTGAAGCTGAAGCTGAAACTGACTGGCCAGGTAATTATATAAGGCTCCAACAACTGAATGCACAATCAAAAAGAAATACCAGAAATATATATTGTACTCGTAAGAGTAAAACCCGCAGCATAAATAATCAGCCAACTCTCTGTGTGCAGCAGCTAAAGAGGAGGAATTTCCAGCAAATTGCTGAAATTTTCACACACACACACACACACACACGCACACAACCACACCGAAAACTCCACAAAAAATGACACGAAATGCAATGAAAATGAGGGCATTATGACATTGAAGTTATATAATCACTTTGGAAAGTTGCAACAGGAGGGAAAAAAATACCTAGAGAAAAAAAAAAGTGCAACAGAAATTTGTTTCGGTTCACGCGCAACAAAAAACAATCTCGAAATTAATCAAATAAAGATACAAATTTATACCAAAGTTATTCTGACTTTTCGACTTTGTCTCACAGTTTGCATTTGCATTTGTATCTGTATCTGTGTACTGTGTGCTCCGCTAATTAAAAATACATTTATTATTCATTTAAATTCTACTTAAACAATGATAAAGAATTTATAATATATGTATGTTGGAGTATCTTTAACTAGCAGACTGAGTAAATAGGTAGCGGAGTGGAGAGACACAAAGATAATGCCTGAATGGAAGGCAAATAGAGGTAGGTCTTAGGAGCAGCAGCAGCAAGACGTTGCCAGATAAGATAGACAAATGGTGCTTTATGGCACTAAAACTTGGTTCCACATGGCCGTAAAGTTGCTTTTGAAGAGATTTTCCAAGTTTTTGAATTAATAAATTTGGAATTTAGAGAGCGCTTGGAAATAAGCGAAGAAAAATAAACACTGAAACTTAAACCCTCAAAAGGAAGTCAATTCGCTTTTTTCTGAGACCATTTGCCATTGTTGTGACACAGTTTTCCGTTTAATTAAACCCCAAAACCGATACAAAAAAACCCCCGAAAATGTATATATCTTGCAGCTAGAAACCGAAATGAAATTTCCACCCACAAAATAGTTGGCCCCAATTTTCATAGGAAGGCGAATGGAAAAGCAAACTCATTTTCCTCATTAACTGCAATAGCTGCAGCACGTTTTTCTCTGTCTCTCTCTCTCGCTCTCACACTCTTTCTCTCTCGCTCTGTCTGTCTTTCTCTAACAATAGATTTTAATGCGCCAAATTAAGTTTGAAGCTAAGTTTTTTATACCTCATTCTCTACGGCCGGGCTTCCCTTTTCCCGTTTACTGGAGAACTATCCCCACAGTCTCTGTGCTCTACCTCTCGTTTCCACTCTTCTGTTACCTCTCTCTATCTCTCTCTCACTTCTCACAGTTCTGACCATATTGAGCTTGAAGTTAGCTTTTTGTCTGGCCTCTTGTCTGTGCTCGTGACTAACATTAATTTCGAACCAGAACCAGAGAAAACTGGCCAAGAACTTCAGTCCATTTAGAGGATTGAATAGGATACTCGGAGATGCCACTGCGCCGATAAAACACGAAAAGTATCTTCAATTTCAGCAGCCCAAAAGATTTATTGGCTCGTTTCGGGCATTTGGCAAAGAGATTTTTTTGTTCCAGCTACCAGATTTGGGGTGTCTCTCTGTCTCTTCTGCTTCGCTCAATCTCTCAATTATAACTCGATTTTCGATTCACGCTTTTGTCAAATCGCAAATAAAACGACCCGTTAGCATTTTGATGGATTTTTTGCTGTGTTTGGCTCTGGCTCTGTGGCTTTTAGCCTTTGGGGGGCATCTCATTAGGTTTTTGGGGAAGCCAAATCAATCCGTTCGATTTCATTTCATTTCATTCGATTCAATTCGATTCGTTCGGTTTGTTTTTGCTATTTTTATGACTCTGAAATGTTTGAAATATTCGTAGGCTTTGGCCTTTCAGCCATTGGGGGTTTCGTCTGCGTTTAAAAGTGCCAAAATTGAGTTATTAAATCGAATCGAATGGAGCAAATCGCTGGCAAAGCTCTCGTATGTTTGTATTGTTTGTTTTATTGTTGCATGTTTGATTGTTTTGTAAGGGAAACACAGTTAAATAAGCAAAGAAAAATAAAAGAATATTCATTTATCATTCAACAGTTGGTTGGATAATTTTATCTTATTTCAGTTCTAACTGGCAACATATCAAATGGATATTCCTTATGGGAATTTTCTTTCTTAATTGATTCCTTTCTCCCATCAATCCTCTAACAGAAATCTTGCTTCAATCTCCTGCCATTACTTGTCCATGCCAACCCACTTACAGATGCAGCTACAGATACAGATATATCCCACAGATACATGATAATTACGCAGGATAAGCCCAGGAGCAGGAGCTGGTACCCTGCCTGCCTACCAGCCTGCCATGCCACATTTGTTAATGTAAAATATTATAACACTACGGTTGGATAATAAATTGCCTTAATGCTCATAAAGCCAAAACAACAAACCGCAGAACAACAACCAACAGAATTTATGGCAGCAGAGAAATTCGAAGGAGGGAGGCAGGGAAATACTTTTAGAGAGTGCAGAAGGAGAGCGAGAAGGGGTGGCTGCTGTGGTGGGGAGGTCGTTGTGGGGTTGAAAAGTGGCGCAAGTGGCAGCGTTTTTAAAGCAACATTAATCATGGGGCTCCTCCACTGCAAGAGTGGTGCCTCTTCAGCTTTCTCCCTCTCTCTTTCTCTTTCTGTGGGAAATTCGCTTTTTTTTATAAAAGAATTTACGAGTAAAAACAGCTGAGGCATAGATATTTAATACACACATATACTATATAGTATTTTATTTCCATAATTAAATCAACAAGAATGCACAATCAGCAACAATTTTATGCCCCGCCTCATGCTCTATCTATCTCTTGCTTTTGCAGCAATCCTTGCTGGCAGGACGCATTCCGGTGGCCTCCATGACGGGACCCATTAAGCGAGGACTCCTCTGGCAGCAAAGGGATCGCCTGTTCTCTCGCTGGAAGGAAAGGTGAGTACGGGTAGAAGGGCTCCCATAAATGTTAAGCGCTTTTAAATTTACCTCCACCGCAATCTGCATTCGCGGTGCCGGAGCAGCAGCAGCAGCAGCCAGACAGCCAGGCAGCCAGACAGCAGCCAGGACTCGCAGGCGACCCTCAGAAATATATGCAAAATTATTTCCACAACCTCTGAGAGGATTGTTAATTGCAAAAATGGTCATAATTGACAGTGGCGCTGAATGCTGGAACGTCCCTCTGTCCTGTGTCCTGTGCCCTCTGCCCTGCCAGATAAAGCCAATTGGAGCCCACAAGAGAGAAAGAGAGTGGGCGTGGGAGTGGAAGTGGAAGTGGGAGCCTACCTCTCTCTCTCCTGAATGAACGGCTCTTATGTGTGTCCCGTGTCCCGTGTCACCCCTGCGCTTCATTTAATTGAAATTTAATTATGTTTCAATGCAATTTCAGAATTTTCGTTTGGCTTTTCAGCCTTTGCTCTTTGAACTCTTTGAAATATATCGCACATACATATAGCCGTGTATCCGTGTATCCGCCTATCCATGCCATTTTAATTGACATTTAATGACACCAACTAAGCCCCAGTTTATGCTTTGATTTTCATGTTTGCGGACATACCAACATAACATTTTTTTTTCCTATGTTTTGCTAATGGGTAAATATTTGGGAACTCATTAAACGTTCCAAAACTGATAAGTGTTTATAGGCAGAAGTGTTTGAATTATTAAATTTAAATCAATAAAGAGATGAATAAAAGTTGTCCCATTGGAAACATTTTTATTGCTCTTTATTTCGCATAAAAGCAGACTCATGCCGTGTGTTGGCTGTTTCATCACTTCGTTTTCTTTGAAATAATTACTCAACTCATCCGTTGAATATTCTCAGAAGTTAGAAACCCCCCTAGGAACGGTTTCCAGTGATTAAGTTCTCGCTCATCTCTGCCTAAGATCTCCGCACCCATTATGGCATAACAGAAATACCCCCTCCAATGATCATTAAACTCTGTGGTTTGAAATGTTTGCCAAAAGGGAATGGCTAACCCGCCCACCGAAGCAAAACAACAACAAACCGTTTACCTCTTGGATAGTAATTTTCTAGCCGCAATTTGCTTTTGACCACGTTAATAAGCAGCGAAAACTACCATCAGGGAAGTGAGCCATTAGCTGGAACCCGAAACCCAAACAAAACCCAAAATTTAAAGCCCAAACAAATTTAAACATATAAATAGAAATACCAAATGTATGGATGATGTTCTCGAATGCAGAATCACATTAATAAAACCGATTTTCATTGCTGCAAAACGGAAAGCGATAAAATCATAATCAAATATTATTATTATCGTCTTAGGAAAGTCATAAAATCAAAGCCAAAGGCACTGCCCAGAGGATTTATTTTGAAATTATTTGATGTTCCCTTTTACGCTTTTGCTGTGGCGCATGATTTATGATTTATTAATAACAAATGCCACAGGGCTACATTTAAATATTATATATAGAAAGTACTTTGAAGTGCTGTTGAGTGTTGACCTTTAACTGGAGATTTGCTGGTCAGATATATTCGTACTCCAAGTCGTACATTTAAAGGTCAACCGAGTCGTCGTGAATGGCTTTGTGATCATCATTTTTTTTTGTGTATTGTATCTTGCAGATACTTTGTGCTCACTCGTGACTACTTGCACTGCTTCAAGAGGGCCTCGGGATCGGCCAATGAACGTGCCTCCGATATGGGACAATTTATATTTAAGGTAAGCTACGAAAATAATACACATAATTTTTTAGAAATATAACAAACCAACTTTAACTTTATTCATTTGCTGTGTGTGGGGCTAAAACTTTTTTATTTACTGCGCATTGTGCAAAATTCTATTGCCAGGCAGCGAGAGAGATTTATGCCCCATGAATACTCCTGCTGTAACCTGCTGCGGAGATATACGAGTATGTTAGACTGGGTGGACACACCTTTATTGCTTATAAATGAAGTCTTTTTGCGGGTTGACAATGCCCAGACATTGTCACGTTTCGCCATTGAGATATAGATGAAATATCTATCCGTTCGATGGGGCCTCGTATTGATGGGCAATCATTCCCATGGAAAACTAGCGGAGAAACCGGGCGAACGGAAAGAAAAACATCAACTTGGCTGTGGAGATTCAACTAATTGGCTAAAACTTGCATCTGCTGCATGTTAATTTGGCCAACTATGCGCTCCAGACGCTCCACGACACGCCCTTAGGGGCGCTGCTTCCCCCCTATTAACCCATTAGGCGCCCCTGCCCCGTACAACTTTTCCTGGAAAAGAGAGCAAATACGAGAAAAAGACTACGGGCCAAACACAAACAGGAACAACAAATGCAAGCAAAACAACAAAAGTAGTAAGGCAAAAAACTGAGCTGAAAGGTGGAAAGTTCTATGCTCTCGCTAGTAAATTGGGGTAAATTTATTACATTTTCTAGGAATGAAAATTCAAACGCTCTGTCCGCTTCTGAGCCTCAGCTCCTCCTTGCAGTCGATATGCCCTTCGTTAGAGTATCTGAAACACGATTTGCAATGAAATTGTTCATTGCCTCAGCAGCTGAGGCTGCCTGCTTTTGTCGTTGTTGTTGTTTCTGTTTCTGTTTTTGTTTTTCTGCTGCTTAAACAAATAAGGAAAATGCACATAAAAATGCAACAAAGGCAAACGCCATGCCATTCGCAAAGAGATCATGGGAAAATTACTTTTTCCCCCTCTCTCTCTCGCGCTCTTTTGTTTTTTATTTTTGCTACTTTTTGCTGAATTTAATTGTATTTTTGTTTAAAATTTGTGTTGCTTTTCCGTTTTTGTTGGCACTTTTCCGCTAAAATCTCTCTTAAAAGCATTGTCAATACATCCCCGCCAGCAGGTTGTTTAATTTTAAATTAAAACACACTTTATTTGTTTGTTGTTTTCCCCAAATACAACAACAAAAAAATCGAAAGAAAAATGTACCCTGTGTTGCTGTGCGGGCCATTTTCCAAAGTAAATAAAATAGTCGAGGGGCTGGGAAAAGTAATGACAGGTGGAACGACGCCCCATGCGGGAGATTAACTTGTTTAATGCGCGCAGGAAATATTTATAAAGAAATTAGGCAGAATTTAAAGGCGCAATGAATTTTGCTGGGCAAAAAATAATATAAAGAAAATGTGCACGGAAAATTGTGTTGCATAAACTTTGTATGGTTTAATTTGAAAGAATTAAAAGTAAGATTAAAACTCTAGGAATGCTCTTTTAGTCCCGACCTTTATGCAAGAATTCAGCTTTGAGATGCAAATTTTTATGTTTATCCATTCGTGGTATCATTCAGATCATTCAGATATACATATATTATTAATCCGAAATCTTTTAAGACCCATAAACTACACCTAAATAACCTTCAAATTGAAGACCAAAAATAAATGCCACCATAAATGGTCAACAAAACATCAAAGACACCCACCCACGCACACGCACACGCACCGAACCGAGCCGAACGAGCCACACGCCTTAGCAAAGACAGCAACCATGAACAAACGAAAGAGATAGAGATAGAGAGCGAGGAGTAGAAAGAGATGGCAACAAAGAAATGCTTGTTGCTTCATTAGGAACTCAACGGCGAAGGCGGCATCTCATTTTATCTCTTATTTTCAGTTGTTTCTCTTTTGTTTTTGTTTTTTGCATGTTCATTGATGTTTTATCGATACTACAATGAGTCAGTGATTCCATATCTCAATATTGTCAATATAATCAAGTTAAGCAATTAGGCGGAACAGAGACAGAGAGTGTGGGAGAAAGGCGACAGACTGACTCCTCTGTCTAATTATTTAATTTGATTTTTGCATAAATTTTCAAACCATTTTCAACGTCTGTCTGTCTGTCTGTCTGTCTGTCTGGGAGATGAAACAGAATTTGTGTGTGGTGCGACTGCTGCTGGTGCTGCTGCTGGTCTGATTGTCGAGGGAAATCAATCGAGAATAATTACAGGTGATGATGGGGAAAGAGAGGGGTGAGGAAAGGGAAAATAGGGAGTAATGTGGGGGGTGGGGATGAGAAATGTGTCTGCCCCTCTCTGCCTGCGGGTTCGGTTTGAGTTTTCTTCTTTTGGTGAGAATTTTGCAGCTCTTTGCACTTTGACAGTGATTGAAATCAATATTGATTTTCATCAGCATAGTGCTGGATAGAAAGGGCACCGAAGGGAGGGCACCTGAAGGATGCCTGGGGAAATGCACTTTTGCACCTGTTTCCAACATTAATGAGCATTATTAATTGGGTTGCACTGAAGGACCTTCGCTGACTGGGCTGCCCTGCCAAGGCTGGAGTGTTTAATCATGTACAAAATGGCTGGAGCACATAATTAAAAGATAATCAATAGAGAGACAGGGCTAAAGCTGCATGGAATTGCAGGAGTTGATAACTAGGAGGATAATTAATTAAAATTAATTGGCATGGAATGCATCCATAAATGTCATCTATATCTACGCCATTGATGCTGTGGGATGTCTGAAGCATTTGTAGCAAAAATACCCAAATACAAAACTCTCACTGGCTCCCGCCAGCATTTACTTTCATAAAGCACTGTATACATAATAATACAAAATGTTGCCTTCCCATTATGTTGCTGCAACGTCAAAAGCCAGTACCAACATTGAGCTTTTGTGTTCGTTTTGACAGCTCATGCCATTAAATGTGTCAAAATATACAAGGGGCCCAAGCCGGCGAGCAACAACAATGGAATTTGTTCAGAAAATCTCATAAATATCAATAATTCATAATAACAGCGGCAGGCAGATCAATGACGACCTTGAACGCTGTTCGGTTTCTGATTTGTTAACCGAAAGTAAAGCGGAAAGTATTCAAAGCAACGATTGTGGGCTTGCGGTCCATGGATTTGTGTGTGTGCGGAGTCTGAGGTCAGAGTTTTTGGGAAAGGGAAAACAAAGGTCAAGTGAGAGGAGAAAAAGAAATAGCAGGTTGAAAAACGGTTGCAGATTATTGTCAAAGTCTTCTACAGCGATGGATAATCTTCGAAATCTTTCCACTAATTTTCCGTCTTTAATTTTCCTGTCTTCGAGTTTATTTTTAACGTTCTCTCACACCATCAAAAGTTGCTGTAAGTTTTCGAATATCATAAATATTATAGTTTGATGTATCTGTTGAATGTTTACGCCCACACATCCAAAATTCTTTGGGATATTACCTCCCAAAGTGAGCTCCCACTTCGATCCCTTTTGATCGTGACATGATGAGCAAAGCCCACGAATCACTCGAGAGAGCAAACGTTTTGGCCCCAAACTTGATGCCATATTCCATCATAAAAAGTGGCCAGGCCCCCGGACAGAACCCCCTCCGCCCGTACGCCATAGTGCTTAAAGAACTTAATTATGTTGGCCATTAGAGGAGGAGAGAAAAAGAGAAGCAAGCGCAAAGAAATACTAAAAGAAAGAGAAGAGGGGAAAACTTACAGAGGCCGCATAACTTGGCTAATTGCCACACGCTGCTTCTGCTGCCTCAGATGCTGCTGCTGTCTGCCTCAGATGCTGCTGCTGCTGCTGGTGCTGCTGACATATTTGCCTAATGGCCTCCGCATAGTTCTTGGCCATAATACTCGGCAGAACATCAAGAGTGGAAAACTTTAAGTTTAACTCATAAAAAACATAAAAATAAGTTCAATAAAAAGTTTGTTCTACATGCTAAAAAAGTTGCTCCCAAGGTAGGGAGAGACACAGCAGGCCTCATGGCCTAATGACTTTTAGCCGAGTTGCAAAATTTATAAAAAAAAAGAATAGGAAAAAGAAAAGAGAGCGACACTTAATTGTTGCATTGTTGGGGCGGCAAAAGTTGTTAGGGTATAAAGTTCTAGGTCCTATAAATAATTGAGCTGCAATTTGTACCAGAGATTTTACTAGGGAAATATGGGGAAAATGGAAAAGTGCTTGGACAGAGGAAAAGTTTTGTGGTGCAAATTTCAAAGATTTACATATCCAATTCTGTGGATGTTCCTTCACTGCTAAGCCACACTGGAAGAAAGCGACTGGGAGTCTGGAAGCCTAAACATATCTGCCCTGGCAGGCATAGCTAAAATGCATGAGAATACGTGGGTGCGTGTACATTCAAAAATGCGCGAACTTTCAGAAATTATGTGCAGGAAGTTAGAAGATATTTAAAGCCTCTATTTGCTTAGCGATTCTATTGTACAGCCCACGTCTCTTCTCAACTCTAATATCAAATTATTTTTCATGCTCAAATAATCTTGTCTTAAAAGGGATCTTTTTAACTGTTCTTAACCCCCGACCCCATTCGCACCCGCACGCGTAATTCCATTGTAAATTCATGCTCTCAGACCCCCACTGCGTGGAGTAGCGTGAAACGAAACAACTCTTTTAGTTTTAACCTTTAACTTGTTTGTCTAACGATTTTTCATTGTTCTTTCATTTTGTGGTTTTTCCTCAGGTCAAGCTGGTGGATGTGGAGAAGGTGGAGTGGCTGAATCGGCGCTCGTACAGCGCCATCGGACTGTTGCTGGGACGCGAGGGTCGTGTGCTGTTGCGCTGCGACGATGGCCTCGAGGACTGGTTCGAGCTTTTGGAGGTATGTAAACCATGAATAAGACACAAGTCCGAGTACAAAACTAACTAAAAATCGCTATAGGAATGCACTATGACCTCCAAGGAGCGACGACGAGCCCTGAAGATTGCCCAGGGACCCCGGTCGAGAGCCTCGCTGGCTGCCCCCGTGTCGCATGCCTCGCTGCAGTTCCAGCACTTTGGCTTGGGCGGCACCTACTCGAGTGCTCTCGACGATTGGCTGATGACGAACGGAACGGGTGGCGGCCTGGCACGCCACAAGATCGGAGCTGGCAGCCTGAACGGCTATGGCGGCGCCAATCCCTTCCTCTTCTCCGATTCGGTGCCGGATCTGAGCGCCCTGAACAACGAAAACCACAACCACCACTTGAGCGGCATCAGCACGAACCACTCGACGCCCCAGAAGATACCCCACCACAGCAATGCGAATCTCAGCCGCTACTCCAACGGCTATGCCTCCGCCCAGAGCAGCTTCACGCAGGGCGGTGCCCTGTATGGGTCGCCCCGGCGCATCTTCATCAACAGCAGCTTCGGCAGCAATCAGGTGGTCGACGAGGAGACCGAGGAGGCGGAGGTGCAACTGCGACGTCCCAGGCTCTTCCGCGGCGTCAGCGCCACTCCGGACAATGGCAACGAGCTGGACAGGGACTGGCTGTACCGCAAGCCCCGAGCGCCCACCGATATGCGGCACTCAGGTGAGTCCCCTGGTCCTCTTTTGCGGAAGTTCCCCACTAATCTTTGGCCTGTTTTCAGTTCAACCCATGCTACCCACGGGTGGAGGCAGCGGCGGCGGCGGCGGCGGCTGTGCACCCAGCAAAATCGAACTGGACTGCTCGGCCCATGACAGCGGCTTGGATACGCCACCGTCCACGCATCGTCCGTCCAGCTACCGCGAGGCATCGCGCGACAGCACCGAGACGAACGGCAGCTCATCGCGCGGCACTCTGCTGAACAATGGCTCGCCCGCGGGCAGCTTTCGGGGCAAGAAGCTGAGCAGCCAGGTCAGCAATCTCAACCAGCTGAATGCCCTGAACGGATCGCGGTACTCGGTGCAGGATCAGCGCATCCTCAAGATGCGCAACAACGAGGAGGAGCGCTGTGCCTCCATCAAGATGGCCAATCGCTTGAATCAGAATCACGAGCAGCAGCTGCAGCCCCAGCAGCAGCACCAGCAGGCCTCCTACGATCCCAACCAGAATCGTTACTACAAGAACGGCAATGCCACGCCCCCCACATCACTAACGCCCCAACATACGCCGCAGCACAAACTGCTGATGATGCAGCAGCAGCAACACCATGGCAATGGCAATGGAAATGGTGCTGCGTTGAATGGAAACACCAATGGTTCGGCCATATTCCGGGAGCGCTACCAGCATCCGGCACTGGCGGCCATCATCAACGAGGCCCAGGGCCTGAAGTTTCGAGGTAGGTGCATCGGTTTTCCCATCGCCACATGGCTCTGATTGCACTCCTCTCATAACTCCCCCTCATCTGGCATGCTCTTCACTTTGGTTTTGATTTCCGCTTTTAATTATCATTTACCATAATAAGCATCACACAACACGGAACACACATCATTCCATTGCGCATTTCGCTAGGATTCTGGGTATATTAGTTGGAACAGCAACCAGGTGGCATTTATTCTCTGCTTTAATTGTTTCTTTGGGTTTCTGGTATCTGGTATCTGGATGAGGAATGGGGAATAGCATGGCTAACCTGGAATTATATTCAAAATTGGTTTATCTATCTATCTAAATTTTTATGGGACGTCTCGCGCGCAGTCGCAGTATCAGAAATAATATTCGCGGTACAAAGGCGAGCAATCCGCAAGCCTGGAAAATGAAAGGGACATTTTTTTGTACAAAGTTTCGGCTCTGCTTATCTACCCAAATTAAATTATACCTCCAAAGTCTTAGGACCTGCGAGTCTAGAGAATTTTTACAAAATTTCGTTTGCACATGTCACGCGTGTTGCAGCAGTGCCCCTCGGCGCAAAGTTTTATTTTTCAAGTGGCTTTGAATAGCAAAATAAATTCTACAGTCTGCCCAAATTAAATTTGACCAGCAACCTGCGAGTCTTCAGGAGAATTTTCACAAAATTGCGACACGTTTATCGCGCGACATGCAGCAGTGCCCCACGGTCGCCACTGCCATGAATACTGTTTCGGGAGTATGCTTCGGGGGACGTTCCATCAGCTTTAAATCAAATCATTGCACATAATCATTTCAAGCAGATAACCCCCAGCACCCATATTCAAATCCAGTCTTATCGAATAAATAAATAAACATTTTTTTTTTTTTGTAATTTTCCTTTTTGCATGTTAACAATTTAAAGAAGAATCGGAAAATATGTGGTAAAGTAAAGCAAGAGAGAGAGAGAGAGAACAAAAAATGTAAGAACAGTGCATGCTTCACACACAGAGAGAGAACACGAGCAGAAAGACAGACAAACTCCCTCACACCCTCCATAGTGCATGAGACAAGATCGGGAGAGATATCGGTATATACGTATATGCATCTGTATATTGAGATCCTCCAACAATTGTAGAACGCGCCTACTCGGACAGTCAGCAGCGTCGCCTGCTGAACAACAACAACGGACCGGCGGCCATCCAGCCAGCCTCGCCGCTCGCCCAGAGGCGGAGCAACGCCGGCAGCGGACTCGGAGCTGGATCCATCTATGGGACGCCCACGCGTGTATAGCGTTTGCAGGTCTAAGGGATGGATTAGACGGATGGCTGCAGATGAAGACCATTCCGAATAGATGATTAAGTGCAGCAGCTTGTGCAGTAGATGTAGCCGAACCGAGTCATGAGTAAAAATGAAATTAGAAATTTGCATAGAGAATACGTCAGCGGAAAAGTAGAAATTAAATAAGTAGACTCTTAGTGTATGTGTGCTCCAATGTCCAGCTTTACGTAAATGTTTAAATAAAATAAATAAATATATATATTCTAAAAGCAAATAAGAAACCAAAGCGCTTGTTTTTCTTTCGCCGAAAAAATATAAAATAATAAATAATTATACTAATAATAATATAATAAATAATAATAATAAATAAAATATAAATATGAAAAATATAATTTAATAATTAATTAATAACAAAGAGGAGTAAAATTATATTAAATGATAACGGCAGTAAAATTGCCAAGCGAATGTTCTCCAGGAGTCCATCCTGGTGCGCGTAAAATACAACCCTGTGCCTCACGAAATGCAACCCTGTGAGCGCGGGAAAAAAGCCTGAGATAGAGAGAGTGGAAAAGCTTAAAATCAAAAGCACCCCCAAAGGATACACCAAGGAATCCAAGGAGAGAGCCTTGCGACTCCGTGTGGGCGAGAGCGCCCCCAATGTGTTGGCTTGTGTGTGTGTGTGGAAATTAGCTTTTTTCGGAGTCAACAATAAAATTTTCATTCAGCTTTGGGACGCATTCAGCAGCAGAAGTGGCAGTGGCAGTGGCAGCAACAGCAGCAGCAGCAGCAACAGAAGCAGCAGGAGCGCAGGACCTAAGCTCAAAACCTCAAAAAAACCTCGACCTCGGCAACAGGAGCAACAGCAACAGAGCATCAGGGGATAGAGAAAATCGAGTGGGCAGTGGGCGCAAAAGAATGCGAAGTCGCACCGAGCTGGTGACCACCACATTTGTGGAGAGCGACGAAGAGGAGGACTACAGTCCGGACGACGATTCCGATTCGGAGGAGGACTGGCGGCCCACCAAGAAGCGGCCACCAAAGCAGTCGCGCATCGGCCTTGCCGTTGCTGGCGGTTCAAGTGGTGCAGCAGGTGCTGGCGCTGGCGGAGCAGGTGGCAGTGAGGGCAGCCGCAAGAGAAAGGCAGCTGGAACAGCCTCGAAGGCCAAGCGTCGCCACTCGAAGTTGGACAGCGATGACGACTCCGACGAGAACGACGATGACGATGACCTAGAAACGGATCCCAGCGATGAGGACTTTGAGTATCCGCTGGCCAGCACCTCGAAGCGGCCGCAGAGTCTGCCCCCCAAGAAGCAGTTCGTGAAGCTGCACCAGGTGGACCTGCTGATGAAGAAGGCGGATCTGCTCGACAAGGACTGGATGAAGAACACTCGCCTGTGCCTGTGGCGCAAGGACGTGCAGGCGAGCCTGCTGCAAAAGTTTCTCAGAGTCAAGTCGGAACCCGGCGAGGAGCAGCTGCTGTTTACCTCCAGCTCGGTGGTAAGTCTCTGTCTCTGCCGATTATACAGTTGCCGATGTAATCTCTCGCATTTCCTTTGGGTGTGTTCCCGTCCATGCAGTACTCCAGCTGGGATGAGCAGCAGATTGGCGACTACTTGGAGGTGAAGGCCAACTGCTTGGACCCCAACAATCGCCGGTTCAAGCTGCACGATCTGGAGGGCATCATGAAGGTATCCGAGCAGCTGCTGGCAGAGCAGGACAAGGATGATCCAGATGATGATGACGAGGAGGAGGAGGCCGAGGACGAGCCCGAGCTAGAGCCAGAGCCAGAGTCAGAGCCAGTGCCAGATCTCGACGAGGAGGAGGACGAGGACGAAGAAGAAGCCGAGGACGAGGACGAAGGCCAAGAACATACCGATGAAACGGATCCATAAATAACACAAATTAATCCTACTACACATACTACAGTATATACATAGTATAGCTCGGGAGATTCTTAGCCGAGATTAATCGTAAACAGTTGGCCAAGTTAGTTCCCAGGCATCTACCTGGAGGCTGCAACTTTAAGACAAGTTTAAATTTAATTTAGTTAATTAATGGCAAGACAACCACAGAAAGAAAACAAATTTTAAAGATATCCATTCAAAACTTTGGCGTTTCAATTGCAAACACAAAGTCACAAAGTCGGTTAGTGTATATATATAATGTACAGATATATCAGATATATGTATAGTATCTAGCGGGGGCTGCTACACACCCCCACGTCCCTGCTGCTGCGGCTGCTGATTTCGAGGCTCGGATTGTGGGCGGGCTACCGACGGCGCTCTCCCTTGACGGTCTTGCGCTTCTCCTTCTTCTCCTCGCGCAGCTGCTTCTGCTTCTCGCGATCCTCCTTGTCCTTGAGCTTCTTGGCCGCACTGTCCTGGCGCGCCTGCTCCCGCTTCTCCTTGGCCAAGGCCTGAACATCGGACTTGTTTGTGTTGCGGGCCACAGCGCCGCTGTCATCCTCGCTCTCCGGCTCCGAGTGCTCATCGTCATCCCCAGGAACGGCAGTCTGAAAGGCACGAGCATTAACATGTGTCACGGATGCGATTCGGATTTGAGTGGTGGATTAACCTCTGAATACTGCGCCAGAATCTGCTGCTTGATGCGGCGCTCCTCCTCGGTGTATTCACGCTCTTTGGCGGCGGGTTGCTGCAGCTTCTGTTGGGCCAGCAGCTTGGCCAGCTGGCCGTTCACATCAATGTCCAGGCCCTTCTTGGGCGGCTCGTCGTTACCTGGATGGCTGTGGAGCCACTTCTGCATTATGGTGGCCACCAGATCATCAATGTTGGCAGACTGTTGTTAGTGCGGGTGAAATACGGCAATTAGCAGGCTTGGATTCATGGCTAAGGGGGAAGAACTCACTCCGGTTTCACTGAGAATTCCCTCGAGGGCCTCCGCCTTCTCCTCTTCCGACTCCTCGCCCTCGAGGATGCCCACAATGTAGGAGCCGAAAACCCCCTCGTCTGTGTTGAGCTGGCGCAGCTGCTCGTTGAGCCAGCCCTGGAACTCCTCGCTGGCGCTCATAGTAGGGTCTCCAACCGGGCGGATGGATGATTCAGTCTAAGTCCAGTGGGTGCGTACCAAAATCTCCCGACAGCAAAAAATGCAACCACAAAAGGTAGTAAAATTCAGAAATTGGTCGTGGAACGTGTGAGGCAGCGTGACCGCGCCGATAACAATAAAAAAATACCAGCCGGCCCGAAAATAAATATCATTAAATACCATGGAGAAATGCCATTTAAATACCATTAGCAACACACAGCTGACTGAGCACTCGGTAGCTGGCAACATATATGGCACATTTCGCTAACGAAATTTGTTTGAACTGAGTACTAATTTGCGCCAAAAATTGTTTAATTTCCCTCTGCGGTGTTTAAATAGAGCGGTTAATTTCGTTAGTTTCTCGGTATATTTGCGGTATATTTCTGAGGGTCAGACAGTATATTTGATCGGTAAGCCAGCGGTCACACTGAACGCGACCTGCGCTTTTTTGTACAGAAACTAAAAATGTTAATTTTTGTGTGTGTTTTTAAACAATATCCCGTGCATAATTGTCCCCGTTCGGTTTGGTGTTAGTTTCGCGACATTTTATGCCTGAATTGAGCAGCGTAAAAGTGTGTTCCATCGTTTAATTGTTTCGTTAAACAATTGCAAGTGTTTACTACGTTAAACTGTTTCCTACGGTTCGTACGTTATTGTGCGTGAGTGTGTGTGTTTCTCTCGCGTTTGCCCCCCACCCGCTCCCGTTTCTAGTGTTTCACGTCATGTTTGTCGCGCTGTAATAATTCGCAGCCCCCGCCCCGCTCCCCTTTTATACGACACACGTCTGCGACACCTGCGTTGACGTCGTTTGCTGTCGTCGCCTTCGTCTTTTGTTTGTTTGTTGCACTGGCAGACGCCGTTATAAACAAAAAAGAAAAAACCACTTCACAGACGCACGCACACACAACACACACACACACACACATGCATACACGCATTGACACTCGAGATTCCAGCAACAAAAACGCGCAGTTGGCAACAAGTGGAATAGACATACAAACATGCATTTGTATGGCGGTGTGTGTGTGTAATCACAAGACGTCGTTCGGCAAAAGACCCTAAAAACACCTCCCAACAAATTTAGCAGCGGAGAGCTTCGATTTTGAATGAATTAAAAGGTATGTTTGCTTAATTGTGATTTCTTTTAGATGAGCGAGGGTTTGCTGAGGTAGTGTATAGGGGAAATGCCAATTGGCAGGGCATTTGGAGTTCTGATTAGTTAAATACTCTCTCTCTCACTCTGTTTTGTAGAGTAAAAAGCTTGACTCAAGGTGTAATTCATACAAGTGGGGGGGAGAAAGAAGCAACATTGTAATTTCTCAGTTATTTCGTTCTGTAGTCGTACATGGAGTATCTTTGAGAGACAGAGAAAGAGAGAGAGAAAACAAAATAGACCACATTGAATAAATGTACCTTGGTTTTACAGTAAGAACATGATGAACCAGGGAAAACGTACTCAGAGAGGAGGGCGATCGACAGAAGAGAGTGTTCACTGTACGTAAATGGAAGAAGAGGAAATCCGCTATTCTGCTCTGCTAAACTTTACATGGACTGTAGGCGAATCTTAACATGCTGCGGCTTAACAGAATCACTAGATCTCTGGCTTAATATTTGCTTTGCACATTCTTGGCCCTTGCCCGTGCTCCTCGTACAATTCCCCCCCGTCTTGGGCGAGCAACTTGAGTTTGGATGACTGTTTTTTAATGGCCCACAACGATGCAGCAGCGACTCTGTTTATGAGCTTGTAAATGGAAGCGTTTTACACTTTCCAATCTCGGTGTGGCACATTCATGTGTGGCAGAGTGTGTGCAATTCGCGTATTTGTGATTGTGGCATAATAAAGGCCATTAAAATTAAGTAATTGACGCAAGCAGCAGACAGGCGACACCCTGCAAATGGAACGGGGTGCATAGGGGATGCGGAAAGGTATGAATATTCTTGGTTTTATTTACACGTTTTTGTAACGGTGAATGCATACTTATCCCTGAGGGTTCCTCCTCCTCTGCGACGTGTTGCATTCGTCATTAAATTGGGGAAACCATTTAACTTTCAGGAGAGCTCATAAAATTCACACTCTTCATTGCTCATTCTCTTCACGAGTGGGAGGGCGAGAGAGAGAGAGAGAGACACAGTGGAGCAGAAGCTGTATAGTAGGGTATGAAATTTAGGATGAAAAATTATTTAAAGGGAATTAGTAGATCCACGTATTTTCAGGCCTTTCTTTCCACCATATTCGAGGGGTTTTCAGTTCTGCAAACCACTGTGCAGCGGGCTCCTCTGGCCTCCTCTGAGGTCTTTCGGTTTTTATGGCTCTCCTTTCAACTACCAGCTTGTGGGGCACGCCCTCGCCCATAAACTTTGTGTATTTTCCTGACCGCTCTTTATGCGGAGGATTCCGCTGATGGCCTGCCTGCCCCATCAACCTGATTTCTTGGCTCTAATTGTGTGAAATTTCGAGTGGAAGAAGTTGCAAATTAATTTCCCTGTTGTTATTCCCCGCGCAATCAACTGTAGACAACGTGCAACAAGTCAAAAACAGAGCAAAAATGCGCATACGATAGAAATTCGCATGTCTGGGGGGATTGGGGATTGCTAACTAGTGGGGGGAGGTGCATTACGTACCATATACGCATCTATTCCACAAATATAGCATTCAACAACAACGGGGGGGATTGGCACAGAGCGGAGGGGTGGGGTGGGCGGCTTGTCAAGGATGCCACGGGGCGCTTATCCTGTAAAGTACTTTCTATTCTTGTAGCTGATGGAATTTTCCGCCCGAGACCGCCCACAGAGAGGAGTGGAGCGTGTGCCACACAGAACGAAATAATGCTGGAGGATTACACGCGGTACGGATCTCAATAAGGACATGCGTGTGGGCGGGCGGCTGTCAGTGCCGTTTATTCGCCATTGCGGTGACGCTGACTGAAAAACACATGAAGGCGCTTTTCGGGGGATTCTACAAATGCGAAGAGTTTGTTTATTTTAGGAAGAAATTTAAGATTTCAGCTGAGATCGAAAGCAAAGAATTTAAATGCACTGAAAGCCGAATGAGGGATAGAAAAGAATTCACCTTTGTAACTACGGAACTATCTGCTGATTTATCGGATTATAAATAGATCAAATAGTGCCCCTAATTCATGTCTATTGAAGTGAATGACGCTGTACATATTTCCCCTAAGCGAGCGGATACATTCGCTCCTAATTTTCTGCGATCAGAATCTAGATAAACACTTTAAGACCTCCTCCCTGCCTCCCCATTAAATTCCAACATAAAACATACACTTTCCAACAAGTTTCTCCTAGCGAAAAAGAGTTCTCTGCCATTCAAAAAGAGCTGCTAAGTAGGGAGTTACTTAGGAACCCCCCTAGATGCTAGTTAGAGGCCATATACCATGCCATAATAAGCATACAGCAGCACTCTTGGGGTCGCATTCCATCGGATAATGTGATTGAAAAGGTTTCGTTGGTTTCGCCTGCTGCCAGTTGGATGCCAATGCGAGGACTCCATGGGCGGTTGATGGATTCCATTCCATTCCTTCCATCGAGTATGCTCTCCATCCCTCTCTCGGTATCCACTTAACTATTGCGATGTTGTTGCTGTTGCTGTTGCTGTGGGAGCCTGATGCTGCTGACATTTTCATTTTCCCTCGGAACAGTGGCTACAGTTTTCCTGGCTATTTTCCTGCTATATCATTGCCTCATGTCGTTGACAAATTGTTTTTGGGGAGAAAAACGCGGGGAGGAGCAGACTACGAACGGATAGAGCAAAGTACAGTCAGACCCTAAAATGTATGTCAATAGATGTGTGTTAGGAATACCGTTAGTCAGGCTGGAGACCCAAGATGGGTTCACGGTGATATATGGGACCAGGGACCCTGCAGAACGGAAGCCAGGAGTCGTTTCGCCGTCTCTCCTGTTGCGCTCTACCCCACCCATATCACATGCTCCCTCAGTTCGGTCGCAAACAATTTTCAATTAAGCGCACAATCACGATAAATAAATCTCATTGTGTGGAAAAAGCCAGTTTTCATCTACACGATGGCTTGGCTTATGCTTTAACTCTGGCTTTTCCTCTGCAGATGTATAGCAATTTTCTGCGGTTTTCCCCCCATTACCATTACCAGTGGCAGTGCCAGTGCCCGTGGATTTCGAAATGGAACTCCACCCAGGTAGCAACTGCCGATGCCACTGCTGCAACAACCATCTTTTGCCGCCACAGCTTCCTCCGAGAGCGCTCCTAACACGCTGTTACTTCTCTTCCCGAAATGTGGGCTAATGGGCAGCATCTTGAGGGGAGTATTGGGCAGATTATAGTGGGTACAAAATAATATTAAAGGAATCTCTTACAAAATTCGAATATTTTATTCGACTGCTGAATTCCCATTTTGTTTTCATGTTTCAACCTAGAACCATTTCTATCCCTTCCTATGTTCTGCTCCCATAGCTAGAAATCCGGAGTTAGGGAATCTCCAATTCGATTTATTTCAGCAACTTCCTTTTCTTGTTTGTGTTTCATTTCCTTGCCATAAATTCTGTGGTTAAAGAGGTAAAGAAATAGAAAGAGAGAGGGACATATACAGAAAGTAGGAAAGAGGGACACACACAGAAGGAAGCAAAGGGGGGAAATATACAAAAAAAAGAGCAAGAGATTATTATATAGAAATGTTGATAAAAATAAATAATTTCAATTTCTACGTTAAGTACATTAGAAACATTACATATCTGCTGCATATTTATTTATTGTATGAATTTCATTCTGCGTGTGGTCGAACATTGACACAAAAATACAAGAATATATAAAAAGAATATAAAATATATACAATTAAAAAAGGGAATAAAAAGTATAAGAAGGAAGATTTCAAGAAAGAAACGCCGCTCCGCTCGGCCGCAAAATGCAAGCAAATTCAATCAAGCGAAATTTAACAAGATTTCCGTGAAGCGGTCCAAGCGGCTCTGTGGCTCTGTGGCTCTGTGGCTCCTTCCTCCTGCCCTGCCGTCTAATGGATAGAAGCTGTGGTGCTACCCTCTGCCCTCCTTCCGCCCGCCACTCCTTGGGGCAGACACAAATTAAGCAAAATTTTGATACCCTTCTCCTTCTCCTCCTGCGCTCATCCCTAGATCCTCCCTCCCAAAACTTGATTTGGAGGAGAACATTTTTTATAAAGTAAATAATAAATCAGCGACCGAGAAGATATATGAAAAAAGATATACATAACACAGGCACACAGACACAGGCACGCAGATACAGATATCTACATCCATGCGATGCTGCCCGAAAAAGAATCTCCTAAAACTTGTGCCTATAGAAGATTTAGTGGCTCTGTCTGTTGTTCTGTTGCGGCGTTGCTTAGGTAGCTTTTGAGCTCAAAAAAGGAAGTAAACAGGATTTGAGCTTTACCAGGAATACCCTTTATACTCTAACCTAGAGAGAGGATATTGCGATTTTGCTGAATGTTTTGTAGACAAAGAGAAGAAAGTTTTGACGAGCATTTTGAAACATTGGGCTATGTGTTACAGGGTAGCTGTCTGTAGCTGGCTGTAAGTCAATCGTAAAATGCATCCTTTCACTTATGGGAAATTTGTACAGCGTGCCATTCCTTTGTTCCTTTGCGGAACAGTGGCATTAGATTGGTTCTATGGTTCTTTAAGGGTATCCAAATCTTCGGCCCTCCGGTAAAGGTTGCCTTACTTTTTTTTTTGTGTCTTTGTCCGTTGTTATGGTTTTTGTTTTTTGTGTATTTTTTGTGGCATGTCTTTAACCTCTCGGCACGACGGCATTAGGTACAAAATAGTTTGTTATATGGCAGTCCCTCTTGCCCCGCCCCCTCCTCCTCCTCGTCGCTTGCTGCTGTTTAGCTTTTGCTTTCGTTTGTATATTTACTCGAGGAAATTCGATATATTTAAATATGTACATTATATTATGGGGACTTTTGTCCCATCGCCCCATGGGTAGACCCACTCTCTCACTAGCTCGCTCGCTCGCTCTCTCACTTAATAAATTCTCCCGAATTTTAATAAATGATAAGACTCGTGTAATTTGAAGACATTGTACATAATTTTTGGACAGTGTTTTTTTTTTTTTTTGGTGTGTGAGAACATTTAGAAAAATTGGTATAAAAAGTATCTACTTGTACGAGTACGAGCATACGGATGGGATAATGTGCTCGTGTGTGTGTGTGTGTGTGTGTGTGTGTGTGTGTGGTTTGGGAGCAGTCATTCCCGTCAGTCAGTCACCTGATGCCTTCGGTTCGCAGAATTTTCATGGTTCTGCATTTGACAGTTTTTTGTAGAGTTGAAGGTTCTTCACATTTTGTGGGTAACATTTTTGGTGATTTTTATTTTAAATGAAAATGTAAGGCAGGCGCCTTTTGTGTGGAAGTTTTGATATATTTTATTTGTAGCTTGGGAAAAAAACTGATTAACATCTCAAGAAATCTACAAAAATATGATCCATGATTTGCTCTGCTCTTTGAAATTTTAATTATACTTTAAATTTAGTATTCTAATTTCGAATGGCTTCGAATACCTTTGTCTAACTCTTACCATTCGAAAGACACAGAAACACTTTTAATAAATTCCATAAATATACATACATACATAAAAAACAAAACATAACAAAAAAAGATGCCAATTATCCATGCGGGCGGTAACAAATTCCATTCCATGCCACGCTCTACCCATTTCGCATCAATTATTCATGAAAATGCACTTTGTGGACCTGGTTTTATGGGCATTTCCTATTTACCGTTATCGTTTTGTTTTCCATATTCCATTTTTCGCATTTGTTTTTCTTATTATTTGCCTGCTTTCCATCCTGCTCTTCCCCCCCCACAACCCCATCTCTCCCATTCGCCCATCCATCCATCCATATGCTTTTCTGCACAAGTGAGCAATTATTTGTGCAACATAATTAAAATTTTATTAATTCATAAACAAATGCGCAGAGAGCGTGTTGCGCGAAGAGTGGCAGAGAGGGAGGGGCGGAGTAGAAAGGTATATTCAATGGGAAGGTGTGGCAGATCGTGGGGGAATGCCAAAAGGGGTCTTGTTTCAGAGTGCCTGCTGCCGTACCTTGTATTTAATACACCTTGTGCAGAAGGACTTGACTAGGCAGCAACAACAACAACAACTGCAGTTCTCTGCCTTTCAGCACTTCATCAACGCCAAATTGTTGTTGCTCCTCTGTCGCTGCCGCTGCTGCTCTGCTGTGCGTTGCGCTGCTGCATCATTCATAAAAAATTCCATAAATGCAGACACAACAAGTATGAAGGCAAAATTATTGATTGCGACAATGCAGATACCCTTTAATTTGTTTCTCTTGTTTTGTGCGTAATAAAAACTACGATGAGAAATTAAAAACATGAAAATAACTCGCTTAAAATACGATGGTAATGGTGCAAAATAGATATTTGTCTTCTTTTATATTCTTATATCACTTTCTTCTGTCTGTTGCATATTGCAACACGCTTACAATATACCCTCACACTTCACGATTACGAGGTATCAGTACCGAGAGTAGCTTTAGCTCTCTCTCACTCTGTTGCTTTGGCCTTTCGTTTGTCCATCTCCCTCTGGCAACTTTGGCTGTGGCTCTTCACATTGCATTTTCACACATCGCCATCGCCTCATGGCTCTCTCTCGCACACTCTCTGAGCCTGCTCTTGCCCCACCGCTCCACGCTCCACCCCCTTCATCCATCTTGTCACCTTGTCAATTTTACATGTAAAGCACGTGTCGCCGCTTGTGTGTACCTGGGAAGGTGTTGTTGTAGCTTTGTAGCCTGTTGGCAGTGGAAATTTCTTCCTTAACTCTTCTAATTAAAGAACTCTTCAGAAAATCTCCTTGAGCTTCCAGCTACCGAGGGAACCTTTCAGATGAGTTTTTCTAGAGAAAAGAACTAGCAAAATAAGTTGTATAATTTAATCAGAATGAAAAGAGTAGTAGAAGTCGAGTGAACTTTTTGTTGGCTATATATGTAGTATATATTTCACGGTTGCAACACCTGTCGAAAGTGTGGACATCAGCATTAAATAGAATCCAAATAAGACAAAACAATACGAAATACTATATCAGAAAATGTGTTAAATATAAAGCTCGAACCCCGAGAGAGCAGACACAGAGAAAACCCAGAAAAAGCGAACACGGCAAATACGAATACGAGAAGAAATGCATACACCATACGATATATGAACAATAATAAATATATATATGTACAACCTACATACATATATGTGTATGTATGTATTGTATTGTAGAGCAAACAGCACGAACAATATATTAACAGAAAAAAAAGTATAGAAAAAAGCGTAGTAGAAACAAAGCCAGGTGTGAGGGAGGTGGGTGTCTGTGTGTCGAAACTCAAGCAAATAGAAAGAGAGTCAATATTTATGAAATGCCAAATGGAAAGTTCTGTTAGCACAAATTTCAAACGCGTGTCACAAACAATACATGAAATACTCGATTATAATCGACAGCGAAAAACATTTAAAAACCAAAGATTAGGGTGTAGAAAATATTAGATAAAAAAAGTTTAAAAAATTTATCATGCAACTTTTCAAATACAAAAAAATACTTAATATAAAAATTATCACAAATACATTTTGTTTTTAATGTTTAATAAATAATTCAAGAAAATTGCATACACTGCAAGCCACAGTCACAGTTCACTTCGTAAATTATGCACTTGAATTTATTTATTTTTAAACTCCATTCAATGTTTTCCGCAAAACAAATTCAAGGCAAAGGCCCTGGCAAAACAGCAAACAATCAAAAAAAAAGAAATATAGAAAAACAATAATTTTGGCTCAAAGTTTGGCCAAACGCTTTTTGCTCTTTTTTTTTGGGTTGCCCAACTTTGATTTTGATGGTCTTTCGGAGAGGGGATCGTCTCTGCACCGACAAGACACAGAAATTGATGGCGTCACGTTTTCAACTACTGGTTTTGGATTTTTATTTTAAGAGTTTGCTTTATGGCCGCCTGGGCATGGGCTCTAATGCTCTCGTATTTCATGGGCTTCGCTGCGGTCTTTTTGCTTATAATTGTCTATGTTTCTTGGCCATTTATTGGTGGTTTTAGCCACAGGTAAAAGCTACACTTGGTGCTAGATTTGCGGAAAACTATCAGCTGCGGGAGGGGGGCTAGGACCAAGTATCATCAAGCATCTGTCATATTTCTGTATATTTAATTGTTTGCAACATTAACAAAAATACACCGAAAACTGATGGTGGAAAAACAGAAAATGGCAGAAAAATAAAGTTTTCAAACTGTCAGCAATTAAAGTGGCACGATGGCTCTTGCCTCTTGCCGTCACTGCCACTTGGTAGCTTGGTTGCCCCTTTGCCACTTGATGTGGCGGCTGGTAGTAGTTTGGCAAGTATGCTTTTTTTTGTTTCAGTGGATGGGCAATTATGTGCATAAAATTATCAACCACATTAGGAGGGCCCCCACAACAGCCGACGAGCCAAAAAGCCAACAAAATGTACAATTGTCATGCACAATTAAGGCTTGGAAAAACTCGAAACAAAAAGAATAGAAAATCCCAAGTGTTGACAAAGAGTTAACGGCAAAAGATTAGAGGGTTTTCCGGAAAGGAATCTTTGTCTTTTGCCTTGCCAAATTGCTCCAAAGAAAATAAAGGCATATGTATTTATAAGGAACGCAATAGAAGAAAGACGGTGGAATAATGGAGCTTGAAGAAGGGCTAATTGAGAACTCAGGAATGATGTCATTCGGTGGGGAATATTTTAGAATTTTGAGTTCTACTTTGTGTTGTTCTGTGTTGAAAGGCATTTTAAATGTAAGAAAAATAACCCTAGAGAAACGATTAAAGAATTCCAATCTAATTTCATCATTTCTTAATTTAAAAACAATTTTTTTCTTCTCTTGCAGATATCTTAACTTAAGTTTTAAAGGTAAGTGGAGCTCAATAAGATATTACTTTACTTGTTATTTACATCCCATATTTAATGGCCTGCACTGTACCACTGATGACAGGCCATAACTTTGATTTATCTTTCGAATAGCACTACTTTTGAGAGGAGAATCTGTGACGAGCAACCACTTGAAACCACATTTCGTCAAGTTTTTCGGCTATAAAATGCATTTTATTCTAAAAACAAAACCACAACACAAATTGCCATAAAAAGTAGCTAAATAGCTGCAAATACAAATACAAAAACATATATATTATAAAGTAGATATATATACATATATATAATCTGTAGCGTCAGAGGTGGCTACATGTACGCAAGTGTGTGTGTGTGTGGTGCTCTCTAGTGCTGGCTATGGCTATGGCTATGGTGCTGTGCTATTGAAATTGAAGGCGACGTAGACGACGTTCGTTCCGAGAGAGCTTTTCCATCGTATTTTTTTTGCGCTATTTATTTTTTGTGTTTAATTTTGTTTTTGCGTGTAGTTCCGACGGCTACAAGGCAACAAAAGAGAGAGTGCCTTGTGCTCTCTCTTCGCATCTGTTAATCTCTCTCTTCGTGATTATCTCTCTCTCTCTTGGGTTTTGGGTCGAAACACACAACATGTGTTTCGTCATCACAATTTTGTTTTTGTTGTGTGTTCGTTGTGTTTTGATGTTGTTTTTATTTTTTTTTAAAGGTAGCAATTTTTTTATATATTTTTAGCGATTTGGGATTTGATTAATTTTTCATGTATCATAAATTAAAAAATTAAATGTTGCAATGTTTTCCAACATTCTGAATGTTTTTAATAAATTTGTTGTAGTATTTCTAGCCCTTTTCAGTTCTCCTATTGTAGGTTTTTCCTATATTTAGATAACCACTTTCTGAGAAGTTTTATTTATCAATCGAAATGCAATTTCCAAAGTTTTTCCCATTTCCTGATTGGGGTTTTCAACATTTCCCCCTTTGCCATGGACTTTGTGTGTTTTTGTTTTTCAAGAAGCCGCCATTAAATTTCTGCAAAGACACAACAAAAACACTGTTGTTCTCTCATTTGTGTTGGAGCCCAAGCGAAAATGCCGGCAGTGCCAGCAGTCTCTCTCTTCAAAAGCGACAACCAGCTAGTCATCCCGCTCTGATTGGAGCCCATCAAGGCGCTGGAGTAAAGATATACAATATATACAACAACAGCAGTAGTAGCAAAGAGCGCCAAAAGTGGCCAAGAGAGAGCTCCACTGTAAAGTAATACGTCACACAGCTGGTCTTAACATGCCTGTACGTCCTCTAATTCAAACTTAACAGAGTTTCCTACTCTGTTTAACAGTTTTTAGTTGTTTTAACATGAGAGCGTTGCTTCGTTTGTACTAGAAGATACAGACTCAGGTCATGTTAAGCGAAACGAAGAGAAACGAAACAAAGCCAAAGCGAAAGAGAGCGCGCTGCTCATTCTTGCGTCGGGTGCTGGGTCGTACTGCTACTGTGGCCCCAAACTTTTTTCAACTTTTGAATCGAGCGGTTGCTGCGTTGCGTTGCCTCGTCCGTCGTCGAACAAAACCCCCAAGTACAATCTTTGGATAACGTATATTTCTTTGGATCTCGATTTCGGTTCGGCGGCAATGCGGGTATTGTTGAATCAAAGAAATAGATAAATCTACGGTACACAAGCTAAAAGTGCAATACATCCGGAAAATGCAATATTTCTGAAATGTGTTTATAAATCGCTGGGCCGCGGAGAGGACTGCTCTCTTCCGTCCGTCCCCCCATTGTCGACGTGTCTTGGTCTTGTGCCGTGCGGTGTGGCCCCCGCGTCGCTCTCCCTCTATCTGGCTCCAACATTATTTATCTTTTCTGAATAATAATAACTAAAGATCAACTAAAAGATACAAAAGTATCTTGAAAGTGCGTTTCACAGCAAAGGAAAAAAAGTTGGCGCAGCCCACAAAAAAGAAAAGAAAAGCAAAGCAAAGTGCGCGTGTGTGTTTGTGTGCGTGTGTGAGTGCGTGCGTGTTGTTTGCATTGAAGAGCAGCGGATACTTTTCAAAAGTATCTTTGAAATCTTTGAACTAAAAATTCTGAATAATTAAAATAACTTCATAAAAATTCATAGATATTTTAGTTTATTCCACAAAATTTGGAGCACAATTTTCTTCGTTTTTGTTGCGGAATTTCTTGTGAGGCGTACGTTCCACCGCCCCAACGTTCCAGTGGCGCTCCACTCTCTCTTTGCTCGGCTCTCTTTTGGAGGCGACTCTCTTTTGTCGCGTTCGGGTTTCGTAATCGCCAGTTTCTCTGTCGTTTCTGTTTCCTCCGTTCGTTCGATGTTCGTTCGTTATTTATATTTTGTTTCGTTTCCATGTCGTTCCGCTCGAATGTGAATTTTAATCTATGGAAATATTCGAAATAAATTCAACAAAATATTAATAGTTTTTTACACCCACAGTTTCTCCGATAAAATACTATATAATTTCGCCCCTCAAGATCTTGATCTATATACCATATATGTACCAGATATTTGTGCAAATAAAAAATAAATACAAATATTAAAAAAACCATAAATAAAATATATAGCCTTGCAAAAGTCATTGAAAAAATATATTTAAAATAAACCAAATATAAAAAATCGAGAAATAATATATTTATACACACAACGGTTTCACTTTTTGCGAGTTGTATACAACAAAATATATGTATAAAAAATATATATAAAAATTACAGTTGTTAAAAGGCCACCAGTTGCCTGATAGAAAGTGTTGGAAAACGCCTGATAAATAATCCACAACAAAAAAAAGTGCAAATAAATGTGCAAAAATCAATTCAATCCTGTATAAAATGCCGCCTAAAACTAAGTAAAATTTAAAGGATTAACGCATTTTTCATAGATTTATAGATCTATGGGATTATTACTCCTTCTTTGGATCTAAATAATTACTCTAAAAAGGTAAAAAAAAATTGTATTATCTATTAAAAAGGGTGACAATTATAATTTAAACCTGCTTAGATCAGTTGAACTATTAATCAAAGTAGTGTAAACATTATCTAATATGATAAAAAATGATCTTCGGCTCAGACAACCATTACACAATATAATCCCGATTCCAATCTTCAAGTTATTAGAAATTACTCGTGCAAATGATATACAGAGATCTTGTGTAATTCCTTGATAGATTCAGCAACTGCAATTCTCAACTCAATGTCTGTGCTGTGGCAACATTTTCCCTTAGAATCTAACCATTTCCCAACGTTTTGTCATAATCAATTTGCTTTGGCAAGAGGCTTATCATCAGACGACGAATAGTATTCGTATTCGTATTCAATAGAAGTGCAGGCCATCGTCAGAGGCGGTGGGGGGCGGCCTCTATTACATAAGAAAACGTGAGTAGAAGTCGAGAGTCGAGTCGTTCCGTTCGAAGACTCTCAACTCCGTCGCCGTTTCGTTCGAGTTTCAGTTAGAATTATTTTGCTAATACACAAACAAACACGAGAATACGAGAGTATTGTAAACTGTCTCGGGGTCTGTGAGGTTCTACGACTGCGTCTACCGTCTACCGTCTGCGTCTCCGTTTCAGTTCTTTGTGAGATCCAACGAAAGGTTTCTTTTGCGCGTATCTCACAGATACATTTGTCACACGAGCGTGTCCAGTGTGCTTGTCGAGTGTGCTGCTTGCTTTTGTTATTGTTTCGTTTCGTTTCGTTTAGTTATCTGCTCGTGAGTTTTGCATATGATTCTGAAATGTGTTTATTTTGAGAACACTTTTTTTATTTAGATTCTCAATGAAATCGCCGCTCAAATATCAGCTATTTTTACAAGAAAAAGAGCAGCAACAAATACCGCTGGAAGTGGAGGTGTTCTCTTGATGATTTTGCGACGTATTTCAGCGTTTGATTTAATTAGTTTATTGTTTGCTAGATTTTTGTTGGTTTTTTGGCCAGCTATTAACTCGGCCGTCAGCAATTTTTTTGTGAGTGTGTGTGTTTTTTTCTTCGGACAAGTTAAACCAGTTTTTTACGGTTTAACAAAAAAAAAAAAAAAATTACGAGAAAAATAAAGAACACCTCAAACATTGCCACTTTTTTATAGTTTCTGTGTTTGTATTTCTTTTCTTTTCGCGGCGCCTCTTAACAAGAATTTAAATAGAGAAATTATGGATTTGGGAGAAGCCAAAGATTGGGAAAACCTCCCACAGTTTTAATGGAATTCTGTACAGTTTTTCCTTTAAATAATAAATGTTTTCAAATGTTTAATTTCTATTGGAAATCATGTTCGTTATACCCTAGAAAATAGGAGAGGAAACTAAGAAAATGCTACGCTTAGGCTTATCGCCAAGGCAGCAGCAGCAGCAGAATGAATGCCCCCCACCTAATACACACAAACACACCCAACTTCCAACACACACACACACACACAGATACACTCTTAGAGGGCCATAAAGCAACGATTAGATAATGGCATTTTAAATGATGTCTCTACTGTACAGTAGAGTCGCGAAACACACGACACAAAGTGACCAACAATGGGGAATCGGAATGGAAATGGACTTTGTTTTGAAAAAAACACTGTCAAGCGACTGATAAGAGACCCGAGAGAGCGACAAGCAAACACTAGCAGAGAAGAAAAAAGACAGACAGAGAGGGAGACGGAGACGGAGAGAGGCCACTAAGTAAACTGTAGATTTTTGGGTGGGATAGACGACGGTTTGCTTGTTTCGGGGTCTCTCCATTTATGCAAAATGTCTACGAAAAACGATTGAAAAGAGAAACTGAAGATATTCCGAATGATTTATTCATCTTTTGTGGATCTGAGTAGCATAAATATGATTTCGAAATGTACTAGGAGTGGATTCAGCTGGGATTTGAGGGACTTACTAAGATCATAGTGCTCAGATTTGAGAGAAGAGCAAATATGTAGATTTATACGAAATTATAGTCAGAGTAGATCCAATTTAAATCCCATTAAGTTTAAAACTTAAACTCTAAAACGCTTGTTTAAGGTAAAAATTATATTTATTCTGCTAAAACTATTTCATGCTGATGTGTGAAAATGTCGAAAGTGTGTTCTTAAATTTATCTTTTATTTCCCGGGAGTATCAGTTTCTCTGCCACAACAGCAGGGGGGTGCCCAAACAGCACTGCACCGCATGCCCTGCCCCATGCACTATCTTTTAGTACCTTCGCTATGAGTATTTAATGTTTTGTTCTTACACGAGAATATCTATAAAATATAAATAAAATACACAGATACATGGGACGATTGCATATGGCCATAAAAAGAGAACATTTCGTTGTCGCTGGCTGTTTGCTGCTGTTGCTGTTGTTGCTGCTGCTGCTGCTGCTGCTGTTGGGTTTGATGATATCGTTTGTGGCAGCTTTCAAGTTTCTCGCTTGACCTTAAGCGCGTCAATGTCCTCAGGAGGAACCTTGAACGATGATGATGATGTCTCCACTTGGACTCACATTCGCACTCGCACACGGGAAAACTCCCTCTCGATGGGGACTCTCGGACTTATGTTTTTGAAGCGTAAATGAATTTTGTTGTGTCCTCCCTTTGAAGTTTTTCCATGTTAATTGGGAAATTAGGCGCGTATCCATCCATTCTTTCGCTTCCACTGAAATCGCACGCTCGCTCGCACTCGGACTCGTATTATAAGACATTTTTTTTATTTTTATTTTCGTGTTCGCGTTCGTTTTTTATGTGGCAGCCACCGCGCCGCCGCTGCTGCTGCTGCTGCCCTGCAATACGTTTATAATTACGTTAACTTCAATTACTGGCTTACGTACGTAAAAATATCAGACCAATTTCCAGGTGAAAACTGGTTTCAGGTTTTCAGTTGCTCTCTGCCTCATTTTGTATCGTTTTTTTTTTTCTTACTTATTTTTTGTGTGTCTTTTGTCTGTCTGCGGAGCTCCAGCTCAGCTCAGCTCCAAGTTTTGCTATAATTTTAATTTCTTTTTGAAGTCCAGCGCTAACTGTGTCTCTCGCTGTCTCTGTCTCCCTTTTAGCTGGCATTTTAACTAGTAGTTAAAAAATTGTTCGTAAGCATCTCTACATTCTTGGGCATCAAGAAGCACTCATTACAGAAGGTTTCAAGGCAACCTTCGATTATATTCGAATCAAATAATTATTTGTGTATATTTTGAGGGAGTTTTTGGTATGAAAAAGGATTAAAGTGTTTCGAAATTGAATAAAATTCTTGTTGCTATTTTGCTGAATGGTAAAATGCATTAAATTAAATTTTAAAAAAAGAGGTAGATTCAAATTTTACCCAGGAAAAGTGTAGTGCATTTTTTTGGTGCAATATAACTATTAGATAATGTTATCTATATCTTCTAAATCCACTTCGGCGTGCATTCAACACTGATATCTAATGCCATTCCATAGATCTCTACAGTTTATCTTTCGAGTTGAAGCAAAGATCTCATATCTTGAGCATACATTTACTGCATCATTCACTGGGAATCTCCTACACTATCTGACACCTACTTTCTGCTTCCCTTTTTCCCTCTGCTGTTGCCCTTTTCACACCCTTTGGCTTCCTACTTCTGCATTGTGTATTTGTTTTAATTTAATTTAATTTTCCCTCTCCGCAGGAGCTCGTAGAAGTTCACATGGAACTGTGATTGTGGGAGGAAGTTGGGTTGGTGGTTGGGGTTCTCTCTAAAGAAGGAAACACACAACACATCTCCCATTTATTTATGTGTGTTTGTTTTGCTTTTGGGTTTTTGCATTTGTTTTTATTTGGTGTGTGTTTTGATTCGTTTCGTGTTTTGTGTTTGCTGCTGCTGCTGCCGCCGCCGCTGCTGCTCTTTGAATTTCATTTTTAGATTTCAATTTATTTTCGGCGTAGTTTATGCCAATTTGGTTTTTTGGGTGCGATTTCTTTTGAATATTATGTATGCCCCCATACCATACCATACCATACCATACCATACCATATACATATTTTAGTGTTTGTGTGTTTCCCTCTGATTTGTGATTTGTGTGTGGGTTCCGCGGTTCCACCGCACCCCCCTCTAGCGATTGTATGTTTGTGAATGTTTCTTCCAATGAATTTCATTTGATTTGATACTCATTTTGTTGTACCCTCAAAAAGGTCGAGGGTACTGTGCCTTTAAAGACAGTTTTAGAGCTGCAAAAGAGCAAGTACCAGAGGGAGGCTAAATCGAATAGGAGCACGTGGGAAGGGTACTCTAGCTTCGGCTTTAGAAGCCATGAATTGTCAACTTGTTTTTGTCTTTTATTGCAGCCCGCAGTCACCTATGCTGCCTCGTGTCTCTCATTTCTAATATATTTGTTGTATAATAGCTAATAAAAAAAGCAACAAAACCGGCAGACAGGGGAATGCAAGCTCTTTTTGAGCCGTGTATAGAATATACGCAGAAGAGATCCGCTGCCGTACAGAGCATGGTGTGGCTCTTTTTTGAAAGCATATTAACTAATTGACGTCTGTGTTTATCTATAAGCAAAAAGCAACAAAAAAAACTGTGTGTTTCCCTTGCTCGAGGATACCATCCATCCATCCATCCGCTGGCGACCCACAAATATTTGAATGACTGACATTTTGGACACAAAAAACTAAAAGAAACAAATGTTTTGCCTCACTCGGAACCAAGCAACAAAAAGTATCTCTGGGAACAGAGAGAGAGAGAGAGAGAGAGAGAGAGAGAGAGAGAGATCTGGTGGTACTTCGGGCCTCAAACTATAATTATCTTAATTAAAAATCTTCAAGTCAAAGTTGTGGCAAGTCCGAAAGTCTCTGGCTTTGGCTCTGACTGTGGCTCTGACTGGGGCTCTGTGGATGGTGGTGGGGGGGCTAAGGCTAAGCCAAATGATTAGCTCATCTGGTTTTCTGGCGAATTAAGTAATCAAAGTCGTTTAAACCGAGCGACAGAGCTGCTGCTGCTGCTGCCTGCTGCCTTCTGTAGGGAAAAACTCGAGACAAACTCGGCTCTTAGTCGCTCTCGTGGGAGAGGTACCTCCTCTCCTCAGATGCCCCCCAAAAGTCCACTTCCCCTTTCCACACCGCACTTGCACATTGCTCTCCCCCTCCCTCTCCCCTCTCTCTCTCGGTCACTCTGTTGAAATTTAAATATACGAAATAAATAATTTTCAGCTGGCTTTTTGGCCGAAATAATGTTGATGTCATAGGTTCGTTCTCGTAAAAAACCAACAACAATAACAGCAACAATTTCTGGTAGGCATTCACATTCACTCCGAAAACGCTTTGAGCGTGAGCTAATGCAGGCATCCCATTCCCAACACCAGCACCAGCACCCAACCCCTACCACTGCCTGCCCCCCTTTCGAAGAAACAACACAGCGAAAAAGCGGCAGAGGAATGCCCATTATATTTGCCAAATATTTGCTTTGTCAAAGTATTTTTCTGGTTTGTTTTTTATGAGTATTAGTTGATTTCGGAGTGATTGAAATGGTCAGAAGGCGCGTGCGGCAGGGGGCTGGAAATGGAGAGGCGTGACTACATCTATAAAAACTAAAGGGCAGGGTCTGTCTGATTAGGGCGCCATGAGTCAGACGCCTCGAAACGAATTCCGAATGGATTGTCTAATGTAAATACACTTTAAGATTACGTCTTTTTTTTCTGTTAATCTGATGAACAACTGGAAATAGCGAAGGACTGGAACTATTACACATTCGGAGTAAACTTCGAAAATTTATTTAAAAATATCTTATATTTTCTGATGACTTATTAGTTTATAAAACATACGTTTTCAATGCGGAATCGGCTCTTCACTTAGTATATCTATCCTTCTATGACTTTCAGACTTTTCGGAGCCAACTCCGAATATTTTCCAGACCTCGTTTTATCATTTGTATTTGTTTGATAAGTCATTTGGCAATCTGCTGATAAATTTAACTTTTCGGAGAAAAATCCGAAAATTTTCCAGACGGTTTTTAATTGACTTCATTATTGACGATAACTGATTAAGTACTTAGCAACTTTCTAAACATATTTCTCGGCTGTTTATTATTTTCTGCATTTCTTTGACTCTTCCGAAACCAAGCCCGATATCTCCAGCAATTATTTCGCAACAATCGAACTTTTTAGCACATTTTTGCCTGTCAACGCTTTAGTCTCATATCAATAGCCCAGCAAGCAAATCAATTTCTAGTTCTAACTGCATTTGATATATTGCGAAATCATTTCGGAACTCCCGCTCTCTCTTCTATTCCACTTACCTGCTGCTGAACCCCCAACAGCCGATAAAAAGGCCCCAACTGAACTCTATTATTACCAGAATGCCAGAAAGAAACCGAAATCGAAACCGAAAGATGCCCATAAAGCAGCAGAAGAACAGCAACAAGAGCGGTGGGGAATGACCAACAGTTGAACGTCAGAGCGAGCGACCACCTTTCCACGCACACACACACTGGCTCTCATACTCGTCTCATTTTTGGGTTGAGAATTTGAGAATCTAGAATAATTATTATGTGTGTGGCGGGGCTAACCAATACAACAAACATCAAACAGCACAAGCAGCAGAAACCTCTCCAGCGCCAGCAGCGCCAGCCAGAGCCCAACAGAGACGAGAGAGAGAGAGGCCCGGTGTCCAAAGCGATTGGAGGAGGGGAGCAGCTCCAAGACTTTACCTAACGCTCGTCGTACGCTTGCGGCTGGCTCGATTCGGAATCCCATTGCACGAGTGTGTGCGTGTGTGTGTGTGTGGCAGCTCTGCGTATCTGTGTCTGTGTGTGTGTGTGTGTGTGTGTTTTATAAAGTTGATTGCACTCGATTTTTAGATAAAGCTTTTTCAAGGTCATCAACGAAAAAACAACCGACGAAAAAACGCGCGCGCTCTTTGCCACCACTCTCACATGTGGTTGTTCTTGTTGTTGTTGTTGCTTCTAAGAGAAAACAAAAACATTAGATGCAGTACTTCGTGAAACTCCTGTACATCTCCTGGGCATACGCCGATCTAAGCCGCTTGCATCTGCCAGAAGGAGATTCCTTCATATTTCATTTTCCAGAAGGATTTTGTACTCCTCCCTCTTCCTGGACACACTTCGCCCATTTCTTAATTGAAAACTATGCCAGCAAGATCTTTTTGGCAGCAGCAGCAGCAGCAGCAATTCTGTGGCTTTTGTTTTGGATCGCACTGGGGGAATAAAATTAAATAAATCAAAACAAGATTTATGTCCGCTGCGGCTGCTGCTGCTGCGACGATGTCTGTGGCCCGTTGTGTATTCAAATCTGACAGTCGAAAATAATAATGCCCCTCGGAAGAAGCATCACTGCCGCCGCCACACACCGAAATCTCAATCCCCGAGACAATGAGAGACGCGGCGGCGGACGCAGCTCCTCCTGCTCTTCCTCCAGAAACAACAGCGGGAGAACGAACCTCTTTAGAAATTATATTAGACGGCGACTCGTTTTTGCAGCAGCAGCAGCCGCCTCCTCTCTCTCTTTCTCTCTTGTTTTTGTTTTTTGTATATTTTTTTGGCATTTTTTTTTAGAGGAATACGATTTTTTGCAGCTGTTGAACGAAGTGAGAGCCGGTTTATACGGAGTATTTGTTCCCTGTTTTTAGTGGGTTCTGTGTGAGAAAAGAGAACTTCTCAAATGCAGAAAAGGAGTGCGGAGGATCAAGTTTTGTGTCACGGCACCGAAAAAATGGTTAAGTGTGAAAGGATAAGGTGGGGTGGTGGCGAAGGATAAAGGGTATAGAAACACGGAATTTAGTCTTAGTATTTTTGGTGAAACTATACAAATGAAGCAAATTCTTTTGAGTTTAAGTAACCACAATTATTCACGTTCTGATAACTATTCGAAAATTCCCTGAAATATGGTTTATCCCCCCACTGTTCCCTAGAGATTTGTTGTTGCAAAAATTAATGCTAAAAATGCTATTTTTTATTCCGTTAGACGAATCAGTTTTCCACATGACTTGCTTGGCAAATCCCAGGGGATAATGACAGCACTTTATTATCCCCATGAGTGCAAGGCAGGGCGCCTCCGAGTATGCAATTAATGGAGTGGATTTTATTTCGCAGTGCGCTTTGAAATCAGAGTCTTGAAACTCTCATGGAACTTCGCACAGAAAGTCCAGAAATAGATCGAAGAGAGAGGTTTCTGGTCTGTATTTTTTTGTTCCTGATTGAGGAATGTGGGGACTGTAACTCAACACCTGTTTCGTCGCCTCCACTCCCACCGCTCTCCTCCTCTTCCGCTCTTTCAGTCTTTCAGTCTCCATTCCCGCTTGTTCCCTCTCTTTGTCTTTTTTCGCCCTCCTTTGTTTTTTTCTTTTATTTTCTAGCCCTCAATTTCAATTAAATTTTGGTTTGAAATTCCACAAACCCAAATGTGATTCAATTAAACATTTATAACGCGCAATAAATGGTGGCTGGAATTGATGATTAATCGAACAAGGCATACCCTGTAGGTAGTACGAGAAGGGTATAAGAAGGGGAATCGTTTTACTGACATTTAAAGAAAGTTTTGCGTATATCTAAAGAGCATGCAGATGTATGAACGTGGCCCGACTCTCAGAATATGGCATTCCCTCTCCCCTAACCAATATACCCTTTAAAGAACCTTCTCAGCTATCAAATTTGCATACAACTATGCCCCACAGAGCACACATCACACCACACGGCACTCATCGTGGATGTATCGATGGAATATAGAGCATTTATTCGTATTCGCAGAGGAAATATTCACTCATAAATTTACGAGTATTTCTGCGTCATCGTCGCAACATTCGAATGCTCTGGCAAGGAAAATTCCTACGACGATTGTGATTTTAATTTGATTTTAAGTCGAGTGCTCCATAAAATAAATCCACACTTATGCATCGCATACACCCCCCGCTCCCGCGTTGCAAATGTATCTGCATACGAGTGTATGTACAATATGTATCTTTTGGATGTATTTTCTGTATTTGTGGGTTGGAATGGAATCTACGCCACGCCATTTCTGTGGCACAAAACTAATTTGCATTCGAAGTGTAAACAATGGCCAAATGAAATACAGAAAGAGAAATACATATGTACATACCTCTTGTACATATATGTAATATCTATAGGAATACGTACGAATCTACTAATATACTATATACCCCATCGATAGATTTGACTGAGAAATTTACTTGAAAAATATAGAAAAATGCAACCAAAAATTTCATAGATTTTCATATTTCTGCCACATAGTTTCTGTCTTTTGCTGATGTACAGATATGTAATCTCTGCATTTTTTTGTGATGATGAAGTCATCTGCAGCATATAAAAAAAATATAAGTAAATATTGCCTCCACTTATCTCCCACTTTTTTTTTTTTTTTCTAGGTTTGTGGTAGGCTCTGCTTTTTATCTGTTATTTATTTCGATTTTATGCAAATTCCACCAACGATTGCTGAGGTTTTCTTTTCTTTTTCCATAAATTTCGTGTATCTGGTGCCCAAATTTGACATCTAGCGGATGGAGATGGCTATTTTATAGGGTTTAAACGAGATCTATAGCGAGCTCTATGCGTGCTTATTGTAAACTGAGTTATTTATGAAAGAGGAGGGATTGAACCGATTGAGTTTTGAGTGGGGAAACTGATAGCAAATGATGCCAGCCTTTATTTGGCAATGGGTTTTTATGGTTCATAGAGAGTGCAGACCATTTTTTTTCTTTAATGCACTAAAATGACATTTCCAACTCTCAAATTTCGTTAACAAATTCCGTATAATGTTGGGGGCCCCTGTGAGATATATTCTTCCACATGTTCTCCCACTCCCGTTCCAGAGCGCCTTGCTACTTGTGGAATTTCCTGTAAAATGTTATCCCCAAATTACCTCCTAAATGTTTTTCCAAAACTAATTAAGTTTTTACGACCACAAGTATGGCATTTCCCCTTGATCCTTGACAAGAATGTTTATGGAGTGGCCCTCCCATTCCCCATAAAATAATGCATAAAAATCCATCATAAAAATGCTGGAGACCCATGAAAATTGGGGAAAATAATAGAAAATGCGTGACTTATGAGAGATAATACAAAAGTTGATGAAGTGAAAAGCCAATATAAAGTTTAAAGCGAACCATTTATAAGAGGAGAATTATGAATTTGAACAGATTTGTGTGTCAAAAAGTCACAAATCACACCAGCAGCAAATACTCAAGGCTGTCAGTGACAGTTTTCTGGCCAATGGAAGGGGAAAATCAACCAAAAGAAGGGGAGACAATTCAATTGGCAAAGCAGGAAGCAAAATATCGGAATGCCCAAACCCCAAAACCGAAAAGGAAAATGAATAATAGAAAATTGGCAAGCATCTCCCTCCGTTCTTCTCTCACGGCTCTTTTCTGCGGCCAAAGGTAATGCTGTCTCGTTGTTCTTTTTCTCTTTCACTCTCATTTCATTTGATTAATTACCCGAAAATTTGACATAAACACGTTTTCGGGGGCACAAATGAAGCAGAAGTCTGAGATACAATATACAAAACAGCAGCAGCATCAGCCCCAGCCCCAGCCTCAGCGATAGATAGAACAAAACTCTTGTCCAGATTCGTCGATTCTTTTGGGATTCGGTTTCGAATGATTAATGAATTGATTGACAACAGCAGCGGCAGAGGCAGAGGCAGCGGCAGTGGTAATATCTTTCAGGCCTTCGGGCCAACACTTGCCTCTTGCCTTCATGGTGGCTAAAACGCTTCCGGGCATTTGGTTTTTAAGGGAATATTTACGGGTTTTTCGGGTTTACGGTTGAGGAAGAAGGTTCTCGCTGAATACGAGTATGTGGTTCTAATTGTGATTTTTTTTTGGCTGCTAATTGGTTGAGGGAAAAAAGAAGCTGAGGCTGAGAAGGGAGAATTTCTAATGGCATTGCCGTAATTATAGATTTCTGTAAAAAGAAATAGTGACAGAATTTTAATGAATATTACATGGAAATGGTATTTATTCCAATGCATCCTCAAACTTGAAGCAATTCTTTTGCTCAGGCTAATGATGTTTTCTTGATGATGGCCATAATTTTTATGCTTATCGGCAGTTGGTCGTCGCACAAAATTGTATGAAAATATATGAATATTAATCGTAGACTAAGAATCTGCCAACTACCTTGATTTATGCTGCTAAACGATGTGTGTTCGAGGTGGCATGTGGCATCCACACACATTCCATAGAGTCGCGATAGCTTAACCCAAATATCGAATGTTTGCGCAGCTTGAACGAACATTTGGACAGGTTTTAAAGGAGGATTATCTCTATGCCGATCGGTGGGTTATATTTCTGTGGTTTAAACAGCTGCGGGGAGCTTCCCCCATTGGGGTTTCTAGTGGCGAACAAATGGCATTCCACTCACGTAAACCCGAGCGAACCTGTTGATATCTCTATAAAGGAAAGAAGACAACTCCCCACCCGCCAGTAGCAATCGTAACTCTCTGTCGTTACGATATGCAAAACATGTCGAGCTTCGAGCCCCGAGCGTGGAGTTTCATGTGGTATTAGCCCCCATGTGAGCCCTCTTGCCTCTGCTTCTTTTATGGCTCATAGCACACACTTTTGATAGTGGACTCCATGCGGAAGCACTTTCTGTGCTCAAAGTTGAAGTTGAAGTTTGATAAACCGCCGCCCAGCAATCGTTTGAAGTTGGGAATTATGCATGCATCCAATGTTCGAATACCGTAAAAAGAATTCGTAAACGTAAAGTTTAGGCATGTCTTTAGGTTCCCTTTAGTGACAGTTCAAAAGAGAGTCCAACAGTCAACATTTCCTGTTGAATTTTCGTTCCTCAGAGATTTTAGATTTTTCATGAGATATAAAATTGTCATTGTTTTTCCTACTTTTCCACCTCTGTATTCAGACCTTTCCTCTACAAATATTTGCATTCCCTACTTTCAACGCAATCTCCAGCGAGAAGTACCTTCTTGAAGACCTTCCTTTCAGCCCTAAAGATAGCCATTTATTTGTCAACTTTATATTTTCTGTAAATTTCTCTCTATTTGCTTAACATTGCTAATGTCTCATTGTTTTTGTGTGTGTGGTTTTTTTTTGCACTCGTATTCCCTATTTGGGCCACACACATTTTTGTACGTATTCTTGCGTACGCGACAATAAAACCATTTTTTAACGCACGAATAATGAATGTTGTTTTTTTGCATACTCTTTTTTTATTGTTTTGTGTGCACAACCGACACACGCTGAACACGAACAGACACGAAATAATGAGTTTATGTATTTTAAACCGACCTAAATTATGGAAGAGAAATGAAATGCTTTTTTGCGGAATTCAAACAAGGTTTTTTTTCGAAGCCAAGGCGGATCTACTTAGATATGGAAGAAGTACAGCAATGCGATAACCTGGCCAAAAAAAACCATTCACGGAATCGTGTCAGCGATAAGAAAGAGGGGTACTCATTTGGGTTGGACGGAATACACAAATGGGAGTGGAAATTCGTAGCAGCAGGGAGAGTCAGTTGTGGCTTATCTCCAAGCACCACACGACACCACCAATTGGGGGCTATTATTCCAATGAGTATTGATTGCGATCGAATGTAGAAACAAGATCGTCAATTAGCGTTTGAATTGGCATTTGGTTCTTTGCCTAGTTCCTACATCTTCTTGCAATCAATAATGCTTGCGTTGATATTTTTCATAATTCTGTGGAGCTTTACCTCTCTCTTCTCTCATATTTACATTAAATAGGGAATTTTTTTAAACATATTTCCACCTGTCTCTTGAGACCTGTCTCGTATTTCAACCTCAGGAGAACCATCAATCAAAGCGCTTTTAAAATTTGTGCTTAAACATAATTTACACACAATTTACGGTACAACTCTTTCCGTTGCTACATGTATAAATAATACGCCTTATTTTTGGGTTATTTATTTGAATATTTGTATGAGTAAATTGTTGATAAATTTGTCACGTAATATCTTTTTGGAAGGAAGGAACTTTGGACAGTTCTGGGAATTATGCGTTGGGTGTGGAAATGATTAACAAATATTGCAATAAATTATGTTTATTAATGAGCGATCATTTTTTGTATAATTTGATAATTGAAACTATAAAACAAAAAGCCTGCACAAATATGGCTATTTTTGTTGGAAACTTCGGATCGTTTTTCTGTAGATTTTTTAACGTACAAAACATACTGATCCGCTCCCGAATTGATTAAGTAAAAAACAAAAACATTTTCTTAGGAAATTTATTAACTGTTGGAACCTTCAGAAACTTGGGAGATATTTTTCATTAAATTTCAGCAAAATGTCCCATCGGATTTACCCTCTCCCATGTATGCATCGTAATCGAATAATCCCCAAAATTACTCCCTCGCTCTGTGGAAAATTATACGTTTCGTGCATTATCTCACCTCCCTTTTTTCGCTCTCTCGCCGCAAACTTTTGCCACTCACTGTGTAATTTTAATTTAATTAAATTCTAAGCACGTCTTGGCGGAAAAAAACTGTAATTACCAGTACGAACAAAAAATAATATAATACTTTGCGAAAAAGAAGAAGAAAAATTGCCAAAGAACTGAAGAAGAATAAAACGAAACGAAGACGAAGCCGAATCCCAAGCCGAGGAGAATTCTTTGGAAATCTTCTGCTCCACACTCTGCCCCGTTCTTGGGGATTGGGTTGGCGGTTTTCTAAACGGTGATTTAGCCATTACGTTAACGGTAAAATGTGCAGAAGAATCTCTGGGAGAGGGGGAGACGCCAAAAGAGGGAGACAGTGGGGTAAACCGGTTCCTGCCCAGGTAGGAGCTGCCGAATGGAGATGCCGCTTGGTCTTCGTTTGCTTTGTGCAACCGATTCGCTTCTTTAGTGTGTTGCATAACCACCCCCTGCCCCTCCGTCCAGATATTGTTATGTTGCGTCGTTGTCAGCGTCTTGTCTCGTCTCGTCTCTTTGCTTCGAGTCCGTGGCGTTTTGTGTCTCGTTCCATTGTTGAGCAGAGGAGCACTGTGTTCAGCATGATTCTAATCGGGGTTTTTTTTTTGTAATGCGGCTAATTTTCGTAAGTTTCGTCTGCTGCAAGCTGTTGTGCAATAAAAGAGAAAAAAGAGACAGAAGAGGTTGTTAAAATTTAATGTAGCAGCCAAGGGTTAGCAGTTGGACCATCAAATCTCCATGTTAAATGAATAATAATGCAACACCCAAGCTGAGAATTAAATTTCATCAAAATCCACTGACTTTTCACTGAGTTATAAATATTTGAAGTTCACTTAACACCTTTCTTCAGTTCTGTATGCAGCATAACGATAAAGAATGAGGTAGGCTGGAATGCACCAGAGATTGTGTTCTCCTTGAAAATATATCTCCTCAATCGGTTCTTCAGTTATGTACGGAGTATTTTCTTCTGTTTACTTCATCAATTTACAACCGATAAATAAATAAATAAATACTGAGACCCAAAGAAAAAGCAGGAGATAAGAACGAGAAGAGGTAGCAATAAGGAACACAAAGAAAAGGCAGAAAAAGCAAAAAGGAAACGAACGAAAAAAGAGGAACAGAACGCCGACAATCATTATCAAAAAAAACTGCATTTCTGTTCTTGTTTACATTTCGTCTCAGATTCTCTTGCTTGCTCTCCCTCTCTCTCGCGCTCATCAGAGCATTCCTTCCTTGTCTGTGGTCGCTGATAAAAATAAAATCCGATCCACAAACAAATATATTTTCAAGACGCGACCAATAATAAAATAAACAAAAATGAAATTTGTTTTCCCTGAGCGTCGAGTTTGAGTCTCGTCTGCGACTTGTTGAAACTATTTCGTGCGAACAGCAAGAGATACAGATACACGCGTATAACAGATACAGAGACAGCTACTCCTTCAACCCATAGAGAGGTGTCGCAGACCCTCTCTTTCGCTCAATTAACATGCTTTTGTGAAAATTTAGTAGATCTTCTTTTAATGAAGTGGCGTGCTGGCGGGCAGTTTTACGATTGGTATGCCTTAACGGGTATTCAGTTCTCGAAATAGATCTAGAAATTAATGGTTTACGAGTGGCTTGATTGGGCATTTGGGGGGATTGGGGCAGTGTTAAAGAGAGGAGTGTTCGATGGCAAAACTGCTGGAAATCACATGCTTGTTTTGATGTGAATTTAAGGATTCTTCTATTAATATAATCAATAAATATTCCCTTGGTGTATTTATACTTTAATTATTAAAGTTTAATATTATGCCCCTCCCCGTAAATATTCTCCATCGATTTTTATTACATAACTTCTCTTCGATGACATCCTCTCCCTTGCGTGTGCGTTTTACTTCGTTGTTTTAATCAATCACAAGACGAATGCTATGAAGATGCATTCGTTTCGTTCAAATACTTGGTGTATCTGGCAGATACATGTGTCTGCCAATGTATCTGTGCATCTTTTAAGCTCTCGCTGCTCTCGCCGTACAAAGCAACAATTATAAACAATGACAAGAACAACAGCAGCAACAACAGCAGCAACAACAATGAAATGCATTATTATTATCAGCAAAAATACATGACAAAAGAATGGACAGAGAGAGAGAGGAGGAAAGAGAGGGCATGCGATTATGCTGCTGCTGCTTCTGCTGCTGCTGCTGCTTTTGTGCCACGCGTACAGGAAATTATATAAAACAAGTTTCTGGAGGGGAAGAGAGGAGCGTGCAGTGGACAAGAGGGACATGCCCCAAGGGCTGGGGGGTAGGGTGCAGGCAAAAACAATGAAGAAAAACGCAATGCAGTCGCAGTGGCAGTTGTCTCTCTCTCGCCCTCTCTCTCTCTCTCCCACCGTCTCTCTGTGTTTGTATCTTGTATCTGTGTGGTGCAACACATCGTATGGCAACAGAAGAAAATGTTGTTGATGTTTAAAAAGCAAATACAATAAAGCATTCTCCTCATGTCACACACGCACAAACACAAAAAGATACAGATACAAGATACAATTGTATCTGTGTGTGGAAAGAATGCTCCATGCTACCATGCATGTGTGTGTGTGTGGAAAAACTCTTTTGGGTGGTGGCTGTCATCGTCGGCGGCTCCTCGTTGAGTATACGACACGTTAGACAAGTCCAAGAAAAATGTAACGAAAACGAACCCCAGCAGAAAAAATACTTTAATTTGCGCAGAATCTAGATATTATGCGAGCATCTGGTATCTTGTAGAGTTAACCACAAACCACAACAGTAGGACTAACGAAAGAAGCTGCCGGAACCTATGGAAAGAAAAGTAAATGTCTGAAATGGGATCACCTTCATGTTATTAATAGTGAGAGGATTTTTCCATTCGTTGCTAATATTTGTGACTATTCAAACGATTTTCAAATATAAATAAAAGCAATAACCTTTCATCTTTGATAAATAATAATGGTTGCCATGATAAATGATGATCTATCATCTGAATGTGCTTGGTCTCTATGGAAAACCTTTTTTTTATTTTAGGGGCATTTCTCCATACAATTTAGATGCCCCTCTCTCGTTCCCCTGCCACGCTGACACGTCTCCTTATTGTCTGCAACATATTCTACTCGCAGAAGCTCCTCCCCTCCTTCGCCTTCGTTTGAATCATTTTCCGAGATACATTTAAACCTTAAACCTTAACCCTTGCTTGCCGAAAACAGCGAATGGTGTGGGGGAATGTGGGTGAGGGCTAAAAGAACACTACACGGCGCCTTTGGCAACACAAAAGAGGCACCCTCTTCCACTTGCCACCTTCTTTCCCCCTTTCACACACACACACACACACACACAAATCTTCTCCTTCTTCTGGCGCCTTTTACTCATTTCGTTTTGCCGTCTTTGGGGCTAGGTACGAGATAGGCATAGGGTTTTTCTTTTTTCGGTTTTCCATGGGACTGCTGCTGCTGCTGGTGCCACTGATGATGCTGCTGCTGCTGCTGCTGCTTCGGCTGAGGGAAAGGGATCTCTCTGGGTTTCTGTGCTCTGGGCCCCCAAGTCTTGGCCCTAAGTGTTTCTTGTAACTTGAGTCTTCAAGTGGCCATCTGGCATTTGCTTTTGCCAGCTTTTCTTCTGTATCCCCCCGTACCACCTCCTACCCCTTCCGACATGCGCTGCCTTTGCCCTGCCCCTTCCCCTGCTTTGCCCCTCGAGTGTGGCAACTTATGTCAAGCGGGGCGTTTTGTTAAAAAATAATACTATAAAACAGTAGGAACAAAAGCCGTAGAGTGTAGCAAATGTTAATACAATTTTCCCTTCTCTTTTCTTTCATTTTTCCAGTGTTTCATTTACGTTTGTTTCGTACGCGTTTTTCCATGTGTGCATCATCCCCCCCTCGATCCTAAATCCTCCAGTTAGACATCAAAAAATCAACGACGAAAATTACAGCAGAGCAGCAGCAGCAGAAACAGCAGCAACACACAGCCAGCAAATCATCGGGAGCCTCATCTAACGCTGCAGCTAACAGATGAGCCCCAACAACAGATGTCAATTGCTGCAGCCGAAAATGCAGGGTAAGTAGGGGGAATATGATGTTGAAGGGGAGGGGGGCAGGGATCACATGGCTAATTGGATAAATTGGATGCTGAAAAACAAGCAAATGGTGGGGAGAGTGGGAACGAAAGGGTGCGAGAGAGTGTAGGGTGAGGTTTGGGCTTTCAAATTACATTAAATTGTATCCCTAGCAGAATTTAAACCTGAATAATTATATAGGGGTGGTTTCTCATTGCTAATTCGATGAACAAATGCTAGGACTACTAAAGAGCAGAATGTAGTCAGGGGTTTGGGCTTTCAAACCCACGTAATGCTATTCCTAAGAGACTTGGAGCCATCGTAACTCAGCCAAAAATCAAACCATTTAAATCCAATAATAGTACTTTCTATGGCTTGATTTTGGTACCTACTTGGACTAAACATGGACAAGTTATGGGCCAACTCTTAAGCACATGGCTGCCAAGAGAGCAGGCCCTTTTATTGGGCTGGGAAATACCCGAATGGCACTTGCCTTTGCGGTTGGGGGAGCCAAAAAACGAGTTCCAAATCATACAAATCACAGAGGGCGAAGATAGAATCATAAAAATCGCCACATAATTTGAGTTCAACAAATAAAAAGAGTAATAAAATCAATTTCAATCAAAATACCAAACGACAAATAAAACAAATACCAACGAAACGAAATGAAATGAAAGACGGGAAAGAAGAGGGAGAGACAGGAGAGAGCGCGGGAAATTATGAGAAGAGCAGGGAGAAACGTAGAAGCAGGAGGAGCCTACAAAAAAAGAAACCCAAGAAGAAGTTTGAAGGCACATTCTGGAGGAGGCCATAAATCAAATGCCGAAATATGCGCAAAATGTGTGCAAACGGAAAGAGAAAGAGAAGGAGAGCTACAAAAAGAGATGGCTGTGCTGTGGCTGAAGGTGTATAGTGCCAGATATATTTCCATCTGTATCTCTCAGATACAGGGCAATGCAATTAATGAACGAACGAACGACCGACCGAACGACAGGCGTGATGTCGCAATATACAATGAGCTTCTAATGACTGGCACATGAGTGTTCGAGTGTGGTTGTTGCTGTTGCTGTTTTTCTCCTCGTGTGGCTATAACATTCACAGATTAAATGTCTAGCCAGCATCCAGACCCCCACCCCAAACGGAGGCTACCCCCCAGACATGGAAGCAGCTGCAGATGGGTCTTTGAAAGTTTGGCTCTCTGATAAATTGTGGCTTTTTCCACTCCCCAGACACATCAGACATTGATAAAGAGTTTAGAATATTTATCAGAGGAAAGGAAGATTTAAGATTTCATTTTGCACATTTATGGGGAATATTTCGCACATTTTTGCATAGGCATCGCCTTCAAAGTACCCAATATATTCGCCATTTCTTATTTATACACTTGAAAAAATATTTATTGTTTTTATAGATTTTTATGTTACGAATTTTAATTTTAGAAGAATTTTTCCACATTTCTATTCATATTTATGTCTGTCATTTAGGGATGCCCCAATAATATTTCTCCCAGTGTACACGATGTGCAGTCATCTCTTAGCCAATGATTTAGCCCAAAATGCTGCCAGTTTTTCCAAGCCAACACTTTTCCACAATGTTTTCCCCCAATTAAACACGGCCACCGTGGCAGGGGCAGCACTCATGCAAATCCAATCCACAAAAAAATAATTAAAACTTTTACCCCGAAAATATATTAAGTACAGTTGCTACTTAGTTTCAAGCACTAAACACAGGGAGCAATAACAATTAAAAATTGTAGTTGTAGTTGTTGTTGTTTTTTTGTTGCTGTTGTTGTTGCTGTTTCGTTCGTTGCAATTAAAATGAGAAACTTTGTGGATCGTATATTGTGCTGTGTGTGTGTGTGTGTTGTCACTAATTGTGATTGGAAGACACAACACAAAAAAAAAGTGAAAGTGAAGAGCAATATACAAGTGTAGTGCTGTGTAGCAGAGTGTAGTGCTGTGCAGTGCAGTGCTTTGCATGGGATATCCATCAGCGTCGTCCCCCTAAACTGAGAGAGACGACTCCACCGCCGATGAGTAATTTTCAAACATTTTTGTGTGTCTTTTTTTCTGTTGGTTTGTTTGCAGGCCTCTGGAAATAGTTTTTCCTGCAGCAGCCCATGAAATATGAAACAACTTTATTTCATTGTCAGTGGGTCTCTCTCTCGCTCTTCGCACTCTCTCGCTCTCAGCTCATTTTGCTCTCTGGGAAAACCGGCTCAGAAAAAAAAAATGATTACGCTTTTGTGAGCCAAAAACTAGAAAATGAAAGTGAAAGTAGGCCAAACTCATCAGCATTCGACTCGATTCCGTCTACGAAGCTGACTCTGGCACTGGCTCTGGCTCTAGCACTGGCTCTGCCACTGGCACTGACTTTGACTGCTCATCGACTGCTACCCAGAGACTGTGCGTTTTTTGTTGCTGTTGTTTGTAGGCCTACCTCGTATCTAATATCTCTCTGTGAAGACAAAACAATCTCCTAGCTGCAGCCCGAATGGGGCTTCATCGAGGGTTTCCATTCGACTCGTCTTTGCTTCACTTTCGTTTTCAGTCTTTCAAGAAAAGTGAAAATAATTCAGTGAAAATCTCCGCTTTCTGACACGCCGCAATGCCAGCAGCACCAGCAGCAGCAGCAGCGGGAAAGTGAGTTTTTTCTTGTTGTTGTGATTTATTTTTGGGGTTTTGGGGGCTTAAGAGTTTTATTATGAAATTCGTTTTGTTTGTAGGTTTGGCTTGAGATTGTATAACAGGGAAATTACTCGTTGGAGAGTGGAAGAGCTGAGAGCTTTGGAGATCGGTTGGTGGGAATGTAAATGTTGGGCATTTGGAGAATTTTTCGTAGACTTTCGATTGGCAGAATGAAAATATTGGAGGAAATGAATGATACGAAAGTTGGGATAGGTTACGGGAGAGACTCTCCCTCTACTCATGATATTAAAGAAGTTAAAATCAAATGAACTTCCAAGAAATCGCTTAGATATCATTTACACATCGCTTAAGCAGGATTTTATGGGCATAATTGTTCACTAAAAGCAACTCCAAATAATAATATCTCCGTCAAACAAAGTAAATATATAAAATATTCCTTGAAGAATACATTTCTAGTCCGATTTCCATTTATATAACTTGTTCAATTGCTGCTTGAGCAGCTTTCCTTTCACATTCGCCTAAGCATTGATTTGGCTAATTGGCATACTCATTCCGCCCTCTTGCTACGAGTATGCCCATTAATTCCCAGCCTAAATCCACTCAAAGTTATTTCCAACACGACTCAGTGATGCCGCAAGTGAATTTTCTCGCTTGCGATTGGCATTGTGATGGGAATGGGAATGGTAGCCGCAAGGAAATAAATAGAGAGAAGTCCTGCAAGAAGACCATCTATAATTTACTTTTTAAGCGCCCGAAAACATACATTTTCCATTTCGGCAAACAGCAATTTCCACAGCAACCAGAAGATGGGGAAAACAATGTGGAAAAAGCCGCAAAAAAAGGAAGCAAAAAAATAAGTAGGGAAAACAGCAGCCAGCAGTGACGATAACGATACCGATAGCCACTGCCGCCCACACGAGACAGAAACAACAACAACAACGACGACAACAACAATCAGCACTTGGGGCAACGCCCAACAACAACAACAAAAAATATAATTCTCCTTATTTCGGTAGAGAGCCTCCCCCCTGCCCGCTCTATCTGCCTTTATGAGTGTCTCCCCCTCTCTTGCTGCAGCTCGTTCTTCCTATCTCTCTCTTGCTCTCTTTTCGGGCAGAAGAAATTATAAGCCGCTTACATAACAATCAATGGGGGCCTAAGACTGGAGGCCTGTTTTACCAAAGTATCAGCTGCTGGAGGCGCAGTGGCGCCACCAAAAGGGGCATATGAATATCTACTCTCTCAAATATGCAGTATGATTTATAGACTAGAATAAGTGAAAGAATTGTACAATAAATGAGAATGGGGAGCTGTGCCACGCGTAGAGTTTTATGATTCTCTAAAGACTCTCCATAGATATTCTTCAATTTATATTTAATATAATTTAATATAGTAACCCCTTTGAAACCCTTTTCCTTTCCCACTCCCTCCACCCTCCACCACTGTTTCAGTGCGCCTTCCTTCTCGAATCGAGTGTAAGTGACTCTTACGACGGTTTTCGGCGCCCTAATTGCACTGGGCGTGGCAGGCAAATCAAATTGGTAAACAGATTTTGTTGTTTTTCGAGGACGCGGAGGGCTTCACGTTTGAAGGATGCAACCTGCGACGGGAACTGGAAAAAACGCATGCAATAAATAGCAAGGGAAAAGAGTATAGAAAATATAGAAATATATGCAGATATATGTAGCAAGAGTGAGTAATGAGAGAAAGAGATACACATGAGAAGAGTTATAGATTTAGGTAGAGAGAGAGAGAGAGACAGCGAGAATGGGAGAAGAGGAGACTGTCGTCGTCTCGTTGACGCCCCAAAGGGAAACTTTTGTTGTTGTTTTTTATGACTTACGCTTTTGTTGTGCGTCCCGATACTTTGTCATTCCACTGCCTCCCTCCCCACTTTTCTGTGCTCCATTCTGTGGAAAATTATCGCATTTTATTTTCATCCTTATCAGAGACGCATTTCCCTCTCCCAGCACCACCAATGCGGGACTCCCGCGACTCTCCCTTTGTGTTTCAGTACCCAAAAATTTATATGCAGACAGCGCGCGATATTGCACTTTGCGTTTGTGCGCCCCCCTGCCACACTTTTCTGCTCAGTTTTCCACCCTGTTCTCCATCGTTGTTCCCCCCCTGTTTCTCGCTCTTTCGCTGCCATTTGGAAAAATAATTTTCCCTTGTGTTATTACATAGTTTTTTCTATACTTTTTCTGTGCGCGTTTTTCCTTTCTTCTTTGGCTGGCAAATTGCTTTCAATTTTTTATAGTTTTTCGACAGCGCAAAGAAAAGAGATGTAAATGCATCTATTGCTGAGACAAAATGTGGATGTATCTATTGCTTAGAGTAGATAGAGTCTGCGTAGAGAAAGGATACACCACAAAACGAATGAATTAATTCGAAAGTTTGAATGGTTTTCCAGAAAGAGAGAGAGAGAATGAGAATGAAAGTATTTCCAGAGTCCAACAGTTGAATGATCTTTCTGCTCATTTCCCACACTTGTTCTCTTAGTCACATCCTTCAATATGTCAATGCCTCGAGTCGGTTCGAGTCGAATTGAATCGAATCGATTGAGAGCACAAAATAACAACTGGAGGCAAAACAAAATTTGATATACCATCCGTCTATGTCTATGGCATCTCTGTGCTATGTATGGGCTGGCATCATTATGCTTATTATTCGAATTACTTGCGAGTATTTTTGGAGGTATTTTTCTGCTGATGGGAAAAAAACATTCAGGCAGAGAGGAATCGAAGCCCTCTTGAGGGATGTCAAAATATTAATTACAGGCTGCTTACCTCAACAGTTCTGTTTTGTCGGAGGGGAGGCAATTTGTTGTCATGGAGAACGAGGCGAAGCAGCAGCAGCAGCAGCAGCAAAATCAAGCAGCAGAAACATCAGCAGAATGATGGAAATGCGAGCCATTGAAGTCGGCTTATTTGTCCCACAGACACAGACATAGGCAGAGGGGCAGATGGGCAGACGGGACGCGGCCAGACATGATACTTGGAATGGGAGAAATCACCTCAAGGTGGCAAACGGTAAGGGTTTCGATGTCTAATTACCCTGCGGAGAGATCCTCCACGGAGCGAAGTAGACCTCTGGCCATATTGTGTTGCGCTTAAATGATTCCCCAAGTGAATTTTTGTGGCTTTTACGAACCAGTTGTCTCAGTTCACACATTCATCAGGGCAACTGGAACCACAATGTGGCCATTAAATATTAGCAAATGGCCCAAATTTTTCAATACATCAAAAACTACCACCCGACGCCCTTTTAATGCCCCCAATTGTCTTGACTTTTTGCTTGTATTTGCTTCCGCCCCTGTTGCATTATTGAACGTTTCGTTTTAGAGGCAGAGAGCTGTTGACTGGCTCAGTGGTTGTTTGTTCAGCATGTTGCCAATTCGAATTTATCAAATATTTACAATGGACTCACATATGCAGAGGAGACGCTAGCAGTACCCAGGGGACGGGCGGTGTTTGGGTCCAAAGTATTTCGTTAAATGGATTGCATACAGGGGAACTATGAATATTTTAGTGCGGGGTATAACTGCACCCGATTTACGATTGATTTATTAGGGTGTGGCAGGGGAGATCTACACAAAATAGCTGACGGTTGAACTTGTCTGAATTTGGTTAGCTCTGCAGGCATAGTGTCAATCGCTTATGGGAACTTTACACCAGCGAATGCCATGAATTAAAGATGGAACAGTGGCATCATTTCTATCATAATCTTTTCTATCTCAATGCACAAATCTCTCACTCCTTTCTGCACTGCCCCCCGCAGCACCAGCAAAGCCAAGACCTAGCAGCAGAAGTGTCTCTGTGCCTCAACCTCAGTCCAAGGTTTTGCTTAATTACCCATCCAAAACGTCAGCTTTACTTCACTTTTTTCTATCTGTATCTGTGTAGCTGTGTGTCTGAGAGCACCTACCTCAATGGGAGTCTCTTTTGCAGATACTTCACCTTCAAAAAAGAGAAAAAAGCTAGATATATTTTTAGTTTTATTTTTTCTGCAAATCAAGTTTAAGCCCGAAAAACCGAAACTGAACAATTTTTAGCTGCCTGACGTTTGCGCCTCAAATGTTTTGCCATGTCTATAAATGTTGGTTAAGGTTGGTTTAACTTTGAAATCAAGTTTAGAGAAACACACACGACAGCACACACACAGCACAGAGTGTGGCAGAGGCAGTGGCTATTAAATTATGAGGTTTCGAATGAGGCACTGCGCGGAGGGAGGCTTTTGGGGGCTGAAAGGGTGGCCGGCCTGCCTGCCGCTGGGTGGCAGCCAGCAAAACATTAGCTACACTTCTGAGTCTCAGTGTGTGCGTGTGTGTGTGTGTTGCTGCTTCGCCAGTCGTACGATACTCGTAATTTAATGCCTTTGTCTTTATGGTTATTTTTGTTTTTGTTTTTTTTTCGTATCCGTGAGTACGATCTTGTCCGCTCCGCTTGTGTGTGGTGGCTCGAGCCCGAGATACTCTTGCGTTTCGTTCGTTTTCCAGTTTTCCAGTTTCCAGCTGGGAGTATCATTGCTGGGCATTAGACACGGTCTGATTATCTGATAAATTCACAGATATGTAAGCGATGGCATTAAAGTAATGGCAAATTATGTTTACCAACTGCCAACTGCCTTGCAACTGCCAGCCCAAAGCCCTGCTGCGCGCACTTGAGGGTGGTCTGCAGCCATTGCCTTTTAGTGGGTTTTACTTTGTTTCAGTTTCAGTTTAAGTGGCGGGAAGTCGCGGTACGTTACTATAGTGTTGGCGGGGATGTTCTATCTCGGGATCTGTGTTGATTATGATCACCATAAATGGTTGAAAACGTGTCTAGCGATGAATCCAAGGCACTTTCTTTTATTTTTTTTTTGAATATGTCAATGATGTAAGCCCATATTGAGCAACAAGAGTGAGCCAATGAGGCACAAATCATTGCTAGGGATCTTTAATCTACAGATTACAGATGGCGGTTCCTTTTGGTAGTAGAGCGATCCATTTCAGGAGCAAATGCACAGATAAACCCATTTACCATGCCAGCTGTATCACAATCATTGGCTCGAGACCAAATGTCCCCCCCTCGTACTCCTCCGCCTCCGCCGTTCAGGTCGCGGTGGAAACTTTGTTTTTATTACCGTATTACTCATTTATTGCTTGCTGCAGTTTGAAACAATGAAACGAGGGATCCAGGGAATGCCATGCCATGGAATGGCATTTCTGTGGAATGGGGAATGAGAAAGAATGGGGAATAGGGTTTGGCATGCGTACATATATAATTTTACGGCTTCATTTTGGCAAACCCCAACACCAGAGAGCCACAGAGCCACAGAGCCAGCCACACAGAGCCAGAGACAGAGAAATAATAAAGGAAAATCATATAAATGGCAAACAGAATGAACAGAAAAGAAAAGAAAAGAATGGAATGGAATCGGGGAAGAAGCAGATGAAGAAAATAATAATAATTTTTGCCTTGGGGTAGGTCATATCCCTGCCCGTCCCCCCCGTCCCCTTTCCGTGTCTCACTCGGTCTTTCAGTCTCTCAATCTCCATGCAGCTTCATGCCACATATGTAATAAAAGCTAAAAGGCATCTCTGAATCTTTTCCATACATCCACTGCATTCAGTTTTGTATCTGTATATGTATCTGTATCTCGTGTCTCTGTCTGTGTCTGTGTCTGTGTATCTGTATCTGTGAATGCGTCTGTCTGTCGCTTCGTTTCATGTCTCATCAACGCTCCAAAGACGAAGACGAAACATTTCGGTATGCATCAGCATCTTGGGGCCATTGAAAGCCCCACAGCCCTGCCTGCTGCCCCTACAGCCCTGCTGCACATTTCGTTTTCGTTTATAATAAAAATCCCCACATTCCCATAAACCGACAAAAACATTTACGATCCCCAGCAGCAACAGCAGCAGCAGCAGAACCAATGTGCAAACCATTTAGTTTTTATTATGATGCAAACTTTCACCATTTAAATATTTAATTTCAATATTACCCGTTACCCCCGATATACACGATGTACCCGATATATTTCGTTGGTTTGATAGTACCATTCGATAAAATCGGGGCTACAATTAGCCATCGAATATTAATATCCTTTCGAATGTTCGCCTCAATTATGCAAATATTTTCCTCTTGGCTTTTCTCTGGTCCATCAATTAATTTAATGGCTGCAACAATGTGTGTTTTTATGGCTGCATAAATTATTATTAAATAAATATTTGCAATCGTTAAAAAGTGTGTCGCGTGTCTCCAATTTGTTTCCCTCTGCTCCCCCAACCTCAAAGCGAAAAGCATTTAATTTTTATTAAAATTCTGGCTACAATGTTGCCTGAAACTTTTTGTATGCCATTTTTTTATGATTTCTAACAATTTTTTTTCGGTTTTGTCGTTGTAAAAAAAACTAAATGCATCCTTTTAATTATGGACAAATTTGTACATAAATTTTTACCATGAAAATGAGAAATATTTAAAGCGAATAGCCTTTGTGTACATCTGTCATGGCTGTCTTGGGTGTCCATTTACCAGAATGTTATCCGTAAAATGTTGAGAGAAAAATACCTAAAAACTTGAAATTATTTTAATCATCTATTTCATGGGTAAATTGTTCAGTTAATTCGCGATTTTGACAATTAACTAAAGGACTGAATTAACTTTTTTTTGTTGTGGGATAAATAATAATTTATATATGCCGTTAGAATAATTCCGAGAATTTTATAATGTTTTTTCAAGCATTAATAACTATAAGCTTTAGCTAACAAAAAAATCTCTAAAAAAATGAAACCATAATTGAAGGCCGTAACAAACCGTTAAACCCCAGGAAACTCTCAATATTAGAGTCCAATTTCTAGATATTAATTATTATATTTCTTTGCCACCGGAATGAATAACCTTTACAATTGTTAATGAATGGTTTTTAATCGTTTGCTTTTGTTTTAATCAAACATTTATAGTAATTGGCTGCCGCCTGGTCGCTGTTTCCGTTTCACATAACTTTCAAGTTCGACTCTTTAGCTGGGCACTGGATCGGATTGTATTGGGTGCTCGGTTGCGGATTCCTTTGTTCCACAATGTTTTTACAACAGCATAAAAAGAGCAGCAGCAAAAATTAATGAAAATTGCTGTTGAAAACGAGTTTTAATTATTAATTGGTTTTTTGCATGTGCGAGAGCATATCTCCAAAAGGGGTGGCAGCGGCAGTAGTTCCTTTCAGTTCGTTCTGAGAATATTTCTTTTTATTTTTCGCAGGGTGCGGCATTACACTTTTTCCGGCTCCACGTAAAACAGCAGGCGGTCCTTCTTCGTTCGTTCTGTGTGTCTTTGTCAGAGAGTGCGTGAAAATGTTTTCCCCCATTTTCGGTCTGGCTTGGGGGCATGCTGCACTTTGCTGCTGCTTCTGCTGTTGCTGCAGCTGTTTTCTGTCTTTCAGCTGTGCGCGAAATTTTCCCTGAAAATTGCTTCTGTATCTTCTGCTCCTGCTCCGCTGCTGCTCCACCGCTTCACTGCTCTGTCGATTGTTTGTTTGTGGGCGGGCGGTTGGCTTGTATCTTTATTGCAATTAAACATGCAATTTGGGGCCAGACCATAAAGCATACAACCATTCGCATTCATATATGCGCATCGGTAGGTGCAGTGTCTGTCTATCCAAAGATACTTATGTACAAAAATGTATCTGAAATGAGTCACATACAGTTTTTACTTTCGTTTCATTGTGTGGTGAAATGGGTGTGAAATCCATGTGTCTTTTACCCTCCATTGAGGGATGGATTAACTCCATTTGAATGCTTTCATTTCTGTGGAAAATACATGAATAACTTCCAAAGTTCACTGGGATGGGAAAGTGGGAGTTAACCTGAGGTAATTAACTTGATTTCATGGCCGCTGCTTCTTTGTTTCTTTGTTAGATTTAATTTTACATAATTCCACCATTTGCAATTCGTCGAACACGAAGCCTGTATATTCTTTTTTTCCCTTCCCCTTTCCCTTTCAAATTTTTGCTCTGGCAAATTACTTGCCGAAAATTCCGTTTTCTGTAGCGAGTTTCTGGCCCTTTTGCCCCCGTCTTGGAAGTCTATGATTTGTCTATAAATGAAATAAAACTCTGACTGACAGCTCTCCTTCAAGCGTCGTCTGCTGGCGCACACCACGCCTCATTTCCTCACACACACACACACACACGTATACGCAATGTAGGAGCAGCAAGGAGAAAATAGAGTCTGCCACTCGTGGCTGGTGGATTATTTTTTGATGAAATTAAAGAGACAACTCGTGTATGTGTGTGTTCCTATGGATTGTATGATTTATGAACGATGCTATCCAATAGATTATTATGGACAAGTGAAGAGACGGCAGAAGGCCGTGGACAAATGTTTGGCTGAGCGACGACAGCTGCAATTTAGAAATTAAATTTCCCATGCAACATTAAAAAGAATAAGAGGCGGGAAAGAGAACAGACTGTGATTTCCACTTCCAGAGAACTCGCAGAAAACGCCTTCGCCCTGGCCAATGCCTTCTGACTGGTGACTGCTGCCTGGCTGCTGCCTTCCTTCTGCCTGCTGCTGTTGCTGTTGCATGTTGGGAAGAGGCGACACATGTTGTCGCATTCGCTAATATCCGGGCAAAAAGAAAAAAAAGCAGACAGCCCAGATACAGATAGAGATTCGTTATAGAGATACTACGAGTATTTGTATCTTTTGCTTCGTTTTTTTCTGCTTTGTTGCTGCTGCTAATAATTCATTATCGCTGGCGCTTTTGTATTTGTATCTGTGCCTCTTCCCCGCATGTATCTCCCAGTGTGTATCTGTGTATCTGGTAGGTGTTGCCAGCCAGAATGAGAGCCACCCTTCCCCACCTGCTGCCTGCCTGCCTGCCTGCCTGCGCTTTTCTCTGCTTTTCGGTTCTCTGTTTTTGTTAATTAAGTGCAATAAACTGTAAAGCGAAGACAATGAACTTTTTGGCCGTCAGGGGTTGATGCGTTTTTTTTTGTTTGTCGGTAAGCGTCATAGTCATGCTATGACGTCATGAGATATACTCATTTCGGTGACTGTTTTTTTTGTGGGTAGGGAAGGTCGCTATGAGTAGCTCCCCCTAACAGGTGTAATGTACTCTGGTGAGGTCTTGTGTAAAAGGCGATGTTTCCTGCTGGGAGATTTGACAGGATAGGTATGACAGATGCTTCTGTAGCGGCAGGATCTGAGTGGGAAATATATGTCCAATTTCCATCAACTATTTATCTATTCAAGCCCCAAGTTTTGTAGCTCTAGAGGACACTCCCCTGCAACGCAATCCTTTCTATTAGTTAGGAGCTTAAGTTGAAAATGAGAGAGGAAAGTGGAAAATGGTAAATGGAATGTGTGTGTGTGTGTGTGTGTGTGCGTGGGTGGGTGGCTGGAAAAATTCCATATATTTTCTAGAAAATTCCTTTGTTGTGTTGCGCGCAAATCGAAATGCCGGGTGCAAATCTTTTGAATTAGCAAAACATCATGTTCCACTCAAAATGGCACGCACTGTATAATATTCTAGGCATTCCAGCGATGGGTGTGGGCGAGGGATAACTGGGGACAAGGGCATACTCAAATTTACACAGTTGTTCCTGTGATTGGGGACACTTGTGGATCGCCCTCGTGCTGCCGCTGCCGTACTTGGAGGAGGAACGCAACCATGTTCCACTGAGCCCCTAATTTATGCCATTGACAAGCGACAAGCCAGCTAGCAGCTAGCAGCAGCTGCCTGTGGCAGGCAGCCGTGTCCTTGTCTCTGTTTGGCAAAGGATTTTCCGAAGGCCCACCTTCGACCCCACAACAATTGACACCTAATCCTGCTACTCCTCCGCCTGCTTCTCCTGCCCCTACTACTTCTACTACTTCTGTTTCATTGCCATAGGATCCCTGACGTTTAGGTGGGAGGGTGACTATTGCCAGGGCTCTGATTTGGTCCGGGGGACAGGACCAGGACACCATTGCCAGTCTCATTGTCAAGTTTTACTTTTTATTATGGCAACATTGCTGCTGCTTCTCTTTTCTTCTGCTGTTCTCCATCCACGTCTCTCTCTATCACCTGTTTTTTATGATAATTTTTTATGGCTTATTGTATTTGATTACACGTGTAGCAGAGGTGTCAAGAGCCCAACAACATCAAACATCAAACAACAATCTTTCTTTCAGTCTGTTGCTATTCGTGGGCTTCCCTTTGTTCGGCGGCGGGCTCTCTTTTATTGGGTGGGGGGTTTTTCATTTCTTTGAAATTATTTATATTTTTCACTAAATTAATTTTCGTTTTTTCTCTATTTCTCTTTTGCAGGTATGTATTCGAAAAAGGTGCCTAAGACGCTTACCAAAACTTCCCATAGAGTTCTTTAATTTGAGGTATGTTTAAGGATGAAAATTATTGGGGGAAAACTTTGATTTTAACGAGCTAGCAATATTATCAAAAGTAGTAGCAAGAAATCATGTCAAATAGCCACGAAGATACCCCCCTGGATCCTGTGGACAGAGATTTTAACACAAAACTGGGAATATTCGTCTTGCAAGGCGTCTCGGCCACCTGCGAGACCTAAAAACTTCGACAGAAAAAAATGCCAATCTTGCAAAGAAATTGGAGATGGCCAATAGATCTGAATTAGTTCAAACATTCCATTAATTCAAAAAATTGAAGCATATAGTGCGAAAACAACCCTGAACGTTTTCTTCATTCCAGGTATATTGAAATTCCGATGGCAATAATTTTTAAGAATTAAAACCAGTGAATATTTATGAATCTGCCTGCAGGGTTTGATTTGAGGGGACAGTTTCATAGATTGGGGGGAACTCATTTGACAAATTCAATGCTAATGGTTTGTCATAGGTAGATAATATTCGGGGTAGTTTACCTGACTGATAACCTCAAATGACGCATAGCAAAGCTATCTATCGGTAGCATGCCCTTAACTGCTTTTAGTCAACTTTTTCAATGGCAAATCGAGTGTTGAACCATTGTTAGAGCTCCGTGGATAAGCTCCCAAATCTCTTTGGAAGTTTTGTGCAACAGAGAACAAGTTACGCCAACATCTGTTGACCGGGAGGCAGGCAGGCAGTTACCAACTCCCCAAAGGGGCGGGGGCCAATACTTGGTCTTGGCTGTTTTTATCAGAGCTATAAATCTAAAGCGGCATTTCCGTTTTTCATTAAGTATTGGCAAGCGGAGAGGGAACTTAGTTTCGCCCCCGTATGTGGCGCTATCTCTGTCTCTCTCTCTCTCGCTCTGTGTTAGTGGCGCTTATTAAAAAACTTGCTCCAAGCAATGCATTAAAAGAGTTAAAACTTTAGTAGCAGAGGGGCAGATCAGATCGGAATCAGAAGGAGGAATGACATTATTTGTATTTGCTTTGGATTTATAGTACGCACCGCCCCCCTGTTGTAGCGTAGCCCCCCTCTAACCAACAACCATGGTCGGTCATTCCACATTACTACATTCTACACTCCACACACTCCACGCCACTCCACTCCAGCAGAGCCGTCGGAGAGTCAGTCCCCGTCCCCACGTTACGCTTACGTTTACCCCCCCGTCGTACAGCCCCATACCCCGCTACCTGCCAGCACTCTGTGTTGCTGCAATGTGTTCCACTTTGCCATCGTTCCGCGAGAACATTTCTGTGGGCAAAAACACAAAAACTGCGACGCAATTCTGACGCCTGAACTGTACAGTGGAGGACATTGACATTTTGCATTTTCGTTTCGTTAGCATTTTTCGTTCGTTTCGTTCTGACAGAGAGAAAGAAAGAGCGCAACGGAGAGAGAGCGCGAACCAATGAAAGAGAGAACGAACGTAAGCTGAGAACAGTTGGAATGATGGCCAGAACAGAACGAACACGTTGGATGGTTGAGGGATCGTTACGAGGGGGCTGCGTGTGTGGCTGCGTGTGGTTGCTGCTAAAACTAATCTAAGTGGGATCATTAGGAGATCTTTTAGGATAAGTTTGACTAGGAACCAAATGAGAAATTATCCCACACCATCCCCAACGAATTCCCTCTATAACTTAATGCCGAAGCAAAATTTATAATTGATTGCCTGCCTCTTTTTTTATGGCAAACAAAACACAGCAATGTGGTGGCCCCCTAATGGGGCAAGTGTGAACAACATTTAGCAAACTAAATATTTCTCCAGTCATTTGTTGAAAGCTCCCCTCTCCCTCGCTCATACTCATCCTCCCTTGTGTGTTAATTAAAACTTGTGGATTTTGCTCTACATAAATAAATCTTAGGGGTGTGGGGGATGGGTGGATGGGCGCCCTCTTTTTTCATTAAAAAGTCTTTTGCCTGATTTGATTGGAACATTGAGATATTTATGAATGAAGTGGGAAATTGTATGTTGGACAACATTTAATTGACTCTGGGCTTTTGGGCTCTTTGGATGCCACTCTCATTACGAATCTCTAAATTTGGGTATTTTGCTGCATCGTCTGCAAGTTATGATAATTTCCAATGCCCTCCCATTGCCAGAACTTTCCCTAGCGTCTACATAGTCCACGTAACATTATGACAAATCTTCGTTTTTATCGGAATTCCCCCCTGAATGACCTTCAGCGTCTCCGCTTAAACGGAACTTTCCCTAATAAATTCATTTGCATAGTGAAAGCGACACAGCTCGCCCCCTGCCATTAGCTGGCCATATAATTTTCACCCATAAACACAATCTACAATCCTTTTCCGTAGGATGTTTTTTTGCAGACCACCCCACCCTCCGAGCCTTTTCATTTCCTGTTTTTCCCGTAGGGTAATTTCAACATTTTTTATGGGAGTGGGCCCAAGGAAATTTCCTACATTTCGTGTGAAATATGTTTTCTAGGACGATTCCTTGGAAGGGGGACGACTTCTATTAAGACCCAAAGCCACGCCCACTTGGAACTTTTATTTCGGGAAAAATACTAAAATATACACCCATACGAGTATTTATTGCACAATTAAAATATTTGGCGGTAGGATATGGATGGGTGGGGGGAGTTGGAGGTATAGGAAAGCTTTTACGAAACAAGTTTCCATTCAAAGCAAGCGACAAGGTGAGTTAATTAGAAGAAATTAAGAGACAGGGAGAAGGATGGAGAGAATAAGAACGCGTTGGTGAAAGAGAGTGATGCAAACAACAATACTCAAAAATTATATATCTTTGTAACAACAATATATAATTGGCTAATATTTTGTATGCATAACATTAGAATCCATAACTGCCCTGAGGCGACGCGACATCGACGATATGTGCCTCTATGTTGTAGTATTTAGATATTTCTCCCCACTCCTCATTTATCCACTTTATCAAATCAGTTTTTGAACTTGGGGTGACATTTGGCCATCTTTTTCTTGAGCAATGCCCAACAATTTTTGATAGGATTGAGATCTGGACTCTGGGCGGGCGTGTCAATAACTTTACTGCAATTATGAAGCACACAGGTGCGACTCCAGCGGTTTTTTTTTCTTTGGATTTTTGTTTTGTACAGCTTTTTTTTTTTTTTTTGTGCTTTTCCCTGAAAAAAAAAGCCAAACTTTGCGCCCTTCTGGTCAATTCATTTTTTATAATGTCCAAGTAGAACTCCTTGATCATTATATCATTAAAAATGCGCAGCTCTCCGACGCCATTAGATGATATACAGCCCCACACCATGACTGAGAGACTGCCAAATTTGACGGTTGGCACAATGTTTTTGGCCTGGAGTGCTGTGTTTGGCTTCCGCCAAACTTTTCCTGGTCCTTCATTATAATACATCATTATCTTTGTCTCGTCACAAGAAATGATATCGTTCCAATAGTCCGGCGAATTGCTAGAATTTAATATAGCAAAATTCAAGCGCTTTTCAATGTTAACAGAGGATAGCAATGGCTTCTTCCTTGTCACTTATGATGAGTACTTGTGTCGATTCAGTACTTTTTTTTATTTTCTCATGGCATATGGTCTTATTGCAAAGTAATTTAATGTCATTCGTCAATTCTCTGAGGCTTTTTTACGGTGTAATTTCAATTGTTTTTAAAACTTCTGCACAGTCCCGCCGAGAAAGATTTGGTGGTCTGCCGTCAGAGATCGGTAATTCCAGCCTTTTTTTCTTGTCCGGACGGTTAATTATATTATAAATTGTTCTAAGTCTAATTTTTTAAGTTTCAGCAAACTCTTTTTCTATTTTTTTATTTTTAAAACGATAATAAACTAATTAAATCAAATAACCTTCAGTGCGTTTGCCAGGCATTGCAAAAATCATGAATAAAAAAAACCGTGACTTGAACCAAAGAAACTTTTAGCAGGAGAGACCAAAGAAAGACTAAAAACCCCGAGCGCGGGGTCTTTTTTTATTTTTTTTACCCGCTTTTTTTTTTTGGTTTTTCTTCTCAAGCAAGTGTTTGCATTTTGCAAACAATTAATTGACAACTTTTACGTCAAAAATGCCATTTTTGGATTATTTCGTTTTCTTTTACGTTTTGTTTTTATTTTTTTTTTTTTTTTTTTATACCAAAAAATTAAAAAAATAAAAAAAATAATTAAAAAACAAAATTATCCCAAATAATGCCTGTATTTATTTTTTTTAATGCTAAAGTTGAAATTGTCTGACTTATTTCATTTTGCAAACAATTAGTTGACTATACTTTCCCCCATTTGGTTTTTTTTTTAAATAATAAAATATTTGGGGGGGGGGGGTGGGGGGGGGGGGGGTGGGGGAAAAGGAAAGCTTTTACGAAACAAGTTTCCATTCAAAGCAAGCGACAAGGTGAGTTAATTAGAAGAAATTAAGAGACAGGGAGAAGGATGGAGAGAATAAGAACGCGATGGTGAAAGAGAGTGAGAGAGTCTGATGGGGGGGGAGATAGCGAGAGAGAGCGCATCCCACATGGGATTGTGAGACGGAGACCCTATCCCAACCGGCGTTTGGTTTCTTTTTTCGTGTGCTGCTGCTGCCGCTGCTGCTTTTGGCGTCATCATGAATGGGGGCCCGAGATGACAATGAAACACTCACACACACACAAACAAACAAACATAGAAAGAGAGAGACACACGCGGCGACACCAACACAGAGAGAGCGAGAGAGAGACAGCGACAAAGATACAAAGCTACAAAGCCACAGCAGCTGTTTGGATTCCCAAAGAAAAGCTTTCACCCAGGCCAAAGAAAATATTGTCGTTTTGCCTTTGCAAAGACAAAATGACGCAAGCTACAGAGCCACAAGAAGAGAGCGCGAGAGAGAGCGCGCGAGAGAGCGGTCTTCTGCTGCTGCTAATTGGAGCAAAACAAACACAAACAAAATGGCAATGGGTCGTTTCATTCCCAGAGTGTTCCCTGCCCACTCTCTTTCTTTCTTTCTGGCATTTGTTTACGTAGTTGGAGCACGTTCTCTTCTCTTCTCTTCTGCCTGCCAGCCTGCCTTTGTTTTGCCCTTTGCCCGAGGGCATGATGATTTTCAGAATATTTGGGCAGCATATTCAAAGGTTTGATACCTTTAAATGGAATAGGTATATCCCAAAACTGGAATGGGAAAATATCATCACAGGCTAACAAGTGAGTAAAAGAGTATTTAATAGAGGGTATCAAAAGCATCTAACCCGACGAAGCTACCCTGCCTTTCTTGTGTGTGTTCGCTTTGCTGTTGTTTCTTTGCTGCTTCCCATTGCTGTTCTTGTTGTCGTTGCGGACGGACTCTGCACTACTGGACTGTAAAAGGAATCGTTAGAGCTGGAGGGGTGGCAGAAGCGGTTGGTTGTCTCCTCCTGGTCCTTACACAACTGTAAATGTAATGTGTCAGGATTTTATGCTATGCTTTCGAGCTTTACACGGTGGCTCTTCTCCGGTTTCCTTCTCCCCCGCTTCCCACCAGCCTGTCATTTCCTGCCTGCCTGCCTGCATTGCTGCTACTGCTGCTGTTCTCTGGCCCCCTCTGGCCCCTCCTCTCTCTGTCTCTCTCTCTGCTGCTTTCTTATCTCTTTGCATTGATCTCTTGCTACAATTTGAAAATAATTTGTTTGTCTGCCTCTGGTCGCGACAGTTTCTTCTTTCCTCTCTCTCCTTTACTCTCCACTCTCTTGCTTGTTCTCTGTTCTGGTGCTCCTCTTTTTGTTGGGGTCGTGTTTTGCTGCCTATTACGTCACGAGGTGGCTGTTGTCATTCTCGTTTTTTTAAGGGGGAGGGCAGCTGTTGCTGCTGCTGCTGCATTTCGTGGAATGTGTAGAACATAAATGATGCGGGAGGGAGATCTGTTTTGCCCAAGGAATGATTAAAGCCTCCAATAACTTTTCATTGGGCCTTCATTAAAGCCACCTTCAACTTTTTGCAACATGCAACGTGCAGAAAAAGAGGCAGGGGCGGCAAGGCCTCCAAAAAGCTTCTGAAGTTTAGCTTTTATCGACAGGAAACTTCATTATAAACGACATTGGCACACACACACGCACACATAGAGAGAGAGCGAGCGAGTCGACTAACGGCAAATTGCAACTCCGCCGCCGCCGCCTCCGGCACAGTGGGGCGAAACAAGCTTCCCCAACTGGTTGTGTGGTAATAGGCCGCCGCGTCTGCATTGCTGCCAGGGGCAGGTCTGCACCTACAAACAAAAAAAAAAAGAAAAACAAAGTCAAGCAGGAGAGGCAGCTATAAAAAAAGAGTGGGAAAGGCGGCGGGGGGAGGCAGAGAAAATAGCTGTTTGAAACAAATTACAGGAGGTGCAACGAGAGTAGAAGAGGGCGGTCTCTCGGGGTGAGGGGGAGTCGTCGTCGTCGGTTGTGTCGTGTCTAACATTGCAACGTGACCATCGCGCGCGCGTTGCCTTTGCACTTGCAACATGTTGTTGGAGTTGCATTTTTTACCTCTACTGCCCCCCCCGCACTTTGCGCCCGGGTTTCGTGTAGCTGTAAACTTGTTTGCGTTTGTGCGCAATGGCAATGCTGTTGGGCGGGGGGGTTGGTTTGCCAGCACCAAAACTGGATTAGAAGAGAGGCCTGCCTGCTGCCACCAGCCTTCATGCGTCTCCGGCAAAAATCAACACACAAAAAAAACCTGAGAAAAGCTGCCAAACCAGACACGGAAACAGTGGAACCAAATTAGCTCCATTTTTTAATTAAGGAAAATATCAAATTCAGGTTAGCAAATGTTCTACTGTCCCAATGTCTCTGGAATCCTAAAGATCTCTATTTCTTAGGATTTATCAAGAAACTCTCCTATCATCCAAAGGAAAGTCGTTAATTTTTCCATTTTCCCACAGTTTGAAAAGTATTTTCTACAATAATAAATTTTTATACAAATTATTCATATTTCACAGACTCTCTTTCATATTCATTTATTTATGATCATAAATTTCCCCTCATTTGCATAATATACATTCATGTATCCATCTGTTATGTAATTTCGCTGCCATACATTTCTCATGCAAATCCCCCCACAACCACTGTGCGCACGTCATCGGCTTGCAATGTGCAATGTGCCTTGTGCTTTGTTTCGTTTCGTTTCGTTATTTCTGTATTGCCTTTGGGTGGCGTTGCATGCCTTGATGTGGCATCTACGTCTCCGGTCGTCTCCATCTCTCAATTGGGGGGGTTTTCGTTGTTGTCGCTGTTATTGTTATTGCTGTTGGTGCTGTAAAATAGGCAAAAGTAGTGAAAACTCGTTTTCATGCCATGCATTTTTCCCCACTTCACTCCGCTCCACTGCTCTCCCCTCCACTCCTTCATCGGCCTCTTCTTTCTGCTTCTTCTACGTTTGTCGGCTTTTGAAGTTTAACTACTTTTGGAGGTAAAAAATACAACTTTTTTTATGGCCAACCAGGTTGCTGTTGCTGCTGCTGCTGTTGCTGTTGCTGCCGTACCTTGCTTGTTGGCCATATCCTTTAACCCCCAACTCGTTTGGAGTCTCCACCCATTTCTATGCTGCATATCGTCTGCGAGGCATGCAACATAGAGGCGGGCGGCGGGCGGGCGGGGCTACAGGCCGTTTGAAGTCAATGTAAAGTTGCAGAGTAGGTCAGGAATGCAAACGGTTTGTTGTTGCCCGCGTGTACCCTGTACAGTGAGAGAGAGAGGGCGAACGAGAGGGTATTTATGGTTTTGAGTCAGACGAGAGAATTGGAAGGAAGTATTTCCGATTCCATTTACATTTTCTATGAGTAATTGTAATTTTCTTTGTAATTGATACTTTTCATAGAGTTTTATTATTGCGTAATACATAACAATAGTGTAAGCTTAATACTTTGTATATCCTATAGCCTCAAGGAGCATATGCCTATTGGCCTCTGAAGATATTCCAATGAAACTTTGGATACAACAGTTCTGTGGGTACATAAATAATAATAGTAATAAATAATAATAAAAATAAATACCAAAAATAGGCCACATCGTTTCACTATATCCCATGGAAATAACCCATAGAAATCTATGATTTTCAAGGGTATCAAATGCTTCGAGTCCACCAAGGAAACGAATCTTTTTCTCTCTTATTGAAGTTGCTGTTAAAGCTTTTGTTGTGCTATTCGTTGTTGTTAACTGGTGGTTGCTGTTGCTGTTGCTGCTGCTGTTGAACAAGGCTAAAACAAGAGAGAGACGCGCCTACTTTGCGACTGCACTTGCCACAATACATGCACTCGTACGTGTGAGTGTATGGCCATTGTATATGTCTGTCTGTGTGTGTGTGTGTGTGTGTGGCTCTTACGTGCACGTTCATGCATGTTTGCATTTCTGTTGTTCGCTCTCTCTCCCACTCACTCTTTTCTCTGCTCCTCTCTCACTCGCTCATATTCATATTTACCGTTAGAAGCCGCTAAAGTTTCTTGCGTCTGCCGCTGCCAGATGACTTGGACTTGGGGCCTCTGGGCCGGGTCGCCTCTGGGGCTCTCGGGCTCTTTGGGCTCTTTAGTTGCTGTATTTTGTGTTAGTTGGTTTGTTAGTGCCCGACGCCTTATCGACCAGTTTTTGTTGTTGTTGTTGTAATTTGACAGACTGTACAGCTGTCATGTCATAAAATTAAATTAACAACAACAATACATTTATGTTATTTTTAGGGCTCTTTTTTATCATCCTTTTTTTCTGCCTTGTGTCGGAAATTTGCATGGTTATGGATGGGAAATGTTTGTTGTTATTTTTCGATGACACTGACAGTTTTGACATTTTTTTTTTGGGTGGGAAAGTGTAGAGGCTCGGACCAAAAAAAAAAGAGTTGAAAAATATCAGAAGAGATTTTAATTCAGGGAAGTGAATGATTCGAATGTGAAATGTAGAGGCTATAGAAGAGTTTCATAATCGTTGATATCGATAATAATTCGATTATCGATTAGGCAAATGTTAACCTCAATCTTCGCCACAATCAACTTTGCCTCAAGGCTTAAGCCAACTCATTCAGTTATTTTTTGCAACTTGATTCAGAGATTATAAAGAGTACGGGGAGGAGTATTTCCCCAGACAAAACGAACTCTGAGCCATGACGACGCCTCTTGTCTGCCGTACAGTGTGACAGGCCATTAGCGAACGAGTTTTTGCACCCATCGGATACATCGTATCCATCGGATATGTACAGTACAGTACAGTACAGTGTGGGGCTTAACAGTAAGCCAGCCAGCCAGTCCCCCAGTAGCCCCCTTCCATATCTCTTCGACTTGTTCTTTGGCGACAAATGGCATTAAAACATAACTGCAATGCAATGCACTCTCTGGCCGTGTGTCTGCTTTGTATCTGCCGGATCGTAGCTGTATATTCTGATGATGATGCTGCCGCTGCCACTGCCACTGCCACCGCTCGTTGGCTGTAATTAGACAAAACTAATTAATGTTGTATGCATGTGAAATGTGTGCCATGTTCATGGCACAGCGCATAATGCTGTGTACAACTATGCTATTAGCATCCTCTGAGAACCCCCTCCGCCCCACATTCCGACCTCCCACTTGCCACACTGTGGGCCGCACCGTTAGTTTGAACTTAAAAGTTATTAATTTTGCAAAGAAAACTCCAGGGGATTACAGGCGCCCCAAGATGGTGGGGATACAGAATACAATACAGAAAGAAAGAAAGAAAACTAATGCCAAAATATGCTTCATGGAACGGCATGGAGCAAGTGAATCAAGTCTTTTGAGAGTTTAAATGGAAAAGAGGTATCTAAGATACTTAATTCTATGAAAAGAGAGTCAAAGCAAATCGAAAGTACTTCTGGAGCCACATTTTAGCTAGAAAAGAAAGAAGAAAGCTAGAAGTTATACCGAGTAATATTTATTAATCTATTAAGAGTTCTCAGTACATATTCTCGGTACATTTGGGTTGAATTTGTTACTTCTTTTAAATTTAAAAGTACACTTGCCAACAAAAGATGACTTTCAGTGACATTTCTGCCTTTCAAAAGATTATCCCAGATCTTTTCAGTTACCTATTTAATTTCTGGGAGCACCTTTCCATAGATGCTACATGCTTTGAGCACATAACCAAGTCATAAACTCTACCCAAACCCATTCTCTTCTTCGTCGTGTTTTGACATGCCCCAAAGTACAGTTGTGTTTTTGGCCATCAATTTCGGTGCTGCTCAGCTGTTGCTCTCACCCTCATTTTGCATGCAGTGTAATATTCCATTATCAAATAAACTAAACGATTCAAGTACGTGTGTAATTTCCCTTAAAAAACGGTGTGTGCGGTGGGTGGTGTTGGGGGTTGACCCGACCCTTTAAGCCTTTTTCCTTCCCAGACAAGAAATTAGCATAAAGGGAAAAATCACTTTGTTGCAAGCCCAAGACGAGAAAGCCCAAAAGCCTTGTGTACATTTTCTTTATACATTTTTTTCGCCTCTTTTTTCCTCTGGTGGTGCTGCTGCTACTGCCTGGTTGGTTCCTCTTGTGTTATGTTTTCGTTGGAGCCTTTCGCAGCCGCGTCGTCAAGTTCAAGGTTATTTGGGGCCTGCTGCGTGCCGCCTGCCACTGCCACTGCCTTTGCCTCTCTCTCGCTTTTCTCTCTCTTGACGTTTTCTCTCGCACACGTTTCGCTTTTCCTTTTTGCTTGGGCAGATTTTTGGGCGTGAATTTTTACGCTTCGGATTCGTCGAGGATGTCATGTGCCGGGGACTTGGCTCTGGCTCTGGCTTTGGCTTTGGTTCTGGGTTCGTTTCTGCTCTGCTTTTTGGGGTGTTGTCGCCCGACAGCAGACGACGATGACGATGACGACGACGACGACGACAACTTGCTTGCCCGCCCGACTGTGAGGTTATTTACCCAAACGTAGAATTCGTTGAACTTGAATTTGTATCTCCACCCCAGCCCCCAGCCCACAATTGTTGGAGGGCGTGTGGGTGACACAGAGCCTAGCAGAAGGCAGCTGCTCGAAATTTCTAAATGTTGGCAACCTTTTTAGTTGGTCAAATGTGTTTGTCCACAGCCAGAGGAATGCTCAAGTCCTTTCTAGCAATATTTACCAAGAAAAGAAAGGTCCTTTGAACAGTAGTGGGGGTGGGCATATGCATGGATGAGATGCTGTGTAAGGGAAGATCTAGATTCGATTGAAATCGAAATGGAATTTATTTTTGGGAATTAAATTTATAATTCTATTTATTTGGGGCCTCCGATTGGATTTGGAAATATATCTGGGGCTCTCCTGGCACTTAAGGACTGCCGTTTGATGCTGTTTTCTTAATCTTCCCATCAAAGGAAACTTTTCTTGTACAGAATCCTTTTGTTTGGCGTACAATATTCCGTCGTCGAAATTTCCATAGTCAATTAACTTTCCATCAAGTTTTTACACGCCCGCCAAGACGCCCGAAAGTCGACCACAAATTTTCATTTAATTTGACGCACAAACAATGCAAAAAATATCAAATTATTATTTGACAGCCGCAGCCCAGCCGCAAGTCCAAAAAGCTGGCAAAAAGCTACCAAAATGTTTGTAATTTTCAACCAATAAAAGGAACAGCCATGAAGGGTGGATTGGGGGTATAACGAAGACTATGTGGTTACCCTTTGGGGGGATTTTTATGCTTGAAAGATGGCAGAAACTTGGGCAACGGTTGAGTTCAATTTATATGCAATTTTAAGCATCACAGAAATTGTTTTTCTCAGAGCATCTGATCTTCAGGTACCTTCTGCGTATGTAGCTGAACATCCGACGATTACAGGGTATCAGAATGGTGTAAAGAAAAGAGCAAAAAGTACGAAAAGCAATAACAAAATGTGTTACGCAGCATTAAGAACAGCAACAAAATCGAAACGCTTTTTGGGACGCAGTTGAATGTCCGCAGGTCCTGAGTTCATTCACCGTTGAAACCAAAATCAAGATACAAAACAGCAGCAGCGTGGCAGCAGTAGCAGCAGCAGCAGAGGCAGCGACGCCAGCGCCTGCATACGTAAGACGCAGAGCATAGGGTAAAGGAATGAGAAGAGTGGGAGAAGCAGCCGCAGCCGCAGCAGAAACGGAGAAAAAGAGCACAGAAAAACAAAAGTAATACAACAAAATAAATAAGAACAAATGGCACAACAACTGAAACCCCGAACAAAAGCTTTTAACGCACTACCCAAGAAGTGTGAACGAGGGAGAGGGAGACAGCGAGAGAGCGGTGTGTGGGTGAAGAGCGTAAGAGATGCAGGGAGAGAGCGAGCCAGCGAGCGAGGAGCAAATGTATGCAAATAAAATGCGTGTGCGAGTCTCTTTTGAAGTGGGTTAATATTAAAACAAAAACAACAAAACCATTAACAACGCAACAACAAAAAAAAGTAAGTGAAAAGACTGTAAAGAAAACAAAAACAAATTGAAAAAGGAAGATATCGAAGGATAGGGAGAGAGGTGGAGGAATGACCACTGGAATTAACCTTTTACTAGAGCCTGTTCTTAGGCGTAAATAACACGTCCTCCATAGACCTGTTTCCTCATTTAATTTAATTTATAAATATTTTGAAAATAATATTGGAGACCCCATTTGCTAAAAATAAACTTCAAATATGCCAAAACTCCTTCCAACAGAGTACTCTACTGCTGTCTGTAACAAATCTCTGTGTTTTCTCTACCAGAAGTCCCTAAAGAAATTCGCTGCACTCATTATTTTATTTCAAAATCTACTTAAAGTAATTGTACTCCCAATTGTAATTCCCCAGCTAATTCCGTTCGCCGTGGCTTCCGTTTACCAATGGGAAATTTTCTGGCTTGAGTTCTTTGCCACAGTTTTCACGCATTTCCTTCCTCCAATTGAATCGAAACCTCAGTCGTGTTCAGTGCTCGACTCAATTGTCCGTCTCATGAAAGGACATCGGTGTGTGTCCGGCTGTGATGGCCTGGACACGCGCAATCATAATTACACAATTACCAAAGCGACACAAACGCAATCAAAAGCAAACAAAATATCAAATTTAACGCCAGAGTAGAGCTGGAAGAACATAAAAAGAGGGGAAAGAAGAAAAGCGGTGTTGGAGTGCGAGTGGAGAGGAGCCAGAGTGTTGTGTGATGAAACGCTTGCTCACATGTCACTGTGATAAATGAACAATTTATTAAATCACCACGTAGCCAAATAGAAATCAAAGCAAATGGGACACATAGCCGCAGAGCCAGGAAGAATTAGATGGATGGATGGTTGGATGGTGACACAAGCGATGGGGCACGGAGATGGAGACAGATGTAGCCTTGATTTATGATAGCCCGCAAGTGCTTTTTACAGAACAAACAGGAGGAGACTCAGGCATATAGGCTATAGCTTCAAGGATTATGTTAGGCCTGAGGCAGCGAAAGATCTATCAAATTCATTGAACAGCTTAACGATAATTAATCAAATTAGTAGAGTTATCAGAGCGAATCATCTATCGATTAATGGCAGCTATGAGGGATAATCATATGCGATTTTTATTTAACAAAAGGGTGAAATAGGCAGCCCAATAGGCCATCGATTTTTCCATCCATTCGCGGAGTACTTTGTCGAAGCGAAATTGAGAGAAAAGCGACAACACGCACAACACGATGATAATTAAAGCGATTCGAGCAGCGCACCACGAGAAGAAGTTGGCCAACCTAAAACCAGTCCAAAAGAACAACTCAATGGCTCCCTCCGCTCTGCTTCCCACCAGCCGTTCTCTCTGGAGGCACTTCCTCGTAGAGCTCCCCGAATGACGTCAGCCCATAACTTGAACTATTTTTATAGCCCAGCCTTAACGTAGGAGCTGCTCCACCGCTCCACTCCACTCCACGCCTCTCCTGTCTGCCCGTACGCCTGTACGCCTCTACGCATTTCGAATAAAATGTGGGCATGCTTTGGACATTTACGCGTATACGTTACGTGGCTTGTGACGGAAACGCTGTATTATTCGCCGCTACTGCTATTTTCTTTTCCTTTTCATTAGCCTTTTTTTTCCGCTGAGCAAAAGTTCAGTGAACCTCGAGCCTCGTTCGTTAGCAGGACATTAACCGAAAATCCTTTTACGACTTTTATTCTAATTGATTTGAACTCCCGTGGATTGTGTGTGTGTGTGTGAAGAGAGCAGCGTTCTGTGGAGGCCGTTGCCGCGTATCTAATCAGTTGATTAGAACTACTCCCCATTCAACACGTGCCCCCGGAGTTTCGCTGCCGTTCAACTCGATTGAACTCTGGCAAGTGGGAGCGCGAGATATCTTCATTCTGCTGCGGTTCATTGGCATTGACACCTTTCTTCCGCTTTTCGCTTTTCCCTCTTCGCTCTTCGCTCTTTTGCTCCTGTGACAGAAACCAGAACCCAGAAAGAGCTGTCATTGGCGGCTCTTTCAATCTTTCAATTTGATTGCATGACGCGACAGCTTTTCAGATTATCAAAAAGGCAAGGCAAAGCAAAGCAAAGCAAAGCCCCCTCCGCCAAACGAACCAGTTGTCCGTCCATATGTCTCCCGTTAAAGAACGTTCCATTGGCTGGCCAATTTATTGGGGGGGATTAATTTTGTGGAAATTGGCTATCGGCAAGAAAACATCTGTGGCGCACGGCAGGCAGCCGCAGACCTTATGAATGTTTAGGCATTTCTGAAAATGGCACTGGACTTGAAAAAGAGGCCTTATATGGCAGGGATTTGTTTGAGAGAGAGAACACAACTCATGGCGGAATATCATTTGGGGATAAATAAAGACAGCCAACTACAGATGTAGAGTAGAGAAACCTGCAGAGAAATCTCTGCAAAATGTTTCATTTGTAGAAGTTCTAGCTACAAATAATTGTCTCATTCATTATTTTACACATCTAAATGTTTGTCAAACATATTTAAACAACATTCACGCTCGATTAAGCCGCTTACTTAACCCTGAACAATGCCAGAGAGCGGAGCGTAGCAGAACAGATCACACGCTGAAATCTATTTTCATCGAGTTGACACACACCAAACACGTAAAAAAAAGAGCAGCAAAAAGGCAGAGGGATTCATCACGCGAGAGAAAAGTATTTACGAGTATTTATTTATTTATTTATTTTTCGGCTTGAAAGTTGGGTTTTTTTTTGGTTCATCATGTGGTGGCCATCGAATGGGTCGAATGGAATGTGTTTGTGCGGGGGGGGGACTCCGAAGTTTGTCCCAACAACTGAAAGAAAAGCAATAAAAAAACATCAGGCAGCAGCAAATTCGCTGATGGCCAAAAGATAAATCATTTGAACAGCGGGGTCTGCCTACTGCCACCCACTTTACAGCCCACGACAGACAGGCAAACAGGCCGAGAGACAAACAGACGAACAGACAGACTCTCCTCCCTTGAGTCAAGTGGCCTTCTGAGTCATGTGTAGTCAAATTAGTTAATTGTAGCATATATTTTGTGATTGATTAGCTAGAGATTTATGAGTGCCTGGTAATGTTTAAACTTTGAACTAATTAAATGAATTTTCTTCTCTCTTTGCAGGTAAGCAAATTTAATGGTTTTCGAGGGCTAATTCTGGGAGTAAGTATTAAGATTTTCCACGAAGGGTTTACAGTGATTGGATTTACAGGATAGACACCTTAGATAACTATTTCCTGAGGGAAAACTCTAAATGACAGTATAAATCGAATTAATATATAGCCAACAAGCAAGGACATACTTCAGCTTCAAATCGTCTTAGATAATACTCTAAAACTCTTGTGGGATTTGTGGAAATTTGAAAGACTTGCAGAAGGATTTTCTATGTTAAAGTGGGACCGGCTCATTAAACTCACTTCTGAAATGCAGCCCCAAATAAATCAAAATTCGCATAAATTGTGGATGTCAACACGTTGTCTGACCCCCCAAAAACAAAAAAGAAGAAAAAACCCTCTCTGGAGAAGGATCAACGTGTAAGTCCCTAATTTCTGGTCGATTGTGTGCCGTTGTCTACTTGATTCGTGTTTAATTTAGCTTATTGCCTTGTAATGAAAATTAATTGCGGTCATAGAAGACATTCTCCCACTTTTTCGTCCCTCCTTTTCGTCTCTCTGGGGTCTGCTGCGTCTTTGGGTTTGATTTTGATTTTGCCGTGGCATTAAGAAAATTGTTTGTCCCCAAAGTAATGTTTGGGCTGTGAGCTGTGGGCTGTGGGTTGCCTCTTTCATTATGGGTGTTTTTCCCTTGTGTGTGTGTGTGTGTGTGTGTGTGTGGGCGAAGTACGTGCAGCATATTTACACAACAGATTAATTGTTTTGCTTTTATTCTGCTGTAATGGACGATGTAAATGTTGTTTTGTGGATTATACGAGTGGGCGACAGCACTTTGCTGCAAGGAGAGAGAGAGAGAGAGATCGCTGCTGGTGTCCATGACGTGTGGATGAAGTGGATTTTGGCGTGGGAGTACCAGTAGGATATTAATCAGCAGGTTTTCAGCACTTACAGTACTTACTTGTAAACAGACCCTAAAATCTTTCAATATTTCTTACCATCACCATCGTAAACCCTATTTGTAACCCATTTGTGGGCTACTTTTATTGGAGGAATTTTCCATTCTAAAACCACTTTCGCTGGCTGCCGCTCTTCGTTTTATTTCCAGCCACTTTTATTGGGCTATTTTCTCACACACCTCTCTGCCGCGCTATCTTTGCCTTCTTTTTATGGGCAATTTCCCTGCAATGCATTTCGGATTCTAGCTAAAAAAGACATAGCCATCCTGTGTGGACGGACGGACGGACTCTTTTTACTCCTTTCCTGGTAAAGCAGCCACACAACAGATATCCATTTTACGACCCATTTAATTACACCAACTCGTTGACCAAGGGAATTCTTACTTGTGTGTGCATTTGATACACAAACAGTTAAATCGCCTGCAATATGGCAGGGAATATACGGGGCTATATGTATGCATCTGAATCTGTATCTGACTTGTACTTGTACTTGTGTGTGGTTTTTGTTATTTGGCACAAAGTTATAACAACGCAGCGATGCAGAAGGAGGAGGAGTAGGAAGCCGAAACCCAAACCGAACCACATAAACATTTGGCCAAGATATTCGCTCGTTTGTTCATTTGGCTTGGTGCGTGACTTGGCCAGGGAGTGGGATTGCGATTGGGGTTAGCCCCTAAACGACAACGACGCATTTCCTTATTGCATATTTGCTGAAAGATATTACAGTTGAATACCCTAACAGAGGAGAGTATGGCATAATGGCAGAGAGCAGAAGGTTGTAAGCCGGAAAGAGCAGCGTTTTCTGCACTGCAAACAGCCTGCACAGTGGAATCAAACTTACAGCCATTCGATGCCTACATCATATATATTTTCTATCTACACTTTTCCCATTGCGTGTCATGCAGTAGCGCTCCTCGGCCGTCTGTCTGGGGGATTGGCTGCAAGTGTATCTCCATCTTCGGCCTTTGCTGCTAGCCTTTCTGGTTATGGTTCATATATTATGTTTTTGTAGGAGGCGTGCGAGTCAATTGCAAATATTTGCCAATGAGGCAGTTTTCGGCAGCTCGGTCGCCTCGTACATACATTAGTCATAGAACCACCGGCCGAAAGTTCATTGCCCCACACTGCAAGAGTGGAATTATATATACAAAATATATATTATTATATGACATTTAAAAGTTGTAAAGTCCGTTAGTCAAATATTTGTTTGCTCCACACACAAATGGCAACACTCGAAATGGCATTTTTCTGGCTTATTTGTTTTTCTTTTTGTTTTAATTTGTTGTTTTCCTGCACTTTTTTCCAACCACAAATTAACGAGAGGAACGGAACATTTGGTTTATAAATAGCAGAGACCTTTGCCTGACTTCGACTTTTGTGGTTGGCCTGTGCGATAAGCCCCAAAGTCCCCTCCCTTCTATAGAGGAGAGTGGTTCCATCCAACAACAGTTCCCGTACTATATAGCGAGAGCCGATTTCGTATATATAATCAAGACTAGAGTCCATTGGGTGCGTTTGTTCTGGGCAGAGAGAGAGTGAGAGAGCGAGCGAAAGCAAAAGGAAAATAATTTGAGAAGCGTGTTTGCAATTAGTGAAATGTTTGTGCAGGTTGTTTGTGGAGGCAGAGCGGTGCCTATAAGCAATGCAGTTGCCTGGAAAGATCTGAAATTCAATAGTTGAATTTTTGTGCTCAAAAAATGTCTTTAGAATTTAGTTAATTCCCGAATTTACTCCCCACTTTCTATTACTTTCTTCAAGTTATATTATTTCAAAAAGAATATCTTTGCCAACTTCAATGAGTTTTCCCTCTTTATTTACGAGCATGTCGTATTTTTCCACCTGCAATTCGTGTCGTTTCTCTTCGGCTTTTCACAACAATTGCCATGGCAATCAGCTTTTTATTTGATGCTTAATTTTCCACTTGGTTTTACTGCTGCATCGCAGCCATACAATTTGCAGTATAATTCACCGTTCACTGCCGTTAAATTTTCATCTTTCGCTTTACGTTGCACAAGTATTATATGTATGTATTTCCCCCATCATTATGATAACTGTACGCCAGTAATTGTAAAAGGCAGTGGGGCAGGAAGGCAGGCAGGCAGCGGACAGGCAGCGGGCAGGCAGGCGGGCGGGTGACAAATTTGCAACATTGCATGTTGTGGTGTGTGCGATTGCGATTTCACATTGTTTGTTGTTTTGTTTGCTGTTCATTCGAGAGGCAAAGTAAGGCCCAAAGCCTGCTGCTGCCTGCTGCCTGCATTGCGAGTACTACGAGTATTGTTTGGCGATTAGTTCCCACCTCTGTTAATGCGCTTCCCACGCTTCAGCTGCCCCCCCCCATCTGGCTCTGCCTCTGGTGGGGTATTGTGCCCCTAAGGGCACTCCAGTTTATTATTTGGCTAAATGCTGTGTGTGGCCCGATGGCAGCGATAAGTTTTAACAAGTAGTTTACGTCGTTTCGTGGCCAATTTGCATAATGGTTGGGGTGGCCTAGAGGTGGGTCGTGGCTTAGAGCCAGTTGCCACAATGGAGAACATTGTAGAATCACATGGCACATGGCACATGGCACATGGATTTGTGGATTCATCTTTTTTTTATGGGAAGTGATTTCCTTCTCTACATCTTCTTTTTTTGTGGTCGCTCTTGCGGTGAGCATTCAGAAGCTGATGATTCGCTTTGAAATTTACGATTATTATCTGGTTTGTTCAACGACTCAACGACGACGACTGACGACTCTTTGCGTGTGCGTCTAATGGATTTGATTAGAGCCTTCGTTAAGCTTCGTTAGGTGTTTTGATTTATCGTCTTGAGGAGATTAGGCTTTTTGTTTCTACTCCGTTATGGATCTGTGGTGCCATTAAATATTTTGCTGACTTTCGTTGAGTTTAAATAATTTAATTTTGTTTCGTTAAGTGTGGGTTTTGGGGTAATGAAAGTCCTGGAGAAAGTTATGGTCGTACTTATTGTGCTGGTAGATAAATTCCACAAGTTGCGTTTAGTTTCCAGTTAAAACGATTTATTCAAATGGCTTTATTGCGCATTTAACACATTATCAATGGCCCGCATAATGCATAATGCTGTCAAATCGAAAATCCAAACAAATTCGATTTGCATGAAGCTGCAACAGAACTTGACAGTTCCTTGACATTTCTATGATGAAGTTTTTGCCCGAGCAACCCCTTTGGGGCACTTCAGGCTCTCGATACCACATCCAAGGGTTCGTTCTCGCACAACACACACTGTCCATCAATCTGTCCAGGATGTCATTCCAATGCACACAATCGCACAATACCCTCCCACCCCCCGCACTCTCACACTCCCATTCCGTACCCGATACTGCCCCCTCCACATCCGACCGCATTTTCATCTTGGCAAAGTTTTAACATATTTTTGCATTTACGTCACATGAAATTACACTATGCGTGACAAGCTTTTATTTGTGTGTTTGTTGGAGAGTGTGAGCGGAGTGTTGGAGAGTGTACGTGGTGTTGTGTGTGTGTGTGTGTGTGTGTGTGTGAGTGTGAACATAACCTCGGCTAACCCATAGTCAGTACGAAGATGCAAACTTCAACTTCAAAACAGCAGCAATGCTCCACAAACTAGAAAGAAGGGGTAGAGAGACGACTAAGGGATACCCAAAAGGTGGGATAAAATGATCGAATTAAACTTGAATTAGAGTTCAGAGTGGGGAAAACACAGCTACAAAGAATTTTGAATAATTCTTCTGACTGTAATAATAATTTTAAGCCAGATAATAATTTAAATTGTGGATGCCACAGCTTTTGCAAGACCAAGCACAGAAATTCTCTATGCCTCTCCCTCTGCCTCTGCCATTCATACCCTCATATACTGCAATCGTACAGGGTATTCCACTAGCACAGATGCAGATGCAGCAGCAGCAGCAGCAGCAGCGTAGCGGTGACATATTTCCGCAATATTGCTGCAGGCCAAAGCACAAAGCAGCAAACGGACAACTTTTCATTAAAGGAATAACGAATGACAGAGGGAGTGAGAGTAAGTGAAGGAGAGATGCAGAAGGGAGAGAGAGAGAGAGAGAGGTAGAGTCTGTTGCACAATTGAGAATTTGTTATGCAAGTCTCTGCAGCTGCCTGAAGCGAACCTCAGTACTGTTTCTCCTCCTGCTTCTCCTGCTCCTCCTGTGGAGTGCATTATGCTGCATTGCATTGGGGTAGGACTGCAGCCGACAGAACTTTCAAGTTCCAGAGCTACCCCTAAACAAATAAATATGCATGCGACGAGCATAAGGAAGAAACCCAACACGCACACACACACACACACACACACACACGGGGGCTGACAGGATCTGTCAAAACTTGTTGCTGTACCTTTTGCTCCCACTCTTCGCTCTTTGCTTTTGATGGCTCTCCAATTTCTCTGCTACTTTCTTCTCCATTCTGTCTCTCTTTTGCTCATCTCTCCCATTGCCATGGCGAAGCTGAAAGCCAGCAGCAGCAGTGGCAGCGGCACACTGAGAACTTAACGAAGCATAAAATTGCGTAATTTACTGCGCATTTAATTTCGTGTTGCGCTCTGCAAAAGAATGAAACGATACGGCAAAAGAACCGAGAACCGAGAACAGAGAACAGAGCGGAACAGAGCATCAAAGAGAAACAGAGGTAAAAATGGTCGAAGCCGAAGCTAAGCTTTCGATACGGTTAAAGCTTGAGCCATAAGCAAAAATTATGATGGCGTCGTACCGTCAGACATTTGTAATTGGAAATTACGGTTGAAGATGATAGCTGGGGTGGGGAGGGGAGACGAGATGATGATGGGGGCAGCAGCAGCAGCAGAGTGCCCTTGCGACAGAGAGCGTGGGTGCCACTCCGCTCCGAAAAGAATTACAGAAAATTACGAAGCCAAAAACCAAAGTTAAGCTTATTTCAGAGCGATGACGATGGTCGATGGAAATGGGGAGAAATAGAGAAATATTGGGAGTAGTAAGAATATTAATTATCATTTTAAAATCTATCGTAAACCCACGAAAGCTGCTTCCACCAGGAACTGCTCCCACTCCCCTTCCACTCCTCCCTTGAAGCCCCTTTCCCTTGCCTTGCTCGCTGGCATTGTAAACGTTCAGCCTCTGATCGACGTCGACGATGGCATGGCCTTTAGAACCGGTAGACAAAAGGTCTCTCAGTGGGAACAAAGGACGTCGGGCCAAAAAGCGGAGGTAGCTCAGCTCCGAGCAACAACTAAAACAGCAAACGGAGCGTAGGGAGCGAAGGAGGCGAAGGGAGCAGCAGCACCGTAATAGACCTACAAACCTACAGCTAAAGAGCAGGGCAAAAACCGCGCACAGACAACTTATCCATCCAACATCCATCCGCCCAGGTAAATCCAGTTTCGAAACAAAGGTTTGCGGGGAGAGGAGAGCCCCAGCGACGAGAGCGGGTGCGGGAGCGGGAGCTGGAGACAGAGTCGGAGTCGGAGCCAGTTTAAAGCAGCCCTTTTTTGGCTGGTGGGGAAAGGAGGGAGGTACTCGCAAGGAGGGGCGTTGGTTGCGTTGCTCTCTGCACACAAAAGAAGACGAGCGCCTGGGGACCCCGCCTCTCTTTTACCCGTACTCAGTCAGTAAAACATTTGAGATATAATTTTTAAATTTTAGAAAAAAAAAAATTTTACATTTACATTTTTGCTACATCTGTTATCTACATCTACATCTACAATGTTATATTTTACATCTAAAATGTAGATTATAGATGTACCATTCAGATTCTACATTTCCTCTGCTAGGGTGCTCGCCACTGAACGCGGCGGTGTGCGGGAGGAATGAGTTGTGTTTGTCTTGCAGGAGGGGGGGGGAAGCGCTGAAAATAATTTCTTCATTCTGGCTATATTTAGATCCGATCTGATTCATATTCGGCAATCGGTAGATATGGGCATTCTCTACATACTGCTTTTTAGTTTTATCGTATCTCAAATTCATGCCTGCCCAGATTTTCGTCCTTTGTGGGGGCGAAGGGGGCAAAATTTTTACATACAGTGGATATCACAGAGTCTTGAAACCAAATTTGGTTGCCCTAACTCTTATAGTCTCTGAGAACCAGGCGTCAAACAAGACGGACAGCGGCAGACGGACAGACAGACATGGCTCTATCGACTCGGCTATTGATGCTGATCAAGAATATATAACTTTATGGGGTCGGAAAATTTTCCTTCTCTGTGTTACACACATCCACTTTTACCACAAATCTAATATACCCCTTAACTCTTTTTTGAGTACGGGTATAAAAACTCATGAAAACCAGAAAGGGAAGGCTTTAACGGGAGTCGAAGCTTGAGATACCCTGGAGGGGGAATTTATTTTCTGTGACATTCGATTTTTCGTATTACTGCTGTTCCGATACAGTGGTAGTTCCGATTTATATATCCAACCAGACGTTAAGTAAATACAAAATATTCAATATTCTCTTTCTCCATTGCAAACAACTGATTTAAATAGTGATACCCTGTTTCCGAGGGTATTAAAAATAAAAATGAATCTCTGTTGGCGCGCTGTTTGTTTGCATGCCGCCCATACGCCCACCTTTCCCCAGAGATTTTCTGTGTACCTCCCCTCGCTCTCTCTCTGCCTCTGTCCCTCTCTTTGTCTCTCACACTCTGTCGCTCTTTGCTCAGTGCGTTGGTGCAGCGCTCTGTAATTAATTTGGCAGCTACACACACAGACAGAGAAACTCTTCCACAGTTAAACACACCCACAGAGACTGAGAGAAAGAGAATATCTAAAAGGCGGCGCAATATCGAATTACCATTGACGAACGAACGGACCAACAGACCTGCCAACCCATGCACATAATATACAGGGTGTCTGCTGTCTGTCTGTCTATCAGAAAAGGTGAGCAGTGCCACGAGTGTGGTGGAGCAGGGGGAGCGTGGGCAGATGCGATTGCTGGCGTAGTAGTCCCAAAAAAGCTGCTAAACAGATCATAATTAAATTAATAGGGAAAGAAATTAAGTGAAAACTTTCGAAAGGATTGAAAAAGTTTCATTTAAATGGGATTTTGAGTAGAAAATACTGAGAGGAGGATTTGAGAGTGGAACTGAGAAGGGTTCGAGAGCGAAAGTAAAGATTGGGAAGGTTGGGACACTCTGTGGGTATTTTCTGGAGGGGATTTAGGTTGAAAGATTGCAGCGATTGGCATAGATTGAAGACTTCAGTCTGGATGAGATTCGGGAGAAGATTGATAGAGGGAAACAGGATGGGGGATCCTATACAGGATGTTCATACGGAGTATTGAGGTACGAATGAAGATGTAGAGTAAATTTGAGCTCGTAAGTGCAGAGTACTGCCTCCGAATCCCAGTCTTGCATTTTGCCGCCTTCTCTGTTCAACTTAATTACTCTGCACGGTCCCACCTCCCCTCTGATGGTACCTCTGCCCCCGCTGCTGCCCTGTACCAACTGCCAACTACCTCCCCCGCACTCATTCCCGCCGCTTCTCATCTTTAGCTCAGCTTACAAACAAAACAGAAATGGAATGAATTAAAGAGAAGGAAAGAGAGCGGCGGGCCAGAGAGAAAAAATCCATTTAATTAAATTTGCATGAAGACAACAACAAAAACAACTAGAGAAGCAGCAGCAGCGGCAGATGAAGTGAGTGTGTCGGTGGGGGAGCGAAGAGGAGAGGCAGCCAGCCGCAGTCGACTGCAATCTGAGCGACAGCGTCAATGCCAGTGCTTGTCAAACTGTGACAGGCGAAGCGGAGAATGGAAGTTTTTAAAGGATAGAGGAAGGAGAGCGGTGATGAGAGATGAGAGGAAAGTAGTAGAGTGGAGTTGAGTTGAGTGTAGAGGAGTGGCAAAGGGGCGAACGGAGTGACTGGATTCGAAATGAGAAAGGGAATGCCTTAATGAATGAGAGGAGAACTCACTGTAGTACAGTAAAAACTAAAGATATGTTGGATGATGCTGAAGAACAATTATTTTGGAAGATTAAATTAAATATTCCCTTCGAGATTTATTCTTAAATTAAAGCTGAACTCCTTAAATGATTAATTCCCAAAGGAATCCCTTGGAATAAACTCCGTTCGCTGCACATGTCCCTGTTCAGCTCCCTGTTAAAGTTCTTCTTTTGCTAAAGCCAAAAGAACCTGCCACAATGTGAAGGCTCTTTCAATAACTGGACTTATTGCACCTGCCAACTGCCACATGCCACTTGCCACAGCACTGCAATCAAGTCAAACAAATGTCAGAAACTGTGCAACCAATACGAAAATCTATATGTGCATACCATATCCATGGCTCCCGATAATGGGAAGCAGGGAGTGGGGCAGGAAGGAAAGGCTCCCGCCCTATCTCCGCTTGCTTGCGCTCCTGCTGCCTGCTGCCTCGTGCCTGCATGTCTCATGCCCCACCATTATCGGTCAACAAGACAAACAGACACAGCAGGAAGCCGCATGAGCGGAAAATTGGAAAAACTCTGGAAAAATACTCGTACGCTGTACGCTCTGTGCTGTGCTCTGTGTGCACGGGGGGAAAATAGAATAAAATGCTTGCTGACTGTAAAGTGAAAAGCATACAAAATGCTGGGCAATTGCGGTACATGGCGGAGGGAGGGAGGACTCCGACTCTGCCTGATGGGTGGCATATAAAGTGAAATGTTAGACAAAGTGCCAGCACACATAGATACATTCTCACACACACACACACACACACAGGGATACAGATAGAGACACACACGTGTGCAGAGCGGGGGACATATGCAAAGCGGTTTTGTGCCGTTGTAAACTTATACTTTGCGCAAACAACAAATGGCGGCATAGCCCCCACGCAGCCCCCAACCCCCTGCCCCCATCACGTTGCCAGAGTTGCCAGAGCTCCTGTCACATGAAGACGCACAATTACACGAGTGTGCGAGTGCGAGCGTGTGTGTGGGGCTTAAAAGGATATGCCATGGTTACAGGATAACCAGGGATTGGTGTGGGACTGCTACGAGGACTGCGAACAATTGCAACCAACGACACACACAGAGAAAGCGACAGAGACAGAGACAGAGAAAGAGAGAGACGTTGGAAACTGTGACAATGTTCAGTCGTGTGTGTAAACAATTGTAATCCGGTAGAAAAATCACAAGCACCCCCCTCGGGCCCCAGGCCTCGGGCCCCTCCAGCCCCAAAGCCAAAGGACAAAACCATGCAGCAGACCCACACGGCCTACGGGAGGACTAGGCCTACACCCAGAACGGAATCACAGAGAGAACTGCAGAGAACCAAAGTAGCTCAAGCGGCGAAGGGTGCGGGGAAGGCTATGGGTGGGGGTGCGGGGAAGGGTATGGGGGGTCTATGCTATGGTCGTGTGTCCAAGAATCGAGTGAAAAACAATATTGGACACGTAATTGAAAAATAAACTGTGTCCTTTCGGTAGGGTGGGAGAGGGGAGGAGTGATGGTTGGTAGCAACAAAAGGTGTATTATCAAATTAACGAGAAATCGATGGAAGGAATTTATAATATTTATTTATTATTTATTTAAACGAATCTGGCGTTGCTGGGGAATATATTTCCGAGATTTTGATGCAGTAGAAGTAGAAGCAGTAGAAGCTCTTTGGGAACCCTCTTCCCACTTCTCTGCTCTTTCCGCAAGTGAAAACTTAGCAGGAAGTTGAATTGCCTGCCTTAATCCCCTTCAGCTGTAAAGCTTATAAGTTTTAATCAATTATAGCCCCAAGTCCGCGCTTATCACGAAACGCAAATAACACTAATCGTATTTGCTTCCCTGCCTCTTTTCCTTCTGATTACAGGTGAGTAATGCGACAACTTTCCGTGAGTTAAAAGAGCACGCAATAAGGGAAATACTTTATTCAATATTTCGTATATAAGATCACGTGCATATGCACATACATAGTGTGGAGTATCGAGAGAACTTCATGGCTCACCTTTGCCGCACAGTCAGCGACATGTAAACAAAATGCAAAGTGCGCAAACCGCACAGCAAAAACAGCGACAGAAACAGCTACAGCGACAGCCACATCCACAGCCACAGCATTTTGAAGGTTAGCTTTTATATAAATTTTATTTACTCATAAATTAAATTTTTGCATTGAAAACGCAGCCAAGCCAAGCCAAACAAGGTAGAGGAAATCAACGCGTGAGATTTCTTAAAGATTAAACAAAAACATATCGTACACTCGTATACTCGCAGTGAATCTCGCATTCGGGTGCGTGTGTGCTCGTTCACAGCTGGAAGACAGCCGAAGGTTTACCCCTGAAGCACATCTGACAGATACGCGTATCCTAAGTCAAGCTCAAATCGGTTGAGGCTGTCAGTTGGCACAGCTACTGTCAGGGGAGCAGTGTGCGGTGTTTTCTAGGGTGTTATATCAGTGCAAAATGCTGGGAGATTGTAGTGTAGCTAAGTCCATCAAGATGTGTAGTCTGTTCCCCATTTACAGCTCCTCCTCTTATGAAAATTCCCCAAAATAAATATGTTTAAGCCCCACTCCAAATACCGTTCCCTCTCTGCATTTCTTCTGTTGTAAATCTTGGCGGCATTCCTTCCACACAGCACACACAAAAATGAATATTTTATGATGCAAAGTTGTGCATACAAATGCCTGGATTATCCCACTGGCGGCCCATCTATATGCCACAAGTACGAGTCATGCAACACGTGCAGCAATGCAACCCGAAAAACCACAATTAGAATTCTTGGAGTGAAGTGGAGTGTGGCGGGGTGGAGTCTTGTGTCTGGTCTCGAATTAGTGTGTTAGCCTTAGCCCAGTTATTACAGCTTTTTGTGGGGGGTAGCAGAGAGAGAGAGACAGAGAGAGAGAGGGTGTTTCCGTTCTGTGGAACAGCTGTTTTGACTGCTAGCCGAGAATATGAGCTAACCTTAAGCTATATATCGTAGTCGTACACACACACAGAGAGAAATAACAGCAACAGAAATAACAGAAACAGAAACAGCAAAATGCTAAATCGACTCTGACCCACTGACATTATTTCTCATCGGAAAGCGCCAACAACTTAGACAGAAAACAGCAACAAAAAAACACAACAACTGTGCAAAGTGCATTCAGACTCAGTTCGTCATTGAGGCAGTCAGTCATTCAGCAGGTGTAATAGTCAGACAGACAGACAGACAGAGAAAGAGATTGAGCTGAAAGAGAGAACGATATGTGCCGGAAAGATATAGAGAGAGAGAGAGAGAGAGATTTGTGGCTCGGAGTGGGGGAAGAGGGCGGGAATTGCATAGTCACTTGGCCGCTCATTAGATGTTATCATTCCCATAGATTGCTGCAGTTACTGTCTATTGAATCATTTAGTTACAGTTCTGGTGTAATAGTAGACGTAGACCCCCAGCAGCAGCAGCAGCAGCAGAGTCATACTCGATACGCGTATTGCATACAGTCGTAGCCCATGGTTGGACTGTGGGGTATCCGCTGGGGCCTCCCGCTCGTGGAAATTGCTATGGGAATTGCAGTGTGTGTGTGTGTGCTGGCTGAACCCAATCAAATCATGATTATAGATATCGTTAAATGGCTTTCAAATGATTGCAATTGCCCGAGCTCTAAAGTGAATATTAAATTAACATTTATGATTGGTTGTGGTGGTGGTTATTTCCAGTATCGTATAATTATTATAAAGGGAAATGCAAGGAATGATTGCACTCCTGACTGACCTGACTGACTCCCTTTAACCAAAGCTTTATTCTATGAAAATACGAATAATATTACTGGTAACAATTCTTTGAAAGATTCGACTCTCTCGCCCTGCCCCCTTGCCAAAAATCATGCTTAATTTGTTGATTACACGCGCATTTTAATTGCCGCAAATTAGTTTGCCTTTCTTTTGTCGTAAATACGCGTACTCGTGGTTGTTGTTTGGTTATTTCGATGGCGGCTGATGGCGTTGAATGGAAAGTGAAAACTGTCGCCGTGTTGCCTCCTGAGTTGGCAATTAGTCAGTGAAAGTGTAGCAGATGGCACGAGTTTGTCTGTCTGCGTCTCTGGGTGGCTCTTTGGTGACTCTTTCCTTGCGGCAATTAAAGTGCAAAAGAAATGATAAAAAATAAATTAACTATGTGCCACACATAAATCAATGTCAATTAGGTGATTGAAAAACTGATTTATAAAGTGCGAAAAATAATTATAAATTTAAACTATAACCGATCTATGAAATCCGCCAAGAAAAATCACTAACAAAAATATAAGTACTGTCAAAAACATTTTAACATTTTTATTTGTTAACAAATTTATGATCTTCGATGCGGAATTCAAAGTCAAAAAATATCAAAAGAGATAGAGAGAGAGACAGAGAGACAGCTACCGATTTCCACTTCCCCAAAATAGACAGCGAGACAAAACCTGAATCATACATACATGAAATACATGAAATATATCAAATACCCAATTGGCGGCTATGCTTTTTTGCAATAAAAAACGCACACGGACAAGACAACAACAAAATATATATAGAAATAAATATAAAAATAAAATAAGTATCAGCAAACAGCGGCAGAAAAAAAAAACAAAACAAGCAACAAAGGCAAAAGCAACATCAGACGAACGGCAATCGAAATACACTTGAACGTGAGTGAAACAAAATTCATGACCCACTTTATAAAACGCTTTTTCTTTCATCCATGACCCACTTTATTATTTGTAGCAGCAATGACTGTAGTAGAGCCACCGCGAGAGAGCAAGCAGCGAGCGACCCACTCTCCAACGCTGAGAGAAACAGCAGAGAGAATAAGAGAGACAGGGACAGAGACAGAGAGAGAGAGACCCCCGAACATATGTTTTATTCACACAATTAGTTTGCTAAAACTGCAGGCTTACCCACCAAAAGAGTATGACTACTCATACTCATACTCTCGTATTCACACTACGATTCACAGTCACAGTCACATTCACAGCTGAGTAAATGAGGTTGTGCGGCGCTTGTGGGGTGTCTGAGATGAAGACTAGACTTGCGACTAGTTTTAGACACTGATTAAACAGGTGCAAATTCACACATAAGGCGAGACTTGTAGTGAATGTCAGCCACAGGCTGATTGACAAGACAACAACAAAGAAGAGACGCGCCAAAAAATAAAATATATTTAATTTGGAATTAGTGGAGAGGCAGAGTTAGTCAGGCGTATATTTAGAAATGTTTAACACATACTAAACGATTATAGAACCCTTCAGAATTTATAATTGAAATTCCCATCTGGTCTCTAGGTACCATTCAATCAATCCGCTGTTTTTTTGGCAGTGTTTCCAACCTACTGCTGCTGGGAATCCCCCAGAAATAAACGCGTAACCTTACATGAAGCCCGCATATTTTGTATATTTTTTATTGGCTGATATTTAGTCACCATGAATCAGCATTTCGGCACAATTTGTCATGCAAATTCCAATGGAAATGCCACGATAACGAGCAAACAAAAGTACGAATATTTGTTTGAGTTTTGGGAGAGCCAATCGGAAATTGATGTCAAGGATACTTAATGCTGACACAAGCGGAAGTAAATCCGAAATTGTCAATCATCTATGGCAAGTACATGTGGCAGTAGGAGCAGTCCAAAGAGAGGCTTAAACTAAATAAAGTTGGGGCACGTCTGAGGGAAGTTCTTTTAACGGGGAAGGGATGAAGTTAAATGTCTCCCCGAAGCAGATTCTTCTGGAAGAACTTCACTGTGAGCTGTGGATTATGAAATGGCGAATCTTCTACTCGCAGAAATATATCATAGCACATTTAATAGAAGCCAAGAACGTTGATGATCAAAACCGATTCATTTGCTGCAGCATATCTTTCTATTTGCACAGAACTTCCCATTAATTGCTAAGAAGAGAACCTTGACAGCAGCAATAAAGCAGCAAAAAAGATACAAATTGTTTTGAAATTGCTTCCCAACTTTTATTTCTGCCACTGACATTGATGGGGCTTCTCCTTTGCTCTCATTTCCTCCCTTCCTGTTTGAGCACACAATTTCCACTCCATCCACATGCTCCTCCATCCATTTTCTATCTCTAGCTCTATCCCATTTTTCCTGCAGTTTTCTGCTTGTCTTTCAGACATTTTTGCTGACATTTTCATTGCACATTTGTCTGCTGGTTGTTTTTGTTTTTTTCTCGGTTGGCGGTTGGTAAAATGTTGCCTGTTGTCGCTGTCATTGTCGATGTTGTTGGCTATTAATTGAGACTGGCGTATTGGCAACATGTTTATTTTGGCCAACAAGCAGCTGAAAGCAGAGGAGGATGCAGTTCAGTTACAGCCAACAGCCAATGGCATGGATGCTCGAGACTGGATACTGTGGCTGTTGCTGTTTAAGTGGGAAACTGTGTACAAGTTTGGATATTCTTTCAGGGGTTTGGTTTCTGCTTATGGATTCCGTAGTGCAGCTCGACTTTATCTGCCCATTGCTTACATTGTGTGCAAAACTTGAATATATTTTACATTTTAAGCATAATCAAAGTTCACTCCGAGTTCCGTTCCGTGAGGCGTCGAGCTAAACAGCACGTAGACCTTCCAAAAATAAAAACCCAAAAAAAAGCAGCTTAATTTTTGTTAGCTTTGCCCCCAAGCGTTGCTTCTGCTCCTCCTCTCTCTCTCTCTCTCTGTGTGTCTCTGTGCCCTATGGCAGACAGTGCGTATGAGTAATTTAATGCTGGCTCTTCTATTGCACTCTGCTCATCATCAGCATCACAGCAGCAGCATCCACCATAATAATCGCCTTCAAATCATGAGACTCGTGACTCAATTTGTCTAAGGCCCCCACGTCTCTCTGGCTTTGCTTTTGTTGTTCTCTCGTATATGGAAGTCAAAGCTCAAAGTGCCGCGGAAAAAAAAGAAACGAAAAAATAAAAACAAATACCGAAACTCTGCATGACATTACGCGTATAATCAACATTAAATATAATGAGTAATTTACGAGTATTTTCTCCACACTTGGATTCGCTACACCCCCCAGCCCCTCTCTGCTGCCCGCTAGGGATGTGATTCATGGAACGAACTTCTCTGGTCTTGGAATTTCGTCAGGGTAGGGGTTTGATGATGGAAGGAAGTAGGAATTTCGAGATCTAGAAGGTGGAAAGATCAGATTATCACGAAATAAGGTTGCTCTTGCTCATGGAATAGGGAATTATTTCCATAAATCATTTTGATAGAAAACAAAAAATTTATTTCACATTTCTACGTGATCTAAAGAATGTTTGTTCTCTTAAAAGTATATCCCCACCTCAGCAGCTCTATAGGAATGTAGAAATATTTCCTTATATTATGTATCAGGAAAATAACCAGAAATATTTACCCAAGCGAAAACCACGACATTGAAATATCTTGGGGCTGTGAGAGAGCGACAGAGAGCGAAATGCCAGAGAGAAGAAAGTGAAATTAATTATTTGGCCCCGACAACAAAATTGGCGCTGATTCAGTTTTATGCCCCATTAAGATCAATGGGGGACACCTCGCTACCAACACCCCTGCCTCCCCCTGTCTCTTTCGCGCCGATGATCAAACAAATGCGTTCCATTGTCCATTTAAGAGACAAAATGTTTGTTTTGCCACAACACAAGAGGGAGGGGAGGGCAGCGCGAAAGTGGAATCTCTCATTGGGTCTCTCTTTCTGAATATATTTCGCTGTTTGTCTATAAATACCTTATGTCTCTCTCTCCTATCTCACTCTCTCTCTGTCTCTTTGCCTTATGACGATAAATTGCGAAAATAGCGAAACAAAACGAGACGGAGACACGGAGCGACGGAGATTGAAAGCCCAAGCGGCAAAGTGCAAATTGATAAGCCCCACACACAAACAGAAAATACAGCAAAAAATACTAAACAACAGTACCCACAAAAAGTCAACTGACTTGCTGCATTAATTGTAATTTAATTAATTTACGCTCTTTTTGTTCTGCTGCTGCTGCTGCTGCTGCTGCCGCCTTAATTAATCGCGTCAATCATACGCCCTGTGTGGCACTAGCCGAAAGAAAAACCCAAAAGAAAATTCGAGTTTAGGTCTGCAGGCGTAGGGAGGATGATCATCAGAACAGGCTGCCACATTTAAGTGTCACCCTGTCAAAATAATAAACAACCAAAAAGAGAAGGGTCTATAGCCGAATGTACAGATGCTCTTTGGGAATACAAGAAAAGGGAAATAATAGGAAAATCTCTGCTCACAGAGTTGCCTGCCACGCACTGCCAACATCTGCCCAGAATCATAATACCCCTCTTTAGAGGGTACACAGCCCTGCAAACAACAGAAGCAAAAGAACCGCCGCAATTATGGCGCTTGTCAGGGTGGAGGAGAGGAGCACTCGCAAGGCGCCAAACAGGCGGTGGGGGGAGCTTGTACGTCACTCATTTTGGCGCCCATTGCATTCACGTTTTGGCCAACTGCCCGTCATTTATTCCCATTCCAACCCCCCCACCATCTCTGTGTTTCCCCATGGCACTTGGAATTGTGCCTCCTCCTGCTCCTCCTTCTGCTCCTCTTTAGCGTCGACGCTGATTACATCTCCTGACCATGTCCAGAGTTCTGTCTGTAATTATTTTTTTCTTGCCATTCTCAGTGGCCCAGAGAGAAGGGCAAGTGGGTGAGAGGGAGAATGGTAAAGGGTAGAGGGGTCTCATTATGCATATAATGTAATTAAAAAAGAAGAGGCATAAGCAGAAGTTGTGCCACCGGGTGGTCTGCAGCTCCTCAGAGCTGCAACAGAACTCTGGGACTCCAGATCTGGGACTCTGTTGCACGCTCAACTGGTTGAGTGAGCCTCGTCTCTGGCCTCTTATTCAGTCGGTTATTCAGACGCAATACTCAGGCAAATGTTTAGCTCAAAGGGTTTTTCTCCAAGTGGCGCTCGAAGAAGCTAGAAACACAATTTATTCCACACTTTAAGCAAATAAAGCAAACAATTAATCAAGCAACCAAATAAAATGTGACATGAAAGGACCACCCCACAAAAAACGGAAAGAGAGGGAGAGAAAGCATGCAAGAAAAATGACCAGGATGGCCACTTGAAGTGCTGCCCGGACCTGTTCGGGTCTCCGCTCCAGCGAGGGAGAGACACGACGAGGCTGCGTGCTGCCCCCAAAACTGACAACATTAATTTGACTAACGTTGCGGTGGCAACCCACTGGCACGACTCGGGGTCAGGTCCCCGAACACGCAGCAGAGTGTTTGCGCAAATCCCAGCTAACAAATGATTAAGGTTGAGTGGGAAAAGCAGGCAAGGAGACACAGACGTAGACACAGACACAGACATATGCGTAAGCCAGGCATCCTTTGAAGTGGCTGCCCGAAAGTGAAGATGTCACAATCCAAAGAGCGAGCAGAGAGCGGGGAGTGCTGCTGCTGCTTTGGGATTGGCAACGGAATCCGCAGACAATGAACCAAACGGTGACTCTGACTCTGGTAGCTGGGAGCATGCACCCAAAACATACTGCACCAATACCAAGAAAACCTATAAAATACCCAATAAATACCCTGTGATATTTCGTACCATCACACTCGAGCGATTTCTTTCCTAATGCGCAATTAATCCAAGCCCCCCCGTCCACACACATTCTATCGCTCCACCCCAAGACTCAAACCACAAAAAACAGAGAGCCCAAAAGCAGCTGATTGCTGCTGCTGTCGCTGTCGCTGTCTCTGTCTCTCACGCTCCGCAAATGCAAATTAATTAGGCAATAAACTGTAATTGAGGCAGCACATTAGCCCGAAAAAAAAGAGAATGAAAGCGGCAGAGTAGGAGGGGGGCATGGGCATGGGAATTTTGCATTTTGATAAGCGAACCAGGCCAAGCCACAAAAGCCACAAAGCCCCAAAGCCAAGGCCATCCATCCAACAGCGCGTGCAGGGGGCCAGCTGAGGCGGCACCTCTTTCCCCTGTTTCCGTTCTATCCGCGATTTTTGGAGAACTTTCCACTAATTTGAAATTCGATTTCCCTTCTTTCAGGCTTAGCCCAAGTGACTTACCAGATCATTGGGCCTCAGGCACAGCGAACCCCACGACATCCACCTCAAGCAGCAACAGCAGCAGCAGTAGCCTCCACCACAGCGGAGGCAGCAGCGGCAAGTACAACAGCAGCAACATCTCCGTGTGCAACCTGCCACGCTCCTCGCCGGCCGCCGCCACAGCAGCCGTCACCCTATCTGCGGCCGCGGGCGGCAGCAGCCTGCTGAGCGGCCTGCACCACGGCCTGGCGCTCGGCACCCACCCACTGCAGCGCGCAACGGCGGCGAGCGGAGGCGGCGGCGCTGGTGCCGGGGGCGTTGCAGGCGCCTCCACAGCGTCCTCACTCTCGCTCCAGCAGCAGCAGCAGCAGCATCAGCAGCAGTTGCAACAGCAACAGCAGCAGCAGCAACAGGCACTGCTGTACCAACAGCAGCACCTGCAACAACAGCAGCAGCAGCAGCAGCACCTCAACAACTCTCATCATTCTCTCCACAACAAGGCAGCGGCAGTCGCCGCCGCAGCCACGGCCAACATCGCAGCTGCGCTGCAACGCTCGCCTGCCATTATGAATGCGGTGGCGTCGCCGATCTCAGCCAGCAGCGCAGCCAACGCCGCGACGTCAGGCCGGAAGATACGCCGCAAGACGGATTCGAAGGTTAATTTGGTAAGTTTTTGGCTAAGCAACTGGAAAGTTCCTTTCTAAAATACCTTAATAATAAATAGCCGAGGGGGGACTAAAGAGGATATATCCAATAGTTGCCGAATGATCCATCACACGGAACCGATTTGCATAATTTATTATTTCAGTAATTTCACAAGGTTCAACAATCATAAGCAAAGCATCAAACAGTCAGTGTGATGATCAGAATTAATATGGAAAATATATTTGTGTAGCTTGATTGCTGTGCGGTAAGATTTAAGATTAAGCTTGAGGCAGTTGCGCCAATAGACTGCTTGCAGATAGGTTGAGCAGCAAAGAAGATCATTGAAAAGTACTCCCCATAAGCATATAGATTATTAATTAATTATTAATTTGGTTGCATTTATCTACTTTCTTGCAGCCGCAATCACAAATCAACAAGTGCAACAATGAGAAGCGGCGTCGCGAGGCGGAAAATGGTTACATCGAGCAGTTGTCGGAGATACTAACGCTGAACAAGCGTGGGGATATGACCTCAACGAAACCGGACAAGGCGGCTATACTGAATCAAGTGGTTCGAACGGTAAGTCGATAACACCCCACAACAGCCCACCCACCCAATCAATTCCCTGGCTCTGACGGGGCGGGGGCGCACACAATTACAGGCGGGAGACCTCATCAAACGAAACTAATAAGGCCAAAATCGCTGAACTACACAGAAAGCAATACAAGTTGTTATAACACCCTGCAGCTGGGGGACTGGTGGGGACTGGGGAGCGACGGGCAGACCGCCTGGCCTGTGCGGAATACCAAATGATCCATTACAACACAAACAGAGGCAACAGAGGCAGCAGAGGGTCTGGTGTGGTCTGGTCTGGTCTGTCTCCGAATTCCCCCATGTAATTTCCATTCAGTCGTCTCCGTAGTCTGTAGCCTCTGCTTTTCGTTTGGACACAGCCGAAAACGCGTTTCAATTAAAAAGCAATTAAAAGCTCGGCCCGAAAAGAGCTTAAAAGAATTCGCGAAATGGCTAGGAGCAGCATACGAAGAGAGTGTGATGACTCGGACGGGACCCTAGACTGAACTGACTACTGACGTAATTTAACCCGCCGCAGCACAATTTAATTAATATTTTTATTTAATTTACATAAATTTATTTATGTTTGAAAGCCCCGACGACCCGGGTAAACCAGCGGGCTTTATGTTGTTTTAGGCAGAGTTATTGTTGGTGTATTTCTTTTATTGGTTTCAGGTAGCCTAAGCACTTTATTATGTAAATTATTTGTGAGCCAAGCGCCACGCTTTGCCGCACAACAGCCAATACAGCCAACATCCACATCCACATACACAACCAACCAACAAAAAGCCAAAACAAAAAAGCCAAAGCCAATGCCAACAAATGGGTTTTTAAATGAAACGCGGCGGCGGCAAAAATACCATATACAAAATATACATAATTTTATTTTGTAATCCATACGGGCGAAAACTAAACAAGCTCCATAAAATGCAATTAAAGCACACACCACACCACACCGCACCGCACATGAGCACATGAGCAGATGAGGTCCGTGTGGGCACATGAGTTCCATAGCTAATAAATAAATTGAATTAAATGTGTTCCGTGCGTGGCATTAGCTAGTGGTTTTGTCGCTAATAAGGGGAAATCATCCGGGACGCTAATCAAATTGCTGGAACCATAAAGCAAAATTTTACTACAAATTGAACTAAAATTAGAAAAAGAAAAAAGAAACTTTCACAGCGTTTTTTATAGGCCCCGACGAGATTCGAACTCATGATCTCCTGTTTACTAGACAGGCGCTTTAACCAACTAAGCCACGGCGCCCGTTGAGAGCAACGCGACGGGTCGCTTACTTCTACGGAACTCGCTCCATTTTCTGCGAATGATTTCACGTTCTTGGCGAGGTGTGAGTGAGGTCTATTTTTGGCAGTTGTGTAGATAGTGGCAGAAAGAGATGGATGCATGAAATATCGGAAGAAATTTTGATGGGAATGTGTAGCAAAAAAGGGGTAATTACAAGAGACTAAATGGTCAGAAACTGTCTATGGTTAGTCCATATTTAATCCCTATATATTTTATTTACATCTCAATCTCTACAATACGGAATATCAATGACTGCGAGCTTTCTATTCCCTCTTCCACGTGCAAACCCTGTGGGCAAACCCCCTTTTCTGTCTCTGCTGCCCGTTTTCTGCCCAAAAATTCACAGCTGCTGCTGCTGCTGCTCTTTATCTCACCTTTTACCTGATGCGATCAATTTGGGCAGAATCTATGAACCAAAGCGCGCCAAAAAAAACAGACCAGACCAGCCAGAGAGATAGAGAGGTGGAGAGAGGCAAAATCCAGACACGTTTCCGACATTTTCGCCATTGCACGCGCCGTGTACTCTCTTTCGGTGTGTTGTTCCTTTTGTTGTTTACTTTATCATTTGACTGATATTTTTCGGAGTGCCTTCACCCCGGCACGAAATTTGTGCTCGGGAGCAACTTTTCCTGGTCACACACAGCACACAGCAGACAGTTGCTGCACAGAGAAGCTGAAGCTTCCTTCCCAAGAAACTAAAAGCTCTCTCTCTCTCTCAGCTGATTCGCTCTCGTTCTGGCATTGTTGCTGTCCCTCTTCCACTCGGCTGAAAGATCAACGAACTGCTTTTTAAATGCTAAATGCTGTTTGGACGATGACGTCGCACCTCCGATGGCAATTTCACATAGTTCTGATTCTACGTCGTTCCACTGTTCTTGTTCTTGTTCTCCATACTCCTTCTCCGCCCGCTCACTCTTCTCCCTCCCCCCTCACTCACGCTGCACAAGGTGCAAACTGCAAAGGCAATGTGATAACACACACACACACATGCACATGCACATGCACTCACGTTCTCGCACGGCACAAGCCGGTAAACAAAAGCTGGAGAAGAGAGAGCCAATAGCAAGACATATTAAATGGGAGGTAAGACAGTCTCATAAGCAACGGCTATCAATTTAAAACAGAATTGTTTTCAATTTCACTTCCGACCGAAAATAATCCAGAGAGAAAATAGGAAGAACAAAGCTTGTTGGATTTGTAATTGCTACCTGAACTGTCGTACCTTTGGGCTTGACATAGCTTGGCCCAGAAGCTTTATTGCTCCCAGAGCGGGAGAGTGAGAGGTGAAAGAGCGAGCGAGCGAGCGAGCCAGTTGTTGTGTATTTTTTTAATACAATTGCATCAAAAAATGTGCGCTTATTATTTCGGCAACTTTGTGACTGAACGAACGCGTTCCACGCTGTTTTCTCTGTGCTCTGTGTTCCGTGTGCTCTGTGTTCTGTGTGTTCTTTTCTGTGATTTCATTTGTGGCACTCTCAAAAGTGAGTAATTTTTGGCCCAAAATTGAGTCATAGACCGCCTCCAGACCTGGCTCTGACTGATAAGACTCCTCGCCACAGGCCCCTACAAAAACAACGAGAAACCAAAACAATGTGAAATGCCATTGACATTTGTCCCAGAACACACGCCACGCAAAGTGCAAGTTGATTGACCTTGAATAATGTGCCACTGAATTTCGCATTCTGCTCCACTGTCGATCGGTGGGTGGTGGGTGGTGTGTCGTGCCGTGGAAAGGTGTGTGCTTTGGAAATTCATCAAAGTCGCCGAAAAGGAAAGCCCAATAATAATAACAATAATATTTGAATAATGCGAGTGTGAAATGTGTTTCGAATTTCGGTATTTTCTGTGGCCAAGTCAATGGACTCTCAAACGCGCGCGAAAATGTTTGCGTGTCCGAATAAAAATAAAGCACAAATACGCATAGAGAACGCACACAAATGGCAGTCACTGTGTACGTGTGTGTGTGTGTGTGTGTGTGTGTGCGAGAGCGGAGGTTTATTGCACTTCCATTGTGTCAATAATACAATGGAGCAGATCGGATCAGAACAGCCAGAATTATGATGTTGTTGGCTGCGCGACAAAGTGTGCCATAATAATATTCGTGAAGGGAATGGCTTCCGCATTGCACAAATACTGCAGTTTTAGTGTCTCTGATGATAAAGTGGGACGCCCCCCCATCCGCGGGTAATCGCCTCTTGGGGCTCGGATCTGATATGAATGAAGTTTTTATTGCGCCAAAGATGTCCATAAGACTCGTCGCGACAAAGATGCGGAATTTGTAATGAATAATCAGAAATTAAATTGAAATTGGCACAAGAAATTATAGCCGAAAAAAGATATGGGGTGGGATGTAGCTCTATAACGATCCTTCCTTTAAGTAATGCCACAACATTTATAAGCTATCGATTATTAATCGATTTGCAACTCTTTATTAACCTCAAACTTAACCCACTTCCCGTCTGTATTTTTGCAGTATCGTGAAATTTGCGACAAAGGCCAAAATCGTGATATATCCTCAACTTCAACCAATAACAACAACTCGACAGCGACAACCAACAACAACACAAACAATAACAACAACAATAGCAGCAACAACAACAACAACAGCAAACAACAAACAACCTCAACGCCCCGCTGCAGTCGCTGTGCAACGGACAACTGCTCGATCCATCCGGTGCAACAGGGCGAGGTCTCCTCGACAGAGCCGCCGCTGCCACTGCCACTGCCGCTGCCGGAGCCATCGCTGCTGCTCGGCCAGGTGCCGGAGATCTCCGCCTACTTCGAGGCCCTCGAGCACTACATCAGCGGCGTGGGCTGGGTCCTGCTGCAGGTGAACGCCAACGGCATCATTGAGTCCTGCACGCAGAACATCCGCGAGCTGATCGGCTATGAGAAGCAGGAGCTCTACCACCAGCCCCTCTACATGTACCTCTACGCGGGCGATCACGCCAAGCTAGAGCCGATCATCAACAACATGTACAGTAGTGGCGGCGCAGCTGCAGCTGGAGGCAGTGCAGCAGCAGCAGCAGCCAGTGCAGGTGGTGGCGGAGGCGGAGGCGGGGGCGGGGGCTGGGGCGATCTGGATGAGCTGAACAACGGCAACGCGTCGCAGCAGTCGGCGGGGTCCAACTCCAGCTCGGGGAACGCCGGCAACGCGGGCAAGTCCAAGCGGAGTATCTCCACCAAGGTGCGCATGCTAGTCAAGGACACGCGAACGGCCACCCAGACGTCGTCCAACTGCGAGGCGGGCATGGAGCAGAAGCCGCTGCGGCAGTCCGGCCAGCAGGACAAGTACGAGGAGGTGGTCCTGATAGCGGCCCCCGTCAAGGGTAAGTGCAAAACATTCTCATCCAATTGAATCAGTCTTCAATCACCCCGTGCACCCTTCCCACACCCACAGATGATGCGGACGCCAGCAGCTCGGTGCTGTGTCTGATCACGCGGCCGGAGGACGAGTCGCCGCTGGAGATCAACATGCAGCAGCACGTGCAGCAGCAGCCCATCGAGCAGATGACCTTCAAGCTGGACATCCACGGCAAAATACTCAGCCTCGACCCCACTGCCCTGCGGGAGCCCTTCAAGCAGCACCTGCAGGCCTGGGTGGGTCGCCTGTGGCAGGACCTGTGCCACCCGCACGACCTCTCCATGCTGAAGTCGCACCTGCGCGACATCCAGGACTCGGCCAGCCCCCACTCGCCCGCCAGCGGCGGTCCCGGCTCCGGCTCCGTGCACATATCCAACAGGGTGTCGCGTCCGTTCCGCCTGCGCCTGGGAGCCCCCGACGTCTACGTGCATGTGAAGGCCAACTCGAGACTGTTCCTCAACCAGACGCCCGGCGAGGGCGACTTCATCATGTCGGTGCAGACGCTCCTCAACTCGGAGAACGACATGAACAGCAACAACACGGTGGCGGGGTCGGGATCGGGATCTGTGTCCGGCGCGAGCACTGGAGCGGCACCTGGCGCGAGTGGCGCTGGCGGCGGCATGGGCGGAATGAGCCAACTGTGCGCCATGTCGCCGGGCCCCTCGCTGGCCAGCTCCCTGCTCAACAGCCTCTCGATGGACGGGCTGCACAGCAGCTCCACCTCCTCGCCTGCGGCCTCCGGCATGCTGCCCACACACCTGCTGGGCGGCCTGGTGGGCGGCGGCCAGCACAACAACGGCAACGGGAACAGCACGCAGACGACCAACGTGGGCGGGCCGCTCATGAGCAGCGCCATCCTCAACGGCACCGGCATGCAGCAGCAACAGCAGCAGCAGCGGTCCTCCTCCGCGTCCAGCTCCTCGGCGGCGAACCTGGTGAACGCGTTCACCGCCTCGCCGGCGCCCGGGGAGCACAGCTTCTACGGCAGCGACACCTTCGAATTCGACATTGCACATTCCTCCTTCGACATCGATCCCAGCGGCGGCGTCGGCGGCTGGACGGACTCGCGTCCCAATTCGCGAGCCTCCGTGGCCACGCCCGTGAGCACGCCGCGTCCGCCCTCCGGCCACGGTTTCAGTCCCGCCGTTTGCGCCTCCCCGGCCACGCCCTACCAGCTGTCCTCGCACTCTGCCGCCAGCCTTCCATCGCCGCAGTCGAACGCCAGCGCTGGCGGAGGCAACTATGGTTTCAACTTCCACTCCTTCGAGCCGGGCGACACCAAACCCGAGAAGGATCCCCAGCAGCAACAGCAGCAGCAGCAGCCGAGCAACAACAGCAGTAGCGGGGGACCCAGCAGCAACAGCAACGCGATGCTGGGAGGCCTGCCCAACGGCGTGGGCGGATTGCTGCTCTCCCAACAGCAGCAGCAGCAGCAGCAACAGCAGACGGCGCCACAGCAGCAACAGGAATCCTCGGAGCGACTGCGGCACCTGTTGACAAAGACAATGGCCAGCGGCCTGGGAGGACTGGGCGATGAGGAGAAGGTGAGCCAGAAGGGATTGTAAACCCAGTAAAACCCCCACTTATCCCTGATTCTTTGCAGTACTTTAAGCAGGAGAGCAGCGAAGACGAGAAGCTCAGCGGTGGACCCGCTGGCAGCTTCAAGATGGGCGGCCAGCCGGGAGGAGGAGCACTGGGAATGTACGGACCCATGGGGCCGATGGGACGCAGTGCAACCGCCACGGCCACGCTGCTGCACAAGGCCGGCAACTCACAGAACCCCATGCTGCTCAAGGTGAGTGTAGTGCCAGAGTCCCGGGTTCCCCCTCTGATGGTTCCCTTTTGTTGGCAGCTTCTCAACGAGAAGACGGAGGATGACGATGGCAGCGGATCGGGCGGCCTGCCGGGAGCCATGAACAACGCCCGACAGAGCGAACTGATGCGGCAGCTGAAGAACAACGACGGAGGCCACGGGTCCGGCCATGGATCCATGCACCGAGTGGGCGCCGGCGGTAACATGAGCAACGAGGACCTCAAGGCCATGCTGAAGATCCAGAGCGATCCCTCGCTGAGCCGCAAGCGCTCGCTCAACGAGCCCGACGACGACCTGTCCTCCGCAAAGCGGTCCGAGGACAAGCCCAGCAAGCTCTGCACCCAGAACAAGATGCTCGCAAAGCTGCTGCAGAATCCGCCAAAGATACCCAAAGCCCCCAATGCCGAGCAGCCGCTGGTGAAGACGCTGCCCGATATCACCAGCTCCTCGATGTCCTCGGGCAGCTCCCTCTCCGCGCCCGGCAACCTCATCAGCGCCGGCAGCACAGGACCCAAGGCGGCAGCCAATCGGAACCGCAAGCAGCAACAACAGCAGCAGCAGCAGCAGCAACAACAGCAGCAGCAGCAACAACAGCAGCAGCAGCAACAGCAGCAACAACAGCAGCAGGCCGCCAGCAATCCTTCCCAGCAGCAGCAGTCGCAGCCAAACGATGTCTACCTCAGCCAGCAGCCGCACCAGCAGCCGCACCAGCCCCCGCAGCTAGCCTTCCAGCAGCAGCAGCTGCAACTGCAACAACTGGCGACCTCAGCATCTACCTCAATTACCACAGCGGCCTCGACCTCGGCGGCTGCGGCGGCGGCAGCGGCGGCCATTCTGGGCGACGGCGACACGGAACTGTCCAAGCTGCTGGACAGCGTCATGGAATACTACTCGGACGACACGCCCATTGTGACGAACGCCCCATCGGCGGCCTCCGCCATCAGCGACATCCAAAAGTCGCTGATGCTGGACGTGGAGTCCGCCGCCTTCGGCAACGACCTGGGCCAGCACATCCTCATGAGTCAGCAGCAGCAGCAGGCGGCGCAACAGCAGCAACAACAGCAGCAGCTCCTGGCCCTCCAAGTGGCGGCCCAGCAGCAGCAGCAGCACCGCCAGCAGCACCTCCAGCAGCCGCCCGCCTATCCGGGCATGCTCAGTCTCCAGCAGCAGCAGCAGAGAACCAGCAGCAGCAGCACATCATGCAGCGACTGGACGCCATGCGCAACCCGGTCTTCCAGCGACCGCCACCCATGTATCCTGCCCGTGGCCGCGGCCCCATGAATGCCGTGGCCACGCCCGGCGGCGCTGTGCTGCCCGCCCAGCAGCAGCTCCGCAAAATGCAGCAGCAGCAGCAGCTGAAGGAGCGTCTGCTGCAGCAGCAACAGAAGCAGCAGCTCCTGGTCCCAGAGAATGCCAGTGAGTACTCAGAGTCTGGTAGCTTCCGCTTGTAGATTCACCGAATAACTTTGTTCCTTTCGTTGCAGCTGGCATGAATGCGGGCCTCAACAACATTGGCTCGCTGCTGAACACCACGGTGGCACCCAATGTCTCCCTCTCGCGCACCAATCTGCCCGCGGACGCTCAGCTCAGTCCGGGCTATGCCCAGGCACTGATGCAGCAGCAGTTGAGTCCCGGACGCAGTACACCCTACAGTCCGCAGCCGAATCAAGGTACAGGGATAAGCTATCCAATCTCGGAAATGGTTGCTCAAATTTGTGTGTGTTTTCCTCTCCCTTCAGGCTATGCGCCGCAGTTCCCACAGCCGGGCCAGCGTTTGTCGCCGCAGCAGCAGCAACAGCTCAACCAACAGCAGCAGCAGCAGCAACAGAACAACGCCCAGGTGCAGCAGTTGGCCTACCAGCAGCAGCAGCAGCAGCAGCAGCAGCAGCAGCAGGTGGGCGATGGGGGACGCTCCAACACGCCGTTTGGCTCCAATTCGGGCCTGCAATCGCCGGGCATGCAAAACAGTCCGCAGCAGTGGCCCACTGGCGGAGGCGGGGGCGGACCGGGAGGTCCGTTGCCCTCCGGCAATGCGGGGCGAACGCTGCAGCAGCACAATCCCATGCTCATAGCGCAGTTGCAGGTAAGTCCTGAGACTCGATTTCCGCGGAAGGGTCAACCACTAATGCCATTCCATGACGCTGATGCAGGGCGTCAGTCCGTATAATGCACGTCAATACCAACAGAACCAGAGACGCGGCCTCAACTCGCCGGGCGCCCAGGTCGGGCCCGTGGGCAATGCAGCGGCGGTGGCCCTGCAGCGCCAGAACTCGTTCCAGGGACAGGGCGGCGGAGGTGCGACGACTCCCGATGGCAGCGGCGGACCTGGTGTCGGCGGATTCGGCGGCCCCCAGTCTCCGTATGGCAACAATGTGAACGTGTTCCAGCAGCAGCAGCAGCAACTGCAGCGGCTCCAGCGCCAGGGCAGCGTCCCGCAGGCCACGCAGCATCTGCCAGGTAAGTGATCTTCAGATGGAAGAAGAGCCCCACCAGAGGTTGCGGACGCGATCAGCAGATCAGAATGAGAATCAAGCCAGAGATTAGAGATTAGTCAATTAGAAACTGAAAAGAAAACCAGTTGGAAAAACCATTTCCGATTCTCAATCAATTCCCAATCAAATGTAGAAGAAAATAACTCTTTGGGGACTAGCTCGGGAGTTGTTCATTTATCGTTCAGTTAGGCGCCCCCCTTAATCCATATACTAAACATCCACACATACCTAGACAGCTTCACACACACACACACACACACTACACACCTACACACACAAACACACACTTTAATCTCGATTAGTTTTAATCAAAGCCAAACCAAACCAACGCTTAACCAAAACAGGCTCGCCACGCTTCGGCTGCTCCCCGGGCACGGCCTCAAACAGCAGCAGCCACAGTCACAGCCACCACACAGATAATGCGGCTGCAGGCAATCCTTCCCAGCAACAGCAGCAGCAGCAGCAGCAACAACACCAGCAGCAACAGCAACAGCAGCAGCAACAACAGCAGCAGCAGCAGCAGCAGCAGCTCATGAACGGGCTGAGCATGTCGCCGCATCCACATCCGCATCCGGCCATGATGGGCGTGGGCGGAATGGGCAGTGGCGGAGGCAATGGCATCATTGGCCTTGGCGGCGGTGGCGGCAATGTCAACTATGCCGCCGCAATGGCCGGCTATGGGCAGGCCCAGCAGCCGCAGCCACAGCCGCAGCAGGCGAATGATTTCTATGGTCGAGCGCAGACCGGTAAGCCCGTGTGCTCTCTCTCTCAACCTCAATCTCCCTCTCTCTCTCAATCTCTCACACTCAATCGAAACTCCATTTCGCTGTACAATCACCATGCCTATATATGTATATGTGTGTATATATCAGAGTGTATATCGTCTAGCTGTATGATCCATTTGCCACGCATCGTAAAGCAAATTAAAATTTAAACTAAAATTCCGGCAACATGAACATCCGAACGCCAAACCGCTCGACACATTCTTGTACATACAAAAAGAAACCGAAATGAAACACATCTGTAATCCAGTGCTATCCACCCAATAACCCAGACATTTGCGTGTAAACCATAAATATCTGCCCTACCTGTCGTGTATAACTGCTGGCTGTATGATCGCTCTCCATCATTGTATATAACCCACCCGACCCTCCCTGCGCAAGCCAAGTCGCTTGACCTACGCATATCTGTATGTAAATAATATCTAGAGAATAGTCCTAGGCCATGCTCCCCCTCCTCCCCATCGATGAGCAGTCGGTGTACTTTTATTAACCTCGTAAAACTAAATAAGCGACTCGAAAGTGAGAGTAATCCGAGCGGGGAATCCCCACCTGTAATCACCTGTAAATTGATGCTGTAGGAACTTATTTACGTACACCCCAACATCCCAACCAACCGCCTTGTATAACCCAACACCCACCCCCACCCCTACCCTTCCCGTCTCTTGTGTGTGCGCCCTCCCACTTTTATGTTCCATGTTGTATTCTGTTGTCTGTTTGTGTATTTATTTATGTTTAATTTGTGTTTTATGTCTAGAAACGATCAAGGAAAAAGTGTGACTAAACTTAGCTTAACTCCTCGTATGTTGTGGGAACGAGCCCCCAGCGATCCCAGACGCCAGTCGCCAGATTCCATGATCACTCATTGCTTCCCCTTTGATTCTTTCAGCTGGAAACGGAGGAGGCGGTGGCGCAGGCGCTGGCGGCAATGCCAATTCCGATTTCGTTAAGCAGGAGCTTCGGGCGGTGGTCAGTGTGCGGCAGCAGGCGGCTGCGGCGGCCACTGGTGGCGCCGGCGGGCCTGGAGTTGTGGCCCAGCGCGGCCAGACGCCACAGAGTCCGCTGCAGCAGGGACCAGTGATCGGCGGCGGAGGCGGCATTGTCGGTGGCCCAAATAGTACAAATGCCATGGGCAATGTCACGCCCACGGGCAGCAATGTCAGCAACTCCATGCTCAATACGCCGCCGGATCAAACGCTGGGCTTCAGCTTCGAGACGCGTAAGTGAATCGATTTACCTAACTGCAAAATTGTGGATATATTTTCAACGTTGCATTCCTCCATAGCGGACTTCTTTACCAGCAGTGCCACGAGGTGACCCTAAGGTGCCTAAGGCACGACCCAAGGATCAAAAACAAAACCAACAACTTCTCTGGCGCACGCATTTATGGCTCTAAATAAACGACAAGTTAGCGAAAAGCAAAATAATGAAAGAAGAAGAAGGAAAGCGCCGTATGTAAATCTAATTTAAAATTATTAGCAGCACTATTTAAAAAATATATACATAAATATATTTATTTTATAATACTAGCAAATATTAATTGTAAAGCAAAATGCAAAATGCAAAATGGGAACCTCGTCTAAAAGAAATTGCAAAACCATAAATACCAGACAAGCTATAGTTAAATATTTTCAAAACGGAAACGGAAACAAAAACAGAAACAAACACGGAAAAAGCTGCAAAAGGAACACACACAAAAAAGATGATGCAAGATATTTATTACGTTTAAAGATAAAGCTAAGGTCTCTGCTAAAGCTATCATATATATATATACAAAGGAGAGATAACGCAAACGAAAACCAAGCAGAAGCATAAATAATGAATGAGTGGAGCGCGTTCCGAGATGTTGTTAAATTGATATATGTATATTTAAACAAATATTATATGATATGGTGTAACACGTGTGGAGAGGCATTGGCTAGGCTCTAGACTCTAACGACAAGCGGTAACAGAATGTATACAATTTGATTGGAGACCCATATACCATATACGACATACCACATACATATAGCACACAAAAACACACACGCATACGTATACGCATACGCATACGTAATACGTATACGTACGTATGGAAATTGTATATTTAAAATTAGTGTTGAATTTTTTTCAGTGTGATAATTTGTTAAATTTTATATACTAAATGTTGCTAATTTGTTGCATGCCCATGCTTTGCTTTATGTTTAAATTTGTGAAGAAATCTTGAAGCGGAACTCCTTTTGATTTGCGACTAGGAACACAAACAAAATCCCTATATCTGTATATATTTCACTATATTTGTATCAGTTTGGTAAGTTGCGCCGTCTTAAATTCTAATTCGTAGTTTAGTTAATGCTCGTTTAAAATTGTAATTGTATTTGTAATTATTCTTAAATACTTTTATATCAAAGCGAGAAAGCAAAGCGCGCAAAGCAAGTCGGCGTTGCAATTTCATGTGAAGGCTATTTTACAGGTTTTGTTTAAACTAATTTGTAATTTTAACCATTTTTATACTAGCTTGTACGAGTATGCATACACTATATACTATATACGATATATATATATATATATATATGTAAAATGTATTATTTAATACAGAGTTGTATGGATATGAGACACAATTTCAAGAAACACTTTTGTGCGCGAAGGCGATTCAGAAGGCAAAAGCTTCACGTTTTCTATTTGTAATTTTTTATTGATTTTGATTTTGTTTAAATCTATTAAGTCTATTAAGTTGGGTTCAATCGTTATAAATATTATTTAAAAGAAGTAGAAACGAAACAAATGCTATACAAATATTATTGATATAAATGTAGTTTATATTTTTATTAAATTACTGTTTAAACTGCAAAGCCCTAAATAAAAATTCACATATTGTAAATTATATTATTTTCTTCTCCTCTGCTTCTAGTTATCTTGTTTTGTTTTGGCAAATTAAAACACTGAAAAGAAGTGCACCAAAACAACGACAAACAACACGAATAAAACACATACGATACGATATACATATATATATAGGGACAAAAGGCGATATTAACACTTGGGAAAATAGAAATACCTCTCGTTAAGTTCAAAAAACGTATAATAATTACAAATTTATAAGAGTATTGAGCCATAACCGAATAAATCCGCGAATTATATACATAGCTAACGTGAATTGTAAATAGATTGCAAACGGTTCAGATTTAAGTATTCACTAGTTAAGAGATTAGTTTTATAGACGCTGCTAGCTAAATTTCAATTGTCACGCGTAAATAGATGACTTAACAGCATAGGATTCGGTTCGTCTTTAAGAGGCTACATTTAATGAAATTAAATTAAAAATCGAAATCGAAATGCAAAAACGGTAATCAATTTAGGGCCAATTTTTGGCCTTCCCTTCAGCTCTCCCTTAGTTTTTGATACTGACAAAACCTCAAACCAGGAAAGAAAAAAAGAAAAAAGTAAATCAACAAAATATACACAAGTATACTGCATTTAGCATTATATATTATATATATACACCTAAATATGTATAGTTTTAATGCAAGTTATTCACATATACCAGCATATACATAAATATATATTTATATGGGATAAGAGTATAGCAAATTTCACACAGCAACACGAAAAGTACATATAAAGTGCATTAATGAATTTAAGCATTTAATGAAATTAATTAATTTATAAGCCTAACAAAGTATAATGAAATAATTCGTATATATTTGACAAACAAACAAATACAGAATATTTACAAACGGTATAAACTTCGTGGAGGAAGACCCTTTAAACCTTTAACCCTTTAAGCCCTCTAAACGCTATCTTACTCTATGACAAGACATATTTACGTAAATGAAAAGCGAAATTCATTTTTTTTAAGATACGTATACCTACTTACATAAGTGCATGTAAAGTTCTATAAAATTCATTAAGTTATATAGCACTTCGGAGCGAATAGGTTACCCCTAATTAAGTGTACATAGCGAACATTCAACTCGAATAGTTCCTAGGATATTTTTTCAGTCTCGTACTCGTACCCGCTATTTGCAGCCTCTGAATTGTTTAACTGTTCAAAATTGAACGGTTAATTTTCTCAGATTTTTTAAAAGAACGCCGAGATGCTAGACTCGTTGCACCTAGGTGCTAAAAAGACTGCCTGAGCGAATAATATCACAGGCAGGTATTTAAAGAACTTTTGGGTATTTATTTACTCAAAAAGGTATTATGGCTTACTGCCAGGCGAAGTCAAGGTAAGGTATACTGCAAGGATATGCTCGCGATCACGAAAAGGCGTGACACGTGCAGATCGGCCCTTTGATTTCAGAGAAAATTTTATATTTTGTATCCTTCGTCCTTACTTTCGGAGTCCTTATCCCAGGACTATGGACTATGTTTTTTTCTGATCACAGGATGCCGCGATACGTCCCAATCGGGCCACAAAAAAAATATTCAGCAAAAGAGTCACATTGTCGGACATGATTTGCACATAATCGGACATGTGTTGGACATGAATCGGACATGATCGGACATGCAAAAAAAAATGTAGTTCCAATAATGGCCGTCAGTTATAATGGGGGCGCCACTGTGAAAACGACGTTGTTGCACAGTGGCGCCCCCATGATCACCGACGGCTATTGGTGGAACTAAAGCATAGTAGTTCCAGAAATTCCCGTTCCCATATGGAGCGCTACTGTGAAATCGACGTGCAAGACGTCGTTTTCACAGTGGCGCCCCCATGATCACCGACGGCTATTGGTGGAACTAAAGCATGGTAGTTCCAGAAATTCCCGTTCCCATATGGGGGCGCCACTGTGAAAACGACGTCTTGCACGTCGATTTCACAGTAGCGCCCCCTTGATCAGCGACGGCCAGTGCTGGAACTAAAGTATGGTAGTTCCAGAAATTTCCGTTCAAATATTGTGGCGCCACTGTGCAAAACGTCGTTTTCACAGTAGCGCCCCCACAAGCATTGACGGCCAATGATGGAACTAACTTATTGATATTGTTATGCGTATAACTCGGCTATTTCCTGTCCGATCTGGGCTTGCCACGCCTCCTCGTGATGGGAACACAGTTCCCTATCGTTTGACATCAAGGACAATAAGGATATTGCCTTGGAAACGCTAGAAATCCTTTATTGCTTCGCCATTTTTAGCTTGATCAGGACGGGCCACGCCTCCATCTGATCGGAGAACACCTATAGCCGATAGACAGTCTGGGTCCTGAGGATCCTGGAAAGATAGGTCCTGCCGCGATCCGAGCCCATTTGGCCGAGATATAGCGTCCCAAAGTTTTGGCTGCTAAAAATTTAAAATACTGGTTTTTCTTAATCAAGCTATATCTCCGCCAAATAGGGGTAGATCTGGGCGTGGCATGTCTTGTTGTAATCAGGAGAGCCCATTCCATCGGTTGGCATCAAAAAAAAGGACATTCGGCAAATACCGGTTTTCGCAAAAAGGATGATGGTTACATCATGATTTTCGCGAAAACCAGTATTCGTCGGATGTCCTTTTTTGGGATGCCGATCGACAGTGTGGATCCTCACGATCCTGAAAAAGTAGGTCCTTCCAGGATCTGCCCCTATTTGGCCGAGATATAGCGTCGCAAAGAAAAAACCAGTATTTTTGTTGTGACGCTATATCTCGGTTAATTGACGACCGATTTGGGCGCACCACACCTTTTCGTGATCAGAAGAATCTCCCCGAACGTTTGCAATCATTTTGTCATCAAGGACATCAAGGATTAGGGATAAAATTTGTATAACTCCGCCATTTCTCGTCCGATTTAGACGTGATGCATGTCCTCGTGAGCGGAAAGGTCTCTCCTATTCTATGAATTCATAAAGGACCTCAGGGCTACAAGGATTCGCCTTTTACAAGCAATTTTGTAATATATAGGCCGAATAGACCAGCCTGAAAGTATGCCATACTTTTTTATTTAATAAAGCAAACCCCAAAAGTATGCAGTGTTTTTTTGCAAATGCGTGTGCAGCGCAGCTGAGTCGATACAAAAAAACCTACATTTCTCGTCCGATCAAGATGGGACACAATTTCTTGTGATCGTGAGATGCCAGTTTGGCATCAAGGAGAATAAGGATATTGCCTTTTGTAATGTTATAAGTTGGCTATTTCTTGTCCGACTTCGACATTTCTGGGTTCCTCTGATCTTTTGCGACCAGACCTACATGTCCTGAGCAAGTACCTTTTGATGTTTCTGCAACAGTTGTAAATCTGCGTAGTGGCTATCTCAAAATCGAGACTGTAGCGTACTTACCTACATACTTACTCCTTTTTATTGTACAGTCATACTTACTTATGAATTTATTTCCTTTTTATGCAACCTAGTACCATAAAATTTGTACCAAAATCACACACTGATGAAAGAGGATTATAACCGAAAGAAAAGATACAAAACAAATAATGCAACGCCCTGTACCCGTGCATAATGCCTACAAAGATTTGTTAAAAACTTAATATTACAAATAAAATACTATTTACGAAATACAAAATACAAAGATGCCCTGAACCGCAATGAGTAGTGCCCAAACATAAGGATAACGAAATACAAAACAAATATATTAACTAGCATTTAAAAAGTTATAACAAATTCTAAAGCAACAGAATACAAAATTAGTTGTAAACGAAATAGCAAAAATAGCACAATTTTGTATAAAAAGATTAGAAATTTGTACGAACGCAACATGAACCATAACATAACAGAACCGAGAGCAATACAACATAGAAAACATAACAAAAGCAGTTACATTATCTCATACGTATTATCACATAAATTCATTGGTCTTTTTTATATAATTTATTCATTATTCTGTACAGGAAAAAATGGAACGAAAAACGTTAGTTGAGAAGGAGCAGAAGGCTTTGTTGATTGGCTGTGTTAAAAAAAATGGAAATAAGAGTTGAATGACCGAAAAACGTACGACGAAATAGGCATACGATAAACCCGAGAAAAAAGTGAGAAAATAATTTTTCAAGTAGTCAAGGTCAAGTTTAGTAAGGTTGGTGGAGGCTGGAGTAGCGTAGTTAGATGCGTTCACGGAACGTGTGTAGGATCGAAACTGATTATTGATTAGGTTAGAAGCCGGTTGAGGGTTTGATTACGCATTGTACGTGAAGCAAACAAACTTAAGTTCAAATTGTCACATATGAATTCTCTATTCTTTAACTATTGAAGATTATTTAATGCTTAGGAATATGTATTATCCACTCATTCTTCACATACGTCTTTGTTGGGTATTGTTTATTCGTTATGGAGGTGTCCGGAGTCGAGATCCAGGGCGTAGACTGTAAAGAAAAAGAATTGAAAATGGATTATTATGAAACATTTTTATACTTAGTTGTACGCGTTTAATAGATTGGCGCGACTGTGGACTACCTTAAATCATTTATATTCTCGAAAAATTTATAAAATGAAAACCCATCCATACAGAATATTTACTCCGCATACGAGAAACCATAATGAATGTTACAAAATGAGAAAAACTAAGTGTTATGTTGTTGTCACCCGTCACCTGTTCGTTCACTGTCCCTGTCACTGTTTATATGATGATTGTCTTTGTCTCTACAAATCGTATTGTATAATTCAGTAATGTAAAGAGAAAAAAGAATATTTTAAGTCTCTATATATGTACCTTTTTGCTATGTATTGTATTTTTATGTAACTTATGACTAAGTATGTATGTATGGATGTATATGACACGCCCTTCGCTCACTAAAACTTGGATATGATATGAATTTTCACCTTATGTACGAGTAGGAACCGAAGGGAAAGGAAGAGAAGAAGTAAATGCTAAATTCCACACTAAACACACACTAATTAAAGAATTAATGATAATTTTAAATTTAACATTGTATATGTGTAAATGTAATTTTCGTATAAGAGCAGACATCTTTTGAATCCAAACAATTCATGGAAAAGGAAAAGGAAGAGAAAGGGAAACCCAAGTAGAGTTTCAATTGAACTTACATTTAAAAGAATACAAATAAATTAATTTAATTCAACAAAATACATACACAAGTACGAGGGAATATTCGCACTCACGGACACACAGATACACACATGCAACACAATAGCAAAATGTTTAAATAATTAAATTTAAAAATTAGTCGAGACAAAACGGAACTTCTGTACGCTATGTTTGTACTTAAAAATCGATATGTATGTATATATATACATATATTCTATATATATATATATTATATAAAGATAATTAAATTTATTAATTAATTATACAACCAACGCAAGCGAACAGCAACAAACAGAAACAAACATACAAACGGCAACAAGAACAACAGACACACGTTCACTTAATGTTTAACAACTGAACAAAACCATTGAAAATGAGAAAATTAAAAAGACTAAATAAAATATTATCGAAATAAGCGTAAAATGTAGCTACCTGTCATTGTTAATTTCCGATCTGCATCCATCCATTCTACATCTTGCCCATTTTATTGGCCATATCCACAATTACTCCCAGATTAGCCTTCAAAGTCTTCACTTGGTTCAGCGTATTCGCGTCCAGTTGCATGAGCACCTCGCGGGTCACCTGCTCGATTTTAAGGGGCTTCACTGTGATCACGCCGTTCTTGGTGGGTATGTGCACATCGGCACAGTTCTCCCGCTGTGGAGCCTGAATAGCCAGCGGGCTGCCGCCGCAGGACAGCGCCAACTCGCCGGCGCGCGGCCAACGTACGAAGGTCATGGGTGGAACTTTTTTGGTGGTTGCTCCACTCATCAAATGTCCTCTGTCCAAGGAGTGTACGATTGGGCGCAGCAGCTGGGAGAGCTGGGGAGTGCGGGATCGTCCGCGATCGGTGCTGATCGAGTTGCTGCGCACTCGGCTGCCTGGTGGCTCGGGTACTGCAGAGGATAAGTGTGGTAAGTTAGGCATGGTATTAGCAGCAAGTATTTGCATTCACTCACCCTTCCACTTGTAGTCGGTGAAATATTTCAGCTTCAGATCCACAAACTCAGACCATTTCATTGTCAGCAAATGCTTATCAGTCCGGGCGTGAATTAGCTTTATTTGGGTGTCCACCTGATGCTTGACGCGCTTCTCAAACTCATCTATCTTCTCCAGTACGGCTTCGGCCTTGATTTTAGCCAGGCGCACCTTCTCCTCCTGGTCAGCTATCTTGCGCTGCGCCTGACGACGTGCCACAATTCGGGTGCGAGGCATCTTTCTCTACTGTCGATTGACTTATGAATTATTTTACAAGTAACAATAATTCTAACGAATACAATAATTCCCGGGCTACTTGGACGAACATAAATTTGAACTTGTATTGATTTCAATATGGAATACAGAATTTGATGGGTATTTAACGGGGTAAAATAAGCAATAAGCAGTACATAATTTGCGAACTGAACTTGAACGAAACATATTAAAATAGGTGATATTTGATTACAGCTAGATGTGATTTAGAATGGGCCTCTACTTCAAGCCCGTCTGGCTGGCCTTGCTCACTATCATTTGCAAGTTGGCGTGCAGCGTTCTGATCTGATTCAGGGTGTCTTCGTCTATGTTATCCAGCAGGTTCGATACGACTTCGCCTGCGTCTAGTTTCTTGGGGCGCAAACTCAGGACGCCATTCCGAATGGGTATGTTCACGTTGGCAAACTTATCCGGAATTCTATGGAGAATGTGCTTTCAATTGCGATTCTGTTTCGAACGTTTCCAATGCCAATACTCACACTTGGGCCACCATGGGACTGCCGAATTTGGACAGCGCCACCTCGCCAGGCTTGGGGTAGCGCAGGAAGGCCATTGGCGGTGAAGAGGGGGACGAGGTGCGACTCTTCTGCAGACTGAGGGGAGTGCGATCGGCACTGAATGCCTTGGGCCGCGAGGCCATCGGAGTGCGCATCTTGCTGCGAGACACTCGGGTCGCATTAGTGCTGCTGCTAGAGACGGCCTTGGCCGAATGGATGACACTCAGCTCCCCGCAGGCCGAGCGACTGCGGCGGGCGCGACGGGCCCTGGCCGAGTGTAGGGGGCCAGGCGTCCGCATGGCTCTGGCCGATCGCAGCATGGAAGCTGTGGAGACGGCCAGAAGGCTGCCGCCGCTGGCTCCCAGGGTGCTGTCCTCTGTAAGGTAGCCTAGATACAGTGACCGGCACAGGGTGGTGATGGTGGTGCATTATGCGTGCATTGGAATGAGTGTGTGATGAAATGTTAGAAAGCAAATTAAAGTTAGAGAGCCGCGCACCAGATAGGAAATAATGCAATACAAAATGGAGATAATTATGTTTGACGACTGACCTTCGTCGTTGCGGCTGCCGGCGCTGGACGGGGCCACTCCGTGGCCGCCCGTGGTGTTGTTGCTTGCCGACATGGACGCTATCATTTGTGTCTGTTCGCTGGCCTTGAAGTCGCCAAAGCGGTGCAGCTCCCCGAACAAATGCAGGATTTCGGACATTTTCATGTCGCGCAGCTCCGTCTGAATCACGGACAGCACCGACATCACTTTGTTGTCCACTTCGCCTATGAACTTGTTCTCCAGAGTGTCGATGCTCATCAGGCGAGAGTCCATCTTTAATTCGAACAAGCGCACCTTCTCCTCGCGATTGGCCACCTCGCGGTTGCGCTTCGAGTTCTTTGGTACCTTGGTGCGTGGCATCTTTGTAGCTTATTAATTTAAAATACAAATTTAATTGAGTCGTGTTAGTTTTCTGAATGATTTTCACTACTTTTGTAAAAGCAAGCGTCGTTTTTCGAGTTTTTCGCGCATTTGTTGGTAGAGATGTCAAACCATCGAGGGCACTATCGATAGTATCGATATTTTACTGCTAGCCTCTACTATCGACGGTTCTGCGACTATCATGATAGTATCGAGCTACAGTCGTTGCTCTTTTGATATGTTTGGATTGGATATCTATCCGATAGATTTTTTCAGAAATACATACATTATCGCATGAAAAATTACCATAAAGTATTTAAAATACCATAAGTGGTCACCCTGTTGGTATGTACCAAAAGTATACTAAATAATAGAAAAATCCAGAGTATATCGATAAGCATTTTTGGGCATTCGATATGTATCACGAGTGGTAGCGCTAGCAGACCATTTTTCAACGATCTGGCTACTCTACTGCAGTGATCGCAACAAAACTAAGAAATACTTTGTTTTTGTGCTTTTACACATTCATAAAGGGGAATTGAATATATCTAAACTGTTTATAGCCTCATAGGTGCGTATTGCATGTATTGCGTACCCATTTGTTCACACCTGTCCCCTTCAGGCTGAAATATTAGCATCGTGCACCCAAACTCGGTTCATATTTCAAGATTGAAATGCGAAGCGGGCTCCAAAAATTACAGCCACAATCCTATTAGGCTGCTGGCCCCGCGCTCAACCCGGCGCCACCACAGCACACGCATAAATTGCATTCTGTGGCAGTTCGTTCTGTTTGCCTATCTATCTTGCCACTTGCACTTTGCCTCCAGGACGGACAGACGGGCGCCCCCACTCGAACACAATTCCACACACAATTCTAATAAGCTTGGGAGCCGTGTGGGCCCCCATGTGCGTCGCGTCTGTGTGAATAGGACACAAATCAAAAGCATTTTTGTCATGCTCGTCCAGCATTTGGGGGGCTTCGGCTTCTGCACGGAACGTGGACAGCAGCACATCCTGTGCGGGGCATGTGAATATAATACGCACCGCAAGCGCTGCAGTTGATAGTTTTCCATTCTTTCTCTTTACAGTTGCCCCCGAGTACTTATGACAATTGCATAATTTCGAGAATTTTCGTAATTAAGTTTCCCGGTCAAAAGTTTTAATTGGCTCGTTTCTCTTGTTCGCTTAGAGCCACCGAAATGGATGTGGATGTGCGACAGAGATGGATAAAATTGGATGACTGATAAAGGATGATGTCAAACGGCATTCTCAATCAATGCCGCAAGCGGAATATTTCATCCATTCAGGCAGCAGCAGCAGCAGACTGCAGGACCTGCAACAACACTGAAACTCAATTTGTGTGCGGACCAAACGATGCGTTCAGCATATAAAATGCAAAGCGGAAGCAACTTTTACGGATAGATTACAGCACTACTTACAAACGGGCGCCCCATCGCAGCCCGCGTGTCTGCAACTGTTGCATATTGCAGTGCGTGCGAAGCCTTTATTGTCCCGTCTGCTGTTTATGCTGAATGTAAAAGGATCCAACCTGCATATGGGACAGGGGAGCGAGTGCCAGACAACGTCAGGGGATTCCGCTTCGGATGGAGGATGGCGGAAAGTGGATAGTGGATGGAGGGAGTTTCCAACGCTAACGTGTTCTTAGTCCTCCCTCAAGCGGTGTCACTGTGTCGCCCGTCAGGTGGAGTAGACAGCGACACATCTTTGCGAAGCGTTATCATTGTACAAAGTGCAGAAAGTCAAGGAGAGAAAGTTGAGGAATAGAAGCACTGCTGATGCCCTGCACATGCAGCAGAATCCCTGCCATGGGAACAACACCTCTCGTGTTCATATTTATGTTCATAAAATGTATTTATATACACCAGCACTAAGCAAATAAAGCAGATAAAGGCCACAGTGGGCGTTCTGCCAGATGGTTAACCACAAGTGGGGCCGGGAGTTGGGACAGCTTGCGGCTCTTAAAAGGACATGGGAGGAACAGGACATGCAACCAGCGAGTGACAATGTTTCACATTGCTCATTTATGGGAGGGAACTACCCCGAAAGTTGGACAAGTGTGAGGTGGAGTGGGATATTTTGTGCCTGCAGCAATCATTAGAACTTTATGCCTTTTTAATATAATTCCCAACCCCCTGCCGCGGAGGGTAGGAACTGCCCTTCTACCCTACGATTTAATGAGACCCATTGGGCGAAGCGATTGAATTGTGTGCCGCAAGTTGGACAAAGCCAATTAAAATTTCGGCTGGCACTCTCCGAAGCCTATAAAGAAGGAACAGCGCCTGCCACACGCTGCCCTTCACGCAGGTGTGGCGCAGGGAATACGTGCCGCCGGATTCCAACCCGTTCGGGGACACTCAAACTGCAGGCTGCACTCACTCGTCGTTCGCTCGGAAAGTCACTCCGTGCGGGGTTCCATTCCGTTTCGTTCGTGCGCCCTGGCGTATGCAGCACGAGACACTCACTGCGTGCCATTCCGTTTCGTTCCGCTGTGGGCTTTGGAGTATGCAACACAAGGCAGTCGCTTGTCGCAGGCAGCGGCAGCAGTTGCATTTTTCAGCCGGCCAGCCTTCCAGCAGGACCAGAGTGGAGCCGGAGTCTTGGAGCCAGACAGAGGGACAGGCACATCGTTCGCATTCCACATTCGCATTCGCATACATTCGACGCATTCGTGAGGGCGGCCCGCGTTCCTAGCCATCGCTTGGAGCACCATCATCCGTCGGTTAGTTGCTTTCTTTGTTTGGTGGTGCGTGTCTTTAGTGGCTGCCTCTCGCTTCCGCTGCGAGCCGCTTTTCGTAATTGAAACGCGAACGCCGAGAGGCAGCGGCGACATAATTAAATTAAAATTTACCCGCACACACTCGCCCTCGCACACAGAACCACCTTCCGAGAACCATCGATAGACGAGCCAACTAATCACATTACCAGCCATCAGCCATCGCCGTCAGCGGACAGCAGACAGCAGACAGTAGCCAGCTGAAAGCAGCAGGCAGCGACACTGGAGGGCCGCCGCAGTCGACCGTCGAATCGCAGACCCGCAAGACATCCGAGTTCCCAGTTTGTGCATTGCATACTTTTTGGCGCGCTCGCCAATTCAAATACCAAACACACATCCGTTGCGCCCAGCGAAGCGACCGAATTCATCAACTTTGTGTCTGGTGAGTGGATATCAAAGACAAAAGGCTGGTCCACATAGAAATAGAAGTGCGCACAAGTCGAGTTGGGGCAGCTTTGGTGTGGAAAGTGCTAGAAAAGAGCACCTCTCTCTGTGTTCTAGCACAAATATTTACACAAACTTATTGCAGAAACCACAAGGGCGTCAAGTGGAAATTAGTCAATGAAATTCGTTTAAAATACAATGATTCCGTTCCATAGAAATAGGGGAATGAGTTCAGTGCCTACACTCAGACCTGACTAACTGACTAACTGTCTAAAAACAAACACCAGAAGACATTCTCGCACATATCTCTGTTTGATTATCTTGATTCATATATAAATTGGTTGCCCACAGATAAGATAGCAGCAGCTAGAAGAATATTTCTGTTGTTGTTCTGAAGAAAACGATAAGATACAGGGAGCTTTCGTGGGGAGAAAGAGGGGACCGACGCTACAGATACCTCTGCAAATACATATGTACATCAGCAGTATATGTATGTGTTTGAATAAAGTTGTCTGCAGAGGTGTGATGGCTCCCTGCTACTTTTAACAGTCTCTCATTCATGTTCTCCCACTTAAATGCACATTCCCATCCTCCTTTGAGTATTCCGCATCAAAAAATGTCATAAACATTTCAATTTCCACTATAAAATGACAATTTCTGGGGCCTTTTGCTGCTCCACTTGAGTGGTTTTCGGTGTTCCAAATTTAATTCTCTGCGGCCATCCCATCACATTTATTGCAGCGAACTCCACACTTCGATTGTCCATCAGCATCAGCATCCGCATCCGCTATCGCATCCGCATCCGCATCCCCATAGCATAATTCTGTTTAACAATAACTTCGTTCGGCATGTAAAACCGCCATTAATGCCATTTTCAATTTTCATTCTCATTTCCTGCCTTTGTTGGCTATAAATTGCGCAAATTGAAAACGATAATGTTGGCTGGACAGGACTACAGGACACTACAGGACTATGCAAGAATAAACGAGGAAGTATTATCCCTGCGGCTGCCTTTGTCTTGTCCCATGTTCAATGTTGCATGTTCAATGTTCGAGGCAAGTGAACTGAAATTGTCATTCAGTGAGGAAGGGATCGATGAACCCATACACAGCCCTGACCCGAGCCCAAACGTCATCCCATTAGCCCTGCCCATATACTCGTGCATCCCCATTTCACATCTCAATCCCCAACTCAATCCCGTGCCAGAATGAGCGCATCTGCGGTTAATGTGCGACAATTGTTCGATTCCGTTGCCTCTGTCTGCCACTGCAATTTACTGCCATAATTATTATCCTATATTCTTTTTTCACTCCTGTTTTTTTTACCCACGTCCAATGGCAATTATGATCACGCCATTCATTTTGTTTTACATTCAGTGCACCCTTCCAGCGGGAATGCTGATTTTAAGCCAATGTTGACCATCTGCGGTTCTATAGCCTCGCCTATCTCTTCTGACATATATCGATACGTTTGAAAGGGTATCACAGCCATCGAACCCCAAAGTTAGGGCCTGCGTTTCCTGTTTTTTCATCCATTTAAAAAACAATTTTGTTAAATGTGTTTCCATTTCCCTTTCTGCCGTTCTCTGTAATTATTCGCTTGAATTTAACAAATCCCTTTTTTGTTTGTCTTGGAAATTGAATAATTGAACTCTGCATGTGCATTAAATGCGTGGTGCATATTTTCGCTATTTGCATTCCACACTTCCCATTCCCACTGCCACTCCCACTGCCAATTCCCTATCCTGTTCCCTCCCTGAATCGGATTCTCCCACCCTCAATCACAATCAGAATCAGAATCACATCGCTCACAATTCGCATTTGTCGCGCTTCAATTATAGTGGAAAATATTTGCATTCCAACGCACAGAACACATTCAGGCAGGTGAAGGGTGTGAAGGGTTGGGGGTTGGGGGTTGCGGCTGTTTGCCTACGTGCCGTTCGAAGGATATTCCTTTAGGTGCGGGCATTCCGCACTGGCGTCCACGGTTAAGCACGACTACGGAATTATAAATGTTTCATTTAATATTTAATTAAATGCGCAGGTTCTTTTTTCTGCATTCTGTATTTGTGTTACTTTTTTGTCGTACAACAAATAATAATTGATGGGATTTTAGATGTGCATTCGCAAGGGAGTCTGATATCGAAATAAACCATTGCGGATTCCCATTGTGGCATGTGCGATAGGGCATATCATAGTATATCATATTTTCAATCTACTTCAGCTTCAGCTAATTATGTATTTTATTCGCTTAAGCCGTAAAGCTGTTTCCACACACACACACACCAAATTGCCATGGACAAGTAATCCCATCTCAGCCCCATTTGAATATTGTACAGCACCCGCCCCACCCCATCTCTGCAGTTATGGTCTGGCAGCTGCAATTTGCATCCATCTCTGGGACACGACTCGGCTATAGTCTGCTGAGTCGCTTCCAAAAGAAGTTTAACAAAAACGAATACATAATTTAATAGAATATTATTTTCTGCTGAGACGGCACTCGCCAGTCGCCAGTCGGCAGATGGCCAATGGCCAGGCAGGCAGACAACAATAATGCATAGATAATGCAGCCCCGACATTTTGCACTGGCTCTTTTTGCCCCTCCCTCTAAAGAGCTGAAAAAATGAATTTCCTTGGGTTCCTGCATCAACAAATTATAATTGTAGTGGCTGCAACGTGGAGGAGAGCACAGCCCTCCCTCCATTCTGGAGGTGCGCCTGGCCAGTGGGTGGGTGGGGGTCATTTTCAGCGTGCGTTGGCGAAAGTCATAAAAGAGAGCACCACTTGCAGCTGGACCTCCTGGCCACTGCCCCTCCCCCTGTTGAGTGGTGGACAAGTTGACGTTTTCTGGACCTGGTTCCTGCTGCCTGCTCCCTGACTTTGCTGCTCCATCGGCCCACCCACCCGCGCCCACTCCTCGCTCTCTTTCACTGGGCAGAAAGTATGTTAATAAAAATTTTAATTTATCGCCGAGCATAAAAAGTGGTAAAGTGCTGGCCGGGCACAGGCCTTCCCGCTCCTGCCAGCCTGCTCAGCCCTGGCGCCGTTAAGTATGCAACGATATTTTCATATTTTTGTGTTTCTTGCGTGCTTCAACACGCACAAAACGCGTTCGTTGCCATCGCAGGAGAGCTGAATGGGCTTCCGCCCCCCGCCTTCATCCCGTCTCTGGCGGCGCTGTTCTCGATGTGGACGGTGTCAGTGACGCCCGCGTCCACTTTGGAATAACCTCTCAGAGCCCCACGCGCTCCAGCCCTCTCCATGCCCTCCTCGCCTGCTCGATAATAGTTTCAAGAGTTTTCGGCCAAGCAAAATACTCGTAGAAATGCACGCCATGTGCCGGCTGTAGATTCCCCAGATCCCCCGTCCCTGACCCAGCCCCTGTCCCAACCCCTGCCCCATCAAGCAACGCGAGACGAGGCGTCCACTTCAAAGTTCGATTTTCTGTATTGAAAATTGGCGTGCATTAGTTTCAGACTTTCCAAAGAGATGGCCCAGAGGAGGCAGGCAACCAGAAACCAGAGGAGAGTGCAGAGTGCAGAGTGGTTCCATGATGAAGAGCAAATCGTGCGGCTGTTGCGACTTTGTGTTTTTTTTATACCTTTTGGCCTGGCTTTAATTAGTGGCAGTGGCAGTGTGGCTTGCTGCTTGTATAGCTCCCCAGCTGTCGGCCAGAGAAAAGCAATGAAAAGATCTTTAAGGTTTCCTTCGGAATGAGGCAAATGCAGGCCAAAGAGAATAATAAACATCCCTGGGATAGATGTCTTTAAGGTTTCCCTAGGTGAGTTGGGGATAACCTTTGCTGGGGGCTCTCTCGGTAGGTGCATCCCAATGAGAGTATCTCCCTAGTGAATACCTCAAAATGTTATTGGATATCTGTCGTTTCATACCCAATTGCCACAGACTGAATAGCGGCTCGCCGTATCCCACAGATGGTCTCTTCCGTCTGGCTAAATCCGCACATTGTGGGAGTTTTTCCAACACAAAAATAGAGCAGAGTCGCAGCCAGCGGAGTGGGGCCTAAGCGTGCGATGTACCCTCGTAAAACTCTAGAATTGTAATCCTGTAACACTCGCACATGCGAGTATCGTGATGCGCAGGCCATAAATTACGGCGGGCTAATAAACTTGTACATGAGAGTACTCGCATAATAGTTTGTCTGGTTGGTCTGTTGCATTATAAATAACTAAAACACACACACACACCGCAACCACTCACCACCCCCTCCCTGCCGCCCACCCATTGAAACCTCCTCCCACTACAATGGGCTGGTGCCCCATCACGATCCACAAATGCGACTCTAAGCGGAAGTGCAGGCACAAAATTTGCTCCCTTCTTCCGGTTTCCGTGCAGTGTCGTTCGGTCTCTTTCCAGCCATTCTGGCCTGCGTCCTTTGTCCCTATGTCCTCCCCTCCCCGCCCTTCTCTGTCTCTCTCGCTCTCTCAATGTCTGCTTCCATGTGCATCGTAGCAGAAGTTTGATAAATTAAATTTTACTACCCCGAACTCGTATTGCGACATTTTATGGTTTACTTTCTTTTCTATATTTTTCTTTTTACCAACTATTAGAAAATGTAATAATAAAATATTTAATGGCCACCTCTTTGACCAGCAACCAGCAACAAGGAGCCGTTGACCAGGCACCAGGAAGGCGGGCGGGGGGCCAAAAGCAAACAGAAGTGTCTGCCCGTCTGTCTGCTGGCCGGTCTGTCTCTCTGTCTGCCTGCCTGCCCTCGTCTGTCTCTCTGTGTCGTTGGATTCTCCCAATAAATGTTGAATGAACGGAGAAGGGTTTTATTTTTCTTTCGCTTTGGGGGGCGTTCAGTTATCCGAGAAGAGAATTTCTCTTGAAGGTGAAATAATTTTGCGACTCTTTTGAACCGGTTTATTTGGCATGAAAACTCTGGCCATAAAGACGTTTGCTTCGGGTCTTGTTAGCAATGAAAATATTTGTCCTTTGTCAGTTGATACCATGGGGGTGGGGGGCGGGAAGTGCGGTTTGGGTTGGGAGATCTTTATGACAAGTTTGGTGATGGCACACAGCAATAGTTTCTGGTTTTTATTTTCCCACCTATTCGAATTCGGAACCCTGGAGGTTCTAACTTGCACGTAACCCCACTAAATGCTGTCTGCAGCTAAGAGATCCTTTAATATCCTTATACTTTAATAGTGTTTTCCGTTGCAAGGATCCACAAGTAAATAAATGAAATGACGCTTCTGTTATTTGCTTTAGTTTGGCTCTAATTAAAACCATAAATTACGTCCGGCTGAAAGTCCGTTTCCATTTGCTCGGCTCTCCTCTTAACTGCATTTTTAATTGCTATTTGTGGAACATATTAAAAGGCTGCACCAACAACAGCCAGCCCACAAACTGATTGCCCAACAACCCAACCCAACCCAGTCCAATGCAACGCGACCCAAGCAAAAGGTGCAAAATGCTAAAATGGTAAAAAATAACGCCATAATTTAGCATCAACGCCTTTCGAAGTAGGCCAAAATATATAATCAGGGGGCGTGGCCGAACATGGCAAGCGGAAGAACCCAGAAAATTGCAACGAATAAAAAATTGCAGCAAAAAAAAAAAGACGAAGTAGAAATGATTGTAAATAGAAAAAAAATAGAAAAAAAGGAGCGCAAAAGGAAAATTCGCTTGCAAAATTATACGGAGGCGACGCTCTCGCACACACACACCAACATATTCGATGTGTCTGTGTGTGTGTGTGTGTGTGTGTGTGTGGGCAGGTGTCATGGCGGATGCATGTATGTGGGCATGTGGGCGGTGAAGGGGGAGAGGAGGCATGCCATTTTCTGGTCTACAGATAATTTCTTTGCCTTTTCCCACATTGCAACGAGCATTTTTCCCAATGTATTTTTCGCAAAGTTTCCGGTACGCTCGGCAGCAAATTTATTGAACCATGAAATGTTTGTGTACGTGTCCCGGGCCCTGGGATAGAAAACCTGACAAGTAGGAAGGGGCTTGTGGGGTGGTGATGGTGGAGACAGGAATACGGAGGCTGCTGCCATGGAACACCTACCCAAAGGGTGGAAGGAAGGAGGGATGGAGGCGGGACGACTCTGTCTGCGGAGGCAGGGCAAGGGTTTCTTGGTAGTCTTGTTGCATCGTTTATTTTATACCCTGTAAAATGATGGGGGTAGAATAATGGTGTAGAGGGGCTGAGGGGCAGAGGTAGAGATAAGTAAAAGTCTTGGGTTATTCCCATATTTCTATTTATATCTCTTACCTTAATCGAAACACCAAAGTCAACTGAAAAGAAGGAAAAATTAAAATTTAAAATAATTAATAAATAATAATAATTATTTTTTATATAATAAAATATTATTTAATGAAAATAGAAGAAAGAAAAGTAAAGTAAAGATGCGATCAAAGACTCTCAACTAAACCTTTGCTAAACATATCATAAAATATCATGGAAGTATGTACTACTATGTAGGATATTCATATCCCCTGTGTAAACTCCCTTGCCACGCACACACACACCAACACACCAGCACACACCAACACACAGACAGTTTTCACTGGTTAGTTGTTGTCTTATTGCTTATTTGCTCAACTTCTGATCCCCCGCCACCCCCTCCCGCGGATCGTGTGCAAACTTTGCATTACTTTTGCTCTGCCACACTTTTGCACACAATCCCACTCCCACCCGCACTCCACCAATCCGCGTGCCCCCCGTGTTCCGCCCTTCGCAACTGTGCGCCACGCAACTGCTTTGTTTTTGCTTTTGAAAATATTTAGTTGAACTTTTTATTTAACGCATCAATGGCTGCCACTTGGCTTCGGTTTGGCTTCAGCTTCAGCTTCGACTTCGACTTCTGCTGCCACCTGGCATCCCCTTTCTGGGATCCTTTCCTGGCTCCTTCCTTTGTTCATTTCGATTGGAAAAACCAAAAGGGGTTTGCTCTGCTGCCATTGCCATTGCCAGTGCTATTACTGTTGCTGTTTGTGTTGCTGTTTCTGTTGCTTATTTCCCCCAGTTACTGTTACTGTTACTGCCGCATGCCTCATAATTTTTCATTGCTATCAGAGTTGCTGCTGTTGCTGCTGGATGGCTCTTCCTCTCCCACTACCTATCGTTGGCCATGAAAAATTGATGCCGGTTTCGATTTGATTGGATTTCAAATGCTATCGAAGTGTATTGAATTGCTCTGCACCTGCCCTGCCCTGCCCTACACTGCACTACCGGTGGGCGTATCGCTGTGGGGTGTTGCATGGCGGTGGGTGGGTGGTTGGTTGGCTGTTGGCTGCTGCAATCTGCAGTCTGGGGGACTGACATTGAATCTGTTCTGATTTCCTTGGCTGTTTAGGTAATTGCTCTTGAAGCTATTCAGGCGGCTCTCAGGGGTTCTTTCCTCGCTCCCGAGGTGCTGCTCTGCAGCCTGCATTTAATTAATCTTCTTTCTTCACCCTTCTCGGCGCCTCAAAGTTGCTCTTGATTAAGGGGACGGCACTGTTGCTGAGGGGAGACCCTCCAAATTGGATAATAAATTGCGGTGCAAGTGTTGTGGTTGCAGGTGGTGGGGGCGGGGCGAATCTAACGCCTTTCGATTGGATTATTGATGGATGATGTAAGCCTGTCGCATAAAACACTTTGTGACAAGGTGTCGCTGCTTGACAGTGTGAAATATGTTCAAGGGGGCCCAGCCCCAGCATCGTTGATTGCTAAAATCAGAACTTAATTGCAGCTCTCTCGACGCTCCGCCCAATACTCTCTGCCAGCCCACAGAGGACAGCTCCTAGACTGCATCCCAAATAAAAATCACAAGAGCTAACTCCAAACTCCATTCATTAGCGAATCTCCGCGGGAATGGAATTGTAAAAGCCAAGTGGAACTTCCCCCCAAGGCGCTTTTTTGTTGTTCGAGACGGGTCGAAACAGGCGCTCCACTAATTCAATTAAACTGCGGCGCTGTCCCCACTCGCTTTTTAGAGTGCCGTTTTTTGGCGGCTGGCTCTCCGCACTCCTCCCGCTCCGTACGGACTGGTTCACCCATTGATCGCTTATTCAATTATTTGCGTCGTCATTCATCCGCAGTTTGGGGGCTCTAGTCGGGGCGGGGGGATTTCTATTCGATGTTGGCTGGTAGCTATGGGTAGGTACCTGGGTAGGCGTTTGTGTTAACGAAAATGCCAGACAAAGGCGCCGCCGCCGCCACCCACAATCCAACCCAAAGCCCCGAACCATCTGTATAATGCAAGTCGGCATTTCTATGGCTGCCGCCTCGACATCGTTTCCGTGGCATTGCCTGGCACTACATCAAACGTACACCTCCCCCTTGGCAGCCAGTTCCGTGCGTTGCGCTTTTGGGCTGTTCCAATTTTCAGCTTTTCCCGCATTTACAAGCGTAGCAGGCGGAGGAGCAGGAGGAGCAGGCGAGGGCGCAGGCGGAGGCGGAGCAGAACGGAATGAAAGTGGATGCTTGGCCAAGGGCCGACAAAACTGCCGTAAACTAAATTCAATTAGATTTCTTTTTGCCTTTTTCTCTGTCTCTCTGTCTCCCTTCCTCTCTTCCCCTCGTCTCCGCCACTATATCTCTTTCTCTGGCCATCGTTTGGGCCATGTCACAATGGATTTGCATGGCCGGAATGTGTGCGCTTCGCTTTGGATTTTTGGTGAATTTCTCGTGCAACATTTGCAACATGTGTAAAACGGGAAATTGATTTGATTAAACGTTGCAGGAGGGCAACAAGTGGACACTGCCTGGCCTGTGCCTGCCTCACTTTTGAAATGAATGTGAATATGCTATTGGGGGCATGGGGGCATGCCACCCATATCCCGGATGCTTATGCAATCGTTGCCATTGCATTGTGCGTGACTGAATGACTGAGAGAGAGTGCCTGCAGCCTGCAGCCTGAAGGGCAGACGGTCAAGGATTTCGACAGAAATTGTGAATAGCTTCGAGTGTGAATCAATGGCAAATCAAAGCAAAACTCTGGTACAGTTGTGCACAGGAAGCTACTGCAGTGCAGCGAGGCTTGCCAGAGAGTGCTCCACCAGCTGAAGAGTTGCCACACGAATGGGAAAGATTAAAGCTGGAAAACTTAAGCCAGCCGAGACGGAGAAGATGCCACCACCACCAAACACTTGAAAAGTTATACAGAAATTACTGGAAATAGTTGTGACAGTTTTAAATCCCACAGGATCTCAGCAGGCTCTTCAAATGAAGTGCCAAAAGTGCTAGAATGTTGATTGCACGACAACTTCTGCTCGAGAAATGCTCTTGCACACATTCTGAGGCTGTGGCACGCCACTTTTTGTTTGTTTTCATTGTGCAAAACATTTCAAAATTTAATTAAAAATATATTTGGCAGCGGCAGCGGCAGTGGCACTGCACATGGAATTAAGCTGCACGCATGCACACACAGATTTGAGCCAAAAGCCCTGGCTACACTCAATTAAAAGTCCACAAAAGTGTTTGGCAAGTATCCTTTTATCCCTGTCTGTACCTGTGTAGCCAGTCTACCTGTGTAGCTGTGTGTGTGTTTCCAATCAGATAACAGTTTCCCCGCACTCTGCGGGTGCTGTTTGGTGAATTTATGGTCGGAGCTTTAAGTAAATTGTATCCGATTTAAGACTAAGCACTTCTGGGAGCAGCAGCCAACCGCCAGCAGACAGACCACTAACTAAATGGCTCTCTGGCTGCGTGTGCATGTGTGGTGGTATGCAGGAAAAGGTATTCTATCTCTTGTGCTCGTTTGTGGATGTGTAGTCATGTACGTGTTGGTTGGAAAAACACATCCAAATCCGAAAAGTAACCAGAACCAGAAGCAGCAGCAGCAGCAGCAACCGCCACGCAGCTGTTTGTTGTACTTTGCTGCATGCTTTGCGGCGCACTTAACTATGCAGCCACACACACAAACACACACTAGTGCCCACGCACACACACACACACGCAGATAGTCGTACAGTAAGCAAGCTGCAGACTGCAATTTAATTCATTTTTGACATACGCAGGGAAGGAGCAGGCAGTAGGGAGCAGGGAGCACAGAATGAGGAACTCTCGGCAGCTGTGAACACTTTTACATATTTAAATACCCTGTAAAAGTACAGGGCACAAGGGCATGCGGTACTTGAGGAAAGGCAGGGCAGAAGGTGGGTAGAACTGATCGCAAGTCTAGCCAAATGAAGCTCCGGCACTAAATAAATAAAGGAAGTTCCCACTGTTCCCACCATTTATTTTTAAGGGGAGTTCCTCTAATGGTTGATGATTAATGGGTATTCCCATAGTCGTTGCATCGCTTAAAGCCCCCTTTCTTTCTTGTTACAACTTAATACCTTGCCCAATGTTTGCCAGTGTGTGGGTGCGGGTGCGGGTGCTTGTGCCTGTGCGTGTCTGTGTCTGTGTGTGCGGGCTTAACTTTGCATGCAGCAAATAATTAAAGCATAAAAGAAGGCGCCACGGAGAGGTGGAGGAGGCAGCGAGGGAGTGGGGCTGGGAAGCAAAAGAGAGGTAGGTCCACCAGCAGCTAGCTGAGCAGCAGACGAACAGTGGAGCATTGGAGCATCGGAGCAGCATGTGTCATCTCATAAAAGCTTCTTCCTTCTGCCGTGCCGTTCCTTGTGCGCCTTGCGTACGTTCCCTTTGATGCTCTCAAGGAGCAGAAGGGGGGAGTGGGAGTGGCAGCCACAGCCACAGAAGCAACTCCTTGTTGAATGTGCAAATGAGCTCTCGTCCTGGTTTCGGTCCTGCTTCTGCTGGCCCTGTTCTTGGGTTGCCGGGTTCCCGGGTCCCCGTGTTCTCCACTCTAAATTGAATATTTTAATGCAAATTTAATGGAGGTTTTTGTTCTCTGTTCTCTGCTGTCTGTCTCTCTGTCTCGACACGTGGCTTTTGGCATGGGGCAGTCTGCATTCAATTTAATTTTGTCTGAAGCTCCATTCCGAGCTCTGTTCTCTGTTCTCTGTTCCCTGTTCCTGTGGATGTTGCATGCATCCTCGCCATGTGATGGCTCCCCTGTGGCCCTTTCTGGCTCCGGAATCTTCTCGGGGGATAGTTTGTTGCACCTCTTAAGCGGAAAAGATAATTGTCTCAGCAGCAATTGTTGATGTTTACTCTGGGAATTCTCCCACTCATCTGTTATGACGGGGAAACTTAATTTGGGAACTTTTATTGTTTGCCATTTCCCAGGAACGGTTCCAGGTGGAGAGTTGCCTTTGTCGTTTCCACTCTATAAGCCAGTTAAAAGGTTAGATTAAGTGCCCTTACTGCCACTGACCAGCCCGTCATTCAAGGCTGCTGCTGCTGCTGCTGCTGTGGCCTCTGGGCCACTGAGAGTCTCATTAGTCCCAGAATCGTGCCAATTCCTCTTTTCTGTGCTGCAGTTTGTTTGTTCTTCTTTGCACTCAGTGAAGCAGTTAACAGCTATCGCCTGTCCATCTTCCATCTTGCGTCTTGCAACGATTCATCATTGTCTCTCTGCCCTGTCGATGCTCGGGGATACTTGTGTACAACGAGCAGGCTTCACCTGCAAGTTGCCATTACCAGGCCATTTAGAACGATACGATAGGCCAATGCCACAGCCACAGCCAAAGCCGAAGCCAAAGCCAAACAAACACGGTGCCAGCAGTGCGGAAGACCAGAAGGGAGCCTGCTCCTCCACAGAGAGAGATACGGAGAGGCAGAGGCAGAGTGAGAGCTGGCAGTATATATATCTAGATAGATATAGTAACTGGAACTGGAACTGAAACTGGATTGTCACATGAAACGATTTTAATTGCATTTTTGTAGCCTTGTTTTGTTTGTCCTCTCCTACCGAGTGCCCTGCACTTGGCATCAAAAGCAAACAAATGGCCAGGACAAACGACAGATGGGCGAGAGCAGGAGGAAGAGAGATGTACAAACAGAAGGACCAATGATACGGCTATAAAAAAATCCCACTCCCCTCCCCACTATTCCCTATGTTTCCCCTGGCTCGAGTCGTAAATTTAATAGCCTCTGGCCATCGGTCTGACTTTCAGATCGTTTGATTTATGTGATTTCCACAAAGAAATCTTGGGCCAAAAGTTCGCCTGCACCTTAAAGATTCAAATAAGTTCCGAAAAGTTCTGCTGCGTCCAGCTGTTTCCCCTCTTTTGGCTACCTGGCGCTATAAAATTGTCATTAGACCCCACACACGCACGAACACATGGCTCAGAGGAGTCGGAGGCAGCGGCAGAGAGTCCGAGGACCAGGCATAAATCACGCATACGCCGTGCTGTGCGTGCCACAAAAACTGTGGTTCGTTCCACTCGTAATTGTGTGGCAGGCAGCGTGTGAGGGCGGACTGTGGCAGTGTGTGGTTACGCATAGAATGTGCGACCATGGGGCATATGTAAATGCTGAAATTGTTGGCCATAATTTAACGCATTCTAAGCCAATGCTAATAAGCCATAAGGTTAGCCCTTGGCCCGGGTCAGGGGGTATAGACATCCCATTTACAGAGCCGAAAACTGATTGAAAAGTCGTCCGAAAACCCCAGCGTCATACTGTGTTTTAATTATTTAACTCTGCAAATTGATTTAGCGGATGTGCGTCGCCAAATGGCTACGACTGGCTCCGACTGGCAGCTTGTTTGCGGTTCTTGTTAGTCGCTCTCCCAGTCCGCGGGAAAAGTTTAAATTCCCCCGCCGCCCAGCAGCGTGTGGAAAGTTCTTTCGGGCGGGACGTATCTGCCGCGTATCTTGTTGAGGCTTCCCTTTTAGTTTTAGTTTTGTTTTAGTTTCCGCTAAAGTGTTCGTGTCTGCCAGCCAAAAAGGTAACTGAATGAAACGTCGCTAATGACTGAATAAATATTTGTCCTTCTGCCCCGATGTTTGGCACAGGAACAGGACCAAGACGAGGATGAGTCTGAGTCTGAGTACTGCTGAGTACTGCTCCTCGCTGCTGTGGCACGTGACGAGCACGGCATTTCGAAAGTTTTGCACAACTTTTGGTTTATAATTAAATGTGAATGGTTTGCAGATGATTGTGATTTGATTGCTGCAGGGAGAACAGCTGGGAGAACTTTCCATTGGGCTGTGCGGGGGGGCAGGCATAAAGCGATTAGCCACTGAGAATCTTAATTAATCTGACTTGAGTTTTGATTAATTTCCCCTTGGTCAACTTTTAATCAGTCCCCTGGGGGCGGACATCGCCAGAATCTGCATCCACTGATGACCTCTGCAAATAGTGACCCTTGCCCACACAAATTCCTTTTTGTCGTCCAATTAGTGGACTCTCTCTCTCGCTCTCTCCCTCTCTCTGTGCTCTGTGCTCTGACTTTCCTCCTCTTTTCATATGCTAATTTCGTGTTACACTTTTTACTTAGCGAACTTCGTGAATTTTTGCCGTGAAATTCTCAAGAATTTTCCTCACCTTACAACTTTTTTCGTTCGGCTAACAATGAAAATATGCCCCAAAGTATTTCGTGTTGGGCGCAAAGTTTCCGCATTTAAAATTAAGCTAACAAGCCGAAATCGTTTCTGGCACCCGCCCCAAAGGCAGGCAGCGGCAGGCAGCGGCAGCCAGCCCCAAAAGGGAGCAACGAGGGCTGGCACATTCCTCCGCAGGACATTCCGGCTAATGCCAATTATTGTAACAATATCAAGCGGGCGGAGGGGGGGCGACAAGCAGAACATCAAAAGTGCACAGAGGACAGGGCGGATGGCAAAGGAAATGCCCGAAATTGCTGCAAAAATTGCGAGCAACAATTTGCTGCTGCGGATATCTATTAACGAGTACATAAATGGCTGCCAGGATAGCTACATATATATACTTGTGGGATGTCCTGTGCCCTGCTGCATCTAGATGCTAGATTGAGTAACTGACTTGGCAGGCAGGCAGGCAGGCAGGTCAGGCAGGCCTCGACAGCAGCTCCACAATTTGTTTTCCCTTTTTTATTCTTTTTGGAGCCTCGACAACAATCAGTGGCAATGGCAGTGGCAGCATAGCACGAAAAGGGAATCACTTTGGATTGTCGTACACTCGGAAAAATGAAGATACACTCACAGGGGTAGAACAATTTATGGAAAAATAGCCAATGGAGGGAACTAAAATAAATATTTAAAAATATAGAAATATAAATTTAAATGTCCCAAGCTGAATAATCATTGAAACATTATTTTTCCCATGGTGTAGTTGTCCCTGTCGCTTCCAGGGCAGGGCCTGTGCTTTATGAGGCTCTATCCTGGCTGCAAGATGGGTGTGTGGGTGTGTGTGGGTGGGGGTTTGCTAGGGGTCGCTGTGGGTCTGGGGAGAGTGTCAAAAAACTTGAACGCCTGTTGACACACACGCGAAACACTTGAGCGAAGGACATGCGGAGGAGCAGGAGCAGCAGCAGCAGGAGCAGGAGCGGATTCTTTGGTTTGTGGCTGCCGCTTGTAACCGCCAAAAACATTTTGCTAACGATTTATGTCCGTTGCATGCTGGCTTCGCTCCGTCCTCCCCCTTCGTGTCCTCCATGTCCTGGCAGATAAATTCCTGCTACTTTTTCAGTCGAATTGAGTCTCGGGTGCGCTTCTGTTTCTGCTGCATCGTGCGCTTAATGGCGCAGCGCCATCATGCCACCATCATATTGGGTTTCAGGACAGCAGCAGCAGCAGCAGCAGCAGCAGGCAATGGGGTGCGGGGGGAGGGCCAGTCGATGGCTTCTGCTTTAACCAGACAGACAGCGCCACTCGGCGGCAATGGCTCCAAGCAATTAGTTTAGTTTTACGTTGAAGATTTGCCATCGAGGTTAAACGTGGGCTCCCCACACGGCCCCTGCCCCTGCCGATGGCTGCCCGGCTGCTGTGCAGTCTAAGTGGAAGCGATGATGTCGGGGGATTAGTGGATGCTGCTCCAAGTGGCCTGAGGTTGAAGCGGGCCGGGGGGAGCGAGTGTGGGCATCCTTTGGCATTTGTTGAGAGGACTCCGAACCACGTTAAGTGGATATTGGAACTAATGATGCAAGGGGAATGCTGTCTATCAATATCTCTGCCCCCCTTCTCTGTGGCTGAGTGGTGGAGAGGCTGAAGCGTGTTCTGCCACCTCAAAAGCGGAGATATCGAAACTAATATCGAAACGGGAAATTCCATTCAGATCTTTGCCTGGAGAATCTCTCCCCTTTCATCTTCGTAGCTGATTTTGTCTCCCACTTTCTGCTGTATTTGCGGGCTTAACTTTTTTTCTGCTGGGACAACTTCTAAAAGTTTTAATTAAACCAACTGTAAAGCTTTTACTGCTGCTGGTCAGCGCTGTCAACATATGCGAGGACATGCCGGCCGGGATAGCACAGGACACAGTGGACACAGCTCTACATGTGCTCGACACAAGCTCCTGCTCTCTCTGGCACCCTCCACTCGCCGCTCTCTCGTATTAAATCTGAGCTGCTTTACAACCATTTTTGCCATTAACACATTTGGCCAAAAGTGTCACCTCCTCCACTCCACTCCTGGAGCTTAAAGCTTCTCTAAAAACACACACAAACACCGACAGAGAGCCCGCAGGCCATGGAGGAGCAACTTTTCGTTGAGACAGCAGATTGGGTTAAAGCCTAAAATCCTTTAGCATCCTGACAGCTGTGAAAAAAGGGGGACAGGGGGCGATGGGGATGCAAACAAGCTGCCGGACAGGCGGGACAACGGACAACGGAGAACGGACATTGGACAATGGACACAGGACCTGTGTCAAAGTTATCCAGCGAAGCGACAAAAAATGATGTATCAAACTGGACAGGACTCTCTGTGCCCTCTGCATCCGTGGCAGAGAGGGGGGGCCTTGAGGGTCCCTTTTTCGTATTTAAAGTTACACCTACAACAGCTGTGCACCAGTGTCCAGCGCTTCCAGTTGCCTGGCTTTGGGGTGGTGCCGTGTCGTGTTTCGTCCCGAGTCGTTTCACTGGGTTTCGGTCCTCCCAGCCGCCCATTTGTGGATGCCCCATGTCAAGACCCTCCTTCGCATGTCCTGCCCTTCCCCTTCCGCACCTTCTGCTGCTGCTCTAATGCTTTCCTTTGCTGTAAGCCACTTTGTTTCTTTTTGCGGCTTTTTATTTGAGTTTTGTATTAGTTTTTGATTGTCTCTCGATGAGTTTCGGGGCTCGCTTTGCTTTTTATGAGAATGTCCCATCGCATCGTATTTAGGGAACCACAAAGAAATTCCGAAATTCGAGACAATTTCTGCACAACACAATGTTAACTTATCGCTGGTGATATTATTTTATAGCATGCGATAAGCTTGCTGTAACAAAGCTAACATTATTTTAGCCTGGGTTGGTGTCCTGGCTGTGTCATGTTATGGCAATGTTAGCTAACATCGGGCATGAGTCTGTTGTTTAGTTTACAGAACTCTGTACCCAACAGAATGCTGCTCAATTTTAACAGTGGAATTCATGGCATGATTAGTTCAATCCCCAAAGGGAATTCAAAGGGTTTTTTTCCACAAGTTTAAAGAAAAAAGAAAAAACTTATATAGATTAGATTTAAAGTTACGCCTTCAAGTTGGCATTATTGTAAATATTTACTTACTCTCTCTTGTATTAATTTATATCTCATGGTCTTCCAAAGCTGCCCTTTATCTGCATCTTTTCATTAAACTTAACCCCCGAAAAGGTGCCTTAATGCTGGGCCAAAGTGTAAACAGCAGCAACTAATTGTCGGAGGACACGCAAAATGCTCCTTTGTCTGCTTCTTGACGCGCCTTTATTTCGGGGGAATATTTATTATGGGGTGCGCAGCCAAGAAACAAATTTAGCCGGGAAAATGTGAAGAAAAATGAAGGAAATTTAATAAATTACAGCACATAAGCCGGTTGAAACGGGAATGGAAAAGGATGGATAGCCATAGAAAGAGAGAGAGCGTAGAAGGGGAGTAAAAGAGAGCGGCATACATTTATCAGCTGTTTTAGTTTTTCCGGTTTGTGCCATTTGCATTTTGGGATTCGCATTTTTCGGCCATGGGGACGCGCCCTTTTTAAGCCTTATTTTTCTTTATTTTTGGCAGCCAGAGCCAGAGCCAGACACCGTTGTAAACAAATGGTTTTTCCTCCCTTCTGTGGGTGCATGGAAGTGGGTGGGGTGGGGCAGTGTCAACAGAGTTTATGGCAGCCTTTTAGGCGGCACTGTTAACTCTCACTCTCTCTCTCTGACTCTGGCTTTCTTTCTATTGATTTGTTATGCATGCTCTGCGCAGTCGCCGCTCTCGTTCTATGCCGCTCCGCAAGCTGCAAAGTGCGGAAAAGCATGGACCGGGACCGTACAGGGTGCAGCATCGTTGAGTTGCTGGCACCCCGCTGCACAACTCAACAAATTAGCACACAACAAGCGGAGAGCGGGAGAGAGAGAGCGCGTGTGAGTGGCAGGGCGAGTGGTGCAGCTTTCACCCACACACACGCAGCCTTACTCTCGCGCGCTCACACGCACGTGTGCACCGCTCTCTGGCTCTCTGGCGCTCTCTCACAGCCGCTTTGTTTCTTTGCAGGGGTGGCATGTGGATAAATTTCAGCCGCCATGGATCCCAGTGCTCTACAAAACATGGATCGGGACGCATTAAAGAAGCAAATCGAGAATATGAAATATCAGGCCTCCATGGAGCGCTGGCCGTTGTCTAAATCCATTGCAGAGTGAGTAAAATAATTATCTACCAACTAAATATATTTTTAATGCAAAGTGAAATGAAAGTGAAAAGAAACAATGAAAAATATTGCGGGCAAACTCGAGAAATACTCTGTCCAGAAAACAATTCAGTTCAGTGCTTTGTGGTGATGTGTCCTGTCCCCTGTTTTCATTAACAATTTCCCCCAACTGTCCGAGTGCCTTAAATATTCACGCAGCCCACACCTCAGGTGTAGGGAGAGTGTCGCTGTGCCGCTGCATCAACATTTTGCTTGCTTGCTAAATATTTACATAAATATGAAGTTGCTTTCGGTTGTTTTGCTGCTGCACGGTGGTTGGTCCCTTTGTTTTCCTTCTTCGAAAAAGAGTCTCCAGGAGTCACTTCCTCTTCATACACACACACACACAGGCAAATACCCCCACTGTATCTGTGTGTGCCTGCTTCCTCCCTCTGGCTGTGTGTCTGTGGTGTGTGTGTGAATGTTTGTGTAGACAGCGGCTAGACATGCGGCTCCGTTCGTTCGGTTTTCCCCCTCATTCTCTGTGCTTCTTCCCCAGCAAAAAGAGGAAAAGCGTCAAGTAAAATTCTCATTTTGCTACAAGAAATTACTCAGGAAGCAAATTGTGAATGTTTTATGCTCAGGAACACAGAGAGAAGTAGAGAGAAGAGAGCGCAGCAGGAGCAGCAGCAGAGAGAAAGAGTCAGAGCCGTCGGTAAATTGGGCTTTGCCGAATTCCTATCCTGTCAATTAATTCTGAAGGTTTCCCTTTTCCATTCAGGAGCAAAGCTCCACTTTCATTAGCAATTCAATGAAACGAAAGCGGAACAAAGGACAGAGAGCTGGTCCTTTTTGCGAAGTTCGGTGAGGAAATAAACATTAATGCATTCCGAGTATTATTTTAAAACTTCTCGGTCCTCCCAACAGAACTTTCCTGCTGCAGTTGTTTTGGGAACTTTGCTCAATGGTTTCCCAGCAGCTTACAGGGGTGCAAGTGGGCTAGAAGCGAAAGTCTTCTTTCCAGTTTCAATTTCCTGCTAAAACTTTCCGTATTCATTTCCGCAGATGCTTTTACTAGTGTTTTTGGCAGTCCCCAAAACTTGCAAAATGTACGCCAATGATGAGGGTCTTCTTTATGAAATATAGATTCATCCAACGAACTTTACATAATTAACCAACTTTTACTGAAAATTGCTTTTAATTTCACCAAGATTGGTGTTCATTTCATTGTGTGGAAGGTTCCTTTGAGTAAAGAACAAATGCAAAGGCTGGGAATTCCATTTGGATATCTCTACTCGTCTTCTCCAGGTAGTCCCTCATTTAGTCTTTCTCGGAAACTTTTAAAACTCTTAGAAAATGCATTTAAAAATGCTCTTGGAATTATCTTTCTGCGCCAGCAACTTCAAAGATGCTTTTTCAGTTAAGTTTCCACATAAACTTCAATGACTATCATCTGACTAAATGCTTGCCATTACCTTCATGCCTGCCACTCCCACTTTTGCATCCCGCTTTATGTGTGAGGCAGATTCACTCCACATCCATCATCCAGGTGGTTCTCCTGCTCCACTCGGAGGAGTCCTGCCTGCAGTCCTGCTTGTGCAATGTTTTATTCAGAATGAGAGAATAAAACCTTTCACATAAATCACAATTAATGCAGTTCCTCCGTCCTCCGTCCTCGGACTCTGCTTGTGGCTCTGCTGCTGGCTCCGTCTCTAATGGCCAACTTTTAATTTAGCTTTCGACCCAAAGGCAAACATTTATCCGTCGCTCACTCGCTCACTCTCGCCTTCCTCGCGTTCCGTTTCTAATGTCATTTTTTAAATAAATACTCCACAGAGAAGCGGAAAAGAGAAAGAGTCACCAGAGCAAGAGACAGAGAGAGAGAGAGACATAGAGAGACAGAGAGGCGAGACCATCGCAGCGACATCCTCTGATTTAGTTAAACATTTAGTCAGCAGCTAATTATGAATAATTAATTGGCATCGCACTCTGTGTAGCTGCTTTCACTCTCTCCCTCTCTATCTCCCTCCCTCTATCTCTCTCTCTCCCTCCCTCTCACCCTGTTGTTGGCTCTCATCTGTGACTTAATGTGGCTCCAAATGGGCTACAAATTGTGTGCGTTGCTGGCCGCCGGCAACGGCATTCATAAATAATTTAACACCAGACTTTAGAGTCGGTTATCGCCTCCCCTTTGCCCTCTGGACCAACTCCTCGACCGTTCCGCAATTCACACCAATTTCCCCTACCCCTTCCCCTCTAGCCACTCCCTGTAAGCCACTGATTTGCCTGATATTCAGCCGACGCTCTGTTTATCAATTTGCAACACGTTGAAATGGGTCTCGACTTGGCTTTCATATCTTAGCTGCTCTCAGCTCTCCCTCTGGAAATCTCTTTGCATATTTCTTTTTACTCACATAAGTCTTCTCAATCTCTTACTTCCTTTCGTAGTCTCAGCGAGTCTCCATCGCTAATGAGTCACGTCATCTTGGCATCTTTTCTGAAGGTGTTAATTACAAATGTGCTGGAGAACATTAGAGATGCTGCGGAAAGAGCTAGGGTTGGAGACAGAAAATCATTTGTCATTTGGCACACAAAAGTGCAGGAATATTTAGCTTAAATTAAATTGAAAGTTGCATACCAAAAAGTAAAACATCTAAGTCAAAGTTTGGAGATGCAGCAACATTTCGTAGCTAATATTTCAATCAAGCACAGACTCCATTAAACGTGAATTAAACGAGTAAATATTTAAAACAAAGCGCACTCATAAATCTCGAAATCTGTTGCACCCTTTTGCAATGCGAATTCCAATTAAATAATCATCTCGTTTCTCGTTGGCCTGAAACCGAATTCGATACCCGGGCGGCCGATCGCAAAAAGCCAAATCTAATAAAATTTCCAATTATGAAACTGAAAACCTCAAAATCCGTTGAAAAATCCAATTAGAGCCCCCGAACCGACCTACCACCTCCCCCGCCCTGCTGGCTGCAATAAATTAAACTTTTGATTATTGCACACAAAAAATGTCGCGTTAAATTGGCATCTGAAATGTGTGGCATGTGTGGCTCAAATGGGTCGTTTGCCCCAAAATAATGGAATACCGAAGCCAATAGCTAAATGAAACCAATTTGATGTCGGGGCTTTTATTTTGTGGCAGCTGGATATCAACTCAATTTCACGAAACATCAAACATTTGTCACTTAATCAGGACACAAAACGAGGCAAATTAGACCGAAATCAGTCAGGGACACACACACAGGACATACGCCAGAGAGAGAGAGAGGGAGAGAGAGCCAGGAGTGGCTATACAGAAATGGATAGCCAGCCACTGCCTTGGACAGTCGTTGAAACTTTCGAAAAATCAAAGTCAATTAAATTTTGAGAGGCATATCGAAGAGCGATCCATGATTGATGGGCCCCAATTGCACCCGTCCGACCGCAAAGTGGGGCCCCAAAAACGGACCCAAAGGACACGGACACAGACAGGCAGAGGGACAGCGGACAGGGGACAGCCATAGTGGCAGGGGCAGAATGTACTCGTTAAGTGCAGCAAACACCGCACATTACGGCGATTTGTTGCAGGCGACGTAACGACGAAATGGAGCCCAAAACCAACACAAAGATATCCCACTCTTAGCTCGTCCTGTCTCGCTTCCACCAAGCCATGATTGATTGACGTCCTTCCACGATGTCCTCCATGTGTGCGGGTTTTGTGGGTGTCTGTGTGGATGTCTGTGTGGATGTCTGTGTGTGGGTATACCTATCCTATCTGTGCCTGCGAGTGTGGGAGACCACAGAAACCGGCGTGCGTGACAAGCTCTCCCTTTTCGGTCCGTTCCGTTCTGTTTCGTCCACGTCCACGTCTACGTCCTGCACTGCTGCCCCGCCTCGCTGGCCAATCGGGTCGGGTGCCGTATACAAAATGCTGCATGCCTCGTGGCGCATACATCGCACCTTAATGTTGTGGCAAGGGGCTTAAAACTTTCCACACAACTCCGAGCACGCTCAGGTGGCGCAAACTTTGCCCGAGAATGAATTTCTCTCCACTCGCCACTCGAAACTCCTTTCGTTGCACACTCTGTGGCGGGCCGTCGCCCCGAATGTTGCATATAAATCTCGTCTGCCTCCTGCCTTTTAATTTATTTTGTTGCCCCTTATTCGCTCGCCCTCCCACTGTCTCCCTCTCTCTGTGTATGTGCCACAAAATATGGGAATCGCTTTGCCATTTCAAGCAGAAAATTATGTTACTTTTGTGGCTGCTGCTGGTGCTGCTGCTGCTGCTGTCTGGATGCCTTTCTTGTTTCGTACAGCATTTTCTTTATGGCATTTCATATTTTACTGCCTCTAGCTGCGTCCCTCACTTAGGCGCCTGCCTGCGGTTTATTATGCGCTGCATCCTGCCGAAGGGGTGAGGGCATCCAGCGGGACGGGTCTCTGCCTCTCTCTCTCTGTCTCTCTCTTTTTGTTGCATTTGGTTTTGGTTATGTTTTTTGGTTTTTTGGTTCCAGGGTCGTGTATTTATCCGGGCTACATCCATCAAACATCCACTCTCTCCGGGTTTATTCGCAATTAAATCAACAGATTTATTCCATACATTTATGAACAATATTTACTCGGCAGCTATGGCCAATCAATTTTTGAATGGCACATAAATCAACTGAAATTTCCATGCGCTTTTTAGTGTTTTCCCCGTTGTGAGCTTTTGATTGTTCTCTTCTTTGATGGCTGGCATACATTCTGTGATGTGATGTTCTTCTGGATAAGAAATGATGGTCTGCTCTGCTTTAAATGGCTTGAGAACTTCGCTCCATGGAAAAGCATCCCTTTAAGTTTGCCCATTCAGGATATTGCTGGCTCATTCTCCTGCCTTCCGGCTGTCCTGCTCAATGGCCAAAAGTTTGCCAAGTCACTGGCTGGAGGAGCAGCAGCTGCAGCAGTAGCAGCAGAGCGATCTGTTTTCTTCCAGTTTCCATGCTGGCTTTTCAGCCTTTCAGCTTTTTGGCCAGTTGCCCGGCAGTTGCAGCGGGAACGTGAACGTAGTTCAAGTGCCAAGTGCTCGACAACAGCAACTTTGATTAACTTACCAGACGCGGAGATCCAGCGAGAAACAGACAGAGACAGAGAGAGAGCGGGAAAAGCAAGAGCTGGAAAATCCTCGTTGGCATCTGTCCCCCAGTTCGTTGTTGCGCCCCATTAAACCCACACACAGTCAAGGCATTCGGAGGGGGAGAGGCGAGTGGCAGGGTTCTGCTTTGTTTCAGTGTAAATTGTGAAATTACTACGCATGCAAATTAATTGGCAGGACATGCCACAGACGCGGATGGCAAGCAGCGGGAGGCAGGCGGTGGCCTAACCTTTGTGCCAGTGCCTGTGCCTGACCCCCGTCGCGACAGAGAACTGGATTAGCGGTTTATTCAATTTCATTTAAATGCAAAACATCGCGAACAAAAACCCAACAGCCAGGGGTCAGCGTTGGGAACTTTCTGCCAAAAAATAACAAAAAAATAAATAAATAAATTTTCATGAATGAAATTCCAGCGATGCAAAGGAAGGTCCTTCCGGCCTTTAAAACTTTGTGATATTACAGTGCCTCATAAAGAGGCAGGAACTTTGATTGATTTTCATAAAGTTCTGATAAATTGAAGGCCTTTGGCTGGGCAGAGCATTCCCAAAGGCGGGCCACAGGCCACGCATCCGCTGCCCTGCCCGAAAAACAATTTTCCCTTTCCATTCGGGCGCTGCCAACCTGAACAGACAAGTCTCAGTAGAAGAAGGGAAAGTCTTGGCATGGAAAATAAATTACGTGGAGCCCACCGAGGGCTTTCGCTCTCTGTTATGGAATATGACAAACACCTGCTGATTGCTTTATGACTACAGTTCTACCCCTCCCATGCATGGCAGCCCAAACGGTGCTGCCTTCTCCTATTCAGCGTCTTGGCAGCTATTTATGAGAGCTTTTCGCTTTTTATTTTGCATACAGCAAAGAAGTTTGCTGCGCTCCTGTTGGCCCTTGGCTGTTGGCTGTTGTGGCTGTTGACACATTTAATGCTGATTAATGGCTGTGCCATAGAGCACGCCACATATAAATGAATTGTAATGTGGCAGACGCGCGCCATTCAAAGCGACACAGAGAGAAACATAAATGGCAGGAGTACGCATACGCTTACGAGTGCCATTCGTAGTGTGTAGCGGACAGACACACATTAATCTGCCGTGAATTATGGTGATTGGTGCCTAAATTTATGATTAGAGGGCCGCTGACACATGTAACGGCGGGTAATAATCATTTGAAGAGTGCTTCCTATTATTATATTAAATAAATAGTGGGGTTCCGGGCATCAGTTCCCAAAATTCACTCTGCACTGGCATTTATTTGTTGGGATTTGTTGGGGAATGCTAACATGCTTGTGGGCTGCCAAATGCAGCTGCAACATTCCAGGCCATGCCGCAAAAAGCCAATTTCCAATCGAATGCCATCGAGTGCTGCCAAGCCGCAACCTACAACAATCCACCCACAAAATGATCAGCCAGAAACATTCAATTAGCGCCCAAAGCTATGCTATAGCTTCCCTTCTCCCCTCTGTCTCTCTCACTCGCTGATTCTCTGACTGCAGTGGCAGTGGCAATAGCAGTGGCAGTGGAAAGCCAATTAAGCAGTTGTCTATTAGGAAGAAAACCCTCCAAATGCCAGACCACGCCCCTCAAACTCTGTAGCTGCAATTAGCAGGCTACCGCACGCAGCACACTCCTCGCCCCACCGTTGATTAGACCAATGATTGAACAATTGGTTGGCTCCAGGGACAGCCCCGTGACGTTTAATATGGCAAGATGGTAGTGGCAATGGCAATGAAGCGGAGACTCTGATGATAACGATAATGGAAAAGAACTTGGGCTAAGTGCATTGCCTTTTCGTATTTACATTCTTCAGTGACATCAAATAATTATGTTCGCTGGCTAATTAAATCTCTTTATGGTGCACAACATTTGGCAAATGCAGAAAAACCACATGAAATTAATGCTGCAATTAGCGAGGCAATTGAAGAGTCCTTAACAGCAAATGTCCAGTGAAAATAACAGTTAATTAGTTAATGGATATCACAGCCGTAAAAGTAGAGAGTGGGAAAAGCCTTTAGGATGGGGATTATTGCAGGGATTAGGAGAGCCATAAGGACACACTTCACAGCAAAGAATTTCTCCATCAACCCCCCCGACCGAGTCGTGTGCCCGCTCGAACCATATTTCAAATATTTATGGCATTATTTGTACATTATTACTGGCTGCTCCTCCTGTCTTATTCGGCTCTGCGTCTCTTTGCTCTTCTCGGCACCGACCTCTGTCAGAGGTTTGCTTGTACCTTCTTTTTCTGTTAATAAAAACAGAAATTATGAACACGTGTAAAGGGGAAAGCGACGCAAACGTAGACGCAAACGGGGGCACATGAGCACATGAATTGCCCTGGAAAATTGCGATGCTTTGGCGTTTCAATGCTATATTCGATTCCTTTTTTTTTTTTTTTCATTGCGCGTATATTTTTTGCACTGACACATGGCACGAGGAGAGTAAAATGTCGACGGCTGCCTCTGCCGTGTGCTCCAACAGAATTCACAGTGACGGCGGCGGAGCGTCGGTAGCAAGAGAGGGAAGTGGCCGTATTGGATGGGACAGGAGTGGCAGCATCGGTAGAACGAGGAATGGCAGCACTGCCAGCATCGGCAGCATCGGCAGGGACACACATTATTGACATAACTACAAACAATTTATGGGCAAACAACGGTTACGTTACGTCTCGTTACCCCCACGACAACTCTGGTGCCGTGCCCCCAGATCTCTCACATCCAATGAATGTTGGCTGCTGGCTGTTGGGCTGTTGGTTGCTGCCATCAGAGTCGTAATTGAATTTCGTTGCATGCAGCAGCGCTCCCGTTTTTTGCCCGCTTATGTTCCCCGCTCGACGATTGCATTTTTGACAGCCAGCCCAGCCCAGCCCACACAGTTCGTGGCTTAAATAATAAATGAAATGACTTAATACCGTATTAAAGCATCAGGAGGCGCCGCGTCCCCGATCGGCTGAATCATGCACGACGACCCGACCCCACCCCACTCTGCACAAATCCCTCGGCATCTATGCGCCCCAACTATGGAATGTACATACGGCAGTGTGCACTGTACAGTGGTATACGGGTAAAGCGGAACGGGTCGAAAGTCCTTTTGGTTCATTGCATGCTCCAGGGAATATCTTTGGGTCGCTTCCGACTGGGTTTTGGGCGCAAAAATGTTAGAATAAATTACGAGCAGTCGGTGGGAGCTAATGGATGTACAGTTTTGGGGATTAGTTTGTTGTTTCCCAACACTGACGCTATGGTATTAGATTTTAAATACTTTTTGCAATATATTCCCATTATTCTAATGCATTTTTTCCTCTCTTCCAGGTGAGTATTTCCATATCTATTGGACCAAACCACACCCCTCAATTATTGCCCATTACTGAGTAAGTTATAGTCGGATTAAGGAAGTAAATCATTGATAAAAAAAACGTGAATATTCATCGCCATTTTGCAGTTAAATTATGAGCCAACTTGTAAGGGGAAGACCACTCCCATAGCCCAGACTATTCATTCTGTTTAATCCCTTAGAAGCATTCTCTATGCTTGCATGGAACTTCTGTATGGAATATTCCCAAAGAGCCTTTTGCATATTTCGCGCCTCGACTGGCTGATCTCTGGGTCTTTGTCCCTTCCGGTTCGCTCGCAGTTTCCCTTCCTTCCTTCCTTTCAGTATTTCGCAGGCTTTCAATCCTTTTGGCTTTTCAGTTTTTGAGTTTTTCAGTTTTTCGTTTTTTAATTTGTTAAATTGTGTCTGGTGGCAGAACGAAAAAAAAAAAAAAAAAAACAGAACGGAAGGAAAGGATGGAAAAGTGGACCAAAGTTGCAGGCAGACAATGCCAGCGGCAACAAAGTGCCACATGAGTGGAGAAAAGGGTGAGGGCACTGTGGCACAGGCACTGGGACTGGGGACTGGAACTGGAGACTGGCACTGGGGCCGAATGGGTGATTTTAATTTTAAGTGCAAGTGCCATGACTTTTGCCAGTCACTGTGTGAGACTTTCGACGGCGATGCATGCAGCCTCCTCCACATGCCGATGTTGCTGTTGCCGTTCCCATTCCCATTGCCATTGCCTCTGCCTGGGCTGCCTTTTCGGTGTCGTTTTTCGTTTTCATTTGTGAAATTAAATTTTGCATACGTAATGGTGGACGGTCGGGACCGGGCCGGGGCCTTTTGTCGGCGCCTGTAACTGTTACCCATCATGGCATCCCATCATACTCGTGCCGTCCGGCCGTCGCCGTCACCGTCGCCATGCATATGTGAGTGTCAGTCGGGCAGTTATTAGGAGCTGAAATGGCAAGACGTTCGCTCTGTTTCGTTGTGCGTTCTGAGCTCTGCTCCGAGTGCCATGTGCCTGTAATTAAAACAACTTTTCTCTGTCTCTGGCATCGTCTTGCTCATCAAAATGTTCGCCATAAAATCCCTGGCTGCTGCTGCTGCTGCTGATTGTGCTGGCTGTGCTGGCTGGCTGGCTGTCTTCCTCCATCATTGTCCATAACAATGAGGCACTGTCGACGACACGCTGGCTCATAAAGCTTTACGACCAGGCCCAAACCACACACACACACCCCCCCACATATACACAGACACTCTCCCATGTGCCTGCGCCTGTCTGTTGTGCCCATTCATAGCCCCACGGATGGGATCGAATGAAATGCGATGCGATGGGATGGGATGGGATGGAGGAGAAATCGCTTTGTTTGCGCCGCTCGCAGGTGCTGGCCGGCACCACTACGTGGGCTTTAAATTAAATTATTGGTTTATTTATGAAACGAAATGGTCATCAAATTGAGATTGTGATTGCAGATAACGTGCCACGACCAACAGGATGTGCTGGCCAGGCTATATAGCGATTTGTAGGAGTCATAAAAATGCTGCGATACGAGCCCCAGCCCCCACCATTTCGGGGCAGCAGCTTTAAGTTGAATAACGATTCAGGAGAGTTCGCAAAACTGTTCGGCAGAATCTCCCCCATGAAGCGGTGAATTCGGGGAGTATTTTTCATTGCATTTTCCATTGCATTTTCCATCCAAAGAGCTCAAAGTTTAATTCCCTCTCTCAAGTTCATTTCGACAATTGAAAAAGCAATTTAGGAGGAATTCTCAGTCTCCGTTTCCTTCCTTTTTCTGTGCCCTACGGCACTCCAAATACTTTTTTCGTTCTGCTCTGCTCTTGCCCGTGTTTCTTCAGTCGGACGACAGTTTTTGGCCGCCGGCATTCATTAATTTACCGCAACATTCCCGGCATTTACCAACACTCAACCACAGGAAGCGAGGAGACGACACGGAAAGTCTGCGTCTCCCCTAAGCCCCTCAAAAGTATCGACAACAGCAGCACAGCACAACGGAGAGGGTGCAGGCGGAGCAATAGAAAATAGTAACAGAGGGAAAGGAGAAGAAAAAACTAGGAAAGGGGAAAAGTTTTGCAACAAATGTCCAAAAGCCACTTAACGGCGAATTAGAGCGCAACAACAGCAACAACAACTGCAGAATACGGAAAAGGAGAACTGAGAGAGAGAGAGAGAGAGCATTGAGAGCAGCGACAACTAACTAACAAAAAAGTACAGTTAACGCTAAAAGGATACGCAAAACTTTTCAAGCGTGCAACAGCAACAGCAAACACAAACCGCAGCATGCCCCAATGCGATGAGAAGTGTTCGCTCCCCGTGCAGAGCCAGACCCAGACCTCTTACTAGCTCCGCTCGCTGCCTTCCTTCCAATGGGCTTCAAGTACAGTTGTGTACGCAGTTAATTGATGATGTCCCATCAAATTGTAACAACTTTCGGCTTTGGCCAAACAAATTGCAGCCTACTTTCGGCTCCACCACACACCCACACACACTCCACAGAGGAGAGCAGACAGACAGACAGAATTAATTGTCACTGGGGTGAATTTGCATTGCAAACAATGAATATACTGTGACAGAGCAGCGTTTTCTCGCTGCTAAAAATTGCATAACAAAGTGTGGAGCGGAGCATACAGCCAGCCGCAGCCACAGCCATCATTTAGCTTGCAAATTGCTTTTTCGGGGCTGGACAATCCACGCAATCCTTTAGGTCCCAACCTCCCCATCCCCTTCCACATCCGAGCTGGCAATTTGTCAGCGGAATCATGCAACAAACGCCACGCCACGCAACGCTACGCCCGTGGCCTCCTGCCGTCTCGCCTTCTTCTGATTGAGCATGTTTTTTGGTGGGAAAGTTTAATTAAGTTTTGTGGCCTGATTAAATATGTAAATATTAATAACCCACAGAGCCAGCAAGAGAAAGAGCGCGGGGGGGAACAGTCTGCTCTCTGCTCTGCTCTGCTCTCTGTTCAGAGCTCATTAGGCACAACTTAAACTATCAATCATCGGGCTGTTTGGCTAGCGTTGGACATATTTTTTTGTTCGCCTCAATTAATCAGTCAGCGACAGCGGCCGAGTACAGTCTGTGCCCTAAATCTTAGTTGGTTTTCGATTAACTATTTTCGAATGCTGCAATTAAACCTTAATCTGCTTTAAGTACACATGTGTGCATCCCAGAGGCATTTCTGGCTGTTCCGTTCAATTAATTAAGGCAACTTCCGCTGGCCGATAATGAGGATTAAATATGCATTGCATTTGGCATCCAATTAGGGGAAAACCACTTCTGTATCGATTTCCAGCTGCAGATACCTGCGCAGATACCTATGCAGAAGATGCCACATGCTTAGCTTACTTTTCCCCAATTGAAAATTGCATGCCAGCTGAGGTTGTTTAATGAGCACAAGCACAACTGTACCTGCCTAACTGTAGGTGCAGTCACGTGTGCGTGCGGCAAGCCAGGAGTCAGGCAATCCTATCTGTAGCCAGGGACAGAGGGCGAGAGAGGAAGAGACAATTCTGTGGCAACAGCATAACTCCAGACATCGCTGCAAATCAAATATGCAAATACGGGGTAGGGGCAGGGGCAGGGGTAGGCATTCGGTAAACCATTTTACAACATGTGCACGGGGCAGGTGGCATGGTGGCATTGGTGGCATGCATTAAACCCACAGCTCGACAAGTTTTTGATAGCAGGAAATTTGCAATTTCTGGCATTAAATTTCCGTCTTAACATTCATTTCAGCATCGGCAGCAGCAGGCAAGGGGCAGCGGGAGGTGGGGTGGCAGGTGGACCCTAAGGACTATAAGCATTATGCATTTGCATTATCCTGTTGCCCAGAGTCAAGCAGCACACATACATGTGCGTGTATCTGTAATTATCGAGTGAGCTTCAGAGTATTAAGTGCTCAAAGTCGAGCCGAACCCAGTCAGCCAGCTGCTTGCTGGGAAAAAACCTTACCTTTTCCTCCTTCGAGGCTGGGATGGGGCGTGGGCGTCGTGCGTGCCTCGAATACTCAAGGAATTGGAAATCGGAAGACTGCGCTCAAATGTATGCTAAGCTTTCTGTTTATGTATTTTATTTCTCCTTGGCAGAGCGGCAGAGGCTGCCTTGCAGGCGCGCTGGTTTCCAGGGGCTTTCCATAGCTCAAATGACTTAAATGATAGGTGAAAAATATTACATTTGCCCCACCACTCTGCCCACTCCTCAGCCTCACTCCCTCTGCGAATGAGAACTTTGCCATTTCGCTTCAGTTCGATTATCGTGCGTGAGGCATTGGCATTTTCATTCTATCTGCCACACGTGGGGCAGGAGGCAGCTGCTGCCTCCTCCTCCTCGCGTCTGTTCTGCAAACAAATGCCAACATTTTGCATTGATTTTCTAATAACAATTTTGTTGGATTTGATTTGGAATTGAATTTCACCTGACGATGTGCTTGGGGGATTTCATTTTAAAAGGGGCAAATAAATATTGGATGATGAAGGTAGATGCTAGGTAGATGGTAGCTAGATGGTAGGTAGCTGGTAGGTAGATGATAGGTAGCTAGATGTGTGGCATCGATGTGTCTTTAGAAATTGGATATGAAATATTCTGCCATTAAAAATACTCTATCAAACTCTTTCAACAGCTGCAAGAGTCAATCTCTTTTCAGACTATAAATTCCACTTTAAATATTCTTGCCCCCATTGCCCTCGGGGCACTCGTCCAGCCTTGAGAACTCTTTATTCTCACATTTTCCCCCCCATTGGCCCATTGGCCCATTGGGTGACCTCCTTCACAAGAATTTCCATGTCTCACCTCAACAGGAAAAATATAAAAAAATAAATAAGGAAAAAGAGTCTTCAACTTTTGCTCTTTCTGTTGCTGCTGTTGACTTATTATCGTTTTATTTATATGTAGGTACGAGTATGCGTGTATATTCCCTCCCTCGCTGGCCTTGCAACCAGCCACAGAACCGCCCCGCAGCCCCCCCACAGTCCCGTTATATGTCAGGTTTCTTTTCAGCTTTCAGTGCTGACTTTTTTGCATAAATATCCTTGCAGACCCACGAAGAGAGCAGACCAGACCGCACTTGTCACACGTCATTTGATTTGCTACTTTTTCAAATGAACAAAACAGCAACAGCAACAGCAGCAACAACAACAGCAACCCGGTCCCAGTTCCAGTCTCAGTCTCAGTCCTGAGGCAAAACTTTGACAAACACTTGACGACGCCAACGACGACGACGACGACGCCGACGATGTCGAGAACTCTGATTCGAGAGGAACTACTGAGAAGAACTCGGTCTCAGTGTCGGTCCCGGTCTCAGGCTCAGGCTCGGCTCAAGTGTTTTTTGCACAATTTCTTTTCAATTCAACAAAAGTGGACCGACGACCAGAGTGGAGGCCTTTCCTTTCGTTTCGTTTCCGTACCCAACCCAAACCCAACGCAAAACCCAACCCAACCCTCTCTTTTGCCATGCTAAACATCTCTTTTTGTGCTGCTTTTTGTTTTTAAGGTTTTTGCATCCTTCCATCCTCGTCCTGGGGCTCTAAGGGGGCTCTATGTAGTTTTGTATGCATAGAACTTGCGGCTTTTGGCCGTCCATAGACCCCCGACCTCCTACAATTCTAGAGAATGAGTGGGCCTGGGCCTGGGCATGGGCATGGGCATGGGTGTGGGAAAGATTTTGTCTTTTAGCCTGATTTGTTATTCATGAAAAGGCCGAGGGAAAAGAGCATGGAGCGGGCAGGCAGGCGGGCGGGTGTGGGGCTTTGGGGCCAAAAGAATGCGAATAGAGCCAAGGAAATGGTTAAGAAAATGCCGAGCACACTTCTGCGGTGTGCCAAAGAGGAGTGCAGAGTGGGCAAAGAGGGTTAAGAATAGTGCATAATAAAGATGTTTGTTGGAGAGCGCAAGCAGCAATGTTTCATTGAGTGGAGGAGCCCAGGGCGAGAGTCCAGGTGCCGCATTCTTTTGGGCCATTTCTGCAGCAACGATTAGCGTCTTTTTGCATTTTTGGGGGGTCATTGGGAGCACGAATCACTCGATTTGGATAGAATTCGGTAGCTGTGGCAGAGTGTGCCCACACAATGCTGTTTTCTATGCCACTCAACAATTGTTCAGGCAAACAATCAGTGCGGGCATCAGACATCTGCACACAGTGGCTGCTTGCTCTCCACCACCCTCTCTTCGCTCTCTCTCTTGACTTGGCTTTTAGCAATTCAATGCACAATTCAGTGCTCGGTGTGCTGTGATTCGGTTGGTCTCTGATTTCAGGAGCTAAAGGAGCTGCTCCCCAAACGTGAGCTCGCTCGCTTGGCAGATTGCATTCGATCCAAGTGAAAGTTAAATAGTTCCAAATATTTGTAAAGGTTTCTCCAGATAGTTGGGCACAGATTTCCACAGCGTCCACTGGGAAATTTCGAGTACTGTTACCAGGGTTTTGTGGTGTTTCCGCATCCATTAGTATGCAAATCTCTGTGCAGTGCTCTCTGTCTCTCTCTGCTTAACCTAATGAAATGCATCCACATATTTAATGTAACACAGCATAGAGAGCTGCACCCGGAGGGTACAAATGAGGGGACATTTGCATATCCCACATGCAATTTATTTATGCTAAATAGAAAAACAAGCAGCGACAAAGGAATTTTATGCATATTTTGCAGCAAGCACCTGAAACTATGCGATGGACGGCTAAATAATGCGCATTAAAATGCAATTAGCTGGAACAGAGCGCTCACAACAGTTACACCAACAGTTACACCAACAGCTTCATTCAACAACGAACACACACACACACACACACACATGCAAATGGCTGAGTAGGAAGACCCTCAATGTTCTCTGTGTGTGTGTGTGTGTGTGTGTGTCGTGTCTGGCGGTGGCTTCTTTCGCAAGCAGCCAGGCAGCCGCAGCAGCGGTGCTTCAAGTGCCATTTGGGGTTTTGTTCTGCTTTGGTTGCTGTATGTTTTTCTTGCTGTGCCGCTTAAAAGTGTGCTAAATTTAGCAGAAGGCCGCGCCCCACACCCACAGCCCCACGTTCACCTCCCCTGCTGACAGAGAGCTGTGTAATGAGCTAGAAATTAGTTTATGACGAAGGTCGTCCACAGACCAGTGTGCCAGTGTTCCACTGCTCCACTATTCAGTCTCTCCACAGAGAGCAAAGTAGGCCGAAACAGAGCCGGGCAGCAGTGTTACTCGGTTGTTTCGGCTTTCATATGCAAACAATTATAATAGGCTTGAAATGAAATTTTAAGCTTTTCATTTCTGTCAGATGCGCGACAAAGATAAACAACGGGTCTGGCAGAATGGCAAAATGGCAGAATGTGTGGGACAGGCAAAGGCGAAGCTGTAGATACCCTTAAATAATTATTGGATTTTTATCAACTTTAAATGGAGCTAACAATGGGACTGACGCAATATGGGAACTCAAAGTCGTTGAATTGCAAACATCTGCACAAAATCGTAGTATCCTCCCTTCCAGGGTGCCCACACACACAAAGCCAACCCTGACATGTGGCTGAGGCATTTTGTTTACCCAAGCTGAATATGAAATTTATGTGGCATGGGATGGGATGGGATGTAGGGATGAGTTGTGCGGAGTGTTTCTGTTAAGCTCTCGGCTCTTGGCAGAGCAGAGAATTCTAATTTTGCAGCAGCTCCTCCTGGCTCGGAGGGATCTATAAGTATACTTTTAAATGGCGCCGCTTGTCGCTTGGCCCTGCTCCTGCTCTGGCAGCCATCGATAAATAATGTTGTGTTTGTGTTTTTTCCTGTGTGGCATGCCCAAGAGTGCGTGTGATTGTGAGTATCTGTGTGAGTGCATATCCGTATGTGCGCACGCTGTGTGTGTGTGTGTGTGTGACGCTGTGTGTGTGCGGTTGTCATAAATCAACATTTACATGGTGTTTATGTTTTTTGTGTGCCCGCCACACCGGAAAAGGTAACAGACTTCGAACGGTGAAATGATTGCTTGAATGGAAATGGAGCGGAGCAGGGGAGCCAAATGTCGGTTTGGCATTTAATTATAGATTGCGTGCGTGCGTGTGTTCCCCCTGCCCCTCAATTCTTTTGTCATTAGATTGATGTAGGGCTGAATGGAAAATATATTCCGGCAGATACACACAAAAAGAAATTACTTCATTAAGGAAAATGATGGGAAATTTGCGTGAATCGAATGGGGATTTGATTAACAATAATAAAAGAAAGCAATGCGAACAATGGCTATTGCTCATGCTTTCATTTGATGTACCTTCAATTTATCTGTGTTAGGCTCCATCTTCGTCTCGTTTAGCATCCCCGAGTGAACAGCCCACAAAACATTAATTTCGCCTAACCCTAAAAGCAAAATGTTGTCAGACTTGCTGATGATGATGTTAAGGAAGTGCGTCCAAATGACTTTTCACTTCATCTGGGGCAAGCTTCTGCATTTATTGAGTGCAGAGGCGGATCTAATGTGACTGCGGAACCCTGTTTTGGAAGCACTCTGCGGCTCTTGTCTACGCCCCTGACATCTGGCCCTGACTCTGACTCTGGCTGGCTGGAAAGCTATTCAATTAGCCGATAAAAGCACAGCGGTGGCCACATGGCCATGCGGCACTGGCACTGCCTGCGGTTCGAATGGAAGTCAGTCTCTGGCTCTCTCTCTTTCCATATATGAAATTAATGATTTCTGAATTAGTTTTCAATGTGTTTGCCGCTGAATGGCAAGTGGAGAGCACTCTACCTTTGCTCTTTGCCTTTCACGGTTCCAGGGTTTGCCTTGATGTCGGCTTTGAGTGCTCAAATTAAATGCACATGTTGAATAAAAGTTTTTTCATGTCTCTCTGGCATTTCATACGCCTTTACTCGTGCTCTCACACTCGTATCCACTTCCATTACCCTCTTCAGTTATGGGAAAAGTTTTAGAAGATGGGGAAAACTCTTCACAGATGCTAATGATATCAAACGAATTTACGAGAGTCTGCGGTGGAGTCGACATCTGTGGAGCTCTATTTCTCTGGATAGCAAAATTTAAAATTCCTTTTTTAATATGTTTTATGGCTATGAATAAGTTCTCCATAAATGCATTGCATTTTACGAGTAGTTTAAACGAAAGACTCTTAGTCTGGACATTTATTCAGGAGCAAAATGGCGTAGAGCCACACCGCATCCTCTTTGCGATAGTTAATACTCTTTGGTTCAGGCACCACCCAACCTTGTTCTATCTCTTCCTATTTTTGGATAAACTTTCCTCTAATGCTCTCATTAAAAATACATGCACGTGGCGCAACGCTGTCCCAGTGGATTTGGAGAATGTTGCAGGAGGAGCTGGTCGCTCTCTCACCTTTAAGGGTCAGAGACAGGCAGACATGCAGAGGAAGAGGGGCGGAAACTATGGCTAAATAAAGATCCAGCGTCATCATAACAACTTTGTTTACGACGCCTCGAACTGACCTTGACTGCCGAACCGAACACCGAACACCGAATACCGAACTCTGGAAGCCGCCCAAAAGGAAACCCTTGGCCTTTTGTTGGCCCCGAAACAAAATGGAGAAGAGAAACCGAAAGCAGAGAACACGAGTATGCCTAAGCTTTGTGGATTTTCATTTTTTATGGCTGTGTGTGGGCACAGAGGGGCACAGAAACCGCAAAGTCATAAGCCCATTAGCCCATGGGATGGGCTGGGCGCGTCCCCCGGTTGAGGCATTGTTTTAGGCAGTCCTTGTCCCTGGCTCTGGTTCTGGTTCTCCATTGCCTCTTGCTCTGTTGATGCGGAAAATGAGCAAGGAAATAGAGAAAATTCACCACACACACACAGAGTGAGGCGGGGCGGGGATAACGACACCGAAGCCACAAGGACGTCGACGGCGGAGACGACAAGGTCTTGTTAGGTTAAATTATGCATAGATGCCACGCCCATCCCTAGCATTACAGGCAGCATATGCATACACCTTGGCATTTGGTAATTGAGGGAGCAGAGAACAAGACCAAAAACCAGCAACTAAAATCAGCATCAGGCAGCAACAATCAGCCCCCGTTTGGGGCGGGGGCTGTGAGCTCAATAATTCAAAACAAACAAGAAGGATATTTTGTGGATCTATCAACTAGAAGATACCCCACACTTGAGTACGACTATCTCTGGGAATATACGGGTAGATAAATACATATGTTTCTCTTTGTATTAAAAGTCGTGGGTTACCTTCTAAGAATTGGAAAACGCTTCCTCCCTTGCACAAATACAGTACACCCTTGTGTGAGTACTCTCAAGCACCTCCTGCCAACACCTTTTTAAGCACCCACAAATAAGAGAGCTTTGGCTAATGGAAATCATTTGAATATTCCACACAGCCACAAACGAAACTTGGAAAACATCAAAGAAGCCGCACAAAATTTGTTAAGCAATTTTTGTGGTCAAATAAAAGACCCCACAGAATGGTCCAAATAAAATAATATTTCAGCCAAGAACAGCTTTTAGGGCAAGCTGCAACATTTGGCCAACGAGAGCCAATATTTGCCCAATAAATAATAAGCAAAGCCACAGAATGTGGCCTCATCTGGAATATTGCTACTTGGGCCAGAGAAAGTGCAGAAATCGAGCACTTGAAGCATGAAAGTATTTACAGAGGGAATAGGAAAAGAAGGAAAAGCCACCCACACATACGTTCTGGAACGGTGGGGTTTTCCTTGCTGCACTTATCATTCAAACGGTATGGAAATTGCTAGTTCAATAGCCACGAGCAATGGCAGTATCTGTGCATGTTTCGGTGGAACTTATTCGCCTATTGAATTCAGAGCTAAATAAAAGATTGATAAAGATTCCAGATTCCTTTCTCGATTCATTTGCCTGGCAACTGTTTCTTCCCCCAAAAACTGTTCAGTAGTTCATATAATTTGTTCACTTTTCATTTAGAAACTTTTCGGGATTTATATTAACGATGAAGTGAGGGAGAGACACTGCCAGATAACAACTTCCCCGAATGTAACCTCCAACGAGGAAATTGAAATGCAAAACTCGTGCTCCAGCAACTGTCTCTACGTCTGTCTATCGCAGAAGACGGAGTCCTCCAGAAAAAACCCCCTTAAATAAATAAATTCTTGCAAAATTTGCACAAAAATAAAAATAATAAAAAAAGGAAAATGTAAAAAATGAAGGAGAAAAAGTAGAAAATGTTTTGTCTTGGGCAGAAGTAACGAAAGCAGCCCGAACTGAGAGAGATACAAAGATACAGAACGACAGGCAGACAGACAGACAAACAGACAAACAGACAGTTGGAGGAGGATGGGGATGAGCAGAGCAAGGAATAAAGCGAAAGACAAATGCGAGCGACAGGACAACCATTTTTATGGCCCCAAAGGATAAGTGTATTACAACAGCAAAAACAACATCAACAGCTACGCTGGCAAAATTTATATGCAAACGGCAGAGGAAGAATAGGGCGTGGCGTCCAGATTGGGGTTATCCGAGGGGCGGGGTGTGGGGCTAGAGCGTTAGTTTTTTGCTCGTGGCGCGTGTAAAGCGTTCAAACATTTTTAATGTCCATCTGCGTGAGGATTAGCATAAAATCCGCTGTACTTTGCCCGACCCTGGCCCTGATTCGAGGACCCTGGACCCCCGAAACCGCTCTGTCTGCTCGCTGCAGAGACGTGAGGTATAACTTTATGTCCGCTTGGGTTTAAGTGCGGGTCTGGCTGCATGGATGAATGGCTGGATACCCTTCTGTGTATTTATACCTTTCGAATGTCTTGATTTCTCTGCCAGCTTACACATTTTATGGTCTTTAAAGTATCAGATTACCAAATGAAAATGTTGGCCCCTCAAATGGAATAAGTTGAAAGGAAAGCAATAAAATTTATAAGCCCACTGTAGCAGGGGGAAAAGAGAGATATTGCTGGGATAACAGAGACCTGCCTGCAAAAGCTTTACTCATGATGATTCTTTCGCTATTTAATTGCTCGTAAATTAAGTATTTGAGATTCTGGGCCCTCTAACCTCTACCTCATATATTCTGCACACTTTTTTAATCAATATAATCTCTATTCTATTATGTCACTTACCTATTGTCGTTCTCGTTCCCACAGAATGCGTTCGTTCATCGAGGAGAATGAGAAGAACGATCCGTTGATCAATGCTCCGGACAAGAAGAACAATCCGTGGGCTGAAAAAGGCAAATGCGTTATCATGTAATATTATCGTAAACCACAGAAATACCGTAATACCTATGATAACCAGCCAAATAACATCACTAATAATAATAATGCAACAACAACAACAACCAGAACAACCCATTCAACACAGCTTGCAGCTGCAACAACAGCAGCAGCAGCAACAGATCAAGAATACCAATTATTGAATCCCACAACAGACAGCATTCGATGTAGCAGCCATAGAGATGATTCCCAGGATGATTCCTCCTCTCCCCTCCGTAATGATGATGATGAAGATGATGGTGATGACAATTCCCCAGATCTAATCCCCGTAGAGCTGCAACAGCAGCAGCATTACAACAACAACTACTACTACTACTACAACTACAATCTGAGCTATGCACCCGAGGAGTGTGCCTGGGGCGGCAGCAGGCGCCCGAGTCGCCTCCAACAGCTGAAGCGTCGCACGCAGCACGAGCTGCAGCAGTGGCCGATGCTCATGCAGCTGCTACTGCTGGTCCTCTGGCTGAATGCCCGCTTCTGGCGGATCGTCGACGAGCAGGTGACGTACCGGAGGCGGCGTTGGCATTGATTTGGGGGCAGAGAGATATCAAAGGAGCGAAGCGAAGCGGAGCGGAGCAGAGCAGAGCAGGAGACGGATGCACCACACAAACGGGTGCTGATAATGGTGTTGCTTGGTATGAGATCCGATCTAAGCTTAAGTTGAATCACAAATTATGCCCAAACTCTCTTTCAAATCTCATCTCAATAAAATTAATCAAAACTTAGGCTGCAAAACATAGTCAAAGAAAAAGCAAAAGCAAAACCATCTACGAATGTAACACAGAGATCCCCCACATCCCGAGAGAGGGCAGAAACTCTAACGAACAACAATAGCAACAACAACAACCTACAGCAACAAACTACAACAATAGCGAGAGCACTCGCTGCTCGTTACATTTCGCTCACGCACTACTCGTTACATCACATCGTGATCGCTCTCGTCCCATTGCGTTGATCTGTCGTCTCGACTCGTTTCTGTCTCTCGTCGTCTTAAGCTCGTCTTTCTATTTTTCCTCTCTCTCTCTCTCTCTATCTCTCAATCGTTCATCTCTCTCTTTTTCTAGCTATCGTTCCCTAGTACTAACCGTTATTGCTATTTCAGTTCCAGTCGCATGCCATATACATTCTTAGAAGTTTTCCTTTGATATCGCTATATACTTTCCTGTGTTCTTCCACACCTTCTCCACCACCAATGCAATCCACATCAATCATCATCGCATCATCCCAAAAACCCACCCAAAAACCAAAAAATAATCCACACACTAGTCGACAAAAAAAACGCTAACTCAATCATATCAATCATGAGACAAGAAAATAATGTCAAAGCCTCGATAAATGTAACCCACCCATCATTCTGTAGAAGAGAAGCCTTAGAAGCGCCAAAACCCCCTCCACCCCCCAAAAAGTAATCCCATTTTATGTTAACCAGCGAAACCGAAGACGAAGATCTACTAAGAACTTTAATCCAAAGGTTTCCCCCGCCCTAAGCTTGCCTAAGAATCTGAAACTGAAAACTAAACTAAAAACTACCCCAACAGCAAACAAAAAATGAAAAAATCAACAAGAAAATAATCAGAAGAGAAGCAGAGAAGAAGTAGAATCGTATTTTGAGTAGCGCTTCTTGATTTACATATTTGGTAGCCAGGCAAACGCTAACCGAAAACAGCAATTTCAATTGTGTTTCACAACATAAAATATAGAAAAAGAAAAAAATATAAACTATGGATAATATAATTTTATATACAACATACATACTATAGAGTTATAAATTTAAAGGCAGACGCTGTAGTTGATCGATGATTAAGCTTTAGTTCTAACAGAGATATGTTACTTATGATTATCTAGCGACAATTATTATATACGCAACAGACAACAAAAACAAAACAAAACAAACAACACACACAACAATTACACACACGAAAGAAAGATACACTTGAAACAATATGAAGAACAACTAAAAACTAATTGAAGTAGTAGAGGAACCCATGATATTTATACGAGTATATGGAACATAGTTGAAAAAAAAACAAAACTAAACAATTAGCGAGAAATATTTTAGTGCAGTATCCAAAAAGTCAGCTGAAACTTTATATGTTTAAATGCGAAACTGCAAAATGGACTTGAAGAAAGAGCAAACAAGCGGAAAAACTATATTATATTATATTATTAACTATTATTACGAGTATATACGATATTGAGAGGGCGTGCCCCAGGGGCCGACCAACAACAAGAAACAAATATAAGGCGCTGTTCAGCTAATCGACGAAATATATAGTGAAAATCGTTTACGTTTAATGAAATACTAAGTTCAGCTTATCGCTACGCGAATATGATTTCCGTTTACAACTTAGGGATGATGTATGATTTCAGCATTAGGAAGAAAAAGATAAAAAACAAAAGACAACAATCAACAATCAGAACACACCAAAAACACACAGACATTCCACAGACACACACACACATATTCCACACTACGCGGCTACCACTGAGGTTGCCCCACGATGAAAACAAAAACTTGCGAAGTGAAATATAGTTAAGGAAACACTCGAATGGGGGGAATACCCCTTGGGAGAAAAACCTATGAAATAATCCAAAAATATATAGCACATTTAATGTTAATCTTAAGTTGAGGAACAAACAAACGTAGCGAAAATTCAACAGAGAGCGTAACATTAATTATACGAGTAAGTAAGTCGCGCAAAAGACCCCAAAAAGACACCAGCAAACAGAGAAGCCGAAAGGTAATCAACCTACAAAATAAGCAGCAAACGAAATGAAACGAAACGAAATGAAACGAAGAAGCAGAAGGGAAGCGAATTCACCAAATAATTAAGGAAACACTTCAACGAGAAGCGAGAAGGAGACGAACGATGATGAGAATGAGGATGAGGATGGAACGGAGCGAGTGCTCCTGACGAGTGGAGCGGAGATACAGAAATAGCAAAAACACACAATAGAAAACACACACACATAATTAGTGGTAAATTTTAAGAACGAAAACACTCTGCAATCAAACGATAGAGAGATCTGGGCAAACCGAAAGCGAAGCGAAGCTACATCGAAACACACACCTTTGGTGGAAGCACAAAGTGGCAGACATCCTGCTACCAGGAAGAACGATGCAAGAACCCAACAAAAGTGTTTCCATTTCGAAGCAGAAGCCGAAGCCGAAGCTAAAACAGATACACAAAAAACTAAATTAAGGTATTGGTGGTTACAAAAATATTATATATGTATAACTAATTGATGTTAGGAAACGACGACGCTGGAATAACGATATAATCAAAAAGGCCCGAGGGCTGACAATGACACGTTGCGATCCAGCGGCATTGTCAGACCTCGCAGACAGGACGGGAGATTGACATAGTTGGCATAGGGCACATGTCTGGCATATTCACTGCTGCATGTTCCGTATCCATCTTGAGGGCATAACGTCTGCTTATTGGAAGTTGAAATCAAATCAAACTATATGAATATACGAATATATATATGTGTGTATAGTGTTGTACGTGAGAGTGCCATCGAGTGCCGTGACACAGGCTCAGGTTCGCTCAGGCTGAGAAGCGTTTAAAGAGTTCCAGATAGTTGTTTTCCGGCGTCTGACTGTACACGTCGCTCAAGAGCGCACTAAGCACGCCGAGTACCCGGGCACGGAGTTCCGGGGAAACGGGTGTGAGGGTGCCACTAAAATTGAACGCTCGAACGGTCGGCCAAAGGATCGATCTTTTTTGAGAAGAGAAGTCTCCTTCGATGATGTCCATGTCATACGATTTCCACGAGGCCTGGACTGAGTCTGTGCCACGAACACCGCTGGATATCGCTCGCCAAAAATGTACTCGCACTTTCGTCAGTATTTAATCGACTAAATCGTTAATTAACATTCAAAATAAATACAATTAAATATGGGAAAGTCATTTGAAGAGTGAAAAGAAGTGACGTGTCGTGAAGTGAAGTGAAAGGAAAGCGAAATGTTAAATTTTAGTAATTTTTCCAGCAAGTTATAAACGATATATAAATGTTAACGTAATTAATCAGACAGACAATTCTTAATTGATCGGAAGTAGTACTATGGATCGACTCGGGAATTCAATTAAAATCTCGATAGATCGATAGGTGGATAGGTCGATAGGTGAGACGCGCAAACAAAAGGTGCCAAAACGGTTCGACAGACAGAGAAGGTTCTGCCACGAGCAGATCTTTGGGGCGTATGCCGGGAAAAAGTAAAAACAAAAATAAGAAGAAAAAAAACTAATTAAATATAAAGAACACACGATAATCTAGGGCGTAAGTTGATGTTACAACAGTTCATTGAAAAGCGTTTAAATATTATATGGCATACCAGAATATTATGGATTAAACCAGCATTAACTATATATACCTACACATATATATAATACGATATGATATGATATCAAATACAACAATATATTGCAAGTATTCAAATATTCATTGGACAACAAAAAAAATACATAAAAGAAACTTTTATTGTTACAATTTTAGGTGTAAGTCATGTAACAGATAAGATATTTGGACATATAGGTTAACATTCTTACGATATATAAACGATAAACGATAACAAATGATTGATTCTTAAACTTGTCGAATTGCGAACTCAGACAAACCAACAAAAGCACGGTGCCGCACAACATCCACAGGCTAAACCAGAAACCAAATAAACCAAAAACAAAGAAAAACCAAACAAAGAAAAACAACCCAACAAACAATTATAATTTAGTCAAAGGAAAATCTAAATAAAAGTCTAGCTAGTAAGTGAATTTTAACGCAGTAAAGCAAACAACAACAACAACAAAAACACAACATGAAACGAAAGACAAAACTACACGAAAAGAAAGAAAGAAAGAATGAGGAAAGAAGAAGGAGAATTCACCAGCATGAAGGCAAAAAAAAATACACGAAAACTCAAAATAGTATGATATAAACGAAAATGTATTTAGCTGTTAACAAAAACCAAACAAAAACAAAAAACTACTAAACAAATGCAAAACCAAAATACCGAAAACAGAAAACCGAAAACAAAACAAAAAGAAAAACCAAAGCATAAGTATGATTATCATTAAAGGAACTTCTCTAAATAAAAAGTAAACTTTGAAAATCCTTAGCGGAGAAAAACTACCCTCTCTCTCTATAAAAAAAAAAAACAAAAAACAAAAACCAAAAACCAACAAAAATATTGTCGATTGTGTTTTATTTCCCCCCGTCTCCCACGCCACAAAGACCTTCGACGAGCGAAGAAAAGCTTTTCCCCACCAGAAAATCCCTCCAGAAAATGTTTGATGTTGATGTTGATGATGATGCCTTGCCTTGTGTGTTTACTCTCCCCCCAACCCCTCTTTATCCTTTGCCTTGCTTTTGCTTGAGTTGTTGGTATTTATTTGGTATTATTTTGATATATTTTTGCGGTATATTTGCTTCCTTGGGCTGTACATATAATTATTGTGCCTGCGCTTGAGCTTCGTTTTCCAGCAAAATCTAAATGTCTTTCTCCACATTACAACGATTTGCACACTTTGGTGACCCCTCTCCCCCCGCCGGACCCACTGAAATTCGTAACCCTTGACTTCTGAGTCTGAGGTGTGTGTGTGTCTCTTCTTTCAGCTTCAGCTTCAGGGATCAACGTAAGTATGTATGGGAATGGGCGCCTGGGAAGAAAGAACTGAAAACTGTGACAGCTCCTGAGATTCTGGCATCTGCTGTTCGCAGGCAACTTTTATCCTTTCTTGGCAGGCGATAAGCAAACTTTTCGCAACGCAAGTTTTCCTTTCGAATTTTCAGCAAGTTGTCGGAGAAGTTTATCCTCCGGAGTGGAACATGTTTCGTGTAATTAGCAAACGGTGCGTATGCGTGATGGCATTACGCCTCAAGTAAGTGCATTTCGGAGCTAACAGCAAAAACGGTTTTGCACAATTGAAACAGCAAACGACAGAGACAGGCACAGGGACAGAGAGAATATCTTTCTCTCACTGTCTCTTCCTTTGTCCAGTGACAATTCAATTAAATATCAGACTAGCACTAAGACCAGGAATCCTGCCCGTTTTGCATGGCAATTGAAATGCAGTGATGTTTAAATATTGCAGCTACACTCCGAGTACACTCGAAGTGGCCAGCATAGCTGGGTGGATGGTGCGGCATGGAAACTGACGTTTAAATACAATTCGAGCTTAACAAATCAATTGGGAGTCGGTGAACTGTGCCAATGACTGGCACTCGCTTGAATTCGATTAGAAAATGAATTGGAAATTGCTGTTCGCCTTTTGTCTCGACAGAACAATGAATCGTTCGAGAGCAACTCTTTTAGTTGCTTTGAATCATAGATTTGTGTGGAATAAATAAAGATTTTCAATGAATCGCAGAGCAGTTTTTGTGTGTTTATATTTCAAGAGGGAGTGGGGAATGCATACAATTATTTATATCTGCTTTTCAGGAAGCAGATTTTCATTCTTTTCCCCCATTTAAAATTCGTGGTAAGTGGCTCGCATGGTCGTATTTCCCGCTCAAGTGGCTGCCTCTGGTAAAAATCTACATATTTAGACACATTTCATATGCAAATTGGGGCCCGAAATGGCAGCCCTTCCGGATTTATATGCCAATTGGCAAAGTGTGAAATTAATGCGGCCCTGGTGAACGATCCCCGGGATCCGACGAGCAAAAGGAAAAAAAATAAACACACAACAAGCAGTCCGGAAGTGTTTAAATTACCATGAAGCTATAAAAGAAAAAACAGAGAGCGAAGAGACAGCCCCAAGGTGGCGTTGGTCTCCTCTGTTGGTATTTATGACCCGCCGCTACTGCTGTCCCCACATCAAGTATTCATGCCCCACTCACTCGCTGACAGAAAGGTCTCTCCCGGCATGTGGTCGTCTCTTCCAATCAGGGATTCAAAAGCAGGAATCAGCGGGAGATGGAAATGGGAATGGTTCTGTTTGAAGGTTGAGTGATGGCAAGGAGAGAGCAAAGTGTGCTGCCATTGGCTCTGTTCTATTCTGTTCTGTTCTTTAAGCCAAAAGAGTTATCTAGTTAGCCGCACAATCACAATTTGCATATCGATTGACAAAAGTGCATTGAAAACTGTCAAAAACCGCACAACTGCTCGTGCCCGTGCTCGTGCGAATGAATTGCAAATGGAATTGCTGATTGGACTGCAGCAGTCGAATGTTGAATGTAAATCGAGTACTCCGAATATGCAAATCAGTGGACAGACACGACTGTACTTTCCATTCAAGAGTTAAATGTGATTAATAATCGACTGACGGACGGACTGACTGAATGAATGAATGGCAGACAGCGCACAGAACAGCTGGTAATTACAATTGACAAGTGTTCGAGGGACCCTTTTATGCACTCACTCATTCACTCTATCAACTCACCCAGTCACCCAGCACCCATTCATTCGTTCACTTGCAATTTGTTTTGCTCTGTTTGCCATTTTGGCGCCTCAGTGTCGACATTTTCTACGCCATTTGCCTGTCTGTCCGCATTTCCTTCCTTCCGCTTCCTTTCGCAGCGCCACCACGCGCCAACCATTCTACCATTCAGTGCTTCCCGCTCCCGTGGCTCTCATTAAATGCAATCTCTAATGCAATTGACATGGCTTGTCTCTTATCCTCCCCTGCATCTTGCTTCCTTTGGAGTCCTTCGGCCTTGGGCTTTTTTGTGATTTCTGCAGTTCACTTCTCTCTCTCTCTCTCAGTTCTGTTCTGTTCTGTTTGATTATGAAAATTACTTTGAGTGTTGGCTGTTTTTTAATGAGTCGCCACGCAGAATATGCACCAGAGACAGGGATCCTCCCTCCCTTCGGGCTCATCTCTAATTAACATGTCGCATCCTCCTGGGGCATTCCTTATCGAGCATACGCAGCGTTGGCCATAGCCACCACCTGGCTTAAAACTTTCCCCGATTCTCCTGGGTATCTCCAACTCTCTCTCAGGTGGGAAACCAGCAGAGCAGTCAACGAACTGTCAGCATAGGGATTTATCCACCAAAAACGAAGAGGGAAATTCAACTGTTTGACAGTCGGCCTTAGTTACCATCTGACTGACGGACAAGCTGCTTGACAAGCTGTAACCAGAACCAGAAGCTCTCCCCTCCCCACCCCACTTGCCTCCTGCATCTTTAGACCCCAGAACGTGGCTTGATTTAAATTTTATTTAAAAAGTAAAAAGGAAATTATCAGGTTTTACTCTTGGTTTCTCTTTCTGTTCATTTTGTTGTAGGTTTGCGGCGGTCTTTTTCTGCATAAAGTTTGCTTAACGTTTATCTTGCGGTCGCTTTACGCTTTTTGCATGACCGGCAAAAGTTTGTTTGAGGCCGCGGCCTCCTGCCTGCTAATAAAAAGAGCTAAAAAGAAAAGCCAGTGGCACTGCCAGCAGGAGGTACAAATAAGCAAATTTAAGTGAAATTTAAACATGAATAATGAAATGGGAATGGAATGGAATGGAATACGAGGGAGTGCCCAAAATAGTGAAAGGTCACAAAATTAATCAAGAATGTAAAGTCGCGACTTTTTGTGGAAAGTTCTGGCAAAAGTTTTCCCCTGTTTGTAGTTTTCTAGTTAATTTAAATGGCTGCAGAACAAGCAAGAGTTTCCAAGTGAAATATGTCTGCTTTATGCAAGGGAAACTTTTCGGATTCCATTTAGTTATTGATGGAAATATTACTTGCTCTTTTACTGGTACAAACTGGAGGAGAATGGCGCGTTATTTATCTTCTTTAAGGGGTTTAAAGTTCTGTGTTCCTTCACTGCCAGAAATATGCCTCCAGTCACTGCCGAGGTTCAATCACTTTACTTCCATTTTCCTTTCATGTTTTCCATGCCATTTCCCACTGGCCTGCCCTTTTAATATTTTTCATAATTTTTGCAAGAATCAGCCGAGGGTCCTGTGGCTCCGCCACGTCATGCTGTGGATGCTCGACCAGGTGTAAGGAAATGTGGCCCCAAGTCAAATCTTATAAGCATTAATTCTCATTAAATTTAATTGCAACCGACTTGGGTTGCGGCCAGGTGGCAGCCATATCCCTCTGCTATATACATACATATATCCCGTGTGTCCTGTGTTCTGTGACCTGTTGGCTCTGCTCTCCCATGTTCGTGGCACAATTATGCAAATGACTTTTGGGTTGTCCCGCATTCGCGAGAGCGGAGCCGATTAACCCTTTTGTGTGGCGAGGCGTTGAAAGGTTCTGCACTCAATTATGGTGGGGCAAAGCGTGGCAAAAAGTATTATCACCTGCTACCCGAAAAAGCGGAAACAGAACGTTGAATCTCTCGCCTGCTGCAGATCCACAATGAAAGCTGAAACACTTAGCACTCAATTGTTGGTGGATTGCCGGGAAAAGCGCCAAAAAGTTTTCCATGCCGGCAGCCAGAAGCAGAAACTAACTAAACTGCCAATCCCACTGCCATTCACCGACACGGAGATGGAGATGGCGACGGAGAACAAGAGCGAGACCCCGACACTGAACCGACACCGACGAGCGGGAATAAAGAAAATTTGTTTAGCAACATTTTCAAACGGTTTCCATTGGCGTGAGTCAAATTAATTTCGAGTGCCAAGTGGTGCTCTCCCTGGCACACCCGCACCCGCACCCACACCCACACCCATCCTCATCTCAATTAATTTGCCAGCTGCCAGGAGATACATATAGAGGGAGGAGAACTGAATATGGGGAGGAAGACTGGCACTGGAATAGTTGAAGGAACAACTTTAATATGTGGTGGGGCTGGAGCTGGAGCTGGATGCGAGTACTATTTGCTTTCTGCGGTTCCGCTTTCCCTGCAATTTTGGTGAGTGTTTTGCCAATAGTTTTTCTGCTCTCCTTCCCCCCTTCGCAGAAAGATATTCTGTGGCTGTGGCTGTGGCTGTGGCAAGGGATGGGTTGGGAATAATTAAGTAAATGAGTTCGTTTCTGGGGGATCGGATAAGAATAATACCCGAATAACTCGTGGCATTACATTCAAACTTTTAAATGTCAAAGAACGTGACTCGTAAAGGCTTATCCCATAAACCCCACCTAATATATGGATTACAACACTTTTAAATTCTCTTCTCCTTCTCTTTCATTTTTGTTTTCGTTCCTTTTTCGAAGCCTAAAACAATATAATATCCCAATCACGAAAAAACCCATTCGAGTGTAAAGATCCCCCCCAATGAAAAATCCGATTTACACGCTCAAAAAATACACTGGCGGAATAAACAGAGAAAAAATAAATCCAAATTGACGTGTAAGCAAAAACTATTCACGCATAAAACACAGAAATTTACCACAAATAGCAGAGAGAGAGAGGTGGAGGATTACAGAAATCAGGCAGTGAAATCAAAAGAAGTGTGAGAGAGCGAGCAGAGCAGAGCACAGGCGATGAATACGTAACGAGCGAGCGAGCGAGCGCCATAAAGTTTGCAATGCGAAATGCGAACAAAAATGTAAATGGAACTAAACAAAAAATAAATGCTACCGAAGATTCAGATACACTTGAAGATACATCGAGACTAAGGATCGGTCTGGGAATATATTATAGCATCAAACTACAAAATACAAATTCACGAAATTCCCCCAGTCAAAATTCGTAGTACCCTGCCGTTAAGGGTACCAAAAGTCGTGGAGGCAACAAACTACATGACATTTTTAATTATCTAGAACAAGTGCATTTAGCACACACATATACAGCCACACACCCACACAGACACACACACTCAGTGCAATGTGCGAGAACAAAAATCGTTGCATACTTTGCGGGTTGTTGGGCATTTAAATGAAATTTTTGTCTGCTAAATGCAACGCCAGGAGCCAGAGGAGCAGCAGAGCACGAGAAGTAAATGTGTGAAAAAGGGGAGCGTCTGCGGGGATGTGGCAGTGGCAGTGGCAGTAGTTGTAGTAAAAGCAAGTAAGTCAAAGAACGCTCGAAAGCATAATGAGGAGTGGTACAGTGGCAGAGAAAGAGAGAAAGAGGTGCCCCTCTTGAGTGAGTGTGAGTGTGAGGCAGAACCAAAGTTAAACGGAAATATTTGCCCGACACGCAAGCATTTTTCGCTTTTTTGTTCGCCTTAATTAAAGCCCCAGAAGTTTACAGAAACTGCTCCAATTTCAGCAAAGTGCCCGAAGAATATCGAGAATAATCAGACATGAACCTCCCTCTGCCTCAGCCACTACATCCCTCCCTTAAGCCACAAGCCTTTCTTTGGGCCCCTTTTTCGCCATGTTTGCATTGGCAGACAGAGAGCATCCGCAGAGCATCCACAGGAGCGGCAGCAAAGGAGGCCTATAAAAATATGTTTTTCTTTTACGACCAACTTTTGTGGGGCTCGTCGTTCTGCCTCCTGCGTATGCGTACGGGCGATGTACACAGATTTATTAAAATATTTCGCAGAGCTGGAAAAATATGCAATGAGGCAGCAACAGAAGCAGAAGCAGCACCAGCAGTGGCAGTGGCAATGGCAGCGGCAATGGCAATGGCAGCAGGCGGTAAAAGTCACTGGGATTAAGGCGAAGTCGGAAATACTCTCCGACGCGAGAGAGAGAGAGTGAGAGAGAAGGAGAGGGATTAAGGACACAAACAGCGAAGTAATCTGTGAAATCGGTAGAGGGAAAACTTTTAATCAGCTTGGAACGTAGCCTCGGGGCCCAGCGTGGCAAAATAATTATCTGAAAATCGCTGCATCGCGAAATCCCCGAAAAAGTGTGATAACCCACGGATCGGATAGGATATCTACCCATACAGCCAGCCATCCATCCATCCATGCATATCCATCCAATACAAAAGTATGTTGAAGTTAATACATCCCCAGAGGCGCCATTAAATGGCAGGCAGTCGTTTCAGTCGCAGTCTTTTAATTAATAAAACCAAACTGTTTTCACTTGTCCTCCGCCTTCGCCCTCGACGCGTGGCATGGCATGAATTGTTGTTGCGCCTGTCAATGTGACTGCACGGAAGGACCTACTCATCAGAGTGCTGTTCCGCCTCCTGCTGTTCCCACACGCCTCGTTAATTTGCACTTTTCATATGCATATCAAACAGAGAGGCAGAGAGAGGGGGAGAGAAATCAGCATATAATTTAATAATATTTTTGCAGTTTCGGTTGCTGGCAGCTGGAAGCCATTGAAAGTTTTGGGTGCCGGTGGCTCTTTTCGACTTATTTGCCCAACACTCCATCCGCCGCATACTTTTCTCGAGCGAAAATAGTGAAAATAATTTGTGTATTTATTTGCACGGATAAATGCCAAAGCCAGAGCTTAAAAAGGTAGAACTTTCCATGGACAACAGCAGTATTTGTGCAGCACTTAAATTTCGGTAGAAACTTTCATTCAAGAGCCAGAGCCAGCAGAGGGGTTTAGAGGCAGAAGAGATTCTATAACGGAAGCAAGGAAGGAAGGATGGACTGCCTGTGCCCAGCCTGCCTGTCTGTGGGCTGATAACTTTATCAGCATCAACATTTTGCATACATCATTGCGCACAAGGTGTCCTGCCCATCGCCCCCGGATTGAGCGAATGACCAAAATGGGAATATGTTAATACGCCCACAAAAGGGCAACAAAAGTGCACAAATAATGGGGGACCTGCTCTCGAAGGAAGCTGCCTTCCACCCCCATTCCATTCCCGTTCCCATTCCCATTATATATCCTGTGAATTGTTCGGCCTTGGCCTCCTTCTTGCACCTTCTTGACTGCAGCAGGGTATGCTGATTACTTCTGGCCCCCAAACAGATGCATCTTCAAGGGTATTCGCCACTTCGTTGCCCCTCACTGCTCACTCGCATATTTGCTCGTGCTTTCTGTTGTTCTGTGTTTATGTTTGTTGACATGGAAAAGCCCAAAAGTTATTGTTCGCCATCAGCTTCAGCCACGCCCAGCACCAGCACCAGCACTTTGGCAGCCGAGAGTGTGGCGGGGCGAGTGTGGCACAGACATGACCATCATTTGCCTGCTGGCCTAATAAGCGACTCAAGTGTTGGCCCGGAATTAATGCGATCCTCTCCACTGTCCCCGCTGTAGCACACTGTAGCCCACTCTACGCTCGCACTCGTGTCCATCTGTCTTTGTTTGCCTGTTCCAAAAGGTTACACTAACCGGACATCATCATACTATATGCGAGTAGGAGCAGCAGCAGCAGCAGCTCCGTTGGATGTGGGCAGCGGTTGGGTTTTTCCTGTCATCTGTTATGGGGGGCTGGGGCGGCAGAGCTTTGTCTGTTATGGCCCCAAGGCCATGCTAGTTATGGGCCCAAAGTGTGTTAGTTAAGTCACCCATGGTTACGATTTGCTAATGAGAAACGATACTCGTAGATGGCACACGATACACTTCAGCAGAGCCAGCCAGACACGGGCACTATGCTGCAGGGTTCAGTTCGGTCTTTTATTTATGGCATAAATATGTTCAGATGGAGTGATTTCTGACATAACAGCTTCGTTTGTGGATTAAGAACTGCACTGGGAAAGGATTAGCCCACTGGTAGCAGGTTGTCGCCTCTCTCATCCCTGCTTTCCTCTTCATAGGTGTATAATCTGCACTCTACACTCCTTCTTGGCCCACTCTTTCATCGCTAATCTCTTCCCACTCTTGTTGTCCAGTGCACGCTTCCTCTGACCCTCCACAGTCCATCGCCCAAAGAGAGAGGAGGAGGAGCAGGAGGAGAGCGAGTGGCAGGCAGTGGGCAGCAGTTCTTTGTGTACTAATCTCCCTGCTGTCTTTTGGCTTTTAACGACCTCTTACTGGCACTCCCTGACTAGTCTGCTGTCTGCTGATGTCCTTCGCCCTTAGTCCTCTTAGTCCTGCTCTGCCACTGACGCACATTCCACTCGAATAACAACAGCTTTTGATTGATAAGCAGCCATAATAAATTTGTTATTAGCGCTAGCGAGAAAACAGAGAGGAGGCAAAGTGACGGCCAAATGATGCGTGAATCAAGAGACAACAGAGAGAGAGAGAGGGGGAGAGAGCGTGGGTGTGGGTGTGGGTTTGGGTGTGGGGTGAATGACCCTTCAGGGGAGTTCTGGTGCAAACACCGAAATAGATCTCAGTTCTCGTACTCGCACTCGTAATGGATATTAGACAAATAGATTTCCATCATTTCTTTTTCTTCTTTTTGCTTTTCGTTTTTGCTTTTCTTTTTGCCTATTTGTTTATAAATAGCCCAACATTTCCATTCAATGATTCGCGCTTTGTTTCACTTGAACGTGATTTGATTTCATTAGACAGCAAAGGACATCACAGGACGTTGCAGGACCAAAAGAGGGACCAATAGAGGGAACGGTAGAATGAATTCGATCCATGGAAATTCACAGGAAACGAAAATTCAGAAGCAGTCAAGGGAATAGTTTTCCAGCAAAAATGTTCCACAAATTGCCACCCTCCACCCCAGGGGCAGCCTCTGATTAGGCCTCCGTATTGGCACTCGTCCAGACCTGCCTGTCATCGCCCTGCCACCAGCGCAGCCTTTGGGGCACGCCCCATTCATTTGTAATTATGAGTGCCACGCCACAGCCCCACGGAAATTGCCAGTAAAGAAAAAGGGGTGGGGGGCAGGAAGCCGCAGGGCAGGGAAGGGCAGGCCTGTAGCCACAGCAATTCGGCGGCGGTGGCGATGCTGGTGAAATGTTCGAATGCTAATTTCAATTAAAAATTTCATGCCGCATACTTTGAGGCGTGGCAGCAACACCCACACCCACTTCCACGCCCACTCCCACCACAGCTTCCGTCCTGGTGGCAGAGTTCAAAGAGGTGCCAAATGCTTGATGTTCTCTAAATATTTAAATTGGAATCGAAGGCTCTGGCCAGAGCGATGGCACACAGAAGAGACTCTCGAGAGTCAGCGGCAAGGCGCAAAACAAACAATTGGAAAATACAATATACAATACAATGCTGCTTCAACAGCTTGTTCTCTTTACCCCCCACCCACTTGATAGCGGAAGGGGCCTCATTTTGCCTGCTCTCCCAACACACCCAACACCCCTCCCAACCATCCGATTTTATATTGTATTTGCGTTGTGTCGCGCACACAATTGATAAACATTTTGCTCGCTTATTTGTGTGGCTCTGAAAGCTGCAAAAATAAATAAAATAAAGTAAGATATAATACAATACAGACTACAAAATAGAGATGGAAGTGTGACACGAAGCGCCGGCTTAAAGCTGGCGAAGGAATGTGCCTGCGGATTTTCATCTAGAGGAAGGAACCTTCTGCAGCCAAGTTCTACATTCCATGTCGAATCCCTACAAGTTAGTTAGGATAAAGGACCTACACAGCTACAAACAACTCCCTGGGCAATTCCCTAAACATGCTCCACGTGTCGCACAACAGCACAATGGATCACCACTGGCCTACACAGCCATTGTTTGCGGGGGCTGGGCTGCCTTTGTCGTGGAGCAGAGGCCACCTACGTTCTCCTCTCTCTCTCTCTATCAATTTGGTATTTAAGAATCGGTCAGACATTGAAATTGCTTTCTTTTCATCTTTCGCTGTGCGATTTGTGTGTCACAGTTGTCCTGACAATGGAACACACTCCTCGTTCTGCCTGCCTGCCTCTGCTTTGGCGATTGTTTTATTGAAATTGATTTCCTAATTGGTCCAATTTGGGTGTGTATTTATTTGGTGTATTTAGCCAGGGGTTAATCAAAATGATTTTTGTTGCCTCGTGCCCCACAATTAGGCGGCCATTCCAATAAACTCTGCTGTCGCTTCCATGCGAATTCCCTGGCTAATTGAATTGTCCGCTGACTGCTTGGATAGCCCCACAAAACTTTCTCGACTTTGGTTGAATGCATTAATTTATTAGCTCCCATTAAGTGCATCGTCAACATAATCGACTTTCATCGCCATCATCGTTACCATCATCATCATCAGCATCATCATCATCCGATCCGATGCGCCACGCCAGCATCATCTGAACGAAACGAAACGAAACGAGGCTAAAACCCACAAAAAGCCGCATAAATAATGAAAAATTCTTTTATGTTGACGCCAACAGAAAAGGCAGCAGGCAAGAGAAGAGAAACTTAAAATACAAAAAATAAAAATTGAAATTAATGGCAAACGTACATGGCCGTAGGCGCAGCGTTTAAAAATAATTGTAATCAAACGTTGAGGGATGTTTGGGGGAGTGGCAGTATATAAAAAAAAAAAAAAAAAAAAAAACATAATGTATATTAAAGAAAAATTGAAATGGGACAAATTTTGCAAAAGTTAAAGCGAATTTTTGGTACCCTAAGAATAATATTAAACTTGGATGAGTTTCATCTTTATGGGTCAAGGCAAATCCACTTGCTAAGAGTCCGCAGACGTCATTCAATGTTTGGAAATAGTTCTCTGTATATTTTTATTAAACTGGCAAACTCAATTAAAGCTTTAGTCGCAATAACTGGGGTAATTGCAGGCTATATGGCAGGACACCATTCCAATTAGGTATGGAATATTAGATAAGAGAGAGGATGGTCATTAGAATAATTTATGGCCCGTGCCATTAATTGTGTGAAATTTAGGCGCAGTATAACTGCCCCACAAAATATAGGAGAATAAATTTCGTAGATGTTAAAACAGATCCAAATCGTATACAGAATGGATGAGAGCTCCCCTTTGGTGCTCTTTAACAGATCTTTCTCCATTACATTCGCTTTCACGTAGCTCAAGCTCTCTCTCTCTCTCCTGTGCCTCTTTCTTTTTCATGAAATATTTAAATAAGTCGCCTTGGCTTGGCAGCTGCCTCCCCTCTGCCCGCTGCACTCTTGCGCCTTCCACTTTGCAGCGCCTCTCGCTTTCATTTGATTTATGCGCCTTAATGTAGGCTTCTTAATATATTTTCCTCGCCTTTTCTGCGTTAATTTGCTGAAATGACGTATGAAAGTTGGGGAACTTCATTCGCCATGCACAAAGCGGCTGAGCGAGAGAGAGAAAGAGTGGAAAACCAGTGAGAGTTTTCTTTTTTTACGCTCACTTATTGCACTTTTTTTCGATAGAGTCCAAAACTTTCCTCTATATTTTGCTCGCTGCACCAAACGGCGTCCATTTTGTGTGCACTCGGGTGTTTTTCCGTTGCCTTTTTTTAGCTTCCGTTTGCCCGTTTTATTTTTTGTTTTTCCTGCGGATAGTTTTAACTGTTGGTGTATTTTGTGTTTTTTAATATATTTTGCGAAAAAGTTTTGGCGTGTAATGAAAAGCTTTGGACTCTCGGACTATTTCATTTTGGCATTGCTGGAGCTGGGGCTCGGGCTGCTGCCGCTGCTTCTGCTGTTGGGGGATTTTCGGAGGTTTCATTGAAAGTTTGGCGTCGGACGCGAGAGATGGACACGCTGGATAAATTGATAAATGGCCTTAAAGCTGGACGCTAAATGTCGTTCGACGTCAGTGTTTCTGATGTGTCGTCTGTGCGGATTAGCAATTGGATTGGACAGTGAAAGGGAAAGTCAATTTGTGTGCTCTGCTCCGTCGATGGTGTGACAGTTTGCTGAAGCTTACTGATTGCATGGGCAGGATTTGCCAATTCCCTTTGACTGCTAACTGATCTCTGGATATTCGATAGCAAACGTAGTGCCATTCGCTGAATTATCTTCCAACTTTCGATCCCCTCAAGTCTCCAGCTCTAAAGCTTTCTAAAGTGTGAAGTACACCTTTAGCCCATACAGAATCCTTCACCTTTTGACATGGAAAATCCCTCTTAAGCCGTAGGCCTCTTCCCGCTCTCTTCCTGTGGATCGAAAGTCTCTCCTGGCTGTCCAAACTGTAGGCTCTCCCCGAAAAACAACGAAACCGAGCAGCAGTTCATTAGCATAGTATACAAAAGCGGCACTGGCCGAGTCTTTTCTTCGCCTCTCGCTCAGAGTGCTTCTCCTCCTGCCCCTTCTGCTGCCTGGCACCATTCTATGTGCATAAGTCTCATCGCTTTAAGTCTCAAGTCTACTTACATTTCACTTTGCGTTGCATTTTGCCTGCCTGCCTGCCTTCCTACCAGTTTTTTGTCTCTTGGCTGCTGGGTGCTAGCCGCTGCCTGCTGCTGCCTTTTACGCTGGGCCAGAGCTTAACTTGTGGGTCACTAGCCCGTCTTCTATTTCTCTTTTCGTTGGTGCAGAGAGAGGAGTGGAGCGGCAGTGCCCAGATAATTATGTGGGCGTACAGGCTTTGTCTTTTTTTTATCTATCACTTTGGAGAGCGCACACACTCTCAAGGCGGCACTCTTTCTCTGCTCACATCTCTTCTGATAAATGCGTAATGCGATAAAAAGCGCCCAAAAGTAGTATAAGCTTTTGACATGCTCCACACACACAGAAGAAAGGGTCCGTCTCTATCGCTGAAGTGAGACATCATCATATCCATAATCATCGCCCATCTGGGGGCGTGCGGGGGCCTGGCCTGGTCTCGCCTGTCTCTTGATTGATGGCACTTGCTTTTAATTAGAATTTATTGTGGCATACTTAGGGGCGACCGAACAATTTGCAAATTCTTTGGAATTCCGGCAAAAGGCTTTTCGAAAATCCCCGCCCCAAGGCACAAAACATATTGAGCGTAACAAGAGTTTCCTTTTCCCTGCTCCGTCTTTTGCCATTCCTTTGGTTCCTGCTTTTGCTCCCCTTTTTCTCCCCTTTTTCACCCCTTGCCTCGCTTCATTTTTTTGCAATTTCGTTAAATGTTTTTCCGGTATGCCTTTGGGGGCCCATAAGCCTTACTCGATTTTCCATTTTCATTTCTTTTCGGTTGGCGGCATTATTCTAAAAGCTTTCCTTCGTCCTGTCCAGGGGATGTTTCCATTTGCATATGGACGGCGCACGGGGCTCAGCATTCATTCATTCATTCATTCACTCATTCATTTATTCGTGCATTCAGTCAGTCATTCAGTGACTCATTCAATTGCAATGACAATGAGAGGCCGCCGCTCTGGCTCTGGCTCAGGCGCTGGCGCTGGCTCTTCTGGCAAATGTTACGCTGTCAAACGCCTGTCGGCATGCTGGGCTTTCCTTTTATTTTCCACCTGCCACATGTCTCGGCGGAGCCTTCGATCCGACTCGACTCATTCAGGCCCATTATACACACATTCCCGGGGAATGGAATAAAATGGAAGTGGAAGGGAGGAGACAGTCAGTCCTGCCTGTAGCTTGATTGTCAGTAGTTCTCCCTTTTGCACTTTTCTTTCTATTCCTACAACCATTCACTCTACGCTTGACAATCACATTAAGATTCACACACAGAGACAAACACACAGATGCCGTGCCGTGCCGTGCCGTGAGAGGCAGGACGAGTACTTGGACATGGACATGGCGGAGGACTCAACTAACAATGACTGCAACGACGCTGTGTATCTTGGCTGTGTGGCTCTGTGGCTGTGTGTGGCTGTGTGGCAGTATCCACCGCAGTCAAACTGTGGCACTAACCGTAATTGTTGACTATGTCTCTGCAATGTCTCTCTCTTTCCCTCTTTCTCCCTTTCTCTGCTGCTCTGATTCTTGTCTTGCTCCTCCTCCTGGCGCTTTATTCTCGCTGTCATTTGTACAATTGACAATTGTGATTGCATATGTTGCACATAATGCAATGGCAGTTGCAGCTGCAGCTGACGTTGGGGGCTACCATGAATGAATGGAGGAGCAGGTTTGACATTGAGCCAGTGCGTAGTCGCCGTCGCAGTCGCAGCATTTGTGCTGATTACGGCTTACCATCATTCGATTGAATGATGAACTGCAAAATGAGTGGAAATGTCAAAGCGGATGTCAACATGCAGACAGCTTTAAAGATATTGACACATGAACACATGAACGGGGGGGGCAGCTCTGATGGATGGCTATGAATTATAAATATAGAGAGGAAACATACGCCGAAGGATTGAGTTTCTCTGATGGAGAATGCAAGCGATGCATTTTTTTCTCGGCATAACTCTTTTGATATTAACTCAGCCATAATCGAATTTGTGGTCAGAACTATGTGGTTCAAGGTGAATATTTCCCTCATCCAATTATAATCCAAATGCAAGTTCCACTCCCTTTGCACTTTGATGGCTGCCTCTCCCCTAAGTCTGCCCGAGTGGCCTTTCTCCCAAATTTGTTGTCTGCTTTCTGGAGGCGACTGCTGCACGTATTTCAGCTGTCTGTCTGTCTGTTGTCCTGTCCGTATCTTAGAATGTGACAATGGCAATCCCTTTTTGGCCATTGTGTCCCGCTGCAAATGCGTTCAGCGTCCAGGCAGCTCTGAGCTTCGTGTGCGTGCCGCGCCCTGGAGAAAGATTTTTCGAAATGACTGCAAAGCCCAGCCCCGAAATCATGCCACACACACACACACACACAGCAGCATGGAACGAACGTGCAAGGATACAGTGGAGGCAGCGAACAACAACTGCATTGTTTGCATGCTTTTTGGCTGAGTGGGCCATTCCCTGGAGGGGTCAGTAGCCATGGCGATGGCAATGGCGATGGCAATGGCGGGAGCGCAGCCAAAGTTCAATTTTCAGCTCTTGAAAGTTTCCATCTGCCATCGTCGTCTCTATCCATTGTCCCCTAAGTAGCCTCTCTTCCGCCACTCTCTCTCTCTGTCCCGTAAGAAGTCACTCTTCTATTTTTCCAGCTTTCTCCACGTTCAGGGGGGGGCAATTATGCGGCAAAGTTTGGACTGAGACTCCACACTCTCATGCCACACTTCAGGCAGTGGCAGGCGCTAACTAGGCGCCCATTCACATGGTTCGAGAGTTGGTCAATTGATTTCCATTGTTAGACGTTTCCATCGATCGAAAATGAATTTCATTTGAGCTGCAACAAAGTTACGACACAGATTGTTGGCCGAATTATGGAATTGCTTTAAAGGAGCGTGTGAACCCAAGGTTCTCCCATTCGACAAAGCATTTCCGATGTATCATTCATTGCGGAACGCCAGCTCTCCAGTAGGGAATCATTTTTGGGGCTACAACTTGCCCTTTGAGCACACTTATTTCTAATGCTAGCCACGGCCCACAGCCCACAGCCCACGGCCCACGGCCCACAGCCCACCAGCTACTGTGGTTGATTTTTCCTTGAGCTCCTGCGAGTTGTTTCCCCCAATTTCCAGGCAGCAATTGTGCAGCGGCAGATAGTATTCCTGACACATTTTTGTTATGGTCATGTAAGAGTCAACGGCAATGGCCAAATAAAGGGCGACAGCCGCACGATTCAGCCACATAGCCGCACCGCCCCGCCCCCCGCCTGCTGCTGGTGGTGTCTGTAACAAGTTGGCAGCGCCGTGCCACCAATGCGATTACGTATACGCCGCGTGTGCTGCTGTCGCCGGCCATTTGCTACTGGATTCTAACGAAGGAAGAATGGAAGGACAGCAGAGCAAGGACTAAGCTAAACGCCGGAGAAAGAAGAGAATACGAAATGATGTGTGAGTGGAAATAAAATTATTCTGCACCCACACCACCCACCCTCCGCCTGACGACAAGTTTATTTGTGTGGCACGCAACGCATGGGTCCTGTCTGTCTGTCTGTCTGGCCCCTCGAGCGGGGAGGGGCAACCGACACGTGTACGCCTTAAATATTTATTTGCGGCAGCTCCGCTTCAAGCAATAGTTGGCCAAAGATTTTCCCCACAACTTTTCGGCTGCATATTTCTCTAGAAAATGTGTCTCGCTTTTTCCTAAGGAAAATCGCATTAGCGTCGCTGAGCAAAAGTTTAAGACGAATTGTGTTTCGCCGTAAACAAATGTTGCCATAAAAGGAGGGCGATAAAGGGAGGGAGAGGGGAGAGCAACGACGGAGTGGGAGAATTGCAACAGGCGCCGTTCATTTAAGTCTCCTCTAAGCAACTTAAAGTCTCTCCATTCCTCTTTTCTCCCTGACTTTAGTTATAAGACAAAGTAGATATTACCAGAGGATATTAACAGAAGTGCAAAGCAGTTTAAAGGCAGCGACAAAGAGGGGTTTATGAGAGCAGCGGAAGAACGTTTGAAGCTTTAAATTATGGCCACAATTCAATCAATCAACCAACCGTCCGTCAAACACTGCTTTAACCTGCAATAAAACCTTCCTTTAGCCCCGCAACACCCGAGTAATCTCTGTGGATTCTTCGCTTTCATTCGGGGAGGTCTTCTCACCTTGGCATTTACTTTAAAGCGCTGCCCATCAACCCCTCCTGCCGATCCGTTATCGATGGATACAATCCACATGCACATCCCTGGGGATTCATTCGTTCAAAGGGGGTAGGAGGCCAACGCATATGCCAAATTCAGGATATAAAATAAAGAAAGCAAAAGAACCAAAACGAAGCATAAATCGCCCTGAAATCTGTGTCAGCAGCAGCAGCAGCAAGCGGCGGGAGCGTCGAACGCAAAACGATTCCAAATATTTTATACCTCCCTCGCTCCCTTAGCGATTTCAAATTCCAACCGCACAATGAGAGCCACGCCCATGTAGTGGGGACCCACTCTCCTCCTTTGCTGCTTCCATGCTATCTGCTACGTTTCCTACCTTCCCTCCGTCTGCCTGTCCGCTTGAAGCCCTGCAGCTGCTTTTGGCATATTCAAATGTGTCGTCGGAGGGACATAAAAAAGCATTGCATACTTTACAGCGCCCGCTCTCTCTCCCAGAGAGAGAGAGAGAGACAGCAAGAGCCACAGGTGCAAGAAAGGTGACAGCAAAAATGGAGAATAATGGACTGGACTTGAGCTCACTGGAGGATCGAAGATGGGAGTACCCTTCGAGGCATCTGTGTCCCGTGTTACACGTGACATGCGGCCGAGCCCCTCGGTTGGGGTTCTAATGATAAATCAGAAGCCAAGCTCAGGTATTCTTCATCCGGCAATCACTGCTGTGAGCTGTTTGGTATGCCCATTCGACACCCCCCATTCGACACAGAAATGCAGTTCTCATGCTGGTGGATGATGACAAAGCTCTGTGAAGCAGCCGAAGCGAAAGGAACCTATCCATATCGCAGGTACATCCCATGTGACGATGCAAGAGACAGCTCTCCCCCTCTCTGTCTCTCTCTCTGTGTTTCTCTCCCACTCTGTGTGTGTGTTGTGTTATGTTAAGTGAAATGGAAAGCTATGAAAGTGGAGTGGAGCCTGGGAGTGCACACAGCAGAAGCAGCAAGCGATGAGGATGAGGAAACGATAAAGCAGCACAGCTGCAGGACATCTAATAATGCCTCGCGGGAATGAGCATGGGGTTGCTACGATTTGCTGCTGACTCTGACACTTTATTGGCAGACATCGAATGCAGAGACACACAGAGACATGCACTCCCCCTCGGATCTGCGAGGCATGCCAACTCATTTCACAGCTGACTGACGCAAACCATTCCATGGCATCATTAGAGTTTAATGCCACACAGCCGGTGGCAGCATCGCAAAAAGTATCGCGGCTGTATCTGTGCCACACATTTGTTGCGCTTGAGTGGCGCAAATATTGCTGAAAGTTTAGTGGTTAATTAATGGCAAAGATACTAGATGCTGGATAGACAAATGCCTCAATTAGCGGACGGTTTGCAAATAAATTTCCATTAAACAAATTAATCGCAGCCGCGCAACATTTAAATTAATTTCCAGGCATACTTTGTGGTTATTTTCCGATTGAAAATATATCACAGAACAAGGCACAAGAATCAACAAAGTAGAGGCAATAAAAATCAGTTCCCTTAATCCCTAGCCTACTTCAGCCACTTCCAACGTCTCTCCAGCGGTAAAGATTGCTCAGAGCTCAAGCTTAAATTATTGAGTTAAATTTGCATGGCATAGCTCCATGCCGTGGGGGCATGGCAGGCACATTTAACGGACACCAAACGCCCGTCAATTTGTGTGTTGAAAGTGAAGCCATTAATTGCGCCGCTCTACCCATCGCCAAACCTCATACCTCCGGCAATCAAGGGGTGCTTCTCTCTAACCTGGCAGGGAGCCTGCCAATCGACGGCGACATTGAAGCTTGACCAGAACAACAAAAACAGCAGCAGCAGCAACTGGGAGACGAGGCGACAGAGTACCGGATCTAGGTGGTGGGGCGGGCCCCGACGATCCATTTAATTGTTTTGCAGGTCGCACGTGTTTTGCATACCAAAGAGATTCTGGGTGGAACGGAGCTACTAATTTCTGTTTCTGGTTACAGTTTTTGGCATTGCATACACGTAGACGCGACCGCCTTTTAATTAGCCAACTCAGAGCCCCAAACCAATGAACTAGCCATCGACACCGTCGCCATCGCCATCGTCATCGCCATCGCTTTCGTCGTTGCCACTCGCTGGCGTCACACCTCACTTAATTAGGCGCTGGCTCTGGGTGCCGCTCTGACTCTGGCCTGGTGTCGAGCTACAGTCGAAAATTGTGGCATCTACTCTGGGAGTTGTAGGGGGCGTGGCAGCAATTCAATTTCGCTTTGGACCGTGGAACACGCCAAAAGGCTATGCTGAAAAGTAAAGGCTTTGGCCCAGGCACGGCTGAGTGCAGTGGGGCAGTGCCACGCGGGGCAGCGAATGGTACGAGTAATTTTGTTGTTGTAGCCACAGCCAGCCATGTGCGAACGGGGTACAGTCACGCCAAAAAGCATGACAGCTTTTACAGAATACTCTGCAGTGGTTTTCGAACTGTATATTGCTCTTTAAAGTGAGGGCTGGGCTAAATTTGTGATTTTCTGAATGGAAATAAATTTAAATAAAAATTGACATGGCAGAGAAGTACAGTCCACTCCAAAAAACACACGAAAAGGGTATACGAATAGCCGTTTATACATTTCTAATAAGATTTCCATCTGCGTATTCCCTTCTTAAGCATAGCACCCCAGCCAATTGGTGAGTACCCCTTCCTTTAGGGTATGGCCAGGCACAAAACAATGATGGAAAAAAAAGTACAGTCCAAGCAAAAACTGAAAGCTGCGTAGAAGAACAAGTCGAAAAGTCGAGGTTTTTCGGGGTTGGAGTGCTGGCAAATTGCATGCGCTTGACCTCGTCGCCACTCTAGATGTTGTGTGGGTGCAGAAGAGGTCCCGCTGGGTCTCTGGGTTAAGTCCCATTTTGGGGGCAGGCCAGCTTGGATGCTTGGCTGCTTGGATGCGGCCGCTTGAAGGCATCTTTTGTGGCATGTGTACTCAAAACTGCGTGAAAAATTAGCTTCATTGCCAGTTTTGCAGCAGCGACGCCACTGCCACTGCTGCCACTGCTACATGTGTGCTTTAGTGGGCCGACAGTGAGCGAGCAGGCTGTTGCTGCACCCCAAAGTTTTTCTACATTTTCTTCTCTAGTTTTTTTTTTTTAGACTGCGCTTTTGTCATGACTGCATGCGGCATGGGGCATGGGGCATGAGGGAGAAGAGGAAGAAGCCAGCCGTTTTGCGGCTTTGGCATTGCTCGACAATGTGGTGCCTCCCAAGGGCTGGGCCTGGAGTGGCTAATAAAATGCCCCAAATTGTGTGTGCGTGCTGTTTTGTAAGTTTTCCTTCCACTGACGCTGGCAAGGGCTTTCCCTTTTTTCTTTTCTCTATTATTTTTTTTTTTTTTTTGCCAAATCAGGAAGTTTTCCTGTGTGGGAAAAAGCAGCAGCTGCTGGATGGTTATTAAAGGTATCCATGAATATGATTCTTAATAAGCTGGAATAACAATCATAAATTATTCCCCACAAAGAAATAAATTACTTAAGATAATTGCTTTTAGTTTTCAAATGTTTGCCAAGAGAAAAAGGCTTTCCCGAATGCTCAGAATTAACACAGATTTCCCATTAACAAAACTCGATGCCACTCAATCGTTTAAGTCTAGCCAGTAAATAAAAATGTCCCTGGAATATTCGAAATATTTTCCAATCATAAATTTATCTCATCTTTTCGCTGTTCTGAAAATATTTGCATATTGTCGCTGCAATTTTGGAAATCAAGCAACTAAGCCAAAAGTTTTCCCCATCTCTTTGCTGGGATGTTCATAAATGCCGCACACACACGCAACGGGGGAGCCGCAAAGAGCGACACAGGACCCACAGGAGACACAAGAGAAAAAACCAAAAAAAATCAGCGAGATTTTTGTGCCATTCTTAACCGCTCCCCCTCCCTCTATGCAGAGCAGATTTCGTACTTTGGGGCAAGTGCATATGGGTCTGGGTGCCCTGCCGTGTTGCGAGAATTCCAAGAATTTCCCCGTGAAATCTGTTGTCTCTTTTCCCCTTTTTTTCTGCCCGTCTGCCTGTGTGCACATACATTTTCCCTCCCAGTGTGTGTCTGTCCGTGTGTGAGTGTGTGTGTGTGTTGTTTTTGCATTTGTCATCGCAAAATGTTTTACTGCTTACCCCGGCAGCCAATTTGGTAGCACCGCCTCCTACTGCGGAACTTCAGGACACCCAACTCTATTCCGCCAGGACACAGTTTCCCTGATGAAAGCAAAAAAAAAACCCCACCCATGAGCACAGAACTGAATGGAAGAAAAACAAGGAATCGTAACTGAAAATTTATTGTAAGCCACGTGCGATTTGGAAACGGCAAACAAAGTGCATCAGCCACTAGCGAGGAGCGGGGAGCGAGGAGAACGTGTAGGAGACAGGACAGGTGAAGGAGAGAGAGTTAGGGATGCATCCCTTGGGTAAATCCAATTAAATTGCTCCCAACCGAACGAAATTTTGGACGCAAGAATGGGGTCTTGATATGCTGCAGCCTGGAAACAAAGCTCATTATTCTTTGGGGTAACAATTGAAAACCGCAGTGAGATTGTTGCTGCACGAATGGCTGGCAAAACAATACATAAATTCAAATTATATTTAAAGAACATTTTTAATATATTTTCGAACAGGCATTTCAGATAAAAATAACCGTGCTTAAATTTCTGTACTCAAATCTTAACAAAATCCATTAGTTTTCTGTTTTGTAATCTCTTTACGGCTTAATTTAGTATTTTCTTGCCTTGTATTCAAACATTTCTGCATTATTCTATCCGTACACAGCGCCGAAACCCTTTTTAAACTATGAACTGCCAGCTGCAAATATTAATAAGAGGATCATTTCTTACGCAACTTTAATTCCAATAACCAATTATGTAAGTGTTGAAGCACTCCCAAACGTGCTCCCATAAATAACTTGCAACAGAACACGCCTTCTCCTGGAAACGTTCCACCTGAACTCTTTCCCAGCTTCGCATTTATTCTCAGATATATAATACATGTGTCCATCCATGTCTAACCCGTTTCCCATCTCCCCTACTACTCGCACTCGTTGGCGTATAATTTCGATATTTTCTTGCAAAAGCTCTTCTAGTATCAATGGATTTTGTAGCGAGGACATAAAATGGACTGCTTTATTTTAAACAAAAACATACACAATGTCGCTGCTGCTGCTGCTGCTGTCCCTGGGATGCGCTTTTGATTTTGATTTCAATTTCAATGTCTTTTTGTCCCCAGTTTCGATTTGATGCTCAAATTGGAAACGGTGCTATGTGAGCCAGATGAAGCATAAACTGGATAGAGTAGCAGACGGCACAAGGAGCGAGGAGCGAGGCAAGGTAGAAAGTAGAAGTAAAATCCAAACACATGGCCAAGTGAGACAGAAAGCCGCCTTGGGCACACACCTACACAGATCTACTCCCACAGATAAAGAGAGAATGAGGGAGAGGGAGAGGGAGAAGGGACACCATCCATACACTGATGGCTAAGGACTAAGGACTGAGGACACAGCAGTCAGTCAAGTGTAAGAACAAAGTACTCGAGGGCATAATGCCAGGCCGGGCTTCAAAGTGGGCCAAAATGATTCTGGCACCTGGGCACCGGTTTCGGGCTCCCAAATATGGCATGGGCTGCGATGGGTTCTTGGATCTTGGATCTTGGGTGTAGGGTTTAGGGCCATCCAGCCACTCCCCCGCACTGCCAGTATATTGACACACATAAAGTAGCTTAGTGATTGACAAATAACAAATAGACACGTAACTAAGCTAAGCCCTGGCTGGGGATGCGCCTAGTCTGGGGTGCGGCCGGGTCGCTGGCTGACAGAGCAGCAAACATTGATTTGATTAACTTTTGACAATGGGCCCCAGCTCCCAGTGGGCGGTATGCAGCAGGGCAGCGGGACGAAACATGCGGGGGTGGGGGGTGTGTATGTTTGCTAACCAAAAACGGTTTTCAGTCTCAGATCAAACATTCATGTGATGGATAATGGGTTAAGACCGTCGACAATCACGACTCTGGCGGTGGAAGATTTATGGGAATTTTAACGCAGCTTTGCCGATAATTTTTGATGAATTTTGTAAAACATTTTGTGGATGTTTTTGTGGATTTTTCTATTAATTTTATTTTAAGAATTTTCATTGGGTGAGTTTTATTTTATCTTGGAATTTTATGTTGGAAGGTTTCTTTTGGGAGATTTCGATTCATTTTTGGGACTATTTTGTTTCTCAATTGCTGAGCAGAAAGGTGCTCCGAGACTCCAATTGTTTAATTGCTAAAATGTGTCATAAAATGTATGATTTATTATCATAGATTTTAGTTAATAAATATATTACAATGGCAAGCACTTACCTTCTGCATGCTATTGTTTTACTCCAGGCTCAGACTTTTCCCAGTCATTTAATATGGTTAATATTGTCATTGTCAAAAGATCCTTTGGGGTTCCTGTTGAGGAGATGTATCTTTTTAGAACAATTTGTAGATGAAATTTATAGGCTAAGTCGTTCACTTAAAAAACTTCTCATGGTTGATCCCAAAGGGCTTAAAGAATTTCCCTACTCCCAATTGCAAAATATAAATTCAAATAAATTCAAATAATAATCCCCGAATTATGTACAGGGTATAGGGTAAGCTGGGTTTTCCCTCTTCTAAAATTTCCCATCCAGCAGATGCGAAAAACTTTTTGTTGCTTGTAAAAATTTGGAATCTTTTCTATTGTTTTTTGTTTTTGTTGTTTCTTTCCTGTGTGTCTGTGTGTGTTTCTGTTTGTTTTTGTATTTGTGTTTGTCTTTCTTTCGAGGCATCCGAGAGACTCAAAATCCGAATCCGAGAATCCCTGCGGCATAGTCGAGGATGTGTCTGGATATTTGTGTTCTGTGTGGGTCTCAATCAGATTGTGGAGCACATGTGTGTGTGTGTGTGTGTGCGTGCGTGCGTGATGGTGTGTGTGTGGTGTGTGTATGTTTACATTGGCATTGGCCACTTGGGGTATAAATATAATTAAAAGCGGGATTTCAGCTTGGATTTTCTTTTGCAGAGACTTCGTTTCGTTCGTTTCTCGGAAGGGTTAAGGCTGATTGCCACGAAACGTGGCACGAGGCACGATGCTAGAGCATCGTCTTTGTGTGTGTGTGTGTGTGTGTGTGTGTGGGGCATGCGATAGAGCCAAGGATAAGGATAAGCATCTTTTGTGTGTGGCATGTCTGCCTTTTTCGCATGGATCTGCTCTGGATGCCTGCCGCAGTAATAAAGTGCCAGCAACAGAGTTCGGCACGAGAGCTGTGCTGCTGCTGCTGCAAAAGTTTCTGCCTGCAGAAAGGGCTTCAAGAGATGAAGGAGTTGAAGGGGCATTAGCGATGCTACAAGCAAAATAAAAGCCAGAACTAAGACCTCATCAACACACAAAAACACACTGCACTAATGAATGAGGGGAAAACTTTAAGGAAAAGCCAAAGCCCCGAGGTTCTCAAATCAAAATTCACGATTGCCTTGCCACGAAAATCCTTGACGGAGAGAAAAGTCTCCCAGTCGCAGTGCCAGTCGCAGTCTTCCTATCCTCCGTTCAGGGTCTTCGCTCATCAACGCTTTCACTTAACCAAATGACAGGGCGACAGCGAGCGATGCAGATCAAAGGAGCAGGAGGAGGAGAAGGGACCTGCATTGTCCGCAAGTAGAACACAGAAGCGGACAACCAGCGGACAGACCAAGTCTGTGTGTGTGTGTGCTAATCTGGAGCAGCGCTGCTTCCGTAGAAATGTCAGACATAAATCATTGAAACGAACATTGAACATTTCTGTGTGGGTCTCTCGGCCACTGCTCCTCCTGGCCGAAGAAATCCACCGAAAATCACAGGGAGAGCGACCGGAGAACAGAGACCGAAGAGCGTAGACTGAAAATAGAAATTGAAATTCAAAGAGCATTCCACATTCCACATATTTAATGCCTGGCACACGCCATTCAAATGTGGCATAGAACACGGACCCAGGCCAGGCCAGGCCAGGCCAGGCGCAGGCCTTTAGGCCACATCCCGTCCCGAAAACGAGGAACTAACAATTTATGCGCTCAATGTGCGTTATTTATGATGCCAACAACATTTTGAGAACGAGAAGCGAGACAGTGGCAGAGACGCAGACGGCGACGGAGACGGAGAGAGAGGGAACGGGAACGAAAAACGAGAGGCAAAAATGGCACAAACTTGCTATAAAATAAATTAATCTGCCACACAACACTTGTCAAATGGGCGTGGCTCAGCCCCTGCTGTCCCTAGTTTTGGTGTCTCAATGGAGGAGCAGGAGCAGCGCAGCCCCCAGTCATCATCAGCGGCATCATCATCAGGAGCATCTGGCTGGGGCATTGTCGTCGTCCCCTGCTCCGTCCTTCCTTCCTTCCTTCGTTCCATCTTTTGTTCAGTTTGCTGCTGCTGCTGCTGCTGTTCCTTTCTGCTGCGATTCCTCTCCTGGTGCTCCTGCTGCTAATACCCGGTACGCGCGTGAAGAATACGGATATTTTGGGTTCTATCTTTTGTATGTAACAGGAGGATAAGCCCCAGATATATTCTACATAAATAACAAAAATTATTTCATTTGGATAATTTTTTAAATAAATAAAAATAAATTTGCAATGTTCTTTGGCTTTTCCCCTCCCAGTCCAGGGCATCTTCACAGTCTGTTTGTCCCTTGCAACATTCCCTTCTGGTTTTTTTTCGTAGGTTTTTGCTTCAGTGTCAATGCGACTATTGTTTCCCTTGTTTCGTGACTGCTCGTGATTTTCCTTGGGCTTTCCTTTGGCGCTTTCCTTCGCTGCTGCCTTCCCTCAACTCTTCACACCAAATGTGTTTACTTCTGCGCCATTTATCTTGCTTTGGCGCCTTCTTGCGCCTTAAACTGAAAGGGAGAGGGAGCGAGAAAGAGAGACAGAGGGCTATTCTCTTCCCTTGGCCCTCGTTTCCGTTTCCGTTTTCTATTCTGTTTCTTCTATTCTCCTCTGATGTTGGTTTGGCTTTGGTTTTTTGGTTTTGCTTTTTTTTCAATGCGAAAAGTCAGCAGCGAAATTCTAAAAATGCCACCATCTCCCCCTATCTCTGTCACTATCTCTCTCTCTCTTTTCTGGGTAACAATTTAATTTTCTCCGCTCCCGAGTGTTGCATCTAATGGCAGGCAAGTGCTGCTCTTTGGGGGGCGAGCAGGGATTATAATTTTGGGGGCCATGCGAACGAATTTAATATGCAAACGAGCTGGGATTTCTCCTGATTACTGGAGCGGATGCAGCAGTACAGCAGCACAGCAAGAGCAAGAGGCACAGGGGGTGGGTGTGGGTGTGGCTGGGTGGGTGGCTGGGTTATGTACCCAATTGCGTGGCCTACTTTTTGGCTAGAAAAATGCTTATGCAATGCTAGAGCCGCGCTCTATCCCGCCCTTTCTCCACAATCGCACAACTTCTGGCCAACTCATCCAAAGGGGATGCCGCGCGCTGTGTTATCTCTCAGTTAATTCCTTCAACACACAGTTTGATGAGCACTTAAAGGCTCTTGGCCAGTGGTTTATGGCCGCACACTAAACCACCAGTTAGACAAACAAGCAATAAAATTGCCCACCCACACATCACAGCAGCGAACAAAGCGAACCTGCGGGTGTCAGAGGGTGGGGACGGGGGCAAATGGAAGCCACAACATTGACATTGTGTTGCACATAAAACGCAGCATCTATGCTGCAGATTGAAATGCATTTTGTGGCACGGCAGACCAGACCAGACCCCTAAGCAGGCAATCGCTTTTTCGATTCTCATTTCCCATTCTGTCATTAATCAGAACAGAATCGAGAGAACAATTTGTTCGCCAATCAACAGAGAGACACACAACAGACAAACACACACACATACACACACACATGCATTCCGCAGCACTCTGCCGCACTCGGCCGGACCTCCCGCAATTCTGATGCCATTTTGGCCGCAGTCAGGCAGCTCCTCTTCCCGGCTTTGGGGCTACTGCCACTGACAGTGATGCACTGTCCTCCCTCCTATATGGGGAGAGTCCGTAATGACAGGCAGGCAGGCAGGCAACATTCATATTTATTAAGTCCCTGACCTGCAGCGCTTTTGGGCAGTGCTCGCCAGCCATGAGCGACATGAGCGCCAGGAGCGCCAGAAGCTGAAGCTGGAGCGTTTGAACCAAGTCGACAACTCGGAACTCGGAAGGCCTTGCTGACAAATCTCACTTCAATCAAGTGGGCGGTGCGTGGTGGCAGTGGCCATAGGGTAGAGGCTGGGTGGGGTATCAATCAATAGCCATTGATTCGAACCAGTAGGCGGGGCGTGGTCTCGTTGGCGCCAATTAAGTGCCCATAAAAAACGAGCTCAAGCACTGCCGCTGCCGCTGCCTCAGCCAGTTTGCTGCTGCTGCTACTGCTGGTTCCCCCCGATTGTCTCAAACACCAGGAGGCACCACCATCCACCCTCCTCCCACCTTCAATGGTTGCTGTACTGTGTGTGAGTGTATCTGTGTCTGTATTTGGGCCTGGGAGGCGGTTTCCAAGTGGCCGTTAAGGGAATACCAGTTACACAGATTAAAAGGGAGCCCATTCCAAGGCCCCGAATCTCTCGCGGGAGACTTCATTTCCAAATGAATTTTATTGCATTTAAACAGAAAAGGAAAAGAAATGAAAGTGGAAAGAAAGCAAAGGGGAAACAGACCTTAGATCATCTTTAGCTGAGTCTTTGTTTATTATCATTTTTCCAGCAATATCCTTTTCCGGAACATCCCTTTCGGATCGACTCTGCCACACTCACACACACACATGTATCCCCACTGGTCGCAGTCTCTGGCGCAAAATGCTTGCCCCAAGGAGCCTGCCAGCCAGCCAGCCAGCCAGCCATCCATCCACTCTCTCAAGTACTTCACGAGGCCCCCCAGTCATAAGGAGGATGGATGTACGGCAGCAAACAGGCCAAGAGGGGCGGAGGGGAGTGCGAAACAAGTGTGTCAACCGACAGTCAACATCAGGCTCATGTTGTCTAGTGTTGCATACTTTTCGGCGCCTCAAATGTTTACTTGGTTTCGGGTATGGGGCATGCCACAGCCACAGAAGCAGCAGCATAACTGTTGCACACACTCTCTTTCCCCTTCTCTCCCTCTTGTTGGGCAAAAACGCAAATGTAATTAGCAAATGGAAGGGAAATACAGCGCCGAAATATACTGCCCCACGAAAGTAAAAAAGTTGCCTCGTTAGCCATGCGCATATGCAATGAAGCCGCAGCCGCACAAAAGTGCCCGCCATGCAATGAAAAATATTCAGCGCTTAATGTGGGCTAATAAAACCCAAAAAAGAAGCAGCTGGGAGCACAATTTACCAACACACTAGCACATTAACCAACACTGCCACAGTAATCAGTGTAAAAGAATCCGCCTGGCTGGGATTTCCTCAATTATATCCATGATTATGATGAAAATAGGCGACTGACTTGCCAACTCCCAGAGTAAATGTAAATGCAGATTAAAGCCAAGTGAATAATGCGAATGAGACTCCTGTTAGCCTTCCCTTTTTGGGGGAGAACAGCCTGAACATTTTCTATTTATTTTTAGACTTTCTTAAGCCTGCCCTTAGGGTCCAGCCTCCCATTGATTTTTGTGTATAGCGCCCACCGATGGCACATTGACCTTTTCCTGGGTTGGTAGCGAGAGCGAGAGCTCTCTACCATTTTGTTCTGGGGAAACAGCTGCCCTTTGGGCCGAACGGCCCAGGTAAAGACGTAATTCGCAAATTGACTGACAATCATTGGACGTTACGAACCGTATAACACCTACTCTCTTCAGGCAGTTTGCATTTTGATTGGGATAGAAAGCAACAGAACCGAGACGCAGAGGGAGAGGGTCACAGCTCCAAGCTCCTTGGATTTCCCAAGCAGATTTGACAGTTTGTTAGAGTGGTGCTCCCACCGCCCCTTAGTGAAGGGTAATTCTAGTTCTGACTTTTTATGTCTGCTTTTATCATATTTCCTACCGCCCTCGCTTGCAATTGTCTCTCATCTGCTCCTCATTTGGCATTGCACAGTTTATGACTGACTCTAAAAAGAACGGGGGACGAACCCGCTTATTACTTTAAGTAGCTTCTAAGCAGACAGAGGACACGGGACACTGGCGGAACGGAAGACAAAGAAGCTGCCGCTGCTGCTGGGGCAAGAACTGGCAGCCCTTAAAGTCGCCACAAAGGCGGCCAGCGAAATATTAAGGAGAAACTCATTCGAGGGTGCGGAAGGATGGCAGCAAAAAACATGCACAACATTTTTTATAGCAGAGAGTACAGTCCTGGCCACCAACAGAGAGTCTCTCTACAGTGTTTCTCTCTCGCTCTCTATTTGTTAACTTCTCTCCGGCTCTGTTACCCGGTAATTTTGGTGCAGCCACCGCCGGGTGGCATCATCGCCTCTGTTCTGTTTATCATTGCAAGGGGAAACCAGGTCGACTCCCCCAACTGGCGCGTGGCTTGGCGGCTTCTGTGCACCGTGTGCCTGGACAGGGACTCAGGTGCAGCATTTGACAGACATCGAACCTTCGGAGAGCTTGCCAGAAATGCAATTGAATTTAACAGTATTTTGTGCTTAACATTTACCCTGCCGCTGTTAGCTAACGTTAACATTAGTGAAGACATGAACCCAATGGGGCAGCAGAAATCGCATGGGAGATGGATGATGGGAGATTCTTGGTTTAACAGAAATGGCCATGAAAATAATAAAAATAAAGTGAGAGGACTTTCCCTTTGGAAATCTATAACCCATATTTTGAAAACATTATTATATTTTCATTATAATATAGAATTATTTCTATATTAAATCTACGGTTCTTCGAAATTACAACCTAAGAACTCTCTTCCTTTTAGGGAAAACTCCCCAATGGATTCATCTAATAAATGCCTCACAGTTTAGCACAGACCTACCACTCAAGGATATGGGGCAGGGGAGGACCCTCATCAGAGTGTAACCTCATTTTCCACATGACTAAAGCAGGCAACAATTTGAGCAGCCAGCACACATTCAGGGGCACAGTCGGGGGGATGGGGTTGGGGCTGGGCATGCGGGGTAGGAGTTGCAAAATATTCTAAAAAGTCAGCACCAAAAATGTAATTTCCTTCAACATAATAATTATAAATATTATTCCAATTTCTCAACACCTCCTCCGCCCCATGATCCTCTTGCTTCTGCTGTTGACTCCTGCTCTTTGGGGAAAAGTTATCCACTCATCTCGCATGTCTAACGAGCATAAACGAGCCACCAACTCACGCAGCAAGGCCAAGAAAAATGGCTAATGCGTGTGTGTGTGTGTGTGTGCAGAGAGGGTGAAAGGGAGGTGGTGGGGTTAGGGGTTCAACCCATCATCAGACCAGCTGTTGCTCTCTTCGGGAAATCTGGGGAGTCATCCGTGGGATGCGTTGCCGTTGCTGTTGCCATCTTGTGGTTTATATTTTTACGGTATTTTAATTTAATGCCTGTTGACATTTGGTTACACGCTTTTATGGCTGCTGCTTCTTGCCTCCACTGACAACAATGTCCTGCTGCTGCTGCTGCTTCTGCTGCTCCTTCTCCTACAGGTTTCCCCCTTGCCAAATTACGCAACTTCCAGGCAGTTGTTGCGCCAAATTTACTTGGAGATAAATTGTTTGGTTTTCATACCCCCGACACCACCACAGCCCCCACAGCGAGAGAAACCAGAATTCATGACTAGCTAAGGGGACACTTGTGGTTGAGTGGGTTCCACGGTGTTTCCCTTGATGATGTTTTTCGTATGCATGACGACGACGACGACTGTAAATTGAGTTGCTCCACAGAGATGAAGAGGCAGAGGCTCGCGCTCATTAGAGAAACTTCCTGGACAGAGAGACACAGACAGAGAGAGAGAGAGAGAGCCAGGGAGAGATATGTATGTTGGCCAAACAAATGACAAAACGTTTCACAAGACCAATTAGCGTGGCGAAACCTGGAAAAATAATTTGTTTGGCTATGCCATGAATAAGCAGCAGAGAGATAGAGAGAGAGAAAAAACGGCAGGGAGCTATGAGCAAACACATTTCTTGGTTGGTTCGCTCAGCTTAAAGATGGATCGAATTCTGTGGTTCCAGTGAGGTTTCTCTTTAATCTCTCTCTCTTGAGCCAGCAATTTTCTTACAATCAATGGGTTCAACTATGTGATATTAATTCATGAATTCATGCACAAAAATCCACAACAAAGAAGAACAGTTTATATTTAACCCACCAAGAAAAAAGCAATCAGGTGCAATTTCCTCTCACATTTTCTCACCGTTCATCTCTCGATAGCCTGGCAATTTCATCTTTTATTTTGGTACAAAATAAAACACGCCCGCCCCAAAAAAAAAACTGCAACAAGATGCAACGATGTGAAGCAAACTCAATTTGCATTTTGTGTGCTGCACAGAGAGATAAATATAAGTTTTATCTATCGAAAATGGCACATGTCATGCCGACAGAGAAAAGCCAAAAGACGATCAGGGGTTGCGGCTGATGGGTGGGGTGGGGAAAATTGCATTTTCTGGCACAGGTTTCTGGGGAGGGAGGAAGGAAAGCAAAAGCCAAAGGGGCAAAGAGCCCAAAATTGTCGTAATTAATCACTTTAGGGGCACACAGCTTTGCTTTGGGGCAGCTCTCTGGGCAGGATTCCTAGTAGAAATTTCCTACGTTGTGGACAGCCTGCTGGCCATAAAAATCATAAGCCAGGTTAAGGCGAAGCTCTGTTGCACACGAAAGTTACCGTTTATAAGCCATTTAATTGATTTATATGCGGTTTAATGAAGCTGTAAACAGAATGAAGATGCCACACGGGTGCCATGCGGCACGCGGCATGTGGCGAGCAGGCAGCTTAGTCACGTTCAACCTCTGCACTTAGCTCTCTCTCTCACTCTGTTTTCTCTGTTCTCTGTGTGTGTGGGTGTGCATTAATTGAGCGTAATTAATATCAAAATGATTGCCCAAGGGACACAATTCTCACCTCATGAAACTGACGAAACAATTTTCCACTGGATAATTGCATTACAGTGCATTTTAATTAATATTTCCCCGCTGCCCCAGCCAAAGAGCGAAAACTACAGCGCAACAAATTAGCCACCGACAACCAATGGAAAGCCAACACAAAATTATGTTGATTAGTTTGCCATTTTCCGGGAATATTTCATGCATTTTCCACTGGGTGGAAGCGGAGCAAAAGCAGGGGGTAAATCAGATGCAACGTCATGATTATGTTTTCCATTTACCTCATTAGCATTTGGATCACAGGCAGCCAGATAGAAAGAGGGAGAGAGGGAAAGAGAGAGACAGAGATGGCTGCGGAAAATGCGAACAATATCGGATGAGCAAGTAGGATTAAATTGATTCTGATGGCACAGGGGGCGGAGGATTAAAGGAATGCACAAGTCAAAACATGATGGAAAAGCTGGATTACAGCAATACGTAAATATTGCCTTGCCATAAGTCGCATTTTAATTGAATTTGTGGCATCAGGCCATCATCATGCCCTTATGTATATGTATTTCCGCTCATATTTCCTCGCAAATTGTTGCAAGACAAACGACAACATCATCAGAAATTTCCAAATCGATTTCCACAGAATATATTCAGGAAATATTCCATCATCAAAGAAATGTTGTTGTATCCTCCCCTCCAGTCCGAAGAAAAAACCACAACCACATGACAACATTTGAGCCCACGGCATTTACATATCAATATGGCAAGACCCCGCCCACACCTTACTCCTGCACTCCCACACAATCTATCCCCACCGCATCTACACGAAAACAAGATAAGCCAAAAAGCGCCAAAAAGTATGCAACTAACAAGCATCAACACACACACACACACACACACAAGACAGCAGACAGAGTCAGACTTACACACAGCGGGAGAGCGAGAGAGACAGACACAATAACCCAGACGACAACAACAAGAACAAAATAATGGAAAATAACTAAGAAATTTTATTTATACAGTTGCCAGGTTTTTGGGTGTAAAAAGAGCAAACAACAGAAGAAAACAGCAGGGAAAACAAGAGAAGAGAAAACAAGCCATGGGAGAGCCAACGATTAAGATACCCTACAAATCAATGGAGGAAGGCGGAAGACAGATCCGAAGATAAAGAAAGTATTACAGAATTACAATTACAGAGCCGATAAACCAGGGCGAAGTTTATGCGACTAAATCGGGCATTCTCCAGTATTCTCACTTGATTATGTCGAAGGCTCCCCTTTGTCTCTGTTACAAACTTCTAATCAAAGTGGGAATACCCTCTAATAGAGTATATATCTAGTGCAAGGGCCGCAAGCAAGGACGATGATGCCAAAGAAATGCAAACAACAAACAAAACTAAAAGCGCATTCCGAAAATCGAAAAGACCCAAAAGAGCCACAAAATATGCAACCGCAACACAAACCCCAAACTCAAAAGCCACGCCCCTTCCTCCCACTACCACACACATGCGTGTGTGTGTGTGTGTGTGTATCTACATGTGTGGCAGGGCACGCAGTGGCAGTGCCATACACGAGATAAATGCACGGAACGCGCACAATTAAATATTCAGAGCGAATATTTTTTCTTTCCTTTTTTTTTGGTGGTTTACTGTTGATGCCACTGCCACAGCCGTTTTCCATTGCTGTTGCTGTTGGCACTGCCACACGGCCATTGCCGTTGAGTACCAACGAAAAACCAACGAACCAAAAATGGAAAAAAAAACTGCTGAAATGTAAAATGCCAAAGTAAAAAGTTTCATTCCGGGGGAAAATGTTGGTTAAACACGTAGCCCCAGCAGGAGAGCTACGCTCTAACAGCAGATGGAGTTGCAGTTGCAAACTCATTTTATTGAGATAACAAAGAGACGCACAGGACATGGACATGGCCGGAAAAATATGCATTTGAGGCGAAGCGTTCAGAAAAAGTTTCCTCGAGCGGTGCAGCTCCCATCCGAATGAATTCCCAAATAAGAGAAACCATTTTTAAATATAAAGATAAAGAGATATGCTCACATTAAGGGGATTATCAACTCAAGAACTGTTTCGCAGTGTTCCCAATTTTCTTTAAAAAATAAAAGAGATGCCAGTGCATTCATCAGGATATCCGCAGGTGCCCGTCAAACATTGCAATAAACTGAAAATACACTCTCTTTGGATGGGCGACTCAAAGGCGGCGGCCGTGGCGTTTGCGGCGGCTTGCGGTGAATGTGAAAAGAGTTGGAAAAGCGGAAAAGCGCAGAGGCATAGCTAGCGGCTGTCAGCGTTCTCAACTGTTTCCCCCACAGGTATTTTCATATGACTGTGTGTCTGTGTGTGTGTCTGTGTTTGTGTGTGTGTGGGGGGGTGCAGCAGCAGCAGCTTACCTCCCGAGGCTACTGACAGAGTAAAAGCCTCTCAAATGTCGATGATTCCGATGCCGATGCCGCTGCCAATGATGATGATGGCAATGACAACGTTGGCGTTGTGGATGCGGTTTCCGTTTCCCGTCTGCGGTCCAAGGACTGGTCATTGACTACTCTTTATATCCCCGACACTTCCTTTCCCCCCTCTCCCTTCCTGCCTGCTACCCCAGTGCACTGCTTAGCTCTGCTGGCACCATTTTGTGCTGCTCTTATCAGCTGTTAACACATACCATTTGCTGTGTTGCCATTTCCAAACGGATTGTGTATCCCATTTTCTATGTTAAAGTTTTCCCATTTAAATGCGACAACTTCCGGGCCCTTGCATTGACACTGAGATACAGATACACAAATACAGAGATACAGATAGCAAGCGGAGAGCAGGGAGCGGAGAGCGGAGAGAGGGCGATCAGGGTTAAGGGAAAAGGGACGGCAAAAGTTACTCGAGTGCATTTCCTGCTGCAAAATGTTGCATTTCCTTTCCTTCACTGCCAAGAGGACATCGCTGCGGCCCCGGACACAGCACACAGCACACAGCAAAGTTTTCGCTTGGGGGTGAGATAAACTTATTTTGGGTGATTAAGTGGACCAATTTGTGTGCAGCTTTTGATGTAGAGAGAGTGAGCCAAAAGCCAATAAGCAGAAAGCGAAACGTTGTGTAGTGTGTAGGAGGAGTGTGGGCGTCTGGGAGGAGCAGCACTCTTGAGCTGAAGCACACATGCAAATGCAATTATTTTCCACGCTGCTTAATGCTTTAATTGCATTTTCCTAACAATCCTCTTGAATGTGAGGAGCTTGCAAAACCCCTCATATTTTCATTATTATTACTTTTTTCCCCCTGAGCACTGACAATGAAAAAGGGTCAAAAATGCGCCCCACACACACAACACAACACCCCACACATGGCCATAAACAAGAATACCAGGAGCCAGAAGCCAGAAGCCAGTAGCTGCAACGGGCGGCTGGTGTACGTATGAGGATTTGTTGGTCCCGGATCTGAGTCCAGTTTTGCAGCTGCACCATGGCGTATACGTAATTTGCATTACAATGAACTGTGACTGCAGCCAGCCAGGCAGGCAGGCAGGCAGGCGTCCCATCCCGTCGCAGTAGAGCACCCTGCCCCATTCATTGCTGCTGCTTCTGGTGCTGCTGCTCTGCTGCTGCTGCTGCAAGGTGTATAATTTTGATAGCAATTCCACAAAGGCCAGGGAACTGTTAAGAGGGTGTATGTGCCCCTGCAATGGGCTGGGCTGTGGGGGCCAGACACTGATGGTTTGGTGAACGTTGCATTTCAATTGAAATAACAATAATTGTTTGCAGCAGCCACTGCCAGTGCCACTGCCGCACCCCTGTCCTCCTGTTTTGTTGCCTTTGCTTTTGTTTTGTTGTGGCATGGCAATTCTTGCTCTTCTGGCTTTCCTCTTCCTCTCAACAGACTTCCTCTGTGCCGCTGTGCATCAGGAGAAATGCTAAAAGCGGAAGTTGGGTGTCAGTGACAACCACACTCCCCCTTCACCACCCATGGAAACTATCTAACCTCTTGTGAATGTGGGCGGCAAAACACTTGGATAAACAGCAGCAATGTTTATAAGCAATTAAACAGAAATAATATTTAAGTTGTAGCATCGATTTAATGGGTCCTTTAATGCCAGCAAATTTTGACTTTAAGCCGTCCAAATAATATTGAAAATATTCCTTGTATATTTACCTAATTTTGGAATAAACATTCGCTTTTTCCGCAGCAGTTTTCTCGCCTGGTAAATCACTTCTAAATAGTTTATTCAAACTTGCTCCTGCTCTCTCGTGGCTTTTTTTTCTATGGCTGGGAAAACGGTTTTTCCCCACTTCACGCTCTAAGTGATTTTCAATTATGAAGCGCGACAGCTAAAGGCAGGATGGGGCAAAGCTGATGTTGCCCTCCCACACTTGTGCAATGCCATTCACCTTGGAAAATCGCGGCTGAGTGTAAACGTAAAAAATGTCTTGCATAAAAAGTTTTTAATTGCCATATGCTCTTAGCCGAAAAGCACGAGCAGAGGTGGAGACTGTTGTAATTAGTTGGGCATACTTCAGGCTGCAAATTAAGCCATAATTATGCACAGCATGCGACACTCTAAAGAACTCCCGGACGCCCAAGAGGTCCCCAAAAAAGAAAAAAAAGAAAGGAAAAAAAAGTACCAACTAAATGGTTGACTGAGCCATCAAGTGGCCCTACACTTCCCCTGCCCCCCTAGGGCACTGGCACTCCCCTAAGCCACAACCATCTCAAAGTCTAACCACAACAATTGGCCAACAAGTTGTCGTTGGCCAACAACTCTTGCAACAAAAAACAAAAGGGGAAACAGGGGGAAGAATTTACGAAAATATTTTCTTTCAGCGGAAATGTTGCAGTACACGGAACGTGTGGCAGTGCAACACAGCGCTTTGAGTGAAATGGAACAGTGGGAAAAAGTGGAGCACACTCAAAGCAAAAACCCCACAGACCCCATCCTAGCACTGCTTTAAGGATGGGGGTGGCGGACAGCGTCACCGACAATTGCAGATGCTTTGTATTCTGGTCATAGACCATTTTCCACCATTGTTATGCCAGATTGTCAGAGAGGTAGGGAAGGGAAGTGGCGGCGAGGGGATGGGATGGGAATGCTGACGGGGGAGGGCTATGACTGATAAGCGGGGCAGCGACGCTGTCAAAGGTTGTGATTGATGCACACAGGTTGTAGTCCGTCAGTACAGTGGGCTCGTTTTTGATGAATAATGATACAAAAATTGATGTCACTTACTAGCAAATATTTCAATATTTTTGATTGCACTTACTTTCAATTAAACATTTATTTATTCACTTAAACGAAGCTGTCGCAGGATTTCCAATTCCTTTCGTTTCTTTCCTCTTTGAATGCACTATCTGAAAAAAGAATAAAATAATTCATAAAGTGTGTCCAAATTCTTTAACCACTTATCTTTATTTGGATCTCCCTTTTAGCAATTTTCAATAAATTCCCCCTTATATTTTACTCTTCTGCACGCATTCCACTGTATGTAACTAACTGTTCATTCTAATTGTTGATGCTGCTCACCTTGTTCTGTTTGTTTCTCTCGCTCTCTCTCTACGATTGTCAGCAAAATAACTGTAAATGATGTTGTCACAATGAATGCAGCGACATACTCGCATTCCCTCACTCTTACACACTTATGTGGGTGGCGGTGCCGGCTGGGGGTTTGCTTCTGTTAATGTCTTTTCTTGCTCGTTTATTTGTTACACTCGCGCACTTAATTATTTTAACAACACTTGAGATCCTTGCAGCGTGTCCGATCCCGTCGCGACGTTCAGAAATAAACCGTAATATACTTAACCCACTTAACCCCCTTTTGTTTAACCAGGCGAACAACTTGAGCTAAGCTGCGGAAAATAATGTTATTTCTAAATGTTACTTTTAGATCCATCACTTCCTCTTTACTTACAATAAAATATCAACATAATATCTATCACCAGAAATGCGTTAAAAATATTTTAAGTTTCATAATATTCGTGGGTTTTCGACAATGGGTTAATGGGTTCTCTGTACATGATCGGAAATCATATTTCGCGATTTTGATATTCGCTGCAATACGACTAGCTAGATAAAACACTCACTACTGAAAACATGATTTTGTACAATTAATGAAGCAATTCTCTAAATAAAAGGGCTAACTCAAAGACTCCTTTTTATTGGATTGTTTCTAAAATAAGGTTTTGCAAACAAGGTCATTACAAAATAGGAACATGAAATGCACGTGTGCATGAAATGAGCATCTATCGGCATAATGTATCGATATGTACGATCGATGTGTTGCGATGGTTTGTTGCGATTTGTTGCCGCGCTGCCAGAAAAAGTTGTTTATTGCACAAGAACTTTAACTTTTTGGATACAAAATGCAACGAAAGTGCCCTACGGAGGACCAACCACCGCCATTTATGAATATAAATGTTGCACGCATTGCCCAAGGCGATTAAATGGCATTTTCTGGGCAGGTCAATGCTGCCAGGAGGCAAACGTAGAAGTTTGTATATTCATTCGAACCCCAAGCCAAATAAATAGAGTGTGTATATTTTGTAGTGAAACAACAGCTGGAAGATGTCGAAGCCGCCATGCACGGGAGTCATCAAGCCCGTGCCCATCTACCAGAAGCTTATGATCGAGAACCTGACCATCGTTCGGCCCCCCATCCTGAAGATTTACTACTGGGAGAGCTTCGACATATTAGGGTAAGAAGTACCACTGCACCACTGGAGCGGCACTCATTCCCTGTTCTCCCCGCAGCTGGAACAAGAAACTGAAGTCGAATCGCCAGGAGCATGAGCACACAATCGTCCTACCCATACGCCACATCAAGAGTCCACCCCAGAAGATTGTCTTCTGGCTGCGCAATCTCTCCTCGAAGCCGGTGACGCTGACGCTGAAGCGCATACAGAACTGCTGCTGCCGGCCCGTGCTGACGCGCGTGGGCTTCAATCAGTTCCGGCAGCTCTTCCACTGCAAACACCGCAAATTGCTGCACATGCACCAGGAGGTGCTGACCATCAAGCCCGACGAAGTGGTGGCACTCTCAGTGACGGCCTACTTCCAGATATACGGCATGCATTTGCTCACCTACGAAGTGCAGTGAGTCTTTAAATTGGGTGTGGCAAGCAACTCCCCCTAACCCTAACCCTAACCCCAACCATTGCCAATCCTCTAGCACCGATGACAATCGCAAGTTCATGTGGCACTTTAAGCTGGAAATCTCCGAACTGGACCCCGAAAAGTGTCTGCTGACCAAGGAGCTGCTGCCTGTGAATATCAAGAACTACTACCACATCACACAGCCCATTTGGGTGCAGAACTTCACCAATCAGCACCTCAACTTCTCGTTCTCCACGCGAGACCGCGGCCTGAAGCTGCTCAACACGAATCTCACGGTGCCCCGCCAGAGTGTGTGGCCCCTGCTGGTCGACTACCGTCCCATGGACTATGAGAACGAGGTGGAGGTGATGCTGGGGTATGAGACTGCCAAGGCCTGGTACAAGATCAAGGGGCGCGGTGTGCTAGCCGATGAGGAGGAGGAGACGGATATGCCGCTCAAGGATCGCGAATGCGCCGACTTTCTCTACGTTATTTATCCCAATCGGGTGACCTTTGACGTCTGCATGAAGGAGGATCGCACGCAGCTGGTGAATGTCCACAATCACGGGCAGAAGTGCGTCGAGTTTCGATGGCAAAAGTAAGCATAAAGCCAGCCCAGAGGATCATCTAATCATTGTGCCAATCCTACATCCGTAGCTACATCATCAGTGACTTCTTTTCGGTGGCCTTCTCGCCGTCCTTGTTCCGCCTCAAGGGTCACCACTCGAAGCTGGTGGAGGTGAAGGTCACGGCCTACGATCGCCTGGTGAACTTTCGCCGCATTCCCATCGTCCTGGAGGTGCACCGCATCCTCGATCAGGCCACGCTGATAGCCAAGCGAGAGCTGGAGGAGATCGAGTCCATAGACGATCCCAAATGGAAGGAGGACAGCTATATAATGCATTCCTATCTGCATCTCAACATCCGCTCGACCCTCAAGACCCCCCAGGAGACGGATACCGACGAGGCGGGCGACACCGCAGCCGAACGCTCGCCCTGCGGCGGTACGGGAATAGACACCACGGCCGAGGCGGGTGGCGACAGCCCTGCCGCCGAGGAGCAGCGCAAGGAGACGGAGCGCCGGGAGCTGGTCAAGCGGCTGGCCGCCAAGCAGAAGCTCACGCCCAACGAGATCATCGAGCTGACAATGGCCATCGACCATCGCAACACCATCTTCGAGAAGCTCTTCTGGAAGTATCTCTGCAAGTCGAACTTCATGCGCATCTTCCCCGACCGCAAGCGCCACAAGCACACCAAAACCTACGAGGAGGTGGTGTCCATCAAAACGGATTCTCCGCCAGAAATTGGCGTGGAGGGTGATCGCAAGTAGGACCCTGCCCTACCCCATCCCTCACAGGGATAACCAGTCTCTACTCTCTACTCACACCCTTCTCTCTGTATTCCCCTGCAGCACCATTATGGAGATTCTATCGCGGCTCATGCAGGAATCCATCAATGATTTGGCCAAGAACTGGGTCTTCATTCCCTCGCAGTACTACGAGCGTAATATTTAAGTGTTTTCGTTTGCTCTATAAATGCATTGCACAAGCATTTCCTCCACTCCTGTTCCTGTTTGCATTCTGGCGGGCGTTCTTAGCATTTCATTTCGGTTGTCCACACCCACGAAATTTATGTAAGATTTCGCACGCGCGCGGAGAGTCTCGAGTTCTTGTGGCCTTTGCCCCCGCCCCACTGTCAGGGGGAATTTATGTGTCTGCCGGGCGGTGAAGGCAGACTTTTAAGACTTCGCCATGCAGATGGGGCGTTGCGGGGGCGATGGTCAGACATTCAGACAGGACTATTTATGTTTTTGTGTGCTCTAGTGGCTTTCAGCTCTGTGGGAACCACACGGAGTGGTCAAATTAAGTTTTAATTTGAGCTATTTCGGCTCTTAGCAAGTGTCTAAGATGGTTTTCTATAGAGTAGGAGTTATATAAGATGGGAGGAATACTAGAGCAGCAACTTGTATTCTTTTTCAGTCATTAAATTATGCAATAAAAGTTGCATTCGGGCTGTTCAAAAAACATTTCAAATAGCGAGCCTAGTAGCGCCATCTATTGTACAACAAAGAAAGTGCTGCCTAGTGCAGACGCCGTCTAGCGCATTCCAATTAAACTACTACTCAAAAAAGGAAATTAAACGAAAGAAATGTGCATCTGTTGTGCGTTTTAATAAATATAAACGTGATAATGATAAAAAATGACTTATAGTAATTAAATTTTATATTTAAACAGCCCAAATCCACAACTAGCGCATGTTAAGTGAACCCTCACATGGTAGTGCTGTTAAACACCTCACAAAAGTTATCGCACCAAAATATTAATACCTTGATATTTTCCAGTCAAAAAATATCGATAGAGAGCGGATATCAATTTATCATCCCTAATGACGAGCGCGTCTCTTTTTTCTGATTTAAAATAATTGAAAAACGTAAATTTCGCTTTGTCAGCCAAATAAAATTGTGATAAAAGTATTCAAATACATTCCAAATAAGCGGAAAAACGCAGAAAACATACACAGAAATAGTTACTGAGAAGTGAACGAGCAACGATCGAGAGGGCCTTCCGCTTTCACCCCGGACTCGGAAGAAGACGCCGAAAAATTCGCACATCGCATCCCTTGCTTGCAGGCATTGCCGCATTCCAGAACACATCATATCCAATTCAAGGTCAAGTGCGCGTCTCAGGAGGAATACGACACAATAGAAAAATGAGCAAAGAGATTTATTATTCGGATAAATATTACGATGAGAAATTCGAGTATAGGTGAGTGCGAAATATCCCCGCCCCGAAATCAACTGTAAATGTATAAATATACTCATATCCGCGCTCAGACATGTGGTCTTGCCCAAGGAGCTCGTCAAACTGGTGCCCAAGACCCATCTGATGACGGAGACCGAATGGCGATCGATTGGTGTGCAGCAGTCGCGCGGATGGATCCACTACATGATCCACAAGCCAGAGCCCCATATTCTGCTCTTTCGACGGCCCAAAATGGAGGACTAAACACAGGAGGAGAAAACACACACACACATACCAACACACACACACAGTTGGCAGCGCCTTGACAGGGGAAGGAGGCAACTCAAACACGCACACATGCACGACGTCCGGCAGCTGCTGCTCGGTGGTGGATGTGGAACCAACTGTTGCCGATCGTCTCCTGCCAGCGCTACCCTACACCCTACACCACACTACACTACACTCTCCTGTATAATTCTTTTAACAAATATTTATACTCCTCTGCAGCCCCTACCTGCGCGTACTCCTCCTAGCCCATAGATACGTACACCTAAGTGGCCATATTTTCATCACGTTTTATACCTTTGTAGCATATAGAGGACAGGGATAGTGGAGCACTAGCTACACCTCTATTTAAACTTCTTTGTTCAACGCGTTTTGCAGTCCAGCGAGTGCTTTTCACCCACAATGTTAGCCCCTAGATGTTAACCTCTGCCATTGGGCAAGTCTGTTGCCTTCAATTTTAAATCGCTTAATGGGGGCGAGGAATAGTGAAACATTGGATATAGGTTCCCACATTCCTCTCCCTGTGCACCATTCGAATGCATTACATTGCCATTACTTGTGTTGCCATTTTGCAGTACCGTCGGATACGAAAAAACCACTTCGCTCGCTCACATTTAATCTTAAAAGAAAATCTGATTTGTGATCTTGAAATTTTTTATCAATAATAATAATACATATATATGTTTACACATAATACTTATAAACTTGTAATAAATATGTTTAATGTATGGAGAAGCTTGAGGCGTTGATTGCTTAAAGTTTTTCGAAATCGATCAAATCTAAATTGTTCTTCTTCAAAATGTGCGGGCAAAACTAACTAACAACGAAGGAACTCTGACAAATTGGAGATTTAAATGGCGGCATCTGGGCAGCGGAAGACGTTTCTACTGAGCTTTGAGCTGGGAGTAAGTATTTCCCTTTGATTTGATTCGTGTGTGAACTATAAAAGTTAACTTTTATGCTACTTGCAGTGAAGAGACACCCGGAATGATGGATTTTGTAAGCACTTTAATCATTTTTCCCTTTGTTATGCAACTAAACCATTTTCATAATTTTCAGAGTGGAAATCTGTTCTATGTTCTTCTATCAGCAATCTATAATCATCCCCCCCAATGGATTGGCGCTGAAAGCAGTTCCACGGCATGGTACATTCATCAGAGTTCATACCAGAAATGAGGCAAAGAAGCCAGCGAGACTGGCAGATTATATTTTTTAGATACTCGTAGACAATAAGAAAGGTAAGCAAGGAGCAAAACACTCAAAAGTCTAAATTGTAGCCTTAGCCACTAACTCCAAATTTCTTATAATTTGCGTTCCAAAGGCAAAAGCTTCATCCATTTAATGCCAGCATTCTTAAACTAGTCTTAAGCCCCCCTCCCAAGCCTCATCCTCATTATGTCGAAGCATTTGCTGAATTAACTTTGCCCACAAATACACTCGAGCACATAATTATATGCCGCAGCATAAGTGTGTGCGTATATACACATTTAGATGTATGTATTTATGCATAAACATTTGCAATTTTCAATCTCAAAACACACACACACTCACTCATGATCGTGCATTGTTTTCCAGTGTCAAAAATGAAGATCGACAGTTCCGGTCCCAATGTGTGGTTGTGCCACAGTCACACAGGCCACAGGCCACACCACATTCCACCTCTCCACATGAGAAAGATCGGACACCCATCCGAAATGGGTCGTGCTGCGGCAAGGGTGGAGTGGAGGCGGAGGTGGAGGTGGAGGGACGACCGACCAACGACTAATGGTTACGTTTTTGTATCGCTTTCCGAGCCACTTACCCGCTTAGTTGGGCCCATCCTCATCCTCTGGCATCGACACCCAGGCGGCGGCATGGCCATAGCACATTATACACACAATACATTATACACCCAGCAGCATTTCCCAGCAGCATGGAACTACCGACGCAGAACTGGCCCCCAAGGCAAATCGAATTGAAGCAGATCAAAAGGCAGCTGCAGCTGCTGTTGCTGTTGCTGATTTGGATTATTATTACCATCATTGTGGCTTGGCCGTACACTGTACACTGTACAGCGAATACGAATACGAATATGAAACCGGAAATGTCCAACTAACATTCTTTGCCTGCCCCATCCATGCCCACTTTCTTGTTTCCCTTTCGATTCTTTTGTACTTCTAGCAGCAGCAGCAGCAGAGTCTCAATCAAGTTCAAGTAGTCCGAGGTAATGGCCATTGTTCGGCTGGATTTTCGGGGTGGTTGCTGCCTCACTCCGATGACGGTGACGGTGACGGTGATGCTGATCTTTGACATCACAATTTGGTAATCATCATTCCAGTCCGGGGGATTGAGTAATGGACAAACTTGACCTACTTATTGGGTGAGTTCTACTTCAGTGGGTTGTCGTATGTAAACCAGATCTTGAAAGCAACTTGCATTCATTTCAGAGCTTCACCCCACCCCACCCCCCACTTGTTGTGGCATTAGCAACAATGCGACGCTGATCAATGCAATCCCAGACAAGGCAGCTTCTAATGAGCCCCAAGAGGAGGAGCTGCCTGCAAGACACAGACACTGAACTACATTCGAAGGAGGATGCCATGCCGCTGATAATGAATTCCTTTGATTGCGCTCGCATGGGGCGCAAAGGAAAGCGAAACCCAGGATTCGGATACTGAGAACAAGGCGTGACAAATGACGCGAGACAACGCTGCGTATGCGTTACGTGAGATGCGATGGGAGCGCGCTGCCCGTGCCTCAGCTTTTGATGAATGAAAGTCAACCCTCTCCCCGTCACCCACACACACACACACACACACACACACACACGCATATACTCTATACAGATTTATATATATTGCTGATGAGAGTCGCGACGCTGACGGCGCTGCCGCTGCCGCTGCTGCTGCTGCTGCACAATTTGCGCGGTCGTTGGCTATATTTCGAATTTGATTTCGATTTAGTTTTTAGTACTGTTTTATAATCTGACGAGTCAAGTCGTGTGCTGCCTCTCCACGCTCTCTGTCGCTACGCTACGCTACGTGTCCGCCAGCCATAGCCACAGCCAGAGCCAGCGCAGATCGGTGTTTGTGTCCGGTGCCGTGAGACCCCTGTGTGTGGGATCTGTTGCATGATCAGATCAAATCAGATCAGTCGCTAAATCGCCGCGTGCTCGACAACGCGTCCTCCAGGGAGCCCCAGCCAGCCACCAGATCGCTGTGTGGTCTTCCCCATCCATGAAAAAGGGCTCATAATAATTATCACTGTGAATGCCTTTGATTGTAAGTGCTCCGGCGACCAAACGCAAACTATTCGAATCTCAGACAAGAAACAATCAAAAATGACAAATGACAAATGCTGGAACAATGTTATCCTGCGACTCAAGGATGCTGCTGTGCTGCTGTGGTTCCCCCTACCCCTATGAGACATTTACCACATTAAGTTACAGTTAATTTGCGCGTTTAATCCTTTGCAGGACTTTAATTTCTGTACGAATATTTGCCGTAGTTCCATTTGTCTCCCATGAAACACTCATGGCAAGTGGGTAAGTTTTTGTTTGCCGGCTCAATGCCACAGCTGTTCGGCTACCCTGTACACAACACGAGAGCGTATATATTGGGCAGATATAAACTGCATTTAGTTCCTAATTATGTATTAAAATACATCAGTTAAATGCTTCAAATATTCTGCTTCGTCTGCTGCTTCCCAGCAGTAGGTAGGTGCCTGCCCAACCCACTGCCATCTTCCCACTTCTTGAGACACAAGAAGCGTGAATAATTTCCGATTGCCGATGCCTGATAACGTGTCGAGCGGCCAACTAACCTTGGTAGGGCCACCCTCCCAGCACAGACGTGGGGGCTTGGCAACCACTGCAGTCTATATATATACTATATATGAATATGTTTGGTTTTTTTTCTTATTTTATTGCCATTATTTTTAGCACACAATGCAGTTTTCTTTTTGGCTTTAGTGCATAAAAATAGTTTCGCTTTCGCTCTTCCAAGATTTTTACCCATTAACTGAGAGGTGCACACAAAATATATATATATACTATATGCGATATTACACACCAAAATCTATGTTATTCGCGCGCGCGCCGCCTTTATGAACGTCCCTCGCGTTCATTTCAAACATTTTCGTCATTTTCTCACCCAAATAAAATTAAATTATATGACGAAGTGCGTGTAGATTCAATTAGGCCGGAATAAACCGTTGAAGTCGGGCTCAGATCGGATCAGTCCAGTCCAGATGCCGAACTCATATTTGTGATTATATTTCGGTGGAATTTGAGCCGTGTGCTTGTCGCGTTTTTTAATTCTTTCGCCTTTTTTTTTCGCGGAACTCGCATGATCTTGATTGGGTTTAGAAGTTTCGGATGGACAAAATGGAAATGCCGGTCTGCTGTCATGTCTGTCCGTCTGTCCAGCGGTAATCGTAGTCAGACAGACACACCGTCTATAGATTGCGGCGACAAAGGCCGTCGGACCGAGAGCCGAGCACCGAGATTATAGCGTCATATACATATATACTCGTATGCCTATGTGCTATGTGCTGCCTAATCGTCTGAACCCCAACTCTGAAACATACAAAAACTCGTACGAAATGAAAACTCATTGGAATTGATTTTTGCATCGACTTACACATTTTTCTATTGATTTTTTTGTTGCCTAATTAATTATAATTAAGCAATATATTTAACGTTATTTACTGGTTATTATTTTTCGTATTTTGTTGCTAATTAAATTTTTAGTTGAAAAATGGTAAAGTGCCAGGGGAAAAATATTAAAATATGACAGCTAGGAGGAAAATCTATCAAGTGCCCAAACAAAAGATTGCCAATTATGCAAACAGTTTGAGAATATCTCTCGCTGCAGTTAACAAAATTTGTTAAAAAAAATCTAAGAATAACTAACCAGATAAATCTGGAAAAATCTATGCAAAAACTTTGCTGCACTCCCTCCCCCCACTTCGATGTATTTTAGTTTGATTTTTTGTGCAGTTTAAACTGGTTCTGTGTACGCCTTACACATAGCAAATATTATAATATATTTCACTCAAAGACAAATGGGTGGGTCACAGCCTTCCTCCCCACACTCCAAATGGCACACACACCCCCTGGCAAGTGCAACTAAATTTGCATTGGCAATGAATGCGCGACTCGAACATGGTTACCCCCAGAGTTTTGCATTGCATTAATTAGTCGGCGGTGTAAAAGTGTTTTATATAAGTCTGGCACTAATTAGTATTCATCTGCGGATGTTTTATTCGTGTTTAACTATCGACAACAATAATAAACTTGTTCATGTAAACTGCACTGCCCGCCGATCTGATCTGCCAATCAAAAAGATGCGGCCAGGAATCAACGCCCACACATGGGAAATGTTTTCGAATGGAAACCTAGAAGCTAGCTGATTGATTCTGGGCATTTTGGATTCGGGTATAGGTCAGGCCAGCATCATTCAATTAGAGGGTTTTAGTAGGTTTTAGGGGCTTGCTAATGAAGCCAACAAGTTCAAGTTGAAATCGCCCAGCGATCACGTTGGGTGCGAGTGCCAAATGGGTATTACATTTCATGATTCCCAATTCCCATTGCCATAGCATTAATAATTACCCACTTCCGTTGGGTGTAAACCATCCTTTTCGTCAATGAACTTCAATTATCGTCACTCGCAGTGGCCAGTCACAATTTCCGCTGTAAATGCAATTTAATTTCAAAGACAACTGCGACATATTCTAGGCAAATATTAACGCCGACTGCGAATGCCGTCTGCGAATGTAGTATAGGAATTCATTTGCCTGACTCACGGTCAAGTTCGAAATAGACAGACAACAAAATATGAATAAATATGAACAAAAATCTACACGGCACGGGGAATGAGCGAGTCGGAGCAGTCAGGCAGTCAGGCAGTCGGGCAGTCGGTCATTCAGTCACTTGGTCAAAGGCAACTTTTGTAAATAAAAAAACTTCATTGTGCAATGGAAACTGCATTCAAAGCACACGCCCTCTCCTCTCTCCTCATTAATCAGGTTCAGTTCTTATCTCTCATTAAACTTGGCCCATGAATTGCCGCCCTCGAGTGTTCCGACTTAAACTTTTAGTTAATTAAACTCACGAGAGATAAAAAGTTGTTAGTTTCAGTAGCCCAGACATGCCCAACTGCCCACACCCCCCACTCTTGGCACTCCAAACACTCTGAATGTAATTGTGCCCGACCAAAAGATACCAATACCAATATCAATGGAACTTTGGAGGGTAACCTGGGCCTGGGCCTGGGCACATGCCAATCGGGCAGCAGTCCCCCCGCTGTATTCTGTAGCTACATCAATTAGCTGAACCGCAACTACTTACCCCAGTAGGAGAGACATAGCATGGTGTAAGCCTCAAAAAGGTTGGGCAGCATTCAGAGAATTGTGAGCTGAACAGGTGACATTGTGGTCGATCTGGCAGCTACTCTTATCACATAAAAAACAGAGAGAGGAGAGAGAATCGATGATTGATTAGTGCAAGGTAGAAGAGAAAGACTTAAAGTACAATAAATGGAGAGAGACTTAAACTATAGATAATTCCAAGGGAAGATGAACTAATATTATTATATATATACATATATATATTAATATTATTGTCGCTCTCCCTTTGGAATATTTCAGCAATGAGATCACCGATCTAGCCGATTCCCTGGCTGAGTGTGGATCAAGCTTCCCATGTAAAACGATCCATCGGCTCAGCCCAAGTTAGAGCATTTGCATTCTACCCCCAACTAAAGCATTTGATCGTACACCATCGGATGCTTCTGCCCCCACTTGTTCAGGCAGTCAAGCGAGAAGCTTTTCCATTTCACGTTCATACGAGAGCCCCCGCGCAGCGTGTTTTCAGAGCTCTGATGCGATCGCTCTCTATCTTCCATCTGTGATGTTGTCTCCTCCGCAATTGTAATGCAATTGGCTAAACAATGCCAAAGTGTGAACAATTTCTCGATTAATCTGAATGCCCGCGTCAAGTCGTCTCACGGCCCAATTGAGGAGGATGGATCTCAATGGGACTGCCACTACGCAGGGTGTCTGCTATTTGGGTCAGTTTTCAAAGACACATGATCGGCGGAATGGGATGGCATGGGATTCCGGAGCAGACTGGATTCGCTATCAGTTTGCATTTGCATTGATCACCGCCAGCCACTCAGGCTGCAGTGTCTGTGCCCTTGCACTCCAGTGTGCAGCGGGCGGGGCGGGGCGGGGCCGAGCGGGAATTACTTTTCATTAGCTGATCGTTTATGTAAATTTATTTGTTTGCCACGTTTCCCGATGAACTTGTTCTCCTCTCCGCGCCGCAATTAATTGAGCTGCATTTTTTTTTGTTTTGCATTTTCTCATAGTGTTTGTTTTTTTTCTATTGTTTTTCCGCAGCTTTTCGCACATTTGTTGAGAATGGCAAACAACAAAAAAAAGGTGTCGCAGCTTAATGAATGCTAAAAAGCAAGTGAGAAATTGCTAATAGCTTTTAGGGTTGGCTCGAGCAAAGCCCTACCAGGGCACAGCTTCCTTCCTTCCTTCCATCCTGCCTTGCTACCTTCCGCTTTGCTCTCTCGAAAATGTTTTGTAATAAATTTCCAAAAATAAACAAGAACTATTTGAATGTTGAACAACATCCGTCCGGCTTTGTGTCAAAAGTAACACCATTAGGAGGGCGGCGATTAGGGGTGGGAGGGGTGCATAAATCACAAAAGCCCAGCTGCCCAGCCCAGCCCAGCCCAGCTACGCCACGCTCATTTCGGGGGTTGTAGTTTTGCGCTGTGCCAAAGCTCTCAGTCGTGGATCGCCGTTTGAGCCGCGAGCAGGAACCACAGCTGTCAACGAACGCATTTTGTGTGGCATTTTAAATGAGAAAATAAATAGAATTAAGTGCAGAGACCAAACATTGTTCCAACTACAGAAGAAAGTTAGTTTTTCATGTAATTTTTATCTGTTTAAACTGAATTTCTTACTGTCTTTGCAGCAATCTTTTTGGCAACTAATCGGAGCTCAGAAAACTCCCTTTAACTAGGCTTAGGCAGCTCGACAGCTACACCCAAAAGGGGAATCCCCTTTAAGCCCCGAGAGCAGCATCTATCGACGACCATGACGCGACCCAAGCAAAATGAGAGCAAATTCAAGGCATTCATGCGGGAGAATGTCCTCACCATGGCCACCGTCATCGGCGTCTTTGCGGGCGGCCTGGTGGGCTTCATCATCAAGAACAGCACCGGCGAATGGACAAAGCGTGAGATTATGTACATATCATTTCCGGGCGAGATCTTTCTGCGGTAAGTCGGAGTAATCATCGCATAAAAGAATCGTCGCTTGATTGAAATATTTGCCACTCTTCTCTCGCAGCATGCTGAAGTGCTTGATTGTGCCGCTGTTGGTGTCGTCGATAACCAGCGCCATTGGCGGACTGGACTTGAGCATGTCCAGCAAGATAGCAACCAGGTGAGTCTCGCTGCGCTCTCACAGCTCGAGGAGAACCTGCCCTAATCCCACTGTTTTCCGCCCCTCTTTCAGAGCCATCACATATTATTTTGTGACCACCATATCGGCTGTGGTTTTGGGCATTTGCCTGGTCACCACACTGCGGCCCGGACAGGGCGCCAAGATTGTGGAAACCCAAACGGAGAGCATCGATAAGGCATCCAAGGTGCTGACCCCAGACACGCTAATGGATCTGGTGCGGTATGTCTACACGAGATCGATCGCACGATAAGCGCGCGCCAAATTCTGATTCACTTTTTCTCTGTCTCTATAATAGAAACATGTTCACGGACAACATCATCCAGTCCACCATGTTCCAGGTAGGTTTTGGACTCTCCTGCAGCGAGAGACGGAGCGGATCGAGCATACGCACTGTGCCACACACAGAAGTCCGCAGCAGCAACCGCCGCAATTATTCAATTCTTTGCGGTTTGGCGAGTTTGATTGAAACAAACCGCACGACGCGACACGACATAATCAAAAGCGACATGATAGGGCTAGGGATACCACAATTTCAATTGCAATCCCCTAAGTAGGGGCAGACTTTCACACATGTCTCTCTCCCATTCGCTCTCTGTGCGGCTTAAATTTCAATTATCGCATACACAGAAAAAGCGACGGAGACGTGGCGGAGATGGACAGAGGCGCAGGGGTTTTTGTTCTGTAGCTCCCCCAGACACAAATTGAATCAAAGCACTTGCCTCGGACGGGCCTGTCGCTGATATATATGGACATTGTACCGCCAACATTTATATGATAATACGTATCGGTGTATCTGTATCTGTATCTGTCCCAGTATCTGCATCTGCATCTGTATCTGTGGGCAACCAAATGAATATTCATGCGCCACAATTAGATTATTGTCGGAGTCAATGAAGGGGGATACGATAATCAACGGCAGCACTTTCGCCAATGCGAGGCTCAAAAGTGCCGCAAAAAATGGAAAATTATGGCAAAGTTTCCATGGAAGTTTACCATTTCCTGGAGTAATCTGTGAACCCTACTTAGCCCCTTAATAATGCCCTAATAATCCCCTAAATCTCTTCCCTTTTTAGTATCGCACTGAGATCTTTGAGAACACCAGCATTAGCCCTGCACGTAAGCGGTTCTCCTGCATCAAATAATCCTCCACTAATTCCGCATTTCTGCCCCCTAGAACCCATGGAGGCCTGGCAATTCAAGTCCTCCCAGCGCGAGGGCTCCAATGTGCTGGGCCTGGTCATGTTCAGTGTAATTCTGGGCACCACCATCGGCCGAATGCGCGAGAAGGGTCAACTGCTGCAGGATTTCTTCACCACATTGAGCGAGGCAATGATGACAATCACCTCGTGGGTTATCTGGTGAGTGGCAGCTAGCGATGGCCTTTATCCCTGCGCATATCTCATGCCATTCGCTTGCAGGATTTCGCCATTGGGTGTGGCCTTCCTGATAGCCGCCAAGATCATTGAAATGGACTCCATAGCAGCGACTATTCAATCCCTGGGCTGGTATTTCATCACAGTTATGATTGGTCTCTTCTTGCACGGATTCGGTGAGTCTTTCCCTCGCTGCCAGCAGCCAATTTCCAACTCAAATAACATTTCCTCTGGCTCTGCTTCAGGTACCATTGCTGTGATCTTTTTCTTGGGCACACGACGCCTGCCGTATCGGTATATCGCCAAGCTCAGTCAGGTGCTGGCCACTGCCTTTGGCACTGGCTCCAGCTCGGCCACCATGCCGCTGACCATCAAGTGTCTGGACAACATGGGCATCGATCCGCGCGTCACACGATTCGTCATACCCGTGGGCGCCACCATCAACATGGACGGCACTGCTCTCTATGAGGCTGTGGCCGCGCTCTTCATTGCCCAGTACCGCGAGATGAGCTACTCCTTTGGCACCATTGTGGCGGTGAGCATAACGGCAACGGCTGCCTCGATTGGAGCCGCCGGCATACCGCAGGCGGGCCTCGTCACCATGGTCATGGTGCTGGACACTGTGGGCCTGGAGCCCAAGGACGTGTCCCTCATTATAGCTGTCGATTGGTTACTGTGAGTCTCCTCCCAAAGGGGAACCCTCTGCAGATATCTCTAGCCATTTGTTTCGCTTGCAGGGATCGCTTCCGCACCACCATCAATGTGATGTGCGACGCCCTGGGCACTATTTTGGTTAATCATCTGTCGAAGAACGATCTGGCCAGCGTGGATAGGGTAAGACTTATGGCCATAGGTATTCCGTATGCCCCTATTCCCTGTTAATATATTTTCTGTGCCCCCAGCTGAATGCCGAGCCCCATGAGCTCCTCGAGCTGGGCGCCAATGGCCATGAGATGAAGGAATGAAGGCAGTCTTCGCTTGGCGCCTATAATCGCAAGCGATGAGTGGACATGTCCCGGCTGTGGGCCTGGTTCCACATCCTTCCCCGCCAGGACAGCGACAGCGATGACTACGACGATGAGGAGTTTTAAGGTTCATCGCTGCGGCGGTTATCCGTGGCTGGGGGGGGGACTCGGACTCGGACTCCAGCAGTTTGTTTGCGATTAAATTATGGGCGACCAAGACGCAGCTAATTCCCAAGATTGATCAATTTGCAGCAGTCTCCTCCGCGCCCAGCGGAGGTCTGCCAGAGTACAAGTACTAAAAAAAAAAAGAAACACAGCAACGAATTTAAGCCAGCTACTAATTCGTGAATTAGTTTGTTTTTCCCCCCGAACAAGCAGAAGCAGAACAGAATTAAGAATACAGAAGATACAGAAAGATAAAGACACATTTATCGATCGTCTAAATTAGCAATACTTTCAAGGTGTAAATAATTTTTAAATATAATTGATAATTATATTAAATTGAGTTCAAATTTGCATAACATTCTCCTCGACCCTACCCCGCTTCCCCCCACATATATATGATTAGTATTAAATGAAAATGAAAAATGAAAGGAGAAACCAAAATTAGTTCTATTCGAATTTCCAATTCCAATTGAAAACTCCAAGCAAATGCATTTTGTTAGGTCGCAAAAACTGTTTGCTGGATCAACTGAGATTCGTATTCTAGTATTTGTGCTAATGCTAATTAATAGTCTATCAAGTTTTCTGCCATAGCACACAAAATCCAAAAAGACAAGCAAATAATATACATATATCTAGCAGATAGAAGTCGTCTAACCGATAAACAATTTAAAAATACAAATAAAATCGAATCGAATCGGGATAAAATCAGAAATCCGAAATCAGAATTTCCAATGCCGTTACAAGTTCGTGTTCATAGTTTGAGCTTTGTACATACTTAATAGATTAAGTATACATACTCGTACATACATTACATAAAAGCGAATGACATTTAATATACATAATATTTAATGCGTGCGAAACAAACAAAACAAAACAAAACAAAACAAATCAAATGAATTCTTGAATGACAATAATAGAGTGCTGCAGTCAGCCAGGACAGACAGTCAATTTATACGCCTAACGAATTATTTATTACAATATTATTAAACTAAATTTAAATTAGGTCACAACATTGCAACAAGAGTATAAAAAAACAAATAGAAAACCCAACAAAAAAACACAAAAACCAAAATTTAAATCATCAAAAATGTTTGTAGTTCTGTGTAGTCTAAATATATGTTTACTAATAAAACTTTATGAATATTAAACGAACAGTCATGCGTCTGTCTTGGGTTTACATCCGAAATTAAAGCTAAAATCGCATAGGAAGCGGCTTTGAAATCATCATAAAATATCGTAAATATTCAGACATATTTTATGGTTTTTTTGCACTCAAATTTTTGATGTGTACGGCAAAACCAGCTTATATCAGTTTCATAGCAGCCAGCTTCAATAAGCTGTATAGCAACAAGCTTTCATTTAAGTTTTCTAGTTTCCTGAAGCTACCACATAGATGGCGCTTGTCTTGCTGCTAAACTTAACTAATAGATGGCGCCCAGCGAATGATTTAGGGAAATTTAACTTTGAATTTTGTTTAATAAAACTTTAGTAAATTAAAATACCTTTAAAAGTGAAAAATTGTAAAAAAAGAAGCCCAATATTACAAAAATTTTTTAAATGAAAAATCTGACCCGATATACTCGCTATCTACAGCTGCCATATCTGTATTTATGTACATTCCAAAAAAAGTGCTCAAAAATATGAAAAAAATATTCACGAAAAATAATTGAGCACTTTAACAAAATCAGAATCAAAATGCCGGACAATTCAGTTAACTTCTTTGTTATTCCTTTTGTTGTTTTCCCCCTTTAAAGCTGACACTCCCTTTGATCTGTCCCAGGGCCTGGTCACATCTGTGTCCACCTCCGCTCCGCAGGACATACAATATTTCTCCATAAAACAAAAAAACGGACGGAAAACAGCTATAACATTGGGCGCCCTCGAATGGAGGGGGGACACGGGACACACACACAGAGCAGTGGAGTGGAGTTGGTAGAAGGGTGAAAACTTTACGTTTGGGCAGGGAAATGCAGTCACAGGTCATCAAAATAAAATAACAACAGAACTCGATGACTTTTCAACTTTTCCATTTGTCAGTTTTGCCAGCTTGTTTTCCCCCTGTTTGCATAGGGAACAAAGTTTAAATTTATTGTCTGATTTCGGTGCTTCCCGCACGGGACAACATCTAAGCTGGATGGGCAGGGGCTGGGGTAGGGGCAGGGCAGGGGCAAATGGAAATGGAAATCACCACCGAAGGCCATCGAAAGTTTCCATGAAACGCCTTCAGGCAAAAGGCTTTGTTGGCACTTGTCTAGGCCCCTGAGAATGAGCACGGAAAACAAAAGCCAATGGATTTTAACTTCATTCTCAGACCGGTTCAGACGTTCATCGACAACAAATTTTATTGTTAATTTTTATTAAGTAAGATCAAAAATTCTAAGTATTTTATTTGGTGCCCAAGGAGTCCCCCCGCCGGGAATAAGGAAAGCCCAGCAACCATGAGCAGGAACAATGCCAGGCCGACGGTTCTGGAGCGGCTGCGGCAGCTCAACAACGCCGAGCTCTTCCTGCTGTGCCAGGACTACGGGATAATGGTGGGTCGCATCACGTTCACCAATCGGCGGCAGGTGGAGCGCATGCTGACGGTGGCAGTGATCGGGGATCGGGCCAGGGCCCGAGTACGCGACCAGATCGCCCGGGAGCGCGACGAGGAGTACTCGCGGAATCGCTTGGCCCGCTCCCAGGGACCCAGGGAGGTGCAGCCGCGGCGTCTGATTCCTCCGCGCAAGTCACGCGGTCACCAGAGCAGCGTGAGAGCCGCCTCCACCATGACAACTCCCTCCGTTCACCTGCTAAGCAGCGACCGCCCCTACTGGCCCTCCGCCATGCCGCCCTCCATGCGCCGCGCCCGCGGCCCACCGCTGTGGCCGCTGAGGTTTCAGCAGCGGCAGGGAGCATCGATTCTGGAGCGAGCTTTGTACTCCATCAGACATGCGAACTTCTTCGGCTTCCGGGTGCCGCCTGCGCTGTGGCGCTACGCCACCAGGGGACTTGGTTACAGGCCACGCCCCTCCGTGCGTTTTCTGGGCGGCCAGGGAGAGGAAACGATCGAACTGAGCCAAGAGCAGGAGGAGCAGGAGGAGGAGCAGCAGGAGGAGAATAAATATCATTTAGAGGATGAGAATCTGTACACGGAAGAGAGCCTAGATCAGTACGAAGAACGGCAGGAAGAACGGCAGGAAGAATGGCAGGAAGAATGGCAGGAAGAACAGCAGGAAGAACGGCAGGAATACCAGTATGAAGCTGAGGATCAGGATCAGCATCAGCTGCAGTCTCAAGATCAGTATGAGCAGGCTGAGCAGAACGAGCAGCAATATCAAGACTATGGGAATGAGAATGAGAGTCAGCATGAAGATGTGGCTGACATGGCATACCCTGGGGGGCCAACGGACTGCGGAGCCAGCCGCTACTACAGCCACGAGCACCACGAAGCCGTCTCTGTGGCTGAGCAGGCGGAGGATCAGCGTCAGCTGGAATGGCAGCTGAATTCCACCTACGGCGAGGAGCGGCCCCAAGGGCCCTTCAACTCTCCGCATCCGTACGATTTTCAGGAGCTGGCTCAACTGAATCTCCTGGATCGGCTGGATCGGCTGGACCGCATCGATCACCTGGCCCAAACTCCGCTGCGAACTGTGCCACCAGTCGAGGCCGAAAGCGAAAGCGATTCCTCGGAATATCTGTCCTTCAGCAGCTCGGAGGCATCCTTTCACGATGCCAGCGACCAGCTGGTGACGACCCTGGTCCGTGCACAGCCCGTGAAGAAGCGCTTCGAGTGGTTCGGCTGGATGAAGATCGCACCACGGACCCAGGGCCAGAACGAGCGCATCGCCAAGCGGGACCAGACACGGGAGCACAATCTGGAGCACGAGCGCGAGCTCCTCACCATCAACTATCTGAGCGAGCTCGATGCGAAGGCGGTGCCGGAGACGCCCCTGCTGGAGCTGATGAGTCTGCACGAGCTGCGGCACAGCAGCGAAGAGGACTTAAACTCCATCGGCAGCTGTGGCGATCTGCAGCCCGGCATCCTTCGTCGCACCTTCGAGCTGCTGTTCTGCGATCGCCAGGGCTCTGTGGACGCCAAGAAGGTCAGCTGCAGCGTCTGCTGCTGCTGCGTGACGGTGGCTGTCGTTGTAACCTTCAAGCTGCTGCGCTAGCTGCCATCCTTGGGGCTGGTCGGCAGTTCATGCAGTTGCTTTGGCTTTTTATTGGGCCTATAAATTGCATTTTAAAGTGTTTCCTCTTTCCTGTTTCCCCTTGAATCCTTCAATCAATTAAGCTAATTAATCATTTCGGTTGAGAGACTTAATACAGTCCCGTCTGTGCAGCTTTATTTGCTGCGCCGAGTGAGGTCCAAGGCCATGCATTACTCATACGCCACATACGCCACGTGCTGACGTTGTCTGCCAGCCAAAATTTGCATTTTCCACTCGGCTCGGAACGGAACGGAAATGAAACTATAATTATATTTCAGCCAGAGCCTGTCAGCAGTCCGCCAGCCTGCCAGAGCCGCAATCTTCAGTCAAGTCAACTCGAAACTCGAGCTGCCTGAGCTGCCTTCGCCGCCCATTCCAACTGGGATTGAATAAAAATGAGCCCTTAAAGACCTCGCTGCTCGCTGCCGTTGACTTTCCGCTGTGGCTGTGTGCCGAGTCCTGAGTCCTGAGTCCTCGAGGTGGAGGCAAATCTCATTGCTGTTGCACTGATGCGCAAACTTAATGACTTTCGGCAATTTGCCCAGCACGGAGCACGCAGCACGGCACGGTCATGGGCCCCATGCACTCGCTGCAGCTTCCGCTTGGCTCTCGGACACGGACTGTGGGGTCGGGGGGGCGCCCATTTGCCGTCAAGGTGTAGCCATAAATCTTCTTAAATGTCGTAGAATCAACACTGCGGGCCACTTGTATCTGGTCCGATCTCAGCGCCAATCCAACAGCCATAACTAATTTACGCAGCTAAAAGCAGCGGCTGCCCTTCCACTCCACTCCTCGAGCTGGACAGCCAGCAAGTCCTGCCTTCCGGGCACGTGACGGGGCTAAGCCGTGAGAAGCACTTGCAGAACTGTCCACCAAAGCTCCTTGAAGCTGGCTTTAAGCTGGCTTTGAGCGCAGGGCTGCTGCTGGTAATTGATTCTCCGTCAATTTATCCATAATTCAGTCAAATTAATTGGGGAATTGCGGCTTGAGTGTAAGTAAAACTGGGCTCTAACTGCGACTTAAACATTGCCTAAGGGGAAAGCTTTCGCTCACGAATTCCGCCATACTTTCAGAGCCAACAAAGCAACACACAAAATCTAATCAAATGCAATTGGCGTGTCGAAAATTCAGAGAGCGGCGCGCAGAGACATAAATAAAACTTTGGCCATAAAGCCGCACAGAGACACAGACGGGGGGAGACATAAAAGGCACATAACAAATTTAAATGGCATAAACAATTGGCAACAAAGTAAACTCTGCGCTCCTTTCCCTGCCCCCTGCCCACCACTGCCTCTCTGCCACGGTTTTTGACTCTGCCAGATAAACATTTCTAAAATCTGCACTCATAAAATGGCAACATCGTAACGTCGATTAGGTTTCGGTTGTCCCGCACCAATTGAGACACTGGTGGGCGGCCGTAAAGCCAGAAACTTTCAGTTTGTCTTTTATGCCAATTCAATTTACCGTCAAATCGGTCCTGCTGCAGCAGCCACTGGCCGGCCGGGCAACAGGGGGCAGCAACGGTGCCGCAACCAATGCCAGGGACAGCAGTCGAAATAAACATATAAAAACGAAAAGAGAAACCATTTAATTTATACGTATATTCTGCCAACATTAAATGGCATTTTAATTTCTATGGCAGTCGTAAAAAGTCCTGAAATGAAAGTCCCCACCCCCCGAACCGCCGCTGCTATCAGCACTCCCCCGCAATCTTGCTCTCTCTCTCCCACTCTCCCACTCTCTCTTTTCATATTTTATGTCTATAAATTTATTTTGCACTTTTCTCCATTTCTCAATGGCGTGCAAAAGATTTTTACATTTAATTCAATTTGGCAGCTAATGGAAGGGGAGTGTGGGGGGGCTACTTCGGAAGTCCAGTTACCAACGGGGCGTGGTCGGCGCTGTCTGTTTTGTAGTCATTGCGTGAAATATGGACCTGGCTACTTAGTGCCCGTCATGGGCATCCCCAGCCCGGAACCCTCCCAATTTTCCTTCTACGGCAATGAAACTCTCCCAATTTAGCCCCTACCCCGGCCCCCATCTACGACACTGAAATCCGGTGGACGCCCCAGCTAAATTACCGTTACAAATTTGCGCTACTTTGATGGTCTCCTGCCCCCTCCCGGCTGCTGGCTGCTAGCTGCTGACTTCTGGCTCCTGGCTCCTCCCGAGCACTGCCCTGCAATGTCATACAAAATTTATTCGCCTTACGTGACTTAGCCGCAAATCTTCGCTTAGTCCAGAGGTTCAAACAGTTCTGCTTCCTGTACCCGCTCCCCCGCCCTGCTGGTTGGATCTGTCGCTAGTTAGGAACAGGACCTCCTCAGGCCGAGGCTGCTAATGGGTTTTTGCAGCTGAAACTAAGGGCCAGCTCATGGTTCGTTGGGCAGCGCTTTAACGGGGGGACAAAACACTCCCCAAGTTCGATCTCTGCTTTGGGAGGAGATTTGGGGTTAATATATAATGGTCCGATATAGATTGCTTCGGTGGATGTAGTTTTATGGAGTAGTTTGTCATAGTTTAAGTGAATTTTAGGAGAATTTATAAGAGTAAGAGCCTTGCTTATGCTTCGATTTTATTTTGGTTTTGATTTCTTAGCTGAAATTTAAGTGCTGTTCAAATCCAAATCTCAAACCCATGTCCACAATTTTCTCTTCGAAGCCTTTCTTGTATATTTTTAAGCTTTTTAGTAGTAGCTGCAGTTTTCCACAAACAAAACTTTTCCTCAACTCTCAACGAAACAAGCTGTTCGTTGCCTCATTTACTCCCTAAAAACAATTTTTGTGTGAATAGTTTGAGGGCAATTTAGACAAAATAAAAGTTGTGCCATATCTTTGGCCTAATGAAGGCAGCCCCAAAAAGGGAAAAACAACAAAGCTCCAAGAGCGAGTAAGACTTAACCCCTTTGGGTGTCTGCAGGGTTTGGGTTTGGGTTTGGGTTTGGGTTTGGGTATGGGGAAAATGCAATTTTGTAATTGACTCACATTCAGTCGTGCGGAAGTTGTTTAGAGCTCTGTGGAATATGGCTGCCAAAATGCGACAAACGGATGCAATTTTGTGAAATATGCATGCGAAGTACGTACGAGCATGCGGGGTGGGTTGGGGGTTAGATAAAGCGACGCTGGGGAATTCAAGAGTCACACCACCCCCCAGCACTGCCGAATGATCATCATCGCCATCCTCATCAGCAGCCAACCCAATTCCACTGTACTCCAGCGCACTCCAACTGTACTCATCGCATCTCAGCTCCAGTGGCCCAGACATTCAGACAGAGATTGAAATGTCAACCCATTTACGAGCTACGAGCAGCGAGCAGCGGGGAACACAACTGAAGTTCGTGTCCATGTCCATGTCCCATGGATGTTTCTGCTCCCTGTTCCCTGTCTCTGCTCCCTGTCTCTGTTCTCTTGCTCCCCGTGCTCCCTGTCTATGTTCCTGTCTGTGTCCATCAGTGGAACATGTTTGTCAGCTAGTTTTCAATACGATTTTGTATGCCCTTTGCTTGTGATTATCAGGGGTAGTTTGTGCTCGAAATAATGCATGTAACAGGCAAAAGAGCAAAAGCCACCGAAAACATGGCTTAAAGTGCCCTCCAAGTTTTCCTAAGCCTTCATCCAAAACCAGAGGTATCTTCCAGTCCAAAGCCTCATCTCTGGCCAGGCATGCTCTGAGGACAGCTGTGCCACAGTGCCCCAGAATGTTGCCAAAATGTCGCACGAGTGTCGCCCGCATGTCTGAGCTGACTGTCGCGCCTGAATGCCGCTGACAGATGTTTCTTCCACCGTTTGGACGCACGGGAAAAACGTGAATCGTCAAGGAGTGGCCGTGTGGCCGTCTGGCCGTCTGGCCGCCTGTCCGTGTCATGTGATGTGATGAAGGCAGACAAACTGTTTGCCTTAACCGAGTACCTAATAGTTTTTATGTGCGGTTTTCGCTTGAAGTTCCACATTTGCCCTGCCATAAATGGACAATTTGTGTAATGCATTTTGACAGCAGCAGCGGTGGGTGGGTGGCTGTGTGGATAGTCCAGGGCAAGCCAGAAGGCGACAGCGTTATGGGTCCCATGTCCGGGAAGGAAGTCGTTCAGCTATGCAGTTGCCATTTTTTTTATGCTCACCGTTTTTGCACAGAGATGGGAAAAGTTTGCACATAAAATGTTTACATATCGACGTGTGCCTCTGTTACAGCATTGCTAGCACACAGTGTACAGTGCGTTTCATGGATATACAGTTAGTTTGCTTGTGGAATTTGCTACGAGAGAGCAGCCAAGCTGAGCTTTTAGCACTAAGTTAACGCTAAAAAAAAAAACCAAAGCCAAAGAAATTATTGCTGTGCTCGAAATGTATTTTCGATTGGTAAATTATCGATAGAGAATATTGAGAAATTATTTGAAAAAATAAAAAATAAATAAAAACTTAATGGATTAATAGCTTTATGTATTTATTTCTTTTATTTATGAGTCAGAACTGCTTAACCAACTTATCCAGCAATTATTATAATTTTTGCAACCTTTGCCTGCTGTACACTTTTAAAACGCACTGTACTTTGACCTTAGCCTAACCATGCTTTATTTTCGTGGCTTTGATTTCAGCTTTTGGTAGTTGGAAATTGCATTTTACATTTCACAAGAAATATCATTGCAGGGATTCATTTGCTAGCTTTATATTCATGTGAATAAATACACGTATCCGTGGCCGAGCAAATGGAATTTTACTCGCAGTGAATGCGGTCGGACGGGTTGGTTATTCAATTTTAATATTTGTAATGGATAAACCAGCAACCATCTAGCAAGCATAATTTTGGGCAGCTTTGCACGGGGGGAAATGCCTGCCATTTTTGGCCAACTTTGCTCCAAAACAAACAGCATTTAATCAACAGAAAAGTTGGCTGCCAAAGTCCAATCATCAAGTGAGCCAAATTACTTGCTCAATCTGCTTACAATTAATGCCTTTACTCTGACCACCCCAAATCCCACCCACCCACCGATACAGTTGAACAAATGCTCACTTAACCGACTTGAACTCAAACAAAACAAATAACATTTCTCCCAGAGTTTTCCTAATTAATAAGAACGAAAAAAAACGATACGAAAGGCAGGGCAGGACAGGACAGGGCGGCGCAGGGCATTACAACCCGTCTACTCAACAAATGTTTTTCTTTTCTTATTTGTTTAATACTCTCCTCTGTGTTTTCTTTCGTTGTGTTTTCTTTTTTGTTGCTGCAAATGTCAACAATTAATTTGCAGGCGAAAATATGCGCAGTCTTTCTCGCAAAGCAAATAAACGGCAGCGGGGAAGAAGAGGTGCAAGGAGCGACTACACGTGGGGCATGCCACCGGCTCAGAGCTGCCACAGCAGCTAAAAGCAACGAGATGAGCTGCGATCTGGCAATTAAAGTCAAAATTCAGCGAGGCAGTTGAAGCTGAGATGTGGCATGTGGCAGGCAGGGCAGACTACAGGCTGCAGACGCCACAGCCATGCGGTGTGCAGGTGCCGCCCATAATGAAGTCGATTGGAAGTTGGAATAATTTGAGTTTATGTTTGAGTTTGCGGAGAGGCGGGGCGGGGCGGACTGTGCTTCTAGGAAATTAACAAATGTGAATATAAAATTCAATTAACATTCAAATGATGGCACACACGTGGCGTATGCTTGATATTTTATTATTGCAAGTGAAACAATAATGGAATGGAGTGCACCCCGCACTGCCCCCGCTCCACCCACTCCACTGGTAGATGGTTAATTATTCAGCTCTTCAAATTGTTGCTTATTCACATTTTGGGTTTCTAAAACACTTTCGGGAACAAAGGTGGGCCATGAATATTTCATTTGGGCTCCTATTTGGGCTCCTACTTGGGCTCCTACTTGGGCTCCTATTTGGGCTCACTTGGCCTCCTACTTGTTCTCCTTTTCTTTAAAATTTGATCAAGTGACTGGGCCCTTGAGCCTAAATAATAGAGACGACCCATCATGGGGCCCATCATGTCCGGTTGCTGTCTTGGATATTTCAACAGGCCCAAAGCCAAGCAGACAGCAGTCAGGAGCCAGCAGCCGCAGCCAGCAGTCAGCAGCCAGCAGTCAGAGATTTTCCGTAGCTTCCCCGTTTCATTTACATGTCCCGTGCGCCGTGTCCTGTGTGTATACAAAACTTTCGTTTCTCGCTGCTGTCAGTTGTGTTTGATTGATTTGTTGGGCAATTTTCCTGCCGCCTGTTCAAGGAGTTTCTCTTCTCGAGTCCCCTTCAATCTGTGAAACGCTTTGCTGCCCCACATTCATGCATGATTTATGCTTGAACATATCATAAAGTTGCCCCGCCTGCGCCATGGCTATCAGATTTGATTGAACTTAAGGGACGCCCCACTGGCCCACTGGCCGACTGGCCGACTGGCCTTGGTGCTAGTGCTGGGAATCCATCACCGAGACTTAATGGCTTATTGTGAATAAATTCTCGCATTGCCTTTGAACTTGTCTCGTGGTCTGGCCAATCAATCAAGTGCCGCCAGTCTGTGCCGATAATTAGATTAATATGTTGCTCAACAATTGGCCAACAAAGCGCACAGTGCCAGCAATAGTTGGCTTACCAAATGGCGTGTGTTTGTGTGGTTTTGCAGGCCTAAAGAGAGGGCTAGCAGGAAGTGAATAGATAGCTAAATCGTATGCTATTCTTGTGCTTTATTTCCCTCATTAAAGTTCCTCATAATCACCCGCTGATGATGGCAGCCATTATCCCTGCTTTTCGCTTGCTCCTTTTCTTTGCTTACTCCAAGTTTTTACCCCGCATTCGCGCCATCCGCTTGTGACCCGGCTAATTGGCCAGCATTTGCCAGAGAATTAAATGTTTGCCACTTTGCCATTTTCCAGATTGCAGCAGCAGCAGCAGCACAGCAGGGAAAATGCCATCTAGATGGGGGATCTTTCGTTGCACTCTGTTGGTGTTGTGCTTTCCGGGCGAGTGCCAGCGCTGTCAATAAAGCAAATTGACAACTGATTAAGCGACAGTCAGCGGCAGCCTCTGAGCGTCCAAGTCCTTGGGGAAGGTCGGAAGCGAAGCAATAGATATTTGATTATTAACAGCTGAACGACTGCAAGTCGCTGGGGGAGCCAGGCGCAGCACTTGACTCTGCCAATCGAATGGGTTCCCCGAGGCAAAGAACTTTTGCAATTGATGGTGCGTAATCATCTGCCGCCCCGCCCGGCCCAGCTGTGCCCCCTGTGCCACTCTGTGTCGTGTGCGCAATGTTAATTGATTCTAAGGAGCCTCGCTCGGCCCCTGCAATTTATGGCAGACAAAGCCAAAGCTAATTGAAGCCAGGCGACACATTTCTTTGACCCACAGTGACCCTCCCTGTTCTTGTGCTGATTTTCCCTTGTTTTTCTTCTGCTGCGAAAGCAAACAAAAGCCAGAGACTCTGATTGATTGGGTTTGTGTTCCAGCAAGAAGGCATTCAGCGCAGTTAATGGATCCATCGCTTTTTGTTTAGGTTCGGTCGACATGCTCGTGTGCCCATTGTTTACACTCTGCTTGGCCTTTGCATACTCCACCCCCCCGCCTATGGGCAGCAAGACAATTTTTAATTACAGAATGGCCATGGAAAATTAAATAAAAATATAAATAAAATTATAAAATGAATAATAAAAAATAATAATAATAAAAAAATAATAAAAAATAATAATAATAATAATAATAATAATAAATAATAAAAATAAAAAAATAATAAAAATAAATAATAATAATAAAATAAAAAATAAAAAATAAATAATAATAATAAAAAATAAATAATAATAAATAATAATAATAAAAAATAATAATAAATATAAATAAATATAAATAAATAAATTTGAAATTTTTCTCTTTTATCTGGAGTTTATTTTTGGTGCTCCAGCAAGCCCTGATTTAATGTCTTGGACTGACACTCGCCCCCGTCAAATCTCATTCTAATTCTGAAACTCACAGAGCTAACATCGATATTCCCACTCGCTCCACAAACAATACTTAAATATCACTATATATATATTTAGTTCCAACGCTAATCAATAATCGATCAAGATGAGCATCCCCCAAGTGGATATGTTGGCGGTCTCCAAGAACAGTCGCGTGCAGCGCAACTTGATTTTGGGCTACGTGATTCCCGGACTGAACATCGTCGACTACGGCGATGTGCATCGCATCGATCAGTACTACTTGGACTGCCAGAAGTACCGGGACTACTACCGCGATCCGTACGGCAAAATGCCCAAGCCGGAGCGCTTCCGCCACTACCAGGGCAGGTGTGGCGTCAAGTCGGACAAATCGCTTGGGGATCTGCTGCTGCCCCCCACATGTCCGGTCGAGCGCAAGCCCATTGTCTATCCCGCTGAGTACGGCCATCCCATGGACTCGCACCAGAGCTACAGGACACTGCTGAGGGGCACCTACAATCCCATTTCACACGCGGCATTCAAGCGATAGGACTACCTAACGGAACTACAAACTATTGCGGTTAACGGTTATCATGTTGGAAAATGGTTTATGGATTATATATTCAAAATATCAAGAAAATATAAAAAGAATTCTAGCCTGCAAAAATATATTACAAAAAATGTTTACTTTATTTTATTTGATTTTCTTTTAGGCTACTTTTAATTTTATTTATTTATTTTTTTTAGGCCACTTTCAACTGTTTTGATCAGTTGGCTTTTTACTATATTATTTGACTTATTTTTGGTTGCAGGCTGTGTAGCTGCCAGGCTCAAGTAGGTCTTGATTTACAAGCAAATGCCAGAATGCAAATGCCGCTCCCAAATCTCATTCAACTTCCCCAACTCGTAGGGCACACATCGTTTTCCACGTTCGCAAATTTACACAAAAACAAATACAAGTACAAAAACACATTAGCCTTTAACCTTTGAACACAAGCAACATGATTATCCCGGAGGTGGATATGCTGTCAGTGTCGAAGAGCAGTCGCGTTCAGCGCCGCGCGATTGTGGGCTATGTGCTGCCGGGACTCAAGCTGGTGGACCACGGCGAGATCGATCGCATTGACCGGTACTATTTGGACTGCCAGGACTATCGCGACTACTACCGCGATCCGCATGGCAAAATGCCCAAGCCGGCGCGGTTCCGCCAGTATCAGGGCAAGTGCGGCGTCAAGTTGGACAAATCGTTTGATGCTTTGATGCTGCCACCTGCGTGGCATGCGGAGCGCAAGCCCATTGTGTATCCCGTGCCCTATGGCATCCAAATGGACATGCACAAGAGCTACAGGACCCTGTTGACGGGCACCCACAATGCCAACACACACACGGCATTCAAGCGTTAAAGGGACTTCGACTACTGACGATGATGATGACTTTGGACCATGGAATTGATAAACGTTTAGGCGGAGTAATTAAATATATCCAGTCTACTGCTCTAGTGTTTGGCTGGGGTAGTTCCTGGGGTTTTTGGCTAAGGAAATCATTTCGAAAAACAAAGAAAATATCTTTGTCGCGATTTACTTGCTGGGGGGTTGCCTTTTCCACTGAACTCTGCATCCCCGTTTGCAGCATTTGCTACTCCTAAGGATATCCTTCAGTCTGGCAGCTGTTTAGCAAAAGATTCGCATCTAAAAATCGCTTCTGTCTGCTTCCTCTGTCCCCTTCCTCTGTCTCTGCCTCTGTCTCCGCCTGTGTGCCTGTCACCCGTTGTTTTTGTCCCCGTCTGCTGTTGGTGCTGCACTTTTCACCCGCTTGCCGGCGTGCAAATTGCTAATGAATTTAATTCCCCCCACGACACACGCACACGAAACACGCGACACACACACACACGCAGAGGGGAAAGTGTGGCAGGAACGGCGACAGACATCGGGTTGCCAGCACATCTGATGTAGGCGACAAGTGAACTTTGTCTCTTGTCGGGCAAATCTAATAACGAACAATGTACACAGCGCACAGCACACAATAACAGCTTGTTATTTGCGCACACTGCCGCAGAGGGGTATAACGACTCTACAGAGAGTTTTGCCGCCCCAGAGAGGGAAGCGACTCTAAGGCAGAGCAGAGCTACAGTCATAGCTAGCCCAGATGTAATGTGTCCTATCGTGCAGGGCATCTACAGCTTCTGCTTGCCTTTCATTATTTTCCCCACTGTTGATTTCTATGCTGCTAGTGTTGTGTGCATTGCAGAGTTTTAATTTGTGTTGGGACCTGCATAATAAGTAAGCAGCCAGCCAGCTGGCAGCCCGAGTGGAGGCATCGCTGCTGCCACTGTGCCGCTGCTCCTTTTTGCTGATTGAATTGGGCGGAGGGGGGCGTGGGCAATGCCATTCGATCCGCATCGATATGGTCACACATGAGGGCCGCAATTGCCACTCCCACTGCCCCGTGCGAGGTGCCGCTGGTTAAGTATACGCCGTGTGTGCGTGCGTGCCGTGCCACACATGAAAACTGCACGGCAAGTGACAGAAATTCCAATCGATGCTAATCGCACGCATCACAGACAGCTCCTGGTAGCACTTTCCCCTCTACATACATATATAATTTGGTTCTCCCCCAAGCAAAGAGCGGAGCCTGCAGCAGTTCATTTTGCAGGGCAGCCGCAGAAAAATATTCACATAAATTGCTTGGGTGGAAAATCTATTTTAACTTTGCAGACAAATCAAATTTTGCACGGTCAAACTTTTCCGCCCCTTCCCTACCCTCCCCCCTCGCCCACTTAACGCCTGCAACTTTGTTGTTAAATTGCAAAAAGCAGATGGAAACTTTTCTGCTGTTTTTTTTGCCGAGCGGCTTGGATTACAGACATCAGACAGACAGCAGCCATCAACGGGCAATAAATATTTGTATTTAAATTTAGAACTCGTGATGTTCCAGGCAGTTCAGAACGCAGTCCATGCCGGACTCAAAGAAGTTATTGGTGGCGCCACAGCCGCCGTAGATGAAGGACTCGCACTGCTGGTTGACATTGTCGAAGCGAAACATCTCGAGTTCCAAATTGCACGGCCCCGTCTCGGTCTCTATGTCATCGCACTTCTCTAGGGGAGCAACACGATGGTATCATATGGCAGCAGCTTCAGTACTTCGTCCAAATTGGACCCTTGCTGGGCCAACTTACTTGCATTGTAGGCCCAGACGACCCCAGACAGAGCGAAGAAGAGCAGCAGCAACAGACACAGCCAAATGGACGAATTCATGCTTGTTTTATTTCGGTTTTTGTTGGTGATCATCAGCCAGGCAAGTTCCAAGTCGTAGCCTACTGCTTGTCTTACCATCCATAGGAACCCAAGCCCAGGCATAGGGATTCGCAGTGCTCTTCCGAGTCGAATAAATTAATCGTTTGCCCGCAGCCGCCGTAGTCGAACATGATGCACTCCCTGTGGAGGCTGGAGTAGTACCACCTCTTCGTATAGTTCGTGCACGGTCCCGTCAGCGTGGGCGCACTCTCACACTTGGCTGCCTCGTTCAGGCTGCTGCTCACAGCAGTTGCCAGTGCTAAGGCCAGGAAAACTCCCAAAAGTGCGACCCTCATGTCGAGGGCTTTGAACAGCAACTGCCGATCGTAGCGAAATTTTCGTAATCCAAAATTTAACGGCTAATCCGAGAGCAGAGCTCGCTCTTCCGCTTGAACTGCAAGCCAAAGTTCTGCCCACCATAAATCTGCGGGGGGGAGCTGCAGCTCTGCCACAGCTGTGAGGCTAATCAAACCAATTAAAACCATAACTCAGCTGCAGGCCACCCACCATGGCTTACCTGTGCAGGACACACGACACGGCAGTTTCACGCGTGCATAATGAAACCGCGAATACACTTTCCGGCATTCAACGACAGCTGAAAGAAGCTTCGGGCGAGAACACGTCTATATCCAGCTTACGGGATCATTAATAGTTTATTCTGTGCTTTTGTGGTGTTTCTTTATGAGGGTCCTAGCAATGGGTTTAATCTTTGCACTTCAATTGCCATTCAAAAGGCCATCAATTAGGGGAGGTGTGAGGTGGGGAGAGAGCGAGAGAGAGAGAGAGAGAGAGTGGATTGGTCATTGCGACAGCGGCAAATCCACAGGCATTTAACCACAAACACTCGGCACACGACCACATACATGCACACGAGTGTAGGAGCGTGTCGGCTTTGGTCTGGCCACCACCCCGCCACCTCAATGAGCCCTGGCCACAGCCATGCACCCATGCCACCCACTCTGGCTGGCTGGCTGGGTGGCTATATTGATTCGCCATTATGTTTTCCACATTTTGGCATCCGAAACTGATTTTTAATGCCCCTCAGAAATTCATTTTGGTGGCCCTGGTCCCAGGCCCCAGTCAGCGTTGCGTATACGCAATTTGTGTGTCCTTTTCGCCATTGGGCGCCGCGCAACTCCATTTACACTGTGCTGTTCGGTTCGGTACGGTTCGGTTCGCGGGGGTCAGGGCCGGCACAGGGCAGTGGTACTAGATTAGTGCTCGGCTGGAGGAGGGCCGGACAGGGCAGGGCAGGGCAGTGTAGGTTCGAGGCCATTTAGAGTTCATGAGCTGAGCACAACATTTTGGTCACGCTGTGGGTTTAGCTCGCAGCACGAGTGGATGCGGCTGCTGCAAATATGTTTTTCCAAATTGCACCACAGATTAAACGGACTCTGGCTCTGCCCCCTTTGGATTGCGCACTATTTTAGCGCTGAAATTTGCACTCAATTTGTAGGAACATTACGCCCTCAGCCGTTCAGCCGTTCAGCAGTTCAGCAGCTCTGGCCATTGAAAACACTTTAGAAACGCTTTGCCTGAATGGAAAGTGCTGTGAAAAGGGGATATTTGGGCTGGCAGGTTGCAGGGGAATCCTCACTTATGGCACTGGCTTTTTCTTTAAATATCTCTCTCTCTTTATTTTCGTGAAAAGCTTGCCTGGCTGCAGTTTATTCCCCTAGAAGTTATTATTCATCAAATACAGTTTGACAGCCACTGTAACTGGCACTTCCAGAGATACCTTAAGCCCCGGCAATAAACTGGCATTCAAACACGTACCCAAAAGGACAGTAAGAGAGAGCAGTCAGAGGGAGTTATTTATACGAGTGCGACTGTACTTTTGCTCTAAGCCATTGATACGTTAATGTGTGTCCCATCCCGCCCAGCAGCCCCGCCCTCTCTCTCTCCCTCCCTCTATATACTATATATAGCACTCGTATATTGTGTTGTTTGTGTGGCGCTTAAGTTGGATTTTTTGAAGGATTTGTAACGGGCATATGGGGTGTTTGGGGGTTTCCTGTGGATTGGGATTGCATTTATGGCACCATTACGTATACGCACGAGTGGCGCTGTGACGCTGTGCTGCTGTGCTGCTGTGGCTTTGCTGCCAACAATATTATTATTTATTCATTTCTTTTTTGGGTAAATCAATGTTTTACCAATTAAACGAAAGCAGCAGCAACGCAACCCTTTTGGGTGCCATAGCATATTTATGTTTCCATGAGAACATAACACTTAATCTCTCTCTGACCCCTCACTGACTGACCCTTTCTCTGTGTGATTAGAAGTTATTGTTTGCTCTCGGGCTACAGCTTGAGCACATTTTAAGACCCCTATCAATATCAGGACAACCCACACACAATCCATACGCCCCATACGCCCCATCGCCCTCGCCGGCGCTTCATTAGGAGCACAAACAGGATTTCGCATTGCCATTCCCATCTATTGACAATGTAATTAATGGAAACCCCAAACGTTTCCAGGCAGGCCAAAAGTGCAAACACAGTGCCCGACAATTGTCTGTACACATACACATAGGGCAGTGCGTGTGTGCGTGTTGTGTGCCTGCCGCCTGCTGTCTATGCAAATAGGCAAACGTGACACAACCACATCCGTTGCACGCTCCTCTACGCTGCTCTACGCTGCTCTACGCTCTTCCCGATTCTCCTCTCTCTCTCTCTCTGTCTCTGTCTGTCTCTCTGCCTCTGTTTATTGGAAGCCCCGCAAACCAAACTCAAACAAGAACCAAGCAAATATTTATATTTGACATTTTAGACAAATGCGCGACACAGCTGGGCGTTCGGGCTCGAAAAACCGCCATAGTGCTCAGCGCCACCTCTGCCCCAGGGGAGGTGTCACCAGTTGGATCAATCAAATCAGGCAATGAGCCATATGGAGCATAGCAGACAGCGCACACATCTGTGTGCATTGGATTTCAGCTAAACTGTCAGCCATGAAAAATCATCGTTCATTGTTTCAGGCCCGCCAAGTGTTGACACTGAAGGCCCCGCGCGCTGATCTGGCTAATGAGAATGCAAATATAATTAATTATAATCCCTGAAAGTGCAGCCATTGATGAGCTGATGGAAAACCGACGCAGGACTCTCCATTGAAACGACCTGTAAATCCATGCTATAGCCAGAGCTTTAGTTTAGACCCGCAAAATCCAGACCAGCCACAACATCAACCAGCAGAAGGCCAACAGAGAGAGAAAAACCACAATAAATCGACAAGAACTTTTCAGTCAAAAGAAAACTCAACTTCAAGTTTCGGTACGAGGTTCGTTTCGTTTCTGTCTGTGTGTGTGGCTGTGTTTTGCCAACGAAATCAAAAAGACAAAAGTTGTGTTTTGTGTTTTGTTTCTTTTTTTCATTTTTCGATAAACCGCGCTCCAAAACTTGTTCAACTTTTCCACCCAAAGAGGCAGCCGCAGCAGCAGGAAAAACAGAAGCAAAAGCAACAGAAGGAAAAACAGCAGCAACAGCAGCAGCCACATTAACGACGGAAGCCGCCAAGTGAAATGACAACAGCAATCGGCGCTCCGCCCATAAAGTTGAGAAAGTTATGTTGTTATATTATACTGATATCGGTTGTTGGTTAAGAGGCTTCTGCGCGACCTTCCCCACTCCCTCTCGCACTTCCACCGCCACTCCTCATTCATAGGAAAAAGTTTTATGTTTCGTTTGGAGAATTGATGTCGAAGCGACTCCCGTCGTCCCCGACTATCCCGCTGGCGCCCATTGACTTTGCTTTTTAAAGTCAAAGCTCAGCCAGAGAGAAAATTCAGCTTCAAGTTGTCACAATGGCAATGGGCTAAGGCAAAGCCGAAAAAGCGGGCAACAGGCAGGAGCAAAAGCCGGCGGGTAAGTGGGGTTCCGCAGGTGTGTTGTACTTCCATTGTGATATAATATCATTACCGTTTCTTGGAAATTACTGCAAACGAAAAGAAAAGCTCCCACTCAGGGAAATGCTCCCGGAGAGGAGCGGAAAGGGCAAACGAATGAAATATTCAATTTATTATGTTAGCAAGGCAATCTTTTAGCAGGGCAGCAGAGGCTTTTGGGCTTTAAAATAAAAACTCATTCGGCAATTGTTTGCTGCACCAATTTATAGATATAAATAAAGCATATACAAAGTTTATTTTACAGAGATTAAAGTATGCACACACTTTGGCAGGATATTTGTGTTCATTTAATCCCTTTTTTTGCTTCCTAAATATTTTCCAAATATTTTTAAACAACTTTCTAGTGCTATTAAGGCTTCCTTCCATTTGGCTAACTTTTAGAAGTGGAAGCTTAAAAGTATTATGTTACCCATGCATCCACAGAACAAAGCGCATCCTCATCTCGCTCGTAATCATCCACGAAACACACACCCACATTTCCACCGGTTTTCCATTAGCCCTCGCATTTGTACGTATTTCCCAACGGAAGGGAAAACCATAAATATTTCACATATCGTTGCTGTTGCTGTTGCCACCAATTAGATTGCCCCTGCCACTGAAAATATTGGGGCAAGTGGAGCGTAAGTAAAAATGGAAAATGAAAGCCCTGCCCCACACACACACACACACACACACACTCGGATTCGCAAAAAATCATTTTCAATTTCATTTATGAAAGCAAATAAATTTTTCAATTGGTTTTATTTCCTTTCTCTGTTTGCCTTAACCCTCTCTCCCTCTCTCTCTCTCCCTCTCTCTCTTGCACTCATTCGCATGCCCATTCTCAGTCGCTTTTATGCTCCGTTTCTCCGTTTCTCCATCTGTTCTCCCTTTTTCAATTTGGGGCTATGAAACAAATAGAAATTCCAGCAGACAAAATCAACTTCTTATAAAGCTCCTTTCGTTTGTGGCAATGAAATGAATCCTTTTTCCTCTCCCTCTCTCTCTCTGTCTCTCTCTGTACCCCCAAGGCTGTGGCCAAATGGTTGATAAGAGCCTCCTCAAGGCCCGGCACACGTACGGGCAGTAAAACGGGGCGTGGTTTTACCTGTGATCCCACCCCACGTGGGACATTTAATAAGCAGCCAAGTTCTAGTTCTATCCCTGGCTCTGGGCCCGAAACTTGCCCAATAAACTTGCTCTTGGCCAAGCTGCACTCGTGGTGGCCTGTGCATATTTCATGGCTCAACGGTTGGCCAGCATCCACGCCAAAGTTCTGGCCATCGTAGGGGTTTCAAGACACGCACTTCTTGGCCCAGAGAGCAACAAGCTGACAGCAACAGCAACAGGACAGCGACAGCTTTCGCTCGGCCCGTGTGCTGAATTTAAAATAAGTTTCCCATTCGTGTGGAGTGAGGGGGAAAAACCTTATCGGAAAAACGTATTCCTCTGCTCCCAGCAGCTTTCCTTTCTCTGCCGTTTCTCTGCCTTTTCTCTGCTTTTGATGTGCGAAGGCTTTCAATAAAAAATTATTTTATTTTGCATCCCCATTTTTGTGGCAGGGGAAAAGTGAACAACAAAAGTAAAAGGAAAATCGAAGCCGGACGGAGGACGCAGGACTCGGGGCGCTTTTCAGGTTGAGCCAATATATACGTAGATTGGCTGGCTGTCCATTTGATGCTCTTTTGTTCATAATTAGTTTTCCGTTTCCCCATTTTCGCCCCAGTGCCTTGCGGCATTTCCCATTTAATTGGCTGTCTAATTTTTGTGTTGCATAAAATTGTTGCCCCCAAATGGAATTTCTAGTAATAACTTTATACGAAATTTAAATGCGCCCGCAAGGCGCACGACTTTTGGGCTTTTCCGCCAGGGAAAACTCTTCCGCCATTCGCATTGCAGATCTTAAAGGGATAAATTCTTGTCTGCATTTTGCTGGCTCCTTTCTCCTGCTGAATCCCCGGCATTAATGCGATCATTAAAAGCAAATGAAATTCATGCGACGGTCTCAACTTTTAGATTAATGTCCGAGATTAATTTTATTCTAGGGACTGTGCCGTGCCGCTGCCGCTGCCGCTGCCTGTTGCCCCGAACAAAAACTTTTCGCAGCGTACGAGAAAAGACCGCCAAACATTTTCTAATTGCCCTCCGAGGAGTCCAGTGTCCCAGTCCCAGTGTCCCCTCCCAAAGGATCTGCGAATCTGCATAAAAAATTATTTGCAACAAATTAAAAATTGCTCCAGTGCGAGTCGGCGACTCGGCGATTCGGCGATTCGATTGGAACCAGTCCGAAAATCTCGTAACGTATAATTAGGCACATTTCTCAAAGTCCAACAAAAAACAGACACACACACACAATTTCGGTTCCACTTCAAGTTGTTTCCACTGTACGCGGGTAAACTTTACAATCTTTGGCCCCAGCAAGCAGCCTAGCAAGAAGGACTTTCCTTAATTGTTCCTCAGAGCTGCCATGCCTCGTGCCATTGCTACGACTGTCTCGAGTGGGCGCCTCCTGTTGCTGTCAATAATTAGAGCTGGGAATTTCCGGCGTTTCCCAGGGCTCCATCCCCCCCCTCCCAAATAGTAGTAGCACGCGGATTACTTGGGAACGTGGCTGCTAAGCGCCTCTAATGCCACTCAACCAGTGTAGCAGCAGGCAGCCAAAAGGCAGTAGGATGCTCACTTCCGGGTGACTGGTGCTTTGTCTAGGCCGCTTCGCCGCGTCGCCGCTCAGCCGGGACCCGTTGGCAGTTGTGCCACTGACCATTTCTTCTCATTATTTGTTGGCATTAGTGTTGACTTATGTTGCTGCTTATTGACTTTGTGCACGCGCACACTCCGTGCCAGACAGCGTCCTGATTTCCACTTTTGTTTGTGCCCAGAGCTCCATGGAGAGTTCGGAATATTCTCAATATTTTACGCTTAATATGCCACTGCGCTGCACGGATGATTGTCATAGCATTTTTCCCAAGCACACATACCATCAATTTGATTAGCCAAAAATCCATTCGAAATTGGTTTCCAGCTGGCTGGCAGCTGGACCACACCGAACTAATGCGGAAGAGTGAATATTCATTTTAATTAAATCGTTCCCCATCCATTATCATATTAATTGCATTTTCATCAGTCATAAATATTAATTTCCCACAATGTATAATTCATTGTTTGCCTCCTGTTCCTCCTCCCTCTCGTCTGACATAAATTAAAGCAAAACAATTGACAGCCGCGAGAAATTGTGAAACGAAAGCGAATTTACATGATTTACATTGTCCTGGAAAAGGGCACCCCCAAGCGCTTTTCCCTCCAGAAGATGTGGAAATTACTCATTATCATCGATGGCAATTCAAAGCCATTCATGTGCTCAAAACGATGGGCAGCAATAAACTGTAAAATATATAAAAATATTCCCCAATGGCAGATCCTTCTCAGTGCCACAAATAAAACTATATTTAATCTATTTATATCTCAATGAAAGCTCCATTATTTCCGCATTTCAAACAGCTCAAAAATCCAACAAACAATATTAATACACTCGTTAAATTTAATGCAGATGATTCCTAACAATTATTGCTGTCAAAAGCAAAACCAAACAGCGGCGTCAAAATCATTTACAATGTGCGAACTCTAGAGTAATTCTAATAAATTTATTTATGCCCCAACACTCCAGCACGCCAACAGTTACAGACAGACAGTCACACAGCCAGACGAATAATTGTGGGCTGTGGCAGAAAAATCTTCGAAATTGCCACACATAATTATGTAAATGAGTTTTCCCAGCACTCGCATGGGGTTGAGGCTGAGTGAGTGAAAGGGTGGGGTGGTAGGTGTGGCTGTAAAGACACATTTTAATTACCAAGAAAATGTAAATTAACCAAAAAGAGACAACAAACAGACAAACAGGCAGCAGGCAGCGCCAGCAGGCAGCACCAGCAGGCAGCAGGCAGTAACATGCCAGCGCTAACAGCAAAAGGCCATAAAAACCCAAAAACCCATACGCAGGAATCGCACGTGTGTGTGTTTGTGTGTGTGATATCTTTATGAGTGTGCGTCTGCGTGTGTGTGTGTGTGTATGTTGTGTGAAAGTTTGTCGCTTTTAGCAAATGGCTGCGCATCTGTGATAACTTTGGCCCCAACGAAAGTCCGCAGCCCACAAAAAAAAAAAAACAAAAACCAAAAAAGAAAAAGGCTATTTTTGGCTACGAAGTTTAAGATACTCTGCCGCAGAATGATCGTTGTTTGTAGGGTAATTACGATGTGCTGATATTTTTAGTTAATAATTGCTGCATTGGTCTCCCTGTTTACTCGTAAAAAAAGAAGAATCTGTGCAAAGTTTAAGGCTGAAAAATCTATAAAATTGAGCAACTAAGTTCAGCAGAAATACGCAGATGTAACCTACACATCTACCCTTATTTTTACGCGTAACACTCTGCATTTTCCCAACATTAAAACGCAATCGGATTACCCTTCGAAAGGGTATAAGCATTTATGATAATATAAATGAAATTTAAAGCGTATTTGGGGATGTATGGTCACGGCCGTGCTAAGCAGCTTTAATGCAGCTGCTCTTCCGTTCCGCTCTCCCACTCTCCCCCATTAATGGAACACACACATACATATGTCTATTATGATATGTGTGTGTGTGGCTGACATGCTGCACGCGCCTTTTACACGCCTCATTTGAACTTTGACAGTTGCTGGAAAAATGTTTAATTGCTTGTGGATTTTTTTATAATCAATTTTTTGCCACTTTTTGCCGCCTGCTGTGTGTGGATTAATTGAATGATTAAAAGTATGTGCAATATTTACATTTATTGTCGGTAAATGGTGCACATTTAAATGTAATATTTATTAAAGTTTATAGACCAGAAAGTTTCAGGAAACAGTCACAGAGACAGACACACAAAACCTTTTTTTGCTTTGGCTTTTTCCAACGAAAAATTCTATTTCCTTTCTGCAACCAAAAATCCTTCATCAGCTCATGCATAGTTTCCGCTTTTTCTCTTGAACTAATCCACATGGTAATGACTACCAAAACTAGAAAAAAAAAAAAAACTACCCGCAACCGCTAAATAATTTAATTCAATTAGCAGCAGTGCAGCGCAGCGCAGCCATAGAGCTCAATTTAAACAATTAAATAATTTAAACTAAAACCGTTTAAGTCATTAAATCAATTCCCTGTAACAGGGGCAAAGCGGAAAAGAGCGGCAACTACTACTAGTGCCAGCGAAGCACTTTTATCAGCATGAAAACTGTGAAAATATGCAAAATAGTCGAAGCAGCGTGGTGTCGAAAAAAAACTGCACCCAGAACTAAAAGAAAGCAGAGAGCGGGGAAAGAGCAAGTAATGGAGTAACTGGGGAGTGCAAAAGCTCGAAACTTGACTGGCAATTTGCTTGGCATTACATATCCAAGTGGCCGGAAAATGTTGCCACGTTCCATGGCGTATGATTAATGTGTGGAAATATTCCCAACATCTTGAACTTTAATTTAATTGATCCTTTGCTGTCCACTCTCCACTCGCAAAGTGCCAGCTAATTTGCCTGTGCAAAGGGTCAAGCTGTTAGGGGAAAATCGAAGCTCTAACAAGCATCATCAGCTGCCAGGAACACGCTTCTTTTTTGTGCAATGTCAAAGGGTCTTCGTACCCTGGCTCTGGGTCTTTGGCAGCTGAACGAACAACCCTCTCTGTGTGTGTGTGGGTTCGACATAACAATAACCATTTTGGGACACTCACACACACACAGTGGCACAGAGAGGGCAAGAGCTCTCTTATGCTCCATGCCAACGCATAGATAATGTATACGCAACGTGCTACGGAGTACGGAATAGAGGTGCTTCGGGATAACAACAACAGCAGCAGCAGGAGAGCAACAGCAGCAGCAGGAGTAGCAGCAGCAGGAGCAACAGCAGTAGTCATCGTCATCGCATCGTCATCTCCATCCACAAAATGTCAATCAACAACTGTGTGTGTGCAACAACCACTGGCCATTGAAGCAGTCAGGGGGATCGGGTTCCAGCCCGTCCCCCTGCAGCCTGAACTGTGGGAAAAACACGAGGAAATTGTGTTTGTAGTCCAGGGAAACGGCATGGCATGAATAAGCCCTGCTCGGAGTGCTCGGGATGCTTTGAATGTGCCTCGCTTAAAGGGCGGTTCAATTGATGATTACTTGCCGAGGGACACATGGATGGGGGCAGGTGTTTTGCAGCACAGAGTAGCAGGCAAACACCTGCGATCTTTGAGAGTAGCCAAAGCTTCGTGTTCATTCGGGCACACGCATCTCCCCCCTGGCAATTGGCAGGCACACAAAAATCAATTGATAACACAGGTGGCGTTGGTACAGGAAACGACCCGTCTGTCTCCAGGAGCGAGCCTGGGCCAGGAGCCTCCCTTCGAGTGGCGCATAAAAATCGTTATGAAAACACATAAAAATTTAAACAAAATTCTCGAGGCCTGGCCTGGCCATATCGTATTCGTATTCGTGTTCGGATTGTATTGTATATTTTGGTGGAGCGCACATACAGATGCCTCGTGGCTGTGGATGTGGATGTGGATGCCCGGGGGTGGCCTCGCTTGTGTGTTGATATTAAGCTAAAAGGGCCATTAGCTATAAAAATACTTAAGATGGAAATATACGCAGTGCCGCGGGGGCACGGCAAAAGTCGCAGAAAGCGAACAAACCTGAATAAGAAACGGGAACAAGCAGAGAACGTAGGCAAAAACGACTCGGCAAACTGTCACCAAAGTTGTCAACAGCAGCAGCAGCAGCAGGAAGATTGGATTGAGAGTGTCTGCAACAGCCACTGGGACACGGGACACGGGACACAGAATGGGACAGAGATACAGGTATAAGCAAAACGTGCATACACATTTATCCCACTGTCTGTCTTTCTATCTGTCTGTCTGTCTGTCTGTCTGTCTGTCTGTCTGTCTGCGGCATTACCATCTTGTCTGCCAGTGCGTATACGTAATATCTGCGGCCTGTCTCTACACGAGGGTGCACCTTGGGCCTTGGCAGTCACTCAATTTGCATACAAATGGAAGCAGTTCTCTAGCGCCGATGCGTGCAGTTGCTTAGCAATGGACAGCGATCCAATTTGGAGGAATTATCAATGGTGGGAAAGCTCGTTCTAAGGCGACATCAAAGGCGGAAAAGCGCCAAAGGAAACCAGACATAAAACCAACACCAAATGGACACGACACCAATGCATGAGTGGCTCTTGCCATTGGAACTAATTTAAATATTAAATACATTTATGCAAATCTTAAGAGAGAGTAAAGTCGCGGACCGGCCCGTTCCGTTGCTCAATTGCTTTTGCGTTTAACGACAGTCGGGCAGCAGCCGCCAATTTCGCTCGAAAAATGGCTGCTCCCATGGCCATTTCCCGCGAGCATTTTCCAATTAAACTTTTCGCATTGCATTTAATAACTCCACAAATAGTTTTAAAGCCGCCGTGGCAGCCGCCAGGCAGCAGCCTCAAATGTAATTTCCATTTTCCATTTCAACCGCTTTGCTGTTGATGTAGGTCCTTCCTTCCTTCCTTCCATCCATCCAACCATCCATCCATCCCTTTGCTATTCTCAGTCACTTGTTTGCCTTGCCCCAGTCCTTTTGTGTCTGACAGCAGTGTGGAAGCTTTTGGCTTAGTGCAGCATCTGAAAATTCATAGAGAAATCTGCTCATGGTGAGCATGCGCAGGGCGCGAAAGAGAGAGAGAGAGCGAGCGATGCTGGTAGAGCATTTCAGGGAGTTGCACAGACTCCACTCTTTGTGTTTTCTTTTTTAGAGTACACTCGACAAAAAGTTGCCTAAGTAACTGGTTGTTGGAGGTTGTAGTCCTGTGGGTCTAGTGGCATGGGTTTGGATTTAAAATAAACAAAATAAATACTTTTATTTTACCCTAAAATTATTTTCTAGATTTACTTCTTTTTTTATATTAATGCACGTTGGCTTTGTCCATTCCTTTGAAGTATGAGCGGAGCAGGAGTGTAATTTATCTTATGCCTAATTTATTCATTAACATTTTCTTAGTTTGCCAGTTGAATCATTTCCCTAAGGCCTTCTCCTAGTCAGCATATGGAAATGCCACTTAAATTTAACTCAAAATTATATTCCAACAATGAGTCCAACTTAATGGAGATCTATGGGAAATACGTCTGTAATCCCTTTTAAATCTTGTATTGTTCTGCCCCCCTTCAACACAATTGGTGCCACTCAATGGCTTTAACGGAGGGTAAAATCTTATGGCTAAAGACGCCACAAGACTGAATAATCAATTCAATGGCAATTCCGGCACATTAAATGCTTGTCCAAGGGGCAGAATCATGCACAGATGCGCTCGCTTGCCCCTTACGAGTGGACGCAGAGACGTTGTGATGTCAGCAATTAACAGCAGAGACTAATCAGAGGCAAAGCACATTTACCTGTCTCTGTCTGTGTGTGTGTGTGTGGGGCACAAATGATGCACTAATTGCCATTACCTGGCAGAAGAAAGGACTACCAGCAGCAGCAGCAACAGCAGCAGCAGCCGAAGAGGAGTCGAGTCAGTCTCTGGCTAGAGTTCAGTCATTAAAAGAGCAAACAAAGTTAATACCCGACTAATGCCCGAGAGTAGAGTAGAGTAGAGCAAATCCCAGCAACAGTGGCAAAGGCGAGTAAATAGCCAACAAAGCGGCGTCATAAGGCTAACGTGGAGTGGCACGGGGCAGGGGGCAGGCGGCAGGATGGGGGTCAATGCCACACACAGAGTCTCCCACATATCTATAGATAAAGATATGGCAGCACTATATATAGTAGTGTAAAGACTGACATGATTTGTGTGTGTGTTTGTGCAACTTATAAAACCATTAAAAATGACAGAAATTGCATTTGTGGTGGCATTTTTACGGATGGAGAAGCAGATTTACACACACACAGAGACAGAGAGACAAGGAGAGAGGGGGAGAGACAGGGAGAGAGAGAGAGGGAGAGAGAGTGCAGGTGGAGGTTATGCCCCTCCACTGTCCCTATTGGCCCCTGTCCTGTTCTGTCGTGTCCTGTTTCTGTTTCTGTTCCTGGAACTCTGGTCCTGCCTCAAGGTGCTCTCAGGCATGTGACTCTGGCTGCGTGCCTTCCCTCCCTTCCCTTCCCTCGCTGCTTTGTGTGTGCGTCTGTGTCGTGTGTCTCCTTGTTATCCTGGGCATTAAATTGTTTGTACATGCAACAGACAACAGACACAAACAGGAACAAAAGAAGCACAGGAGCACGGCAGCAGGGCAGCACGGGTGCACAGGAGTGCTGAAGTGGCGGAGCAGAATGGGGAGCTGTAAGTCAGCCTATTTGCTGGATAACAATAGCAAAAGCTTCTACAGCAGCAGCAGGGATATGGGTGACTTTGCCCGTAAGTCTAGCAGATAAAGGAGCCCCTCAAAGCAATGGCACAACTTTAAAGCTGATTTTTATAGAGACTTGGGGAATTTATCTGCTGCTTGGCAAATGTTTGTATAAATATTTCAATATTCAAGGGCGTGGAATATATTATTTATATCTGTTAAATGGTTTAATCATTAATTCTGCACAGCTTCAAAGCCAGCGACAACTTGTTCAATTAGACACGCTGCCTGCGCCTGTTCCTGCCACTTGCCACTTGCCGCACAAGCCGCCAATTAGCCGAGCATTTTGGCTTAAGCCCAGCACTTGACTTGAGTCCCCCACAGTGTCTGGCCCACAGCCTGTGATGTCCTGTATTGGCATGACAAATTATCAGCACTGCTTTTGATGAAGCCACCACATCATACATATCTGTGGAAGGAGTGCAGAACATTCCTTAAAAGCCACCACCTCCACCTCCACATCCACCTCCGCATCCATTCAATCCATTCTCGCATTGTGGCACTCAGGTGCCAGCCATGGAGAAAGGTGTTTCGCTTCGCCTCGCTTTTAGTTGAGTTCCAGTGGAGCGTAAAATATTTTATTGCCGATATAAATCTTGTTTATGTTGGAGCAAAGCAAAAAAGCGAACGAACAAACCGAAATGAAACGCGATGGCTCGAGGACCAACTTATAGCCACGAGCAGGGATACAGTTCTCTCTCTTTAGCTGACTGGCAAGCTGGCTGGCTGGCTGACTGGCTGGCTGGCTGATGTTTTTATCGGCAAAACCAAAACCAAAACCAAAAAATTCGATTTAACTTAATCGAATCTGAGGCCCCACAGAGTGTGATTCAATTTCTAGAGCCCTGGTAGACACACTTTTACCCAATATGTCGCCATTGTAGCCAGACAAGTAGGTCGTCCCAGCCAGAGTGAGAGAGAGGGGGGTAGAGGTAGAGCGTGAGCTGTGGAAATAGGAGAACGAAAGGGCAATTGTTGGAGGAGCAGAGCAAGTGGGGAATGGTAGTGGGTACAAAGATACCTCTAGGAAGCTACAGAAAATAGTTCTCCCTATGAGAAATGGAAATACTGCTGGGGAGACTTTTATCAGCATTGCTCGGAATTTATTTGTTTAATTTTAGCTACAATAATTATTCAATCGGATTTAGCATTGCTACGAATATTCAAAAGAATATTTAACAGGAATTTATTTAGGCTTTGGCTGGAAAAATCCTTGCCCTTACCCATTTTATATACCCTTCAACTTCAGGACGGCGACGACTACCGCCCCCCCGCTGGTATAAAAACGTTAACAATGCAAAATTGAAAAGTAAATGTGAAAATCGTGTTTTAAATGCCTTCAACGTCAAACTGGCTCTCGCACTGTCTCTCTCGCACTGTCTCGCTCTCTCTCTCTGCCTCGCTCTCTCTCTCTGCATGTCTGTTTCTCCTTGGCTTTTCTCTGGTGGAAAATACACTTTTCGACACTTTGGCATTTATCAGGCGACTGCAGAGAAGGCTGACAAAACAATTTAAAATTGTTTTGCCAAGTGCCCGAAACTAATTGAAATGTTTGGCTAGGTCAAACGTATACGTAACATACGAGTGTGTCCGTGTCCCGTCGAGTGTCCTCAGCAGATGGCTGTCGAAAGGGTAATTCAAATACGAAAAGGTTAAGACTACTTCAAGCTTAATATGCGTTGGGATTCCTTAAATTTAGAGAGTGGTAAATATTGCTACAGGAATGGGTTTGTCACCCGTTATTTAAATTAATTTTCACCACTTATGCGCTAGATTAACCAGCGCCAAGACCCCAAGACCGAGCCCCAACTAGTGCTCTGTCGCTGCACTCATTAGGAGACGCACGACCGCATGCCAGATGGCAGCCATTTCCTCTTGTTCTTTGGCTGCCACAGCGAGCCCTCGATAGAGTCTACTAGCCAAAGCAAAGGCTCACTTTAAATATTTTACTGGCAAGACAGAATTTATGTTCATTTAATTACACAATTATTTGCATGGCAAAAAACACTTTGAATATTTGCCAGGAATTTCTGCGCCCTAAAGTGCACTGCTGCGGTCATTCACTGTACTTTCCCGTGGCCGCCCGCGCCGCCTTGTCATTTGCTGCTCTCATGAGCGTGTTAAAATTGCGTTCAAATGCAAATGTCGCGGACCCATGACCAAGCAGCGCGTGGCAAGAGGAAACCAAACCCAACCAGCCCACAGTCGGGGCATCCTGAACCGCCTGCGACGACTCCGCCTTTTAGTCTGGCTGCAAATGGAAATGCTTATAAATTATGCAAGGTGCTCTCTTCTGTGGGTTGCACTGTGTGTGCGTGGCATGGGGCAAGGATACGACGAGCTGCCGGACAGCGGACAGCGAACACAGCGGACACTGTCAGCGCTCGCTCATCCTGCATTTCAGGGGCGGTGCCTGCACTGAGAGCTGCCTCTGTTGATTCTACTCGTTGAGCTCGTCGCTTGAGCTGTTGTTCTCCTTAATAGCTGCCAGCATTGACTTTTGTTTGTGTTTGTGCCTTGTCACCCAAAACACAGCTCAAGGAACACTGCGAGGCGGCAGAGTTGTCCAGAGATTTGCATGAGAAAGCGGCGGATCCCGGAGGCGTTGGATATTTGTCTTTAAAGAATTTACTCAGCGGATGTGTTAATGCTAAAAATCCCCATTTATTGCAGCTCTAAATATATAATGCATCCGCCCCCTTGGTCTCATCACATATGCAACGGCTCTCTCCTGCGGCGGCCACCATTCTGCCCCATTGACTTTCTGCATTTCAATTAATGCTAATGTGCAAAGGCAGCTCCTGCAGCCTGCAGCCTGCATTCTGCATCCTCAGACAGCAGCTGCACTGCGCCTAAATGTATGCAATGACTGCGACAATTAGCGTGATTTTCAACGGTTGATAGAACTTTGGGCAGCGAGGGATCGTGCAGCAGTGAGCGGCGAACGAGGCGGGCCAAGAATAAGAGGGCTGCTGGTGGAATGGAATGGTGAATGTGAGTGAAAATCGTGCTGCAGGGAAATGCAAATCAAGCAGAAATGCCGCACAGCAAACGACACAAAAACAAATCGCCAACTGCCGCCACCGGCCGCCGCCTGCCTGTCCGCATTTTGTATTCCAGTTGCAACAAGAGCGAGAAGGAGAAACAGAGGCAAGAGCAACAGCAACAATTCCTTCGAATTCAATTTGTCTCCAGCGTGTGCAGCGCGGAGTGGCAGGAATGAGAAAGAGGCAGCAGCAGCAGCAGGGGCACGGCCAGGGATCAGTTTTGGGGCAGACGGAAACGGAAACTGATGGCAGGGGAAACCGGGAACTGCCTTTGACAAGTCACTGGGGCTGGGACTGGGACTGGGGCTGGGGCTGGGTCTGGGCCTGGCGCTGTGTGGCACGTAAAAGGCCCCCGGACGCGATGCTTCCATTGTCTTGGCCTGACACGTGTGCAACATGCAGCATTGGAGGGACGAGCAGTTGCTTTTGTTGCTGCCACAACAGTGCAAAAGCGAGAGGGTATGTTGGGCAGCAGAACAACAACAAAACAGATTCCCCTTCAGTGGAAATTCTCTGATCAAATGCCACTTGAAGGGGTATCCCTGATGTCTAACCTTGCCCGCACCTGTCAGTGTCACTTACAGCGGCGCCAAAGAAGAATATAAACTGATAAAAAGCAAGACTCCGCTCCTCCTCTCGTCAGGTGGCAGTGGCAGCAAAACTTTTCATGGCTACAACTTTTATGCGCCCGATTTGACAAGTCAAGATTGTTGTTCTCCTCTGCTGGCGCTAGTGCTGCTGCTGCTGCTGCTGCGCTGCTGCTGCTGGTGTCTTCCAAGTTGGGTTGTTCCTGCTGCATGCCCCTTATTACGGCACCCACTTGCCACTTGCCTCTTGGGCACCCACTTGCCGCACATTGCATGTGGTTACAGCGGGACACCCGAAAAGACACTTCAAAATGGTAGGAAACGAGACCCTTCCCGACTCTCTTGCGCGCTGGCTCCAGTGGAGGTTGCCAGCACAGGAGCAGGGGCGTAGTTCAGGCGAAGAGGGGGCTGCAACGCAGCTGAAAAGTTAGGAGAACTTTGGGGAAGAAGCTGAAATGGCAACTAATAGTGTTAGGTGTTGATTCGATTGGTTGAAACAAAGAATTACTCGGGGGCGCAGCGAAAGAGGAGCTGAAATTGGCCTGGGAACAGGCTACAAAAATTAAACAGCAATGAATCAGAGCTATAGCTCAAGCATATCCTTCAGATATAATAGTTCAAGGGTGCAGATCTGTCAAATAAATCAAAACAAATTTCGCTTTGAAAATTTTACTTAATTTTGGCAACCCCTTCTAACTCCGTTCCTAGATTTGTGCTTCAATTGCTGACTCTACGAGTCAGTCCACACTCCACCGCAGTTCCTATGTGTGTCTCCTTGATGCCGTGTGTGTAATGAGTGTGAAAAGTTCATTAAAGTTGCACGTGCGAAATTATATGAAATTTTAAGTGCATGACTGTTGGCCACCGCGCGTGTCAGCAGGAGCCCTAGCTTCCTGCTAGAGCAGCGAACAGCAGCAGCAGCAGCGACAGGATGCGGAAGTGAGAATTATTTTCCCCAGACATTTTGAGCGGCTGTTTACGCTTAATTGCTGTCGCCAGTCCCCAGTCCCCAGTCGCCCCATAGCACTCATTCATTTCTCTGCCCAAATAATTTATTATTTAATTGAAAACTAAATGCTTCCCTCCGTGGGTATCCCCTTTTTCAGAGGCATAACGAATTAGCCCCATTTTAATCTGCCAATCAGCCGATCTGCCCGCAGCCTGTTTCAAGTGTCACGTAAATATTTATTCAAATGGTTTTCCCATTCAATGATTTCTATGTGTTTTTTTGTGCGCGAATTTAAGCCGAAAGTATTTAAGTGGAATTCACACCTCATTCGGGCAGGGTCCCGGCATTCCCCCGCAACCCATTCAAATGTCAAGCGCACAATTTTGATTGATTTTCGTACACGAATGGTTTCAATTACAGGGCTCCTATCTCTATCGCTATCCACATACCCCCCACCCTGCCCCGGACTTTTACAATAACAAAAGTCACGCTGTGACACCTCTCCTTTCCCACCACTTGCTATCCCTCATCAACCTGTTGCATTCTCCGCCACCCCACACGAAAAATCTACTGTGATTCTCGCTTCATTGGAGAAAAAGCCAATAAAAATGGCAAGGAAGATCTCTCTTTTGGCCTCCGTGTCAGAGCAAAACTGTCGGTGACACTTACAAATTGGATTTTGCGACAGGCACAACAACAGGAACTGAAGGACACCCAATTATCGGTGGATGGCATAAAAAATCGCTTAAACGCAGAGCCCCCGCCCCCAGATAAATAATGTGGCATGTAAATAACAACAAATCAATTTTTAAATAGACAAAATGAACCCGCACGTACCCGAACCAAAGACCCGCAAGCTGGATCCAATCCAGGTCCTGCCTGACAGCAATGAACCCTCTTCATGCGTGGGGGGGAGGAGGCCTAACCTGAGGGATGAGAGTCTGCACAGTGGTACGTCTGTAAGGCTTACAGATAGCCCAAAACAGAGTTCAAATAATTATGGAAGTGCTATTGCTATTCCTATTTGCAGTTATAGTAATTATTTTGATCTTGCCGCTCCTCAAAGATCAGCTAATGAAAAGGCATAATTTATGTATGGTTTCCCTTCCTTATGCAAGACATTTTCTAGTCCCTTCCAAACACTGTGCCTGTGGGCCTCTCGGCGCACAAAAAAGGTCTTTGTCTCTGTCTCTGTCAGTGGCAGGCATTTTCACTTAGCCGCTGCCGCCTCCGCTGCCAATGGCTTTGATAGATTCAAGTTCACAGTCGGACGCCAGGTAAAGCATTCGTCTGGCCGCCGCCACTCCCCCATTCCCATCCCATCCGCCGACTGGGCCTCAGTCTGAGGTTGTTAGCATCTCGTTTGAGGGGTTAGTTGGCTGGGTCTGGTCTGTTCATGCGGTTCATTGACACGGCCATCAGTGGGGTAGAATGGATGCGGATAAGGACTGAAGGCAGGTTGGAGAGTAGCAGATTTAAGTTTGATTAATTGCGGCAAATGCTATGCTAATTTGTTGGCACTTTTTTGCATGACTGCCTCTGGCCTCCCGCCTTTCTGGCTGTCTCGCTGTCTCGCTGTCTGTCTCTAGTGATTTTGGATAAGCCTCGTAATGTGAGACTATTAGTGGGCGGTTCGGTAAACTAATTTTCCCAGCCCCAGGGCACACGACACACCCACCGCCGCCCACGTTACACACATTGTGTTCGAGTGTGCGTCTGCAGGGGTTGACAAACACTAATTAATTGCAATCCATGCATAATGAAAGCAGCGCAGAGCTCTGAAGGTCTCTGCTGCTGCTGCTGCTGCTGCGGCTGCTGCTGCTCCTATGGCGGTTGATTGAGGCTGGCTAATTACTTTGGGGTCTGTCAATCATGTTCGAGCATGTCCAACACTTGAAAGTTGATTGGGAAAATTCACTAAAAGACTAAAGGGGAATTTCTATGGGTTTTCGGTGCATGCAGTCAGAGGTTTACACGGCCTGTAGCCGTCACATATTATTCTCTGATTTCCGGGCCTAGTTCCACTTTCATAACTTGTCAAATTTTCAACAGGGGAAACTAAATTAGAGCAACAATTCAATGGAAACGACTGCGGTGGCCATTGCGTGTATTTTTCAGCTGCTGGGAGTTTGCTTTTTCTTCAGCCCGCCCGAGGATCACTGCTCGCCGGCGCCTACCCTCGCCAGCTGGCTCTTCCTGCTGGCCATTCTCTGCTTCCTCTGGGACATTTGACATCTTTCCGGCGCGCTACATGCACATGTCCAGCAACTGGCAGCTGCTGATCGAGACGCTGATGGCGATTTTCTTCGCTGAGCTGGGCGCCATCGTCATCTGGTGTCCCGTGGAGCGTGTGCTCTACGGCATCACTGAAGAGTTCCTCAACATGGTGGGGATCAATGGGTGCGAGCCCTCGCGAATGCAGTACTGGCTGCTGGGCCTTGTCTCCACGGCGGTGAGTGGGGCGCTGCTCTGGTTCATTCTCACGGCCAGCGATGGCCTGTACTACCTGAAGAGGTTCTCCCGCAATTGCAGGCGAAACCTGCGGCAGGCCTGGTCAATGATGCGCTGCTACCTCCGCATGAGCAGGGCGGCCAGGTGTCGGGCCATCAAAGTCTGCCAATTGGCCACTCGGAAACGCTGTTCAGGAAGGTCCTGCCGTCCAGCGGCAGAGGAGGAGGACGAGGACGACAACGAGTGCGACGAGGACGAGGACGAGGACTATGAATGTAACTGAGTTTCGTTTGGAATTTACGTTTCCGTTCTTTGCCAGTCGTGACTGGGTTAGCATTCGAAATTCTCATCTTTTTTCTTCGTCCCTTTTACACGACTCTGACAATAAATTTTGGCCCGAGAAGATGCATTCCCGCCTCCTGTTTTTGTTGCGAAAAGTGTGTCACAAGAGGTCGATATCGTAGAGGAGACTGGAAGTGCCAGGAAAGGGATTAGCCCTGCTGCATGAAGGAGACACTCTGCAGGCAGTGAAGGGAATTACATACTCGAACAGAGAGTAGAAGCAGAGGAGTCTGCTGAAAAGGGGCGGCAGAATATTGCCAGAATATTCCCCAAGGAAATATCGAAAGTTAAGCCATGTAAAAGTATGTTTGAAGTTAAATTAAAGAAAGAGCCAAAGGAGCAAGATGTTTAGCCATAATAAATAGAGGTTCTCCCATTATGCATAGCCCACAAAAAAAAGGCACAGAGTTATCTCCCGATTATTCAACGAAAAAATCATTTCTCATATGCATTTCCTCTTCTTTTTCCACAATTTCAGCCACACCCCCTCTCAGTGTCCGTCCTGCCATAACAAACACTTTAACACAGATGGAAAACTGGGGAAATGAATAAGAATGGGCGTGTCAGACGAGTTGCAGACAATCAGGGAACACATTCGGAGATTGCCATGCATTTCAAGGGAGCAATCGCCGCCATATGCTAACTTTGATTACTTCTTCTGGCTTTTATCGCCGCTCTCGCCATCCCCACATGCCATACATCCTCCCATTCAGCATATTTCCTCCTGCACAACCCCCCGTTGTCAGTGGGTGGGCGGCAGTAACAGGAAAAGGCAGACAAAAATCAGGCAAAACTAAATTGGGGGCTGATGGACACTGTATACCCTTAAAGGGGGGATTAAAATAAATGCCAAAATAAAGGTTTAGAAATGAATAAAATAAAAGGTAATACAAAGAATATGGGCTCGTTTTTCGATACATTACAAGCATCTACTTAAAACATATATACCCCATGAAAGGGCATGAAAAAGTAACACAAAAAATTGTATTTCATTTGGGCATGTGCCTGTATGTTTTTTTTCGGGGCGAGAGAATGAAGGAAGACGGAACCGGATATGCGACATTTTATCAAGGCGAGCATAAATCAACAGCTTATAGGGGATTCTGGGGGAGAGTGGCAACGAAGTAAAGCAAGAGACTGAGGGAGTGTAAGTGTCTGTCTGTCTGTGCCACTGCCTTACTTTAACTCGAGTTGGCAGCTCTCCATATTGTGTCTGTGTTTCACTTTCACTTTGTTGCGTTACTTTGAAATTTGCAATAATTTATTTTGCATAAATTTGCCAGCACTTAACCGGCAAGATCTATGGTGCAGCCATTGCCATTGCTATGAGGAAAATCGAGCTTACCTGCCACACAATCTAGCAGAATCCCCGGCAAGCAATATGTTTCGTGTCTGTGTGTGTGTGTGTGTTGTGGCGGTTGGGTGCGGATGTGCGGGTCACACTGAATTATGCCATCTAATTTGTCTGGAGGCAGGTGTGCCTCATTAATCTTTTGCCCGCTTATGAGCGCTGCTTGCCCCTGCACCTCTCGCCAATCGGCTCGCGCTGCTTCTTTGGATTTCGCTCTAGCACCCCCATGGGGTTTGTGTACTGCAGATATAAGCTTTTTCCGCAGCCTCACGTAGTGGCGCGGATTTGCTTTTCGCACGAAGGTTTTTACACGATACTCTAACGCTAAACGGGTTGCACAAACAACTGCTCTTGTTCGGTTGCATTTAACAATAATATTTTGAGAATAAAAACTATTTTTAAGCACTTTGTTTACACGCGCCGACACGCCGAAAGCAAAACAACAAGCAACAACAAGAATTGAGCTAAGCAGGGATTAAGCGAAAACAAACGGTAACGGTGCTTTTGCGCTCTCTGCTTTGCTTGGCTCGTGGCTGACGTGATCTTAGCTGGTTGTCCCGCTCGCACTTCAAGTCGTTTGCTTTGATTTTGCAGAGAGTGCCAGAGAGAGACTCTTGAGTGTAAATCAAGGCACATCTATAGAAGGTGCGACCCTCTCGCATGCTTTTTGTGGTTCTCACAAATGCCTCACCTTTTCCAAATATACACTTTGGATTTGCAATGAGATCTGCTTAAGAGACAGACACGTGTTTATAAGGAATATTACGACGGTGTTTATCCATGCGAAATATGTAAAATGGTATAATGGCATGGTACTAATTATGTTTAATAAGAGTTCGTTGCTTCAAGAGTATTATAAATTCATAAGTTTACTCACCTGCCTAGAAAATATCCACAATATATGGTAACTAATATTATCTTGCTTTTGTCGTTGAAATTATTTTTGGATGTTAAATAAATCTACAAAATAAAAAATTAAATCAAAATTATATAAATCATACAAATAAATATTATAAATGTATGAAAATAAATGCATTAAAATATTTTCTGATTATAAATTAGAGTAAATAAAAAATATATCACATAATATTTTGAGAATTCCCACAATACCATTCCACCATTCATGCCTGAAGGGCATCCAATTGTCGCCTGAGCAAAGCGAGCATCCCATGCCTTCATGGGATAGTAGTTGCGCACCTGACTCCTCGTATCTTAATGCCTAATGGATTTGCGCTTTGATGTGCCAACTGTGAATACGTGTATCGCAATCCCAATAGTCGCACATCTCCATCCGGGTGGGGGTGCGGGTGCGGCGTATATGGGTGTGCTTGGGCCTGGTTGTAAGTGGTTAAGTGTCTATATTAGAAGCCATCACTTGCAGTTTCCCATTGGCCCCATTTCTACACCTTTTTTTGGAGCCCATTTTCCTGCAAAGGTGGCGACCATAAATTCTCCTCTAAATGGCCATATGAGGGCCGTGGCGGCGGCGGCTGCCTTTGAGATGATCCTCCGTTTATGGCCCGGCCAAATAAAATGTGCGTGTGTGTGTGTGGGTGTGTGGAAGTGGTAAGTGGTAAATGGGCGTGGCCCGTGTTTGCCTTTAAAATTAAAATCCTGTCCATGGTTCCGCAAAGTGTGCGGCGTGTCTGTGTGCAGGCCTGGAATTGAATTTCCTTCTTTTTCCGACTTGATTAGCATAAAATGTGGTACGTGTCGTGGTTTAAATGGAAAACTCCCTCAAATGAGAATATATAAGAGTAAATACATATAGCTGATGGTGATTATGATGCTGCTGATGATGGGGCGTGTCCTCCCGCAATAATCTCGAGGGGGCATTGAGTGCTTTTTCAAAGAATTTATATTTTTATTTTCATTTTCATTAAAATTGGAAATTTTTTCACACACCACATTGTTCATTAGTTTTGTTTTTTGTTCTTTTAACTTGTTATGGAAATCTCAATTAGGTTTGGTTTTTCGTATTTTTTCAACATTTAAAAATTCGCTTGGTTTGTAAACAATTTTTGTGTTCCTCCCGTTCTCCACATGCATGTAGATTACTTATACAAATTTTCTAGCAATGTTCTGTGTTGTCACTGCACTCAATATTTAGTTAATTAAATTGTGTTTGAGTTTAATTAAATTTTTATCTATATACACACAGTTTTTTATATTTATTTAGTTCGGAAATAGTTTGGTTTTCTTCCTCCTTTCATATGATGTTTTTGCTATGTATATTCTTTTGGGGGTTCCTGTTGCCTGCCTGTGGTGGGTGATTTCTCTCAAAAGGTTTCTGTATTTTTTTTCGCTTTTCCTGTTTTTGTTTTTAATGGATCAATTCAGAACTAAACTTAGTTATTTGCTAAGCAAATTAAATTTCAATATAATTAGTTTAGTGTCACACTGGTCTCGTTTAAACTAACATTAATTCTATTGAAACGATATTTATTTTATGAGCATTTTGCTGCAATTTCTTCTCGCTGCAGTTTCAGATTTCCTTCCAATTTTTCTTACATATTTTTTAGATTTAAATTTCTTCTTTAACTATACTTTTTGTGTTTGTTTTGTTTTTAGATATTTGCTAGTTTTTGGTTTTATTTCTTTAATGAAATAATTAGAGATTCATTTAAACGTGAACATTAAAACCTTTTTGCATACCTAAACCAACATTTTAGAATCTAAATTGAGACAAGAACTGAGCGGGGGTAGCCTTTGGATCTGTGGATATGACATCTAGATATAGCGAAAATAAAAACTTACTCTTGACTCACAAAAACGAATCAAATGTGGACTATAAAAAGCTATTCAGAAGTAATTCGGAAACGCACATGGACACAATCGAATCTCTTTCGTTAGCTTCGTCTCTGTTAGATTATGTTATCCTATTGTTAAACTAAATTCTTAGATAGTTCAATTTCACATTCTCTTATATGCAATACGTTTATTAATTTCATACTCGTATTTTGTGGCAACTTATTCAACATTCATTTACATCAGAGTTCGGATCAAAGTTCGTTTGGTTTTTTTCTTCTAGAAGCACATGAAAAAAACTATAAATATTGGACCAAAAATTACCATTGAACCTTATTTAAAGTCAAATATGTGTTCTACATCCTGTCGCTACTGTCGCCTATCCATCCATCTTGTTAGTCCTTGGCTGTCAAATATTTACAGTGGGGGTCCTGTTCGCCCCTGTTCTCGCTGTTATCTCTGTGCTGGAGCTTCCATGAATAAATCAATTAACATTTATGGGTCGAAGAAGGAAAACTTAGCATACTCGCATACTATGCGCTGGATATCAGCGACCCCAAAATATTATTTACAAGGTCAACCACAAAATCCACCAAGTCGTTTAAAGGGTGGGTGGTGTTTGGTTTGGTTTGTTTTGGTGCTGTGCTGTGGCAAGGACATTCATGGCGTCGCCATTTTAGTTTTTGGGCTGTCGTGGCCTTTTGTGTGTGTCTGTCGACATAGTTTTTACTTAACTTGGCTGTCTGCGGTGCGGGGAAGTTCATTGAAACGATGGCAGTCAATGTGTCAGATAAACATTCCCAGTGACACTTTTGTGTGCCCTGCTCCCGCCCCCCACTGTGCGCAGTGCTTTGTGTGCGATAGTGGGAGAGCATCCAATAAATGGAGCATGCGAGTCAAGTGTGGAAAGTTATGGTTTCGTCCAAAAGATTTACCCAATAAACACCTTGATGTGTCAGCCACAGATGGAAGGAGTAACGGAACATTCCGCTTTGTGGCTTCAGAAGTGGGTGGGGTGTTTGGTAAGGGCGAATGGTAACACTATTCCTGCTTGGCTGCACACAAGTGGTCACATTTATATGGACGATATGTTTGCTTTGTATGCGCTACGGTATGACGATGCCCATCGTCTGTCTCTTCTCGCTCGTCTGTTTGCGTTGGCATGGCCGGACTCGGACCACGGACCCGTACGACCCTGCTCGGACGTGCTCTACTGCTGCACGGCACAGCACAGCACACACATCTATCTATCTGTCTTGCCAGTGTACGTGTGCAAGTCGGAGCATGCATGTATATCCCTGTCAATGACAGTTGTCAACATGACAGTTATAAGGACACTGATACAAATGTAACGGATGTTTGTCTTGGACGCAGACCCAACGGGGGCCATATCCCCGGAGTTGTAGGAGCAAAGATTGATTAAAATTCTTGATAAATGAGACGGCTGGGGTGTAAATGTGGGACCTACTCGTACGCTTACACAAAACAACAGCAAAACTACAACTCTGAAAGCTGTGTGGTAGGGTGAGGCAGTGTTATTCCTGGGAATTAAACGTTAAGTACTTCGTCAGCTTAAAGAACACTAAGAAGCTCTCACTTATGTTCTGGTACAGCTGCACACTCATTCAACTAACAGCTCTGTTAACGTTTTACAGCACTGTGCCTGTCAGTTCTGGGCCGAAAATTGTACATAAAACCTATAGTTTGAGCAGCATTTTTAGTCACTTATAAGCCAAAACATTCGCACATAAATTCAGCTAAAGTTGCACCACAGAAGCTCAAGATATCCTTCAGTTACAGAACAGTTTTTGACCTCACTGTGTCCTCGTTTAGCAACACTGGCACTACACATTCTCGTGCTTATTTTCATACATTTTACAACACTCACTATTCTTTTTTTCTGCAGCTTTTTGGGCATAGTTTGAGCAGCTTTGAGCATTAGTTTTACTGAGCGAAATCCCATCGAATCGTTGGCCATCAATGTGTGGGTCCCATGTAGATGCCGCCCATGCTATCGCCGCTGTCACCACCCACGCCGCCGCTGTCCTCTCCATCGTCCTCCAGGCCATCGATGATGCCCACCGAATCGCTGTTCCGTTTGCCGCACAGGCCATTGTTGGCCGCCGCCTCGTACGTGTCGCTGTCTTCCACCAGGCAGCAGTCGCCACAGTCGTCGGTGGAGGAGTTCACATCGTCGCTGAGATCGTCCAGCAGCGTGACCTTGGGCGCTCGCAGATCCTCGAGGCAGCCGCCAGGCTCAGTGGCCACGGATATCTTGATGTTGCAGTTGGTCGAGGCGTGGCAGCCGGACATTGGCAGCGGCTGGTGGGGATGTGGAATCGGCTGTTGAATCGTCATCGAGTGGGGCGCTCCTGGCTGCGCATGGGAGGCCCTATAGCTGAGATTCGGTGTGCGCTGGCCCATGCTGGCCATTCCGGGCGGCATCTGGCTGTGGGTCATGCTCAGCGTGGGCGGCACACTCAGCACGGTGGCACCCGTCTTCTGGGCGTGCTGATGGGCGTGGCCGGTGTACATCAGCTGGTGGGTGTCCGAGACCAGATTGTGGGCAGTGAGCTGTAGCGGATGCTGATCCTTGCGCTCTGCACAGTGAGATAAAGAGGGGAGGAATTTTTGTGTCAGTTGGCTACCATAAAAAACATCTCAAGGATGCACGGACCACGGACCCGATGCGGCTGCGGACACGGAAACGGAAGTGCATTCGAGGGCATGTCAGCGATTGGTTTATCGCGCCCTCTCCGCACACACAATGTGCAGGCAGCTGTGAAGGTCTCAAGTGGTTGCACTTGCATTCTCCTGCCTCCCGCTGCCGCCAGGGGCTAATGCTGGAACAGGAGTTCCTGTGGGGATACCCTGGACGAGGCTTTGACAAGTCAAAGCAGGAGTTTCGCTTTCCTTTCTCTCTTTTGAATGCTTATTTTATCAGGGTATTCTTCGATTGCCCTCCATTCTCTTATCAGAACAACTTTCCCAGCGCTTCGCAACGCCACACTTGACCTGGCCGGCCCATTGTGTCTGGGACCCTTAATACAATGGCTCTCAAACTATGTGTGCGGTTGCAAGTGGGTTCAACTGCGTGAGCTTCACCTTTTACACTTGCCACTCCAGACCTATCTGTCCACAAAACTTTCAGCCGAAAAGGGTAAAGGAATGGAGTGGGGCAGAGGAGAGGGCTGCGCCATCATCATCAACTCACCGAGGGGCCCCAGAAGTTTCGGCTGGATCGGCAGCATAAAGTCGTGGCCAGTCGTCGCCGCCCTGGGCTGCAGGCTCTGCACCGCCGGCACGCTCAGATAGTCCGCTGCAAAAATGGAAAAAGGGAAACAGTCCAGCCAAGGAAATGCGTTAGTGCCGGCCGAAAACAATGTAGCCACGGCCCAAGTCAAGGCAAAAGTTTCCACCACACTCCCCGACCCCCAAAATAACGGAAAGAAAAGACACCAAAGAAGAAACAAATAAAAAGTGGATCAGGGCGGGAAGGAGCTAAAAACCCAAGTGAGGGAAATGCGGAGGCGTCTAAAAAACTTTAAAAAGGCACGCAGCTAAGATTTTTGTCTTCTTTTTTACACAGTATTTTGATAAAAAGTTGGTGGCAGGACACCAAACAAAAAGCAGAAAAAAGAAAAAAATAGAAAAAGTGCAGAAGTGAAAAGTTGCGAAATCATTTTTAATATTTGTAGATATATAAATATGCATATATATTTTATGATTTCAAAAGTCCAGCAGAAAAGTTTCCACTTGTGATAATTGTGCAGGGAGGGGAGGAAGCAGCAGAATCTATTTAAAAAAACCTCAAGGCATAGTTTTGTAGGAAAAAGAACTTTGCTTAGCCTTAAGAAGTTTAAAGAAAGAATTTAACTACAAATTAAAGAGCTTTTAACGTTGTTAAAACAGTATATTAAGTTAGAAATAGATGCATATGATAACAACAGATATATAAACTGTGAATCTACCAAAAGTATGAAACATTCCTCTCAGCCCTCCTCTAATTGTGTTGCACTAAGAGCTTAAGAAGTACGCGAACCACAGAGCTCAATTTGTATTAAAAATATATGCCACAAAAGTTGCAGCATTAATAATTCACAGCTGTCTTAAAGTTCGGTGAGTTCTCGGCTATAGAATTTATTATGTAATTTAGTTTAGAGCTTAGTCTTGCATATATAATTTTGCAAACAAACAAAAACGTTCTCTAACTTTATTTGCCATAAAATATCGCAAAATTCCTTCAAAATGCAAAATTTCTTCACTCAAGCAACAATCCATCAGCAAATGCGGAGGGGGGCGTCAACTTCTGCAGCTATAAGTTGCTTGACATTTGTCAGTCTTTGAAGTGGTTTTCCCCTGCCAACTAACGATGAGGATGGCTGTGAAATGATTTACTTTTGCAGTTGATGTTTGAGCGAGTGCAACAATTTTAAATATTAAAATTAATTTGCGCGAGCTCCTGCAGGGAAAGAGTGCTGCCTGCTGCCAGGAGTATTCCACCGAGCGGCTGAGGGAGGCAGTTCGGTGGGTGGTGCAAAAAATAAATAGTAATGGCGGAACGTAAAGCTCAACGGGAGGGTTAGGGGTTTGGTTTTGCCGTGCCTTGCCTTGCGGATTCTTAACAGCCTTCTGCACCACCCACTGCCCACTGCCAGCTTTAATTGAAATTCCTGACCGTTGCTGCCTCCGGCAAGGGTGTGTGCACTTTTGCCCCCACTGTGGCCATAAATTTGTGTTCACGCCTCCTGCCTTGTGCCTCCTGCTGCCTGCTGCCTTGTTCCTTACTGTGCCTGTGTGTGTGTGTATGTCTAATGACCACTAGAAGCCCCTGAAAATAACTCTGCAGCAGCAGGGCTGCTGTGTCTGCGTCTAGGTCGGCTGCCTGCTAATGATTTAGTTGCTATTTTTGTGCCCGCCTTCATTTGCATGCAAGACTGGCGAAAGCTTGGGGGGCCCCAACACCTCCGCATAATGCAAAGCAGCTCAGACTTTGGCTCAAAAGCAGTGGGGGGAAAAAGCCCAGGCCGAAGCCGGAACCCCTGCCAAATGTCAGCGGCACCTGCACTTCCGGCTAACAGCGAAACGTCATTTTGCCACTCCTCCCGAACGACATTGTGGCGCCACGAGACGTGCCAAAGTGCACACCGGAAATGGGGCAAGTTGTGTCTTTTAAGCGGCTTATAAAAGTTTCCTCTCCACACTGCATTTTGCACGTAGCAGCGGAACAAAGAAAACACTTTATAATTACATTTTTTCGGGAAATTTGTTAGGAATTTGTCAAGGCAAGGAATGCATTTTAAGAGCTAAAATAGAGCAAGGAAAACTTTCAACTGGCGCAAAACTATGGCATGAAAATTCCTAAAAAACGTCACTTTTTGAAGAGGTTAAATTATAAAGGAGGCTGGAAGACTGGCTGGAAGGAGCTACATTTTCGGGGCACAATCTTTGGTTAAAGTATCGCCAGGGCTCTGCTGCTTTTCCGATTAGTTCCTGCGTAATCCCTCAGTACATTTTTCTCGCCCCTTGGCCATGTCAAACATTTAAACAATTTTCAGCCAAGCAACTTTCGACTTTCGACTGGATTTTCCTTTACTTTTTCTTGCACTTTTTATGAGCTTGCAAGTGGCTCAAGAAATTAATCGCCTGCAGAGCCGCAAAACTGCCTTCCGCTTGGCCGTTTCCTCCCCTTTTTCTGCCGCCTGAAGTTTTCGTGAAAGAAGTGAGTCGAGTCGAGGCACGGACTTGCACCCTTGAGCCTTTGTGGGCTCTTTAATTAAAATGCACTTCATGCTGCACATAAAATTTCCGCACAGCCAGCTTTCCACATTATATAAGTGGGTAGGTATTATTTTTTATTTCGACAGGTTTTTTCGCGCAACGCACGGGGCGGGTTAGATGATTTTCCAGTGCTTTTCCGCTGGACGGGCACACGGATGGGTGCAGCAAATGGAAAAACTTTTTCAATTTGTTTGACGATAAATGGAACTTTATTTGCATGCATGTGTGTGGAGCGAATGCTTTTGGGTGTGACTGTGTGTCCATTTTGAAATATGACATAAAAAGGATTTTCGGGAGAGCATAATAAAATTGCAATTAAAGTTAAATGCCCGAAAATAAAAAGGAGTTGCCCCTCGAAAAGCTTTTAATATGCAAATAAACGTAAAAAGTTTCGCCTCATTTTTTGTTTGGGTTGGAGGCGGTAGATCCTCTTTTATTGACTGAGTCGAGTGACAAAGTTATGGCACTCGACGGGAATTTATAGCATGCGATAAATTTTAACAAGCCAAAAAGGAGGGGCATGCCCCCCACGACTAATTGTAGCAAGCACATAAAAAGTTCTTATGCAGACATTAAAAGGATATTTTCTTATTTTTCGCCTACAATGCCTACACGTGCGGCATGCAACAAAGATAGGGGGAGAGAGAGACAGATACAGATACAGATACAGAGAGAAAGTGAGACATGTAGAGAAAGAGAGGGGGGAGAGAGCAAGAGACAGGACTACACTTACAACTGATGAACGAGGGACCGGCTGAGGCGGCAGCAGCAGCCGCGGCGGCGGCAACTGTGGCCACAGCTGCTGCCGAGGCGCCGCTAGGTGACGTCATCGTCGATGCATAGCCAGGGGCATGGGCATGGCCATGGGCATGAGCATGGGCATGGCTGTGGGCGTTGTGGGCGTTGTGGGGGCTGCTGATGAGCCAGAGGCACTTGATAGGTCGTTGTCATCGCTGTCGCTGTCGGCGCTGTCATCGCTGTCGTCGTCGTCGTCGTCGCTGGCTGCGGCGGTGGCGGCAACGTTTGCCTATGCGGATGTGGATGCGAATGCGGATGCGTATGCGGATGGTTCAGGCCAATGACACTGACGCCATTCACGTTCACAGTGCCTGCCAGGTTGTGGTGGTGGTGGCGGTGTTGATGGTGGTGGTGGGTGGGTCAGCACGCACAAAGGACATAGATATACATATACATAGACATAGACAACATATACATATATACGAGTACATACAACATGTAGACACACACACAATTAAATATAAATATAAATATATATTTATTTAGTTTATAATACGATTTTACACGAATAATAATAATCCAACATCAAAGAACAAATCAAGGAATTAAAATAGCAAAAGGGCAGCAGCAGCCACAGCAAAGTCGAATGGAAATGTACGAGGGGATGACGTTTCAATTTGTGATATTAGATAATTACCCAAAGATATAAACAACACAAAAACAGCTCAAAGAACACAAAGAAAGGATTAAAGATGGATTAGACTTTTGTGTTAATTTAAAAGAATTACTAAATGAACAATTGGCATGAGAAAAGTGTGAATAAAAAATCTTTTGGGATACCCCACATTACTGAAGTTTTTGTAACATTTAATAAGGATCTATGGAGTATATATTTCTGGATTTTTAATCCACATGGCTAGCATAATCTTTAATTTTCTCGCTTCTTTACTGATTTACACTTTGTTCTCATAGAAATCTAAGAAATTCTCATAAATCAACACTTCCAATCACTTTTCTTAGGGTTATTCTTCACCCTTTGCTTTTCCACCTTAAATTTTATTCAATTTTATAATCTTCTATATTCTAGTAATCCCTAAACACCCCACCACCAGCACCAGCTACTCTTCCACTGAACCAGAAACTTTTCTCCGCAAACATTAAAATATATATATTTTCTCTGCTGAATAAACACCATAAATAACCGACACTAGATCTTGTGCCACAAATCCAATCATTAATGGACTCAGCATCTAGCTCTGCCTGAGACTGGCGTTGTCTCCCAACATGAGAGCATTAAACAAACGCAGAGGGATTATAAATCCTAGCAGGACATTTATAACAGATTTACAACCTTTCAGTAAATTTCGCAATTTCTTAAGAACAAATTTCCACTGCAATTGCAGTGCTTGCTGATGCAGTGAGCTGCAGGGCGCTGCAGGGCGCTGCAGGAGGGGAAATCTGGTGTCTTGGATGAGCGCATGATTTATCAACTAAAGTACTGCTGCCCGGAGGCGCCACCACATCACATGTGCTGCGTGCCTGCCTGCCTGCCTGCCTGACTGCCTGACTGCCTCTGTCCTTGTCCCCTGAATCTGGCCCTCACTCGGGCCCTGGACCTGGCCCAGGCTCTGCTTCCGTCCGGAATGCTTTTGAATAATCAGTAAAATGGAAATTCACCGCATGGAAGGACCCCAGGGGCGTCAGAAACAGGACTCTCCAGAGATCGGGCAGCTGGCGGTAGTAAATGCTAAATAACAGCTGACTCCTCGCCCACTGAAGGGTGCATAAATAATAAAATAATTAAACAAGAAATTGAATGAAATTAGTTTGGCCCCCAGGAGCAAGCGAGCAGTAATGGGGGAGAGTGGGCTGGTGGGGAGTGCAGTACATCAGAGCATATGTATCTGTGTGTGTGTGTGTGTGTGTGTGTTAACTGTTTGCAGTGGGTGTCTGTGTGCGTTGTCGCTGAGGCTGCTGCTCTAAACATCTGCAGGCCAAAAAAGCAAAAAAAAAAGGGACACAAAATTATAAAACAACCAAAAGAGAGGGAGGGGAAGATAGAAGAGCATACAGAATATATATAGTCGTGTCTTCCGACCATGAGCTACCCATTAATTGTAAATTTTTAGGTGTAAATAATCATAAAATCCTAATAAAAACTAAAAAAACATCATACACACAAAAACACAAACCACACCGCCCACCGGGGGGGGGGGGAAAAAAATAATTTTTCTTCTATAATAACAACAGTCAGCAATCTGGAATATGGTCATCCACGATACTGCGTTTTTTCGTATCTTTAAAATTGTGCCTGCCACAGATTCGTCCTTGGGGGCGGAAGGGGCGGGGCGAATTAAACACTGAGCAGTGGATATCACATGAGTAAACCAAATTGGTCCCTAACCTTATAGTCTCTGAAACCAGGCGCAAACAAACGGACAGACGGACAGACGGACAACACAGACAGACATGGCTCATCGACTCGCTATATGCTATTATGGGGCGGAAAATTTTCCTGTGTACACACACCCACTTACCACAAATCAATACACCCTAACTCTTTTGAGTACGGGTATAAAAATGGGAAATTAGGCGGATAATGTCCTGATAAATGGCTGCACAAAATTACAGCGTTATAGCTCTAGCATTGTGGATGCCACAGAATTTTCACATAGTAAAAAATCCATAAAAAATTCCACCGGACAGACACATCTATTATGCTCCATAGCTTTGCCTCCAGCAAGGGGCAGCATTTTGTTGCAACATTCGTTTTGGGTACTCACCAATTTTAGCACCGCCGAATGCATCCTTGAACATGGGCGCTGCTGCCGCTGGGTGGCCCACAGCATGGCCCATGCCTCCGCCCCCACCGCCAGGCGGACCGCCGCCACCCATCATTCCGGGCACAGTGGGCGGCGTTTGCTTAATGGCGTTCGTCCGTCCGCGATGCGGGGCTGTTGGCTCCCGTTTGCGACGCGGCTGCTCCACGGGCAGGACACGACGCCGCTTCTTGGGCAGCTTGGAGCGGGCCTGTGCACAAAGAGGAGGGGTGGTAGGGGGGCAGAGTAAACAGTTATTCAAAGGGAGAAAGGGCGAGGGATCCTGTGTCCTGCACACTCACCTGCGTGTGGGAATAGAACATGGAGAAGTTGCTAACGATAACAGGTACGGGCAGGGCGATGGTCAGGACACCAGCGAGGGCGCACAGGGCGCCCACGAACATGCCCGGATAGGTCTTGGGCGCCACATCGCCATAGCCGACGGTGGTCATGGTCACAATCGCCCACCACAGGCCCAAGGGGATGCTCTTGAACTGGTTGTCCGGGTTGTCCTGTCGCAGAGAGGTGTGGGGGAACAAAAGCCATCAGCAGATAGGAATACTCCCAAAGGAGTCACCTGGCAGCTGGCAGCTGGCACCTGCCACCTGGCACTCACCTGCAGCTTCTCGGCATAGTACGCGAGACTGGCGAAGAACACGATGCCCAGGACGAGGAAGAAGACGAGCAGCGTTAGCTCCTTGGCGGAGGCCTTGAACGTGTGGATGAGAATGCGCAAGCCGGGCGAGTGGCGCGTCAGTTTGAACAATCGCATTATCCGCACGATGGAGAAGGCCTCCAGCAGGCCCGTGTACTCGCCCATGCGCTGCATCACATCCGTGTAGAAGCTCAACGTGGCCGTAAAGTCAATGATGTTCACTGGCGATTTGATGAACTGCCACAGATTGGGCGACACCTGGGGAGCAAGAGCGGGCAGTTGCAGTGCGAACACCGAGTATTTGGCAGCCCTCGAAACACTTACAATCAGTCGAATGAGCACCTCAATGAAGAACCACACGTTGCACACCAATTCCACGTAGAAGAAGGCCTCGTGGGGCTGGCCGTAGGTCTCGACCCAACCGTGCTGCCTGCGGCCATTGTTGCCCAGCAGCTGATCCCCGATAAACTCGTTTATGGCGCTGCCATTGAGGTCTCGTTTCAGGCGCTGCCGCTGGTTGCCCTTGATGCTGGCTATGGGCGTGGCCTGGGCGGCCGTGAAGTTGCCGCTGCTGTAGCTCGTGTAGTTCGTGACACGAAAGGTGGGCCCAATGCTGCCGCTGGGCGGCGTAATGCTATGCTGATGATACTGATGCGTCGTCTGTGGCGGCGGCTCGCCCAGTGGGTCATGGCCATGCGGATGGGTGCCGCCGCCAGGGCCACCGCCACTGTGTCCGTTGTGCGTGACGGGCAGATCCACACGGAAGCCGGGATGGGTCTTCAGACAGAATGATATCACAGAAACAAATATAAAGAAAACCGACATGCCAGCAACGATCTATAGGGGAGAAAACGGATGGAATCCCAAGGATTAGTATTTGCTTAAGCAACTCAGCTTTGTGGGGGGGGCTGCTACCTTCGCCCCTGTGGAACTGGAGGGCTCATCGAACATGGCCCAGATCTTGGGTTTCAGCCGCTGCCAGCAGTTAAGCTCGCCGTTGCTCAACGCCTCCTCAAAGCCAAATAGACGCGCTATCTGCTCCTCCGTGGGCTTCTCATTTTCAATATCTAGCTTATCTAATATGGCTAAGGTGTTCTATAGAGGGGTGGGATGATAGGTATATTATTTATATATTTTATTCCTGGTGCATCTGTGTACTCACTTGCGTATCGCGATGTATGCTGTAGGTGGACCAGCAGCAGGGCTCTACCTGATTCGAGTCGAGGCCCCAAAACTCCAGCTCCTCCTCGAATAAAGGGCCACACACATCGGTTGGATAGTGCAGCTTTCCAGTTCTATTAGCCAGAGATAATGGAAGATAATAAGAGTTAATTAAACCTTAATTGAGTATAGATTTTGTCTGGCTTTATGCACCAAAGTCTGATGAAATCTGCTGCCAATTTCCTGGCCTCAAATTTGCCCATCTGTAGCAGGGGATTGTTCGGTCTGCTGTTTGTATCTGCCAGTATCCCATTAGGTCAAAGCAATTAATGCATCACCCCCCTGCAGTGTCCAAGAACAAATTCCTGGACTTTAACCTGCTTTCCGTTTAAGCCACATCAGTCCGGTGAATAGTCTCCTTTCTCCGTATTATTATGACCGAAATGGCACGTCTGACATTGTGGCTACAAATTGCGGGGCAGTGTGGGACCATTCGTATCCATTGCATATGCATGGCAGGTAAATGTGTGGATACTCGACATTCAGCTGCAGGAGGTAGGGGGGGAGGTAGGGGAGGACTCTCCATTGTCCCCTTTATACCCTGCAGCCCCGTGGCATATTCATAATGCTGCTGCTGCTGCTGCTGCCTTGGCCGTTGTTCCATTCGTGTGGCACAGCTCATGGCCCTTATCTCCGGCTGCCCCTCCTACACCTCCTGCTGCATGTGCAACAATTTGTGCACCCTTTCAAATGGGCACAATCCCTTCCACTACATCACATCCCTTGCAGGCAAACAAAGGGCATCCAACGCTTCGGTGACGTGGCCCTTTCCTTCTTCTGGTCTCTGTGTGCAAATTGCAGTAAATGGCTGCCGCAAAAGGAGTGGGAGTGGGAGTGTGCGGATGGACCTCGGTCCTTGTCTGCAGTTGTTGGCCAACTTGTAATGCCATATCAGCTGCTGGACAGCCATGGGAGCTGGCACGCGGGGCGTGGCAAGTCCTTGTCTTGTTTTATTTTTGGATGATATCTCTACTCCCTGCCCCACACACACACACATGTGCAGCACGTGTGCATATCCTGAATGTTCCTTCCTTTGCATTCGGTTTTTTGTGTGCAACTTTTTCGCTTTCGTGTTGGTCGGCAGCGCTTTTGTGCGCTTGTTAAAAATCATTTCGTTACACGGGGAATGCCTTGGACAAAAATATTACACAGACAAAAAAACCCAAGAAAAACTCCGCGCAAAAATCATAATTATAGCCAATATTTCTGCTGTCCCCCGCCACCACCACCACCCTCCGCCCAGCTATCCAGTGGGGGAGTGGTGACTGCCTGCGGACTTGCAAATTGCGGATTTCGTGATGGGAACCGAACCTGATCCTCCTGTTCGAGGTTCTGCCTCTGCCCCCAGCGACTTTGACATTTTGACATGACCGCTGGAAAATTGGCACGGTCAGTTTAATGGCAGGAATATGTATCTATTAAATACCCTGCAAAAGGTGGCAAGGGACTCTTGAAAGAGCAGGGAATGATAGTGAATTGGCATGTTCAAAGAACTGCAAATATGTCCAGCATTCATGCATGTTCCTATCCGTGCAGAGTATCCCTTAGTTGCAGCTTTTATCTTTACCTTTATCTGCCAGCATGCTCTGCTTTTTAATCTCTCGAAGTGCGCTGCAGTCATTGTCAGGGGCTTTTCGCCATAATTCTCTTTCGCGCTGTCTCCCGCGGATCGGTAATTGGTTTCCGCCATAAAAACCACTCAACAATTCCCGACGCCGTTCCAAAAAAAGCTGCCACCCACCTTTACAATATTTTCGCTGTCCCCGAAAACTAACAATTTTGGTCAGGTTTTCCCTGCTGGCCTTTGTCCCTTCATTTCATCAAGTGTCCCTGCAAAATATAACCCATAACCCATACGCAGCGGTTGCCAGCGATGCAACCAATATAATCAATATTTATAGCTGACCTGCCGAGTGGCCCACATGCACCACCAGCCACCGATCAGCCGCATATAAGGCGGCTCGGCGCTTAACTGTGCATAAATAATGACCCATCGATTGGGTCTCCACGCGACCCTTGCGACTTTTGCTTTAATTTCGTGCAAGAATGGTGGGAAAACAATGGACAATGGCGCCCAAAGGAACAGCCGCAGGTCTGTGCTGCAGTGCCAAGCTGCGAAAAGTCATTATTTGCAGTGTAAATTGTGCTGATTACGGGAGCTTACAATAAGAAAAGCAACTACTTTTAATGGACTGAAAGCAGAGCTCTGGGAAGAGTTTACATTTAACATTACTTTTGCATCTCCTTTTGCACCCACAGAATGTCCCTCTTTATGCAACCCTAACTGAACCCCGCCTTCAATTAATATCCCTAAAATATATTTTACTCAAAATTCCCTCAAAATTCCCTCAATATTCCCTCATTTCCCCCATTCATCATCACCAACAGCCAATCGATAAGTAATCGATAAAGAAACGCAAATAATCGCACGTTTGTGCCATCTAATTTGTGCTGCACCGCCAATTCCATTCCACTCAGCTTTTATCAATATGAATGTGAAATCCTCCTCGCGCACAGGGATATTGTGTGTGGCTTTTGGTGCGTGCATAATTTGATTATGTAAACCCCCACCCCCCTACCCAAGGGTAATGGTGATACGAAGGGGGTCCTTGCCCCCTCGAGGACTCAGTTTCATATCCAATCAACCCTGGATGCTGCACCGTTTTTTTCTCTCCTGCTTGCCCTCTTTTGACACCATTTTCCGTGGGGCTTGGCGCGGCTTTGTGGGGGGGTGCCTGGTTAATTGAGTTGGAAAACTGTTTGGCCAAAGACCCGTGAGCCATGGGGGGATGGTTGGGTGTGGCTGTCCAATCAATGAAGATGTAACCATGGGATGCTGCTGACAGCGCTGTACCTTCATTTGCAGCTGCACCCAGCACCCAGGAACCAGCGACCAGCGACCAGCAACCAGCAGGTGTGCGCGCTGGCAGGGCGCTGAAGATGGCCAAAACAAAGTTTCATTAATTTTAAACAACTTAAGTCATTGCGGGAGGCAAGCGCAGAGAAGCGCAGCTCGGCGCAGCCCCAAAGATAAATGAGCCCGCTAATGACCCGCAAAGGAAAAATGTTGTATCAACTTTTGCAGCACCAAAAAGTTGCAAGATTAATGTTGAGTCCTGCTGCTGGAAGGGGGTTTTGTTTTTGCAGCAATTAAAATATTAGTTTGCTTATTCATCGGGGGGAATTGGCGTGGCTCCAATGTGATGTGTTTGTTGAGTGCCATTAATCAGCAGCAGAATCATTGCAGTTAAAGGCGAACAGAAATTGAAATGCCAAACATCCTTTCAGCTTAAATGCCGTAATTACCATTCAGAGGGTAACTTTCTCCTCGGCTATTCCCCCACATTTCAGAGTCTTTGCACGTTTAAGCAGCTTTCGCCGGCAGCAACTTAATTAGGATTTTCCCCCTCTCGGAAATACTCACCTGTAATAGTTGAGGATTTGGGTGAACACACCGGGATGGCGATCGAAGAAGTATTCATTGAGCACCGGATCGTAGTTGGCCAGCGCTTCGGTCAGTCGGGAGAGGCGTGTTGCGGGGATTTTCTTGAGCGTTGCCTTGTAGGTTTCATATCTGCAAAAGATGCAAAAGAAACAAAAAAAAAGGGAGAACATAAATTATGTGCGGCATGGCAGGGCATTTGCATGGGAACTACTAATACGCAATGCGCATACGCCATGTGGGCCAGGGCCGGAGCCACCTAATAACTTAACAAATTACTTAAGCCATAACTCGTGACCCTCACTCTTGCCACGGGAAACCCAACTCTACTTGCCTCTGACTCTGAAAGAGAGCCATAAAAAAGGGAGTAGCGTGGGCATTGAGAGCACTGCAAAGGGTCAAGCAAGTGTAAGCAAAAACCCCCAGCCATAAGCCATTTGCATACATTTCACTTCAGTTTTTGCCCATCTCCTGGTTGGCCCTTTTTTTCCAGGAATTTCCTCTGGTTTTTCTATGGTTTTTTTGTTGGTGTTCTGTTTGTGTTCTGCGCCAAAAGTGGGGCTAGAGTTTCCTCCTTTTGTTTGATGTAACCTTTGACAGGCAGATGATTACCGCACAAAATTGATGGATTTTCAACTTGTTCTTTGTGGACTTTGTTGATCTTTTGCCTAAGCAAACGAAAGTCAATCTACAACTTTTACGCGTGGCAGGGATTGGGTGTTTTTTAATGGCCTGAAATATGGTAATAGTGCCGTGTGGGAACGAACATGTGGTGGGCATATTGAAAGGGTATTATTTAACAGCCAGCAGCCCCTGTTCGATTGCAATTAAATATTTGTTAAATATTTCAATTAATATGAAAAGGAATAAATCAAAGGCATCTTTTGCGGAAGTGCATTTCAAATATTTTTTGCTATTTGGCAGCAAAGTTCCATCATCATTAACATGCCTTTGAGGCCAGCGGAAGCATTCCATTCCACTCCAATGAAAATAATGTTTGTAAATTATTTCAAATTATTCGCACGCCCTTTGAGAGCATCAATGAAACAGCAGCGGAGCTACCGAATGGCAAGAAGTATCGGTGTTAATTATATTCCCAACTCGATTACGCACCTGCAACAAACTAACGCACACACACACACACTCGACACACATATCAAGCAGCCGCATGAAAACCAAACTTAATTTACGTAATCATCCATAAAATTATACGAGTACTCGCACTCGCACTCGCATGTGGAAGGAAGGAAGGACAACAACGTCAACGTCAACAGTCAACGACTCCCAACAGGCGTAATTAAATTCAATTGAAAGTCATTTCCAACAATTTGTTGTAAATTTCATTCTGCACATTTATAACCCACACACACACACACACACGTTCGGGACGTGGGTGGGGTTCAAAGAGGGTCCTGCAATCACTGACATTTAAGTGCGTGTCCTGCAGAGAACAGAGCTGGTCCGGCTGCTGCTGAGTTGTCCATATTGAATGTGATTTTTATGCCAAACTGTTTGTTCTCTCTCGTCGGTTATTAAATATTTCATTCCGCTGAGGACAGCAGCAGCAGGAGCAGCCACATACCCATCCATGGTCATCCGCAGCAGAATCATCAATAACAGGGACCGACGCATAACAATAGCCATTAAAGTTTATTTCGGCTGTTTGACGATGGTAATTGGCCCCGACTCGAACGCAGACCCACACGCAATGTTTACTCTACTCCGATTCCAAATTGCATAGCATTTTCATGCATCGAATTAGTTTTCCCAGTCAGTGATTGGATTTTCTCTGTGTTTTGTTCTGCTGCTGATTTTGATGCTGGCGGCCAGCGTTGATTCACTTGACAGCTGCGCTGAGCTTTCAATTTACGAGTGGAATAATACATTTACGAGTACGAGTACGAATACGAATAGGAATACCACCAAGCATTTGACAAATTGTCCTAAATCTCTTTTAATGAATTATGGACAAACAAAATCCATTTGGGGGCCATCAATTTCGAGGGTTTTATGTATTTTCGCTTGACAGCCGAAAAGTAGGCAAAGGGCAATTAATATTTTGAGTGGGAAAACATCACAATAAAGAGTGGAATATTATGGAGAGTGAGATTGCCAAGAATATTGATTGATTGACACAAATAAATGCTGATAAGCTTCTTTATACAACGAGTATATTCTATTTGCTTGGGTTTGAATTTTATTTCCTGATATTATGAAATTCTTCAGATTTCGTCGCTTATCTGAATAAACTCGCAATTCATCTTGGAAATATATTCCACAAGTTTCTTTCTCTACATAAATCATATGCTAATTTATTTATTTTTCTACTTGCCAGCGATAATCTGTCACTGTACTAAAATAGTAAACAATATTATAACAAGTACAGGGCAAACTCTCTGGGGGCACACCCACTTGTTCTGCTATTGTTGTGCGCTCGCAGATCTTTCACTGTATTCCCGCTTTTGCATATGAATTTCGGATCCACATGCAAAGGCAATTTATTTAATGGATTTTTGTTCATACTTTTATTTATAAGTTTTGTTATTGTATTCCCATTCTAGGGTCGCCACTTGAGAGTGCTTTTCATTCTCTTCCCCACTCAAGAAATACTCACGCTGCTCTCTTCTATCACACTATCTTGCTATGTATAGCTATCTCACTCTCGCCAGCATTCGTCATTATCAGTAGGGTCTAGGGATGTGAGTTTTAAATGCTCAAAAATAAGTATTATAAAAACTCGTGAACACTAACTATCTGCCATAGAATATTTAAGAATTATTTTGTTTAAATTTATTTTCGTGACTTTTGTACCCGTGCGGCTGCCACGTGTCACGCACCCATCTTTGCGGCGACACTTGAATTATTTCCTCATAGGTTTCGCGAGAGGCAGCGTTCAGGCAGCTTTACAGTTGCCCGTGGACGGCCGTGCCTTCAACTAGTTTCGCTCCTGCTCCGCTTCCGTGAAAAGACAAAAAAATACACAATGCAGCGCGTTCTGAAGACCGGTGGCGCCCTGTTGCGTTCACAGAAGAAGAACTTTGCCGCAGCTGTGGCCCAGTACTCTTCTCTGCCCCAGCCCCAGACCAACCCGGAGGTGCTCTACACCGGAGTAAGTGCGCAAATGAATAATAACTAATAATACCAGAAAGTGAAAACGCGCTTATCGCGAATAAGAACCGATAAAGACTGCGAAACGCGTGCCAACATGTTTTTGACTTGACCTTGAGTCTTCGGACTGCAGCTGAAATCGCTCTGCGTGCTCTGCTCTCTGCTCTCCGACTCTGGGTTTTCGTTTTCTACTCATTTCTAATGCGCTATAAACGCAGAATCAGGTTTTAAAGTTTTCATGTTTTCGGTTTTGCTTCCTTTTGTGGGCTACCCAATAAAAAAAAAAAAAAAATTAGCAAATAAACGCGGCTCCAACCCGCACAACATTCAGTTCACGTACACACCATATATAATGCTTATCAATGGGGTAAAATCTGCTCAGAAGTCGCAGCTGTAGGGGATTAAGACAACAAAGCGGCCGAAACGTACGACCGGCGTAAAATAGACAAAAGAGAATGCAAAAGCAAAAACAGTCGCCGGCTGTAGTTGTTGTTGTTGGAACTAGGTACAGCTGCTGCTACTCTCTCTCTCTCTCGCTGCTGCTGTTGCTCTCTGAAATTGTTAGGTATTAAAGGGGTATCGCTATTTAGACTGCTTGAAACGCAAATTAGAAAAACAGTTCTTTGTGCGCATATGTAATTGGTTTCTTGTTGTAGATAATTATCTATTTGTAGTTTTCCACGTGCTGTGCAAAGCCTTGCCAAACTAAATGAGAATCGAATGGCATCATCATATAGCTGCGATTAACTTGCTAGGGTATCAAATCTTCGACGCATGCTGCGGTTCATATGTGCTGCTTGCTACTGCTGCTGTTATTTTCCATTTCTTAGTTATGTCACAGCGTCGCTGAATTGCCAAATGTTCTCTCAATATCGCGCTGCTCCTTCTTCTCTCTCTGTCGCGCTACATGTTTTGCGGTTTCTTTCCGCATTTACTGTTTGTATGCTTATGCCGCGAGGGAATTTTGCATAAATTGTACGATTTTACAAGTTTGCTCGTGTTTTTTGTGCCTCGCGCGACAATTAGAGCCCCGGCGTTCGTTAGATTTAATTGGAATCAGTGTTGGTTGGAGAGGGGGGTGTGGTGTGTGGTGATGAGTATTCCCATTTAGATATGGCAGGGCATTTGCAATAATACCAGCATATGGGGGAGTAAGCACCATAAGCAGAAAGGAAATGTGTGAATATTGATTGGGAAATTATTATTTTTGTCAGACGAAAGAGAGAGAGAGGAGAGGAAAGGAAAGAGAGAAGATCAGCTGTTCCTGTTCCTCCTCTATCAATGGAATTTTTATTTGCAAAATTATGACCAGTTTATTAGCTGTGGAAAGAGCAACTTTATTTTCATTGACAGAAAATTTCCTCAAATTATTAATAGATTTGTTAGGAATATGAAGAGTAAACATTTTGTGGAACGAAAGTAGATTCAGATCGAAAATTGAGCAGTGGGCTGTTCTGCTAAGGGCCATCAGCGAACAAACCTCTCGAAAATCAGTCTGTTTGGCAACAAAAAAAAAACACTAGATGTCTCAACATATGTACTTAATACTTTCTTATCGGTTGATTCACTCTCTGTTTATGGGCTTATGCCATGCCTTATCACAGAAAACAACTCTCTAAAGACTGCCACTAGCTCGCGAAGGCTAGTCTAAGGCCTTGCAGATAACATAAGTTTTAATTTAAAACAAAAGCAGGCCCCTAAACTAGTTCTCGATCGTCTAGCCAAGCCCAGACAGGCATACATACATACATATATGTATATATGTACATATGTATATGTAGCTCTACACGTGTATGTTTTGCAAATCATTTTCAACTTTTGTGGTCTGATGGAAAGTTTTATATAGTCGAACGCGTGAGACTACAGATAGATTCGATTGTAAAATTAAAAAAATAAAAAATAATAATAAAAGGTACTACATCTTGGAGAGATGGCGTGCGAGGTAGATAGGGGCGTCATGTCATTTCAATTCTAATCAGTTAACCGGTAAACGTTTCTGATTACACAAAAATAGGGGCAGGAGGGGCATTATCGCTGTTGGTAGCCCACATGCTAACTGAACGTTCAGATGATTATTCCCTGGGGTTGGGGCTAAGCAGCAGTCCGAGGGCTCAGCTTATTGAGGTGCGGCATTCATTGAAACTTTGTACGAAATATGAACAGAAAATGCAATATGCCGGATTATGGAAATGATACGATAGGAAATAAATAAATGTACCTCCTGTATTCTATTAACCATTATCTGCTTTTACAGCTGTTCATCAACAATGAGTGGCACAAGAGCAAGTCGGGCAAAACATTTGAGACCATTAATCCGACCACAGAGCAGGTCATCGCCGAAATCCAGGGCGGCGATAAGGAGGATATCGATATTGCCGTAAAGGCTGCCCGCGCGGCTTTCAAGTGAGTATTGGAGGAGGATTTCGAACGAATCGATTTATGTGATTTATGATTGTATTTATTTTGTGCATCGCAGACTGGGTTCCCCATGGCGCCGCATGGATGCTTCGGAGCGCGGTCGTCTGCTCTACCGCTTGGCGGATCTCATGGAGCGGGATCAGGTCTACTTGGCTGTAGGTTTTTAGATTCAACCAAATTCCATTTCCATGATAGTAATCAGCTATCTTTCTTGGCAGAGCTTGGAGACCCTGGACAATGGCAAACCCTACAGCATGTCCTACAATGTGGATCTGCCCACGGCCATCAAGAATCTGCGCTACTTTGCCGGCTGGGCCGACAAGAACCACGGCAAGACCCTGCCCATGGACGGTGATTTCTTCGCGTACACCCGCCACGAGCCTGTGGGCGTGTGCGGTCAGATCATACCCTGGAACTTCCCCATTCTGATGATGGCCTGGAAGCTGGGACCCGCACTGGCCACCGGCAACACCATCGTCCTGAAGCCGGCCGAGCAGACCAGTCTGACGGCCCTGTACATTGCCCAGCTGGTGAAGGAGGCTGGCTTCCCGGAGGGTGTGGTCAATGTGGTGCCTGGCTTCGGTGGAGCCGGCGCTGCCCTGGCCAATCACGCGGATGTCGATAAGGTGGCCTTCACAGGCTCCACGGATGTGGGCAAGCTCATCCAACTGGCTTCCGGCAACACGAACCTCAAGCGCGTGACTCTGGAGCTGGGCGGCAAGTCGCCCAACATTATTCTCTCCGACACGGACCTGGACTACGCCGTGGAGACGGCCCACTTCGGTCTGTTCTTCAACATGGGCCAGTGCTGCTGTGCCGGCTCTCGCACCTTTGTGGAGGACAAGATCTACGATGAGTTCGTGGAGCGCAGTGCGGAGCGCGCCAAGAACAGGACCGTGGGCAATCCCTTCGATCTGAAAACCGAGCAGGGTCCCCAGGTCAACGAGGAGCAGAGGGACAAGATTCTCTGCATGATCCAGCAGGGCAAGCAGCAGGGCGCCAAGCTGGTGGCCGGCGGTAGCCGTCCCGATGACCTTCCCGGCTACTTTGTCCAGCCCACGGTGTTCGCCGATGTCCAGGACAACATGACCATTGCCCGCGAGGAGATCTTCGGCCCCGTGCAGCAGATCATACGCTTCAAGAAGCTCGACGAGGTCATTGAGCGTGCCAACAACTCGGAGTACGGCCTGGCCGCCGCCGTCTTCACCAAGGATCTGGACAAGGCCAACTACATTGTGGGAGGACTGCGTGCCGGCACTGTCTGGGTGAACACCTACAATGCCCTGGCCGCTCAGGCTCCCTTCGGCGGATACAAGATGTCCGGCCATGGCCGCGAGAACGGCGAGTATGCGCTGTCCAACTACACGGAGGTCAAGAGCGTCATTGTGAAGGTGCCACAGAAGAACTCCTAAGAAGGGAGTCACACTGGACAGGGGTTCGTCCCGTTTAGGTGCTCTAAATGCCGATTTCAACCTCTTTGGTTAGCCTTAAGCTCACATTTACTCGATCTACATTGCTATATTAGACATATGATATGTTTTCGATATGGAATAGATTCGTAGCCAGTCGTTGGCCAGTCTCTGTGTTTATTTTCCATTCGGTTAAATTCTGTTTAAGTGTAAAACTATTTTGAAATACAAAACTTTTAAAGAAAATCAAAGTTCTGTCCACACTTTCCTCCCTCCCTCCTTTTGCATACATTTTCTTAGTCCATAAGTCTCATGTTCACATGCTATGTAATCGAGTGGCTTTTTATGTATGATCCCGTGTACAAGGCGCTTGTATTCCGATAGCTTCTTGGTTGGCATGGTTTATGGCACACTTTGAACCGAATGTCATTATTTTGCTTATCCGCCAACACAACACACAGGAAGTGCAAACAAAAGTCACACTGAGAGAAATATTGATTGCCTATTTTTGCATGCAAGTGCGCAGAGCAGAACAGACTGGCGAAGGAAGCAGCAAAAGCAGTGAAAAACTAGCAGCGAAATAAGCTTAAATTTATTTGCATTTATTGGCGTTTTCCCTCGTTTTGTTTTAGTCATACGTGTAGCTGTGTATGTGTGTGTGTGTGTGTGTGTTTTGGGGGATTTGCCAGTACAGACACAGCAGCAGCAGCAGCAGCAGGGGACATCCTGGGCCGCATCCCAGCGACACAGGGACAGAGACAGAGAGAGCGGTTGTGTCCATTAGATTGGACAGCAGCTGAGCGTGTCAAGTGCTTTGCGGTTGCTTTTGCTTTGCTTTTGGCTGGCTGGCTGGCTGGCTGGTTGCTGGTGTAAAAGTTTTCCTCTTATTTTCCACTTTGTTTCCCGAAATTGAATAAGCGCATTTGTATGCAATTTATTTAAAATTTGTATTTCAATTTTTACAATGCCAGCAAATTGCTTTTACAACCCACCCTCCCGAGGCACCAGTAAATGCATTACGAAACGCAGTGGCCAAGAGACAGAGTGCAGCAGGAGAGACAGAGTCGGCTGCTTGATTTATTTATGGGTTTAGAGGGAAAAGTCCTGCAAAGAGTTTACATATTTAAGTGACAGCCGGTGTGTGCATCTCTCTACATAAAAGGAGACACACACACACACTCGCACACTCGCACACTCTTAATTAATTGTGTATGATTTATGAATGTATTCATGAACATTTTTCCCCATACCCAAAATACTTGGTAATTCTTTTTAAATGGTTTCCACGGACACGCTCATTTTTTATGCCATTTGAATATATTTCACACTTAATTCGATTTTTGCTACGTTGTCTGTCCCCCCCACCCCAAGCGAATGAAAGTGGAAAAATTGTATAAGCCCCACACGGCGTATACGCAATTATTGTATTCCTGCTTCTGAATTTTTCTCTTCTCTCTTTGCTGCTGCTTTTTTTGTGTTTTTTGGTAGGATGGTATAAAGTTATTTTAAATTGATTTTCGCTTGGTATCCAGCCAGCATTTCATACATATTCAAATATGGAAAAACTAGCAAAGCAAAGCACCGAAAAAAAAACCGACTGGGGGAATGCCAGAGAGAGAGAAAAACTGTTAAAATTGCAAATGATCCATGGGGCAATTTTAATACGCCCCAAAATGGCAGGTGGCCAAGAACTGTGTGTGTGTGTGGCAAGTGGGTTAAGGGATGAACAGTAACAGCAGCAGGAGTCGGAGTCGGAGTCGGAGTAGGAGTGAATAAGGGGGAATGGGAATGATGATTGCCAAAAAGCGCAGCCGTGCGCATTGAGGCGCGTGCACAGGTGCGCTCGAGCGTTGTAGTTTTTAGTTCAGGCTCGAGTGCGGCCCATAATTGAAAATCATTTCCCCAGAGCGTGTGAGCGAGCGACTCGACTCCTGCCAGCCTTTGCTTTAATTATCCTGCCGTCGACGACCGCAAAAAAAAAAAAACTATAATTCAGAATTTGCACTTCATTCGCAAAGGCAGCAGCCATTGGGCGTCCGTCCCAATTTGCCGCAAAATACTCCTTGCTTGCCCCACAGCATGGTGCACGGGCACGGGCACTGGCACGACAGTGGCCAAGTGCTCGGCAATTCGACTTTATCGCAGTGTGCACACTCGATTACATTGTTATGAGAGGCAGAATGGCATGGAGATTGGAGAATGGGAGACGGGAGGCCCAGGCCTGAAGAGGCAGCGCCAAATGGCTAGAAAAGTAACGAAACGAAAGCCATTGGGACACGGACAAGGACCAGGCAACCCATCAGCAGCAGTCGGCGGGTAGTCCCGTGCCAACACTTTGATCATTAGCCGGAAAATGGCCACGGACACGGCGCAGATAAGCCAAAAGGACAAATGAAGAAAAAAGACCAGAGAAAATATTAAAAAAAAAACAAAAAGAAATCACGAAAATATCAGAAAAACAGCAAAAAATTCACTAAAAATCTAAAAAGAAAAAAAAAAACACAAGGAAAAACGTTCACGACTGGAGCAGTAGTGTAAACAAAAGGGCTCAGGGGACAGAGCAAGAAGAGGGTGTAAAAGGAAAATTAGGGACGGGCCTGTCAGGGATTAGCAGTGTAAAAGCAGATCAAGACATTTTCCCCTGCCGCATCCCAAAGGCAAAAGCAAAGGCAACAGCAAAAGCAGCTTAAATCCAGCCCCAAACACATACAAACCCCAAAAGTAGGCAGCACAAAATTTCAACACAACATTTTTCACGCGTTTAAAAACGCGCCAAATCGCATGGAAAACGCACCAAAACCGCTAAGCATCCTAAAGTGAAAAATTGAATTCAGATAAACGCGCCACACACACACACACACACACAGAGATGCATACAATTGCAGCGCACTTAACCCAATAAACTGCCTATAAAAGGCGTCTGTTGGATGTGTCAGCACTAAGCCAGGAATACCCTCACCCTGCCCCTGCCACCACTTTCAGCCAGCTCTCTTTTCATGCCCTGTGTGCCAGAGCTCTCGCGCCTTTCGCCTTTCGCTTTTCCGCTTTCCCTATTACCTAAGTTAAGCAGGCTAAATGCTTTTACAGACACATTGCCATTTTATGGCTGTAATGCGATTTAGGCACAGTGGGATGGCAGAGCTCCAAACGGGCTTGGAAAAATAGGAAGAAAATGTGAAAAATATGTAGAGAACAGAAGAAAGAAAGTACAATAAATATATCGATAGGTATTTCGATAATTGTCGCTAAAAATGTACTTTAAATCGGTTTACTGAAAACTTTCTACAATTTTGGAACTTAAATTATAAATAAAGAGGGAAAAACAGGCACGAAAAAGGGAGACACGTATGTTCATGCTCCACCGGAACCTATTTAGAAATTTCTCATCCTGTGGATTCATCCACCACGCGGGCGGTTGCTATCGATTTTCACGCCACATTCACGCTAATCGCATGAAAATGCGCCAAACTGCTGTTGCAGTCAATAAGGTAGAAAAATGTGGTAGTGCCACAGCAGCGGCAGCATCAGCATGCAACATGCAGCAACAACAATGGCAGCAACGGCAATGGTGCAATAGCAGCAACAGGGATAACGATGACGGCTTTTGATGCCACTTCAAATGGAAACGTGGCGAGAAGGCATCATCCTCAGGCGGCGGCTCAGATTCAGTTTCAGGCTCTTCTGCCTTTTGTTGCATGCCATTTCTAGCTGCCACACGACTCTGCCTCCAGTTACACATGTCGCAAAATGGAAGAGGCAGGCAGGCAGAGGCAGCATCCCAGCAGCCCTCCCCCGCGTGTTTTTTGTGTGCCGCGCGAGAGTCCGGAAATGTGCATAAAGTGGAAGTGTATTGCGCATTGGCGTGAGAAAAGCCATTGATGGGTGCCCCTCCCCCTACCACTGCCTCTCTACTGCTGCTGCTGCTGCTGGCGGGCAATGCCTGAGGCGCCACAAAAGCCAGACGGAGACTGGCACTGCATCATCGCCCATCAACATCGCCATAGCCATAGCCATAGCCATAGCCATGGCTCTTGGCTATTAACTTGCTCAAATATTTGCTTAGGCAGCCGCGCTGTTGCCTGCTGCTGCTGCCGCTGCTGCTGCTGCACTAGACGCTAAAAACAGCAAACAAAGCCAACACAAAGCAAACAGCCAGAACACGAAATCTAACACACACACACACGAAAAAAAGAGGCCAAAATGAGCGATAGCATGGTGCAGAGAGTGCGGCAAAAGATGTCGTCCTTTGGCAGGGCAGGATGCTGGAAACATGCACAAGTATGGCTGCTTAAAAGCAACAGCAACAGCAACCGTAACCGTCCTTGTCGTTGCAGCCCATAAAAAGGCTTTTGGGCCACAACCATCCTCCGGGGAGTGAAACATTAAAGCCAAAATCATCGAATCATTTAGAGCCAAGGGACCCACGAGCTCTTGATATTATTTGACAGCAAAACAAGGTTTATCTGCTGTGGTTGTTCAATGGTTGAATGGTTTTGATAAATGGTTCTGCCCGGTTGCCGAAACTTAAAAAAAAAGCAAACAACTCGGTTTTTTTGTGTGTTTTCTAAGCAGAAATATATCAGGCTTGAAGCTTAAATCTCTTGCGCCCAAAACAGCATTACCAGTCGGCCCCTAACACCCCCCGAACACGACTCTCCCTAGCTGCTATGAGGCTGCCCAAAAGCCACCTTCAAAGCATATTTTTCGGCCGAAACAAATTGAGCCATAACTCCTGATTCCCGGAAAAGGGCTTCTAGGATTAAGCAGCATGGAAATGTAGCTAAGGACTTTCGTTCGGCTACAGGTCGCCCCCTGGGAGTCCTTTTGGTGGGGCGGCACGAGGCAAGAACCCTTTTTAATTAACTCGCACAAACGCGCGAACAAAACGCGTTCGCGACTCACAAAGTAACAACAGAAAACAGGCGGCCCAACGCGCGTTCTGTGAGCCATTTTTATTTTGGCTTTGAAGGCAACGGCCCAGGCCCAGGCCCAGGCACTGGGAAGAGCAGCCAGCAAAAGGAAGGCATGGCGGCCCTTTCCTGTCCAGATATCCTGTCTTTCCCGTTATACATTTGTTCTGGCTGTAACCCCACTGCCATCTTGCAGCGTCAGGCATCCATGAGTTTGTTTTGTGTTCGCCTCCAACGATGCCCATGCCCAGTCTTCGCTTCAGCTTTACAAATTGTATTTCAACGGTTTCGCGCTTCATTAAAATTGCTGTTAAAATAACACACGCAACGAATGTACAGTGGCTGGCGTGGGCAGGGGAGAGAGCTCGGGGCAGGCACTGTGCAGGGAAGTGGAATGGGAAACCCTTGCACAAGGACGCATAGAAATAGCTACAGATATGCTCATACATCAGCACTGAGAAAAAGGAAGGAGGCAACCAAAAAATAAATAAAGAAAACAAAGAAAAGAAAACATTAAATAATCGTGAAATATATCGCCTGATTAGCTGCCATTTATGAGAAGCGCATAGAAAGGCGCTGTAAAAATGTACTAAAAAAAAAATAGTACTTAATATGCTATGGAACTGTGGAAAATCTCCACGTTTAAACGTGTCAAAAATAGCCCGAGGATGGCATATCAGTAAATACGAATGAACATGATCTAGGCCCCATTTTCTTTCAGTGCATGTGTGTTGTGTGGCAGCCTGACAAGGCTTTACAATATGATTTTGTGGTTCTGTTCATTTTTTGTGCCTATGCCGCAGCTTGTTGTTTTCGGCCAAGTTAAAAAACAAAATTGCTGCACGCATATAAACACAGCATTCAACGTGCACCGACACGCGCACGCACACAGAGCAGCGGCGCTTGCGAATAAAAAAAAAAAAAAACACAACCAAACAGAAGGTTAATTTAACCCTGGAATGTGGCATGGGCAGGAGTTGTTCACAAGCGCACTCCCCCGCTCGCTCGCTGGGAAGTTGAGCTGCTGTTTGGCTGGCAGAGTTTGAAGAGTTTACTTGGCAGAAATTTATACACTGCTTGTGCACAACTTTTTGGGATAGTTAAAAGTTAAAAGTATGTTTGTATTTCAATTAAGAGGTAAACTTTGTGTTTACCCAAAGAAAATAAAAATATAATTGAATCAAATATTTGTGTGGCATATTTGCGGCTTTGAATATTTCTGTGCAAATTTCCACGCTGAGAAGTTTAATTCGTAGATTAAATATTCGCCCATTGGAAAATACAGTTTCAGGTGGCGCTAACACACATTTTGATCGGTCCACAATCCTCATCAAAAGTTATTAAGTTTTCCATTTACATAAATTATACAAAAAAAAAGGCACGAAATGTTTGATCATCTCTCACCATCTCTCACCATCATTGTCTCTCTCTCTCCGCATCGAAACTTTAGATCTTCGCGACCTTTTGACGCGTGGGAAGAGACAAGAAAAAGTGTCACCAAAATCTCATCTCACACCTCGACACCCAAAAGGGTTAAAAACGTGGTGCCAATTTTTTGTTTGTCGTGGCGCTTTGCTGTTCCCCAGATCTCGTTTCATTTTCGCTGTTTATTTATTTTATGGCCCTTTTTTTCTGCTGAAGTTGGCTGCAAAAAAAAGACAAAAAGAAAAACCAGAAAATGTTTTCCAATTTCGGGGCGCAGACCACAGACCACGCAGGCGGCTGCGGCGCTCTACCCCAGCCCTTTGGCGGCTGAACGCCTGACTGAGTGACAACAGCGGATGGGGCACGAGATGGATGGCGGGGCCACAGATGATTGGGCGGAAATGCGGAAAGGCAGCGGAGGAAATTTCGGGTCCAGCCTACGAGTATATTAAAAGCCAAAAAGTTAATGAAGCGTTAGGCGGCGGGGGCATGTGGCATGGGCATGGGCATGGGGCACAGAAGCCACAATAAACACAAAACAGCAAAAGAGCAGGAAATTTATTTATTACTTTGCTATTTCCGACCGGCCTCCTCTCTGTTCCCGCCCCATAGAGTCTCCATTTTCATTGTTTTTCTTTTCAGCCGCAGAGAAAAAAGGAACAAATTTCGAGCTGCTACTTGAAGTTTTCATCGCCAGGCCACGCGCACAGCTGTTGATTTTAAATTGTTTGTAGCTTGTACTTCGTGCTGGCTGTGGTTTTGTCAGGTTGCAGGCCGCACTCTCCCTCTGTGGGTGCTGCTGCTTTGTGTCTGTTTGGGTGTATTTCTGTGTGGCATTGTCTTGGGCACTTGCGGCTAAGCGGCCTGCTTCAGGACGTGCAGCTGGCACGTACATTTTGCATTTTGCATGTGGTTTCACTTTTGCTTTTATTTCTCGTATCTTTCCCTTTTTCTTTGGCGCAGCAAATGCCGCAGAATGCGTGTCAAGAATCAGGCTTTGACTTTCTTTATGTTTTGCTAATCAACGAAAATTTAATTGTGCTTCATAACAGATAGAAAACTGTGCTTAAATCTGAACAAAAGACGTCGCAAATATTAGTTTAGTGCCCACCCTTGACGATGAAATTGAGCGGAAGGCCACATCTGCCATGATGCAGGGCATGCCAGCCCCTTCCTTGCTCTGATGGCTGCTGCTGGTTTTATTTATTGACTGTTAAACTTTTCATTAGCCATTTCGTTTAATTCCCTCGCACACACACACAATGCCACAAGATTGAAGGGTGCCTGCCCCTGCAACAGCAACAAAGGAGTGTTGTGGATGCCAGCGGAAATACGCAACATGAACCTCAACAGCCAACACAAACAAGCAACCAGCGGCAGGCACTAAGGATAATGTACAGTGTCTGTGTGTCTGCCACAGTGGGAATTTTATTGCCTCTGCTTTCAGTCTGAGTGTGTGTCTGTGTGTGTGTGTGTGTGTGTATCTCAAAGATACAATCAGTGCGCAATTGTCTGCGTTGATGAGCTGCCGCTGCCGCTGCCAGTTCCAGTCCCAGCCCCCTACAAATATGTCCAACAAATACCCAAAAATCATTGCTGCAAAGAAACCAAAGAGATCTTTTATCACAAAAAATGCCGCGTAATCAGAAATGATAAGCAACGCATCGAAAGACAGAGAGAGAGAGAGGAGAGGGAGAGAGCCCACTCAAAGATGGTCTGCTCTGTGTATATTCATTATTTCCATTATGATTGAGGCAAATGAAAAGGCAACTCATGATTGGTAATTTCTTAACAAATTTCAAGGCAATGACTAAACGAAATTAGGAAAGCCTTTTAGGCTGCCTTTTGCAAGAAGTCTGACACACAAAACTTAATTAAAGGGAAACCTTTTGGGCTCCTCAGGAATCATCTTTATTTGACGACATATTCCATTGTTAAACTCCCATCTTATTGTACTCAATCGACTGATGTTGAGCCCAAGCAAATCTGATTATATCCTCCACATAGTCTTTACATATGTCTGTATTCTCAGCCAATAATTATCAGCTACTGGTATCCCTCTCTAATGCAAATGAGGCAATCAAATTGGTAATCAACGCAAGCAGAAATGGAAACCAATTAGCCAATGAAATGCCAACAAACAACAGCAAAGCTCCCAACAATACACAGAGCAAAAGTATCCCCAAACTTTCAGTTTAATTTTCAACCCAAAACGGAAATCCAAAGCTTTATTTACAGCACCGCCAAAACATCAAAGGTATGTCGAAAATTCAACTTAAACTCAAGTCAAGTTTTCTGGGCAACAGATACGCATTTCAATTGTTTCCCTTAAAAGCCCGATTCCAGGAAAACATCCCACCCCACCGCCCACACACTTTTGCCCACACAGAGCCACAAGTATTTTAAACACAGCTCTGTCACAGTGTTCTCTCCTGTTAAAGGCGACACGAGGTTTTATTTTTTAGAGGAAAATAGCAAACAACTTACAGCAGAATGTACTTGCAATGGGAATGAGAATGTATTCTATTTACACACACACACACACACACACGCAGTTCTGGGGCAAACAATGCAAGTGTGTGTGTGTGTGTGTGTGTGCTAAAAACGTCGGCAAGCTGACAGCAGGCTGCCAGTCAGTAGCAGCAGCAGCAGCAGCAGGAGATGTCGGGGAGAGCCCGCATAAGTATGCTATGGAAAAGTATATGCGCACACACACACACACACCGCCATTGCAGAGGGCTTAAACAAGCATTCGAGTAGTGTGACATATTACAACACTCCTCACTCCTCCTTCCCACTCCCACAGACGCGTAGCACACCGCACCCCGCTACCACCCGCCCTCCCGGCCATCCCTTTTGCAGTCCACAAAACTGTAAACGAAACTGAAACCGAAGCGAAGCTTTCATCCATTTAGATGGCAAATGTCGGCTTTGTACTAAATGCACGAGAATGTAGTTTTGTGCACAACTAAAGGCATTTTGATACCCCGCCCTCGCTGTAGTGTGTTGCTGCTGGGTGTGCGCGATACGAGCAAAGGGTATGATACAGGCAGGAGAATGTGTTTTGCTGACCTTTGGGGGGACTTAATATGGCATATTAAAAGTGCAAGGAAGATCTGCATTGGTTTACCTTCTGCTCTGCCCTTTTATGAACTCATATAAGAATGATATGAAGCGCTGCCTTAGTATAAATATGCATAGCTATAGAATTTATCTGCTAATCGAGTAATTGTCACAAAAATAGTAAAGGAAATATTATTACCACAAATGCAATAAAAATTCACATATTCATACTTTTAGGGGAATTATTTCCCTTGCTTCTACTCACTCAAATAAAACCTCTAGTAAGAGGTATTCCTGCTGTCTCTAGTGCCCAACTGCCTCTAATATTGTACATATATCCCCCCCATCAGACCCTCCCTTTCAAGTGATCCTTTGTATGGTATAATATTTTATTTTTCCCCACAGAAATGTGTCAATTTAATGGCCTTGCGTTTTAGGGGAGGCGTGGGGCAGGGCCACAAATGCATTTTCCTACACATTTTTATGGGTTTTGCTCTTCGTTTTTTTTCTTCTGTTTTTGTGGTCAGTGTTGCGGTTCCGTTTGAGAGATGCATCTATATTTTTTTTATTTTGTTGCTGCTGTCCCTGTCCAGCAATTGCATTGTTAATTTTCCAAAAAGTGCGGTTAACCGTAAGCCCAAAATATGTTGGCAGCAATAAAATTAAACCGCTTTGTGTCGGTCAAAGTGGTTCACAAAAAGCAAACAGAAAAAAAAAACACACCCACAGAAAGAAAAACACTTGAAATTTATGTTTGTGTAATTGAAAATGTAAATTCGAAATACAGGGATTTATTTCGTGGAAATTTTGCACGTTAATTCCGAATCTTCTTTCGGCCGAAAAACAGAGGATTTACTGTTAATCGTATCTCTCCACTCACATTGAACCGCCCCGACCCGCCCCGCCATTAACGGAATCATAAATTATTAACTAGACACACGGGAAAACAGGGAAACGAAATCTGCAGCTGGATAAATGCTCTCAGCCAGAAAAGTGCGTTCAAGCAGCAGACAGCGGCAGCGGCAGGGGCAGGGTCTCCAAGTCCCTCACATGATGAGTATTACGCTGATTATTACAATGGGGATGATGATGGGGCTTACAACTGAAAGCCGGAAGAAGAAAAGTTGTTTACTTGAAATTACATACTGAAATTTGAGCAGAGAACCCAACCCGTACGAGTCAACATTTCCTGTTGCTATTTTTGTGTATGGATTTTTCTTCTGTTTTTGTCGGGCAAAAAGATAACAGGCACGGCGCTCTGCATCCATTGTTTCTGCACAAATAATGACGGAAACACATTCGAACTATCCTTCGGACAGCCAATATCCTGTCCAGAAAGGAAAAACACTATCCGTGCCCCCAAATGTCAGCCATGTGTGGGCAGCTGGGTGTCTGCATGTCTGTCTCTGTGTGTGTGTGTGTGTGTGTGTGGCGTGGCATGAGGCGTGTCCATGGCTAAGCAAATATTGTTATTGTGAATATATTAAATCAACAAAATGTGCTACGTGATTTGGCCACGTCCGGTGTGTAAATAGAAACAAGGAAAATACTCGTAGCTCTCTTTTTCCTCCCCAGTGGCGAGAAATGCTTTAACTATCCTTTTAGTTTCAGAACAAAATTCCTGGCAATGAGAGAAAAGTTTTTCGGGCAATGAATCTCAGGGACAAATGTTCCAAGCTTTTTGTGGATTTTATTGGATTAGATAAAGATTTCTTTTCTGACGTTTTAGTACGAGTATTCCTTTTGTGATAAAATGTTGATATTTTGTATCTAAAACTTATTTTCCCTCTTTGCCATTTACTCAATTAAAGCCTTTTGGCATCGATTTCTGTATCATAAATATTTGAAATAGAATTTGTCTCTTATTTTAATTAAATTTGGTATCATTTGGAATCGAATTTCTCTGGCATTTCCCTAATGGAAAATACTTTTGCACATTTATTATGAGAATATTGTTTCTATTTGATTATTTCTGGCTTCTAAAAAATTAATTTTTATTCATTTTCGAACAATTAGAAATCGATTTGATTTGTTTTTGCCATTTTACTAATTGCATATTTTGTTTGGCAGCGATATGAAGTCATTTATTATTTAAATTGTATATCCTACTGTTTTTTGATTAGTTTAAATAAAATTTTCATTTTTTGGCTTAATTAAAGATGAATGGAAAAGATACCAATTAATTTTTAAACTAAAACAAAATAATGCGACGAATTTATTTATGTTTAAATATATTTGCCACAATTGGTGGGCATATCTATAGAGAACTTCTCTTTAATATTGTAATAGAAACACTCACCTTATGCCGCCCACATTGAGTATAATCCGATTTTCGCCATCCATGTTGCATGCAACAGTTGTGGCTGCAGCAGCCGCATGCCCAAAGTAATTCTTTGAGGCCTTGCTTTAATTTTTACCAACAATTTATATATGCACTCTCACAAATAAAACACACAGACACAGAGACACCAACACACACACAGAGAGAGAGAGAGAGGCAGTAAGAAGCACTCGCGTTCCACGGGGCGTATGAGCACTCTGCGGCAGGCAGCCTCCCGTGCAGTGCTTTTTAATTAGACTTCGGGAACAGGTTGCAGCCTCTCCACAGCCACACTGCCAATGGCGCACTTCCACTGCCACACTTCCCTTTCCGCTCCTTCCGCTCCTTCGTTGCTCCTCAGTCGGTGGCAAGTTGCTTCTTCAGTTGCAATTTGGCGGCTTTTTGGGTTTCGGTTTTAGCTTTGCATAGTCCTTCGTCCCCGTATGGCCCTGAGCGCCACCTTTGGCCTTTGACTGCTGCAAATACAGAGAGAGAGAGAGGGGGGAACAGAAATGAATTTCCAAGGACCTTAGCATCAGGCAGAAATTCGGTTAATATCCAAGAATATCCTCGCAGTCCTCCCTATCACAAATACGAACCAAAAATAATTCATGCACATATTTTGGCGAAGGCAGCCATAATCCCCAGGATGTTGCGAAAGTGCACACAGGAGGAGCGAGTCCTGCTGCTGCATTAAAACTATTTCCCTTTGACAAACGCAAATTTAATTAGATATTTTTCCGCATGTGAGTGTGTGTGCTGAGAAAGGGATTCCTGAAGTGCCTGCAGGAATGTGGGGAAAATTGCTTTTGGAATTTGTGGAAGTTCTAAAGCAAATTCTGGGCTTCACTTTAAAGATGCTCGCATATATTTCCCCTTGGTGCTCCCAGCTGTCACACAATTTGCCACCTCTGTTCAGCTGTCAGCAACAGTTTGAGGCCTTCAACAATCAAATTCAATCAAATTGTGGCCCCACCCTTTCCGTGCCCGGAGGCGCTGCAAACACCTCTACGTCGCCCACGAGGCCGGATTGTGCCCAAAAATACAATTTCTCCTGACAAATTGTGCTGCGAAATGTGTGGATACGATTGACAGCTGTCATTGACCCAAGTGAAAGTCGAAGAGTTCCACGAATTTAATTCCAGAGAATTTCGTTGAAAATGTGGCAAAGACATAAAAAATTCAAATAAAGGCAGAGGTAAAATCGCAACTTGAATGTTTCCAAATGCCTATTAAATGTATCTCTTGTATTTTATATTCCACTCCCATGGCGACACAATTTATTAGCTAAATTCATCATTTAAAAGGAGCCTTTTGGATGCCTGAAACCCCCCAAGGAAACGCCTCTGATGGAAAGCGCGACTCATCGTTTCGCTTTGTCACAAATCAGAATGTGGAGCAGAGCCGCAGCAGAGCGAGCGGTCCTGAGTGAAATCCTGACAGAAATTACGCATACGCCCCATAAGCCCAGGCCCCTGCAGCAGGCAATGCGGGGAGTATCGTGGGGCATGAAAATACAAAAATACAATACAAAAAGAGAGCAAACGGGAAACGGGAAAAGGAAGAAGAGCACAGAAGAAGTAAAAGTTAAGCCCCTAAGAAAAACCAGAGGGAAATTTTTGGTGTCTCATCATTGCGGCAGTTTTATGGTAACAATTTTTGGCCCAAAAGATACTTGCAGCGCGGCTCCGACCTCGTGTTTCCTTTTTATTTTCTCTGTGTGTGTGTGCGTGTGTCGTACATTCAGTTCTCTTGTATTCTGCTGTTCTGCTGGGTATGCAAATTTTTTACTTGGCCGCACTTTAGCAAAGGTGGCAGGCAGCAGCAGGCAGCCAGTCCCAGCCCGTGTGGGCAGGGCCATGTGTTCCCCGTCAAAATGTTCCATGACAAAATGTTGGTTAAGTGCAGAAGAGTCAGAGAAAGAAGCAGAAGGAGGCAGAAGGAGGCAGCACAGGCGACAAGACCACTCCACTGATCAGCCAAGTGACTGACTTTATAAAAAGGACACTCGACACGGCAGCGAGGACAGCGCAAAGCGGCCGACTCGGAGTGAGCATCAGAGTCACAGTGGCACAGTGGCTCAGTGGCAGGAGTCAACCAGCTGCGGCAGCATCAAGTGCGTCATCAATCTCTGCGGCGCGCCGTTTAGAAAGACTTTCGTTCTCCCCATTCATTAAGTGGCTGCCCTGCCGCTTCTGCTGCCTGCACCATTGGGATTGACAGTGGCATTGGGGTTGCTACCTCATCCTCATCCTCCTGCTCCTGCTACTCCTCATCGTTGAGTGCTTTCGATTCGCGCTTTGTCTTTGGCGCTTTGTTGGCCTCCACTTCACCTCCACTCGTACTGCTGCTGCCTCATTGACTCGCTGACTCGCTGCCTCACTGACTCGCTGCCTCACTGCCTCGCTGGCTCACTGCCTGTTAGTGGCACTTCTGGCCTCTGCCTTCTGCCTCTGTTCCTGCCTGGAGCACCCAAATCGACTCGATGACTCCCCTCAAATCAATCAGTTGTACAACAAGGATGGCCTGGCTCCTTCTTGCGATTGATGCCACTACCCGCAGTGCCCCTGTCCGTGTCCTTGCCAGTCCCATGTGCAAATTTTGTGCAAAACTGAATAATAATTTTGTATCCAATTTCGTATGCCGCCTGCAGGCCACAGGAGGAGAGGAGGAGAATTATTTTTCGTTGTTTTCGAAGGTTAAACTAACAGCCAGGCACAAAAGTTTTCCTTTTGTTGTGTTATCTGTCCGTTACGGGCCTCAGAAGTGCCACAAAAGTGGCACAGAAAAATGCACAGCTTTTTTCGGCACATTTTAATTGCATTAACAACGACGTTCCCATTCGCGTTCGCGTTCGCCTTGGCGTCACTCGTGTGCCACATTAAATGCACTGATTAAACCCACACGCAAAAAACAGCAAGATAATGCTGATTCCCAGCTGAATTGGTAACTGAATGCTGCTGCTGCTGCTGCTGGTTCTGTTTGTGTCCGCAGCAGAATGTGGGGCAGGGAAAACTTTTTAGCTGCACAAAACAAAACTAAATAGGAGAAAACTTTGTGGGGTCAAACCAAAGAGGGGTTTCCCCCTTGCTGTTGCTGCAGCCATAAATCGAGTCGAGTTAGAGATGCAGAAAGGGCACGAAAATCAATGGCCAGGAAGTGGACTCCAGAGAGAGAGAGCGGTAGAGAGACAACAGCTGAGTTTCTCTGGGGACAAGGTCATTCCTCAGTCCATTGTCCAGAGCGGAAACAGACAGAACACAAAGACAGCTACAAAAAACTACAGCAAAAGCAAAAAATAATATCAAAACTGATTGCAAGCATTCCAAGGCAGGGCAAGGCAAGGCTCTCTGATGTTGTAAATGAGCCAGGCAACTATTTGTGACTTTTGTTTGCTTGCAGGCACAAAAACGCAGCAAGGAGGAGACCAAACGACAAACAAACATCACACAGATTTAAAAATACTTTATTTAGCAGTGGGGGAAAAGGCAGAGAGAGGAGCGAAGAGATAAGTGCACACAGCAAAAGTTTTGCGACTGAGCGTCAGACTCGATTCGAATCTTTTGTGGGCGATGCTGGGCAAACTTTTCAATAAATAAAGTGACAGCGCCAAATCCATAATAAAGGAGTATGAAATGATATCGCAGAAACATGGAGTAGCATTCCTTTAAGTGTATAAATGCCAGAGCAACTCCAATGGGAACCATAAATACAGAAAAGAAAAACACCAGCAAAGAAAATCCCAGTGAATCTGTTAACCAGAACACGTCGACGGCAAAGGTCCCCTTTCTCTCAGCGCTGTCCAAAGCAATAAAAGAAAGCCTCAATAATCCAGGATGAGGCGTGCAGAGGGAGTGGCCAGCGCAGAGCGGCGAAAAAGAGCATTGGGCCATGATAATAGCAAGAAATCCATAATTCGTTTGTCTGACCAACTCCACTGTATCGTATCCTTTGGGATCTGCCACACACACACACACACACACATACACATACACATACACGGAATAATCGCAAAAACATTGGCCAAGGCAAAAGGCGAGACTCAGCAAATGGGGCGACTCTAAGTAGAGGGAAAACCTCAAGGAAAAGCCAGGCAAAAGCAAGAGAAATCGAATTATGAATACGCCAAGACAAGGACACAGCAGCAAAGGACTGTGCACAGAGTGGGTGGGGAGGTGGGTGGGGGGGATTCGCTATAAGAAATCATTGGCCTGTACCGAATGGGATTATCCACAGGGCGCGTCTGTTGTTCATCTCTTTTGCTTTTAGTCTTCCCAGAGAATATATATATATGATTACTATTTGGCAGCAGCATCGGCTTTATGGCTTCCTCTCTGTGTGTGGTGTGGTGTGTGGTGTGTGTGTGTGGGGCGTGGCTGTGCCTCCCTCTTATAACAAGGCATTAAATAATAGACCATAAGAAATTGAATTGTAATTTATGCCATTTATTATTTCGCCCACAATGAAATATGCTTGATAGATGCATAAATAATTAGGGAACGAGCTGGAGAGCTGGAGCGCAGCAGCAGCAATCTCTGCCGAAAAAGTGAATTATGCAAATGATTATTCAATGGAAACTCAAAGCGGAAAAAGTGAAAGTTCCATTAGAGTTGGATTAATTTCGAGTTAAATTTTAACTCAAAGAAATGTCAATTTTCATACGAATTTCGTGCAAAGAAAGTCTCAAAAGTAGACAAAAAAATCGCATTAACAAATATTCCTGAATAACTTAAAAATTGAATAAAAAAGCACCCAAAAAACGCTACAAGAAAAACTCACTCTTCAAACATAAATCAAAAATCCATTTCCACAAATATTTCAATTGCAGTGGGAGCGAGAGAGAGAGGGGAGGAGCGCCATGTTTGTCCGCCTGGAACATTTCCCCAATAAAAATGCAGCCGCACCGCTCATCAATAAACACTTTACGCAACTGAACGAAAGAACAACCACTAAAAGTGGAAGGAAAAGTGATATCTCTGACATCAGATTTATTATCAATATCCGCCAGCAGCTGTCCGCACCGAATGGGATTTATATTTCCCTTTTGATTTCTCACTCTGCAGAGTACTCCGACTCGTACTCGTAGACGTACTTTAACTTTAGTTTTTCTTGTGCATTTTCATGCGATGAAAAGAAAAACACATCATCGCATCACTCAACTTTCATTTGGGCAAAAGATCTGATGTTCCTTTTTTGCCGGGCAGGAACGGGAACGGGGACGGGGTACTTCAACAGGATACAGGATGGCCCTGAAAGCAGCAGCCAACTGCAGTCTATATATATATATATATGAGAATACTTCCAATATACGTATACTTATGAATGTTTAAATGTATGAGTGTGTATTTATAACTTATTTAGGTGCTTACTTTTGGAGCAGCAAAGGCTCTGTGCACGCTCCGCAGTTGCCCTTTCAGATGGTTTCATGTTTCTGTTTGCTATTCAAAGACCCATCACAGCCATATTAAGCTGCCCATCTATCTGTCAACCATGACAATTCAGCAGCTATAACTTGGGATACAATTGTTCCAAGAGAAAAGAAGTCCCTGTGGTTTGCTTTCATAGCTATAAAAATCGAAAAGCAATTTCCAAATATTCCCCAGCCACAATCTATCCAGCACAGAGTATCCGCTACTTCCATTTCCCTGCCATGTTTCATATTTGACATATAAAAATATTTGAACCATGCAGAAATGAGGACTGGCCATGGGGACTGGTAGGGGATGGGGCGCATTGGCATTGGCAGGCTGCCGGTCTGCAAAACGATTTTCTTTTCATTTTCATTTACACATAAATATCAGGAGATTCCAATATGCAAAAGATATTGCAGTCGGCCTGTTTGTTTCTGTTGTTTTGCACACAAATATGGCAAACAGCAAACAGCAAATATTTCATTTCATTTCAATGCAATTCCGCATCGGTAATCGCAGTTTCGTTTGCGGCAGTCAAAAAGCAAGCTCCTTGCTTAGTCCATCTGTAGTCCGCCCGACTGTCTCTGTCTCTATGTCCTTCCCCTCTGTTCCTTTAGGCCTTTAATTAAAAGCAAACATGTTTGCCCCCAAAGTTAGGGCAAACACATACCAGTCCAGTGCCAGTGCCAGTACTCCCAGTGCTGCCATTCCCACTGACATTTTATTCGCCATAAAGTAAATGTTTTACAAACTTAAATTACATTTTTGGGGCGTGGAATCCAGTCCCTAAAACCCACCAAAACCCACCAGCAAAATCCGTTCCGGATCGGATCCACGTGTGTGTTGGCTTCAGGTGTTTTGGATTTTGTCGGTGGCAAAATCGGAGATTGTTTTGCTGTCGAATCTCAAAACCAGTGGCAATTTCAATGAGAAAATCTCCGCAACAGCATGATGAATTTTGCAATAAAGTTCCACATAGTATGTATGTCCCCTTGTCCCCTTTACCTATATTTTCCCCAGTGCATACGCCTGCATGCTGTGCCTTTCGCTGTCGGTTTTAATTTGAATCTTTATGCAAAACTCATTTTATGGGTTATGCAAACAAATCTTGAATAAAAACACAGTGCCCCACGGAAGTTTGTGGCCAGTTTGACGGTCAAAATCAATATTTGGGCAGGGAAGTTTTTGCTTAAAATACAATTTGTTAAGTACCTGTAAATGTGCAACAAAAATCAAATAAAATTATAAATTATATCTGGCATTTTTTTAAGCGTAAACAAATTTTCGCATAAATTTCTAGCCATTTTAAATGATTTTATTGGGTAATAATTTGCAATCAAAAAAATACTTTACATAGAGAAATCGGTGAATCTATAAAGCAAACACTAGAGGCAACCAAACCCCTTCCTAAATTTTCGCAACGAAAAAAACTATCTCTGAAATGATTGCCGCTTGTCATGTGCTATCTTTTCATATCACATTTTCCATTTCCGACTACATCTATGTGTGTAGCTTCCCTCTGTCTATCCAAGACCTACATCACAAATTCTTATCGTAGCCTCGTGTCGGGGAATAGCAAAGGCATCGATGAGATCATGCCAGCCACAAGACAAAGACATGACGAAGACGAAGACGAACTACATCCAAGAATGTGCACTCCTTTGCAGCAAAATTTACTTGGCTGTGTGGGCAGGATGAGTGGGATCCTTAATTAAATTTGCAAAGTATTTTTCATGCACTTAATTGTGTCAGCGGGGAGAAGTGCAGCCGCCAGCAAGGACATTTCAGACATTAAGCGCAGCTTCCGCCAGGAGTACTGGAGTGCCGTATCCGTACTCCAGCTCGGTAGGCGCCCGGAAAGTAGGCTACGCGAGTCAGTAGGTCACAGCACATGAAAGCAGCTGTCGTCAATGACATCCCCTAACCCTAACCCCAGAGCCTTCACAGCACCCCACCCCACCCCCTACAGGCATCCAAATGAAACATTTTTCTAGTCCTCGGCATTTTCTTGGAATTTCATTGCAAATGCGAACGCGTTTGGGCTCATTTCGTTAACCATTTTCCCTGGCATTTGCCATAACCTGTTGGCATGGCAGATGAGGCACCTGCGGGCAACTGCGGCACCCGGGGACCCAGCCTGTCATCACGCCCCCCCCCCTTGGTGGCTGCAACTTTTCCACTGTAGCCCATTTTTATCAATAAGGAAAAAAGCTTGAAACTTTCTGGCGGCTTTCGTCGGCGACAAGCGGAAAATTAATGAGAAGCAGCTCATAGACTTGAGGCTACCCCACCTGAAAGAGATGTTCTCTATGGAAATTTTTTGGAGCAACTAATTTGAAAATAATTATTAGAAAGTTGAAAAGAAAACTTTTAGCACTCGAAAAAACTTGAATCAAAGCGGAAAAAAAAGTTACAGAACTTCGATAGAAAACTATAAATATAATTTCCCCCCACATTATGCATTTTTCAATGGGGTTTTTCCTTTTCCTTTCCCTTTGCGATTGCTTCTGGGGTAATTTTGCCATTAAACAAAATGATGTAATAACCATTATGGGTATTCGGGGAAAATCGAAAGGCAAAAGTTAATGGACAAATTAAGTGACATTCGGAGCGGAGAAGTGTTGCCTTTTGCGGACAAAAATCTTAATGGAATTTGTCCATAATCATTAAAGTTAAATGTCACAGGGAAACTTTCAGTCATTCTGTTGTGTGGCATTTTCCACGAAAAGTGTATGGAAATTAACGGAAATTGTGGACCATAAAGGCATATTGGAAAACGCTTGAGTACAGTTAGGATAACAACCATTTTCCGCTCTAGAAATAGTCATTAAAAATGTGTGCAATATTTCAGTGTGTTCTGCTCTATTTATGCCACAGTCAATGACCCCATTTGTTCAGCCCATTTTGCATAGGACAATAGCTATAATTAGAATTTTATTTGTTTGCAGGTCATTTTCCAATTTAGACATCAATTATTTATATTGCGTATACGCCCCATTTGCCTTTGAGCAACACTTGAGTGCAGCAGAAACAGAAACAAAGCCAGCGACGGGAGACGATGGCCCCTTGGACAAATGACAGTTCGATAAAGGAAAATTACAGTGCCAGTGCCAGTGCCAGTGACGACAATGACAATCGCAAAATTATAAAGCAAGCAAAAAGCCATTAAAAGGACAACCCCCCCCCCCCCTCCACTTTTAACACAGAAATTGGAACCCTGACGATAACAACGACGACGTGCAATAATCTGAGCAATTGTAGTTTATGCCTTCATTTCGGTTTGCGTACATGCTTTATGGCTCTCACTGTCTGTCTGTCTGTCTGTTTGTCTGTTTGTCTGTTTGTCTGCCTGTCTGATGTCTTTCTTCTTATTTGATGGCGCCTTAATTACATTTCTTGTGCTGTGCTGTCCACAGTCTTTGCTCCCCCCTGACGTTGTTCCACCTCTTTTAAGCATCTGTGGCTGTGTGGCTGTGTGTCTGGCTCTATAAATGCAGCCGTCTGCTTAAGTAGTAGTCCTGGTTATGGTCCTGGTTATTGCTACGTGGGCCGTGGCTCATAACTCAATTACGCATAGATTTCTCATGGCATTTCAGGACTGCCTCGCATAAAGAACGAAACAAAAAACTGTGATAAATGTGAGGAAAGTTAACTGGCATTTTCGCTCTTACAGCTCTCTTTTTGTTGATGTTTATTGTATGTGGCACACACACACACACACACACACTCGTAAAATGCAAAAAAGTTTCGGGGCAAATGTATCCGTGGGCATGGGGCCAGATTCAGATTGAAAGGGCCATAAATTAAACCCTTACCAACAAAGAGAAAAAAGCTACACGGCACACAAGAGACAGACAGAGCTAGATATGGTTTATTCCGAAACAAAAATCTATATTTAAATGCATTTTCCATGTGACTCATAATCCCACTTTCAATGCCCATTCAATCTGGATAAATTAGGGGCATATTTTGTGCCTAAATCTTGCTTATTAAATCTGTCAAATGCAGCTAATTTTCGTGTGAAACCCTTAAGCCTTAGCCCCTTTTCTGCATATGTTATCTGCTGCTCTATGGAGATCTGGGGACAGCACAAAGGGGCACCTATATTTTGGCTGATTTATTTTATGGCTCCCCGAGGACCGAAAGCAGAACCAAACGGCCGACACGAGTTTGTTGGGCCGCACTAAAGTTGGGAAACAAAGGCAAGTAGCAGGAGCAGAGGCAGAGGCAGAGGCAGGAGCAGCACATAAAAACAGCAACAGAAGAAACCAAACCAAATAAAACTAGACAAGTTACCTCCGCAGCAAGGAGTGCTGCTGCTGGAGTCCTTGCTCAAGTGCTGGGGCTTTAATCCTTTCGGTAAACTTTCGGCCAAAACAGAAGTGGCGGCAGCCTCAGCATCAGCAGCAGTAGCAGGAGATTTGTAACTTTTCTTATCGTATTTTTTGGTGGATGGGGGGGGGGAACACACTTAAACACTTGGCAGGAGGAGCAACCAAGCTGCTGGTCCGCCGCAGGACACTGTCTCGCACATTTACACACCGCACGCACGCACTCGTCACTCGCAAGGGACACGGAGACGGGCACACTTGGACCAGGGGCCTCTTGCTGCTGGCATACCACTCGTATTAGCACATTCTCAGCTTTGCCTGCCGCCAGACCAGTCCATCATTCAGTTTCCGATGAGGCTAACGCAGGGTCCGAAGTTGTGGCAGGTTCTTGCCGCACGCACGTCTACAAGCGAACTGAAAGCTGAACGCATCGCGCAGCCTGCCAAAAGGACATGCCAGCGCCGCCAATACATGTGCCTCGGGGACACACACACACCGCTGTCCGGGCGGCCGGGCTCCTCCTTGTCAGCGTCGTCGGCTGGCTCATCGCGTCGTGCTTCGTGGAGCCATCGCTTCGGCAGGCTATGGGAGGATGCTGCTGCTGCTGCCGGATGAAGTTCTCGAGAGAGCAAGAGAGAGTAAAGCTCTCTCCTTGCGAGTGTGTGTGTGTGTGTGTGTTTCCGCTTGCGTGGTGAATATTGTTGGCAATACACTGGGAACTATTTAGGGGTTAGAAATGGGTTTGGAGCAGCGAAAACACCCGATCTGCAGGGTATTTCTTGGAGCATACGCCTTTGATAGATGAAATGTGATTATTTTATTCTAAATTTAAAATATAAAGTGGACTATAAAAAAGAATAATGCATAATAAAATAAAATTTTAGATGAATCCATCCTCTCTCTCTCTCTTTCTCTGTAAAACGGAGCCTCAGGCGGTTGTTCTCCGTACCTTAAGCATGAAGGAGCGCTCCTTTAGGGTGTCAGAGTTTTTTGGGGCAAAGCTAATATTATTCCCGAAACCTTTCAGAACAACTTTCATTATTTTGAGCTCCCTCGAAACATTCAAATGCACAACCAAATAACCAGTTACAGTCACCAACCCGAGCCCTGGCAGCCAAATTCAAACATTTCCAGAATAAATGAAAAAAGTGCAAAAAGAAACCAATCAAAATGAAACACAATTCTCGCAGACTGCAAACTACAGGCCGAACATTTGGTTTAAATTAGAATAGCAAAGCAAATACTGGTACAGGCAGAACAACGACCGAAAACTACAAGTTTTAATAAATGCAAGAAATCGGCAAAAAAATAAACAGGAAAAACGATCTATTCTCCAGGGAGGAGTGGCAGAGAGGGAGAGAGAGGGAGGGACAACACACACGGAAGCAGTCGGCAGCCTCTGATGCAAGAGACATTCTTAACATTGGAGCAATCAGCAATCAGCAGAGATAAGCATGGGAAATCTCTGTTAACGTGTCTACGCTGTTACCAATGTAAACAGCAGCAGCGGCAGAAACGCTGGGCAGCGACAAGTGCGGGCTAATTAAGTCGGCAAAAACCAAAAGCCCCCTCGCTCTCTCTCGATCTTTGGCTCTCTCTCTCTCTCTCTCTGCGCCATTCTCTGCCTCTCGCTGACTGCTGACTGAACACGAACGATCGTGCTCAGGCCCCCGAGCTGTACTTGTTATCAGCCGAACGTAGCAGCAGCAGCAGCAGCAGCAAGAAAGGGTCGAGTCAAGTCGAGTCGAGAGACGGACGCCTCTTGGCCATAAACTGGGCCTGCTTTAGTTTTAGCGCGTTTTTTGCCGCTTCAAAAGCGCCTTAGCTGCACTCGGCGCGAGTTAGTTGCGGTTTAAGCGGCGAACGGTGCGGATCTATCGAAGCGGTTCGAAGACAACCAACAAAAAAAGAACGATCACTGCCTGTGGAGAACCCTGTAAGGACTTTGCCCTGTCAAATGTTTTGCACTGCCTGGCTGCGATTGAGACTCGAACTCGAACTCGAACCAAAAAAACCTAATCTAAGTGCAATAAAATTTTGGTCGCGTTGTGTACTTAGTGATATCATAAGGCCCAGCCAGTCGTGTGATAAGTCTCCATCGCTGGGGATAAGGCCGAAAGCCAAGAGCCGCGAGCCCAGAGAACCATTGTGAACTTGGCGCTGGCTATCACAATCCAAGTCGCCCATAAATGCTCTAATTGTGTGTCCATAAAGACGGTTTTATAAACAAAAACTTTGATACAAAACCGAATACAATATCTGGCGTAATTGTGAAATCTGATTTGGAAGCAAAGTGAAATAATTGAGAATATCCTCAGGGATTGATGCATTTTTCTCTGTGGATGCAAATTATATTATATATATTATATAAATTAATAATGACAAATTTCTTGTCTAACTTTTGGTACTCCTAAAAAACCAGAGACAAAAAATGTTTCCCACTCTGCACAAATCATAATTTATTGGTTTAAAAATATTTGTAGCCGCATCTATTGGCTTTAAATATGACATCATGCAACAGTTTGAAACCTGAAACTCATTCCACAATTGAAAGTCTTCAAAACAGCATAGAAAATATTATACAAAACCAACTTCAAGTCATTATGAGCCACAAAGGGGCAGCCAGGCCATCTTATACAATGCTATACAAACTATAGAAACTCCCAGAGGCGATTGGCACTCTTCAGAAGCCTCTGCCCCTGCCCCTGTACTCGCCATCCAAACAGACTTACAAACGGCCTTGACATTGAAAAATAAATGCCACAAGCAGCGCCATAAATAATAACGCTGAGCAGCATTCCAAAGATTCTATCTACAAGAAAAACCCCTCAATCTTCATCAATCATGAGTCGAAAAAATACACTAAAAATATGGTTAACAAATGTGAATAAGCATAAACAAATTGGGTAAATATTTGTGTGGCTGGTGGCACGTAACGTGGCTGGCGCCTCACACCTGACCCCAGAGCAGAGTTTGTTGTGGCTTTTGTGTGGCCCGTAATGAGCGAAATACTTAAAGACTGGTTCCACAAAACCGGCTTGGCCATGGCTAGCACATGATGGCCAGAACCAGGCACTCGGCGCGATGTATGACAAGTCAGGGGTTTCCCAAGAGGAGAAAACAGGAATCCACCGCCCTGCCTCCCTTTCGGCCGTTTCGTATGATAAGCAGCTTAAAAATCTTCCACTCACCATTCCCTCTTTTGGCCATATCTTTCCTCTGCCTGCCTACCTCAACAAAATGTTGGCACGAAGACAACAAACCAAACCGAAAAAAAAAAAAAAAAAACACCAACAAAGTGATCAAAATGCGGTCAGCTAATTGTTGTCAAAATAAGTGGCCGAATGCCACTGACGAAGACGCTCGCAAATAAATCAAATCAAATTACAATACTTAAGCCCTCGCTCGATAGTTGGAATTATATGTAAAAATGTGAAACGGCAAGCACTGCGCTATGTAGGCAGTATTATGCAATCATTTTACGGACGTGTGATTCCGTCCGTACGTATATAAAAAATCCATCCAAATAAATAATAAAACAAACTTTGCATAACAACAATTGCCAGATTAATTGGCGGTGAAATTTTAGTTGTTGTCCATCAAAAGAAATTGCCCATAAAAAAGGAGGGCAGCATCATTAAATTTGTATCTTCGGTGTATCTTCAGAATCGAAACTCTTTTGAAAGTGGCATGTGATTAAATAAATAATATAAATTTCTATACAAAATACGGCGTTACTATGAGTGCCAGTTCGAAGGGGCTTCCCTTTAAACAAATTTAATTTAATTTTAAATTTATTTTGCGTCTTTTGTTAGATATTCACTCATTTATTTATAAATGGTTTTCGCATATAGGTATGTAAATACTTGGAATACTCAGGTTCAATAGGTTCTATCATCGTGCAAAAAGATTCCCTAAATTTCCATAAATCTAAAAATTCCCTTAAACACCCAAACTTAAATCTCAAAAAGTTCCCAAGAACTCCCTTGATTGGGATTCCCTTACTACACTCGATCATCTAGTAATTTCATTGTTCCAATTTCTCATGATTAAATTATGTAGATTATATTTGGCGGGGAACTTCGGTGACCACTGAAGCAGAACAGCAGCCCAGCCCACACTTTAGTCAAATAAAAATCCAACACCGCAGCGGCATGCCCACTAGGTGTTAATTATCAGGGATTACCCTTGTGGCGGGATTTTAATTATAGATCAAATCAAGCGTTTAGACCATATACTCATGCCCGTAAATACAATGAGCAATCGCTGTGACTCCGCGTGACATTCCTCGCGTCAAAAGCCAAAGATGCATGTTAATTAAAGTGATTGTCAAAGAGTACTAGACACTTGACAGTAGGCGTAATTAAATCGTTTAGTCATGTCCGCAAATATAACAAAATCCCACTTGAGATACTTGCCAGATGATCAGAGATATAATTGTATCTGAATGCGATTTAAGGGGGAACCCTAATCATGAAGCGCCATTCACTTTTATAAACCCCATTCCGCACATCGAATATTTGCTCTTTTGATTGATTACTCCCCGAGATACCCCCTCGAGAAGGCATTCATTAACAAACGAAGTTCCGTCTCAGCATTTGAAAATTTAATTATCCGCTAAATATCTCTGCTCATATCTTTTTAATAGATTTACATTGAATTTCGGCGCTTTCGGCGCTTTCGGGGTTTTCAGGGTTCTCAAGGTTTTATTTTTATTTTGTTTTCCTTGTGACGACTTTTATGAAGTGCCACGTAGGCGGGCACTTAATTCCCAATTAACGGAAGTGCGTTTTGTGCGTCCACGTAGAGTCCACACAACAGAGAGCAGTAGCGCCGCCCCCCCAGGTAGCCTCGAGGTAGCACATAAATCTTTAAGATGCTTTAAGTGTTGCCAAATAAAAGTGGCGGTTATGGAAAGTCTCTAGAGCAAGGTTCAGCGGGAATATTAAGACGATTGAATGCTCTAAAGTTTGTCAGGAAATTTCAAGAAAGGAATTAGATAGGCAAACGAATTTTAGAAGAATTATTCCCCGAGCGATAAAAGGGGGGTTTTAAATAAAGAAAAAAAAATATTCTTTTACTTAAAAGAAAACCTTCCTCAATGTCTCAATGAAAATGCTGCCACAAAGAGCAGCCCCTGGACAGCAGCATCCACAAGAAAATGGCAGCGCGAGGCAACATTACGTATGAAAAATGCCTCACGCAATTTTTTCGTCCTATATTTTCTTGTTTTTGCTTTTTCATAATTTATGCGCAGTTTTCTTTACATGCCCCCTCCTGTTCCTCCCCCCTGTTCCTGCTGCGTGTGTCCCTGGACTCTGGCTGGACGTTTGGACGTTTGGCTTACGGACGTGAGTCCTGCCGGTCCGTGAGTCCTATGGGTGCGGAAGTATCTGCGCCGTCTGTGTGTGTGTGTGTGTGTTTAAGGAACAGCGTGCTAATTAATTAAATTTGTACGTGCTGTATGTGTGGTGTGTGTGTGTGTCTGTGTGTGTTTCTTGAGCGAATCAACTTGCTGGCCATGTGCTGATAGGGCTCAAATGCACACACTCTCTCCCAGTCCCGCACCCTGACGCTTCCTTTCCTTCTGCCATTCGCATAGGCAGTGGCACCACAGAGCGTATGAGTGATATTTACAGTCGGGCCGTAAATCATACTTAACTTAATATACAATATACAATATATTCCCTCAGATGCTGGCCCTTTCGGCCATGCCATGTGCGTGTCCTTCCGCCTGGACACATGGGCGCGTGGCTCAATAAAGGATGCTGGAGTTAGGTTAGGGCTGCCGATTGATTTGGGCCAGCAATGGGTGTGGCAGCATTTAGGCGTAATTGTTATTGTTAATAAGAACGAAAACATTAGGGGCAGGCAGCTTATGGTGGGGCAGGGAGAATATAAAGCAGATACCAAAAATAAATGAAATAAAATAAAATATTGTTCCATTTTGAAATTAAATGATAAATTTATAATAAATACTGGAAGACATCAACTAAAATAAATGAAAAGAATAATTCGGCATTTTGTTACCTGTGCCACTGTGCCAGCCATAAGGCTCCATTTTCATGGCTGGCCTTGAACCCGCACATCAAACCATTTCTTCTCAGTCGCGATAAACATCAAAAATGACTCTTAAAAATTTCAGTAAACATCTTTAATGTGTGAGCAACTCGTTTTGGCCGGATGCGTGTATTCTTCCCAAATAACATCTGCAAAATAATAATAAAAAAAACACACACATGCTTATTAAATGCCGAAAAATCAGCCAACTGAATAAATACATATAATAATCATAGCGCAAGTAATTTCGACTTGAATCTGAATCTATAAGTATTAATTATTTAATTATTTATTTTACGCTCATTTTCAGGCAATCAACGCAAAAATTGTTGGCCAAAATCAACAAAAACTTCCGCAAAACGATTCCAATAATTCCGCCCGCCCAAAAAGAAAAAACAAAAAAGTTTAACAAAAGACAATTACCACTAAAATAGGGGGAAGAAGACGGGGCCAGCAATAGAAAGAAAAACAATAGCCGCAAATTAAATAAGCGTAAACCATAATTATGACAAAATGAGTTGGTCGACAGCAGTGATGTTGGCCTATGCCTTAACAGCGCTCCTACAGTTGGTGTGCCATGCCAGCGGCTTGGAAACTGTAAATGCAACAGCAGGTGAGTGGAAGATAATTTACAGCGACTACGGAATACCCTTTAGGCACTGTTTTAGGCTTGCGAAATTAGTGAAAAATTATTTAAGAGGAATTCTGCAGGGAAAATCTAATTTTATGAGACAAAATTTAAATTATTAAATTTGATTATTTATGAAATGTATTATTATTTATTATTATTATTTATTGAAATTATTGTTATGATGGAGTGAAATATTGTTTAGGAGTTAGGGAAGTTATCCCCACATAAATAATATATACCACTCCCCTCAGCGCCCACTGAGCACCGCAAAAGAAATGCATGCATAAACCTTTAAGAAGCTTCGGCGTGGGCAATTAACGGGTTTCGACCTTGGCCAACATTATGGCGGGCATTAGCATTAAATAAAAATGTATGTACAGTGTGCACACAGGCATGGGATTGTGGAGAAGTGCGAGAGTATTTCCCTTAGACAATGTACACGATAAATAATGATAATGATTGCCACTCACATGCTAAAAATACTGAGAGCCTCTGCCCCCCGTCGACCTGTGAATGTGAGCCATGTGAATTTGCGCAAGTCCGGCAAATAATCAACGAAATGGTTGATGGCTTAAACAAATGCGGCTACACACAGTCAGCGGCAATCATAATAATGGCCATAACGAGCCAATAAACGTTGCAGCGCAGAGCCCACAGCCCACAGCCCACAGCCCAGCGCCCAGCGCCCTCACAGTATCTCCCGCTACAAAAAGCAGTCAATAAATGCGGCCTTAATGGTTAACTGACAGACAGCCAGCGCCAGCCGCCTAACGGAGGCAGCCATGGAGCACCAGCAGCAGCAGCAGCCTGCTACGTGCTACGTGCAGCACTCGCAAAAATAATTTATATGCCAAGCAGCTGCTGACAGCGCACGCCTCTTCTTTTCCTCTTTTAAATAAACAAAACATAAAGCATGCATGTACAATATAAAATACAAATAAAAGAAGGAGCAGCCCCCAACCAGGATGAAGGACCCATATGGGCAGAGCACTGAGCACCATATTTCATGCCAAGACAAAAACTGATGAATTTCCCATTAATAATCCATTTTTTTTTAAGTGAAGTTTGAAGTTTCTTTAAGTCTACTTTTGGCACAAATAAAACCCAGTAGGCTCGCTCCCTCTCTGGGGGAAAAACCTTAAAAGTTTGACACATATTTTGCTGCCGTTGGGAAAACCCATCGGACAGGAGTGACTTATATCAAATGTGGAAATATAAGCCGCATTTTATGTGTATTATTTATTCCCACAGATAGCACAATATTGCACATTAATGTACCTCTGATTGCAAGCTAAGATTTAGCAGCCCATAAAGTAGTTAATTCTTAGAAAACCTTATCGTAATCGCCAGTCAAATGCCTGTCATAAATTTAATTTGTTTTTAATGTGAGAGTATTTTTTTCGCACTGAGATTTTCCTATCGACCCTAATCAGGCGCTGAAATTTTCATTAGAACGTTGCTCATGCTCATGTTTTCCCTTTCTTTTGGCCTTCACCTAAACCATTTTTATGGTCTACATTTAGTGGGCTCTATTGGGCGGGGTCTGTGAAGCACTTATCTAGGCACTTGAGTGGGAAAATATCGATCGATCGACTCATGCTTACGCATACCACAATACAGGGATAGAGGGCAAAGGGTAGCAGAGCTGGGCATGTAACTTAATGATTGGTTAAGGGGCCTGCAACCGGATCAGGTGGCTTATCCCATACCTATACCTGACCCGCAATCCGCGATCTGCGATCCGGGTCTTGATGTCATTTTAATTAGCATTCCACAGCCGCCTCTTAACTGTTGTCTGCCTTAATCTACATGCCTGCGAGTGCCAGAACAGGTAACCGGACCAGATGTTCAGCGAATGACAGGTGTTGATGCATCATCACAGATTGCTGGGGGGAAAAAAAGATATGCATGGGTATATTTATAGCCTATTGGGAAGTTCTAGCTGTCATAAGTAACAGAGATTAAGGGACTCTGGGGGTACAACTTTAGTTAAAATTAAATTGAAATTTTAAAGAAGTTCCTTTACGATTCAGGTCTGTATTTATCCCACATATATCCCATAAATATGGAGCATATATTTGAGTGATCTGCACTTAATTGCAGCGCCAATATATCACATATAAATCGGCTTTTCATGGGAACTACTACTACAAAATCTACCATAAATATTTGACTGCTTGCTGGCACTTTTATCGTATCCAAAAGCCGGACAGTTCAAGGAACCCCGAAGCCCGTAGCAATTAGCACGTGAAGTGCACATTTGCCCACTAAATAATAATCATTAAAAATCCAGAGTTACTGGCTTATACTCACACTCACACTCCACTCACACTCACACTCATATTCTTACGCGCATTGTTTGATATTCGCTGCATTCAATTAAATGAGCCCATAAATTACGAATCTCTGGCGCGTGATATGACAACAAAAAGTGAACTTTTGTTTTCTTTTTTGGGGCTCTCAACTCTCAGAATGTTTGCTTTTGCCTATTAATTGTTCTTTTATGCATTGTTTATGGCCCCGCGACAAAAGAGAATTCTATTTGCTAGAGGGATTGTCACTAAACAATTGTTTGCCAGAGCAAACACAAAATATTCGTAGCGCTCTCAGCGTTCTGTTCTGTGCTCTCCTTTCCTTTAACTTAATTTAATTTCTTTCTCTTTTAATGCGTCTTGCAGGCAATACTTTCTGCTTGTATCAAGAGCACAACACCACGTACCGCAGGGAGCTGGGCGCTGTGTGGTTTGCCAGCCAGGATCCCTGTCTGGTGTACTCGTGCGCCGCGGGCGTGGCCCAGGATCCGCAGGCGCACATTGTGGTCACCCAGGTGGACTGCAATGAGTTCTACTGCGAAGTGGTGCGTATATCGGGCACATCCATCCGTATGGAATATTTTCTGATGTAGTTTGATGCCGCTTTTAGGGTTCGGAGCTGCGCAAAGTCGCCGGCAGCTGCTGTGGCGAGTGCGTGCGCACCCACTGCCAGCACAATAATACCCTCTATGCGCCCGGCGAGTCCTGGCACAACGATGCCGACTGCACGCTGCTCGAGTGCGGCCGCCTGGACAGTGGCCAGATCGTTGTCAACGCCTATCAGCGCACCTGTCCGCCCCTGGAGGAGGAGTGCCCCGCCGCCAGGGTGGAGCTGCGCAACTGCTGTCCCTTCTGTCGACCCCTGAAGTCGGTGCGCGTGGAGCAGCTGGACGAAGCGGACGACACGGAGGACACCTGGACAGCCGACTGGTACCGCAGGCATCCCTGTCGTCGCGACTGCGTGGCGGGCGCCGAGCCCCTCACCTGTCGCTACACCTTTGTCGTCGAATGGTATCAGACCTTTGCCAAGGCCTGCTACGACTGTCCCCGCAATCTGACGGATTGCGCGCGGCCCCACTGCGTGCTGGGCGATGGCCTGGAGCGGGGCATCACCGTCGTGAACCGCATGATGCCGGGACCCGCCATCGAGGTCTGCGAGGGCGATCAGATTGTGGTGGACGTGAAGAACAGTCTGCTGGGCGAGAGCACCTCCATCCACTGGCACGGACTGCACCAGAGGGACACGCCCTACATGGACGGCGTGCCGCACATCACCCAGTGCCCCATCACGCCACACGCCACCTTCCGCTACAGCTTCCCGGCGGATCTCTCGGGCACCCACTTCTGGCACTCGCACACGGGCATGCAGCGGGGCGACGGCGTGTTTGGCGCTCTCATCGTCCGGAAGCCCAAGAGCGCGGAGCCCCATGGCCGGCTGTACGATCTGGATCTCAGCGAACACGTGATGATCGTGCAGGACTGGATCCACGAGCCGGGTGCCAGCATCTTTGCGAGCCACCATCACTCGCGCGGCGACAATAAGCCGCACAATCTGCTGATCAATGGCCGGGGCCGCTACTACAATCGCATCTGGGCAGAGGCCAAGAAGGAGCATCAGTTGGCGAGGGGCAAGGCTTCGAGCAGGAAGCCGCTGGAGCCGCTGCCCAAATCGGAGGTGGATGTGGTCCAAACGCTGCCGCGAACCGCGCGCCTGGCCAAGAGCAACACCACGCGCCTCTTTCCGGTGCAGCTGTCGCGCCAGAAGCGCGGCAACCTCAACGCGATTCCCCTGGAACTGGTGCCCCATCAGGTGTACAATGTGCAGCGCGGCGTTCGCTACCGCTTCAGGATCATCAATGCCGAGTACCTCAACTGTCCGATTGTCGTCTCGGTGGATGGCCACAACCTCACGGCCATCAATTCGGACGGCTTCGACATCGAGGCCATGGAGGTGGGTTCGATTGTGACGTATGCCGGCGAACGCTTCGACTTTGTGCTGCACGCCAACCAGGCGGTGGGCAACTACTGGGTGCGCCTCAAGGGCTTGATGGACTGCAGCGAGGTGTTCACCTCCGCCTTCCAGGTGGCCGTTCTGCGGTACGAGGGCGCGCCCGACGAGGAGCCCAGCGCCGAGCTGAGCTACGCCCACAAGGCGCCGGGCATCGAACTGAATGTGATGAACCGCGGACCGGGCTACCCGGACACCAAGACCGTGGCGGAGATGCGGGCGCTGCCCATCTACGATCAGGTGCCGGGCATCGATCACGACACCCTCGAGCCGGAGGCGGACTTCAAGTTCTTTGTGTACTACGACTTCTACGCGAAGAACAATCCGGAGTTCCACGACAAGGACCTGTACGCCATGGACATGAACATGACCCAATCGAATCGCCTGTACACGCCCCAGCTGAATCACATTACGCTGAAGTTCCCCTCGCTGGCGCTGCTTCCCTCCCGCAAACAATTGAGCGACTCGGACTTCTGCAACGAGACGAGTCTCGCGGCGCAGGGCATAGACTGCCGCAGCGAGTTCTGCAAGTGCCACCACGTGCTGCAGGTGCCCCTCAATGCGGTGGTGGAGCTGATCATCGTGGACGAGGGCTTCCAGTACTATGCCAATCATCCGTTCCATCTGCACGGCAATGCCTTTCGCGTGCTCGCTCTGGAGCGATTGGGCGAGAATGTCACCATCGAAATGGTGAGAGAGAGACACAGGGAGAGAGAGAATTTTCCGCTCTAGAATTTTGCAGCAGAGAAATCTTTAATTTAATTTAATTTAATTTCGTATCCCTTTCCGCAGATCAAATCGCTCGATCGCTTCAATTTGCTGAAACGAAACTTTGTGAATCCGCCCGTCAAGGACACAGTGACCATTCCGGATGGCGGCTACACCATCATCCGCTTCGAGGCCTACAACCCTGGCTACTGGCTCTTCCACTGCCACATCGAGTTCCATGCGGAGATCGGCATGGCGCTGGTCTTCAAGGTGGGCGACGATGACCAAATGGTGCCCGTGCCCGACCATTTTCCCAGCTGCGGCGACTACAATCCGGACTTGCGCTACGATGGGCCGGCAACCACTGAGGGGCCCACCAGCAGACCCCCCACAGCTGCACCACAGGATGCACCTGGCGGTGGACAGAGATGGGCAAGCGGCCCACCCACTTGGTTTGTGTGGATTTTCAGTTTTCTTCTACTGAGTTGCAGACACTGAGAAGTGGTGCTGAGTGGCAGAACAACCTCCGCCCCCCACGCAATGCTTGCCAAGCGAACTTCAGAGATTATTTATTCGGAGGAGCAGCTGTCTGATACGATGCTGCTTGGGATCATCATGTGTATATAGTATATATTCCATAGTCGTATTTGTAGCCGCCTCATCATTGTAGCATCCAAACATCTGTGATTGTCTAAGAAAATTTCTATTCTATTAAAAATTGTACATCTAAGCGAAAGAGGTTGCATTTTCGAGGGCGGAGGGAATTTGCAGAGCATCAAAGGTGCCTTTTTTCTATGGTTCGAATTCACAACATTTATGCCAGAGATTTCTTTTATTTTGTGATAAGAAAAGGAGCATTATGCATGGGCTAAAGCGCTAGCCATGTCCAAATTAAAGGGGAATACAGCTTGAGGGGGCAATTTGCTTCCACAAATCATTTACAGCATTAATCTCTAATATTTCCTCGAGTTTTTAATGAGCAAAATGTCACCTAACTATTGCATAAATCCTTGCTTAATGCGTGTCTGCATTCCAAGGGAAATTTCTTACGTTTTCCCACACTATTCCTCGCATTTCCTTCATTTAAAATATTAATCCAATAAAAATTATAACTAAAAATCTGATGAAACTTTGCCCAAATATTGCCCAACATTTTATTGGCAATTACTCTGTAGATTTATAATAAGGAAAATAGCAAAAAAATAATAATAATTGGCATACAATAAATAAATACATTGTCTGTCAGGTGCTGAACCAACGGCAACGCCCTCAAAGGCCGATAGCGATCTTATCTGGCGGCCACTGGCAACAGCTGGACCCTCGCGAGAGACGTCACCCCAATTGGGGTATCAATAACTGCAGGGATCTTTCACCACGCTGACCCCAGGCCCACGTTGCCACAGGCACATAGATTGCATTGCTCAAAAAACAAACAAGGTAATCTCTCGCTCTCTCCCTGCAGAGGCTGCGCTTTGCTGTGGCCATCTGGATGGGCGATGGGCCATTGGGGCCCAGCTATATAAGAGCAGCCGGCAGTTGTGTTGCCCAGTCAGACACAACACTCGCTCCGAGTCCTCCCATTCTCCACTCCACTGTAATCCGCTAAGAACTAAATTCACACTTACAAAATGTTCGACTGGACGGGCAAGAACGTGGTCTATGCTGGCAGCTTCACGGGCATTGGCTGGCAGATGATGATGCAGCTGATGCAGAAGAAGATCAAGATGATCGGCATTATGCATCGCATGGAGAACGTGGAGATGATGAAGAAGCTGCAGGCCGAGAATCCCGCCGTCAAGGTGGTGTTCATGCAAATGAAACTCATGGACAAGGTGTCCATGGAGCAGACAATGATGAAAATGGGCCAGATGATGGGCCACATCGATGTGCTGATCAACGGCGAGGATGTGCTGCTCGACAAGGACGTGGAGACGACAATGGGCATAAATCTGGTAAGCGAATGGCGCGAGGCTAAATTAAATGTATTCCCCCGTCTAATCATTGCTGTCTTTCGCGCAGACCGGCATGATAATGATGACTATGCTGGCTCTGCCCTACATGGACAAGACCCAGATGGGCATGGGCGGCATGGTGATCAATCTCGCCTCCGTCTACGGCCTGGAGCCTGCACCCGCCTTTGCTGTGTATGCCGCTGCCAAGCACGGCGTGCTCGGCTTCACGCGCTCCATGGGCGACAAGGTTATCTACCAGAAGACGGGGGTCATGTTCATGGCCATGTGTCCGGGTCTGACCAGCACCGAAATGATGGCCAATCTGCGCGACAATGTCACCTGGCACCACTCCGAGTCGATGGTGGAGGCCATCGAGAGCGCCAAGCGCCAAATGCCCGAGGAGGCGGCCACCCAGATGATCAAGGCCATGGAAATGATGAAGAACGGCAGCATGTGGCTGGTCAACATGGGCCAGCTCAAGGAAGTGCTGCCCACGATGCACTGGCAGATGTAGGACGCCAGCGAGCAGAGCTCGGCATAGAAAAATATTAAAAAAAAAAAACATTTTGTTAGTTGAGCGAAAATTAAATTATTATTTGGAAGCGTAAATCATTGAGTACGTGCAGCAGCGCTTCTCGGTCGCACAGGCTTTGACTTGGAAGCAAGCAAAACCCGAATGGGGATTTATTTGCCCAGCTTTTCACAGTTTTCCAGCACAAAGCAGGCCGTTAAGGAACCCATTCAAAATCTGGGCACAACATTGCCAGCACTTCCACAGTCCCACATAAGTTCCACTCGCAGTAACAACACAAATTCCATTTTCTACGAAATATTTTACAAAAAAAATATTCGTAGTTGCAACAAAAAAATTGTAAAAATGTCACAACGCAGGCGTAAGCCAAGCGAGGCACCGCTGTGCCTCACCTGTGGCAAGATCATCGTTGAGAAGAGCAAAGATTCCACTTTAAACGATTGCCGTACCCTGGGCCATGAGCACTATTGGCAGATTGACGAGCAGGCCCCCAGCGCGGAGGGTTGGGAGGTGGAGGTCACATGCAAGCGCACGGGGGCCCGGCTAGTTCCACGCAACTGCTGGCCGTACCGCACACTCAATCTGGTGTCAGCGCGGCGACCAGTTTGGAAGCCAAAATCGATGCAAATTCAAGCGTGCAGCAGCGCCGACGAGGATTGGGACGAGGAGGATCTGCAGCCAGAACGCCTGCACTGCGCGCACTGCAATGGAGTTGTGGTCAAGGCAGGCAAGGAGGCCCCAAAGCGACGTGGACCCGTGACCCGTCAGCAGACGCGCAAGACGCCAAAGAAAACCGCAGCCAAGCGCAAGAGTGGCAAACGGAAGCCAAGCTCCGCCTGCAAGCCGCCCGTGCCCCAAAAGAAGCGAAAGGTCACCCAAAAGGCCGAGCACATAGTACTTAGTCAGTGCTTCGACTCCGACTCCGACTCCGACAGTGACTCCGAGCTGCTGAGCTCTGACTCCGACACCGACAACGACAGTAGCTACGCTCTGCCCCCGTACAAGACGGTGGTCATCAGGGAGATGCTACGCCTGGGCCGCACACCGAATGCCCAGTACACAGGGAAAGCAACGCCAGGCAGTCTCCTGCTGGAGAAGCAGCAGGCCGAACAGGCCAAGCTGAAGGCAGAAGCAGCTCTATGGCAGCAGGAGCAAGAAGCAGCTCTACGGCAGCAGGAGGAAGAAGCCTTCAAAGGAATAGTCCACGAGCAGCAAAACAAGCACAAGGAAGAGGAGGAGCCACAGCAGCAGGCGGAGGATCTACAGCAGGTGCAGGAGGAGCAAGAGGAGCAGGCAGAAGCTGCCACAATGCACTGGCAGCAGTACGGACAACGTGAAGGGGAATCAAATGTCTTTGCTTCGTCTTCCGATGAAAAATTAACATTAGTATGGAAAACTAACAAGAAAATGAATTAATTAATTAGTTAAACAATAAAATAATTATATGAACAGCACATTAGAGTATATAGTGTAGAGTGTAGAGTACAGACACAGAGATCCATAGATTCTTACAGCATCTGGGATGCTTCATTTGTTTATTGTTAGTTTTATCACGTTAGATATTCGATAATCTTAAAGCTAAAGCTTAGAGTCCTCAGACATTCTTCTATATTTAAGCGCAGATATTTTGTGAACATATTTCAAAAGAAATATCCTCAGGTTTGTGTCAATATTGGCACAGCCGCACAAAGATTGTGGTTCAGCCTGCGGTTGAGCTCTGCATCAAAGTCCGACTCGCTGTAGGCCTCATTCGAGCGCAGGTAGCTGTCCAGGATGGTGGCCTGGCACTGGCCCACTTCATTGGTCGAACGCCAGTCGTCCGCGTACTTCGGCTGCTTCCTGCCCTGCAGCGGCACATAGATCGGCCGCAGTGGGCAGTTGTAGTGGCGCACATTCGCCCGCTTGATGCCGTTGGGGCGATAGGTGTTTAGATATTTGCAAACGGCACACTCGAACACGCGGGTGACCGAACGTCCCGCCGAGATGTCCGCCATGTCGGTTGGACGCGTCAACAGGTCGCGCATCAACCTTTTGTTTTGTATCGGATGGCTGCGATTGAGTTTGTGGCCACGATACGAATTGTATTCGGTCTTGTTCTCCGACAGTGCCACCAGGTACTGGCCCAAGGCGGCGGCATTGGGAAAATCATCGACAAATATGGCAGATTTCTTTTGTGGCTGCCAGTCCTGGCGAGGCAATACACAGGATCGGTTAAGGGAACACGCTCGAAAGGAATGAACCTCATGCTACTCACTTTAATGCTGGGCGAACCAAAGTAAATGGGAATGACGCCAATTACCAGGGGACGCCAGAACTTTTCGGTAATGTAGTCCTCGCAGACGGCATTCTCAATGGCAATCATGAATTTGTAGGTGGCCAGAAAGCGCAGCATTTCCGGTGAATACAGATTGTTCAGGAAATCCTGCTGCAGCCTGCGAACAATTAACGAAACGAAACGAAAGGAAATCAAACGTTGAATTTGGTTTAAACAATTTGAAACTGGAATTAATTTTGAAGAAAATATCTGTTTGGGTTTTTGTGTGGTTTGTGCTTTGTGTTTTGGGTTTTTTATCTGATTAATCTTTCTTTAAACTGTCTTCCCCTGTCCTCATTTTCAGGCATTTCTGGCAGTCCTTGCCCTGGCACTCGTGCGTGGACTCTATGCGACGACGCTTGACTGGACGCTCGCCGTACTCGTTCCTGTCAAGAGATTCATTGGAGCTGTAAGCCCAGGACTGCATTGCAAAGGACTGTATCGAGTCAGTGGCTGCGACTGGAGCTGTTTCCGACTTGTGGACATTTCGCTGGCTTATGAAACGCGCCAGGATCGACTCGTAGCTATCCTCGAGCCCAGGTTCAGCGTGCACTTCGGCAATGGTTACATTTTCGATGCTCTCTGCCTCTTGGCACTGCACGACACTCTGCTCGCTCATCACACGATCAATAATTGATTTGTGGCTATCCTGCTGGCCATCCTGGAGCCGAGGTTCAGCGCACCACATTTTTTTTTTTTTTCCCTCTCTCTCTTTTTGCTCCCCCCCCCACTTCTTCTTGCTTATCACACAATATATATTTGATTTGTGGCTATCCTGCTGGCCATCCTGGAGTCGAGGTTCAGCGTGCACTACGGCAATGGCTTCTATACACGCTGCATTCCGCTGCACCTCCTGCAGCTGCACGCTAGAGAGCGAACTGGAAGCTTCAAATGCGTCAGGCGACTGTTGTTGTTAGGCAGGAAACCTGCTCCTTGGCGGCTGCAGATGTGCCCGGCAATTCGTCAAACATCCGCATCCAGCATTCGCGGCAACAGATCTTGGTCTCCGTCTCCGTCTGCTCCGATGCCTTCCCGTTCTTTGCAGCAGGCTTCGGCTTCTGCGTGTTTGGTGGCGGCTTCTTGTTGGGCTGGCGCTTATAAGGTGCCATTTCGTTTCAGTTGCAGCAAATAAATTGTTTTTCGAATATTTCAAGTTTTGTGTACGACTCGGCAGAGACGACTGTAGCAAATGGGAGATCGTGTGTGTTGTGTGAGGTCTGAAATGGAAGCAGCGGCAGGCAGCCTCCTGTGTTTACGAAATCTACTTGCCTCGGGGGCAGATCTTTGTTGCGCAGGCAACTGCCAAAGGAATCCACATTGATGTGGCGCATCAGCTCCTGCACATAGTCCTCGCGGCCGGACATGGTGTTGCAGTCGCTCTGCAGGAACACCACCGATGGCGAGGGCCCATTCAGATTCGACGATTTGAAGTCAAACGACATTACGTAGTCCATCGAGGTGAGATCATGGGCGCTGGGCAGCCACTGGGTCGTCAGTGGTAGGTCGCTGTACCGGCTAAAGGTGGATGTAAAGTTGAAGTGCTGCAGGAACTCGCCAAAGGCAACGTAGGGCACATTCCTGGGCGATTCCTCGTGCAGCAGCGCCCACACGTGGTGGGGGCTGCGTGGCAGGGGATAGTCATGAGTGGATAGCGTCGTACCATAGAAGAGAACAGCCTGAAAAAAGGAATGGATAATGAATCTCTCTCTCTCTGTGCCTGCTTATCACAGTAGCCGGCGGATGTGGCGATAATTCTTGGACTAACCCGCACTTGGGGCAAGCGCAAACGATTGGCGGTAAAGTGGCACTCGTAGGCGCCGCATATTCGCAGCTCTTCGTAGCTAAAGCTGAACGGCGGCCACCACAGCACCTCAATGGGATCCGAGGATTTCACGGCGTCTCCTCGAGCGTCCCACTGCTCGATGATGTCCCAGCAGAAGTACAGCAGCAGCCAACATGCGAGTATCAGGCCCGTGAATACAATGACCCAAAGGCGTGCCAGTCGCATGGCTACGTTTCAGCCAAGCCAAATGTATTATTTTCTCTGTTTTCTATATTTTACTTGTTGGCCCGCGGATTTAAAAAGCCGGCACAACCTGCAGGCGGCGATTTTCAGTCAAAACAGCTCACAGTGTTGTAAAACGAGTGTCTGTCGGCAAGCGGCGTACTACACACGTACCACGGCGTACTATACACGGAACTGGTTTTGTGTTGCACTGAAATACGATATATTCCAAGAAAATGTTGCACAGCTATTTTTTCACCAGATTTTTTGGTATGCAAAGGGAACTGAACAGCTTTATTACTCTTATTTCACTTCTAAATATAACTTTTATGTTCAGTTATTATTTACTTTTATATATTTTTTATATTTTTGATTTTAGTCTGCTCAAATTTCAACGACTTCTCGGTCCAAATCAGTGCGGCAGAAGTGATTCCTTAAACCGCACCCGATCTCTAGTTCCATTCCGAACTGGCTCAGCTCGACGAACTAGAACTATCGGACGATAGCAGATACTTATTCGGATACATATTCGTCACTTTTTAAGCAACATATTGAATAAGAACTCATGAAATATCACATTAATAGCGTTTGCAAATAAAATAAAATAATAAATAATAAATTAAAATATAAAAAAATTAAATTAAAAAAACTAAAACTATCGGACGATAGCAGATACTTTTCGTCACATTTTGAGCAACAAATTTAATATAAAATTACATTAATAGAACTTGCAAATATTTCCAATATTTAATAATAAAATAAATACAAAGTATTGATATCAAAAACAATAAACCCATAATCCATCATGCTCCATCATGCACGACTGAACGTGTACGCCTGAACGTAGAGCTGTCACTTGGCACTCTGCTGCGCTGTCCAGCACTGCAGTACGTCATCAAAATATTGTTCCATTTACAAATTGCTCAATTAAGGGAACTGCAGCCGCAATTAAACCACTGAAAATCAACGACAAATATGCGAGGGCCAGCAGCCGCTTATAGCCAATGAGAGTGGAGCCAAGGGACTGGGCACAAAATGCAACATTTGGCATTAATGGACGGCACGAAACAGGCAGAGAGCAAACATTGACATAACACGTCAACGATTGAGTGGCGGCGCAGGCAGCCACAGCCACAGCAGCAACAGCAACCGACCATACGGCGAGCTATTGGGGAGCACAAAGCATGTGTTATGGCCACAACGCGAACCCAGGGAGATGCTGAGACGGGACAGCAGGGGAGCAGAAAGCTCTCCACAGCCAGCAGCACGGGGGGAACTGGGAGGCGCAACTGCAGCCAGCTGGCAGAGCTGCTACTACTGCACCAGAGAGCATTTCAAGAGCATACCGGAGTTTGTCAGGTGCGTATCCAGCCATCGGCTAAATGTACAATTGATTGGATGAGTAATTCCCCTGCCACGTCCAATTTTTAGTCACCTGCGTAGTCGTCACTGCACGCGAGAGGGCGGCTCGTTTGTGTGCCGCTATGGCTTCAACGGAGTGTGTGCCTCACTGCCGCTGGACGGCGTCTCGGATCGGGACTACGATGCCCACGTGGCCAAGTATCACGTGAATCAGCTGACCCGCGAGATGCCGCCCGAGTGGGGCGTCTATTCGGCTGCCCAGAATCTGCCGGCCGTCCTCAACGATCCGTCGCGTGGCAAGCAGAGCAATCTGTTTACCAAAAAGTGGGGCGAGCAGTTTGTGGAGCGCGCCCACGTCCCAGCATCCACGAGGCTGCCGGACATTACCCATGCGGACTTTGCGGTGTATCTGGGCAGCATTGGGAAGCGCTATCGCTGGCACGAGCGACGGCAGCAGCAGCTGGAGCGGGACATACCGCAGGAGAATGGCACGGGAGCAGCAGCCATTGGCAGTCCCACGCATTTGAGTTCCGTGCCGGATATATTCCTCAAGTCGCAGCTGCAGCTGCATCATGCGCCCACCTTCAAGCAGGTCTTTCCGGACCTCATGCAATCCTCGGAGTCGAGTCCTGCCACGCACCAGCAGACGGGACGGCAGCTGCAGGAGCAGCTCAGCCAGTATCTGGACGTTGTGGAGGTGAAGATAGCCCAGCAGGTGTCCCAGAAATCCGCCGCCTTCTTCCATGCCATGACCACGCAGCATGCCATCCTCGCGGAGATGGAGCAGGCGGCCGAGCAGGTGCGGCAGCTGCGTTCGGCCCTCGCCCAGCTGCACAACAGCTCCGTGGTGGATAGCTTTAGGGTGCTGCGCTATGCGAAGCGGCGCCAGCACTACAATTTGACGCTCGACAAGCTCCGTTTGATGGCCACGGTGCACAAGACGCAGCCCATGCTGCAGCTGCTCCTCGGCACACAGGACTATGTGGCCGCCTTGGACCTCATTGGCACAACGCAGGAGATACTCTCGGCGGAGCTGTTGGGCGTGCACTGCTTCAAGCATCTGCCCATGCAGCTCAGCGAGATGGAGAAGCTCATTGACAAGATGCTGACCACGGAATTCGAGCGGTATGCCGCCTCCGACCTCAACCGACCGCTCACGCCCGAGGGCCTGCTGGAGACGGACAGCGTGTGCGCCGAGGAGGACAAGCTGGTGGCCATTGTGATGGGGCTGCTGCGCAAGCAGAACTTCTCCTTCGTCCAGTCGTACCAGCAGGAGGCCATCGCCACCATTCGAGCCATCATCAAGCAGCTGCTCATCGAAGTGCTCGCGCGCAGCGACAGCGACCAGGAGATCAGCCTGACGGGCGCCGGCGAACAGGCCCTGGAGCTGACCCTGCCCGAGTGGATCGCCCTGCTGCAGCGTTCCAGTCAGGCATTGACCTCCATTCTGGAGCGGATCAAGGCTGTGGTGGGCATCATGCAGCAGACGGCCGATGCCGCCGTTGGGGCGCAGGACACCGTCAACCTGATCGATTCGGAGGCCTTTCTCAGTGCCGGGCACCACGAGCAGCTGCGCTCCCAGCTGCAGCTGCTGCTGCAGGCCGTCTGCCACTACTGCCACGAGCGCTGTGCCAACATCGTCTCGCCCCAGAGCCTTGAGCGGAGTTCGGCCAGCGAGCAGGAGCTCGCCCAGCTGTCGGACATCGTGGAGCAGTTCAGCGAGACCACGAAGAGCATTTGTGGCGTGGCCAGCGTGCCACTGCAGCTCGCGCTCAAGGTGCAGGCCTCCCGCTACGCCCAGCGATTCCATTCCGAGCACAAGCACAAACTGTCGCTGCTGCTCGACCAGGAGCGATGGCGCCAGGTGGACATACCGCACGAATTCCAGCGCATCATCGAACGCATGTCCGCGGGGGACTATGCCAAGCCCGAGGGCTCGCTCATCAGCAACGGCGGAGTGGGCGGCAATCCCGTGCTGCTGCTGGAGGGCAAGCAGCCGTATGCCTTGGTCAGTGCCTCGCTGATGCTCATCCAAATGCTGTACGAGTACGGGGGCAGTGCCCATCGTCTGCCGCTCCTTGCCAGCTATCATGCGCGCAACGTGGTGGATCTGCTGCGCTGCTTCAACTCGCGCAGCTGCCAACTGATCATCGGAGCGGGCGCCATGCGGGTGGCGGGACTGAAGACCATCACCAGCACCAATCTGGCGCTGGTGTCGCGCGCTCTGCAGCTGGTCCTGTGGCTGCTGCCACGGCTCAAGGAGCACTTCCATGCGATGAGCGGCTACGAGGCCATCGAACGCGACTACCAGGGCCACATCAAGGAGATCGAGAACAAGATCCACGGCATCGTGTCGGAGCGCGTGGCCGCGCAGCTGGAGGCGTGGGAGGCCCGTCCGCCCATTCCCTCGCAGACCTTTCGCCACATCTCGCGGCATCTGGTGAAGCTGCACGAGGCCATTGCGGGCGTGCTGCCCGAGGCGCAAATCCACGAGATCTACGGCGTGATGCATCGCAACTTCAAGGACCGCCTGAGAGAGCAGCTCCTCAAGCTGAACATCAACAACAATGGGGGGCCGCAGCATGGCGTCGTCACCTCGGAGCTCACCTTCTACATGGAGACGTTGCGCACGCTGAAGGCACTGCCAGCCCCGCAGCTGGACAACGGGATCCTCGAGGACATTTGGCTCTACTGAAGTATTCCCATCTAAGGCATCTAACCTACCCACACACACACCTACACACACATTGTTTGTTATACCCATGGATGGACGTGTTCAAATGCCCCCCACCCCTGTATTTCTACGTTATCCTTGTTTTATCGTGTCTTAATCTGTACTCCGTATTCCTTAATCCACGCATAAGTTTTATGTTCCGCCCGAAAACGCAGAAAGGATTTTGCACTTTTTGTAATAATTAAGATGAAAGTTGGAAGGGAAGGAAAGGGAAGGCTTATGATTAAAAATTTTTAAAATATTAAAATTAAAACTAGTTAATAATCAATTCAATTGTGGGGTAATGTTTGCAAAGGATTTCCACTTAAATTTCAACTTCAAAATATGGCAAATTCCCCTCTGGAAAATCCCAACGGTACGCGTTGGCCTTGTGGCGTTGCCAGATCAGTGCACTTGTTGCCAGGACAACGGTACATTATTTTTAAAAATGACCAAAACAAAACGAGGAATTTCTTTTAGTAATTTTCTTGCCATGCAATGCGCTGGCCGCAAATCCTTCACACCTGGCACAAACGTCTACTGCGAATGTTTGAGAAAAGCACAGAAGGCGGCGATAGTGCCACGCCCAGCATCCAGGACATTGCCGGTCGATTGGCCGAGGAACAGCAGCGACTGCGGCAGCTGGAGGCCAGCTCCACGCCCAAGGAGAGGACATTGCTGGTGCTGGGCAGCAAATGTGTGGTGAGTGGACTGGTGGGGGGACTGGACGCCTCTTGGGAAATGGAAAATATAACATGGACTTTTCTGCAGGGAAAATCCACAGCCATCAATAAGTTCTTTGATCGGGAAGAGCACACAACGCGTCCCACGTTGGCCTTGGAGTACAGCTTTGGTCGCCGCATTGGCAGTGGCCGCTCGCCCCAAGTCATGAACGTGTGGGAACTGGGATCTCTGGACAATGCCGATCAGTTGCTGGAGGTGCCGTTGCGCACACACGGCCTGCAGCAGCTAGCAGTGTTCATAATGGTGGATCTGTCGCAGCCGCAGCGCTTCTGGACGGATCTCGAGTGCGCCTACAAGGGGCTGAGGGACACATCGCAAGAGCTGCTGGCACGAATGACACCGCAGCTGAGGGAAAGCCTGGAACAGCGCACCCTGGAGCGAGTGGGCCAGCAGAATAAGGAGGATCTGGGCACGCTGGAGCCACTGCCCTTTCCCGTGGTGATTGTGGGAGGGAAATACGATCTGTTCATGACTCTGGATCCATCGCTAAAGAAGGCCATCTGCCGCTGCCTGCGGTCCATGGCCCATCACATTGGTGGCGCGCTGCTCTTCTACTCCCAGAAGGTGCCGAAGCTCGCGAAGGTGCTGCGGGACACCATCAGCCATTTGGGCTTTGGCTCGCCCAGTCATCCGTTTCGCTCGCATGTCACAGACCACAATGAGCCGCTGTCCATTTGGTTTGGCACCGACAGCTGGTCCCGCATCGGCGACACGGCTGTGCAGAGTGTGGAACGCATTGGGGCCACCTTCGGGGTGGCTGTGCCCCAACTGCAGCTGGAGAAGCAGCTGCAACAGGCGCCCCCGGATCCGGCAAAGGATCCAGGCTTCAAGGAGTCCCTCATCGATGAGATGCGCGCCCAGAAGAACGAAGAACTCGCCACGATCATGAGGGATGTTCTGCTCAGGGGAAAGTTTGAAAGTGTTCAGAATTAAATCTAGAAGTCCACCCACTAAATGTCACTGTAACGTAACGCTCTCGCTCTGTTGTTTGTCGAGTATTATACGAGTATTATAGCAATCCTATCATGGAGGCGATCCCGGCTAAAGGACGCGTCATAAAGATCTTGGGGCGCATTGGGGCGCGTGGTGCTCTAACTGAAGTTCGCGTGGAGCTGCTCTCTTTTCCGCGCATTCAATTCCTGCAGCAGGTCAAGAGTCCTGTCCGCCTGGGGGACATTGTCAATGTGGAGGACAACAAGTTGGAGCATGGCCCCTGGCAGACATAGACTTACGGACCCCCTAACGACAGATGCGACATAAAGGCAAGTTGGGTGGCGCCACTTTTGGCCAAGAGCAGACATTACAATTTTCTTTCTGGCAGCGAACAGAGCCACAAGCTGCAATGAAAACCAACAAATTCATTGCAGACTTTGCATAATTTTAAATTTTTGTTCATCACTGGATCCGCCATAAATTGAAAATGGAAGCAGAAATAATTAAAAATAATGTAAATAAAATTAAATTAAATTCCCAAAGTTCTGTGATTCAAATTTGGCGGCCTTTTGCAGCAGGTTGGCAGCACCTTTACACAGAACAGCTGTGTTCCAATATACCGTTTTGTGGCGGCAGCAGCAGCTTCGCTGGCAAAAAGGGTTTACAATTTCACCCCCCAAGCCAAGCGCTCGGTATCGCTCGCTCGCTCGCTCTCTCTCTCTCTCTTGCTTTTGCACTCTGTTGCGGGCTCCAAGCGAACGTCGAGGTCGACTGCGTTTCGTCGGTTCCCCAATATTGGCTGTCGGCTGCCACTGCCTCGTAGCAGCTCCAGTTGCTGGTGCGCCGTGCTCCACGTCGCGTCGCAGTTGTGCTTCGATTCGATCTCTCTCCCTGTCCAGCGCTTGGCGGCTCCAACGTGTGTGTGTGTGTGTGTGTGCGTGTTGGCCATTTGTGTGTGCCTGGTGTAAATCTCTGGCGAATCTCTCGCATTAAACACCAACAAATATTCTAATTAATACTAAAATAAACCATGTGAGCCGTGCTTCAGGCCTTGCGAGCAGTGCCCCCAGCATATACAAAAATTAAAGCCTCTTCCGCTCCGTTTGCCGTTTTGTGTGGCGTGGCGGCGCTGGTTTCTTTGCTCCAAAAAACAAAGTAAAAAGAAAACTTCGGCTCGTGAAGTTGGCGTTGTGTAATCACTCTCCGAGAGTCGCCCTGAAGTTGGAGTTTATTTGCTTTGCCTTTTGTACTTGTAGGTTTTTTTTCGTAATTCGTTTCGGCACCAAACAAAAATATTTTTAAATTGCTTTTAAGCTTGTGTCGGTCGTGTGCGTGTGTGTGTCGGTGTCGGTGTACAAAAAAAGAGCCATCCAAACTTCACTTAAACTTTAAAACTTCACTGCACAAAAGAGATTCGGAGAGTTCAAGTCAGTGGCGCAATTCAATCACAGGTGAGTCCCTGCCAGTGCAGTTCGAATGGAATTAATCAACATTCAACACTCTCATAATCATATCTTGCAATCGTAGTGCTCCAATTTTGGTACTCCCCTTTGTGGGGCACACACACACACACTCATTTTTTTGGTGGCACAAAACAAAACACCAAATTATTGATTTTCTTCTGGCGCTCTTTTTTTCTGCGATTTTCCTCCTGTGTTGTGTTGTGTGTGTTTTTTGCTTGCGTGTTTGCATGTGTGTGTGTGTATTTAATCAAGAACAGAAAAACAGTTTTTATGCAGCTTTACCAGCTTACCGCTAGCCAGGGGGGGAGGGAGGAGCAACCAGGAGCTAGTGCTGAGTCGTGCAAATCCAAAGAGCGGCGGCGGCGGTTACGACGACTCAACGCATTTGCATTTTGTCACATTGCCAAGGCGACGGACGCGCCATATGGTCGCGCGAACTGATGCCCTACTTACTTCAGTTTGGTTAAGGGCATATTTAGTTTTCGATGTGGTTTGGCATTAAACGGCAGAGAAGAGCATCAGCCGCCAAACGCAGCGCTCTCACACTCTACGCTAGCTGTTGCTCATGTCTCTCTCTCTCTCTCTCTCTCCCCTCTCGTTTATCTTTTATATTGTTACATTTTAGTCGAATAATCATATTCCTTTTCACTGCAGCGCATTCAATTGCCGATCTTGCCTGCAACTCGCTTTTAATTTCGTTTTTGTTGGTTTCCTTCTTCTTTCGCCTGCTGTTTGTGTACGTTGGACCTGCGCCGCTTGCATTATTGGGATCTCCTCTTTGACATACTGTTGGTTGTTGTTGTTGCTGCTGCTGCTGGCACGCGTTCGTTTTGGTTTATTTATTGCTTTATTGGATCCTTTAACCCCTCCACTGGCGTTTTGTTTCTGCTTCGAACTTCGAACTGCGCACTTTAATTTAATTTTTCCTTATTTGGCCATGCCCACACTTGGAATATGAATAACATACAGAAATAAAATCATTAATTGCCCTGAAGCTGTTTTTGTTTTTTTTTTGGCATTGAAAAAAGAGAATCAAAGCGAAAAGCGCCTAAAAATATTACTTTTTGCTGCCATATCTTCTTTGCTTTGACTTTGACCCCGAGGGCGTGGAAACCAAAGCGAATCTATTTTGTGGCCGTAAGTATTTGTGGTGCCCCCAATGATTAATCATAATAATATATATTAAGCCCACCGTTAGTCCCTGCTGTCGTTTGTCGGTTCATTGGTTGGCTGGTTGGTTGGTAACAGAAAACCGAAAAGCGCTTCTTAGTCATTCAATAACCTGGTTTATGTGCGTTTAATTCAGCTTACTTTCGAAAAGCACAGCATTATAATGGCTACGATACAATGACCTTCCCTTCCTTCCGTACCGACAGACATGTATGAATATGTATTACCATATGGCCTGGCCTGGCCTGGCCTGGCCAATGACTTGCACTCGAAAATGTTAATTGAACCATGAAAGAGAGTGTAAATTAGAGAACGTCAATTTTTCCGCACATAAAAACAACAAGTAAAGAAATCTGCTAATTAAGGCGCTAAAAACTGGAATTTTTTTTTTGCAATATAATAAATAATGAATGACAAATGGCACCCAAAAATAAAAACCAAAAATGAAAAGGCGAAAATCAAGCAAGAATCTCCATAAAAATTAAGAGCAAAAACTATGTGGGCGGGTGGACAAACAGCAAGGAGGGGGATGTACGCGATCGGTTCTCTCCAGTGCTCAATAAACATTTATTATTATTAAATGTCAAATATAATTTAGAGAGGACGGCAATTTGTCCGAGGCGAGGGCGTCTGCCGCACAATGAATTATTCTCCGTCTCTCGTTTCTGGATGGGGGGAAACTGGAAAAAGGTTGGGGTAGGGTACGGTAGGGGACTACTATTTGCATAATCCCTTCAATTGAGACTTTTGGGCAGAGCATTTAAGAAGGGAAATCTGTTGGAAGCCAGGGGTAGGGCCATGGCTTGAAACCCACCTATCCCAAAGTGATTTGCTTTCTGGCCAACCGGAAACAGCTTTCAAATATTGAAACCACACTCTAAAAGCTTTCTTATCATCGCACATGTCACAACCCACTCACAAAATGTAACCTATCCAATGTTTTTGATAACAATAAACCTGAAAGCAGTGGAGAAAAACGCTGAAAGCAGTGGGGGAGAGGAAACCCTGTGAAAGCTGCGTGAAAAACACTCTAGAGTATTGGGGAAAAACAGTTTTGGGTCTGGTTTGATTTGGCTTTTTTGATTTATTATTACTAAAACAGAAATCATATGCGCATATACATATGTATATGGTGGGTGGGTGGTTGGTTGGTTGGTTGGTTTTCTTGGCCCAAAAGCCCCGCTTGGGGCTGCGACTGTTTGTCTGGGAATTTATCAAGATTTCGACGACGGTTCCGTCGCTTCATTGTCATGCGGCATGCTCGTAAATCTAATGACATCTGCATACAAACATATGTAAGTTCGTACGTTTGATGTGTGCGTATTATGTGCATATTACAGATGCGTCTCCATCCATGACATGACTCCCATTCCCCCATCCAAATGGCAAATGTCAGAGAGTGTCACTGGAGAAATGCAGAGGCGCGAAGGCCCCGAAGGCGTGATGGCAAATGTCAGGAAAGGATAATGTAATGCCATCTGTTGCCCTTGTGGCTTAACCAGTGTTATGCATCTCCTAAAAGTGGGTGGTGGTGACTGGTGACTTCCATTTCTTAATGTGATTTATGAGAGGAAAAGCGTTGGAAATTCATCCGAACAAAAATCGACTTTAAAAATTATTATTGCTAGAAAATTGATATGACCAGTGTTGGTTAACTCTCTTATTATTGATGGAACGGACAAGAACAGAACTAATTAGTGTTGGGCAAGAGAAATAAGACTTGCAAAAATTGCAGTGTTGGATAATCACAATTCACAGTGTTGGCCAACGCTTCTACAAGTAATGCTATAACACAAATGAAATCAAAATCGCTTAAACATGGTTGGAAACCACTAAGAATCTGAAATTACATAAATTAAAATGTTGAAAACTGTTATAAAAATGCATTTAAACGCTTTTTAATTTAAAAACTTTATCACAAACGATGTCGCTCCCATAAAACGTATCTCTGGCTGAACTTTTTAGCGGAAACTCTACCTTTACCTTAACTTTAATTAGCTTCTTCCCAAGCATGACCGTGCGCTGACCCTCGGGGAAGCCCCCCTTGGCCTTAAGCAGCAGAACGATATCAGAAATCAGTGCCCTGTCCAGTGGCCGAAAGGTAGCCGTAGCCGTGGCCGTGGCCCCCGCGTTGCATACAGCACAATGAACTGCAATCTAAATTCCCCGTGAACGTGAATGAAAGAAATGGGAAGCGATGGCTGTTGCAGCTCACTGAAGCATCAAACGACGACGACGACGGCGACAACGAAGGTGACTTAAAGTTGGCAGCCACACCACACGGAGGAGAGCCTTGAATGAACAACATCCGACTGCGACTACGGCTACGCTCTGGGGTCTCTTTGGGGGCTGGTCTGTCGCCTGCCTCTGCCTTTGCCTCCTCCAGCAATTGCATTCTGTGAGTGCGTGCGTGTGGTGCTGTGTATCCGCAAGATACGTACTCGTACTCGTACTCGTACATTCTGCTCTTGTGCTCTATGGTCATAAATGAGCAGCCAAGCAGCACGACAGAAGCAGCAGCAGCAGCACTGGAAGTGGGGCTGCTGCTGCCTCTGGGCTCTCGTTCTGGGTCTTGTTCTGGAGATGGAGATGGGTAATCGTGTCCACAATATACATATATGTACGTGTATCTGTACACTGGCACCCCCACTCTCTCCCTCTCTCTCTCTCCCTCTGTGTGACACAAACGTAAAGTGTGCATAACTTTTAGTAGAGCATGAAAAATTAACTTTAATTTGATTGAAGGCTGGGGTTGTCCCGTTCAAAGGAAAGGAAGGAGCAGAGTGAATGCTGTAGGGTGTCTCTGCTGTTGCTGCATTTCCATCATTGAAGGCAATTAAAGTGTGTTAATTAAATTGTGATATCAGCTGAACAATTTGCCAATTAAGGCCTAACGATGATGGGCATAAAGAACTTAAGAACTAAATTTGGTAGAGCAGAAAGCCGGAAGATTCTCCATCTTTTCCATCTGCTTAAGTGCAATATTAGTTGCCATTCCCGACCTACGTCAAGTGTCAAAAACTTGGGATAACTTTTATTGAGTGAAGTGAAGGGTTGGTTGCTTGGTTGCTTGGTTGCTTGGTTGCTCTCCCAAAGAATTGTTTTAGCTTACTTTATTGCTGGCTGCACCTTAGTTTTCCCCATTTGAATCCTTTGGCAACCTGACCTGCGTCAAAACTGTGAAGCTCAAAAGTCAAAACAGTTTCGGTTTTTCTCACGTTCCGCACTCAAGGAAGCGGCGCCCTTACTGCCTGCCTGCCTGGCCTGCCATCTGTCTATCCCCAACTACGTGAGCCGGATAATGAGCAATTTAGCAGCAGGAACGACGATCCCAACGAAGCGGCAACGAAGCGTAAAGGATGAGCAAGGATAATGCCACGCAGACACTTGAGGCAGCGGCTTAGGTCAAGCGTTTTCCCAGGGAAATTTGCATTGAGGGATGTTGCTGTGCTCTCTGCTGTCTGCTGACTGCTGACTGGGTGGTGTTTATGCTTTATGGAACAATTAATATGTCAGTCGGTGGTCGGTGGTCGGCGGTCGGTGGTCGATGGCTTATAGACAGATTTGATGGGGTTGTTGCCGTTGCCGCCTGAGCGAAAAAAATAACCAAAATCCCAAAAACCCAAGAACCAATTAGAACGAGAACTGTCAACATCAGGCACGAACGCGCACGAAAGTTTTCCTTCATTTGCTTGAACGGCAAACGGCTCGTGTGCGGCACGTTTTTGCATGATTTCCGCTGTTGCTGTTGCTGCTGCTGCCGCACCCCCAATAGCTGTCGCAGGGGGAGGGGCGTTAACGAGAACGAGAACAAGGACACTCCCTGGCATTTTGTAGGCCGTTGGCTGTCGTTGCCCTCGAGCGTGTGGCACATTATCCTTAAGCGTCGCTGCGGCAGCCGCTTCTCCGCTCTATATCCGAGAGCTACAAGTGTAAAATGCTGAGAACAGCTTTTCCCCACAGCCTGCGAAAGGAGAGCAACGGAGCGAAGGCGGCGCCCGAGAAAAGCGGAAGGAGACGTGGACGTGAAACGTGGCGCCGCGTGTTTCTGCCTGCAGTTCCCGTGGGAATTTCCAAGAATCTCCGCATCCGTCTCCGTATCGTGGGCGTGCGAAATTATTTGTGTGCTTCGTTGTTGGGTCTGTGGTTTGGGCTTTCGCCCCCCTCTCTCTCTCTCTCTCTTTCTCTCAGTGTGTGTGTGTGCTAATGACAACCCTGTTTAATAGGGTTGTGGTGTGCTCAGTGGCAACTCTGCTTAATAGGGTTGTGGTGTCTTGTGCGCGGGAAGCAGGATTAGCAGTAATTTCAGATATTTTCGAATGAAAAAAATGAAAAAATAATTTCCATCGCCCCGCAAAAGATTTTCCCCCATTGAAAATCGAATCCATTTCCCAAAGCGTTCTAATTTCTTGCGTGGAAAGTTTTAGCAACTTTTTTTTGGGCTGTGCAATCAATTTCCAGTTTATCCAGTGTATCCTTGGGGCAAACAACTTCTAAACCAATCAAGAGTTTTCCCCCTGCCCCTGCAGAAAAGAGGTGCAACACCCACGTGTATCTACATATCCGATTGCAAAGCAATCAACCCACAAGATACAGCACACAAAAAAAGAAACAGAAATAGAAACGAGAGAGAGAGAGAGAGAGAGGAGGAACTTTAATGGACATCCGGCTTTTATTATTCCTACTTTTATTATTATTATTTTTATTCCACCTTGAAGACGGTAAGGTGTGGAGCCCAGCCCCACGATGTGGCAGTGGCAGAAGAAGCACCTCAAGTGCAACCACAATAAAACAGAATGAGAACGAGAAGCACACACAGGCACACAAGTACGAGGGGAACACAATCAAAAGTACTCGCAGATGTGGCTGTGGCTCGGGCTCCGGCTCTGGCTTGGCTGGCCTGTTGGATGCGGATGATGATGTTGCCGAGTATTTTGCGTTGGCAAAGGAAATGACTTTTGGCGTGGTCGAAAACCCAGAGATAGCGAAGAGTGGAAGTCACACAGCCATAGACATGCCACATGCCCCAGCTTGGGGGCACCACAAGAAGAGTTAGAAGTGGGAATTGTGGCAGCCTCAGCCTCATTGAGTGTCTGACGCTTTTTGGTTTATGGCTTTAACTGGCAGGAAGATTAACAATTGCTGCCAGCTGCTGATGCTGCTGCTGCTGCTGCTGCTGCTGCTGCTGCTGTGGGTGGGTGTGAGTTGGCTGGTTGGTTGTCTGTGGTTTTTTGGGGCCATCATTAGTCTTGTGGCATGCCCCCATCGATAGCCAGAACAGCGGAACGAACAGTGGAAGACCAATCAACGCTGTGCCGCGCCTTAAGTCGCTTACTATTTTCTTTATTGATTCACTTGTGGGGCATTGACTAGCCCCACCTTCTATTTGTACCCCCCATAGACGAAGGCAAGAGTGTAAATTTATCGCGTATGTAAACAGAAACAAAGGATAAGCTAATTAATTTTATTACCAATTAAATGTAATTGTAATGTAGTCGCACTCTAGGAAATGTACGCAAAACCCACAGAAAAAACACACAGGGAATTTGTAGGCAATTTAAGAGATAATTAATGAAGACCGGGCCGAGGCTCTGCATAAGGAGCGACCTTAAACAGGGGTTCAGTAATTGAGATGTTAAGGCAGAGACGTTTATTAGAAGCAAAGAGCTTTGAATTATATTAGGAATTGATACTGAAACAATCAGCTCTGCTATTCAATCCTATAAACTAAGTTTTAATGAAATTTTTGGCCTTTATTCATACAAAACTTGTAAATGAACCTGAAAACTCCTCAAGGAGAAGATAAGAAACTACTTTCCAATCACTTAAAGTCTCTTTCCCGCTGGTTTCCCTTAAAGTTCTTTAGATTTCTGTACTCCAGTCTTAAAATACACACCATTTGACATTTGCTTGGCAGTTTTTTCCGTTTACTCCAGGGAAATGTAGTGAAAAAAGTGGGAAAAAAACGAGAACTGGCAGAAAAAAAAGGGAGAAAAAAAGAGAACTGGTTGAAAAAAATGTGAGAAAAAAAAGAGAGCTGGTAGAATGTGAGAGAAAAGAGAAAACTGCAAGAAGAAAAAAAAAAATGATTGCATTAATGCAATTTTAGCATCTCTTCTGCAAGCGAAGTAATGGAGCAAGAGAACTTTAGCGGACACGTTCCGCATCTGTATCTGTGTCTGTGTCTGTGACTGTGTATCTGGGGGTCTGGGCCATCCTCTGGAATCGTTCCCAATTGCCGGGCAAATGACTTCGACTCCACCAATATGCTGCAGCTGCAACTGCAACACAGCAGCAGAAGCAGAAGCACAATTCAACTAAATGAAAAAGGACGGGGGCGGAGTACTGCCGCTGCTGCTGCTTCTGCTGCTGATGAAGAAATGTTGTAAAATGGAATTGCATTACACATTTTAGATGCCATTTGTGTCGGCTGTGGGCATGGAGCCATGGTGGGTGGAGGGCGGAGGAGAAAGGCGGCAGGCGGCAGGCAGTGGAGTGTGGCAGCCACAAAGCTGATGATGCGCAAACAAATTGGATGCCAAATGGTTAAGCAACGCAGTGGGACAGGGAGAGAGCGGGCCATGATTGAGATATTTATGGTTATGGCCAATATGGATTGATGGATCCATAAGCTACAGTTCTTTTTTGTTTGTTTGTTTTTTTGTTTGCATGCAAAAACTAATTGGCGAAAGTTTTTACTGTGGGGTTTGGAATGTAAATGAATTTCAAAACAGAAAACGTTGAAAATTTAATGATTAACAGAATAGCCCAAAGGCCTTAACTAATTGAAAACTTGTTGGCCCTGGCCCTGCACGCTGCCAATAAAGTTCAGGTTTTTGCTTGAAATATTACCATTTTCCTGGGGGGTGGCGGACAGGCGCACAAGAGGCATTCCCCTGTGATTCAATTTTGTTCTAGTTTCAGGAGCATAATCAAATTAAATTCCAATAAAATTCCTGTTCGGTTCACACGCTCCATGCCACGTATGCCTGCCCCTGCCCCCCCCAGCATTTCATATCTGATAATGCTGGTATTTATTTTTTTAGCGCAATCTACTTTTTATATTGCCTCTAATCCGATAAATGCTTTTTAATTGCATTTGCAACCTTATCCCAGGGACACTTGAAAATGTGTTCATGCCTCATGCAAGAGCAGGCAAGAGAGGAGGCGTGCAACGGGGTGGCAGATGGAAAGATGGAAGGTCGAAGGGCGTGTGTGCTGCAACCCTTGGCTAATTGCCTGGGCGTAAAATGTGTCGTCGAAGGACGTGCAACCCCTATACAACAAAAAATAAAACCGTGACCTCCTGTGGGAGACAAAATTGATAAAAAATGAAGGATGCGATGCAACCACTAATTTTTTGTCGGTAGATTAGATAAACATAAATCTTTATAAGAAAAATAAACACAAATTGAAGCTGGGAATAAAGTTTCAATGGTGAAATTATTTTCATTTAATCTCTCACTTTTCTCACTGCATATTGTCATATTCCCCAAAAGCAAAAGTTCATTCAACTGCAAAGCAAACGTAGCTTAAACCTGGGATAAAGCTCTTTCACCTGCTTGGCAAAGCTTGTAAGCCTGCAAAAAAAAACCACTCAAGCTTTGTCATTCAGCTCTCCGTCTCAGCAACGTCTCGACGTCTCAAGAACCCCCCCACTCAAGCAATGCCTCAGAGGCCTACAAACATATGTTTCTTAGCAGCTCGTAAATCCCACATACTCTTACACACATGCATATATATGTATTATAAAAAACAAATTGTGAACACGAGACAAAATATTCGCGCGAGGAGACGGACAGACATCATGACCCTAATGACTGTGGGAATTTTTTTGTAACCAACCGCCGTCACTGACATTGCCTCCCTTCCTTTTAATGTATGTATGTACATACATACATACATATGTGTGTTTAAGAAAAAAGAGCAAGAAGCTCTTAAGTTCTTATTAAGAGCACAGCTTGTGCCGAGGCGGCACTGCCAGCTTTAAAAAAAATGTATTTGAATTTGTAACCGACATTTAAACTAGCTTTGAAACTTGCATTTATGTCTTGTGAATTTTTAACTAATTTGTGATTTTTATATTATTTATTTCAGCATTTCAAGGCACTAACTAATTAGAGCCATTTCAAGGTAAGTTTTTAGAATTTTTTAAAATATATTTTATAGAGAGCGAAACAAGTGCAACAATTGTAGGAATACAAAACGAACAATTAAATATAAAATTCAACTTGCAGAAAAAACACATTATAATTGTAATAACATTATAAATCTAAACAAAATAATTCCCTAATAAACCGGCCATAATTCTACGAGTTACTATTGAAATTCCCATAAATCGGCGAATCCTTTGAACCCGTTAATAAAACGATAACAAAGGAATACAAGGACCATCAATCCCAAATACCATGCACTACAAAATCCAGGACAAACGGATTATGCCATATAAAAATAAATAAAATTCAAAAATTTAAACTGCTAAAACCAACATCATTTATGACAAATAATGCCTACCAATTTGTAGCTAAACTGCTTTTCAATTACCAAAAGTTCAATTGATTTGGTAATTTGCCTGTCTTCCTTCCCCATTTTTGGGATTTACAAACAAATTATCCAACAAATTGTACGATAATAATAATTGCATTGCCATTGCCTCCTTAATAACAATTACTGTCCGGGGATTGAGTTCGATTTGGATTGGTTCGGATAGGATTACTCATGCCTCCTCCACCGCGGGGCAGTTCGCGGTCGAGGGGCGACGGCCGACACACATGTTTTGCGATGAGTGACTGTTCTGTAAACCGCTCAGTGATGGCTGCGCGTTTTGCCGCATTTTGATTGAAATTTTGATTAGGTTGCACATGCGGTGGTGCGGCTTTACCTCCAGCACAGCACAGCACAGGCCAGCCCAGCCCAGGCCCCATTCTGACATTGATTTCTCCACCCACTCTGCCAGCCATTCTTCAATCTGCAATCTCTACTTTCCGTTTGCGGCTTTGTCTGGTTTTTATCTTTTGTCTGCTCATTGCAGGAAGGAGTGTGTGTTGTAGGAGTGGGAGTAGGAGTACCTGCTGTGGGAGTGGGTGTGGGTGTGTCTGGGCTATGTGGTATCCATGGCCTGAAGTTGGGAGGCCCTTTATGCTGCAGAAATTTGTTTCATTTTAGACGATAATATACCCCAGCTGACTACATACATTATTATATGTATATATATTTCTTGTGTACCTTCTGCTCTACTCCAAATATTCTTGGTAGCATTATTTTTGTATGTTTTTACCTGACTTTCTGGGCTCTACCTGGGCTCGTTCTTCAGATTCGTTGCATTGCAATTTTTCGCACGTTCCAATGTTATTCTCTGTCTTTTCCCTCTTTAATCTCTTGCCTCTCACACACACACGCACACGTGAATGGAAATTTATCTAGCTCTGCGCTCTCTTTTTTTATCTGGCATTCTCTTAAGCCGCGCTCTTTGAGCAAATAACGACCTTGTCTCTTTCGCTCGCGCGCTTCTTTCTCTCTCGCTCTTTGGCCCGATACGATCGATCATTTGGCATTGTTGTCACGGAATTTAGGTTGGGCCACTTATAGTACGTTCGATAAGTTCAATTCGTTGATTACCCCGAACATTGATTATTGCCTAGTTAATCAGTTTTTTTCTTGTTGTGTTCCGTTCTTTGTTTTGTGACATTTCATAATCATTTCACGACGATCCACTGCATGGAGTCGCAATAACTCTCTTTGGCGCGTCACTCTCTTTAGTCCACAGCGACAGAAGAGCACAAGAACACAATAACAAAAAAAAAACTGGCAGCTGCAGAACTCAGGAACCAAGACCAACTGGTTTCCGGTGCACTACAGTCGCGTGCACGGGGTACATGGATTTAACCATACAAAATCCAAGATCACATTAGATCTCCTGCTTACTAATTGTTTTGGCAAACAGCTTAAATACTTCGCTGGTCTTTTCTGCGGAATTTCAAACCAGACCTGATGCCATGTCTTCCACGAACTCAACCTTAACCGCATATCTACTATCCCACCTACTGATTATCTCCTTACCAAGCTGTGATCTTCAGCAGCAGCGCATCTGTGATTCTACCTAGCCCACTCCCATGAGTGGCCACATGGCCATGGGCGTAGCTAAGATCGCTGCAGAGAGGGGTTTATTCACGTGTACTGCAAATACCTATGCCTACATATATTCTATTGCCATTATTTAGCTGAGCAAACTTTACGCGCTTCTTTAAGTCATACATATGTATGTCCCCTCCTCTTTATCTACGCCCCTTCGTGGTCAGAGTTTTATCATTGCCGTCACCAAGCCAGCAACAACAACAACAACTACATATAGCAAACAGCGCAAAGCAGAGGTGAAACAGAGTGAGAGAGCAGAAAGAAAGAAGAAGCAGCAGCAGCAGAGAACAAAAACCCGTAACTCTGACGGTTGCCGTTGTTGGTAGTAAATAAGACAGACAGGCACGAACAGGCACACACAGATACAACCCTGCCAACAGCTGCTGTCGCTCGCTGCGCTCTTTCGACCGCTCTCTCCTCTCTCTGACTCTTCTCTACCGATTTTCATTCGACACCGTGTGCCGCCTGTACAGTAGAGCAATTTGAGCCGCCGCTGTTACTCAAAAACCGTTGCCCCGGATAAACGTGTCGTTCCGTGCAGTCTCTCAAGTATCGATGTCCGCGTAAAGGGGGGGTTCGCGCACCACAGTTATTTTAGTTAGTCCGAGTGCTTGGCCACAGATCTTAGACACGATCCTACGGCATTCAATTCAATTCATCCATCCATCCATTCGGTTAGTCAGTCAGGGTTAAGTCAGGGAAGAGGTTACAAGAGGTCTGGGGAGCAGTCGATAATCGGTATTTATCGTGTTTTTTGCGCGATTTTTCCCCCTGCATTCCGTACCGAACCGAACCGAACCGTACCGCGTCATTGTTGGTGTCTTGCTGGTGTATTTGTGGAGTGTTTTCTTGGAATCCAACGCCTTTGGAGTGTACATAAAATATATTTAAGAAACGTTTGCAAATAAAACAAAAAAATAGCCACTCGGAAGAGCGACAAAAATACAAGTTATATAAGGCCGAAACCGGATTTATCATTCATACGACTACGCCGAGACCGTGTGGCATATATTATATACGGATCGGATCGGATCGACTGTTGTACAAAGTATCTATATATATATATGTGACCAAAACAACAGAACTCTTGGATAAACAACAATAACCCCACGCTCTGCAATCCGCACTGAAACCTCAACCGATATTTAAATGGTAAATTTTTAAACACAAAGCAGAAACAACAACGCGCAAAATCTCAGTAAAAAAACGAGTTTTTTGTGTGAAATCAAAATTTGCATATGGATTTTGTTGTTGCTGTTGCTTTGACATTTTGCAAGAAACAGTAAACATAAAAGAAATATTTGGAATTTTTGTACAACTTTCTGTTTTTGGTTTTTGACGTTTTCAAAGAGTTTCACAGCAGATGGAACTATCAAACTATTATATTTACACATTTGCGCAGCTGTCGAAACGTGCGACACAGCTGCAGATGTCTTTGTCTCTACAGAAACTACACTTTAATGGGAATATCATTATGAGGATCGAAGCCTCATTAATTAGCCATTAAATGATAACCAATATGGCTACAGATACTTCAGCTAAAAAAACCTAATAGAACTTTGTGTAATTTGCACTTGAAACTGGCAATTTGGGGAATGGCGTTGCAATTAGCAGGTTGTTTCGACATCTACTATAGTTGCGACTGACTGATCCCCACGTTCTCGCTGCTCTCTCTCACGTCTCTGATGATGAATCATTATTAATTTTTGCATGACTAAAGCCGAGGTTTTATATACATACAATAAACAATATAATAAACAATAGAGAGCCCCGCCGAGGTTGACAAATTAATGGATAAACAATTGCGAAAATCTTCTGAGAATTCGTATAGTAATTGAGACAAAAAAATACGTATAAAATACTTTTTTTGGACAGAACTTTGTTTTGCAGTGTCTTTTTTTTTGTTTTTTATAAAAAATGTAGTTTATTTTAATGTCTACTTTGTGGAAAATGGTTTCGACTGTCAACTGCATAAATTACGCGGGAAAACAAAAGGGGGTGTGGAAAATAGGGTGAAACAATTTCCCATTGAAATGAGAAATGAGTTGGCGTGGCCAAGAAGAGAGTGAGAACAAACCGTCGAGCTGGAGTCGTGCGAGAGTGGGTGAAAATAAATTATAATTACATTGTAATTAAATGCAAACTTTGGCCCCAAAGCGAAAGCCACACAGAAAAGAGAGTTTTCACCACAATGGAAAAATCCACTCTAATGCAATGTTCTCTCAGAGACAGACAGGCAAAGAGATCCATCCAAAAGGTTTTCCCTGATTATACATAAAAATAAATCTCGACTTTAGTTCATAAAAAACTTCACACACAGCAGCAGTGAAAAAAGCCATTCAGAAACATTCCACAAAAGAGAGAAAAAAAGGTAGAGAGAGAGAGAGAGAGAGGGAGAGAGAGAAAAACTGGTAACAAGACAAGAGGCAAAAAAGTAAGAACATAATGCTTTATGGGTTGGGTGCAGTCGGGTTTGCTGCAGCAGAGAGGAGGTGGATAGGAGGATAGATGGTGGGGGCAACCGGTTCTTCGGTGGCTGCCACTCCACAGTGCTCCACACACACTCCAACATTTTCTCACATGCCTTTCGATTATGCCAAAGCGACTGACTGCATTCTTCGAGTCGCGACTCGCGGACTCCAACTCGGACTCGGACGCCAGCGAGCGGCTTTCGCTAAACTGTTGGCTAAAACCCAAACGACCTGGCGGAGAAGAGCTCCAGCTTCAGCTCCAGCTCCATCCCATCCTCAAGCTACAAGTTCAACAAACAGCAGAGAGATATACGCCAGAGAGAGAGAGAGAGAGACCAGAGAGTTGGTCTGCTGCTGCTGCTGTGGCTGCATAAAACTTTAATTTCATGGAATTTCCTTTCTATTTTTATGCAGCCACGCAGATGATTAACCAGCGAGCAGGCAAAGACAGCCAGCCAGCCAGCCAGCCACTCAACTCAAGAACACGGGAACAAGTCCAAGACCAAGACCAACACCAAGACCAAGACCAAGTCCAAGTCATTGTTACCACTTGCCCCATGCTGCAACTGCGCCAACGTCTGGGGCCATTAACTTGGCAATGCGTCTGGGGGACTCGGCATCCGTTGGGGCAGTCATCTATTCCTTGGATTCATTCCACATCTAAGCCAGCAAAAAGGAAATTAAAAATGCAAAAAAAAAAGATTGGATAATTATGCGATGTAAACGTTTTGTCATTAAGTCTGCGCTTAGCAGCCAGATTTCCTATAGAAAATCCTGCACGAGTATTTAATGATGATGGGGGCATAAAAAGAGATTTCTCTCATCCGCAAAACATTATCTAATTCCCCATTGGAATAGAAACCCCTGCTGTAAATATTAATTAAGGCAAGGACTACAACTTGGCAAAGTTCTCTCAACTTTATCATCATTCTTGACACCTTGCCTGACTTGACTTGACTGTCTGTCTGTCTGTCTGACTGTCTTTCTGTCAATAGTTAACCAGAGCCTTGGCCATGTCTTGGCACATTTCATATTAATGCCAAAAAGTTTTGCAATGTCCAACACGCAAGCCAAAATGGTAATAGCTTGGCCTTGAGTTGGCAAAGTACAGAGCAGAGCCATAAAAGCCACAGCAAAAGAACTTGGAAGAATGTCAAAGGGCATGTACGTGCAGAGCATTTTACCTGCAAGAAAGGAGTTAAATTTGCGTTCTGTCAGTGGGTTTCAGGCATTAAATAAGCAGATTATTTATGGGGCTTTCGTGGATGTTCTCTGGCTTTAAACCTTATTAGAAGAGGTAAAGATTTATGGCTAGAACCGCGCTCTAAAGCCATTCGGATTCTGTGTTCCCTTAACATTCCATAAAAGTGGGGCTTCTCCCCCCTTTAAGCTCGTTTTCTGTTGAACTCTGATATCATCATCATTATGGCTGTTTCCGTGGCTGATTGGGGGGTTCTCTGAGCAGAGTGTAGCCGTAGCCACTTCTTTGAGCACACAACACACTTCCTGGGCAAACACTTGCCACACCTGTTCACATTTGCACTGCCCCCCCAAAAAGTAGGGGCACCTCCCTCCCCACCACTCCAATACACTGCAAGGGCTTCCTGCTTTACTCTCGCTAATATGTATATTCGTTGTATGTATATTTAGTGCTGTCTATCGATTATTTACCCACCTGTATTTGCAGTCTACTTTTGGGCGCTGGCACCCCCGGAAATTGCCACAGCAATTGGCCAACATTCACAGCTGTTCTGTGCCATCGAATGTGTGGCGAAAATAAACAGCAAAACGGAAATAGTCACATGAAGAGCAAATGTAACTTTGTTACAGTTTTGTTGTCCCCCATTAAATTGATTTGCGCGTAACCCCAATTTTCTATCCCAAAAACCAACGATTAACTATGACAATCAGAGCAGAGCAGAGCCGAGCAGAGAGACAAAGCCATACTACAGTGAGATAATGCACTGAGAGAGATACAGTGAGAGAGAGAGACCTTACCTTAGCTAGACAATTGTTAAGAGTTTGTTTTGTCAGGCTTCGTTGGTTTTAACAGGCCACACGTTCCCGAGCCCCCAATGATGACCTTTACAGCTATACAAATCGGTTAGATAACTATCTGAACTTCGTACATCAAAAAACTAAGTTTCATTCGCTGTTGATGTCACGTAGCTTTCTGTCCAGACAACTTTGTGGGCAAACAAACCAGCTGCTGTCCCCCTGGACTTTTGATTTCTTATCGTAGTTGGACCAAAACACAAAGAACACTTCAACTAAGCCTGTGTTTATGCATGTCTCCAGGGTAAATATTATATCCAACTTTTTGTGTGCTTTGATTACATGAAGATTCTGTAAAGATCACAAGTTAGAAAATTCAAGGGAAATTCTGGGATAAATGTGGCTGCACTGCCTTGGAAATTCTATCCGCAACTAAAGACAGAGAAATATCTCTTTGTGGTAATCTTTTAAGCATATTTCTCGAATAACAAAACTTGAAAGTTTTCTTGTGGCCTATGCAAAGCATTTCCCAGAAAATTATCCAACTGCAAGGAATGTCAGAAATTTCTTATCATCCATTATGAATAATGTATTATGTGATTTTTCTTGTTCTTCTGCTTCGGCTGTTTTTCTCGTCTTTCTTTTCCAATTGACTTCATGTGTTTGGCTTTCAATTGAATTTTGCATAAATTAAAAGCTTTAACACTCGAGTAAAACTTGTTCTTTGAAGAAGAAAGAACCTGTTTCCCGCCCCAAACACTCTGCTGGCAGTGAAAAATATTTGATAATATTTGGTTATGTATGCCACATGGAGCATGGTGCGTGGAGCATGTAGCGAGGCGTTCTCTGAGTCATAACAAATATTTGCATAATTCGCAAAAAAAAATTCCAGAGAAAAATACATAAAAGAGAGCTAGAGAGGGAGATAGAAAGAGAGAGGGACTTCCTCTGATAGATCGATACCTAATTTGGTTTGCATCTGCTTCAAAAACAAACAAAGGATCGGGACACGAACCACAGAAAGAGGTTCCTGTTCCTTTTCTTTTCTCTCTTTTTTTTCTACCTGAAAATCGTGGCAAATCCAAGTGACTTTTGTTGTGGAGCAGCAGAACGGCAGACGGCAGACGGTTCCACACTTAACAAGGCTCGGGGACGCCTCCAATTCCGATTCAAAGTCCTGCTCCTTTGCCACGTGCACTAGTGGAACATATGTAAGATGTCCTTTGGCAGGAGTAGGGGCTAACAGGACGATAACAACAACAACAACTGCTGGCTGGCTGGCTGGCTGAGTGTCTGGCAGCCGTCATCCATTCAAGCGACAGATGCAAACAATTTTCGAAATATACAGAACCAGAAACCCGCTGAAAATTGAGTTTCCCTTCTGCCGCCTGTCCATCTGCATGTCTCGTGTGTGGACGACAGGATGGTGTTCTACTACCACTTATGCGAGTGCCTCTACAATACAGGATATACATACATACATACATATAATATATACATATGCATGCATGTGTGTTTGCGTTTCTCTTGTTTCTACTCACGCGTTTCAGCGTTCATTCGTTTATTCCTTTGTTTTAATGCGTTTTGTGACTCCTTTTCATACTTCCGTTCGGTTCTTTTTGAGGTTTTCTTTCAAGTGTTTTCTTGTTTTTTGTTTGGGGGGATTTTTGGGATTTTTTTTTTTTGTCAAAAAGAAATGGGATGTGGTTAAGAGAGAGAGAGAGAGCGAGTTAGGGATGTGTTTATAACTGTATTATTGGTTTATTAGCTTCCAAACTGAGCCATTTCAGCCACTGAATGTTCAGTCCTTTGTTTAAACTGTACTTGAGATATTTTAAAAATTGTGAAAAATATTTCAAAACAAATGGAAATAGAAGTTTTTACTATGGTTTCCAGAATTTTTAATCTTAGTGGGAAAATGATTATTTCATTTCAGCTGAAATTAATTTTCCCATGAAATGAAAGTAGGTAAAATCTGTGACCCATCCATAGAGGATGCAATTTCTCTTTCTTTTAGTTTGTTCGCGTCTTGAGATCCTTTGAAATTTCTTAACTGATTTTCCAGACAGTTGGCAGCATCTCTCCCAAGCATCCCCTAGACATGCCCTACCTCCCTTCTGTTCCCTTTATTTTCTCACACTTATTGCCACCCCAACCCCCGCGCTCTCACCTATACATATATATTCCCATATAGCACCAGGTATTCCGTATGAACATAATGGTCAGATCACCGCCCAAATTGACAGCCCAATAATTATGCACACTTTTCCACACAATACTCAAACACGGAATAATGCACATTCCCATTCCCATTCCCTCCCCTCTGCGAGGGTCGTCCCTCAATTAGGACAGGACTCGGCGCCTGCATAGGAGGACATGGGTGCATAGGAATTCCCTACCTCCCTGCCTCCTCAACCTCCCCATTCCCCTCGTTAGTTAAGGGTGCATTTTGGGTCAGCGTGTGAAATATTTAAGCATCTCCCATCCCAATTCCAATCCCAGATCCATGCATGAGCAACCTCTCGGCTGAGAGAGGATGATCGTCTCGGGATTCTCAAGATCAAAAGGATCCTTTCAGCCCAAGAAAGACACTACTCCTTCTTCTTTTTTGGCAAACATTTTCCTACCCTTTTCTATCGAATGAACAAAGTTTGAAATGCGTCACCAGAAACAAACAAAAATTCGCATTTCGTTCGCTGTTCTATAGATTCCCCTCCACGTTTCCCCAGTCTACGGTTACCCTTCCCTACTGTTACCCGCAACCCCTTCCCACTCCCCTTCTTCAGTGCCTCAAGACGATGCTGTAAGATCTTTTGTTGTTTTCGCTTTTATTTACCTTAAATCTTTTTTCGGCTTTGGCTCTGCGATTTCTATGCGCAATAACAAAAAATAGAGAAAGAGAGGGAGAAGCAAAAAATAAAAAATAAATACAGAGAGAGAGAGCGCTACACAGGAACAGTGCCAACAGTTGGGGGAGCAGAAGAAAGAGCTCAGCGCTTCCCCCTTGCGGTTGCTTCCGTTTGATTTATGATGAACGCAGCTTTTCGACTCTTTGTGCAGATTTTTGGCTTCCATCCTCCCCCGCCCCACTAAAGAACCAGCCACCACTTACCTCCCTTAAGCCCTGCCTCCCCCAAATGGGATTATTAATTATTTGTAGAAGGATTACGAATAAAAGCTTTGAATTTATTGCACTTCTTGCGACAAATTTTGTGTCGTTTGCTTGCCAAAAGTTCAGTGTTTGAACGGAAAAGGTTATCTAATTTTGTTTTTGGCTGGAATTAAGAAATATGAGAGTGGATAAGGCACATAATTCTCCAAGTTATTCTCCAAGTAATTCCCCAAGTAATTCCCCCGCTTAAATCCCTAAAATCCTTTGGGTCTCATGCCTCATTGCACCTTCATTATGTCCCCCTAATTGAAGTCATTATCATGGGAGCCACAGAGCTCTCTCCCACTGGCCATAAAAAAAATGGAATGAATACACAAGCAGCAGCAGGAGCAGCACATCCGCGTCGCCTTTTAATTGCTTGACTAAATATCCACACAGCACAGACACACAAAAAACGTTGGCTTATAATATTCCAAAATTTATTTTACAAAACAGAAACGGAAAAAAAAACTAAAAAATTCCCACGACCACCGACACTGCAGCAGAGCAGAGCAGTAGGAGAGGGGCGACAGGAGGAGGAAGAGCATAAAGAATTATAAATTCCAAAGCAGTAGTGAGAGAGGGAAACCCTCACAGGACTTTAAAAGGAAGAGGCACCGCACCAGTCCGGGGTTCAGTGGTGGTTGTACGTACCACTGTTCCATGCCCTTGCCCCTGGTACCCTGGTACCCTTGTCCCTTATGTCTGCCCCCAGACAGTAGCGTCGTATGGCGGGAATAATTATAATTTTATATCATGTACTGGCAAAAAGAAACAACAAAAAAAAAGAAGCCATAGGATGTGTGTATCCTTTCGGTTTCTGTTTCTGCTACTGCTACTGCTTCTGTGTTCCTGACCAACAGAAGAAGAGCGTGTGAAAATGCATTTTCAAGTGCAAGTTTTGACACTGAAAACACGGACATGTGCACAAGGGGTTAAAGGTGAGAATAGATGGCAAGGAAGAACTAAAAGTATCTTTAGGTAATGTTAAACCCAAATCAAGCTACAAGTTTCCTTACCTATTAGAGAGTTTCTCAAAGCGGAAATATGTTAACAGAACTAAAGCTAAAGTACCCGTATATTTGTCACATAATATCCAAAAGCTATCCATATTGTTGCCTTGATTACATAGCAAGGAAGGACTCTATCCTCTATATTATACAAGGAGTAATCATCAGAAGTCTAACCAAATTAATTGAGTTCTTCATTGTTCTGCCAGAATTTCTAGAACAAAAGCTGCAGAATGTGCAAAGCCCAAACCCCACTGCCACATTGCAGATAGGTTTCCATTTTCAACAATTGACAGACCTGCAATTTCCAAGCTTGGAAAATATTTCACATTTTGCCCCATTGAAATTCTCATTTTTGCTCTGGCAAAATCCCATTACAATCCCAGGCTCGTCCTCCTGCCCTGCCCTGCCTTCGTACGTGATTTCCATTTAATCTTTCTGCATAACAATTGCCACCCATAAACCCCTTTTGTAGATTCCACAGACTCGCAGTGTCCCCCCCAGCCAACCGCTCATGGATATTATGGAACTGCAGCAGGATAGCCAGCCTGCACTTTGGCATAGGAATATTGAACAATAAAGGATGCAGCAGCAAAGCAGATGGGGCAGCAGCAGGGGTTGGGGTTGGGGTTGGGGTTGATATGCTGCTGAAACTTTTCTAATGGGATTTCCTAGCTGACAATTTCCTCTCTCGACTCACTACCCACTGGCACTCTGGCATGGCACCTCCCACTGCAATCAACATTCAGAGGCTACCGCCCTCTCTCCCTCTCTCTTTGTGCAACGTGCAACAAGTGTCGTTGGCCTTTTGAGGGCAAAAAATAACAAAAATTAATTACTTTGGTGGCGAACGGGGGCTGGGTACACACCCACTCCACGCTTGAAGCTTGATTGTGGTTATGCAATACAAATTAGTGGTAGAAACAAATATATAGCAGATATATATGTGGTACAGCGCTGTATAAAAAGTGTCATTGACTGTGCTGGTGGCCAGGGTTAATTGTTTAATGCTAAATTAAAAACATGTCACGACATTTTGCAGCAGTCTCCACTCGCTGCTATTCATTCCAGAACCAACACCCTATAGAGGGCATTATGATACGATGACTTATGGCTGGTTTATGGTCCAGTGGGCATAAAACTCAGAGAGTTAATGAATTAATTAGTAGAGGGGCAGACACTCTTTTCGAAGCCTGGTTAAAGGTCAATGAGGGGCGCAGACTTGTTTAATTTGCGGTTGCGGGAGGGAGGGAGGGAGGGGAATGCAGAGACCCAATCGTGAACCCTAAAGAAAAACCCTCTTCAAACACGAACCATCCGCTAATCGATTTGATTTGTTTAACCTGCTTAAATCATGGAAATTAATCAGGGCCAAAATAAATACAAACACTGATAAAAAAGAGTATCTTTGCTTCCTTCCATATTTCATATATGATTATTATTATTATATTTTTTGTTTATCAGCGCATAAATTGCAGTTGGGATCTCTGTCTGATATTCTTGGGCAAACACCACGTACCCACCCGGTGCCCATACACCGTACCGAGATTTTTTTATATTTTTATGGCTGTCGCAGAGAAGAACCTGTTTCGGTTTCGTGTCTGTCGGTCTGGCTTATTGGTTGAATGAACCCTTCCGGTTGTTGGTGTTGGCCCCAAAACACTCTCTGCTCACCCCCTCCCCTCTGATATGTTATAGGCCCCACCTCTTGATCGATTGTGGTTGTCATTTATGAAATCATGCCTCATTTTGGTGCGTGATTTGGTTGCTAGTTTTGGGTTTTTTTCGGCATCGCTTTACATCTCTTTGCCGCTCTTTGGGGCATGAATCATCCAAGTATCTGAAAGTTACAAGTCAAGTGGCTATTTTTTATGCTCTTTTTGAATGCTGAGGCGAAGAGTTTTTCCTTGATTTAATTCGATTTTTTAAATGAGAAATTAAATTAGCAGAAATTCCGAACGTTTATTTGTATTCATTTATTTATTCATGGCAAAAGGTTCTGCTGTACTCCAACCAAATTGGCGCCTCGAGTAAATTTATTTTATATCCAAAAAACATCTCCAAATTAGTTCCTGCCCACTACAGACCATCGCTGACCCACTTTGAAAATTGTTTATGGCCTTTTTTGTTTCGATTAGCCAGCCATCTCTTTGTGGAGCGGGAAAAATGCAGTCAAACAGCATCCCATGCTCCCCATGCAAAGAGTCAACGCCCTTCTTTTGAACGAACGCCTTCTAATGAACAGAGAAAAACCAGAGCCGAAGCTACAGTGAAAACCAAAGCCAAAGCCGAAGCCAACAAATTGTGGGATTGCCCTTGTGGTCACCAAAGAACCCGCAAGAACCAAACAAAACTTTGAGCCATCTTTAAGTAAATAAATTTGTTGGAGAGAACTGGTTTTCGAATGCCCCCCTCCCACCCCCAGCTCCCAGAAGAAAGCAGAAAGTCGCCTCAATGTTGCAATGGAATTTCGGAAAACGTTCGAAACTTTTATTCAGCGCTGCACCAGAGCTGAAAGCACACGAAAATCTTGGATAAGTTGGGTAAATAGTGAACAGTAAGCAATAAGCTCAATTAGGAAACACTGTTTGTGTTTCTGGTTAATTAGCAGGGCCTGGCTAATAGGAAAAGCACTGGAAATGCAGGGAAAAACAGTTCAACAATACAGCAGCACTCAAGGAAAAGCAAAGATCTTCTCAGGTCTTCTCAGGTCTTAAGATCTGCCAGCAGAAAGATCTCTAGACAGTTGGACAAACAAACGAAAAGATTAAACCTTATTTATTTCATTTAAATATATAAGATAATCTGGCCGTAAGCCAACATTGTCTAACTTTAAAGTTTATCTTGTCTAAGTTTAAACCGACAAAAACAGAATGTAGCAAACAATTTCTGTTCATTGTTTTTCCCACCAAAAAATTTCCTGCTAAAATTTAGTAGAAATCACTCAAAAGTCAAGTCAAAGCGCATTAATTTTTTGCCCACAAAAATCAGAAAAATAAAAAGAAAAGAAAAGCTACAAAATTCTGTTGTGATTTTGGTTTGATAATGAAAGACGCTTACGATACTCAGACCGTTACTGATACTACAGTTATCAGACGTAGCGCGTTTACCGCAATATGAGGCATGTGATTAAGTCACAAAAATGTCAGCACGCTGTCGCCGCATCGCTGGGAAAACAAAAGCGCCCAAAAGCAAATAAAAGTGAAATATGTTATATATATTAAACAAAAAAAAAAATAATTTATATCTCTGGGCAAACAATTACGTGAGACAGACACACCAACCCAACCACCCACAGACGTAGGGAGTTCGTTCTTTTTGCTCTCTCGGATTTTTAGTTGTAGTTGCAGTAATTCCGTGAAGGTTGGTTCTTCGAGCGTAGAAGGAGGAGCACTCCCTAGCAGAGCACAGCTGATCTGTTTCTCTCTCTCGCTCTCTCTCGGATTTAATTGAGGGGCGTTTGCATCGGCGAATCAATTTATTCCATTTACTGTTTTACGATAAGCTCCACAAAGTGCTTTCATGTGTCCATAGTTGATGGGGTGGGGAATACCTAGCGTTAGAGGGTCATGTGAGTCATTGAAAACGTCAAGGCAGATAAAGAGAGTTCAGTTCCAACGTCAGACCAGAGACCACTCATTCCACGCTCGATGACTATAACAATCTTTACACACTTTTCGACACACTTTATTTGCAGATCGTCCATCAATTTAATTGAATCAATAATCGAACTAATCAAAAAGCATAACTCAAATTCAATGAACAAATAAATAAACTCAAACCAACGAGCCAATACAATAAATAAATCAATAAAATAAAAAGGAACAACAACAACAACAACAACAACAACAACAACAAGAAACAAACGAAAAGTACGCTGCTGCCATCTGGCAACGCTTTCCACCACTCGAAACGGAAGCTTGTAACGGTTATTCCACAGAATTTACTCACGCCTCGATCCTCACGTGTCTGTGTGTGTGTGTGTGTTGTGTGAGCGTGTAGGATATATACGCTTAGAGGCAAGAGCGAAAGAGCCAGCAAGCCAAAGCCATGGGAAACTCATCGTCACACACGCACGAACCACTGGAGCGCGGCTTCACACGCGGAAAATTTGGTGATGTTAAAAATGGGGTAGGTTCCTCCCCTCTCTCTCTCTCTCTGCCCCTACACACCAACAGTTCCTGTTCTCCTCTCGGGGTTGCACTTGTTTCGATCTCTCTGTCTCTTTGTTGTGTGCATTTTTAATTAATTAATTGCGTTTCCTTTCATCTGTAATAGAAATCCGCCTCCTTTCGGTTTAGTAAAAAATCCCCAAAGAAAATGGATCGTTTGCGTCGCTCTTTTCGCGACTCATTCCGTCGGCGCAAGGATCGTGTGCCCGAATCCTCGAAGCCGCATCAGTGGCAGGCCGACGAGGAGGCCGTTCGCTCGGCCACCTGCTCCTTCGCCGTGAAATATCTCGGCTGTGTGGAGGTCTTTGAGTCGCGCGGCATGCAGGTGTGCGAGGAGGCCCTAAAGGTGTTGCGGGTAAGTGTCCCCATCCCCCCTCTCTCTTCCACTGCAGACCCCTACTAATTATTCCCTTGCCCTTTAGCAATCTCGACGTCGTCCTGTGCGTGGACTCCTTCATGTGAGCGGCGATGGCCTGCGCGTGGTGGATGACGAAACGAAGGGCCTGATTGTGGACCAGACCATCGAGAAGGTCAGCTTCTGTGCCCCGGATCGCAACCACGAGCGCGGCTTCAGCTACATTTGCCGTGATGGAACCACGCGCCGCTGGATGTGTCACGGATTCCTCGCGTGCAAGGACTCTGGCGAGCGGCTCTCGCATGCGGTCGGCTGCGCCTTTGCCGTGTGCCTGGAGCGGAAGCAGCGCCGGGACAAGGAGTGCGGCGTCACGATGACCTTCGACACGAAGAACTCGACGTTCACGCGAACGGGCTCGTTCCGGCAGCAGACGCTGACCGAGCGCCTGGCCATGGCCACGGTGGGGACCAATGAGAGGAGCGTGGACGGGCCGATGTCCGTGGCAGTGATGGGGCCGCCGGCAGCCACCGTCAAGCCGTTCAATCCGTTCGCCATCGAGCGACCCCATGCCACGCCCAACATGCTGGAGCGTCAGGGCTCCTTCCGCTTGAGCACCATCGGCAGCCAGTCGCCGTTCAAGCGCCAAATGTCGCTGCGCGTCAATGATCTTCCGTCCAACGCCGATCGCCAGAAGGCCTTTCTGGCCGCCGCCGCCGGCAATTCGTCGTTGCACACGCCCCTCCGCAGTGTCTCCCCCATTGCCGAGGTGTCGCCGGCCAAGTCCGCGGGAGATTCTGCCGCCGCCGCTGCGGCTGCCGATTCCGTGAGTCAGCTGTGCCAGGAGCTCAGCCAGGGTCTCTCGCTGCTGACCCAAACGGATGCCCTGCTGGCCGCCGCCGCCGGCGACGACCTCAACTTCAACAACAACCGCAGCATCAACCAGAACATCATTGCTGCCGAAAAACAGCAGCAGGTAATCTCATACAGCAGCGCCCCCACGGCACAGGTGACGCCCCGTGTGGTTAGCACCACGCCCACTTATCAGACACTCTCCTCGCAGTCGCCCACGCGGTCGGAGCACAGTTCGGATGCCGCCGCTGCCGCTGCCGTTGCCGCGGAGCTGCCCAACGCAGAGCAATGGCTGGGACAGGTGGTGCGGAGCACATCGCCAGCGGCGGTGGCAGCTCCACCCAAGCGACCCACCTATCTGGCCAATGTGGGACGCGCCCAGACGCTGGCTGCTGGTGGTGCTTCCGCCAGAGGAGGGGAGGAGGAGGAGGAGGCGGACCCGAGGATCCCTTCGATGCCGAGTGGGCGGCCAATGTGGCGGCGGCCAAGAAACTATCGCCAGATATGCCGGTGGCCGGTGGCACTGCACGCTCGCCAATGCATGCCAGGCACAGCACCAATCCGTTCATCTCACCGCCCAAGGCGCCGGCGCAGACATTCCAGGTGCAGCTATAGAGAGAGAGAGAGAGAGATCGATCCAAGGCGATCACGAGGGGGTCAAAGTGTGGTACACTTGAAAAAAACACAGGAGGGGCGGCCAAGCACACGGGATAAAGGGACGCAGGATGCAGGATGCAGGATGGATGGATGAATGGTTATCACCGAAAAGATACACAGATACTTAACGCAGACATAAATAATGTTGAAATATAGAAAGCAAACGCATAAAAGATTCCACACCACCCACCACCAGCCACTTAATCTGCTTTTAAAATAAAAGAAACGATAGTGAGAGAGGGAGGGAGAGATAGAGATGGAGATGGAGATGTAGATGGAGAGCGAGATATCTATAAGCCACACTCTTAGCACTAACTTTAGGCCAGAAACAGAACAATTGACCAAGCTACCAAGTTACCCATAAAGAGACCAGCGCACCCAATCCGCTTTACACGCTCCTATTAAATCTGTATTATACTTTGGTAATATTCCACCCCCCCCACCCCTTCCAATCGATCCCACTATAAGTATAATATATATATAAATATATACAAATATCTGCTATATAGGAAACACTCGTCTTATCTGATTATTATTATTATTTTAATTATTTGCGTCACGTGTGTGCGGAATTTCACATTTTTTTATAATTTAGCCTAATTTTTAAATCTGTACAAAATGTATTATACTTAAATTATAAATATAATTTAAAGAGCAAAACGTAAACAAAAAAAAACTACAAACAAAAACAAAAGCGAGAAAAACTTCAAGTTATTTAAATGGATACAAATTCAAATAAATCAAGCAGCTAAACAAAATTCTACTAATGAAAACACACTGATAAATAAATAAATAAAGTTAAATATATATAGAAGATACATATATACATACATACATACATACATATGTAAAGGACAAAGCGATAAATACATTCGATTTGTGTGTGCTTCATGTGAAATGTGATTTTTGTGTTTCGAATTTTACTCCCCTTTTTTTTAACGCTGAGATGAGATTAATTTAACGTAAATAATTCCATATTAAATTGTAGAATGAAATGCACCAAAACGTTACTGAATATTTGGATATAACTATTCACGACAACTAGTTCAAGCCTTAGATAGACTCATCCATACAACAAATTTAGAGGGAATCCAAGAATTCCATTAGTGTCGAACGATCCAACGATCGCCTGGAGTGCATCGTTCCTATATACATATATATCAGAGGAGATCTATTGTAGCTGTACATATATAATCAAAGATTCGAATCGAAACAACTATTTACATTTTCATTTGCCTTGCAACAAAAATGTCACCGCAGGCTTCGTTTGGATATGGTTTCCATTGTTTCCCCATTTCGACACAGAACTTTTCTATATATTTACACTGTTTAAGGGCACCCTTTAAAGACTTTAATCGAAAGGAAATCTATCTAAAAATTGACAAAATCGTGTCTTTAAATAAAACAAAAATTAATAAGGCTCCAAAGTGAAAAAAACATTAAACATTTTACAATGTAAAAACTACCCCAGAAAATTCTATAAAATTAACATATATTATCATACATAGGAAATGCATATCATATCGTTTCGTTTGACGTTTAGTGAAAATTGACAATGCACACATACACGCATAAATACCTTACAATAACAAACATAAAACAAAAGTAAATTATTATCAAATGCCACCCACATAGTATCTGAGATATTGTGTATTATGTTTATCCGTTTTGTACGACAAAAGTATCGAACAAGAGTATTGAAATACAGGACACGAAATCGTTATTGCATATTCGGGTATTGTGAAGTATTTGGCATTGATTTGAGCGTTAAATAAATTATACAAAAAATCAATTTAAACCTTGAACGTGAATTTGAATTTTCATTGTGGCGGGATTTTCAGCTGGCGCCACCTGTGGGATGGAGTGGGAGTTGTCTACCTAGTTCAATCCGCAGCCGCGTATGGCGCCACTGTGCACTGATGTCTCTCAACTCACTCACTCACCTCTAGCAATCTCTCACTGCAATCTTTTACCGTTACAATTGGCAATGCGCTCTTTGCAAGTCCTCTCTCACACATTCCGTCTCGCACCGCTCATCTTCTTTGCTTACACTGCAGCGTCCAGCTGCCGTGCCGCCATTTTCACTGCATCGTTGCACCGAAATAAGTTAACAAAACAATTAAATAATGTTATTTCGTACACACGGAACACTTAATACACTTTTTCCACTGCCACTGCACATGTTTGAACACTTTTCTGGCCGCGATCCTTGTTTTTTGTGGCAATTATCCGATTTTCATGCATATTTCGATGCTTACTATTGCCCACAATGCACCGCACAACAGTGGGACACTATTTTCCGACGATTTTACCACTTTTCACGGACGATCACGCGGAGCTTGACTTGTCGATCCAATTGCGGCGGGAAAAATGAGAGATTGGCGCCGGTCACGTAGGCGACGGCGGCTTGAAGCTGCACTCACTCTCTCTCTCTCTCTCCTGCTCTCTCTGCTGACAGTTGAGTGGGAGGAGGATGTGTCGGCAACTTGTTGACTCTTAAATGTAGCTGTGGGTGGTGTTGTGTGTCATGTAGAATGTAAGTATAATTTGACCCCTCAACTTTCGCATCCCGGGGAGCCAAATGATAAAGGTGGTAACGAGAGATGCGATATATTAATATATAAGGGGATAGGAGGCACTGCCATAAACGATAAACTGTGCGATGGGGTTCAGCTATATATTTGTGAAGCTCCTCCTCCGAAGACGGCCTCTTTCGTGATTTCGTAAAATATTATATAATGCGATTATAATGCGATCCATTTGGATGGCATATTTAATAAAAATATTTCAATTTTAAAAAGAAAATCAGATTTTTTGTTTTCTCAAAACATTTTGCGAATATTTATAGCAACAAGTTGCGAAAGTTGAGGGGTCAAATTATACTTACATTCTACATGATCCTATTACAAGGGTGCAATCGCACTTGACCCACAACACCACCCACAGCTACATTTAAGAGTCAACAAGTTGCCGACACATCCTCCTCCCACTCAACTGTCAGCAAAGAGAGCAGGAGAGAGAGAGAGAGTGAGTGCAGCTTCAAGCCGCCGTCGCCTACGTGACCGGCGCCAATCTCTCATTTTTCCCGCCGCAATTGGATCGACAAGTCAAGCTCCGCGTGTTCGTCCGTGAAAAGTGGGAAATCGTCGGAAAATGTTGTCCCGCTGTTGTGCGGTGCAGTGTGGGCAATAGTAAGCATCGAAATATGCATGAAAATCGGATAATTGCCACAAAAATCAAGGATCGCGGCCAGAAAAGTGTTCAAACATGTGCAGTGGCAGTGGAAAAAGTGTATTAAGTGTTCCGTGTGTACGAAATAATATTATTTAATTGTTTTATTTACTTATTTCGGTGCAACGATGCAGTGAAAATGGCGGCACGGCAGCTGGACGCTGCAGTGTAAGCAAAGAAGAAGAGCGGTGCGAGGCGGAATGTGTGAGAGAGGACTTGCAAAGAGCGCATTGCCAATTGTAACGGTAAAAGACTGCAATGAGAGATTGCTAGAGGTGAGTGAGTTGAGACATCAGTGCACAGTGGCGCCATACGCGGCTGCGGGTTGAACTAGGCAGTCAACTGTTCGTCCTTCCACAGTGGCCTGCCACATTAAATTTTTAAATTGATTTTTGTATGATTTTTTTAACGCTCAAATGATTGCCAATTACGTATAATTTCATTAATTTAATTAGTTACTTCAACAATAATATTATTTTGTCAGCGAACACGACGTCTAAGTTGAGCGGCTCTCCATCTAGTGTTACAGAGTGTTACTAGATAAGCGCAGCTATGGAATGAGAAGATAAGTTCCTTGCGATTTTTGGATGCTACGTTATTCTGTGGTCTAAAACATCGCCTTAACATAGAAAATACTTCGGGACAACATAGAAAAACATCGAAATTAGATAGCGTCCACAAATCGCACAAAACTTTGACTCTCATTCTATAGGTGGCGTACTGGTGTGTGCGGTTATGCTCCTCAGCACTAGAGGGCGCCGTGTAGCTCTTACGATAAATTATATTCGATAAATATAAATATTCAGAAGTAGAACCTCGCGAGGTTCAAATGTTTTATCTCTTGTTAATTCTCTAGTTTATTGAGAGCACTAAAAAAGGAAGAGCACGACAAATGATGATACATGGGCGTACTCCTGTGGAACAAAAGTGTACCTCCACTGGGTACCTCAACTGTGCTGTATTATTTTCTTAATATCTTCCATTGAAAACAATAAAGTTGACAACAGTTTAACGTCCCTTTGATTTCCCCTAAAGCAGATAAAACAACAAATTGGATAATTCAAAGAGAAAACTATGATTGTGCGACCTGCCCGATCCCCTCTTAAACTAAAGACAGATTTGCATTACAATCTGGCTGCTGCTGTTCCCGCACTTTCCGTGGCTAGCATCAGCCATCAAACATAATTACTTGCCCACGAGGCATGCGCCAGGTGACATTTCAGTGGCTACTTCGTCCTTCGTCCCTCACCGCCCTGCCCTTGCTACCCTGACGTTCATTAAGCGGTGCTGCCAACTTTAAGGAGAGCTTCCTTCAAGGCTGCGTTGCCCTGTAAAGCCCCTCCCTGCCCCCTACCCACCCGTCTCCCTTGCCTACGGGGCATCTTTGATAATGAATTTCGTTGGTGGGCGCCCTTTTAAGTAGACTACAGTTTCTATATCCTGTAATTGTGGCATGGAAAAGGGCATGCTGTGTGCAAGAAAATCTTTGATAAACTTTAAAGTATTTATTTTCATTTAGTTATCTAACGAAAATCCCCCAGAATTATTACACAATAAGAAGGGTATCCACATGGTCTTGGCCGCTTTTATAAATTGTATTAATTGTTGGCACAGGTTAACGCGAAATGAGCTGGGTCTCCAGCCATATGATCGGGTACGAATTTCAGACCCGTTTCAGACGTGCCATCTGCCCCTTGCCCTTTCCCTTCCCAACTTGCACTTGCAGCAGCGCAATCAACTGTCAATGAACTCGAAGCAATTTTGTTAACAAGTTTCTGGTTTCCGGCCAAACGCTTTTCCTTCCCTTTCGCCGCTTTCGGCTCGCCTCTTCCGCTCTCTCTCTCTCTCTCTCTCTCTGTGTGTTTTCCGCATTTGTTTCTGCTTCTCCTTTTTCGCTGCTTTACGTTCAGCAGCTGAAATTTATGTTTATTTTTTGTTCGTGCCATGCAATTTGCTTTTTGATTATGTGGACGCGGTCAGTCGTCGTTGGCGGTGCCTTTACAGTGTTTCGGTGTTTCCTACAGCGTCTCCTTTAAGTTCTGCTGCTCCTCTCTTGTGTGTCTCTCTCTCCCTCTATCTCCTTTATGCATTCATGATGATGGATCTAACAAATAACTCATTTCTATGATAACTTGGCCAATTGCCCGCGTGCTCCGCCACCGCCACCCGCCTAGAACTTTCCTTCGCTTTCACTCTGGCGGCATGGCCTGGCATTGTGTGCCTTAAGTTACTTAGCTTTATGACTTGAACGGGGCGGCGGTACGGGGTACGGGCTACGGGGTACGGGGTACGACTTGCCTCTCGCGACGCAAGTTGCAAAGTGCTTGAGCCAGCATCTAGTTCTAGTTCCGTTTGCATTATTGACACATATCTGCCACGAAGCGTAAAACAGCTGCAGCCAAAGTTAAACATTTTTCATTTAAATGGCAGAGCATTCAAATCAAAATTCAGAGCCAAGCAAAACCAACTCCAAATTTAATTACAAGTTGAGCGCCCTGTAAAATCATTTTGTGGCAAGTCAAATTAAGCGCAACAAACCACAGGACACACACACACACACACAGATGCAGCAGCAAGCCACACGCACACACAGGGAAGCAGGGAGACAGACAGCAAGGCAGACTCGTTATAATTAGCCACTGGCCAGGGTAGTGGGTGTAGTGGGTGTAGGAGGGGGGACATTGGACATTGAGTTTGTAATCCTTTGCTTTGCTGCATTTTGCCTCAATTGCAAATTGCATTTAAGATGCGAGCCAAAGAGCAACGACGATGCGCTTGAGCAGCAGCACCTGCACCGGCCAGTGGGTCTCTGTCTGAGCCTCACCCCCCACTTATCCCCTCCGCCTTAATTGCGGAGAATTGCATCATGAAATTACCACGATCTCTGCGTGTACACTGCGTATACGTGCTGCATGAATTTGCGCAATAAGTTTCACTGGAGGACTATTTCCATTTGGAATCTCAATTTCATCCGTTTTGCTGTTTGACTTTTGGCGTCTTTTGAGGCCTGCCTGCCTGCCGCTTATTTCAATTATGATAATCAATGCCCCCACGCGCCCCCTCCCTTTCTCTAGCAAGTGATTCCAGTGAAACTTTCTGCCCCGCACACTCGAGAGTGTTGGACTTTTGCCTTTCGTTTCGTTTCGTTTCGAGATTCTTTGCATTGGAAAAACTTTTAACGCGACATGTCATGCCCGAGTGCGGCTGCTCCTGCCACGGCTCCAGCGAATGTTTGTGTTGATTTTGCACAGCGCACATTTTTCAACACTGTCAGGAGTCCCCCCACCCTGCCCGACCACGTCTACGAGTAGTATCCGGAAACTATGCACGAGCGCTGACATCATTTGTCATGTCTTCTCCGCTGCTGGTGGTTCTGCAACAAAAAAATAAACAGCGAGGGGAAAGAAAAAACAATGGCTGGGGCTGGGTCTGGGTCTGGGGCTGGGACTGGGAAGGAAAAGTTGGCATGTGGAAAAAGTCAAAAATGGGAAAAATTGCTGACAATGCAATCTGAATTGTGCATAAGCTAAAGTTTGTCAGCTCAGCTCAGCTCAGCTCTGCTCTGCTCTCTCTCTGTGGTTGGGGATGCCGATCTCCCACACGCAGACAGGCGGACAGGCGGAAAGTCATGCATGCGTCTTGGATCAACACTTGGGGGGCTGAGGGTGAGGGTGATATAATGTGATATGCTATGACAGCCCAGCGAGGTGAATGGTTATGAATGAGGGCGGGCTAAAAATGCAAGGAGAAACTTTTGATATTACAGCTATCGAAGGGGCATTGGAAGGGGCATTAGTTGGGTGGGGGGGGCATCGATAAGCGCGCAGACAAATGGAAACCTGAAGCAGCACTGATTGAGGTACAGTGTGTGCCCTTAAATTGTTTTATTTTTCGAAAATTATGCCACATAAATCTCTGCATGACCTTGAACCTTCTGTTTGACATCTTCCGTCTTGGCCAAGGGGCCAACGTTAAGCCTTAACCCAGCATGACACAAGTCAGAGCTGGCTTGCCACCTTGCAACACCAGGCAGGAACCATGATGATTGATGACACACTGCCTCAGCCTTTACAGGCGCTGTCGTTGTCGCTGTCGCTCTCACTCTCAGTCTGGGCTTTTGGGAGGGGAGCCCAAGCCAGGGCCAAATACTTGTTAACACGTTGTTGCTTACGGGTTACGGTTGTGTTGGGGCCGGGCTTCAGGCTACAGCACTCCTGGGGAAAATGTCAAAAGTTGTCAAATCAAGTTGCAGCCCAAGCAGAGACGCTGCTGCTACATGCTGCACGCTCCGCACTCCGCACTGCTCGCTCTCCCCGCTCCACTGTCAGCAGCGACATAGTTTGTGGAAATTATCGAAATTGTATTATGGAAATTTCATGCAAAGCAAATTTTTTCCGTAGTGCTGCTGCTGCTGCTGCTGCTGCCTGGCTGCTGCTTCGTTTTCGTCTTGTTGTGCTTTGATTTTTTGTTGTTGAAAATTAGTTTTTCAATTTTCTTTTGAGCAAAGTGCAAGAGGCCCTGGCCGAAACGAAAAGTTTCTGCCAGCAAGAGAGAGAAACGACAGAAACAGGAGGCAGCAGGACAGGGCAGGGCAGGAGAGGGCAGGACAGGACAGGGCAGGACAGGACAGGGCAGGCCAGGACACTACAGCACCCAAAAGTTATGTGCATATTTATTGATGCAGGGGCTAGATGCTAGATCTGTGCAATATTTTTTAATATGCAGATTGATTTGGCAATCGGAATCGATTTAAGGATTTTTGTTCACTTATTTATTTATTTGCCCCGCGGCCATTTGTCATAGCTGAGGGATGGCCCAGCGAGAGTCTTGACTGCATTTTTTAATTAAAAACTTTTTACAACCAAAAGGGAAAAACTCCGCAGACGCAGCAGCCCCAGCAGCAGCAGCAGCAACCCAGAGTCATAGATAACCCCAGATCCCCATAGATCCCTCCAGGTGCCTGTTTCTGCGCAAATTTATGCCCAGTCAGAGTCCAAGGTACGATATAGCACACGTAGTTAGACCTCGACACCGATTCAACCTTTGCACTGTCTGTGTCCCGGTACCCTTTGCCTTTGCCTCTGCCTCACTGCCTTTTGGTCAGACAATCAACATGTTGCAGGGCCGAGCTGGGCCCAAGTAATGCTCTCGTGCAAGTGGCCGGCACGTAATTGCAATTTAACCCGTTTTGAGCTACACTTAGCCAGCATTTTATGGCACTGAGAGACCATGACCCCTTGCTCGTGTGCTGCTGCTGTTGCTCCTCCTGCTGCTCCTCCTGCTGCTCCTCCTGCTGCTGCTGCTGTGGCAAGCTTATGAAATTTATAAGCGCCAAGCTGCTGATGCTCCTGTACCTCGGATGCTCCTCTGATGCTCCTCTGATGCCTCTCCAGCTACTTGACTGAGGCCACAAATTCATAAGCTTCGAGAGTGTGAACCTCAGGCCGCAGGCTGGCAAACACGCAGTCAGGATTCAGCAGTCGAGAGGACTCAGAAGTCGGTAACAATGGCCTGGCCGGAGCCGGTTAAACAGCCCTGGCAACGCCATGAGTAGCAGCTAGGAGACGTGAAAGCCGAAAATAGACTTAAATTTGAAGTGTAGAATGTGGCAGAGAAATTTTACTGCACTGCTCCGCTCCTAAGATGTTTGGACACATTAAAAATAATCGCAATTCAAAGATAACTCAAAGCAGAGCAAATAAAAACAGCAGCTGGAGTGTATAAAGTGTCCAGCCAGTCGCTGATTAAATTGGAGTGAGTGAATGGCACTTGAAGTGCCGCCAGAAGTGCTGCTGCTCGTAGATTAAAAGCTTATTCAATTTGAGGGCTCTGCAAAGTATTAAAAGTAAAAGTCTAAATGATTAGATTAAGAAACACTTCACCTAATTGTTGATCAACAAATAACTACAACAATTAGCTTAAACTCTAGGCAATAACTCTGCCGATCTGTGCCCTGTTTATGCTTTGAATTTTCTCTTGGTTTGCCATGTGCCATGTTCGTTGCCATTGCACTTTGATCGATGATTGGGGCAACGATTTCAGTTGATTACCCAGCAACTGAAACACAAATCAATTTATCTAAATGTAGCATATATTTTATTTTGTTTTATTTTACTTTATTCTGTTTTGTTTTATTGTGTTTGGGGACTACTCTTTCGTGCCCGACGAACCGAAGCTCGATAAATAATTTATTTCTCTCAGCTGCACGCAAAGGCAAAGGCAACGGCAATGGCAGGCAGTGGAGACCACAAAAATGGATAGACAGAAGGCAAAAACTAGAGGAAAAACTAGAACGAAAAAGCCACACACACGCACAGAGATGGACAGACAGACAGAGGGACGGAGAGACAGAGAGACTGACAGACAGATAGACCCAGACACATGCATGGATCGGAGCTATACAAATGAGACAACACCTGGCCACAGAGAGAACACAGAGAAAGAACTGAAACTGAAATTGAAGCCGAAGCTGAAACAGAAGCTGGAGCTGGAGCTGGAGCGGAACGGAGGAGTGCGCGCTGGCACAAGGCTCAAGTGGATGGAAGAGCGAGAGCCTTGCCACGGCTTGGCTTGGCTTGACTTGACTTGGCTTGGCTTGGCAGCAACTTTGCCTCACATTGACGTGCCGACTGAACCAACTGACTGACTGACTGACATTTGAATTACAAGCAGAGAGAGCGAGCAAGAGGAACTCTCAACACAAACTCAACAAAATGACACGACTTGAATTGGCTGCCAAGCATGAACGCATACAAGTTAGTCGAGTCGAGTCGAGTCGAGCAGCAGCCCAGGACTCTGCACTGCTCGGCCAAGAAACGGCAAAAATTACCAGTTCATAGAAATAAAAAAGAGGAATAAAAAGCAGGAAAAACAAGAGAGACAGCGGCGGAGGCAGAACCAGAGGCAGAAAGGCCAAGCCAGAAAGCCTCGTTAATGAGTTACCCTGTGGGACATGGCATATCATTGCAGTCTCCTGAAACTGTGGCCCAACTGCACCTGCATGCTATATGCCCTGCTGCTCTTTAGCTACAGGATAACAACAGGCAAAACCCGAAAAGAAAACCCAGAGGCTAGGGCCCAGCAAATGGCAGAGAGTGAGAGCCAGAGACTGACTGGAACTTCAAGTTTTATTTCCAAATGTTTTTGTTTATTTATTTTTTGTTTATTTCGGTGCCAGCAAACTAACTGGATAACTTTCCAGTACGCGCACGGGACTGCTGCCCTCCAATCAAATTGCAGGCAGAGCAAACAGAGTCCTAAGCATAATTTAGATGTCACATTGGGGCCGAGCCACTTTAAGTTGCAGCTTCGATTTAATTCGAAAATCATTCCGCACCAGCAAAAAGGGCCAATTCATCAAGGAATTTCAGTCAGCATCAGCGGCTCGGCGCCGGGCAGCAGCACACTGCTGCAGAGGAAGGACCTAGCCCAGCCAGCATGACTGGTAATTGCAGATTTATGACACCCAAAACATGTGGACAGCACGCTAGTCTGTGTCCCTATACAAAAGAAGACACACACAAAAAAAAAAGGGGATGGGACACCAGTTCGAAGGCTGAGATTGCAGTTCAGACTAGTGGATATCCTGTGGCAGTAGGACAGAAGAATATAGCAGCCTACGAACGTACAGACACACCCTTCGAGTACCCTCGCATAGGCAACCAACAAAAAATAAACAACTTTTTTTAGACGCAAAGTTTGGCGGGAAATTTTTGAACGTTTCTGCATAATAAATTCTGAAAAGTGGATTAAAATGGCTCAACAAAAAATAGATATATGTTTGCCCTTTTGTTGGGCCAACCATATGTGAGGGCAGGGGGCAGCGGCTGAGCAGGGGGCAAGGGCATTGGCAAACATTTTGATGGCATATTTTAGGCCTCGACTCGGTCGGTGTGTGAATGTGAAATGCCAAATAAAGCAAATTATTTGCACAGAGTTCTTCTTTTTTTGTTTGGTGATTTGACATTCTGACACTCTGACATTAGTCGCTGTCAGACACAACAATCGATGGGCCACCCCCACACGCCACACCGACAACATGCCCTTGCCCTGCCAGCCCGCAGTGTGACAATGAAATTAGCCTGCAAATGGTGACAAAATTTAAATAAATGCCAAATGAATCACATTCCTACGTCTGCGCCAACTTTATGACTACAAATATGGCAATTTGTCAGAGAGTTCATGCCCCGAAATTGACTTGCAATATGTGTATTTCCTTATACGATTTACTGCAGAGCAATACAATGGAGAGTTAATCAAACACTTGAGAAATGTTCTTCAATGAATTTTCAATTACTTGAGCAGTATTTTCTGCACTTAAGTGTTTTATGTTATTCAAGAGAGGCGATAAGGGTTTGCGGATCAAGTACAAAATAATATTATATTATTATATATTATATATACATATATATTATATATATATATTATATTATATATTATTATTCAAGTGTTTATTTCATATGAGCGTAAAACAGTGAACGGATCCCCAAATAATTTCCTTTTAAATTTTAATCGATACAAAATCACTCCAATAAAATATGGTAAACGGGATTTAAATTTATTTCAATCAATTTTTATTGTAAAGATTTCTCAAAGTATTTTCACTTATCATTTTCACCATACAATAAATGAGGCTGTCTTTGGCTGCGGTGCCTCGCAAATGTAGCGGCGCTTGTATGAGCAGGGTCTATCATTCAAAACATTATAATTTGTGCTAGTCCCCCGATCTCCCAATTCGTCGCACTGCTCCTCACCATACTGATTATTTGGCTCTCCCGGGTACCAGATCTTCAATGTCAGCGGCTCTCCAGTCGAGTGCCAAACATGTTTGCCCTCAATGGCCAGATCATTGCCTGAGGTCCAGTATATATAATAGATATTATTTTTTCTCAGATACTGATAGACCCGATCCCATTCCTCTATGGTCTCGAATGCGATTAATTCAGCATTCATTCGTCGGCATGCTTCGTAGGCATCAAACCAGTTATTCTCCAGCTTCGTTTCGATATAATAGTAACCATCGCCGATCTTTACGAATGGCGCTGGATTTATGTTGATAAATTCAGGCACTCCTAAAACAACAATTGCAGAGCCGTCAGAAAAGGTTAGATAAAGGATTAGATGTGTAGTCTTACCGTCCATAAAATTGGATGTTATTGTATATCCTGCAGCTAGGGACAGCAAGCCCAATAGGGCCAATACTCCAGTATATTTTCGAAGCATTTTGCCTGTGTTGACTGTGCGTTAAATCTCAGACTATGGCTCTTTTATAGCCCACAAATAGTCCCAATCAGCCCTATCTTATCGAGAAGTGCCCCCTGTATTCGATTGTTAACACAGTCATTCAAGATAAATACGAGTGTTAAGACCTTAAGAAAAGTCTTGACATTTGCGAGTTGAGTTGTAAATTCAAACTAAATTTTATTCTTAAAATCTTATATCAGTTTACAAACAATGTATGTGGTACAATTGATATTCCTACATTTACCATGGGTGTTGTTTTGAGTGCATGCAACTCATTGCATACAACATTAATGCTTAGCTCTACATTTGATCAGTGGGATCTCCACTTGTGTGTTGCTTGTTGCTTCTTTCAAACGGTCGTAAATTATCGACTTTATGTACTACTACATTTAAATTGAAAAATATATAGATTGTGTACAGAATCTTTTCATAATGTACTCGTACATCGACATGTTCATGTTTGAACACGAGTATTTGAAGCATCAAACACCTGAGAAAACTTTCCAGGAAATTGCGATTGCACTTACGTAAGGCTTCCCCCGTACTGTAAGCGCTTTTTGCTGTGATTCATAATTTGTTTTATTTATATATATTTTTTATTTATATCTTTTTTTATTTATATATTTTTTTTATTTATATATATTTTTGTATATATATTTTTTTATATATATATTTTTTTTTATTATTACAATTGCCAGAATATAAACGCTGCTGTCTTTGCCTGGGGTGGCCTCTACCATTCAATACATTGTAATTTGCGCTAGTCCCTCGATGTCCCAATTCGTCGCAGTTTTCGGTTGTGTTGCCATTTTATTTGGCTCCCCCAGAGCCTGGAAGTCCAAGTCGGTGCCTGCGGTCCAGTATAAATCATAAATATTATTTTTAAACAGATTCAGATTGATTGAAACCCATTTCTCTGTGGTCTCGAATGGGATTTTGTCCTATTAAATTGTTGTCTACCAAATACAAAGACCCTTATCCATTTAGGGTAACTTTCCATTCTCCCATTGGGCATTGCCCTCCCTCTATGAATTAAGTTAATTTGTTGTACGTGTTGCCTGGCCACAAGGCTTTAGCCAGCTGGAATACTAATGCCCCAAAACTAAAACTAGTTAAACTCTCGATTGATATACTATCTACATTCGTCTTTGCATTAATTTAATCTGATGGCAATTAAAGGGGAGCGTGTCTGCCACAGCCACTGCCCATGCCACAGCCTCTGCCACTGCCACAGCCACTGCCTCTGCCATTGCCACTGCCTCTGCCTTTAGTTATTCATAATCTCCGCATCTATATAGCTGGCATAAATGTTGTTATAATTTGTGTGCGCCTAATTAGTTGACTTTTGGTGTTAGCTAGACGCCATCGCCACTGCCGACTGCCATCGCCTCCTCCACTGACCCAGCCCAACCCAACCCAACCCAACCCGATCCAATTAGTCAGATAATTCAATTCAAATAATAGCAGCAGGCCAAAGATGGACTGGGCACTGCGCCGGCAAAGTATTTGTTTCTGCAATGCAATTGCATGGCGGGTAGAATAAATAGCTGGCGATGAAGGACTCCGATACCCTAAGCGCACGAACCGGAAAGGAATGATGAGTGATTCCTTGTTTAATATATAATGGCATGTCTATTGGCAAATTAAATTAGTGCAAAGAAATCTTTAATCGAAAAATAGTCCACAACATTTATGAAATATTTTCTTAGTGCTCTAAATATTACCTAAAAATATTCCGTCCATCAGAAAGGCTCTTAAGAATCTCCAATGAATGAAGTAGTAAACTTCAGGGCACTGTGGCCTCACTTTTCTGAACCCCAAAATTACTCAAACTTATTCCAAGGGTATCCAAAGTTTTATTTGCCTAAGAAATAGAATTTTCCCGTATTTTTTCTATTGGTTTTTGTGCTTGTTAGCCAGTCGCTGCCCTGCATTCGCTTTGCCGAAAGCCAGCACCAACTAATTTACTGAACCGCCAGCAGTCTGCGCTGCCCCCTCTCTTAAGTCCCAGTCCCAGAATGCAGAATGGAGCTTCGTGATGTGAGTGGGTGCAGCGGGGTAGTGACTGGAGCTGGGTGTTCCCTGGCTCTGGGTGTTGCACACAGCACAAGTAACAAATCAAACGAGTGCTTTTGTAAATTACATTTGAATTATCCGCTCTGCTCTCTGTGTGCCGCTGCTGCTGCTGCTGCTGCTGCTGTGGGGTACGTGCACTGGCACTGCCTCTAACAGTAACCCTTACCCTGCCCCTGCCCCTAACCCTAACCCTAACCCTAACCCTACCTTCTTCCCTTCCCTTCTGCTGTCTGCAGTTTCATGCATTCATTCATTCGTTTTGTGACTGTTCTTTTGCTGCTCGTTCTGTTCTTCGTTTGGTGCCGTTTGCACTGTTTGCAGCACTTTTTGTGTTGTGCTGCCACCACATGGCAGCAAGAGCCAGCAGCAGCAGCAGCAGCAGGAGTAGAAGGCAGCAGGGGCACAGCTACTGCCACTGCTGCCATTTGCAAAGTGGATCAAACAGCCAAAGTTAATAAACACTTTGCTCAGAGACAGAGTAAGAGAGTGAGAGAGAACCATTCCAATGGCTGTCCCTGAGCCTTTGTGTCCATTTTAGTGTCCATTGCAATTTGTATCTGTGTGTGTGTGTGTGTGTGTCCGTGCGAGTGCATCTCTGTGTGCGTGTGTGTTTTTGTTGCCAAGTGAAATTGAATGCAAATAGAAAAACAAAACAAATGCAGCAGCACACAACGCTGAACGGTGGCATTTCACTTTAATTTACGCGTTTTCCGTTTCAATTAAAACAATTCGCCAACCGGGGCGAACATTTAACGTGCATTTGGGCGCCATTAAGTAGGCTATGTATTTGGCACCGCACCCCACATGCCCTCTCGCCCTGCCTGTGTTTTGGGTGCATGCAAATGTGGCCCCAAAATGGCTAATTATTTATGGCCTAAAGGTACGTATGTACAACCCAGCCAACAGCCACCAGCCAACAGCCAACAGCCACCAAATTAAGGTCGTCTCGTCTCTCGTTCTGTGCCGTTCCGTTCCTCAGTCATTTGTCTGATTAACAAGCGGAATCGGGTCACTGAATTTGGTTGGATATTTATTTTCTTTTGGCCAACAACACACATGCCAGGCCAGGCCAGGCCAGGCCATGCCATTGTCTTGCCACATACTTGGCCCAAGTTTTAGTTGTCTTTGGGCCGCGCCTAATGAATGATTCGTGACCTCAATTTGTGGCAGAACTTATGAAGATTCTTGCACTAAGAATTACTCCTTTGCATTAGGCAATGGAATATCCATTAGCGGAATGTCTGTGGGTGTTTGTACGCTCCCTTTTACGATGTGTTTTCTTGAGGTTCCCCCATTAAAATCTTACACGAAAATAACACAAAAGTTCGCTGCGTTATGCCAAAACAAGAACCAGAAAATGAAACGGAACCAAGTTGAACCCCCCAGACTGTCGTTGCAGCAGAAAAACAAACTTGTCATCTGTCAGCTGGTGTCAATGGCGAACGGAAATCACTCGACCTGAACGCCAAGACCAGCCCCCAAAACCGGCGGACAGCTCCAAAGACTCCAAGCCGCATGTCGCACTTTTAACGGAAATATTGAACTTAACGTTTCAGCGAAATGTGATTGCGGGAGGGGCAGGAGAAAAGAAAAGCGGATGAAGTGCAAGAAAACGAAGTCAGACTCGTTGACTTGCTTGAGCTGGTCGTGGTTCTGCCGCCGCTGCTTCTTTTGGTTCTACTCCCACTACTGCTGCTGCTCCTCATACTGCCCCAGTTTGCTCCCTCTTCTGATTCCACTTTTCGTTCTGGTTGCTGTTTCTAGTTCTGGTCCGGTGACATGTGAGCGACGTGGAAATGTACCGGAAATGAATTTTACGCTCAGAAAAACCAATAAAATCTGTATATAGTTATGGACATATGTCAATACACTGCCAGAAATGGGGACTACATACTGATAAAGAGTTATTCGAACTGGAAATAATTATTTTTTAAAGAATGGCAACTATTTCCGAGATATTTCAGATAAATATTTATGTGCCAGATTAAAATGTTAGCATAGTCTTCACTTTTTACTTGGCTGCAGTTCTATGAGCTATTCTGAGGTTTTCGAAAAGCAAATTATTATTATTATTTTATTATTATTATTATTTTATTTGATTCATTATTTTATTTGATAAATGAAATAATTTTATTTATAAAATTGTTAAATCTTATTTTATTACTTTGTTTAATTATTTTAGCGAAAAAAGGGCGAACAAAAGCATTGGTTTTTTCTATGAAAAAGTGCCTATAAATAGTTTCAATCTTAATGCAAATATAAGCGACTAAAATGTGCTTTAATGCAGGAAGTTTGTAAGATTTTTGGTATTCGATTAATTACTCTCTTCCTTAAATATATTTACTAAAATGCACCATAGTTAAACCTTAATTAGAGTACAAATTTCCTTCGACCCTAAGTTTCTTCTGACCACATTCCTTCCATTATTTTCTCAACCAATTTAAGACCCATTTCGTGGCTATATATTTTCTATCCCCAATTTTAATTGCAGTGCATTCGTAGGTGCAATCAAATGTTGGCACAAGGGGGTGGCTGTAGTATACCCGGGAGCGGGATCGGAGGTAGGGAGGGGGCTAGCAAAATGTTAGCAGAATGTTCTTTGGCAAAACAACAAAATGTTTGTGCATTATTTACGCGTTGCTGGCATTTTATGCTAATAAATTACCAATATGCATGAACGTAAAACTTTTGGTTGCCGTTGCAGGTGGAAGCGCGCAAAGGGTCGCGGCGGCAAGGGCAGGAATGCGGAATGAGGCATGGCAATGGGTAGGAGTGGGGCAGCTAAAGAAGTTACCAGCTAAACTGGCACACGGGAGGGTGGAGGTGGCAACGCATTTATTATTTTTTGATATTTTTTTACATTTCGCCCGCACGGCGAACCTGGAAAATCGAACGGAGGGGCGGATAAAAGCAGCGCGAAAAGTCAGGAAAAACCAACTAAACCAACAATTTTTTTTTGTTTTTTGTTGTTATTCTGTGTGGGTGATGTCTGTCTGTGTGTGTGTGTGTGTGTTTTGTGCATTGGTTGACGCCAAAGAAATTTGGCGTCAGTTTTATGTGAACAAAAAAAAAAAAAGGTAAAACTGGGAGAGGGCGGGAGGGCGGTAGGGAGCCAGCAACAATGGCAAACAAAAATCCGGAAAAAATAGCAAATCGTATAAAAATAGCTGAAACACACGCTCGAAAACTCCAAATGCATGGGAAGAGTGTGGCGGGGGGGCAACGATAGGAGAAATGTGAGAAGAGTTCGCCTTGAGCGGAGTGGGAGGAAGGCGGCAGCCTGAGAGTGGCATGAAGCAGAGTGGAGTACGAGTACGGGGCAGGCGATAGCGACTATGACTGGGACAGCTAATGTGGCATTTTGGCAGCAGGAGGTGGCCCGGATCGGATAGCCAAACAGCCAACAGGCAGCACAAACTACAATGGACAAGGCCGCGGCGATAAGCGAAGCAAACGAAGCAGCAGCAGCGGCGGCAGCAGCAGCAGCAGCAGAGAGAGGCGTGAGAGCTGCGTGAGAGGGTGTGGGAAAACAGCTGCAAGCCTTCACCAAAAACCGCTAATTGGAAGACCATCGAGTCGGCTGCACATAGCCCAGCCGGAGGCTGGACTGTGGCAACAGCAGAGATGTGTGTGTGGCAGGAGCAGAGATGCGTGTGGCATTTGGTCAACAGTACTCGCAGGAACAGGGACGCGTAGGGTGGAAGACTGTACACGCACATCGTATGTCGGTTAAGAACTAAATACAAACGGATAACTTGGGGAGCAGTAGCTGCAGAACCCTCTTTAAATATGATCTTTAGAGGAGCCTTTAAGGCAGGCTGCTGCATAAATCAAGTGGCAGAATATTCAGCGATTCTATTCATTCGTAGCCACCGCTCAATTTCTCCCCAGGAATCCCTTTTGGTTTTGAGCCCACGCTCTCAGAGCAAATGCAAGAAATGTTGCACGTTGAACTCAAGTAGCTATCATCCATAAAGATACATATGCATATAGGTGGATATATGCATATACATATACATATATATATATATATATATGTATGTATATATGTATATGTATGTGTGTTCTTTCTTTCAGTTGGCAGGTAAATATGGCTGTCGCTGCACAGATAGCGCGCTAACACCGCTGAACTTTCACCCTTACCAACAGCCCCACCTGCCCCAGCTGCCCCCCCTGCCCCACCGCCTCGTACTGCCACTCCTGTGGCACTCTGTGCTCTCTCTGTGTGTTCTGTTTGCCATCTCTTTTCCGCTGCGTAACCACATTTATGCATTTGCTATTTTTGCAAAAGACATGTAGACAAGCACACACCCCCCCAAGCCCCCACAGCCCCTACCAAATCCCCAGCCAAATATTATTGAAAACCAAAATTTCAAGGTAAACACAGCTGCAGTTTTTGTTAAGGCAAAGGGCCACGGCAGAACTTCCCTCCCTGCCTGGCTCTGGCTCAGACTCCCCGCTTAAGCCTGAAAAAATATCTGCACTCCTTTTTCGGGCGGGTTCGATCCGCGGGGGGTTAGCGTGCCATTTTTCTCTGCCGTTCCGGTGGGGCTCTTTATCGGGCTTTATCGGACCAACGGCATCGTCGGGGGCCATAGCAATTAAGCGCCCATTGTATTGGTGTCGTTCCCTGGCATAATTTACAGAGTGTCGCAGAGTACGTCTGCCGCCGGGGCATAACTCAAGGAAAGCGAGAAGGAAAAGCAACAATTGCGCTGCCTAAGCCGTTGGAAATTATTGGATACTTATGTGGGGCTAGCTGGCTGGCTGGCTGGTCATGGAAATGCATTCGGCAGCGCAAATGCCAGAGAAAACTGCATAAAAACTAGGTGAGAAGCAGACGACTGCTGTTTCTGCTTCTGCTTCTGTTCCTGTGTGTGTGTGAAAATGAATTTATATGGCACTTAAATGCCAAGTAAGGCAATGAAGGTGCAAGTTTGCGAGTCCCGTCCCCCGTCCTGTGTGTGTGTGTGTGTGTGTGTGCTAGCCAAGAAACTACGAAAGGATAGATGCTGGAGCCGAGTGTAAACAAGCTGGCTAACACGGAGGAGAATGGCATGAGCAGAAACACATTGAGAATTGGGGTAAAGTAAGATAAATATTAGCCCATAAAGCGATGCTGAATGCCGTATGATGATGGGAGATTTTGTTGATAGATGGGGACAGAAAGGATGCGGATGGGGGTAGAAATCCGAAGGAAAACGCAGCACAAGATCGATGTATTTTTGATGTATTTGCCCAGCTCCAATTCTTGTTGCAATAATTAAAGAATTACCACCTCAGCATTGTAATTTTATTTTTATAATTAAGAGTGGTGAAAATTCCAAGGCTATTCTTTCATTTGGTTTACTTTTTACCAACCACAGAGAAGCAGCAGCCAGCAGCCAGCAGCCGGCACCTTCATTGCTGCGCTCATTGTTGGCCAGCTGAAAAGTTGGCCAAGACTTGAGTGTCATTGTTGGTGGCAGCAGCAGCAGCAGCAGCAACGGCAATGGGCAACCTTTGCAAGCGGCGCCTTTGGGCTGCTGTGAATGGAAAATTGCTTCGTCAAGTGAACACATTTAATTGCTAACAAGGGCCCAGAGCGGCCAAAGGGCGCCACTGGGTCCCAGCCATTTGATATGGCAATTTGTCCAGGGTATCCCGGGGGCTCATAATTATACGGTAATCAATTGTCTGCTGCAATTAGGAAATGAAATGTTTGCACAGATCTATTTCAGTTATTTCCGATGGTTAAAGTTTTATCTATTTCCATTCCACCCCCCCCCCCCACAGCTGCCAGGAAGGAAGGAATACATTTCTAGACAATTTCAAAGCACTGTTGGTCCTTGCTGTGGACTGTTATTCCCCCGCTGTTGACTAGCAGCTGTTAACCCGCAACAGGGGCTCTCTCTGTAACTGTTGGCGTGTTAACATTTAAGAGAATACTTTTTTCCCCTTTGGCTGGAGCTTCTGCTAGCTAACAGCTGCTGTTGACTGCGGCAGGACATTTTACTCTCTTTCTTGCTTGCTCGCATTTCTGGCTGTCGACGGCCAGCAGCGTTTTACAGTGCCTGGGGGAGGCATAGGGCAGGTCTGGTCTCTACAGCAAAGCCTGCTTTGTAATTATAATAATTGTCATAGAATAATAATTATAATTATATATTAATTATATATATTTTAATATTAATTAATTATAATTATATATATAATATATATATTTTAATATTATATATAATTAATAATAATTATAATATAATAATAATTATGTGCCAGCAAATGCTGAGATAAAACGTAAAGCAAACGCTAACAGAAAGCTAAGTATCTGCGAAATCTGCTAGAAATGAGTAAAGTAAAACTACAGCAGACAGGGACATGCTAAGAACAATGGTACAAATCGAAAGCTGTGCCATATGTACAAATATATATATATATATATATACATATATATGTTATATGTTAGTTTGTTTGCCCCATCAAATTTTCGGGACATAACATTTAATAATGCACTTCAGTTTTGTGCGAACAGTGCCATTGAGGGCTCAGCACGGGCTTGCCACTCTCAGCTACCAGCCCGTGTCCCGTGCCCCCTGCCACTTCCACTTTCCACACCGTCTGACGTCATGCCAAGCCTCCTGGTTACCGGCTTCGTGCCGGCAATTTAATTAATCTGCACAAAATATGCAACACAGCAAAAGTTTTACCAGGCCAACAACAAACAAACACACACTCACACACACACGCACGCACACAAACATACGTATGAGAAGGAATTGCCACAGTTATAACGCTTGACACACAAAAAGAACGAATTATGGCAGTGCAAGGCGAAGACTTAAATACCCTATACACCAAAAAGTCAATGCTCTGCAAGGGATTGTTCCCAGAACAGATATATTTATGCATAGGTAGATTATTAAATCTAGTAAATATTATTCCATTTGAAGGGACAACATTTATGCTTTTATAAGTCCCTAAAACAAGATTAAATAATTTACCCATTTCATTCCTGCCTGGCCAACATCTAAAGAAAATCGGTATACCCTTTAGATAGAGTAAAAAAAGAGTGGGAGGCTGTGTGTGGCTGTTTTTGTGTGTGAATGTGCCCCTAAAAGCAGGCAATGGCAATGCCAAAAGGCACAGAGAGCATCTTCAGAGCATCAGCGGCAGCAGCAATAGCAGCAACAGCAGTGGCAATAAGATTACTTAATTGATTTAAATTTGCTTGTCTTACTAGACACTGGAGTGGGGGGCAGAAGAGTAAGAGCGAGAGCGAGAGCCAGGGAGACGTGGCGGGGGCCATGGTGTTGCACAGTGTCGCAAGCGATAATGAAGTTGTTGACAATGGAGGAGTGTAATGAAAATGACAAAGAGCATAACAAGTGCAAGCATTCGCAAAGAGGACAAAGAACAGTGCACGACACTGAGAGAAATAATAAAGATTAATAACAAATAAAGCGAAAAGTTGAGCTAGTGGAAAACTGTCTGAAACAGAGAGTTGCAGTCACACCTGCCACTAAACAAAAGGATTTTGTTTCCACTTTCCATTCCATTGTTTCCATTTCCACTCAACTTTCTTTCAGTGCACACAGTGCACAAGTTCCTTTTGTTGTGTTGTTGTTGTTGTCGTTGTCGTTGTCAACGCTGCTGATTATGATGAGAATGATTATGGCGGAGTAGGCAACGACAACGTGTCGCATGCATTATATAACTTGTATAATTAATCAAATTACGCTTTAAGGGAATGCCCAATGCCAAGACTTTGGATTCAATTTGGCATAATGCGCTTCTGTATGCTTCTGTATGCTTCTGTGTGTGTGTGTGTGTGTGTTGGCCTGTCTCTGCTGTGTGTGTGTGTGTTTTGGCCTGTCCACTGCGTCAATTTTGCACGCTGCACCATGGAAATGTCCATAAGCCGCCGCATCGCAGCCCAAAATGATGGCCGAGTAGACGACCCCAAAAGGCAACATTTTGTTTGTGTGTATCTGTATCTGCGGTTGGCTGTTATTACGCTGCTCCATTCGCATTCTCTCCAGCTCTCTGTGGCAGAGCTGGCGATGGCGATGGCGATGGCTGCTGCCTGCCTCGTTAGCCCGACCATGCCCCCAAAAACAAGGGACAGGGACCCCGACACAGACACAGCCACAGAAAGAGTCCGCTTAGTCATGGCTGCCAGAGGCTGGCTGCCATCGCTCCATCTACGCCAACACCCGACTCCTATAGTAGCTGCCCCCGCTGCTGCTGCCCCCGCTGCTGCTGCCCCCGCTGCTGCTGCTGCTGTATGTGACTTGCATGCTGCGCTCAGCGCCAAACTTTTGACTTCAATTTGCCCAGTTACAAATTTTTGTCTTCTCTCTCTCTGCACGTTTTTTTTTTCTTATTTTTCGAAACGCAAAACAAAACAAAACAGAAAAATAGAAGCAAAAACCCATCCTAGTCGAAGCCAAGAGCAGCAAAAATGTGGCGAAAGACTCTTGACCAGCGTTGGGGCGACGTGTTTTGGCCACATCATCGTCAGCATCATCATCTAGAGAAATAGCGTCAGCGATAGAGAGAGGCAGGGAGGGAGGGAGAAAGACCATGCTTAGTGGCCATTGGAGCATCGCAAAATCAGCCTCAATGAGACAATTGCTGCTGATAAATGTGCCAGGAATATCGGATAAATGTAGCACACAATAAGCTGAAAATAAAGCAACTCCAACGAGGTTTAAGTTTTATTTAAACCTGCAAAAAAATACGCTTTAACTTCTTTTAATTGGAATATTCACACATTCGATTCACACATTCGATAGAGGCCTTCCTGTTTTCCCGGCGTATTGCTAATTTCCCATAAATTGCTATTTATTTTCTCGCCCCCATGCTCCGCTCAAAGAACGCTCTTGAGCGCCCTTTGAATATCTGGAAACACTTGTGGCCGCTGTCGGGCCAAAGCAAAAGAATGTGAAAATGTCTTTGGGCTTTTGCGGAAATTGGAAAAATGCTGGCGGCATTTTCCTTGGACAGGTCGTCGGGACGGGGAGGTGGGCGAACGGGCAAACGGGCAAACAGCAGGAAAGTCAAGTAATGGAAGGGCGAAGAGCAAAGGGGAAAAAACTGTCAGCGACAGCATTAAAACTAACAGGAATCGGGAGCAGCATTCTCAGCATTCTGCACATTGCCCCCGCATCGAGTGGGGAGTCGAGCAGTCAGTCCCTGCCCCAGTCACAGTCTCGTGTGGCATGCCACATGCAATTCAATAAGAATTTCCCACTTGCCAAGGGTGTGCGGTGCAAAAGTATTCCAAATGCATGCCAAACACTTGCTGCGGAATTCGTAATTGTGTCACACAGAGGAAGAGCGAAGCGGAGCGGAGCGGAGTGGACCCGCTCCTGGCCATAACTATAACCTTTATGGCTGGCTACGTGATTCAAATGGCTACCAGAAATGGCATGGAAAACTCCTCAATTTCTCGATTCCCATTTGTCGCTTAAATGGCAGTTCTTCTCCTCATTATTACATTTATTACATCAATATCCAGTCAACAGCTCAAGTGCAATATAAAAGGTTTGTGATGCGTTCTTTTGGGGGAAACCCAAATGACCAGCAACTACCAGAAATACTATATACAAATCCATTAAAATTTTACCGCATTTCAAACTGAGCGCCTTTTTGGATGGCTGACAAAAGCTGAGAGGAGCGAAACGCTTTTCCTCTTTGGAACCGGAACCCATGGATTTCCGCTCAGACATAATTCCCAAAAAGAGAAACACCACTAGAGCTAGTTCAGATTGGTTTCAAAATGCAGTTACCGTTAGAAATAGAAACTGTGAGCCAGCTCCGTCTTTTTTTTTCGTAGTGAATTAAAAATTTCGTTGTGTTCAATGTTGAGAAAATGCACATTTTTAGCAAGCATCTGGGTATCATCCAATTCAGAGATATTCGATCAAACCTGTTTTGACTAAGGACTAAGGAAAGGTAATTAGTCATGCTACAACATCCTGCGTTGAAATTTGAAGGGAAACTTGATTGTTACCTAAGCATATAAAAAAGTCGCCTAAAATACTCTGACCTGCCATATTTTTATTAGAAGGAAATTAAATTGAATTCACAGAGAAATATAAATGATATTTTACCAAATCACGAAAGAGGCTGTCTTCGGAGGAGGAGCTTCACAAATATAGTATCTATTCACATGCACGGTAGATCGTTTATGGCAGTGCCTCCCATCCCCTTATATATTAATAAATCGCATCTCTCGTTACCACCTTTATCATTTGGCTCCTCGGGATACCAAACATCGTCAGACAAGGCTCAGCATTTGAGAACCAGACATGCTTGCCTTTCACTGCCAAGTCAGTACCTGAAGTCCAGTATTGCTTAAACCTGTTCTCAATAGGTATATAGGCATCCACTGCGCCCATCTCCTCACGGGTCTCGAAACTCACTAGCTCGGCGCCCAGTTCCCGACAAGCTAAATACGCCTGATACCAAGTCCCTGTCTGATTGTTCTCAATGTAATAGTAGCCATCGCCGATCTGCACGAATGGTGCAGTACTTATGTTAAGGTATGCAGGCACTCCTAATGAATAAATAATTCAATTGGGTACTTTCCAATGATTTCATGGATATTTTTAAATCTTACCATCAACAACTTTAGACGTTATATTATACGTTATATCTCCCTCACTGGAGAGAGCGAGAACAGGCCCAAGGCGGCCAGGAATAAAGTGAACTTTGCAGACATTTTGCAGCTACTGAGTTGAGGTTCTCAGAATCTATACCTTTTATAGCAGATTGTGGGAAACATTATCAACATTATTGAGTACGTGTATGTATGTATGTTTGCAAATTTATTATTGGTTTACGATACTCGTTTTTCTAGCGTTTAACCTAATTAAGCTGCATCAAAATGTGAACCCCTATCGCTTATCGTTCTTATAAACTTTATGGAGTCGGAAACGTTTCCGTTGGCTTGTTATTGGTTATTTATGTTTACGTCACATATTGTTGATGGTAAGAATATATTCGAAAACATTGGGAAGTATGCAATATATTTATTTTTCGTTAGCTGTGTACGACTGAACCCTCTCACACCTCTCATCGTCTCTGCCAATGTCTCTTGAGTATTTATCTATATCATTTGGCTCTTCAGACAAGGCCTGTCAGGACTGATTTTGGCATAAATGATAAGGAAACGACAAATATCTTAAGCCGATCACCAAATATGCTGTTGATAATGTTTCCCACAATCTGGTATAAAAGCTATTGATTCTGAGAATCTCAAATCAGTAGCTGCAAAATGTCTGCAAAGTTCACTTTATTGCTGGCCGCCTTGGGCCTGTTCTCGCTCTCCCTCACTGGAGCGTATAATATAGCGTCTAGTGTTGTTGATGGTAAGATTTAAAAATATCTATAAAATCATGGGAAAGTACCTATGATTATTATTTTGTTTATTAGGACTGCCGGAATTCTTTCACCCAAATTCTAACTTCGAGAAGATCGGTAATGGATACTATTATATTGAAACGAAGGAACCTAAGAACTGGTTCGATGCCTCTGAGTCGTGTCGCCGGATGGAAGCTGCACTAATCTCATTCGAGACCAGGGAGGAGTGGGATGCGATCAATCAGTATCTGTTTCAGCGGAAAATCTATGATGAATACTGGACCTCAGGCACTGACTTGGCCATCCAGGGTGAACATGTTTGGTTCTCAACTGGAGAGCCCCAGGAACTGAACATTTGGGGTCGGGGGGAACCAAGTAATAATCAAGGAATCGAGCACTGCGACGTTTTGGGATATTTAGGTACCAGCACAAATTACGATGTGCTCAACGATATACCGTGCGATTTGAATAGATACTATATTTGCGAGGCACCTCAGCCCAAGACAGCCTCGTTTTTTATATGGTAAAATATACAATTTTGCCCCAAACTATCCGATAAAGTCCTGCCCCGTTGACCACTAAGACGAAGCCAGCCCAATTCTCGTTGTATAATTTTGTGAATTTTTGTTTTTGTTTTGTTTACTTTTTATTAAAAATGTAAATTCTGAAAATGCGGAATACCATTGACCATCTGCATGGGTGTGTGTGTGTGTGTGTGTGGGTGTGTTTTGGGATTATATTCTTTTCGTTTGGCTTTCAAATACTATTCCTGGGATGAACATTTCTTGCCTTGCCTTTTCTTTTATTTTCTTTTCCATATTCATTCAATATCGATATCCTTCGCTTCGCTTAGTTTCACTTTCAGTTTAATTTTTACTTTCGTTTTTGTTTTGTTTTTGGATTACAAATATTATTATAATGCTGCATTATGCATGTGTGTGTGTGGGTGTGGTGTGGTGTGTGGTATGTATGTGGGTTTTCGATCACAAAATAAGAACAGAACCAAGCAGACTATTGAGGGGCCATATACATAGACAATTGATACATATGTATGTATGTATGTATGTATGTATATATCCTTATCGTGTACAACTAAATTCCAAGCATAAACCGCGTGACTGTCGCGAGGGTTTTTACTATTACCGCCCTGCATTCTGCGTGGATTTCCGCATTTAGTTGCCTAACACTCACATGTACTCGTATGTATATAAAGTACTACATAATTTACTCGCTAGATCTCTGCGCTGTATTGTTCATATTATATAGGGTTGTATATATTATATATTTTCTAGGCCATACATATATGTATCGTATCCAATATTGCGCCAAGCAAGCAATTCGTTTTGTTCACATCTAAAAGTTTCTTCACACACGATGGAAAAGCATTTTCGTAATACAATTTCTGAATGTTTTTGTTGTTGTTTTTTGTTTTGTTTCTTTTTGGGTTCTTTTTCGTTTTATTTTTAAGGTTGTTTTTTTTTTCTTTATCTTGGGTATTTGTTTTTTGTTTTTGTTTTGTTTTTTGTTTTGGGTTTTGTTTGGCCACTACGCCTCTCAGATGATGTTGAAAGCGATTGGCGTCGTATCTAGCAAATGTTTTTGTGGCTGATGTTGAGCTGTGTCCAACCATGGGGATGAGGCGTCGTCTCCTGATCTGCTGCTGTGATTACTGCTCCTCGTCGCCCAGCTCGTGCTTGATCTTGGAGAAGTCGAATGTCTCGCCAGTGCCGCGCTTGAATATGTTCAACACATCCAGGCAAGTGGTCTCAAAGTGCGTGGTAGCATCGTACGATTCCGAGATGAAGATCTGCGACTGGGCCCCATCGTCGATGGGCTCCAAGTAGTCCGAAATGGTGACAAACTTTTGTGCGATCGGCTCGAGCAAGTCGAGGCCGGGCTTGATCTCCACCTCGGGATTCTCGGTCTCCACGGTGGTCGAGACCATGCCCACGAACCAGCCCTTGGCGGCCACCTGATGGGTGGAGCTGACCAGCGACACGTAAATGTCGGACTTGCGGCCGACCTGCTTCTGTGGAATGATGATTTGAGTGGAGAGGCCATCCTTGGTGCTGGCCACCGGATGGTCCAGGATGCAAATGCAACGTATGACCTTGCCACGCTTGCGCACCTGCCGCCGAAGAAAGAGAGGGTATAGATTAGCATGAGCATTCGAGCGAACTATATGCAGCGCATCGACACTCACCTTCTCGGGCACGTAGCTGGGATCGCAGTAGACCTGCTTGCACTTGGCCACCTCCTCGCCGGAGCGCACGCCCACCACCTTGCCGCCCTCGCCAAGGACGATCTCATCGATGGGCTTGTCCAGCATGTAGGTGCCGCCATAGATGGCCGACAGGCGGGCAAAGCCCTGAGGCAGCTCGCCCAGGCCGTACATGGGATACAGATAGGGCGATTTGCCGTATCTCGCCAGCGAGTCCGAGTACAGCTTGATGCGCCGTATGGTGTTCACCGCCGGCTCATTCAGATACTCATCGTCGCGGAACAGGGCCAGGGCATGACCGGTGAAGTCCTGCGTGTTCTTGTCCAGACCAAACTTGTCGTACAGTCCCTGCATGTTGGCCTTGGTTGGGTCAAAGTCCTTCCAGGTCTTTGGGTCCTCCTCCCTGAAGTCCTGCACATAGATGAGGAAGTTGCGGAAGCGACGCTTCTCGAACATACCTAGATGGGGGGAAGGGGAACGGATACAGAAATTTGATTAGTCAGCGTCCACTTGCAACAGGATCTACGAGTATGCACGGGGGAGGACAAGCCCTTGGCGGGGGGGTTTTAGGTTTCAATTTACATTCCCATTTGCATGCCCACACACACACACACACACGCACGCACACCCATACAAACACACTCATCATGCATGTTCTTTTACAGGGCACTGTCCATAATTTGAAACCTCTAATTTAGGGGGCGGCAGCAGCAACAGCAGCAGCAGGAGAAACCACAACCAACAGTCGCCATGGGCCACCCCATGACGTCAGACCCCGCAGACATGTGTGTAATGCTAGTACAGTGAAGCCCAGCTAGCAAGAATGTGATGTGAGTACTTTTGTTCATAATTTCTTCATCATTTTCCACTCTAAAGTGGAACTCTTTCAAATGCTATTCCATTCCGCCAATATCCACTGTAAAGTTGAACCCTTTCACTGCGCCGCAAACAAAAAAAAAAACAAAAACGCTATTGCTAAAATAAAAATTACAACTAAATCATAAATAGAGCGTGCGGAGCAGGCCGACTAATTGCATTTCGGTTGCTGCCCCAAGCCAAAAAAAAATAAATTAAAGCACTTAACAGGAGGAAGGTGGGGAGGGAGCAAGAAAGAGAGAGAGCGAGAGAGAGCGAGAGACACGATTAGAAGTGAATCAGCATAGCGGTTAAATTGGCCAAATTCGAGGGGCCGCACAGGGTTGCCAGACACACACACACACACACACGCACATGCAACGGTGTACAATCAGCAAACGAGCTAAATAAAAGGCAAATAAACAAATGCCAAGCTTACGAATATGTTGGAAATTATCTTTGAAACAAAGACGAAAACGTATGTTCCTTACACACACACATTGGTAGGGGGGCTTTTATTGGTAGCAGGGCCAAGCAAATACGTGTCACAGTCAAACCAGAGGGGGGCAGGCAGGGCAACACGGCCCCAGCACAGCGAGTGAGTGTGAAAGCCAGAGCAAGAGACAGAGAGGGAGACAAAGAAACGGGCAAAAGTGGAGCCCAGATAACAGTCGAGTACATACACACACGCACACGCACACAGACAGACAGCTGTGTAAAAGCTGGAAACGTACAATTTTTTTTTGCACACAATACATACAAACACATTTTTTGCAAAACGTAGGAAAAGTCGCAGAATCTTACCCATGAGATCGGATGCCAGCGCCTCCTTCTGATCCACCGGCACTTTGGCAATTTTTCCACCCTTGTAGACGTAGCTGCCCTCAATGGACTTGAACTCCAGATAACGGGTGACGCCCGTGTGTATGAGCAGCTTGACCAGCTGCCCGTTGGCCATCAGGAACTTGGGGATCAGATCCACATTCCAGTCGCGGCCACGCCCGAACCGTTCGCCGGGCGGCTCCAATCCGTAGCGCTGGAAGAGCTCCTCCAGCGGTGTAATCGAGGCAGACTCGCCCCCGTAGTACTTGTTCCGATCAATATGCAGCACCTTTTTGCCGGACACGGACAGCATGCCGCTCAGAATGCACTCCTTGAGGCCGGTGCCCAGGACGATGGCGTCGTATTCCTCATTCATTTTCGCTTTGCTTTGCGTTTATTTCTATGGGGACGTTGGACTTTCACGGCTTTTTTCACTTGCGACGTTGGAGGTTTTTTTTGCGTTGCCCGTTCAATAAATTTTTTTTCTACTCGCTTGTTCTCTCGAGAGAGGAGAGAGCGGCCATTCGCTGGTTGCAGGACAGGGCTGCATTTTGGTGGCGATATGTTACTGGACGATATTTTACTTTGCGATATTTTCTGCCTGTTTAAACAGATGTTGGTATATTTACGGTATATTTTGAAATTCATATATTTAAACTTTATGTTTATAATTTAAACTACTTGAATTCACTGCACAGCCTCCATTTGCCAGGGAACGGCTCCCGACGCGTTCAGATACGTTGTGAATCCATCTCGAATGGAGATGGCTACGTTCTCGCTGCCATCAAACTGTATGGGAGGCTGGGCCAGCTCCATGAATATGGTATTCGTGCGCCACTCGCCCGGAATCAGGGACAGGTGGTTAGTGTCCTCCTTCTCCAGTCCCTTGAGATACTCCTGCGGCTCCTCGCGGACGAGGAAGTTGTGCAGAATGCACGTGGCCATCACTAGCTGCTCCACAATGGACGCCTGCAGCTTGATTTCGGTTTGCAAGGCTCGGAAGCGGCTGGACATGATTCCCCGAGCATTGACAACCACGCGATGGGCACGTTTCAGGCGGTAGTTGAAGATCTTCTGTTCAGTGGTCGAGGGAACCTCGTGCTGCTTCATCAGCCAGGGCTGCAGCGCGAATCTCTTGTCGGCCAGAACCACGTGAGGCAGCTCCTCATCCATGCCTGGCAGCCGCTTCTCAGGCGGTATATTCAGCAGGTTGCTCTCCAAGCCATTGTACAGTGAACTCTCGGTGAAGGCGTCCGCCGCTCCGCCTGGACTGCTCGCATCGACGTATAGGAATCTGTGCTCTGCGTCGACCAGCGCCAGCATAATTACACTTTGGAACTGCCTGTAATTGGTGTAGCTGGCATCTGCGGCGGCCGTCTTCGAGCGGAAGGCAATGTGATGACCATCTGAAACAGAGGAAAACAACCTGTTGAGCTGGAATCATCCTTGGGGGAGTGGACAACAACTTTACCGAGTGATCCCAGGCAGTGGGGAAAGTGCCAGAGCCGCTCAAATTCCTTGGCTATGTCCAGCCACTCCTCCTCCGTTTGTGGCGCCTGCAGACAAGTTCCCTTCAGCTCCTTTACTATGGCCTTGATGACTTCTTCCACAACATATCGCATGGACGCCTTGGGCACCTGGTAGATGCCGGCAAGGGTGCCGAAAGAGTCGCCCGTGGTGAGGTATCTCAGCGCCATTTGGAGGCGCGTCTCGGACGGCAGGAGGGTGGGGTTCTTCCGCTCCATTCTGCTCCGCAATTGCTTGAGCAGCGTGCCAAATGCCGACAGGGACATGCCGTGCAAGGCGCGGAAAGAATCCTCATCGCTGTACGTGCATGCCTTTGGTATGGTCTTAATGGGCGCCGCTCCCTTGCGCCGGTGACGCTTCTTCTTCCATTGCAGGTTGCCAGCTTGGTCTCGATCCGTGTCCAGATCGGCAGCAATTTGTCCCATTCTAAGGATGTCGTGAATTAGTTTTATCTCCCAAGACATTTTGCAACCAAACTTAAATTCTCAAAACAAAAAACAAACATGGTATGAGAATATGAGGTAGGGGACCTAATGCGACACTCGAAGTGTGGGACACTCCTCCCGTTAAAGTCATTATTTCCTTGACATTGAAAAAAAAGTAAGGTATACAAAAACGTTGCTTGACCAGCAACATGTGACGTCACATTTAGTCAACATTTACTTTTTATGCTTTGGCCGTTTTTGTTTGAACCTTAATATGTAAATAATCCAAAAAAAAGGACTTCTGAAAACTTGCCAATCTTATAGAAAATTTATGTATCTATCGGATAAAATTATTTTTTTAGGGCTGAGAGTCCCAGCTAGCTAGTAATATTAAACGGAATATCAAAATCGAGGAATATCAACGCAACTTGTAGTGTCCGTCGGTATATTTACGGTATTTTTTGATAATCACAAGGTATATTTCGGTATATTTCTGGGGGTCAGGCTGTATATTCTATCGTCAAGTCCGCGGTCACATTGTCAATCAGTCAATTCTTCAATACCGCGTGAATGGCTCATTTTTGCGTCGCAAGTGAGCTCCAATTGGATTTCTATAATTCCCATAAACCGTTTGTCCGCAATCGGGAAAATTGCAAGTCCCCAACCAGAAAAAAGGGACCATATATTTTTTGAGTTTGGCCAAAGGTTTCATTTTCAAATTTCGGAATTCAAATATTTAATCATCGGTCACACTGCCCTCTCCCAACCACAATAACAACAATAAATGCGGAAAAAATTAAAATTAAAATTCGACAAATACACGATATAATCTGTGGAGGTGCGTTAAAATTAAGGCTCCACGGGCCCGCCAAACGGGAGGCCAACAACGAAAACAACAAAAGTTAAACTTTGCGGTTGGCGCTTTAACAATTCATAAAAGCAGTTCCGTTCGTATTCCACAAAACAAGCCGCTCTAAGTTCAATCCAATGTTTTTTCTTTAAGATTTCGTGGTAACCACGGACGCGGTTTTATGTTGAGAAATTCCTTTGGCTGTTATGCTTTTCGTCGTCTATTGTTGTTTCTTTGTTTCGTGCGGATTTTCGCGTGAAAGCCAAAACATAACATCTGCAATATCTGCACTCCAATAATAAGGGAAAAATTCCCCCGTTGCAATGTAATATTTGAATGTTTTCATTTATGATTACCCCCCTAACAACAACTGTTTTGTGTTTTGTGTGTTTGTGTGTGTGTGTGTGTTTGTGTTTGTGTGAAGAAGTGAAAATGCTATTGAGGCCATAATATTTGTATTGAAATTCTTAGCGACGGGCCACTAAATTCGTGGCAAAAGTTACAAACAAAAAACGAGAAGGAACGTGTGAGTCGCTTCTGGGGACGCGACTCTACTTATACCCGTACTCAGTCAGTAAATACATTTTTCAGATATAATTTTTAGAATTTTAGAAAAAAAAAAATTTACATTTTACATTTTTTGCTACATCTGTTGTCTACATCTACATCTACAATGTATATTTTACATCTAAAATGTAGATTATAGATGTACCATTCAGATTCTACATTTCCTCTGCTAGGGGTTGCTCGCGCTGAACGCGGCAGAGTGTGCGAGCGAGAGAGAAATGAGTTGTGTTTGTCTTGCAGGAGGGGCGGGGAAGCAGCTGAAAATTAATTTCTTCATTCTGGCTATATTTATGATCCGATCTGATTCATATTCGGCAATCTGGTAGATATGGACATTCTCTACGATACTGCGTTTTTAGTTTTATCGTATCTTTAAAATTGTGCCTGCCACAGATTTTCGTCCTTTGTGGGGGCGGAAGGGGGCGGGGCGAAATTTTGAAATACACTTGTAACAGTGTGATATCACATGAGTCTTGAAACCAAATTTGGTTGCCCTAACTCTTATAGTCTCTGAGAACCAGGCGTCAAACAAGACGGACAGACGGACAGACGGACAGACGGACAGACAGACATGGCTCTATCGACTCGGCTATTGATGCTGATCAAGAATATATATACTTTATGGGGTCGGAAAATTTTCCTTCTCTGTGTTACACACATCCACTTTTACCACAAATCTAATATACCCCTTAACTCTTTTTTGAGTACGGGTATAAATATATTTTACATTTTACATTTTTTTGCTACATCTGTTATCTACATCTACATCTACAATGTATATTTTACATCTAAAATGTAGATTATAGATGTACCATTTATATTCTGCATCTCCTCCGCTAGGGGTTGCTCGCGCACTGAACGCGGCAGAGTGTGCGAGCGAGAAGGAGATAGAGTAGCGTGTCTCTGGCTGGAGGAGGCGGGGGAACCAACAGAAAATTAATTTCTTCATTCTGGCTATAATTATGATCCGATCTGATTCATGTTCAGCAATCTGGTAGATATGGTCATTCTCTACGATACTGCGTTTTTAGTTTTACCGTATCTTTAAAATTGTGCTTGCCACAGATTTTCGTCCTTTGTGGGGGCGGAAGGGGGCGGGGCGAAATTTTGAAATACACTTGTAGCAGTGTGATATCACATGAGTCTTGAAACCAAATTTGGTTGCCCTAGCTCTTATAGTCTCTGAGATCCAGGCGTCAAACAAGACGGACAGACGGACAGACGGACAGACGGACAGACGGACAGACAGACATGGCTCTATCGACTCGGCTATTGATGCTGATCAAGAATAGATATACTTTATGGGGTCGGAAAATTTTCCTTCTCTGTGTTACACACATCCACTTTTACCACAAATCTAATATACCCCTTAACTCTTTTTTGAGTACGGGTATAATAATTCGGATTCCCGCAAGCAAATGAACGACGAAAAAAGTGAGCGGCTGATTGTTGTTGCTGTTTCAGTCTGGCGTGTGGTGTTTTTGTTATTGTACTTCCTGTCTTGGGCTTGCGCTTGGTTATTCTTGTATTGTTTCTTGATTTCATAGCTGCTGGTGTGTATGTGTGTATGTGTGAGTGGTGCGTGTGTGCGTGTGTTTGTGCGTGGTGCAGCAACTAAAAACAGTAAATAAAACAATTTCCCCCCCTGCGCGACAAAGGAATCGTAAAAATCCAGTTACGAAATTGCATCAATATTCCATCTCCCTTGCTCCTGCTGCCTGACCTCGGTTATCATATGTTGCCAAGAGCGAGATGCAGCATATGGTGCTGCTGCTGCTGTTGTTGCTATGGTCGCAGCATCCTCTCAAATTTCCTCTCTTTTCTCTCTCCAAAAATAGCAGAATAAATATTTAAATACACCACAAAAAGGCGCGCAACAAGAGATTTATTTGGAAATACAACTACAACAACAAAAACAACAACAACAACAACAAAAAAACACCCAAGTGGATCGCAGAAAAAGTCAATCTTTTTGTTTGGATTAAGGTAAGTTTTTGCCCGTTGCCATATAAAATAGCGTATAAAATTAGCAAATAAAAACCACAGACGGCAAACAATCTACAGAAAAAACAAGTTAGTTGCTAAGAACCAGTTGAGCGTTGCAGACCAGGCCAGAGAGTCTCCGTGTCCCCCCGCCGCCACCCCCTAACGACTGGTTTTCTACCTGCCTTCGTCTGGCTAGCGCTCTCCTCTCCCTCTGGCGTGTCGATCGTGCTGCTCCTTTCCTCTCGCTCTCGCTTGCACCGGCATTTAATAAAAGCAATTGCCAGTCGTATCCTCTCTTCTGCTGCTGCTGCTGCGGCTGCATTGCATTTGATACTTTTGATACGGTGGGCTGCGATTTGGGAAAGCTGTAATAATTTCCGGGACAGCTGTTGAGCATGTAACTTACCTGAGTTGCGTATTAGAGCAGATCGCCAGACCTTTGCCATAATTAACACACACGTACATCTGACGGCATTCTATTGCTCTAACATTTGAACCCTTTTTCCAAAAGTGTGCGTGTTTATGGCCATGCCAACCACTGTGCGAGCGTCTCTTCTCTCTCTCTCTCTCGCTTCATCCCAATTGAGTTCAGAGCTAGTTGCTTTGCTAATTGTAGTTGCAGCGTGAGAGGGAGATGGACAGCTGCTCAAGAAACTCTTAACTGTTACTTTGTTTGCAATCCCTCGCTCTCTCTCACTCTCCCTACTGCTCCAGGTACCGTTACGGCAGACAATTGACTCTCCGATTCGCAATGCAATGCAAACAGAAGCTGCCGGCCTGACTTATCTGCTGTATTTTGTTTTTACGGTTTAACGGCTAGGCCACTAATATACAGCTTTGAATTTGTTTAATTTTTATGACTGAAATTTATCTACCGCCCGCTCCACTATATGGCTGGGTACTTATCACCCCCAGATGGCGGGCTACCCCACAGACATCTTGGCTGAAAAACAAACACGGGAAAGAAAGTTAATAAATCTTTCATCTGGGTTTTCCACTTGCAAGCGAAGTGCCTACGTTAACGGTTGTTCGTACAGCGTGTCACTTGATAAGCAAATTCTGTGTGTGGAATGCCCCTTGTATCTGTATCTGGGCGTACGTGGCCAGGCGCTACTCACGCGTGGCTCTATTGTTTCTTATCAGCCACAGCTGTCGCGGAATATTCACTACACTACTCGTATGTGGTGTATTACCAAGTATATATGTATTATATGGTACATACGTAGTACTTTCCGATTACGAGTATTGCGATCAATTGCGGATATTCTGTGTAGGATTTTTGGCTACCCCACCATCGGGAGGCCTAACTTAATTGTTTCCACATTGCGTTTTCATGGTTCTATGGCGATTTGTGCTCCCCTACGATAGATGGTAAAATAATGTGGCTTCGCATGGATAGAGTCCATAAAGCAGTCATTTTTTTATCATTTTGATTGGCGTTGGGTTATCGCTCAATATGGAGGTGTCGTCCACCCTACACTACCCACGCTCTCTATCAAATTGATATGAGTTGCTCTTTGGCATTCCATTGGGTTGTTCAACAAAGTTTTTGGTACACTGGTACATATCTGGTATCTGGTTGTTGTTTCTATTGGATTGTATACTGGATTCCCACTAAATATATAGAAGCGTGCTCCAAAAGTCCCTCAAAACCGCCCAACGGCCTTTAATCATTAGAATAGAATTTTTCTGCGTATTTCTTACTTTTCTGTTGACTGATAAACCAAACAAAAAACTCCAAATTTTAGGTTTAAGTTAAAGCTCTAATCATAGTTGAAATGAAATATTTAAAGAGCAAACAAACACGCGCGCTTGTTGTATCGCGCCTGCAATTGTTTCGCCATTAACTTTAATGACATTTGTGTGGCAGAGGCAGAAGTCTATTGTTTTTATTACTCCGGCTGCTTGGCAGTTCCAATGCTAGTGCTCGTGAATTGACAGCCCATCGATCCCTGGGTACTGTGGCAAATTAAGATGGAATGCGAATAATTGAATACATTAATATGGTAATTTCTGCTGGTGGGTCAAAGCTTCAATCAGTCGAGCGAGAGATAGAGATGGTGGCGTGAGTGGTTCGTAATTTACTCGTGATTTTACGCTAAAAGGAGTGAATCAGGGGGAACGAACTCACCACACACTTTCTTCCTTTTGTTTTTATGATTTTTCTGACTTTCAATCTCTTGTCACGTGCCCGCCTGCCCATCTCTTGTCCTCTTTGTCGACTCTGGTGACGCTTCTCGATGTAATTGAATAGATAGCAGCCCACAGAAGCGTTGAAGGCAGTGTCGTCGGGAGTGTCGACGCCCCCGTCAACACTCAACAGTCAACCGTTTCTAATTAGTTGTGAAACTTTTGTTGCCTTCTTGCCTTGCCTCGCCTGCCTCGGCTGCCTCCTTCTGCTTGTGGCCAGTTTTGTGCCTGGAAACTTATCTTGTTGCCGCGAATATTCATTTATTCCCATGGAAGTCGGAAGTTTTCCCATGTCAAAATGCCAAAGCATCGTAAATTTCCAACTCCCATTGTTCAGCTTCAAATTCAGTTTGCCTTTGCCTTAATTAACCAACGGAGCAGCTAACCAATAGAATTAGCATACGGATTGACTGAGAATATGTACCCGTAACGTATATAGAGAGTTTTGTATGCAATTTGTCACGATGTGATTTAAATTGGGTTACGTTGCAGCCCAACCAGAGCGGCGTGCCGTGGAGTGGAGCCCCCCTATATAATTTTGTGCTGATATCGTGTGGTAATTACTCATCGCCTCAGACTGCAATATATATTATGGAATTATATGCTTTGAACTTCCCCTGATAAGTGCACTTAAACGTTCAGTTCAATTTAATGGAAAACAAAGGGAAATGGAACTCTGGCTAAAAACGTAATTCAAATGATCCCGAAAATGTAGGAAAATTTTTGTTTATCGGTTAGTGCTCCCTCCAATGGATATATGGATGGAATTGCTCATTAAATAAATATCTATTTTGAAATATCTGCCAATTGAAAGAATAATTGTAAACATTTTCGGTGCGAAATCGCCTTTGAACAGATGCGAACAAAGCAACGAAAATTAAATATTTATTTAAGGAACCTGTTTTTCTGCATTTTTGTTCAAGCCCAAATCCTAAATAATATTTATGCAGATGTACAATCGATGAAGACGAGTCGTAGGTTGTAAATCTTTAAAAATAAAATTAATTTGATGGCTGGTTCAAGCCTCTTTTGTTAGCTGATTGGAAATTCGCTGCTAAAACGGGTTTAAAATGCACTCCAGCGTCACGTATGTATGTCTCAAGTATTAATACAACAACCAAAATAAATACTCTAGTGTATTATAATAATTGCTGAACACATTGCTGGTGCTTAAATATAATTATAAAATGTTTATATATGTATGTATAATATTTATAATTGGCCTGACCATAAATGCGTTTTCAATGCAAGGTCGCGGCCATTCGATTGGAGCCATTTGATTGTTCAATCGAATGAAAAATATGGCCAAACTGATTTTTAAATATTTATGTGTAAGGCTGAGTTCAGCGAGAGCGAGACTTGGGTGAGTTTTTCCACCACATCGAATTGGTTTTCCAATTAGTTTTCTCAACCGTTCAATAACAAACGTCACAACACGAGCATCAGCCGGCTGGGGTGTGGGGGGGCGAACATATAATGTATCTCTGAGTTACATCTAGATTGGCAAGCGCAATAAACTTTATTTTTATATTTATTAAAGTCTGTGGCCAGCGCTCTCCTTCTGGCCCGATAATCATTGCCGGTTTTGGGGCTTGGCCCGCCGCTGGAAATGTTTATCTTTTTTTCGGATTACGAGTATTTCGCATGTGCGTGGCTAAAAATAATTACAATTTTGCTGCTGCTGTCTGCCTGCTCCGACTCCGAGTCCGAGTATCGACAACACCACAACCACAATGAGGGCAAGTCAGAAAAGCACAAGCCACAGATACACAGATACAGATGCACGGATACATCTGGCCAGAAGCAAGGAAGGTAGCGAAGTTCTAGATACCCTCGCAGGTCCAACTTTGCCACAACAAAGAGTCGAACGAAAGTGGAGTATCGAACATCTGCTAGAAGTCAATATACCGCCCGGGTAGGAAGGGTATTCGGATATGTGAAGTGCTTTCCACTAATTAGACGAAACAAAAGTGAACTTATCGGGGCAGGCCGCCGCCTTCTTTGGGGTCGTTTAACCATTGGGCCTGGCCAAAATAAATCAAGTTTTGGCCACTTGAAAGTTGTTTGTTCCTCCGAAGCTCGTAAAATAAAAAGCAGAAAGAAAGGAAAATTAAAAGAGCCAGACAGTACAAGTTTTTGGTGGAAGGAGAGAAAGAGAGAGACGGCTTTAATGGTTCTTAGCCATGTCGATGACGAGACGGAGAGTCAAAGAACCAATGAAATGACTAAATGGCCAACAAATGTTCATGTTGCATTCGTTTAATAGAAAGTTTATATACTCGTGCGATTTATTTGTCTGCTTGATTTATGATTGGGTCTGAAATGGTTTACCCATTTAGATCTGAAATAAAAACAAAGCAGAAAACGAAGCAAACCAACAAAAAAAACTTGAAGAAACAAAATTAAGGCACAATTCGGTCGTGTGCCAAATTCATTTTTAGCTTTCATATGAAGATTTTTTGTTCAAGGCACACACATAGAATATATAGAAACACCAAAATGAACATGCACATGCATATGTATGTTTTCTACATATACAGGCTATATGTGTATATGGGCAATACGGAATTGCTTACCAAATTAGTTCATCATTCAATGAAAAACTTAAATAAACACTAATTGGTACACGCAAAAAAAGAAAACGTCGAATTTCATTTGTTTTCATTTAATTAACAGCGTAGAAAAGGAATGGGAAATGCTTTACTCTCGTTTGTTGATCACTTAAATTCAATAAAAATTGATGGCACACCAAAAATAAAAGAAATACAAATTCGGTTGACACGTTTTGGGGCTCAGAAAATACTCAATAAATACTCCGAAAATGCTACAATTAATTGAGTCATCTTAAGACACCAGACGGACGGTGCTCCTTTTTGGCATTAAAGAAAACCCTTTGGGCCACAGACTGTTGAACTTTTACAGCAGTTCCGGTTACAGGGCGTTCATTGATCTGCTTCTCAAGCCGCAGCCCCTGCCACCCTTCCCTTCCCTTCACACATAATTGTTGTAATTTTCATGTGGAAAAAAAACATTTGAATGCTGTGGAAACTTTTCAAGAATGAATGAATGAATGGCGGCCCACTGTTTCTCCCAAGAGTTGAATGTTCTCTAGAATTATGAATGCTTCAATGGTTTGCCATGAACCCAGATATGGTTTTTGCGAATATATTAGTGGGCCATATACATATGTATGTGGATATATTTTGGGCAGGGCAATAGGAAGTACACTTCCTATTCTGTCTGTCTGACAGCTCGAAAATCAAAGTTCAATCTGTGTGTGTGTCTTTCGAGGGGCAGCCTTGAACTTTTTGGCAATGCGCGACAATCGGTCTGAAGCCCACACAACGGAAATTGGAGGAGCAGCAGCCACCGACACCCACCCCCACCCACATACGCGTTACGCATGACCTTGGGGCCAACTCGTGTTCCACGTCGCCTCTCTTTTTCGTGATGTTTTCTTCCCCTCCACCCATTCGCTTCGCTTATCGGAAGCCCCGAATCAAGGGCGAGCTTTAAGTTTCTCGTTTTTTGTTTTTAGCGTTTCATTTTTTGTGTTTTTTCTGTGTGTATTTCGTTTATCCATTTTTATGTCTTACTTTCGGTGGTTGAGTGCCTCTCCTGGGGTTCGATAAACTCCCCAACAGCCGCGGCAATTAGCCCCACGATTTGTTGTATTTTTATTGCCTCAAATGTAATTGTTGGGTTTCCATCTCCATCTTTCAGATCGGATCTCCCTCCCCAGCCGTCATGGCAGTCGTGCAACAGATGAGGCATCAGTGCTCGTGCCAGCGATGAGGCACAGCCCCCTGCCGGAGTCCAGGTGCTGCTAGGAGCTAGGAGTACCCCTGGAAGCCATCGAAGCCATCAAGCAACATCCGCAACACACACACACATATCCCACAGTCCGCAGAAGGTAACCAACCTGATGGTTGTGGCCTGCGAAGATGCCTTCAGCGAACACCGAAGACTTGCGGCGAAAGTTTCTAGTTGTCCAGCAGCAGCGCTCGGCCCCGCCCAATCTCGCCGGCGACGGCCTCACGCCCGGCACCACCCACGGCAACACACTGATGATGACAGCCACCGCTGGAGCGGGCGGGGCTGCTGTGGGTGCTGCTGGCGAGCCGGAGCGCACCTACGTATTTCCAGGCGGGAATCCGCTGATAGGTAGCGTACCCGGCATGCCGGTGGCCAATCCCGCGGGACCGTCGCGCGGCCATGCGCGATCCGTTAGCCACGGCGGCGGCGCCATTGTGGGCGCCAACGGGCGGCCCATCAAGTCCGCGATGAAGGGCCACCAGCGAGCCTTCTCGCAGGGGCAGATCACGGACTCGCCGCCGGGCAGTGCCGCGCCCTCGGGCCGGGGCCACAGTCGCGTGGGCTCCAAGACAGACTTCATCCTGCCGCCGGGACACAAGGAGGAGGCCGTGCGAGAGCCCTCCGCGCCCACCTCGGCGACGGGGGGACGCGGCCACTCGCGGCAGGCGTCGCGCTCCGAGTCCATCTACACGCTGCGCCGCACGGAGGCGCCACCGTGGTGGAAACGGCTGACGCTCTGCAACTACAGCACCGGCGACAAGTTCGAGGAGCGCAGCTACCGGATGGTGGTGCCCAATCACACCGTGCCGCCCAAGACGCCCAAGCGGGAGCACCCCAACGGCCACTTTGTGGGCAACAAGATCCGCACCACCAAGTACACCCTGCTGTCGTTCATTCCGAAGAATCTGCTGGAGCAGTTCCACCGCGTGGCCAATCTGTACTTCATCTTCATCGTCCTGCTCAACTGGGTGCCGGCCATCAATGCCTTTGGCAAGGAGGTGGCCATGATTCCAGTGCTCTTTGTGCTGGGCGTAACGGCGGTCAAGGATCTCTTTGAGGATCGGCGCAGGAGAGCCTCGGACAAGCGGATAAACAACACCACATGTCGGGTGTACGATGGGTGAGTGATTTATTCTATCGATTAATCTATTGCAAAATATTACACCAGCTGGCAGACTCTTTCGCCAGTTGACAGACAGGAAGAGCAATCTGCCCCTTCTGCTCCCAAAAGTTGTCAATTTCCCGTTCGGCCAAACTAAACTTTTTCCCAACTGTTGTCCGAAATGTGAGCCAACGCCAGAGGCAGCGCCAAAAGCCAACAAAGAACAAACAACTTGACTTCTGTTGACCAATTTCCACATTGCGAGCCCTCCGGCCAGACAGATTTTAACGAGAAGACAGTTGGCTGGGGGTTCTGTCTGCTGTCTGCTGTCTGCCTGCTCTAAATGTGCTGAATGGGTGTCTGGGGCTTTGGACTGATTACCCATTTCGACCACTGGTTGCTACTCATGCTAATTTTTGGCCGTCTGCGTCTGCTTGATTTGTTGAACCCCATTCCGATTCCAGTTCCGATTCGTGTTTCTGTGTATTTTAAAACGTGCTCTAGAAATCGATAAACAGCCAAAAGCAAAAGCAACAGCAAATAGAAATACTAACAAGAAGGGAAGCGTTGATTTTGGGGTTTGAATTTTTGGATACCCTTGTGGAACCTTTGTAACTAGGGGAATACTCCGATTTGTATTAAATATGGCAATTAATAGCCATGTAAAATATATTTTTGATGGGGGTTTTAAGCCCTTCCTCTTCTGTCTTATACTCCTACTCAGCATCATCATACCCCAGCCCCTTCGAGGGTATATATTAAATAGCCACAATTCTGTGTGTAAAACTTTCCCTAACTGTCGTTGCCTCTGCCTCTTTTTGTTTTGTTTCTTCTTCTCTGCTCTTTTCTCTTGTGGTGGGGTTGTCCCACATTTGAGCGTCGTTGACGCATACTTTTGACACTCTTTTGGCCTCCCCGCCCGCAACAAGCCCTCTTTGGAGCCATCAAGCGAGGCAACGATGCCGTTTGTCAGACTTTCCCAAACCAAGTGACAATTTACTTGCATTGCACGTGTACTTACCCTGTCCCAGTCCCTGGCCTGCCCCTGTACCGTGCTTCACATTTCCAGCCACTCTTACCTTACCGCGTGGTGGGCCTCCTGCTCCATCCAATTGTTTCCCGTTTTGTAGTACGAGCCGCTAACCAGCCAGCTAAAGCAACACGCAAAACAAGGTACATGCACATGCAAATGGGAAGGTGAGGCACAGCCCCTTTTTGATGGTGTTCGTAGTTGCATTTGCCTAACCTTCTGCTTGATGTGCCTTCAAAAATAAACCGTTTAAGTTTTCTCCTCTCTCTCGTGCCCTCTCTGCACTGCTTGCCGTCTCTCTCGCTGTTGTCTCGTGTGTGCCGCCTGACCAATGAACTTACGAGTACTCGCAGTCGTCGCAGTCGTCGTCGTACTCGTGCATACATTGTTGTTGCTAATTATATTTGCATTTCCCTATTCTCTTTTACGCTCTTTTGCACAATTGTCATAAAACCAAACCAAACCATAGCTGAGTGATTTTGTTGTTGTTTTTGCTGTTGTTGCTGTGCAGATTTTTGTCGCTTCTGTCAGTGTTGTTGTTGTTGTCAAGTAGTCCATGAAGCGCGGGTCTTGCACAGTGGATAAAATCCGATGGGAAATGCAACTAATTGATACAGAAAATGTGAGGATTGCTCAGAATTAGTGTTAGTGTGGGGTGAAAGGTGTGAAGACTGCTCCTCATGGAGTCCACTCTCCCATTGTAGTACTGCATCTGTGCCACTGTCTGTCCTTCCACCCCAGACAGCCCTCCTTCCCCCCGTTCAGCGCAAAGCCACAAGTTGCATGCAAATAAATGCAAATTACACACATACCAAATATGGCAGTCGAATGAGAGGAGCCCGAGCCGAGCCTATGGCTATCCACAGCTGACTCACAGCCAGCCCAACTTCTGGCCCGCGATCAGAGTGGAGTGGAGTGGAGTACATAGGCCCCTCCACTGTGGAATGGACTGGAGCAAAAGTTTCCAGTTTAACGGCCCTGATCATCCAACTCACGCCTGTCCTCTCCTCGGCCCCTCTCCCACTCCACTCGATTTGTGTCCACGAATCAAAAATCATGAAATTTTTATGGCCGTGTGGTGCAATGCTCGAGAAAAATGAATCACGAGTGCGAATTACCTGCGAGTTTTTCCATTTGCTATTCCATCTCTAAATATTGTGTCTACGAATGATATTTACTTGGCTGAAGATTATTGGATCAAGGTTTCAGCTAAAATGTTTCATTATTTGGCAACAATTTCTACCCAAAAAAAAGGAAAAAGAAAACAAACTCATAAAGAGTTTCTCTGCTCTTTAAAGTTGTGTGTTAATTGCATTTAAATCGGTATACATTTGGGATGTGCTAAACGATTGATTGAACCCACAAATTGATTGATGTGTTAATAGTCTGCGAATTTAATTAGTTGCCAAAATATAACTGTGCGCACAAGGAAATCAAATACAGAGAAGAATTAGTCATACAGGAAGCTGTGCGCCCAAAGGAGATATTTCTTCGCCAAATAAAAAAAGTTTAAACTGCAAGAAAAAGGGACAAACCAGTCATCAGTCACTGATGATTCAAAAGTGATGCAAATACAATAACGAAATGGTATGACGCATAACCAACATTACTGGATAAATAGAGCACACTTTTTGCTATCCACCTCAAACTATTTCATTGATAAGCAATGGCGAAGCATCAGTTGTGCATTCACCTGAATAAATCTATTAGAGAAACTCCCCCCCTTAAGCAACGACTCTTATTGCTTTGGCTGACATTTCCAATCACTGGGTCAAGCTTCACCCTTTTCTTGTGGCTCTCAATTGCATCGAATCAAGTCAATTCCCACTGATTGCCGCTGTGGCCACTCCGGACACTTATTGATATGCCCTGCAAGAGGCGTGACTCTCTCTGACTGGAAAGTGCAGTAAATTCATTGGAAATATTATTATCACTGCCCCAGCCCCCATTCTTAGAATTGTGTGCCACCCGTTTTGTGGCTCCGAGGGTCTTATCACACGGCTGACGAGGTCACAGCACACTGGCGCTCTTTGTTGTGGGGCAATTCCATGAAGAGAATTGCATTTATTGCGCGATCACCCCACCAGCTTATGCAAGGTCTTATGTAAGCCACACGTACGAGCCGGAGCCGGAGCCCGAGCACGAGCATCTGCTGACGGATCCAAGAATCGTGCCAGCAACGTATGGAAACTGTGAATACATCTGCCACTCATTCTGAATGCATTTTGCTTTATTCTTTTTCATATTTGCAGAACTTTCGCCATTCGCATGGCACTTCCATTACTTAATCTGTTTTTTGCCTTTGAACTTGACTTTCTCCTTCGGCAGAAACTTTGCCATTCATTGCATAAGGCTGCAAGGATATCTATTGTATGATTAATGGGCTCTCCCATCTATTTCCCTACCCCCTGAAATTTCGTATTCAATTTCCGACAACGCCCCAAGCATTTTCCTTAACCATTATTTGTGTGCTTTGAACTGGTGGGAAATACTACGCGCCTTCGCCACCCATCTTACCATTTTATTTGGAATAAATTTCAGCAGCAAGTGGAAGAAGGGTGGGCAGGGGCGTAAGTTCATTCAACATTCCCAAGCGAATGCGTAGGCGTAGGCGAAGGCGTATGGGTATTTCTCCCCAGATGTTGTAGCTCTCAGGCGGTGTCAAGTGTGCACTTTCACCGAAACTGCATGAATATATTCGCAGTTATTGCGCCAACATCTGAGACAAAGCTCAGGTGCTAGTGGCACGGCAGCACTGGGCTGGGGGTGGTGGGGCGGAGCAGCACTCTGCTGCTGCTGTGATTCTTTTGCATAAAATATGGCCCTCAAGGTTGTGGGAAGAACAACTCGTGGGGCACGTTGGCAGAGAGCGAGAGAACTAACCTTGAAAAGCAACCACAAAGCAAAACTGAATGTCCGAATGTGTCTGCTGTATCTGGCAGATAGTTGATGATGACAGACCATAAATACCGATAGTTATGCTCTACCGCTGATCGCCTCTCCTACGCTTTTGTGGGTTAATGTTGCTGATGGTTTATTGTTTATTGTTTTGCGGCTTACAGCTGCTTAATGGGGCGGTTGTGCGAGTAGCTGTCTGTGCGCTTTTGCCTCTCCAAACTCTGACATTGAAAATGCTAAAATACACGCAGCAAACATCAGAGCAAACAAAACGGGTTTTCCATTCCCCCTAGCCAAAACCGGTTGGCAATCATCGTTTGGCTTCAGTCGATGTCTCAGTCTCAGTCTCTATCTCAGTCTCTGTCTCAGTCTCTGTCTCAGTCTGAGCGACTGACGTTTGTCTAGCAAGAATCGCCACTTGGGGCCTAAACCTGATCTGCAGCCATCCCATCCCCCAGCCATCCATTGCCAGCCATCTAATGGCCATGTTAACAAACCCAGAGACCATTAACACCATGCTTCCATGGCTGCATGGCTCCCATATTCCGTGCTGCAATTGCTGCTGCGGCTGTTGGTCAAGTTTTTCGATTTGTTTCTCTCTGCTGATATCTTGTGTACTCGCGTACTCGTCTCGTATCCATGGCCTGGTCGTATCTATGGCTTGGTCTTGCAGTGTCACTGACTCGCGTTTTCAGTTGGGGTTCAAGCAAAGCCACAGCTCGGGCCAGAGCTCAGTGCTGCTGCTCTGCTGCTGCCAGGGACAATCGAATGAGCAGAGTGAATATTGTAATTATGTGAAAATATGAACTGAAATGTGTGACTTGTACCTGTAGGTGTCTGTTGGGTTCAAGGAAGGAGATCAGATATCAAATATGCATTAAATTAAATATTATTATTAAATATACACTAATTAAATTAAAAGTTCAGCAAGTCTTAGCTATAATATGTATTTATTAGTAACCAAAATACTGGCCCACTCTCCCTGTAATGTCTCAACATTTTCGCCATAAATCATGCTCCTAAAAGTGCCGTATCAACGACAGGGCTCGTCTATAAAAATATGCATTTACGTTGAAATGAATCTTTATGCATTATCTATTCATTTGAACACTTAAACATTGTTCAAGTATTCCAGGAACTTTAAACGCAAATTCTAAACGATCTTCAGCGTTTGTTCACCCAAAAGATAATCCCATCAGCGAAGTGGCGCACTTGAGATAATATTTGATCGAATGCCAGTGACACAAATACCTTACCCAGATATTGGTGGCACATTGAAGCACAGAAATAACTCTGCATAGAGCACGTATCGAAAATGTTAGAATAATCAAGAGTTCACGTGTTGGTAGGGTAGGGAATTTCCACTTGAAATATGGGAGAAAACTGTAGGAGGGAGCATTGTGGAATTTAAATCAATATTTAATATTTAATTGCGCAAATTATGGGAATCTAATCACAATTATTATTATTATCTATTCCACATCTAATGGTTATCGTTGGCATGGCTATGGAACCCACTGTACTACGTTTGTATTATCATTGCCACTCAAAACTGAAATTCTACGAGCACTTTTGCACTTTGTGTTTGTCTTTTTTGCTCTCAGGGATTTCTTTACAAATGGCGAACAAATATCACGCCCAAAAATAATATCATTTGAATGGCTTTGGCTGTTGGTCTGGCCTGACATTTCAGCTGAACAAAGACGGCGATTGTTCCCATAGAAAGCAACGAGGCAACGCGATGTTTATCTTATTTGCATCAAGATGGAAGATGAAATCTTTTTACCTTTCGATTGCCTCCACTTGGCCGGCCACTTGTGGCGCAATTGCAAAGTGCAAATTCTTGTCCAGATACGCGAAAAGAATCTGTTAGATAAATACGTGTATGCCCCCTGCCTGCACAAAAGATATCAAATATCTCCAGTGGGCCCACAAATTGTTGTTCCCAAAGGCAACAAAAATATCGACACACACAGCAGACAGACAGAGTTCAAGCAGAGAGGCAGTGGCAGAGGCAGCTCGAATCGAATCGAATCGAAGCCATGAGAAATGTGAGACGGAGGAGACTCGTGTTTTGGTCAGTGCCACATTTTGTTGAATGGGTTGAACAAATAAATTCAATTCCACAGAGTTTTCTGTCTGTGTGTGGTGTGTGGCCTGGCCTTTCCCAATAATTGACCTTCCCCACCTAGCCCAGGCTGCCTGCCCCCGTCCCAATCCAGTGATAATTGTCGTTTGTGGAGTGTTCCCTCGAGTGGCGAACATTCCGCTGAGTGTGGGTGGCCTGTGGGTGGGTGGTGTTGGAAAAGTGTATTATTAATAATTAATTCAGAGGCGCAATTGAGCGAAATGAACAGCCGATGGACACAACCCAACGGACACTCAACCAACGGACAGACCAGTGCTCATATGTGGGCCAATTTCCCACCTTTAGACGCGGAGAGGATGGGGGGCAATGGTTGCGTGCCACAAGCTAATTACATGACCAAACTGTCTTTTCATTTTCATTTGGAGATACGCCGTAAGTACACTGTCCGTCCAAGCGTCCAGTTTGTGCTCCATTGAATCGAACCGAATCAAATCGACGCCTTCCTTTGGAGCTGGGGCAGAGCTACAGCTACAGCTACAGCTCCTCCTTCTTCTGCTCCTCCTTCTTCTCCTTAATAATGTTTACATGATTGATTCATGCGCGATGGCTTTTAGTCAAGTTAATGAAGCACAGAGAGAGAGGCACAGAGGGGCAACAGTTAACTACCTACCTATGGCCCAGCCATTGAAGCCTTTCCGCATTCTGTCCGTCCGTCTGCCTGTCTATCTATTGGAGGCGTATCTACAGCCACGCCCCCACAGTGGTTGCGAGACCCTGATTCGCTCTCTCGCTCTGAATAGTTTCCAAGTGGGTGAGTGGGCAAAGTAAACTTTAAAAATTGATTATAAAAATCACTTGCGTGTGCTCTGTTTGTTCTTTGTTCTGCCCCTCTAATTCCCCCTTCCCCCCACCGTATTCTTCCCCACTGGTTTTCTAGTTAAGGAAATGGCGTTCCCTCATTTCGCCTTTGGGTGTGCCTTTTCCTTTGAGTGCATTAGCGGCGGTGCACAGCTTGATAGACATTGCAAGGACGAGACCTTCAGCCAAATGATGTGTGCGGGAGGGTGTGCGGGCGGGAGTGTGGGTGTGAGCATTGGCAACTTTTTCTTTAATGAAATTCACCTTGAAATTCTGTTCCACTTGCAAAGAAAATTCAACGATAGATGCGAATGCGAATGACGTTGATGCGGCGCTGTCAGAATTTCCCATAAGCGAAAGGCGACATTTATTAATGGCCAAGAGGTTCTTGCTTAACCTTTTTAGCCCCCAACCCTGGCCCTTGGCTATCCACCCACTTAATAACTATTTAAACAACGATATGCCAAAGTGATTTATAATACTCCAAAAAACCCCCCGACACTGTGCACTGTACACAGAAACTTTTGCCCCAAGCCGAACCCAAACGCGTACCGCGCACATTCCGATATCTGTCTATGGATATCTATTGGGCCAATTAGAGAGAGGAGAACCGCCAGACAATGCGAAGGACAGCGGCATAACGAATAAATATGTGTTAATTTACCCTAGGCCCTCCCGGATCCCCCTGCCCCTGATCTGTATCTGCATATCCAGCGGAGGAGCAGCGAAGGAGCTAACTCCCCGTGGGGCGCCTTTATCTGTTGGGCTTTCATCTGTTTTTCTGTGGGGAATGGAGCCTTATTAAATGCTGAATTATTTATGGCTGAATAGTTTTAGTGGCGGGGAGTTCGGGGTGTGGGGAGTTGTCTCCTCGTGTTTACACAACCTGAAGCCCAATGCTTCGCTGGGTTTTAGGGTTTTGGGCCACTAATTTGGGTTGTCTGCTCGTGGTGACTACTGGGACTTTGTTCCAGCAACCAACCAACCAGCGACGAGTGGCGTGGAGCTCTGTCTATGCCCCACGCAGTTTGTTTACTTGTGGCCTATGCCCACAAATGTCTGTTAAATAACAAGAACCTTGCCTTGAACAGGGAAGAATGAATGAACAAATGAATGAATGAACAAATGAATGAATGAACATACGCATATTAGCGGCTAGACGGGTAGACGGGTAGAACGGTTAGACCTATTTCCTCTATTAACCCACTGCCCAGATAGCCAGCCGATTACTGATTACTGCCCATGTTTGTTTTTGTTTTTGTTTTTCGTGGATTTTTATTGACTCGAGTAACGGACGCCAAGGCATGCGCATTTCTTGGTGGCCACTTCTGGCGGCTGTTTGGCTTGGCTTGACTTGGCTTGGCCACACGTTTAACGAACTTTAAGTAAATTACCCAGCTGCCCTGCTCCCTGCTCCCTGCCCTCCCCTTCTGGCTAGCCATAACATGCATGACCCACATTTGCCACATAAATTTCCATGTGCAGTGGCATGGGGCAAACGGGAGAACGGGAGAGCAGGAGAGGGCCGTGGGAGGATGTGGGAGGAGCACTAAATAATCAACTGGGAAGAACCTAAATGGTTCAATGCTACACTGCGCGCAATTCTCCCAAGAAAAGAGCTGCACAGCTTGATTACGTTGCGTATGAAGCCCCTTGACCCAATTTGGGGCATATAAAGACTGCCCCATTCAATCTACATGTTGCCTATCATCTAACAGCTAACAGAGAATGCAATTTGCAGCTTATCTGTGGCTCTTTTGCAGCAGAACTTTGCCAAAAGATTGCAAAGATTCACAGAGAGAAAACTGCATAAAAGACTCAAGTGTTTGTAGTGAGCAAAACCCCCAACTATCTATAGGTAAAGTCCCCTCCACAACTCAACCTACATTACACGAGACTATTTCCATTATCTAGATACACCCTGGCACTATCTAGACACAATGTACACTTCAGCAATTAGTTGAAACACGACAAAGGACAGGCCCATAGCCCAGTGATACAGCAAAACTCGATGGAGATCCATTCAATGGATAGACTTTTATTTAATAATGCTTTGGGCCAAGATCGAAATCGTTTGAGTGAAGGGAAGAGCAGAGTAGCAGGAGGGCAACACGTGTTAAATGCCACTGGCAGAGGCAACGCCAGGCACCAGTCACCAGCCACCAGCCACTAGCCACCACTCACCAGCCAACAGCCACCACTTGGTGGAGCCGCCTTTAAATGCCGCCGTCACACGCATCAAAGCCTCAGGACAGTGATTGATATTGGGGGATATTCAGTGGCTGATAGAAGTGGGCGTACCGCAAACGACCCAAAACAAAACTCTGAATCGGAATTGGGAATTGGGTTGAGGAGTTTGCGTGAGTTTCACTTTAATGGCGTGGCTTTTCTTCTGCTGCTGCTGCTGCTTCTGCTGCTTCTGCTGATGCCATTCGTTGAGTAAATAACCGAGCAATCAACGTGCCCATCGTCGAGTTAAACTCGCATTAATTTTGCATTTTGCGAAAACGCCTAATAAATCGAGTCACCGGGAGCGCCCTGGTAATTGCCTTCACCCTTGTGCCCCACTGCCTCACTCACTGTGCACCGTCACCGTCGCCGCCTCTCGTGCCTCATTAAAGATTCAGCAACTTGGGACGCCTTCGCTGTAAATATGAATCGCGGAGCAGACAGGCCCTCCCCCCAATTAGCGGGTGACATGCAACAATATTAAGCGAAACTTTCAAAACACTTGCAATATGCCGCGCTGCTGGTGCTAGCACCCACGAGCGGGCAGGACACAGCAGACACTGGTGAATACTACACCTACGTGATGACCAGCTGTCACCTTCATTGCATTTCCAGCCAACGAATGGAGCTGCGATCTGTTCCGATTTGTTCCGTTTCGATCCGGGTATTGAAGGTTTTCTTATTGTCGCCTTTTGCTGTGTTTTTTTATGGGAATATGATTAATGAACGTGGTGGTGGTGGTGGTGGGGCTCCGGCTGTGTCTGGTGTCCGGTCAGCGGGTGACTAACACGTGACCTAAAAATCTTACAGTGAAAGTAAAAACAAAACGCACACACGAACATGGCAAAAAAAAACAAAAAAAAACAAAAATTATGGGTTGCTGGAAGGAAAGCGAGAGGAGGTAGGTGGGGCCAAAAAAAACTACTCAAATAAATGCAAAAGAAATTTAAATAAATAAAAAAGAGAACATGCAAGCAGCCGAAAGAGTTGAAGAGATCTCTAGGAAATTCCATAAATAAATATGATGAAAAATATCATAAATTCAAATTAAAGTAAAAAGGTTTATAAACAACAAAAACTATATGATTTATAGTTTATATAAAGCAGATAAGAAATGTAAATGCAAGGCAATAAATTCTAATTAAATTAAAGCTGTTTTAGCAGCTAGAAAGTTTATGCCAAGCAGCTGGGAAAAAAATCCTTCAATCAGTAGAGCAAATAATACTGCCACACCGCCCCCCAAAAATAAACTCCTGGAATAACACACAAAAGTTTAATTCTGATAAAAAGAACACTATATTTCTATAAACAATTAGCAAACAACATTGAGATTTATTGTCAAAAGAAAAAACACGAAAAAAGGTTCCAGTTCAATTGTGAAATTTCATGATTATTTATCGTACAATAAATAATCATCATCATCATCATTATGGTAGGCAGACACTCGTACTAGTTCCCAGAAATAAAGTAAAGTGTTTGCTGTGTTGTGTTGTGTTGTGTGCCAATAAATCTCTAGTCTTCCGATTGGAGATTGTAGATTGTAGATATAATAAAAGCCTGAACAATACAGGTTTATGGGAGCGTTGGATGGGTGGATGGATGGATGGATGGATGGGTACGGGGGATGTCGTCATATCACAGGAATAAGCCACTTGACAGCAAAACGGAATCAGGTGTATGCGAGGGGAACGCGGCAATATCTTATCGAGCAATTTTGTGCAGCAGATAATGAATTAAAGGCAGAGAAAAAAGTCGATTACAATTATGGAAGCAACTGCGACGGAGCGACTGAGAGAGTGCATTGTGGAGCCAACGCTTGTCGGTCTTTCAGTCTGCCCGCCGGTTGGTTGGGGGCCATGTTAACAAAGAAACAGTCAATTAGAGAAATGCAATCAAGAGACCAGCAAAAGGCAACTGCACAGACCCAGAGACAGAGGCCAAGCCAGGAGAGAACAAGAACCAGAACGAACTTGAACAAATATAATTACATGGAGCCCCGTAGCCCCGCAGAGGGAGAGTTGGAAGGAGAGCAGAAGGAACTACAGGGGAGAGAGAGAGTCGCTCGTTGCTCGTCGAATGCGTTAGAATGTGCTGCAATCTGGCTAATGACCCAATTAAAATTATGGCAAAAGCTTTCACCACCGTATGCTCCCATTCCCAAGTAAGAACTGCAGGCAGGCAGCCAGGCAGGACAGGACAGGACAGCACAGGACAGGACAGGAGACAGGAGTATGGCAGGTGTATTACTTTGTCTACTTTGTGGCCTGTCAGTCTGTCTGTCTGTCTGTCTGTCGGCCAAATGTCAGGCCATGTCACAACACAACAGAATAAACAACGAAACAGGAACAGCAGTGCACTCCGTGATGGTCAACACATTTGATACCCTTGAAGCTAAGGGCGGGGTATAGTAATTGTAGCCTTGAAACTGAATATTTGGACACATTTACACTGCAACAAAGGTGTCCAAAAGGTGTTCAAAGGGTGTCCAAAAGGTGCCCAAAAGGTGTCCAAACGGTGTCCAAAAGTTATTCCTCTCTATGGTTACCTTTTTGCCATGGCAGCTACTTCTTTTTGGCGCATTGCAAACACCAGAATACCCTCTGGTTACGAAAACAATCTGGAAGCGAAAGCAATGCAAGGACATCGCCACATGCCACATGACACTGACAACACAAAAACAGCAGCAGCAGCAACAACAGCAACAGCAGCAACAACAACAGCAGCAGCAGAGTGTGACCGAGCAGAGCAGAGAGTGGCCACAGAGGAGGAACTGGCTCTGGTTTGGTTTGGTTTGTGTTGCAAGGAAGGTCAGGGCATGAGATTACAGGGCGAGGGAGGGGCAGTGCAGGACACGCGAGTGTTGAAAAATTACATATTTTCCAACCATAACAATTTGGCGTTCGCCTGGCCAAATGAACTTGAATTAAATGGGAATACTCGTATTGTGTGTGCCATGTCCATGTCCTTGCCCAACCGCAGGACCCTCTGTCCTCTATCTCCCTCGCTTTTTTCATAAATATCTAAGCAGCGCAAAGGAGCGAGAGATGACGCCATTGCAGGGGTGGCAAGGGACAGGGGGCTAGGGATTCCCCCGAACCATGGTAAACTTTATAAAAATCATAAAAATGAAAGCGAATGAAAATTTCCAGCATGACGCACAATAAAGGCCTTTAGTTGCCTCCTCCGTCCATCATCATCATCATCTTTCGGCCAAGGTCGAGGGCGATGTGACGGCTTATTATTTAGCAATTTACTTGTTACTTTAATAAGCAGCCCACATGCGAGACCAGACCAGACCCGACCTGACCCACTGCTACCCCGCCATACATTAAATGGGTAACTGCGTGGAGTGTGGAGTGGAGGGCACTTTGCGTTTTCACTGTTTGCTCGAATGTCCATCAGCCGAAGCAGCAGCAGCAGCAGCAAAGCAACTCCCTCGGCCGACTACTTTCACTGACAACCCCCCTATGAGGCCCTGCCCGGAGCAGCCAACTGGTGTGGTGTGGTGTGGCCTGCTCGCATGTAAATTGTCTTGCGTGGCGGGCAGGCAGGCATACGACCCATCAATGTGTTCATTTGACAATAATTGAAGACATGGATGGGCCATGACGAATCATTCATGAATATTGTACATGGCTCCTGCATGTGGGGATTATCTGTGTCCACATACGCGTCCCATTAGACAGGGACAGGGACATGTACATGGACATGGGCAGCGTTATATGACATGTTCATGTTCAAGGATCCACTGACATTTGAAGGCCTTTACATGTTTGATTATTTACATATTTAAAGGGCAAAACCTTGTCTGGAATTTACAACTTTAAAGGGAAATGTGACAAATGTTTGGGGGGGCTGCCTAGGAGCTGCAGACTTAATCGATGAATCGATGTTGAACCTTTAATTTAAATGGCACTCCGTTTGATAACATAATTAATAGCAATTTGTGTGCGTGTTTTGTCACCCTCTTTGCAGTGAGACGGAGCGCTACAAGCGGGTTAAATGGCAGGACCTGCGTGTCGGGGACATTGTCCATCTCTCGAACAACGAGACAGTGCCCGCGGACATTCTTCTGCTGCGCAGCAGCGAGGCCCATGGGGTCTGCTACATAGACACCTGTGATTTGGATGGCGAAACGAATCTGAAGCGTCGCGAGGTACGTAGATAGCTGCACATCTGATAAATACATTTTTAACAATTTAAATGGATTATTTTGTTGTGTGCAGGTTGTACGCGGCTTTGAGGAGTTGCAGAGCATATTTGTACCTAGCAAATTTGTTAGCCGCGTGGAGGCGGATGCGCCGACCACAAAATTATATAGATTTCATGGGGCCTTAATACATCCAACTGGGGAGCGTGTGCCCATATCGACCGAGTGCCTTTTGCTAAGAGAAAGTAGACTGAAGGTAAGTCCCAGCTCTGCTCTGAAGAATCTCCCTTAATTCGTTGTGATATTCGCCAACAGAATACGGACTATATCGAGGGCATTGTGGTCTATGCGGGACATGAAACAAAGTCAATGCTGAACAATAGTGGTCCCAGGTACAAGCGCTCCCAGGTGGAACAGCAGATGAATATTGATGTGATATGGTGAGTGCATAAGCGACTCAATCTGTGCTCGTGCTCGTTACATTAATGTTCCCCCCTTGTGTCCCTTGTTGCCTGCAGGTGTGTGATAATATTGTTTATACTGTGCATTGTTGGGGCCATCGGCTGCACCATGTGGCTGAGTTCATTCACCAATTTTCCGGTGCCGTATCTGCCCTTCGAGGTGAATGCCAATCTGGAGGGCATGTGGACCTTCTGGACGTACATCATCATACTGCAGGTGATGATACCGCTGTCGCTGTACGTCACCATCGAGCTGTGCAAGATCCTGCAGGTGTTCCACATCCACAACAACATCGACCTGTACGACGCGGACACCAACAAGCAGACCGAGTGCCGTGCCATGAACATCACCGAGGAACTCGGCCAGATACAGCACATATTCTCGGACAAGACGGGCACGCTCACCGAGAACAAGATGATCTTCCGCCGCTGCGTCGTCAATGGAGCGGACTACAACCACCCGCCCTCGGAGCTGGAGAAGATGTACTCGAAGCCGGGCGCGCCGGCGCCCCCGCTGGTGCCCAATGACACGCTGACGAGTGACATGGCACTGCTCACGCAGGGAGCGTACCTAACGCCGCACGCACAGCGCATACAGGAGTTCCTGGTGGTGCTGGCGATATGCAACACGGTGATTGTGAGTGCGGCACCGCACCGGGACCTGATGAATGCCAGCGGCATCATTGAGGTGCAGCAGCAGCAGCAGACGGGCTGCAGTCCGGCGAACCTGAAGCTCAACAAACAGCGACAGAAGCTGCTGGCTAGCACCACGACCACCACAACGACCACGACCACCATACTGAATGGCCAGCAGCAGCAGCAGCCGGCAGGGTCCATTGCCATGCCCGTGGATCGTTACATGCGGCTGGCAGAGTCGCGCTCCGTGACCCCATCGCCGCCGCCGAATCTAATCTTTGCGCTGCCCGCCCAGAGCCATCAGCCCACGCTGTCGCCCATCAGCAGCTCGGCGGAATCGTCGCCCAACTCGGAGTCGGAGTCGCCGTCGCCGCCCATGAAGAGCAAGGCGCTGTCCAACAGCATCTCGCCCACGGGCCGGGCCAAGGCGGCCATCAACTCGAAGATCACCAGCATAGCGACCTTCCTGAACGCCAAGACCCAAGGGAAGCGCCTCAAAATGAAGTAAGTGAAGCCAAAGGGACGTTTGTCAATGGATTTCATAACCAAATTCTGATTTCAGCTCCACCAAAACGGAGACCATCTATAGAACCGCCGATGGACGTCCGCTGTACGAGGCCGAGAGTCCGGATGAGCTGGCGCTGGTGAATGCTGCCTACAGCTACGACTGCTGCCTGCTGAATCGCAGCCCCAACCACATCCTGGTGAGCATGCCGACGGCTGCGGCCACCGTCGAGTACGAGATACTCAAGATCCTGCCCTTCGACTCGAGTCGCAAGTGCATGTCGATTGTGGTCCGTCGCACGGGCACCCAGGAGATTGTGCTCTACTGCAAGGGTGCCGACAGCACCATCATGCCCGTCCTGTCGCCCTGTCCGCACAACAGCCCCGAGGGCTTGCTGCGGGAGCAGACCCAGCAGCAGCTGGACCGCTATGCGCGCGAGGGCCTGCGCATTCTGGTGATGGCCAAGCGCACCCTCAACTCCGCGGACTACACGGACTGGTGGGCGCGGCACCAGGAGATTGAGATGTCGCTGGAGAATCGCGAGCGCAGATTACGCGACTCCTTCGCCAAGCTGGAGAGCAATCTGACGCTGCTGGGCGCCACTGGCATTGAGGATCGCCTGCAGGACGGTGTGCCCGAGACGATAGCATCGCTGCTTGCGGCGGGCATCTCCGTGTGGGTGCTGACGGGAGACAAGCCCGAGACGGCCATAAACATAGCGTATTCCGCGAAGCTATTCACCCAGCAAATGGAGTTGATCAAGTGAGTATTGAGTCAGGTCAGGCCCCATCTATGTGACTAATTCGGAATGATTTGCATGCAGACTGACGGCACGCTCGCGCGATGCAGCCGAGACGGCCATCAATTTCTATCTGACGGATATGGAGAACGCAAAGCCCACGTCCTCCATAGGCTACAGCCAGACGCTGCGCAGAAAGCCACGCGCCTTGGTGGTGGACGGCAAAACGCTGACTTTTATATTGGATCCAAAGTGAGCTAAAGTCTAGTCAGACCTGAGCCGTACCTAATTGCTGGATTTATTGCAGATCCAAGCTGATTCTGCCCTTTTCTGCGACTGGCCAAGCGATGCGCTTCTGTGCTCTGCTGCCGTTCCACGCCGCTGCAGAAGGCCTATCTGGTGAAAGTCGTCAAGGAGGAGCTCAACCTGCGCACACTGGCCATTGGGGATGGCGCCAACGATGTGTCCATGATACAGATGGCCGACGTGGGTGTGGGCATCTCCGGGCAGGAGGGCATGCAGGCTGTAATGGCCGCCGATTTTACGCTCTCTCGCTTTCGCTACCTGGAGCGGCTGTTGCTCTCGCACGGCTATTGGTGCTACGATCGATTGTCGCGCATGATTCTCTACTTCTTCTACAAGAATGCGGTACGAAATATGCGATTTACTCCACTCTGAGCTGTGTTTATATACGATTTGATCTCCTTTGCAGGCCTTTGTGTTTCTGATATTCTGGTATCAGTTGTACTGCGGCTTCTCTGGCTCTGTGATGATGGATCAAATGTACCTGATGCTGTACAATCTGATATTCACCTCACTGCCGCCCCTGGCCATTGGTGTCTACGACAAGCGGGTGCCCGAGGATCTGCTACTCAAGAATCCGTATCTCTACAAGAATGTGAGTATTCGGCACCTAAACTGCAGTTTTCAATATCCTTAATTTACTTTTGTTTGGATTTTCAGGGTCGCTTGGGCATTGCCTACAGGCCGCACGACTTTTGGCTGATATTACTGGATGCACTCTATCAGAGTCTGGTCATCTTCTTTGTGGCGCTGTGCGCCTATGCGGAGAGCGATGTGGGCATCTGGGAGTTTGGTACCACGATCACGGCCTCCTGTCTGTTTGCCAACCTGGTGCACTGTTGCATTGAAATACGTTCCTGGGTAAGTACAAGGCCACATCATGCCCCCACCTAATGATGGTTAATCTCCTTTTGTTTCCCCTGTAGACTGTGCTGCATGTCATATCCATTGTGGTGAGCCTGGCCTCCTTCTACCTCTTCTCGTTTGTGTACAATTATTGGTGCGTCAATTGCTTTGGCCTGCCCTCCACCTACTGGGTGATCTTTGTGTGCATCTGCTCCGCCGTCCACTGGCTGGTGATACTCCTGTCGACAGTGGTGGCTGTGCTGCCACGGTAAGACCAAGACCACAGTACGCACAGGAATAACTTGTAGCTAATTGAAATTTGTGTGTGTTCCTTTGCAGCTTAATATTGACAACGGTGCGCATTTCGCTGTGCCCCGACGACAGCACAAAGGTTCTACTGCACAGCCAGCGGGAGCGCAGCAGAGGTGAGGGTTTGTTAGTTACTTGGTCGCGCTCCACCTCAGCCTCATCAATCTATAGGTAAAAAGGCACAAAATATGAATATAACTAGTTGTTTACCTTCCCACCTGCACGACGCCTGAGCTTCACCTTGTTTGCCGAGTTTACTTATGATTTTGTGTCTTTTTATTTGTAAATTGCTTTGAAGTTTCCCCCACTCCTTTTAGTCTTTTAAAGTGCAACTAAATGATGATGGTTTTTCGCTGTTATTGCAGAATCACCGATTATGGGTCTAAGAATCAGATTATAACAACGATTACCTGATCGAGCGCCAGAATGCAAAACGGAGCGCCTGCCTACGGGGGGACACCGCAACAACTAGTAGAAACCTTACAGAAAAACCTAACACATGTGTGCTTTGAGTCTAAATATGTGGCCTTTCGACACCGATTAATAATACAATGTTATGTTAGTTAATTACGCCCTTAGTTGACCCGTAGCGTAGTTCCGCCCCCCACCCTCCCCCCTAAAAAGCAATTAGTCTAAAATGTACGAGTACTTAGTAACAAATTGAATTAGATTGTTTAGCCAATATATACATATGTATTCTGTTGAGACACACGAACAGAAACCGACAACAGATGACCCCAAGTCTAAGTTGGAATGTTTGCCTTAACTTTAAGTGGAACCCCACACGCCCTATGTCGTAATTTATATATTTATTTTGTATATAAGAAAAAGAGTACCGTACCAATCCGCGATCTATAACCAAGCCTAGACCCTACTTATTGTTAAACAAAGCCGATAAATCACTGCTACACTTTAGGTATGATTATGATTACTTAACACACCCCCCCCCCACTAGCGACTAATTATAATTAATATATGCATAAAATATCACCCACAACGGAAATACTTGACAATTCAACAAAAACAAAACACAACAGAACGGCATGCTGCAATGCTAGTTCGATGAAAAGGCTGTGATTCTACACTCATGAAGAAGGATATACCTAAGCATAAGATACAGTATATATATACAAATACAAATACATACCTTAAACCTATACCCTACCCTACCCTACCTACTATATACATATATATGTTATATCGATCAATGTGCAGATTGATGTGCATATTGAAATTCAAGTATTTGACAGAATTGTTTCTCTCACCGTTCTGTTCTCCTACGAGTCGATTTTTTACTTTTTTATCAAGAGCCCCTCCCTCCCCCTAACCACTAGCCCCGCCCCTACTATTATTATTGTACGTACGACGGTAATAATCAATTGTTGTAATCCATTAGTTGTACTATTCAAACAGATTTGAAAACGTTAGCTGAATATTTACATACATTGTTGGACAAGCAAGAGATCATTAAATGAAATAAATGTATATTTACCTAAAACGTGTGGGCAGTCTGAAGAGAAACGTGAAATACTTAAAGTTGATCCCATATTCGAATTTGGCGCCATTGAAACAGCAGTGTCGTATTCTACATTTACTTAGCATGAATGCTAACATTTAACATGCTCTGTTAACTCGAGAGTGCTCATAAGTGCAACGCAGAAATGAGTTCAAAGAGCCCAAATTGCTCTCGTTCTACTGGATATATTTCTTACATGGTTAATAATTATTTTAATACAACGTGATTCATTTGTCATTCAAATTCAATTCAATTCAAATACGACTGCCAGGGTATCTGAAACAATCTAAATAGGTACCTGTACCTTACCTTTTTTTAACCTATCGAAAAAAATCAAAACAACAAGAAATGCACAAACTAGAGCAACGACTCTAGCTCGATACTATCATGATAGTACCTAAACCATCGAAAGTAGAGGCTAGCAGCAAAATATCGATACTATCGATAGTGCCCTCGATGGTTTGACACCTCTAGCACAAACGGCGGCAACGGGAAATTAGTGTCGCATAAACAACCGTGGTTTCCAAAAATACAATACAGCATGTGCGAGTATAAGAATTGATTTTACATTTTACAATAATTAAAATACGTTTTAAACGAAAGGAAAGGGGTGATCAATGCGTAAGTCGTGCGGGTGTGGAATAACGGGAAAAATCGTGTGTAATTAGCGGGGTCACTCACCCACGCCAACCAGCAATCAGCAACAACAACAATAACAAATGTGCTATCAATAACAAATGAAAACTAAATTATAGTTTATTGCGTGGAAAGTGAACAAGAGGCCTGGAAAAGTGCGAGAAAGAGACGGGGGAAGTGATGCAACCTGCAATTGCCACCAATACATACACACATACACGTGCACCAAAACAACATTGAAATCAAAGAACAACAAAATAAACTCTGCAGAAATCAGCAGAAAGACAGGTGAAAAAGAAAGACAAATATGGCAAAAATCGAGCAAGGTGATTTCGTACGTTTAATCTGCTTAGAAAAGAGAGTGTGTTTAAGTGTGTCTTATTTGCTCTCTCTGTCTCTCTCTCTCTCTCTTCCCCCCCCCACTCTAATTGAGACATCTGTGCCGTGCCTGTCTCGTCGTGTCTTATTTTGTCTGTCCTTTTTTTGCCCCCCTGCCGCAGCCGCAGACTCGTTTTGCTCTACATATGTACGTGTGTGTAGGTGGGTTAGGTGTGTGTATGCACGCTTACAGGGTGGCTCTTTGGTTTCTATAAAAATCTCAAGCAACAGTTACACCAGCCCCAGAGCATAGAGCCCCCTGTATTTCCAGGAGGTAAAGGAAGGCACTTGTTACAGATTCCTCCCCCTCTCTCGGTCTGTCTCTCTGTCACCACCCCACAGGGGTTTTCTTTGTGGCGTTTTCCCGAGGCGTTCTTGTTGTTTTTCAATTGATTTATTTTTGCATAATCGTTCAGTGCCAGACCCATCGAATCGACCCAGACCGACCGAACTCATAAGCAAAACACTCGCCAAGTATGTTCTACAATTGACACAAGTACCTACAACACATTCATATATTCGTATTCCATGTGCGATTTTTGACAACGGGTGGAGAATATAATTGTACAGTAAAGTGCTAATGGAAAGTGCATATTTCCAATGATTCCAGTCTGGAAGCCATAATTCTTTTGGTCTTCCAATGACTCACAGAAGCTGTCAAACTAACTGTTTTCCAGTCGTGTTTTTTTGATAAACTGCAAATGCAAACAGTTCCAGATTAGCCCAGCTCCAAACTGGTTTCTCCACCTCATCTTTTCTGGATATTCTACTACAGAAAAAAAGGTAAACTTTCTAGTGGAGTTTAAAATGATTTGCTGATCAGGGAATATAGCTAGCTTTTGGTTTGATTACACCTTGATGTGTAATTCCCATACGGCTGTTTGTATGGCTTGTTCCATTTCTTGCGCTTGGCTGGCGTCTACCCGCCCCCTCCCTCTCTATGTTCCCTTTACCTTTGTTTTTTGTCTGTGTGTGCAGTCCCAATTAGCTGCTGGGGGGCCGCTGCTTGCCAAATCTTCGCACGTAACCCAATGCAAAGGAAAAAGACAGCAATAACTATAACAAAGCATCAACATAATCATACCCTCTCTCGCTCTCCCTAACGGTGCCTGCCAGCATTAAGAAAACGTAAACCTGTTCTCGCTCTCGCTCTGCCTCTCTCTCTCTCTCTGTCTTGCTCGACTTACTCATTCAAGCAAGTCTTTCGCGCAAAGAGAGAAATGCGGGTAAATGGAAGGTAAGGCAGTGCGGCTCTCAAGGTAACCGCATGTGGACTGCCTTACCTTCTCTTGAACGTACTATGAGAGAAAGATCTGCTTGATCGAAGGAAAAATGCAATAAATAAATAAATTCGTTCATTTGTTTGCAGCAGCAAAAGAAAATCGCAACAAAAAATGTTTCAGCCTAATGCCAAAATAATGAAATAGCGGAATCTCGACGAAATTTTGTGTTTACAAATATCTGAATATGCGCAAGAATCTCAATGAACAATCCGATCGAATGAAAACTTGAGAAGAAAATTTGAAAAGTGTGCAGCAGCTGCTTGAGCGAAAGAGGAAGGAAGGAAGGACGGACGATCGTACGGCAAGTTGAAGGTGAGTGCTCAAATTGTGTTTGTTTCATTCATTTGGGCTTTGCTCTGTGTCAACAGAGCAGTTTTGACTGAAAACTTCCCACACACATGCCCCCAGAAACCATGTCGCGAGCATTTCAATGGGCCACAGATTGAATATTACGTGACAGCTCTCCGAAAAACGTAGCGTATGTGGCTGCAACTATGACGAAAATTGAAATTGAATCCGAGAGTGTGTCACACAATATCAATCAAAGTCGCAACAGAAACAAAACAACTGAGAAAAAAAAACCCAAAAACCTGAAACTGCAACCCAGTTTTGACCCTAACAAAGATATCGTAGGAATAGGGACAGTGGCATGGAGTGGATAACTTTTCCACACTGGCGAAAAATGTGTGGAAAATCGATTAAAACGACGGCAATTGGAACGATTTAAGGACTTCCTAGCCAAAAGTTGCTCGTGTCGAGGGCGTTCAACCTCTCAAACTTCCGGCAGAGGCAAAGTTCGATTCGATTTGATTTGATTTGTGTGTTAGGCTTAGAGATGCCCTTGCCCGAAAGGAGGGTATAGTGGCCATAATATAGAAGGTTATCCGAGAACAGAGAGGCAGGAAGTGCATTAGTATGCTCAAAGGATGTGGGCTCTAAATGGTTTTCATGGCTCAAAGGTGTTTCTTTGTTGAAGAGTAAGCGAATGCATTCAAGGCTCTGCCCTAGAAACGATTCAACAAAGGGCATTCCTATCATCGGCTCGACAGTTCCTGTTTGGAAACCTCTCTTGTTTTTTTGCAATCAACTTCCCATCCAAAGTTCTCGCTTTTTGTTGCTGTCTTTTCCCTGTCAATTGTTTTCCCCGTGGCACTGTGTTGGTGGCAGTGGTAGTAGCTGGCAGTCACAGTCATTAAAACTTTTCATTTTGTTTCCCAATCTCTCCATCTAACGCGCTGCCTTCATTTACTATAAACCTTTGTTCGATTCATTCGCTGTGCTGTGCTGTGCAGTTTGTTGGTCGCTGAAGTAAAGTGTTTTTTTCTGTTTTTGTGTGTAATCATCGAATGAGTTTTCATCTATTGTCCAATTACGGCTTTGAGCGAACTTTGCTTTGAGTTTCATTAATTCATTAAAAACCCATACACACACACACACACACACACACACTCGTATTTAGGCGGAAATGTTTTCATAATCGGAGCAGCAGCAGGTTACATAATTATGACACTTGAAAATCGGTTAGGGCACACATTCCTCTAACCTTTTCTCGTCTCCATAAATTAATGGAACATTAAAATTTCAATTAAGTTTGCCGCCGCCAGTCAGCAGAAAATGTGCAGAAATTTTATAGTTTTCCCAAAGTTTCCCAGAACTAAATGTTTGTTTAGGCCAACACTCTGACTTTCCGGCATTAATATGATTTCAAGTACCTTTGGGTACGGGAGAGCACAACCCCACTTACTGTGGAAATACTTAAAAATCAGCCCCCAGCCACACCCCACCCCACCCCACGCCAAAAGTGGCAATTAAAAACACATAAAAAAAGTAAGAAAAACGAGCACAAAGCAGAACTGAACTCTAAACAACAAATAAGTTGGCGAAATGTTTACACCTAAATCCGGAACAAATGCGTTCCGATGTGCTATGTGCTATAGGAATGGCTCGGATTATAGGTACTGCCGGCGGTCATTGGGGGGGAGAAGTGTGCGCTCCATTTGGTGGAAGGGAAAGAAGAAGAGTCACGCCAACTGATTCCAGTTTTTTGTTGGTTTTTTGGGGGGGTTTCGACTTGCTGCTGGATAGACAAAAACACACCCGAAATTTCTCATATTCGTCATACGGCGACTTTTGTTTTCGTTTCTCATTCTCAGGCGAGAGAAAGCGCGCTGCGACTTTTTTTTAAAACACAACAATGAGAAATTATACAAATTTCAACCATAACAACAATGATAGCCCTTTTCGTGAATTTGGAAAAAAGACACACAAAAAAAACACGACAAATGTTGACATTTTCAAATTGCGATGAACACAGATTCATACACTCAAGCACTGATTCACTCTGATTTCATCCATTCACCTATTTATTTAATTTTTTCCCTGTGTGCTTTTTCATCTTTTCCTGTTATTTTGAATTTGGTTTGCCTTTGCCCCGCATTTGTCGCATGTTGGCATGTTTTTTGGGTCACTTCTGATGGGTGTTTGTGCCCCGAATGCACACGCAAATTAAAGTTTACCTCCCCCCATTGCCTCTAATTACACTCGCCTCTTTCTCTTTCTCTCTCTCTCTCTCTATAAATGCAATTTGGGGGGATGCCTCTGCGAGTGGAATATTAAATAATTCATGTGTTAATTTTGGGCCACACTTAATTTACTTTCTTTTTCACCAAAAAATATAAAGAGAGAAAACTGATTGGAGTCGAATTTTAACTTCTTATTGGTGTGTGTGGGGGGACCTCTTGATTCGTTTCGTGAATAATTTATGCAGGTTTTCACATAAATATTCAAATATCTGGGACCCATTTGGTTGGAGTTCTCGCTGTGCTCCTCCTCTTTCCTCTCCAGTTTTTCATAAATAGAGTTTGCTTGGCTTTGGGTTCGTTCTGTGTGGGATGTTTGCCCCGGATCTAGTTAATCTCTATCCAAAGTCTCTGCCTCTATTAAGTCCCTCTAGGCCTAAAGTTAAACAAACAAAGAGACAACACAAACAAACCGAATGTAAAGCTCAGTGCATGAGGCAATAATCCGATCTATCCCGAACTACTAGATTGTGGATCTCTGTGGAGTGAATCTCTCTGTGGCTCTCTGCGGTGTGTGTGCTCTGTTGATTTGTATTCATTATCAGCTCGTTGACTCGTTGTTTCTTGAATAAACATTAATTTCATTTCATATGGGGGGCGCAGCACAAGATCTAATAGATGTGGCCATGATTGTTTGTTGGTAAAACACTATTTATAATCGCCGAGCAGAAGCGCGTGGCGTTGCCAAGTCGCTCCACCCACAGCCCGTCTGCCTCTCACTCTCATTCACCCACCACACTGCACGGGTTATTTTCGTTCGATTGGATGCTTTGAACATTAAATAAATGCCAGTATTTGCCCACAGAGATGGATGCTCGGGTGTATATCATATTTTGACAGTATGTACTGTGGCACAGCTACAGGTTATGGCTATACGCAGTGCTCTGGAGTGTCCGGTCAGGCAGTGTTACAGCAAGCGAAAGCCCACTGCTGTATTTGCTCCACCTCTTTTATTATCGGAATTAACCTTTCCAACTTAATCTAATTATATATTTTATTCATGCCAATGCAGCGCTTTATCTTTATCACAGATACTTTCATTGACGTATGGCTTTTTCTGCCTGCTGCTGTTGCTTCTGTTTGTTGTTTTCTTTGTAAATGATTCTCTGGGTCTCTAGTCTTTATTGCATAATTACCAAACCTGCGTCAAATGCAGGCCTGTCTGCTGGCTATGATACTCACATAAAGGGGAGGTGGGTTTAAGGGGGGCAGGCGGAATATGGCCAAGCTTTAGATTATTTCCGAGCGCTACGTAAAATCATTTCAGCCAAATGCTGCCGTAATAATAACTGTTATTGTTTGCTTCTGGCTTCCCATTTCTGCTGGCCATATATTCATTTCCCTTCTTCATAGTCTCCCCATGCGCACCCCTCCCTCTCTGTCTCCATCTCGCTGTGGCTGTGTGGCAAGTGTGTGTCGTCTTTTGTTTTATCAGCTGCTGGAAGTTTTAGTCGAACAAACACAGGTCGGCGAAAGAGGTTTTTGCTTGTTTGCATACGGAGAGTAGAGCAGAGTATGTGCGTCTTTCAATTATTATCCCAGAGCCAGCAGTGACGTCAAAGTGCAATCTGAGGGGGCAAAAAATCAGAAGCTGAAACTGTAAGGCAATCAATGCATTTTCCATGCCAAAACATCATTGATTCATATCTAGAACGAAGCACTGGCAGGCAGACAGCTCCTTTGAGAGACCAATTCAATTCGTGAAGTACTCCTAAAGAATTAATGCCACTGCTGAGTGGTTCTACGTATATCCAGCACAAGGTTGAGACTTGACTGGAGCACTTGCAAGTGCTGTAATCTCAGTCATTGCTGCTTACATAACATTCCGATTCCTATTCAGACTTGTTTAATAATGTTTATGTTTTCGTTGTGGATTTATTTGTGTCAATTTGTTGCGGAGTTGTGTCCCGTCCCCTGTTTGCGCTTGTGTGGCCTTCACAGCCGGTCCAACGAGTAGTCCAAAGCATGAGAATGACCAATGGGAAATAGTTATAGATACATAGATGCCAATGCAGGAGGTCTATCTGGAGATACCGGTTGTGCAGAGCCAGCAACACACCCACTTGAAATGCTGTCATTCATTCCATCCAACGGAGCGGAGTCCAGCGCTCCAGTGCACTGTCCAGCGAGCGAGCAGCGGATCCGCAATTATCAGACACGTTTTTTTGTCCAAGAATCGCTCTTTGTCTTTGTATTCTGACTCTCGCGGGTGCTCTGACTCTTGACTTGTTGATCGTGAATCGATCAATTGCTGTCCCTGCTGCTGCAGCTGGATGACTGCGCGAGAGGTTAAACTGTACTCTGACAAATAATTATAAGCGAGGTCAATATTCTTGGCGGAGGAACACACAAAGCGTGAAGATCAGCGAACTCTCCAAGCGATGCAGATGATTCAGTTGAACCAGGGCGAGGGGCGGCACCTTGCGTGTGGGGTGTGTGTGGGCGGAGTTGGGGGAATGAGATCTTGAGCAATGCTCGGGGTCTCTCTCGTTCGGTGACATGTGACTTTTGTGGACTTTTGTGCTGCAATTAAAAGCTGCAGCCAACAATGGCAAATGTGTCGCTTTCGCGTTTCCAGTTTCAGTTTCAGTTGCAGGTTCCATTCAAAAAACCCGCTCTGCCCGTAAAAGTCAAACTGTGCTCCCTCCCCCTACCCCCACCCGAACTGCAGTGACTACTAAGAGGATTATTTGCCACTCCGTTTGCTCCGCTGCGCCGTTGCTGAATCTCTGGCAAGACTCTGCTCTGCAAGCACTCGCAGTAATCCGATCCACTCCATCTAACTCACACTCGCTACACTTTTCGGTGTTTTGTTGTGCTTGGGGAGGCATCTGGGTGGGTGGATGGCTCGCACGTCATGGAAGCCCCTTTCATTCAGGCCAAAGCCCAGCCCCAGCCCCAGTCTCAGCCAGCCAGCCCAGCCCAGCTCCAATGCAAAGTAATTTAAAACAAAAAAGCTTAAAACGAGTTTGTCGAATTCCAAAAGCCAAATAATTACACGAAACGCATTCGAGTTGCAGCAACGAGTGTCAAGGGGGTGGGGGTAAGCCTTTGGGGGCTTAGGAAACTTGAGAGCTGCAGTTGAGTGGCCCCAAAGAACACCCAAACAAGAGAACAGAACCCCATTTTATGCTGATGCAGCTAAGGAAGATTCACCAGGGAATGGCATGGGTTTGGTTCCCTTAAGTATTATATTCATGAACGAGGGGAAGCAACAGAGATTTTATTTAAGGAATGCGTGGATTTAAATTTTAAATAGAGCACAAGCGAGAGGATCCCAGCGATAGGAGTGAAATAACGAGAGTAAAGTGCATAGTAGCGAATGAAGAGAACGAGTGCTCCGCCAACGAGTAAAAGAACAGCGAGCAAAAGGGCTTAAGTCTCACCTTTCCCACCGCCTGGAATTATTTTGCCTGTGATCCCCAAAATGCCACAAAATACGTCACAAAATTGTCGGTTGTTTATTTATTTACGCGCATGGGGAACGTACGTACTCCGTACGTAGTAAACAATAATTTTATTACGTAAAGTGTACATTGGTATGAATGTGGGTCAGAGGGTCAAGCGGCAGCATCATCTGAATAATCTCATTTCCACAATTTCTGAATTATTTAATGCAAATGAAAGAAGAAGCAGAAGTGAGACGAGGCGAGGCGAGGCGACACTGAGTGCCCTGCCCTCAGTGTGCCTTATCTACCCCCGTCATTCCAAGTCATTCAAATACAGTCCTCAGATCGGACTCAGACCTCAGCCTCAGCCTCAGTTGTCTGTACATTTGAGATCTTAATATGCCTGAAACCTTTGAAAAAGTTTGACAAATGGAAACCAGATGAGAATTGTGGACCAATTAAACTGAATTAATTTCTTTATTTCCCGCTCTAAAGTTTATGGGCTTTCCGGTTGCGGTTTCAATTGGATGGCTGTGCTCTGTCCTTGGGAGATTATCAGAATCCAATGTCAAACAAAAACATTAAACAGCTGCGCATACAAGAAAAGTGGAGCCCCTCCCCCACCCACACTTTGGAGCAGCCTCTGCCCTCCACTGAGGGCAGGGGAAATTTAGTTGTTTGTTGTTCGGCCCGCGAGACACTCGTCCGATGTCCGCAGTGTTATCAGCCCTGTTGCCTGTTGCCATGTCGTGCCCACCCGTGGGTGTTTCATCATAATTGCCTCGCTGGCTTCACGTTTCACGGGGAAAACCTCGAGAAAAGACTTTACAGCAGACAGAATGTGTCTCTATTCTTGACTATCTTTCAGTTGCGAGTCTCTCGCTACACTCTCGCTTATCAGTGGGGAAGTTTCATCAACACATCTCCCGCTCGCTGTTATCAGCTGAAGCAAAGAAGAAGCCAAGGAACATTCGCGGAAAACACGGCAAAGTAATGTTTCGGCGTAAATTAATTATTATTGATTCAAGTTTTTCGCTATGGGTTGGAAAGTATCTTTGTATCTTTTATCTACTGGCACAGAAATAGGCACAGACAAAACGAAACCAAACAAAACAAAACAAACAGCAGGCGCAAGAAACTCGTTTTGTAAACTCAACTTCCTGTATATGCGAGTGAGGTGCATACGATTTTATATATATACATATCTGTATCTGTGTATCTGTGTATCTGTGCATGCAGTATTTTGTTTTTGGATTCGTTAATGGCAATGCACAATTGTATTCACTTTCCATTCGTACACTCGTACTTTTGATTGTTTTCCTCGCAAAACTTCCATTAAGATTCTAAAAATGAACGAGTGAACAATAAAAACCCAAAGAAGGAAAGAGAATGAAGCACTCTGCGAGAGAGAGAGAGAGAGAGAGAGAGAGAGAGAGACTATCAGGAGTGGTGACACATGCAAAAAGCCAAAACATCTCCTCCACTCTCGATTCGACTCTCGACTCGAAACGAGTTTCTTTATTTGGCTTAGACAACAGGCTGACTGCTGCTGCTACTTTCGAGCCTCGTCGGCTGACGACTTGACTGACCTTTACCATTTTTGAAGCAGTTTTTTTTTTGGTCAAGAATCAGCCAGAAATAAATCTTGTTTGTGGCTTTTGGCACTTGTGATTCTGCCATTGGCCTGGCTCCAGGCTGCTGCGCTGCTGGCACTTGTTGACTTTCGCATTGTCTCATTTAATTACATCAGCCATTGCTCACCCGCCCCGCAACGCCCCGCTCTCTCTCTTCTGCTCGGGGGTTCAATGTTCTGTTTCCCCCTACCGAAGAGATAGAGACAGAGACAAAGCCACAGAGACAGACAGACAGAGAGAGAGACGTGATCTGCATCATCATCAGACGTGGCTGTGCGGAATAACCCACCAAAGGGCGTGATCGAGCAACAAACTTCAAACGATCAAGATCAGAACAGGTGCACTATAAAAAACAAAAATGTCTATAAATCAGGCCACGCATTCGGAATTATAATTAACTTATTTGGCAGTGCCAGAGAGTGGAGTGGAAGTTTGGTTACCGAATGGCGGTGTGCGGCAATTGTTGGGGATCTGCTCGTAGAGAGGCAGCCTACAAATCCTTCAGTGCCTTGCCACAGCCCTAAGCTTATGCAACATGCACCTGTCCACTGCCTTCGAGTGGCCACTCAACCCGGCCCACAAATATTAATTTTAAAAATTGCTGTCGTGTGGCATTCCACGGCTGGGTCTCTTTCGGCTTTCACCAAACTCATTCGGGCAATGTCCAGCCCATCCATCCTGGTGGCCACAGCAGATGGAAAAACACATTTCATAAATGATGTCCAATATTCGCAGCCCAACTGCAATTATGTAATATATTTCTGTGCTGGTTTTCTGCTCTCTCTGTTTCTGTTTGCTGTTGTCGATTATCCCCCACAAGGGACGCCAAGCCCAGGGGTACGGTACACAAAAAAAGGTTATGCCGCTGCCATGTCGCTGATGTCGCCCTTTAATTAACTCTCATTCGTGCAATTCATGCCAGAGAGAGACGGCTTCCACTCGAGAGTCGAGCAATGGATTCGATTTGTGTTTTTATGATCAATTACGGGTGCGAGTATTTTGTATATATATATTTTACGATCTGCGGGATCAGACAAGAGCCAACAAGAGCACAAAACATTTCCTGGCTCTGTTTTTCGTTTCAAAAATTCTCTAATTGAGGATGGAATCTACACGAATCACGAACACGAATCACGTTGCCCTGATCTGATCCGATTCGATCCATTTCCTGCATCATCTGTCCAGTGACTGCCTCAACTGGAACTGGAACACGGCATGGAGTGGAGTGGGGTGGGGTGTGGGGCAACATTGTGTGTTTTGGCAATTGGCCAAAGAAATGGCCATAAAATAAGGCCACAAAAGTTGGCTTTTTCATCATCCATCTGGGCATCCTCTGTCATCCATGGAACAGAATAGAACGAACAGAGAGGCGCAGTGGCAGTGCCAGTGGCCAGTAGCCAGCATCTGTGTGACACCAAAAACTGAATAAAAGGCGGCACACAAAATGTTCAAAATGTACAAAATGTGGAACATGAAAGCAATAAGCTGCAACATTTGTGGGTCATCCAATGGGCGGCAGCAGGAGAGTAGAGTGCTGGAAGCAGGAGAAGTAATTGATTAACTGCTGGGTCAGTGGGTGGCAGGCAAAAGTGCAACGGCACAGCGAGGGTAACTAATGGGTAAACCCTGATAGAAGCAACCAAGTCCCACTTAAGCGGTCACACACCAAGTAAAGCCACGAATTAGCTGCCATTTGCGGAGGTTCCCAAGGGAACAGAGGAGCAGGCAGCACAGGGGAAGGGAGACCCTTGGAGCAGGCAGCAGAAGCAGAAGCAGGCAGCACAAAGGAGCACAGTCACGAGCATTAGCCTTTCTTTTTTCTGCTGATTTTCATATTTCCTTTTTGCAGGGGAAATCGATACATTACCTCCTTCCTGTCCCTCTTTGGCTCCCTCCTTCTGTGCCCTTTTTAAGGCTGCGTGTGTGGGGGCGTGTTCGAGTGTAGTTGTAGCTGCCATTGTTGTTGCTGCTGCATATATAATGTGTACCTAAAATATATTAATGAAAGTAAAACGTGAAGTGAGCAACTGCTGGCTCCCACACCCGCTGAGAGGGGGAATAGGCAGGTTGCCAGGGGGGATTGTATCTTTAAGATGGATCTGTGCACTTGATGGAGTGCTGTGTGTGTGGTCGTGTCACGCGTGCCTCTTTTATCTTCAACAGCGAGCAACCTTCTTGCTCGTGTCACTGTTGCATCTCTGCTCAGGCCTACCCACACACATGCACGCCCATTCCATTGTTTTTTTTTTTTTTTTATTTTTTTTTTTTTTTATTTTTTTTTTTTTTTTTATTTTTATTTTTTTTTTTTTTTATTTTTTTTTTTTTTTTTTTTTTTTTTTTTTTTATTTTTAAAATTTTTTTTTTTATTTTAAATTTTGCATGTGTCCTCTGTCTGTCTGTCTGTGTGTGTGTGTGTGTGTGGCAAGCGTTTTAATAGAAGACGGCGGCGACAAGCATCCTTCTTATCCTTCAGCGGAAGTCCGAACAGCCAGAAAGCCAGGGTCGGTGGGCGGGCGGACAGATGTCGAGGGGTGTGCCGTAATTATCTTTCTTTTTGCCTTAGTCAGTGGCAGTGGCAGTGGCAGGCCCAATGGCTGGTGGCATGTTGCACACTGACTTTGTGCGGGGGCTTAGGGAGCAATTAGTGTGCGCTGCCAGTGGGGCGTTGGAGCTTCATTCAGGAAGTAATCGGCGGCGTCATCAACTCCAGAGGGAATTTTCCGTGTGTGTGTGTGAAAGTCGAAAGTCCCTAATGACAGACAAGTGTGGCAAGTGTGGTGTGGTGTGGCAGGGGCAGGGGGCAAGGGGTCAGGTTGCCACATAAGTTAGACAGAAGTTAAAGTCGAATTTGCTAAAGAAAAGCTGTGCGTTTTCCCTCTTCCTTCTGTTTTCCAGGCTGTGCCTCAGAGTCGCATGGATGAGGATTGCTCGATTGATTGATTGCACGAATGAATGAATGATTGCTGCTCACCGATAGATGCAACAACAGAATGTCGGCCAAACGCTCATCCGGAACCGGCGCGCAGCATCTCGAACAGTATACGAACCCCTCCTTCGAGCAGGAGTCCTTCGACAGCCCACAGGCCGCTGGAGCAGCAGTTGTCGCCACGGCGACTGTCACGGGAACAGGCGCCGCCGCAGCCGCAGCCCCAGCCCCAGCCACTGCCACTGCCAGTGGCAGCAACGTCCACATCCACAGCTCCAACAGCAATGCCAGCGATGCCAGCACGACACATCGCAAAGGTCACAGGTGAGGAAACACGAAGCGAATCGGTTGAAATTGCCAGCAGCAGAACCAGAGCAAGTGGCGGGGGCAAAGCCATAGCCAGAGACATTAGCCACGTAATTTGCAGGTGCCTACTCCTCCCTCTACCGCTCCCTCCCTGATGGTGAGGGAAAACTATTTACATAAATTGACACTTTCCCTGCGGAGCGGAGCGGAGAGGGCGGACAGGGCGCGGGAGTTTGACACAACAAACAAAAGCAAAGAACGAAGAACGAAGAAGGAAGCATTACAGCGCCGATACTGCATATCGATAATTAGCCTAGGGGGCGGGCAGCAGGTAGTCAGTCGCTGTCTGCTCGTCGTGGCACGTAGCAGGAGCCAGGCACGTTTAGAAGGGGCACGCTTAGAGAGTGGCACGTGGCAGGAGGCAAGAGGCAGGAGGAGGGGCCGGGCCGGGCCGGCCGGGCTGGTGTTGGTTTAAGGCTCAATAATTCATAAGACTGCAGCGCCTTTCGCTTCGAAATTCAATCGATAAGAGGCGATTACGATGAGTGAGCAGCAGTCGGTCAAGTTTGAAATATTCAAAGGCAGCTCCCACCCACCGCACCCCCGTTTCACTGCCACAATTCAAGCCAAAGGGAAAGCGTGACAACAAACGTCCAGGGTGAGAGCAGCACGTGAGCTTCGACTTGGATTCACTCGATGGCGCCGCAGTCATCCGCGTGCACTGCCAGACGAAGGAACTCCCAAACATAACCGGAAGGAGAACGGGCATAAAGAGAGAGAAACACCACAGACCCAGACCCAGACCCAGGCCCAGTGGCACATCCAACGAGAGGAAGAGTAAGAGTCAGAGAAGAGTCAGAGTAGAGCGCATTTTGTGGTCACAGCTGCTGCTGCTGCTGCTGCCAAGCCAAACAACAAACAGCAGAGGAGGAGCAGGCAGCGGGGCAGCGGGTCAGAGTGTGGGGTGAGGTGTTGGTGTTGCTGTGTGTGTCTTGGCCGAAAGCCCAAAGTGCTTGACATTGAATGGGTGATGGAATGATGGCGGGGCAAGCCGAGTTGTCCTCGCCCTCCAGCGGCCTTGGAGCGGCCGTGGCCGTCGCCAAGTTCTAGGCCGGCTTATAGACAGACAGCAGAATGCCGTGGGCCTCAAAAAACAGAGCACAAAAAGCAGTTGCAAGGCAAGAATTGAGGGATGGAGAGATGGATGGAGGGATGGAGGGAAGGAAGGTCGAGGCTTTCAATACCCTAAGGACAAACGTAGAGACTTTCGGGCGAGTTTTAGAGTTTCGAAATCAATCGATTGGCAGGGATATATATCCGCTGCACACAGAAGGACTTATAGCAGGCAAGAGGAGAGCTCTGTTTGTGGGTTAGCAGCACCAAACCGATTCTGGTTGTGGTTGTGGTCTGGTTTCTGGTCTGGTTTCTGGTCTGGTATACTGGGCAATCGTAATCACATAAGTCACACTTTTGTCAGTGCATACAAATTCGGAATTCCAGTTTATAGAACACACACACACACGCACGCACTCACGTGTCTCATTCGTTTTGGCCAGAAGCAGCGCAGCATCAAAAACTCAGTGAAAGAAAAATGCAAGAAACTCAAAGAAAAGTCTTTGACCAAGTCTAAGGATCAGCCAACTGACACGCACAATCCCCAATCAATCCCCATTTCAGGCGCCAGGAATCGATGTACCAGATGACCGGACTCTACTCCGAGACGAACAGCGGTGACGACAGCAGCATAGATGCCGCCCTGGGCGATGCCCAGCCCACCAGTGGCACGGCTGCTGGCGCTGCTGCTGGCCCCGTGGACAGCAGTGTGATGGTCAAGTGTCACAGTCGACAGGCGTCGGCGGGCAAGTGCCCGGCCGACGAGGAGGAGGACTACGACGAGGAGCAGTTCAGCTCGGGCGACTGCGGAATTCTCAACTGCCGGCCGAACGGCATCCAGCGGTTCGCCCGCATCAAGATCTTCGTGCTGCTGCTATCGCTGCTGGTGATGATGCAGCAGGCGCTGAGCTCGGGCTACATCAACTCTGTGATCACGACCATCGAGAAGCGCTTCGAGATCCCGTCCAGCTACTCGGGCCTGATCGCCTCCAGCTACGAGATCGGCAACGTCATAACCGTCATCTTTGTCAGCTACCTGGGCAGCCGTCGCCACATTCCCGTGTGGATCGGCATTGGGGCCGTCATCATGGGCATCGGATCGCTGGTGTTCATGGTGCCACACTTCACGGGAGAGCCCAATCCGGGCATTGCCATCCTCAACCAGACGAGCGACAACATCTGCCGCAGTGCGCTGGTGCGGAACCAGGACATGGATCTGGGGCGCCTCTCGAGCGGCCTCTCCAACCAGCCGCTGGCGCCCCACACGCTGCGCGAGGACAACTGCCTGGAGGGCAAGGCCTCCACCACCGGGCCCGTGCTGCTGTTCGTTCTGGCCCAGCTGCTGCTCGGCTGCGGCGGCAGTCCGCTCTTCACCCTGGGCACCACCTACGTGGACGACCACGTGCGCACCGAGAGCTCCTCGATGTACATCGGCTGCATGTACAGCATGGGCGCCTTTGGGCCCGTGGTGGGCTTCCTGCTGGGCGCCTACCTGCTCTCCTTCCACATGGACTCGCTCTCCTCCGCCACCATCTCGATCAGTGAGTGCCCAATCCTCTCCAGAAATGGACACAGGTATTTTAATCATCTCGTTCTCCTGCAGCTCCTGGCGACCGACGATGGGTGGGCCTCTGGTGGGGCGGCTTCCTGCTGTGCGGCGTCATCCTCCTGGTGGTGGCCGTGCCCTTCTTCTCCTTCCCCAAGGTGCTCGCTCGCGAAAAGAAGAAGATCCGCAAGAGCAGCGTCGTCCAGCCTGTGCTGCCCAACAACTCGGTGGCGGCTGGCGGCGGCGGCGGCGTCGGCGGCGGTGCGGTGGTGGCCACCGACGAGCTCGGGAAGGTGGTGAAAAAGGTGGAAATTGTGGCCGTCACCAGCAAGGAGGAGCAGCAGCAGCTGCCCCCCAAGGTGGACACTGGCTACGGCAAGGACATCAAGGACATACCCAAGTCGATGCTGCGCCTGGTGAAGAATCCCGTGTACATCGTGACCTGCCTGGGGGCCTGCATGGAGCTGATGATCGTCTCCGGCTTTGTGGTCTTCCTGCCCAAGTACCTGGAGACGCAGTTCAGCCTCGGCAAGAGCCAGGCCAACATATTCACGGGCTCGATAGCCGTGCCGGGCGCCTGCATCGGCATCTTCCTCGGAGGCTGCATCCTGAAGCGGTTCCAGCTGAAGCCCAAGGGCGCCGTCCAGTTCGTGTTGATCACGAACGTGATCTGCCTCGCCTGCTACGCGATGCTGTTCTTCTTGGGCTGCGACAACCTCAAGATGGCCGGCACCACGATCCCCTACCACACCAGCAACAAGGGCGGCTCCACGCTGGAGCAGCCCTTCACGGTGAACCTCACGGCCGCCTGCAACTTTGGCTGCGAGTGCCTCACCAGCGAGGTGGAGCCCGTCTGCGGCAACAACGGACTGACCTATTTCAGTCCCTGTCACGCCGGCTGCACGGCCTTCTCCTCCAGCTCCAACTACACCAACTGTGCATGTGAGTAGTCCACGAAGGATCTGATGATGGCTGATCTCTAATGATGTTTCACTCTCCGCTTTTGCGCAGGTGTTCACGCCAACATCTCGAGCAGCATTTATCGTGGCGCTGGCGGCAGCCAGGCGCAGGCTCTCAGCGCCAGGGACGACTTTGCCGAGGTCACTGTGGTGCCGGTGGCCACAGCGGGGCCCTGTGCCACGCCCTGCCGCACCATCTACCCGTTCCTCATACTGCTCTTCTTCATGACCTTCCTGGTGGCGTCCACGCAGATGCCGCTGCTCATGATTGTCCTGCGCTCGGTGTCCGAGGAGGAGCGCTCCTTTGCCCTGGGCATGCAGTTTGTGATCTTTCGACTGTTCGGCTACATACCCGCCCCCATTCTCTTCGGCAACCTCATCGACTCGACCTGCCTGCTGTGGAAATCCTCCTGCGGCGAGAAGGGCGGGCGCTGTCTCATCTACGACATTGAGAAGTTTCGCTACAAGTAATTGAATCCCGAATCTCTCATCTCCCACAAGGAATGGATTGTAATATTGTCTTCCTTTTGTCTTCCCTGTAGATATGTGGGTCTCTGTGCCTCTGTGAAGCTGGTGGCTCTGTTCATCTTCATCGTGGACTGGTGGCTGGTGCGACGACGCAGGCAGCTGGAGAAGACCAAGCCGCTGAATGCCAGCGATCCCATTATCGGCTCCATCATTAGTCTGGACAAACGTGAGTGAATAGGAGCCAGAAGACTGCTCAGAGCATGTGGAATGTAAATTATAAATGTTTGAAGGCTGTGCAAATGCGATAAATACGTAGAATGCCTAGCGTATAAGTGCCTGAGTCCCCTTGTGTTTCTCCTTTGTGTTTCGAATGGATTCTCAATGTGTTTTCCACTGATTTGTGATTTGTGTGTGCTTGCAGTGTTTGAGGAGAAGCTGTCGGGCGCAGAGCCAGCCGCTGGCTTCGTTGGGGGCCCAGGGGAGCTGATCATACCCACAGATATATTGCGGCACTCGCGCAATGATTCGCGCACCATGCAAATGGATTATTGGTGAGTCCCCAGGCCACACAAGTCTCTGGAGAATCCACCACTAATGATTTTTCTCTCTCCCTGACAGCTACGACAAGTGCGGTCATGTGGTGCCGCCTACGAACACGTGCAACCAGCCGCAGACAAAGTCAAAGAAGCATTTCCGCAGCGCCTCGTGCGACGTGAAGATGATCAAGAGCTTTGCCAGGGATCACAACTCCTCGGGCGGGGGGCCGGCAGATGCCGCGGGCCAGGAGGCCGGCGGCGGTGGCAGCAGCAGCAAGTACAAGAATCTGAAGAAGTTCCAGGCCCACACCCGCAACCACTCCACGGATATGCACGACAATAGCCAGCCCATACGCTACATACAGAACCAGCTGCGGCCCCAGGACTGTGCCGAGGAGGAGGACGACGATGAGCTGACCACCGGCTGCGGCCACTTCGTGAAGAAGCACTCGCGCAACCACAGCTACGATCAGATCTACATGCCCAACAACATACGCTTCGATGCGGACTTTTTGCGGCATCCCCATGCCCATGCCCATGCCCATCCCCATGCGCACCACAATCCCAAGAAGAACGTGAATGTGCTCAAGAATGTGGTGGCCGAGACGTGTGGCAAGCTAAAGAACTCCAACGAGATGGAGGCCGGCGGAGTGGGTGGCTCTGGCTCTGGCTCGCGTGGCCATTCGCGCAACAATTCAAAGGACTTGAACACCAAAATTGCCAGCGGAGCAGCTCCATCGAGCAGCGGCGCAGTGCAGACAGCAGCAGAGACACCTGCCGCGACGGGACTGAGTGTCCTGCGACATCGTCGCACCAACTCCAAGGATCTGAACTACACAATGCTGCCAGAGGTGTCGCCAGCCGTAGCTGCTGCGCCCACTGCAAAGCAGGCAGCAGGCCATCAGCAACAGCAGCAGCAGCAGCACTCGCGCAACACGTCGCACCACAAGATTCAGATCGACGACGATCGGAACGAGCTCATCAATGACAACGATGAGGAGGAGGATCGCTCATCCCTGCGCCTGTAGTTCCTGCAGTTCCTGTTGTTCCTGCTGTTCCCGAGTGCTTAGGATAATAGTACTAAATGTCCCTCTCAGTTAGCTATAAGCTAGGATATTGAATACCATTTGGTGGCACCATTCCAGGCACCCCCTTCGCCTCTTTGTGTGTGAATCCCAACAGCAACTGCTCATTGTACTTACAACCGAGTGTTCAAATCTACTCGCCCCGTAGAAGTCTTTTGATATGTGCAACGTGTTCAAATCAAAGTGCAACTCGCATGCGATACACAAGCGTAAGCGTTGGTATACTCGACACAATTGCAGATAATATTTATGGATCGATGGATCTAGGCACTAGAATAGGCATCAGATATACCGAATCGATATACAGATATACCGATATACCGATATAGATACAGATAGAGATATAGTAAGCAAAGTAGCAGCATATTGTAGGACGTAGATCGTTGTGATAGGAATATTTTGTATTGTATTTTGTAGTGGAAGAGCGGCTCTCGCTCTCGATTGTAGTGTGCAATCTCGGTTTCGTAGTTGAGACAGACGCTCGGACTGAGACTGAGGCCCCTGAAAGAATGAAATCGAAAGGAAAAGGACAGAGACAGAAGCAGAGGCAGAAGCAGATGCTGAAACAGAAGCGAAAGCTGAAACAGAAGCAGAATAGGAGTAAAGGTAGAAATCAATAGAATATTGAATATGTTTTAATAATCTACGAACGTGTAAACAATTGTCAATGGAAATTGTGCTGTGAAACAATGTGTGTATAGGAACAACAAACAAAACAAAACAAAACAAAAAACAATTAATGAAACGAATGTCTACAAAAAAGCAAGAGAAAAGAAGGAGTGAGTAGGAATGGAAGAGGTCGAGGGAAACACGCTGAATGTAATTCTTATGCAATATCACATTTATTTAGAGAATCTTTGTGTACGGAACGAGAGAGGAGGCAGGAGAGGAAGCTAGATGGATTAGCTAGAGATTAGATTAGGCATAAGTAAACAAAGCAAAACAAAGCAAAACAAAACAAAAGCAAAAACGAGAGTGTAAATTCCTTAATTCCCTGTTTTAACCATAGCAATGGAGAAGAGTGTAGGGTGTAGCCTAGATTTTAAACGGAATGACGTACTTTAACAAAATGCGATAATGCCTTACGATATATCAATTAAATCCATATGGATATATATACATATATATACACACACAGCATAAGATTAAGAGTATGAGAAGATCCTAACTGCAATGGGGTATCGAGTAGTATATAGTACCGAGTTCACTTCCCCCCAGACCCCAAATAGCCCCTAAGTGATGCAATCTATCTGTAGGTTAGCTAGTACTAGCCACTAAGTATATGTATACACCAGCCAGCCGCCAAGCCAGCCATCCGCATGGGGCAGCAGCAGCAGCACTTCTACATTGATAAGTATGTACCTACAGAATAGCTTAAATTCGAGATCGTATTGAGTTGTGTGTGTTTGTGTGCGTGCCACATAACTTATATACTTAAATAACTGAAAAAGCGATTTTAATACACAGACGGACTACGCCAAGTGCATGATGTATGATGTACGATGCCTATGCGAGTCCTCTCTGGGATATATTATATATGTATACAATAAATCTATGTCTATGGGATATAGTAACAGCTGCAGCTGCATCTGCATACTACATCTGCGTCGATTGCGGAGGCTGAGGAATAAATATTTTTACCTAGGGAAAATATTGAAAGCAAACTAAAACTAACACTAAGCTAAAATGAAATGAAAGTGTATGAAATGAAAACAATGAGACTCCTGAAACACACAAAAAACATAAAAAATAAATAATATATTGTACTAGGCAAATGATTGTATTTCCAATATTTACATAGAAAAATCAGATTAAAATTCAAAATTGTTCGGGGGGAAAATCATATAAATATCGGAGTTGTTTTGTAACGATTAATTTAATACGATAGTTTAATGCAATGGCACGATAGTTCGGTCTGCACGATTCGGAGCGGAGCTGAAACATTTAGCCAAGACACCAACCGTGCCGTGCCGTTGCCAGGGCTGCAACATTAAGATAAATTAAATGAAATATTTTAAATTTTAGTGCAAACTTTTACCCGAATTAAATGTAACGTTTTATTTCGTTAAATTTATATTTTAATTTAGTTTTATATTAAGTTTTACTTTAACTTTAAGTACTCAACGAGAAGGAGGCGACAACCATGCAACCATCAATACTGATCTTATCTTATCTTTATTGTTTTCCAGCTCCAATACGCCAGCGAATTGCTCAGTGGCTGAGTAATTGTTACAGGGAACGACGCACTTGAGAGTACACACAACTAAATGGAGAAACGATCCTCGTCCGCTATGCAGCTGCTCTATGCGGAGCTGGCCTCCGGTGCGTATACTTAATCCTTAGGTAGCTTGCCACGTTTAACGGGAAAATGTATTGCAGCAAAGGCACGAAGCCTCAAGCTGGAGGAGGAGAATGTGCTGCTGCGTCATCGCCTGAATCGAGTGTCCACGGAGCACCACACAAGCGCAGCCGTGGATGTGCAGGCCAAGATTGTGGCATTCCAGATGGAGGAGGAGCGCGATCAGCTAACGGAGACACTGCAGCTGCACAAGAAGAAGTACAACAAGCTGCACGACGCCTACCTGGAGAAGGTGAAGCGCTGCAAGGCACTCGAGGAGATGTTCAAGCGGCAGAAGACCCTCACGGGTCTGGTGATGAAATCCGCCTTGGATCAGCGGCACACAGAGCAGCGAATGATGCTGGAGAAGCGGCTGTCGGCGCAGAACGAGCGCAGTGAGGTGGAGCAGCTGAAAGCTAAGGCGGAGAAGCTACAAAGAGCCCTGGACGAGTCCTACGACATCATCGATGAAATGGACTTTGAGCTGGACAGCGTAAGATGCCAAAAGCACCCAACAATTAATTGAATCCGTAATTATTGACTGTCCTTGCAGGTGGAGTTGCTGGAGACACAGAACCAAAGCTTACGCGAGGAGGTGGCTGCCCTGAAGGCGAAGCTGGAAACGGCAGAAGTGGCCGGCCATGAGGCTTCTGCTCCTGCCGCAGATGATGATGATCCTCCGCCCAAGTACCAGCCGGATGATCCGACTGCCCGTCGCAACTATCGACGGACTGTGGTCTCCTCCAGCTGTGAGTCCTTGAGGGATGACGATGCCGACGCCGAGACCATGGAACGAGCAGCTCTCACCAATAGCGTAAGTGGCCACCGTTCTGAGGGATCTTTTACCTTGACAAGTAGCTTACTGACTGCCCGCATCTAGCTAATCGAAACTGTCGAGACGGAGAGCAACAGCCTGCGGCGGGAGCTGCTCAGGTCTCGTTGCCAGCTGAAAGTGCGCACCAAGCTGGAGAAGGAGACGGCGGAGGACAACGAGGAATAGCAGGGAAGCGATTCATTATTCGACAAATAAGCAAAAGACGACAAACCATAGACCACAGCAACGGACATGATAAACCACACACTGGCAGCCAGGGAACTGGACCGGACGGGACGGGACCGGACAGGACAGGACAGCCCACAACTGGCAGGCCGAAGACCGACCCCGCAAAGTGCGAGTCTAACCCAGATTCGGAGCAAGTTACGCCTAGCAAGTGCACATGCCAGAGATTGCTTTTAAGGTTCGACAAACACGATCGGCAGCAGCTGAATCCAAATCCACATACTTTGCGATAAGAGTAACCTGAATAACTTGGCCTGGCTGGGCGGCTGAAAGGAAACCCGTCCCGACATTCAGCAGTCTAATGGCGATTAATTAAAATATTTGTTCATGGCATCCAGCGTGCTGTGTGTCCCAATCAAAGGATCCTGTCTGGCCTGTCCTGTAATCCATGAAGGTTCCACCCCCCACCACACCACACCACACCACACCGCCCAGAGCCCCAGAGCCCGAGAGACCCAACCCGCTCTCCAATCAAACAAACATGACAATTATTTTTTATGACTTAATGCACTGTCGCAGCGCAGTCGTTGCCCAATGTCTGGTCTGTCTTGGCGTTGAGCTGCAAATTATTGACAAAATAAATTAATCTGCACATTTGTTGGCCCCGGCTAACGGCCCGCAGCGCGCACCAACTAACGCACCGACACCTCTAAGATCATGTCTCCCTGCCCCTCCGGATCGGGCATATCGGTTCTCTTGGCCAGCACTTCTCTCCGTATCAATGTAGATCACTGGCTGGGTCGCTGTGGGACGGGCGCTGCGCACTTTGCATTTTTCATGTTTAATTATAATTTTTTTCGGGGCTCACTTAATGAGCGCTTGGAGCACTTGGAGACGCGTGCCACACCACGCCACAGCAACCATTTCGGGTGGATTGCCACATCGAAGTTGGAGTTGGAGTCGAACTGGATGGCTGGCGTGCTGGTCTAATGAGCGGCGGAGTATAAAACCACCCGAGGACTCGGTAGATTAATTACTTCGATTCCGATCTCCGTCGAGTGCATTACACTACATTACCCACAGAGTTCTCGCCTCAGAACCCCACAGACCAAAACACCAAATGATGGGAAAAGTGAGTCGCACTTCGCTCAAAGATATCCTTCGATTGGCGCCTGAGTAATGTGTGTGTCCCTTCGTTCTAGGTGAGCTTTCTGTTCTGCGCGTGCCTGGCTCTGGCGCTGGCACTGAGCAGCGCCCTGGAACTGCAGCCGGAGCTGGATAGCGGACCAGTGGCCTACGAGTTCCACTGGTCGGTCAACGATCCCCACACCGGGGACATCAAGAGCCAGAAGGAGGTGCGCAAGGACGACAAAGTGGAGGGCGTCTACGAGCTGATCGACTCCGATGGCTATCGTCGCATTGTGCAGTACAAGGCGGACGACCACAACGGCTTCGAGGCGATCGTCCACAGGGAGCCCACCGACATTAAGATTCCCTTGCCCGAGGCGCCCAAAAAGCTGCTCGCTGCCAAGCTCGTGGCTGCACCGCTCGTGGCTGCACCGCTCGTCCACTACGCCGCCCCCAAGGCGCTCATCAGGCAGGAGCAGGCGCTGTCGCCAGGTAACTATGTCTCTGTTTCCGGACCCACAGCGCAGTACAAGTACTGAAGGCCAGGCCCCACGACTGACCACACCACACAGCCACATAGCACCTCTCCATGAGCCCGTAAGGAAAGCCACAGCACACGTCATAATTAAATTATATATACGCCATATGCCATACGCCTATCCTGTACCCTAGTACATACATACCTTACCCTTGCCACACAGCAGTCTACATATAAAGATGCATCACATTCAATCTGTTCGCCAGAAGAACACAAAAATGCTCGACTTGTTCTTGATGATTAACAGAGAGTGAGAAAAAGAGTGAGAAAGAGGGAGAGAGTGGGAGAGTGGGAGAGTGAGAGTGGGAATTTATGAGTTAATTAAGTATTCAATTAGGTGCAGATTTGTTTGGTTGGCGAGGGAACTTCGCTGGCCAGTGGCACCTCTTGGAGTGAGTGATGTCTCATAAGCAAAAACCATGATGTGTCATGGCTCGCTTTGGTTCGGGCATCGGGCATCGGGCCATGATAAGCGCCAGCTAATGCTATCGCCGGCAGACGAGACATGGCCCCATAGATGCCTCTAATCTCACGTACCTGCCCCCCGTTGTAGGCGTCCAATTGCTGTCGTCGGTGTCGCTGCTAACGGCTAACGTTCTTGCCAAAGATCAATGGAGCATCAGTGCGAAAATGGTTGACCCGCTGCCGACACGACTTTTTGTGATCACACTGCTGATGGCGCTGATGGTGCTGATGGCTCTCGGCTCCTGCCAGTCATCCGATGAGGCAGACACCAAGTGGATGGCGCCGCTCAAGCAGTACGGATGGAGTGCCAGCCAGCTGAAGAACAAAGTGGAGCACGGTGACTTCACCACCTTCGAGCTGGGCACCCCGAACTACCAGATACTCAATCCGGAGGACGAGCCCGAGTACATTACGGCGGATCAGCCGCACTACCAGGAGATGCTGCGACGGCTGACCAGCGCCCAGAGCGGCACGGACACCATCGATGTGCCCATGGCTGGCAGCTCTCGTAGCGCCCAATCTGTGCCTGTGAATTCTCAAACTCAAGCCACATTTAATGACCGTGTGGATGTTCCGGCACCGCGTCAGCCCCAAGCTGGCATCAGAATCAGTCCCTGGGAGAAGTTGAAGAAGCGCAGCTTCTACGATGGAGAGGAGGACAGGGATGCTGTGGAGGCCGAACCATGGGATGAGCAGAGCCTGCATCCAAGAATTCAGGTCTATGCCGGCGCCAGACCCTTCCAAAGTCGTGTCAGCAATCTGAGTTGAAGAGGGCATCTTCCACGTTTCTCTGACATTTGTTCTTTATTTTGTTTTAAGCTCATCAATGATAAATGTTTAAATGAATAAATTGCAGACGAAATTTAGAGTTATGTTTGTTATCGCTAGGAAGGAATATAAAGCTATAGTAAGGCTCCGATAGATAGACTTTCCATTGAATTAGCAGTGGAACTTAATAGCTATTAATCTAAGACAAGTTTGCACCCTCTTAACCGACTCTTATTATTCTTTTTCAGAGTTAATGGACACATTATTTGGCATCTTAACAATCGCTTTCAGTGGGAAACATTTGCTGATATTCGGTCATCAGAGACACAGCTATCAGAGACACCTGAAACATGGCTGGAACTATCTTATTGATGTCCAAAAATGTACATATCTGCAGCGCTGCCACGAACGTGGGCTGACAAAAAGCCACCAAAAGGTACCCTAAAACTGATAAGATAAAAATCGACCACTGAAGATGTTGCCAGTGAAGCCTAAAATCCAGAAATTATAAATCCCCCAAACAGATGGCATCGATTCGGCAGAACCAAAAAAATGCTCAGCGAGTGCGGAGTGCGTGGAGCCAAGTGGCCAGCCAGGTGCCAAGTGGCAGCAGATGCATCGATTCGGATGCTGGATGCTGGATGCTAGATGTGGACAAGTGGAAGGCATTTCTTGGAATGCTGAGACCGCTTTGTGCTATCGACGAGCGCGGGCAGAAATGCTTGAATGTTTATTACGGAAGCAGCGACCACTGATAATGCCGATATGTGGACTGGTCCGTCAGCTGCCCCCACCCAACGGTTCCGATCCGGCAAGCGTTTGGAACGTGATGCGATCAACGCTTCCGCGACCCATTTGCTTGGCGTTGTAATAGTGGCTTCCAATGAAGAAGAAGCAGCAGCTCAGGTCGCCGATCTAGTCTCGGCCAGCGAAGCGTATTTAAGAGCTATTCAGCAAATTGCATTAAAGAACTACGCACGCGACCGACAAGCAGCCAACAAGTGCCAAGCGAACCCAGCACCGATCCGGGACAGACATTCTACGAGTCAGAGTCAGACGGAACGAGAGCGAGCGGGGGAGATAAATACTGCTGAAAGGTAAGAATCAATTCTGGAGCGATCAATTGGGAACGCTCGAACGCTCGGCCTGACCCATAAAGCGCCCCACCTAAACCACTGCCCCATTTCCACTTTCCCTTTCAGATGTACGGACGCTGCAGTTTGCTATTTGCGGTGCTGTTGTGCGCCTCGGGTCTGGCCCACGCCCACTTCCCGGAGTACTGTGCCGAGTGTGAGCAGGAGGTGTGGGAGCAGGTGCCGTGCAGTCATGTGCCCACCACTGCAAGCCCAACGACGCCGCAGCCAGGCTCTGAGACGACAGCCAGACCTCCTACAACCAGCACGACCGTCGCCAGCACCACGGAAGTCTCGACCACGACCAGTACATCAGCGGAGGAGATTACCACGCAGCCGACAGCCTACAAGAAGTGCTACTGCGAGTGCAAGCTCGGCTGCAAAGAGTTCTGCCGCAAGGTGGCCATTTCCGGGCCCAAACAGCAGCTAACCCAGATCTCATCCACCGGAGACTACGCACCGGGCGGCCAGATTGAGTACACGCATGTGCATCAGCGCAAGTATTTCCCCAAGTACGGAGGAGGCGCCGGCTATGCAGGACTGGTCGGCCCAGTGGACGGTCCCAAGTCCTATAAGCCGTATCCCCTGGTCTACAGCGAACAGGCTGCTGCCGCCTCCTCGCCAGCGGCGAACAACATTAACGCTCCCAATTACACACTCGAGGAGCTTGCTCAGCTTCTGAGCACAGCCTACGGCAGCAAGAAGGAATACCCAGCCCCACCACCGCCCAGACCTCAGCCACGAGCACAGCTCCAGCCAGCGCCGCCCACTGTCTACTACTCCCCAGTGTACAAGCAGCAATCCGAGGGTCCCTCCATTCCCCTTGTGAGCAGGGTTGAGCCGACGTCGAACCATTACCCAAGCCTCAAAGTGTCCGCCGCAGCAGTGGCCACATCGTCCGGAGTGGCTGTGGCCAAGGCAAAGACGCCCTATGAGGAGAAGATAGCCGTGGCCACACCGCCACCATCCACCATCTATGACAGAACCACATCCTACCCCATCGTCGAGGAGCACACGGCGTACGATTTGCCACACACCGAGGCGTATCCGATTCCCCCCAGCCAGACGGAGTCCTATCCAAGCATCACCGAGGCGTATTCGAGACAGACAGAGTCCTATCCCAGCCAGACAGAATCGTATCCCAGCCGGCCAGAGGCGCATCCCCTGCAAGAGCCTGAACCCAACAAGCCGTCGTCCTCCTTCGACCTGGCCATCGACAACTATCTCAAGGACTTTGGCTATGGCAACCAAGGCAGGGGCTACGCGGACTACTAGACTCTAGATAGATCTCCTTGTTGTTAGGTTTAAGGATATACGCGTCTATACAATTATTTATTTATACTAACTTAAGCAATGATGAATAAAAAAGTTGAATATATATCTTTGTGTTTTGATCCTTGATAAGGACTCCATCGGGGATGATGCCATGGCGAATAGCGGAGAAAGTTAATATTTCTGATCCTTGATGTCCTTGATCCTTGGCAAGGACTCCATAAAATCAAGGATATTCCCCCGATCACGAGGACACATATAACGTCCTGATCGGGCCACACATAAAGGTTACAGAAAATGGTACAATTTGTAGTTCCAGAAATCCCCGTTCCTATATGGGGCGCTACTGTGAAATCGACGTGCAAAACGCCCCCATGATCACACACGGCCAATGATGGAACTAAAGAATGTTAGTTCGAAAAATTCCCGTTCCCATTTGGGGGCGCTACTGTGAAAACGACGTTTTGCACGTCGATTTCACACTGGCGCCCCCACGATCACTGACGGCCAATGATGGAACTAAAGCATGGTAGTTCCAAAAATTCCCGTTCCCATTTGGGGGCGCTACTGTGAAATCGACGTGCAAAACGTCGTTTTCACAGTGGCGCCCCCGATCACCGACGGCCAATGATGGAACTAAAGCATGGTAGTTCCAAAAATTCCCGTTCCCATTTGGGGCGCTACTGTGAAAACGACGTGCAAAACGTCGATTTCACACTGGCGCCCCCACGATTACCAACGGCCAATGATGGAACTAAAGCATGGTAGTTCCAAAAATTCCCGTTCCAATATGGGGGCGCTACTGTGAAAACGACGTTTTGCACGTCGATTTCACAGTGGCGCCCCCACGATCAACGACGGCCAATGATGGAACTAAAGCATTGTAGTTCCAAAAATCCCCGTTCCCATTTGGGGGCGCTACTGTGAAAACGACGTTTTGCACGTCGATTTCACAGTGGCGCCCCCACGATCACCGACGGCCAATGATGGAACTAAAATGATTTTAGTTCCAGAAATCGCATAACTCTCCCATTTCCTGTCCGATCTGGGCGTGCCCCACCTCCTCGAGATCGGGTGGCTGTCTCCTTTCGTTTGACATCAAGGACAATAAGGATATTGCCTTGGAATCCTTTATACCTTCGCCATTTTTAGTTTGACCCCGCCGATACCCAATATAAAACTCTCATATTTAACATCAAAGACATGTGTGCTTTTTTTATTGTTTATAAAATTTCCTTTGGTGGTTGGTTTGTATTCTTTTGTTTCTTTTTGTCAAAAAAAGAGGTAAAACAGTTAATATTGATCGAAAATACACGCGAAAAATATTTATTATATAACTTAACGCTAAGCAAATTAATCCAATAACCCTATATATCCGTGTCTGCTGCTTTTGATTCTGTTTCTGGGCAATAGTTAGTAACCTGAGTGTAATAATATTCTATCCAGTCCTATGATTGCTTCTTCGAGCTCAAGGCTAGGCCTTCTTTACTCAGCTTTGTGTACTCCGACTGCATGATGGAGCGGCAGTCATCGATGAGTTGCTGCATATCATCCTTTTTTGTACTTTTCGGTCGATATCTCGGGCAGGATCTGAATCAGGGCGTGGCCCGGACGGAAGGTCTTCTTCTCGTCGTCCATGAAGGCGTACTTTGAGATGACCACCGGCTGAATGGGACAGTTGCTCTGCAGCGCAATGTGAAATGAACCCTTCTTGAACGGCAGCAGTGTATCCTTGGAGTTGCGTGTGCCCTCCGGGAAGAGCAGCAGCTTGCAGTTGCGATCCTGTATCGCCTTTGCCTCCTTTTGCAGGGAATTTATCGAGTCCGTCTTGCGGGACCGATTGATGTACAGAGTGCCCCAGAGCCAGGCACCAAGGCCGAAGAATGGTAGGTAAAGAATCTCCTTCTTGGCCACAACCGTGGCTCGTCCGATCACCGGCCACAGATGGCTCAGCACACAGAGATCCAGGGCGCTCTGATGGTTCATGAGCACCACACTGCCGTGTCCGGCTCGCACATTCTCCAATCCCCGCACCTCCATGGTGATGCCCATCAGTTTGCAGAGCTGACGGAAGCACCAAGATGGCACCCTAGAAGCAGAAAGAGATGGGAAATTAGATTGGGAACAAAGCTTCTTAATTGGTCAAACTTACAGCGCATTTCGGTAGTCCCGTGGTCGTAGAATCATAAAGGGTACGCAGAGCATCACAATGGCGCCAGCGCCAAAGAATATGAAGAACATGCGCATCTGGTAGGGGGCCTTGGCCGAAACACTAAGGATTAGAGCCACCACGCAGGCCAGGCCAATTACCTCGCATGTGCAGGCCATTTTTAATGATGTGGAGATAACCTGGAAATAGTCAAAAGCAACCAAACTCATATTTAATATGCACATAAAGATATTATTTTAGACAAAAGATTTAATTTAATTGTAAGCCCTAATCACTTGAATTTATTTCTAAAAATTAGTTACATGAAATTTGGTTCAGTGATACATATGATATTTATATAATGTGCCAAATACATACTCGTACATATGTTTAGTTTATCTACCAATCAAAGATCATAGATATTGCTGTACAAATTCTACCACATCTTTCGCTTTTCAATTGCAACTGCCGATCGGATTATTTATCTTTACAATTGTGCACACAAAACTGCAGTTAAATGGAGATTACTTGATTTGCAATTGCACGAAATGTTCCCTCCCGAAGAGCAATGTTGGGGTAGAATATCCAGATAATTATTCAATTTGCAATCATTTGCATACTGTCTTGATTGAGTCGGTCATGAATTTTCATGAGGATTATTTACTTATCGTGCAAGTACCCCGTTTCGTACTACCTGATAAGAGAGGGGGCCCCCTGGTAGCAGATTATGTAATTTGATAGACTGGTGGAGCCCTTTTTGATTTGTTGACAGTTTTTCCAGTTGGTTTTTGTACAAATTTACGAGGTAAACAAACCTTTAATCGAGCCCTTAATTAGACCGGAACACGTCCAATGCCGCCAATGGGACAAACACAACTGAAATGCGCCGACTCTAAGGTGCGCGCGGGTGTCAATACAAAAAATGGCAAAACGGCTTATCAAAAAACAAAAAACAAAAATATTTCCAATCGCTCTTGTTTGGATTAAGGCAGGCAGTGAACTTTGATATTCCGCTGACACATTTTATTTGATGTTGTACGTAGTAACGCCACTCCACAGCCAAGGTAATCTATTAGCGTTACCATTGGCTATATTCTACTATGGACTGCTGATTGGAAAGATCAGAATAGAATACGAGTATAATTCATTTGAAGTACCCATGAGATTGTTTTAAAGAACCTTGCTCTTATTACAATTATTTTTTTTGAGTTGGCAACATAATCTTTATCGGACAGGAGATGATAGTTTATTTATTTATGATTTCTGTAATTATAAGATTACGTCTCTGCAATAAGCAACTTATGGGTTGAGCTGGACACGCCTCTCAGGTAGGGACAACAAATTAAATCTTAGGCTTTAAGGAAATTCCAGCCAAATTATCCCGAAAATTAGAGGTTTACTGTTAATTGCTGCCACATGTCCATAAAGATATATCTATTTGACAGAGTGTGAACCGAGTAATTATCTTGTAGTTAAATAACATTTAGCCTATGATCTCTGACGGACATGGTCAACTGGTTGTCATGCCATTAAATTTTGGGGCACTTGTTTGTAGAGGGTACTAGAGAGAGGGAGGCACAATCGGCACTTCAAATTGTAAATCCACTTCAGATTAAGCTGTGGCAAATAAAATATTCCCCCCCGCCAAGAAACAAGTGTTCCTTTGGGGGGGAGGGCTCTTGAAGCTCATAAATAATAATTTTTCTTTAGCTAAACGTTGTTTTTCTAGTTAATTATTCATGGCATGGCACAACTTCTAAGGCCGGCAATTACCATTATGACAATTATCGTTACAGATAAATCTTTTGGCCTGAACAGAACAAACTGCTGAAGCATGAAACATGACCTTTTGCGGTCTAATAGAGCGTTGAATGAGTGGCTATTTTTGTACCAAAAAACAATCAGATATAATTTGGTTTGGTTTGGTCTTTGATTGATTCCTGTGTGGGCTTTATTTCGCTTTCTTTTTCTTCCTTTATGACCCCCATTTGTACAAGTAAATGTGTCTGCTAAATGTTTATGATATTTGATAAGAACGCTCTCATGTTGGTTGTGGTAATGGTTCGCTAGAAAGCTGGAGAAACAGCTGACTGCATATAATTCTTGGTAAAAATATTCAGTTTTCAATCTAGGTATTTATTATTTTGGTTCCCTTTTGAAGAGCTGCATTTTTTAAACGAGAGCACAAACAGTTCATCGTTTAAGAGTCTGCCAATTTCAAAGTGATATTTGCATTGTTGACAAATTACTTAGCGATCTTTAAGCAAATATTTAATGTTTCAAATGTGCTAGGTCACGCAGTACCCTCTTTCAGAGGGTATTCCAATTATATTACGATTTTGCATAGGATGTACAGGCTGTCGAACAGTCTTCCCAGCGTAAGAACATGTGTTGTAACTCTCCCAGGCAGAGTATGTAAAGCTTCGGTCCCACCAAACTATCCATTTTCCCCTTTGGTCTTTTTGTTTGCACACTTTCTACACCATTACTATGGGAGGGGTGTTTGGAGCCGGCTCTTGTTATCTTTTGCGGCAATCGCAACGAAGCTTTCCAAATAGCACACCCGCAAGCGATTCATTCAGCGAGCATAAGCTTCGCTTCGCTGATAAGATTATGGCATGATTCGGCGGGGCTAGTATTATGCCACAAGCAATAGAATATTCCCTGGCAATCAGAACTATTATTACTACTCGTAAAACATATGATCGCACGCATGTGACAATCTGACAGGCGTGGGGAATCTTCGTGCACCTCCCTGCAGCTTCCAATTTGCCAACCAATTTACGGGACTACGACGGAGTCAAGTTCAAAGTCAAGCGAACAATCTACGACAGACACCGAGAGCGTAAAACTAGACCCAGCCTCACATTGCACCGCGGATCTGCTGATTGGTCACTTTCTGATCGAATGATTACACATCAGTGTGCTATAATTAATAGTTCAATGGAATGTTTAGAGCTTTATTCGCCACCGTTTAACTTTTGCTTGAATCGAATATTTTATGTTTACAAATGTACATCCATACATACATATGTATGTACATACCTATGCAACTTGTTTGGCTTCCAATATAATATCCTGGCAATTCATTTTAGGGGTAAACAGCCATATTAATAGATAAACAGAGTGTTAATTAGTAGAGAGCTTTGCACTCTGAAGGTTACTGTTTATATGTAGATAGTAAATCTAATGGAATCCCTAATTAAAGCTATGGGACAGAGACAGTACCAATGGGACCATAACGGTGTGCAGTATAATTAATTCCCTGAATGTGTGAGTCATTCCTGAATAAAAGGTGGAATTACACAACTTTCTTGTACTGTACCTGCTGCTACTTTCCAATTTAAGTTGTTTTTCAAAGTAAATTCGGTCAAGTAAATTATTAATGCAACCAAAATCATTACTTTTTACACGCAATACAACCACCCCCACGCATACCCATGCATGAGCACTGAAAAGACTCTATGGAGTAAAATCAAGAGGGAACAAAGTTCAAAAACAAGAAGAACGGGAAGGGGCAAACCCGTAGATAGGTTAGCAGAGCAAAGCACAAAGGATGTCAGCGAAGGACAAGTGACAGAGGGAGAAACACACGCCACAAGAGACGCAATAAATGTACACAGGGTTGCTGTTGTTTTTCCACTGATAAAAAAGCAAGTATTTTGACTTTGCTATCAGGTTTGCAACGCAGAAACGGAATTATTTCCATTTACATTTTGGAACCTTGCCTTTGGGAACCTTCACTTATCTTTATTCAAAGAGTTAAAGCTGGATCCGCAAAGATCGGATTACTCTATTATATGCATAACATAGGAACAATTTACTTGTAAGCGCATCAAAAGCTTCGGCCACAAAATTTAGTCGCATCACAGCACACCGCATGGGAGAAGCAGTGGAGCAGGAGGAGGGGTGCATAATAAAGACAAAATGTGCGTAGAAAGGCAATTGAACTCAAACTTGGGAGAGGGAGGGAGAACGGGCGACGCGCACAGAGAGAACAACTAAAGTAAAGCTTAAATAGTCCAAACTCACGAAACAGTTATTTTCACTCACAGAGAACTTGATGGAAAATTGTTGCTTTGCTCTGCTCTGCTTTGCCGGCGTGGGAGTTACGGTTATACCGACGTATATTAATTTTCGCACGTGTGTTTGTAAATTACGCGGACGGGCGTCTGCTTCTGCAGCATCAGGTCATTTGCTGTACACTGTACCCGCGCCGACACTGCAAACGCACTGAACTTAACACAAACAACAACTTGTTAGACGCGAGGAAGGATAACAAAGGAATTCGAGGAATTGCGGGCACCACCAATATCCGTACTATTGCGGCGCCAACGGGTGGTGTGACAGGGGGACCGAGACCACTCTCGGTTTAAGTGTACCGTTTCAGACAAAAGTCCAATGTGAATGAGCTTTTTTCCCGTTTCTTGTTGCTGCTGCTGCTTATGTTCTATCGGGCTCATCATTGAGAGCCGCCTCCAGAACAGGAGTTTTGTATGACTCAAACTGTTACAGTAATTAAAAGTTACACTGGTAGTTAAATTTTTTGAAGCAAACAGTGTGTTAAAAAATTGCGCGAATTATGGAAATTCCGAGGGTTTTCAATTCACAAATTGGCGATAGTCAAACTGGCGCTATTCTGTTATGGTATTCGATCTCAATCGAGTGGGACTATCGATTGCCACATGTTGCTATTCATCGCGGTAGCGTATGTGGATAAAAAGATTATATTACTTTTTTAATAATTAAAATATGATAGATCTGTTCATATTTAGTTATGCGATTTTCCGATCAAAGAATGTATATATACGCGATAGTAAAACTGGCGCCATCTGTTGAGTGGACTATTGATTGCCGCTTGTGGCGAAATACCACGAAACAAATTTTGGCTGACCTTCTTTGTTTAAAGCTTATTTTATAACTAATCCAATAAATGGGAGTCCTTAAAGGAAGCCAGGGTGTTACAAATTTATACATCTATCTGTTAAAATTATTTTTTCAGTTGTTAAAGTCCTAACTAGCTAGTATTATTAAACTGAATATCAAAATTGACGAATTTCATATCACAAAATATCATGGTATGGCAGCCCGCAGCAACTACGAATTGCACGAGTCTGGCAGCGCCACAAAAACAATCGATACTATCGTGATAGTAACCTTTAAGGAACTTGTCCAATGTAAAAATTAGATGCCACCTTTCGATTTGTTTACAAATGTGTCTTCGTATTTTATAGCAGCCAATCCAAACATATCAAAAGCGCAACGACTGTAGGTCGATATTATCATGATAGTCGCAAAACCGTCGATAGTAGAGGCTAGCAGTAAAATATCGATACTATCGATAGTGCCCTCGATGGGCACCACTACCAACAACAATAAATGCGGAAATTTTTCGCTTAAAACTCTGCAAATACAAGATATAATCTGTGCAGGTGAGTTAAAATGTATATTACACAGATTGAGGCTCCACGGGCCCCGCCAAACGAGAGGCAAAGCAGTGCCAGCTCGTGCCGCCTGTGCCATCGGCCGGCATCGACCGAAACCACGCCAAACATTTTCACCGATCGCGAGGGTTTCTGGGATGGCGACAAATTCTGCATTGCCGATGTCTGCCAGAGCGTGTGGGGAGTGCAGGTAAGTGGCAATTGTGGGGTTTTAAAGCAGTGCTGTTTGCATAATGCGATGTTAACCCTTGCAGTACGATCGGCACGAGTATTTGCCGGAACAGATTTGCTCCGATTGCCTGGAAGTGCTGGAGGATTTCTATAAGCAACGGCGGGGAATGAAGCAGCGGGAAGCTGCCTTGCAGGAGCAGCTGAAGGAGATCATTAAAAAGGATCCCAAGTACCGGCCCGGCTTGAACGGAAATCCTGGTGAATTTGAGGCCGGAGATGATTGCGAAATCGAAGTAGTGGATCCGGATAAGGTGGCGGAAACGAGCGATGATGAGATGGGCTCCGATGAAGAGAATGACAACGCAGAGGACGAGGAGGAAGAGGAGGAGTTCGAGGACTTTGAGGAGGATGAAGCAGACACAACGAATGCAGACGATGCCGACATGACTCTGGGCACAGATGCGGCTCAAATGGCCAAAATGGCGGTGCAAATGGAGCTGGAGCAGCCCAGTGTTGTGGCCAACTCTGGAGGCGCACGTCCCAAGACCGCTTTTCTGTGTCAGTACTGCGACTTGGGCTACACCCTTCCATCCGAATGCCAGCAACATGAGCGAACGGCACATGACCCCCATGCTCCGTACTGTTGCACGTTTTGCAGTTTGCTTTTCATCACGCGCGCCAATTTGATTGCCCACATCAAATTGCACCACGATATGGATCGTCCCTATGTGTGTGCCCAGTGCAGGAAGGGATTTGTACGCCGCTCCGACCTCAAGAAGCACGCCATCGTCCACACGGGCGTGCGGCCGTACACCTGCAATGTCTGCACAAAGAGCTTCTCCCGAAACACCAATCTCACGAAGCACATGCGCATTCACAGCGGGGAGAAGCCCTTCGTGTGCCAGCAATGTCCACGCTCCTTCCAGACCGCCCAGGAAATGACGAACCACTCGCGCTTGCATACCGGTGCCAGACCCTTCCAGTGCAACCGCTGTCCGTTTTCCTCCTCGCGCAAGGACAAACTGGTTGCACATCAGCATATGCACACTAAGCGCGATGTTGAGCAGATACTGCAGCAGCAGCAACAAAACGCTCTGCATCCCCCGACACCGGAGGAGCTGGCGCAACTACAGCACGAGCTGACGCAACAGTTGAAGCCGAAGCCAATCACGCCACAGAAGCCAGGACGCAGCTTCCGGTGCGACGTCTGCGACAGGGTCTTTCAGCGGGAGCGCGATCTTCAGCGCCATCGGGCGCTTCATTTGGACACGCTGCTGGCATGCAAGATATGCAATTTAGTCTTCAATCGTCGCGAACAACTGCAGCGGCACACACTGGAGGCACACGGTCCAACCTATACGTGCGCAATTTGCTGCATTACCTTTTTGCAGCAGATTGAGCTGGAGAACCACCTAAAGGTGCATCAGCTGCAGCACAAGGTGGCCCAGAGCACCCAGCAGGCCATGATTGCGGCAGCCATAGTGCCCCACAAAATGGTCGAACCGACAGCGGTGGCCAAAATGCCGCCAGTGCCCCAGGTGCCGCTACAGGTGCGTCCTACAGCCGCCGAGCTCAACTTCTACAGCAACATGATTCCCACAATGAATCTGGGCTTCTATAGCGAAACGCGACCCGAGGAATAAGTCCTATACTTTGGTAGTTATTAAGAGCTAAAAGTTATAGTTTGGTAGATTATGCGAGAGTTTGTATAACTATCTGGAATTGTGTATATTCATTAAGATCTAAAAGTTGTACTTTAGAGGATTATATATACGAGAATTTGTATATGTAGTAGGATACCTATCATTTTGTGTAGCTTTTAAGTTTAAATTAACTATAGGTGTAATACATTAATTTGATGAAGATTTGTACAAGCCAATTGTAAAAAGGCTTCTTTTAATGCTTATTTATATGAAATAAACCTCCATTAAATGCAATCTTTGGACTGTTTCTTTTTAATTGAAGCCCCTTTATGTTATGCCTTCAAACGCACAGCAGCTATAAAGGCTATAAAGGATGGCAGAATCGAAGCAGCTGCTTGGATACCCATAATATAAACAAACTCAAACTTGTTTGGAGCCAACCTGCAACTTGTTGCATTCTGGAGAACAGTGGGGCAAAACTGTATTCAAAATTGATTTAAAATTCTACATAAATCATAGGCTAAAAATTTGTATACTGATTGAGTACGGGTATAAAATTAGTGTCGCGTCCCAAAATGCGACTCACACGTGCCTTCTCGTGTTTCATTTATTAAGAATGAAGGACTCCCCTGCCTCGTGCGCTTTCTCTCTCAGAGTAGCTTAGCAGTAGCAAATGGGGAGTTTTTATGTCTTTTAATTAATGCAAAGACAGCGTACCATTTGCCTCTCTCTCTCCTTCTATATCTCTTAGTTCACTGCTAGCTCTAGCCTCTCCTGATCACTGATCACCAGGTATCTTGATGTCGAGGCACGTGTGCCATTGCGACTGGTTTTTGTGTGCCGTCTGGTGGCGGTGCGAGCGATAGGCTTCCCCACAAGTGCAAGTGGCCGTGCAGCCGCAGCCGCAGCCGCAGATCGTTTCTTGAGGTCGGCTCGTGTGGTCATGTGCTCTGGCGGCTTGTGCGCGTTTCCCATCGGTTGAAAAATCTCGCCGTATATTCTGTGGATGCTGACAGTGTAATGCTTGATAGAATAATAAATAATATTATATAGCAGAGGGAGGGAGAGAGAGAAATGTGGCCGGGCTGCCATAAATAAAGTGCGGATTTCAAACGAGACGATAAATCTAAGTATCCCCCGATTCCATTCGAGCACGCAATCGAAGCGGCATCCGAGACAAAAGGAATCCGTGCAGCCAGGTTATCACCTTACGGTTCGGCAGAGATCGGTAAGTACGCAATTACCCAGTCCCAGTCCCAGTCCCAGGAAAGGAGAAGAAGGGTCATTTCGAGTGTGGATTTATGGGCCCTGCCTGGCTAGGGGTCCAAAGGTGTTGGCGCTGCCCGCTGGGCGCCCCCGGGCTGCCGTTCTTCCTCTGTCCCCCCCGATGACAAATGAACATGTAGCGCTAGCCCCCATCCGCGCTTTGATTGAATTGAAATATCCACAAAGTCGGTGGAGTCGGTGCAGCTGGTGGAGTGCGGTGCATGATGGAGGATGGAAGCAACCGATGGAGTGCGGTGTTCGATGGAGGATGGAAGCACTCTGCCGCTTGCCTGATTTGAGTAGCAACTTTTGTCATACCCAAAAAGATAAGAGGCACGAGACGGACATAAAAGGCAGCTGCAGACATTGCAGCCTTCGTGTCTTTGGCTCTTTTTTTGTCCATTTAAAAAGTTGAGAAATGTATGGAGAATATTTCGTATGGCTGTGCCACTTCTTGTCACTTGAAATGGAATCCCAAAAGCCAAAGGAACCTGCAAAAAAGAGGGGTATATGATCGGTTTTCGAAGCTGCTGAGGGGAAATTCGTTTCTCGTAGTTCCGTTCTCATTAGAGTTTATTCCTAACTCTTGCTTGCGGATTGCGTGTCTGGGTCCAGAGTTGGGTCCAAAGCCACCCGTTGTGCCATCCGCGAGCCGTTGATTCTTTCGACCAGCATTAACTTTTACCCATCCGATGGCTGCAGGGCACTTGCTTCACACTGCTCCTCCTCCACGCACTTTGTTTCTCAAGCCAGCTCCCAATCCGCGTTGAGAGCCCGTTGGCTATGAATCCAATAATTGCAGGGAAGTACTCCAGAGCAGGGCTGCTGCACGCACCACAGCTACCCATTTAGCCCCCCAGAAGAAGGCCCACCAAGGATCTGAAAGGTATAGGCTGCAGCTTGGGTCTTGGCCCGGATTAATCATGTCAAATGCAACGATTCAATCAACTCAACCAACCAACCAGTAGGTGCAGCAATAAAGCCCAAATGAAGCATGGGATTCATTTGAATAGAAATTGAATGCGAATCAATTGTGGGACAAATGGAAGGCCAATCCCTCACTGGCTGGCTGGCTGGCTGTCAGGCAATCCTCCTAGGGAAGATCTCCACACCAAGATAGCGATAGCAGGACAACCGTATACGCATTACCCGCACCTTCATCTCCATCTTCCATTCCCCAACTCCCATTCCGCATCTCCCATTCCCAACATTGTTCTGCGAGTATTGCAAATTGTCGTCTGTCGATGGACTGATGGGAATACGAATACATCAATGTCAGCCACAGAGACACACGACACTTTTACATCTGTCAGAGGGGTTCCCGTGCCAGTCCCCTTCCCTCCCCAGTGCTCTTCTGCTACCAGGCTGATTTTTCATATTTTGTATACAGTTTCTCCTTAAAGTTTTTGCCTCTGCAGTGAGAGCTGCTTGCCACACATCTCCCCTGCCATCCCCCCACACATTTCCGCTGCACATCCGTTTCGCGTGGATTTTGATCAGATGCAATTCAATCCACAATTCACTTTCTTTGCATTCACAGACAATGCACGCCGAATGCCATGCAATGCCATGCAATGCCGAGCAATGCCAAGCAATCCACGAGTAAAAATAATGCATGTATAACGTTCCACTTGGCTGACAGGTTAAGTTAGACCGAGGCCTCAGTCGAGGCTTTTTCATCAGCCTCTCATCCTCATATGTGCCTGCATCTGTATGTACGTAGTATCGTTGCCGTTGTCGTTGTCTTCATCCGTTTACTGTATCATAAACATTTATGCCAATTTTTTTGTGCTTCAACAAATACAGCAAACAAAAGGGAGGGTATTATCTTTGGGCAAAGAGTTTGTCATCTTGCAAAAGGGAAACACGTGGAGAGAATATACAGCCATGGGCTGCATTCAGAGTGGGTGTGGAAATAGCAATTATTCCTTGTTCATTTCCTAGCCAGGGATTGGGGTTTACGAGCTATAAGCCTATCACAGCAGTAGTTCTGATTGATAGATAGATTAATAGATTGGTTCCGCTGTATGCACTCAACGCTTCGAATCTCTTTCGTGCTTATTTTGCTCCAGGAATTCTGCACCGAAATAATATATTCCTGGCAGCCGTTAAGGGTATTCCAATCTTCGAAGCGATGCATCTGCATTTTCGTAGTTATTTTCGCTGATCTTTCGCATAGCTGCCGCCAAAAAACCTGTTCCCTGTTTCCCTGTCCTCAGTGATTTCTTGAGGTATTTGTTTGGCACGACATTTGCTCCTTGCCTTCAACTTCCACAGGCAGCGGCAGCAGCAGCAGCAGCATTGCCCCTGACTGGGACGGTGACTCCAACGACGCCGCCGCCGACGACGACTCCCGTCTACAACGCCAACTCCAGCTCTGAGACTCTTGCTCGGTGGCGTTGCTCTGCTCTGGTGACGTTGTCGTCCGGGACTCACTTCATGTCGTCACGCAAACTTTAATTCGTTCATTAATTCAGTCGGCAAACGGTTAGCCGGTTCGGTGGGCGTGGAAGTAGCTGGAAGTGTTAATTAGTTGTTAGTGTCTCCTTCTGCTTTTGCTCCTCCTCCTCCTACTTCTGGTTTATGTTTAATGAGCGCCTCTTTGGGAACCTCCTCCAATGTCAATCGTGAGTGCTACTTGGGCTCTCACTGCTTATTAATCTCCACCGATAAGATGGATAGCAAATGGCTGTACACTTGCCCATTTGAAAGATTTGTCAACCGAGCAGTTCCAGGGGATTCCACTGATAATTGGCCAGCAGTACAGCTGCGACTGGGAGCTGCGAGCTGCGACTGGGAGCTGCGATTTCCATAATTGTTTAAATTGCCCGATCGGGGAGCCACAGTCGAAACTCCATTTACATTTCCACTTTTTGAGAAATTCCTTTTGTCTCTTCGAGGACAGGCTACAAATTAGTGGGGGGACTCTCTGGCCGCTGCATGCGTGGACCCTGGACGCAGCAATCGCAGAACTCTTGCAAATAAATTCTTACAAGCAATTTTGACCCAAGTCCCGAGACTGCGACTGCAACGCCGATGCGCAGGTGATGTTCGAGGTCTCCCAATCCACAGACACAGCTATAGCCCCAGCCACAGCCACAGCCACAGCCCGAAGGGGCAGCCACTCCAATCTCCCATCCATGCCACACTTCACTACCCTGCACTCCCCTCCTGTTGAACTGTTGTGGGTGTGCAGCTGTGGCTGTGGCTGTGGCTGCTGCTGCTTCGCTGTCAACTCTTGGCCTGATCCAAACAGACACCCATACGGAAATAGTATGGGCTAGAAGCTGGAGCTGGAGCTAGAGCTATGGTCATGGCAATTGCGATTGCAATTGCAATTGCCAATGCATTTTCTTTATCGCATCCTGCACAAATTACAAAAATATTTCACGTGCCACACGCCGCCGCTTGCGTTTCGGCAAACTTATGTCTGTGAGGTGCCTTTGCAGGTCACTCGCCCATCGAACGTGTCCACATTTGCTGCTGCTGCTGCTGCTGCTGCTGGGCCAGGGCCACGAGACCCCACTGAGGAATGCCCTGGGAAGGTCTGTTCTGCCTGTGTGTTTTCTCGCTCTTTGACTCGCCGCGTGGGTGAGGGACGTGTTTGGCCAATAGAAGATCTTCCTCCACAGCGCCAAATCGCTGGAGATAAGTTCTGTGGCGCGGCCTCTTGATATTTATTTTTGGGCATCCATTTGGGCAGCAAAGTCGAAAGTTTCAAGGAGTTTTAGGGTAAGATATTAAGCCGAAAACACAGGCTGTTCGTTTGGGTATCTATTTTCCAGTTGGATGGGTTCTCCGGGGCTGTTCTTTCAGATAAGTTCTCAGGGCTTATTCCATTCAGACTCTTAAAGGTGTATTGGGGTGTGCTATCAGTCAACATTTCCGCCATTGAGTTTGCTTCGCTGATGAAGCCTTTCGTTGAGTAATGATGAGATCTCCGGCAAACCCAAAAACAGCAAAGTTCCAGCTGCCACACTCCAGCCAGAGGTCAACTGTTGATGGCTTCCCTCACCCCAGCCAGCACCAGCAGGAGGACTGACTGACTGACTGACTGATGGCTTGTGTAATCGTGAGTTTTGCAATTCATAAATTTTGTAGAAAAAAACGCTGGCAAGAGCTGCAGGAGAGCTGCAAGAGAGCTGAGCTGCAAGCACAAGTCATCCTCTAATTGTTTGCTGCCTTTTATTGGCAAGTGATTCCAATGCCAATGCCAATGGCAGTGCCGATGCCGCTGCCAGCGCCAAGATGGTGAGGACAAGTTTTTGTGTTTTTTTTGTGTGTGGCAACGATCTTGGCCTGGCCTTAGCGGTGTGCACGTGCTGGCATCCGCATCCGAGTTCGAGTCCGAGTGGCGGCTGTGGCTGCGGCTGGGCCTCTGGCCTGGCCTGGCCTGGCCTCCAACTGTAATGGTAATGTAATGTCCATTGCATCTTGATATTGCGTAACCTGCACGCGACAAGAAATTTAACGCAATGTTTGTGGATTGCTGGCTGGATAGAATGGATTGTCTGATTGTTGGACTGCTGGACTGTTGGCCTGTTGGCCTGCTGGATGGATTGCTGGCTGCTTAGATGGATACTTATGGAGCGTTCGTTCGTCTTGCTTCAAATTGGTCTGGCAGCTGTGAGGCTGGGTGGATGCGTGGATGGGAGCTGTGAGCCGTAAGCCTTGTTGGGGCTTAATGCAATTAAGATTCGATTAAAAGTTTTCACACGCCTTTCTTTGGCGCAGAGCCAAAGAGATGATGCAATGGGCCAGAGAGGGGGGACACTCACTCCCACATAAATTATCACCGCTCTTTGGGTGCTTGAGTGTTGACTGTGTCTGTGTCTGTCTGTGTGTGTGTGTGTGCTGCCGTTTTCCGTTTCCGCTTCTGGCTTCCAGCACAAAAGAAGACACAAATACGAGTACGAGCAGTGAGTACTTTCCATTTTCCATTCGAGAGGCTTCCTCCCAGTCTTCAATCGCCTTCTGCATTCAGTTCTCTGATTCGTGACTGTTACTTCTGTGCTGCTGCTGCTGCTGCTGTGCTGCCTGCCTGGCTCTTTGTTTATGGCTGTGAAATTCGTAAATTGAATCTGGCAACCTGTGCAGCAGGCACAGCCACTCCTCCGCCATCCCACATCCTCCATCCAGCAGCGTCTCCTTCTCTCCCCCTACCAGCTGGAGCTGGAGCTGCAGCTCTGCACACGTAATTATCCTTAAAGCCAGAAACGTGACGATATTTGCAATTTTCATGCATTTAAGTTCCGTTCCGTTGAAGCTGCTCAACCAGAATGCGAATATTAAATGTGAAATGCGAAACTCAAAGCTCAGCGGGGGGGGAATGGAATCGAAATTCGCGCACAATCTTGCGGTTCTTTCAGGGGGCACAGTCAGCTGGCCAAAACTCCTAATTGGCGCCCCGGGGGCAGTGGGTAATCGAAAATCGTGATATCTCAATTGTCAGCTGAGCCTTCCAATAAAAGAAAACAAAAAGCCACACAATATACCCGAATAGGTGCAGCTTAAAACTTAAGAACTGTTGCCCCTTTGTGTGGGTTTTTAAATGAGAAAATCAGACAATTAATTGCATTAAATACGAGTGTCAGGGATGGGCAAATTAACCATAAAATAATCACTAGGAAACCCATACCAAAAGCAACAGAAATCCCATTGCTGGGAGAGTGCTTGAAGAGTGGCACCTGGCGTGTAGTTATATTCCCTCTTGACGTATTTTCAATCATCATTTCTTTTCAACTTACCACACGAATTGTCCCTTGCATTCCTGCATCCAAGCATCGCTTCTTTTAGTCACCTAAAAAGAAAGACAAAAGCATGAGACTTCAGTTGATTTATCATACGTCTAGGAACCCCTGCATAATACTTATAAAGCACACACACATCGATAGGGATCTTTGTTCTTAGAAAATGAATATTAATGTCGGAAATTTGCGCATCCTATTAGCGAGAGCTTGGCTGGGCTGCACTGCGCGATAGAAGGACATGGACAATTGGGGAGAACAACTGACCGACCGACCGACCGACCGGACACACACATAAGCCAGAGGCCAGAGGAGAGGAGAGCAAATGCGAAGGCAACGAAAAATTCATTGAGTTTCGACTGCCTTCGTCTGTCGACTCGATTCGTAAAAATATTTCTCAATGTCTAACCCGAGGCCATCCACGGCCAAGGAGTCAGTCGGCCGCGCTGCCCAGCCCCGATGCAGTGCGGAGAGGTTCAGCTCCAAGAGCAAAGGCAAACCAGGCAACCACCTATTAATCAAAATCTCTTGATCTACACAAATCCATGCACTGCGAGAAACGGCCACCACAATTGGGGCCACAACAAGGTATCCCTCGTTAATTGGATTGGGGGCAAGCATTCTCAGAGTGTGGCCGGGACGGGGTTCGAGGACAGCCAGCGCAGCGCAGCCAGCCCCACCACGTTGATGGACGACCAAGACGCCAGTTTGTGGCTCCAGCTCTGGTTGTTCTTCCCTATCGATGATGCTGGCTGTGTGCTCTCGAGTAGGCGGGGGCGGTGTCCGACCCTCGGAGAGAAATCCGGGCGAGGGGTACCAATGCGGTAAATCACAAAAGCGAGCCACGAAAAACACGCCACAAGCACAGGGACTAGCGATACTCAGTGCTAGTTGTGCCAGAGCCAGGGCCAGAGTTAGTGCCAGAGCCAGAGCCAGAGTTAGTGCCCTTGGCTCTTTATTAAATTAAGTTAAATCATGTAATTTCCATGTAGCAAAGTCAAAAGTGCAATTCGATTGGAACTCGTAGAAGGGTAGAAGAGTAGAAGGGCGAAAGGCTCGGACCCTAGACCGCGGGTCTGTAATCATTCGCTGGCCTGGGAAATTGCTCCAACGATGGCTCCAAATTGATTGTAAATGTTTGTCCAGCTGCTCTAAACATGGCAACCAAACACCCAAAACAAGGCAGAATTCCAGCAGAGATCTCTGGAGTAACCAAAGTTCAAGGAAACATTAAACAGAGTTCAAGATAATCTCTAAGAGTTTTTCGAACAGATATTTGCTCTACAGATGGAACCCTACCAAGCGATAGAAATAACTCAAAGAGGAGCAAACCCAAAGAAAAGCCCCCAAAGAAGTTCCTAGCTGTCGTAGACCCCTGCAAATATTATTTACAATTGTTTCTTGCGATATTTTCGCTTGCTAATTAATTCATATCTCAGCTGCAAATGCTGATTTGTTGATCTCCGCTGGAAAATGCAAATTGCCAAGCGGCCCCCCCACATGAGAAGGCCAAAGCCAAAGGGAAGCCACAACTGTGGAGTGGACGACCCACAGCAGCGTTGTGTCTTCCACTTTACAGATTGGAGTGGAGTGGAAATTGTATATCGTACTCGTAGTTAGAATAAATAACTTTCAGTCTGAGAGGCACACACAGAGAGCGCCACAAACATTTGCACAGGTAGCAGCAGTCGCTGGTTCTCCGGTCCTCTCTGATCCGAGCAGTCTGCATATTTATGAGATTTATTTTATTTTATGCGATGTCGCTACCTGATACTCCATCCCATCCCCTGTTTGTTTGTGTGTGTGTGTGTTTGTATTAGATGACATATTTTATTCATTCTAAAAGGCCCCAGCTATGCGATTAGCCATGTTCAGATAGTCAAATTGTTTGGACCGGGGAGGAGTTGCTGCTGTTTGCTGCTGCTGTTGCCTCTGTTGCTGCTGCTGCTGCTGCTGCTGTTTCCGTTGCTTAAGCCGATTTATGGCCAGACATTTCCTTTGATGTGTAATCTGTCAGTAATCTGCAACAAAGTATGTTGGGGGGGAGAGCCAATCAGTATCAATAAATTGACAAAAATCAAAGTACAACAGGATTGCATTGCAGTGCAGTGCAGTTCCTCCCGTCTCTAATTTCGCTCCTTAATAGGAAGTTCTACCACAAACCTAACCGTCAAATCCATCTGCACTCTCACATGTTGCGTAATCGCCATAATAAACCAGAAAGTGGAGTGGGTTGTGGCTTCAGCTTCAGCCTCAGCTCCAGCTCCAGATATCGGGTTGAGCTTAAGGACTGCGGGCTGCTGCTGCTTGCCTGCTTGCAACTCAAAGTCTGCCGCCGCCCGCTGTGTTGACACTGAAAAATGCCGACGCCAGCGGCTACGACGGCTGCTGCTGATGGCAGCCACATGGTCATCCTCCCCGCCACCGCTGCAGCACACACAGATCGCAACACTTTATGACAATCATTTGAGTTAATTGCCAAGCAGCAGCAGCCACAGCAGCAACAGTGGGACCAGGGACCACACTCCTCGCGCTCTTGCGTGTGGCATAAATATTGCGTCTCATTTGGATTGGCAAATCATCTGTTTACGCTCTGGCCAGTTGCAACATGTTGCAAGCGAACCTGGTCAGAGGAGAGAGAGAGAGAGAGAGAGAGAGGGGGGCGCGCGAGAGATCCCATCCAGCTTTGGGGGCAGTAAAGGCATTAGCGTCCATGTCTGTCACCTTCGTCATGGTCACGCTAATCGTGGTAATCGGCTGCGCCAATAAACTGACAGGTTTATGGAGCTGCAGACGCGGAAGCCGCAGCCGCAGCCACAGCCACAGCCGCCACCTTCCACGCGGCACCATTCACCATTCACCAGCTGCAGCCTCCGCCGCCTCCTTGGGCCACTTGATTTAAAAGCAATTAAAATGCGAATTGATGTCGCGATTGATTTTGCCAGCCGCAGCAGCAGCAGCAGCAGCCTGCAATTCTCCAATCCACTCATCTGCCAGCCATCCACTTGTCTTCTTGCACTTTCAGTCTTTCAGCCGGTAAATGGGTCAACCAGGATGGGGATGATATGTTGCTGCCGGATCAGACGTACGCAGACTACGACGTGGGCCAGCATCATCAGCATCTGACCTACCGCAAGAGCCGCCGCAGTCGATCGCCGCAGTCCAAGCAACGCTCCAAGAGTTCCAGTGCCAGCAGCAGCAGCTATGATCGCACGGCGGATTTCTTTGAGAATATCCCGGACTTTCTCGGCGACTCCCTGCCCTCGTTTCTCTACAGCCCCCAGGCGGAGGAGCCGACGCCAGAGCGGAACGAGGGTCAGCGGACCGACGCCCAGGTGGTGGATCACAGCGAGAGCACCAGTCAGAGCGAAAACTGCGAGGACGATGATGTCCTCAAGTTGTGCGAGGACTTTCTCTGTCGCCATCGCATGCGTCCGGACTTCTTCTGTCAGTACCACAAGGCAGTCAGGTGGGTTTCCATTTGCCAAAATTATTCCATAGTTTACTTAAGAATAATCTCTCCGTCTCCAGCTCCACCACACCATCGCCCAAGCAAAGAAAAGCCTCGCCCGCTATTGTGGACACCACTGCCCCGTCCTCAGCTGTGGCTGCAGCGGAGGTAAAGGAGCTAAAGATAGCCAAGGATCCCATTTCAAGCAAGATCAGCGCTGTGGTTGAACGATTCACCAAGTTCTCGGCTATTTACACGCTGCCAGTGGCCAAGCGAAAGAAGTCGTGCAGCAAGACAACGGGTAATATAACAGGTAGGTTCAGGGGTTAATAAAATCAGTTAAAGGGTAATTATTGGGAGGATCAATTAAATTATATATTTATATTAACGATTTAGTGCGAGATTAAACGATTGCTAATTCTAACTAAACAAAATCCGCAAATTTGAATTTCGCGCCCTTAGTTTCGTATCGGCCAGCTTCTGACCTGATGTAAAAAATACCATATGAAAATTACAAAAATTTTAATTGAAAAACAGACAAAAAATATTGCAAAAAAAACGTACACCATAAAAACAAAAAAAAAGTTTAGCATTTTTTTTGGTTATTTTGGGTTAAAAACTTGCATGTATCAAGCAGTTGAACAAGCAGTTTACAGCTTGAAAGCAGTTTCAATACAAGAAAACACAGGGTTGTTGTCTAGGCTACGTTTGAGGTTTGTGTCCGTAATAAAACCATTGTTTCAAATTTTTTAATAAATAAAAACTCAAAATTAACTTTTTTCAATTAAAATTTTTCGTTAATCAATGAATAATCAATATGTTTAGCGTGAAAATAACTTGTTAAGAATCTCTATAAAATTTCCATAGATTAAAATATACAATTCCATTAGCTTCAACGAATTTAGCGGAAATTATATAGAGACGAGGCAAGACTCGTGATTTTGTGAATCAATTTGCATTTCTGCTGTGCTCGCTGTTGACAATGAGAATGCAGAAGCACAATGCCATGCAGTGGAGATGTGGGAATTGTAAAATGCAACATTAAACAATAAGCAATCAACGCTAATTAACACGCGACCAGCAAAACGAGCTGGGAAGCGATGCCCCAACAGTCTGTGGCGGGAGAGGCGCATAGTTCAAACACTTGACCTCATATTTGAACAACTGCATACAGAGACAAAAGCATAGACACACAGACACAGAGACACGGAGACACAGAGATCTGCAGAGATCTTTTGGTAAAGGTAAAGCCTTTTGTTAGAAAATATACCTGCAGTCAGAGAGAGAGAGAGAACAAGAGAGAGCAAGAGAGTGGCCTAAAGTACATTTAATAAAAGGTGAGCCAGTGCCAAAGAGCAGCCTCTGCTGGGCAGCCAAACCTGAATGTAAGCTCGAGACAAACCTACAGGTAGAGCGAGTCCACATCACCTGCTGTGTAATATACCTTGCCCATGTATCCATGAAACTCGGCTTGGGCTGTGCATGGCTTGAGCGTCAGTTCGCGGCTGGAGTTACAAACGATCGGTACATTCGGCGGTGCTAACTAGCTCTATCCCTGCCCCACTCCAACCCGCCCATGGGGCCTCAAATCAAATGGAATGATCGCTAAGCCGCGCATAACAAATCCCAATTAAAGTTTATAATTAATAACCAAAGAGTTCACGGGGTCGGTCGGTCCGGTGAAAAGTTGAAAGTGCCTGCAAAACTCCAAACACACTCTAACAGCGAATCAGTCTTGTCCCAAGCGAGTGTCGGTGTGTGTGTGTGTGTGTGTGTATCTGTGAGTGTGGAGTGTACCTTCAAGGTATCTAAGCATCTACACTGGGTCCGTCCACTTCCACTGCCGTGTGCCTGCTCGAGCTGGAGCTGGAGTTGGCGTTGAAGTTGGAAACTCGTTTTTCAAAAGTCTGCACAAAACAAGAAAATAAAGCGCGCGCGCGCTCGCGAGAGCTACGAAAAATAAGAAAAAATAAAATAAAATAATAATAAGAAAAGCAAAAGCAGATCCGATCCCCAGGCAGAGGCAGAGGCAGAGGCAGAGACCGACTACGAGCCCAGAATCAGCGTCGCAGAGTGCTCCAAAAGTATCTGACAGATACCGAAGAGAGGCAGGCAGGGATTTGGCTGTGGCTGCTGCTGGCTGCTGCTCGCCCTTCTGCATTCTTTTTGCTTGTTTATTTAATTTTTGTGTGCTGTGCTGTGCTGTTGCTTCACTTGTTGCAGCTGCACACAGATACACAGATACATCTGTATGCCATAGATACAGATACAGTGCAACAATACAGCGCCTGTGCGGAAAACCAGAAAACCTGTTCTGCCAACCGTGTGTCCCCGGGTGTCCCGTGCATCCCGTATCGTATCCCGTATCCCGCCTCCCGTGTGGTGTGCGAGTGAGCGAGCCTCTATATCGGAATTATTCAAATAAGAAAATCGTCGTCGCTGTCGCCGTCGTCGTCGTCGTCGTCCTGGACCCCAGTCGAAACCCGAAACATTTGCCAACATTTGAAAAGCAGAAAGCCTCCCCCCCTCCATCCAAAAAAAAAAAACAACAAAAAAGAAAAGAAACCAAAAACCCGTTTAGTGGTTCTCTCGGGGGCCACACAAATGTACAACAACGATGGCCACATTGGGCCTGTCAAAAGTCTTCATACTGGATAAATATTTTACGGAATTGCAAAAATTTTGGGAGACGGAGAAGAAGCTGCAGGGTAAGTGAGAGATTAGTCCTGCAGGAAACAAGTTCTAAATGGGTGAACGGTGATTGGGAAAATGGGGAAGTTTGTGGCCTAAGTCTTCTGTAGTTTGGGAAGGAAGGGCGCATGTTTGATCATCTTCTGGGGTTCTGTCTTAAGCTCATTAAATGCCGAATATTTTAATGAACTTGCCTTCTTTTAAATACGATTTATCAATTACAGTTCTTGGCTCTGTGCTGATTGCTTTTCGATTTACTTGTCATTACCATCTTGGGCTTCATCTATTTTGTTTTCAGTCAACCTCCATGATCATTCTCAGCCCCGAACGTCGCCTTCATATTCATAATCATCCGTAGCTAAAGCTCTGGCAATCGTATTTACTTATATGGATACCTGGCTCTGGCACACACCACTGTATGGGTGTCGCTTCGCCTCGCGACTTGCAACATTTGTGCGAGGCGACGCGACGCGACGTGCCGCCGCCGCCATCGCCACTGCCACCGCCACCAACTGGGTAGACTCTCCCCAATCTCCACTGTCTCTCTACCCTGCTGTCCTGTATCACACACACACACACACACACACTCGCGGAGACCCAAACCGGACGGACAGACAGACAGACAGACATTGGGCGACCAGTTTTGGGTTTAGCTCTGTTATTCAGCAGCTTCCAAGAAATTTTCTTCGCTGCTGCTGCCTCTCAAAACTTTTTCTACATGCAAAAAAAACCAAAAAAAAAAGGCAGCAGCAGACATGAAGAATTTCACAAAACCAAGAAAAGCCAATCAACGACTCGATGACTAATTAGCATGAACATTTGAATTAGAAATCCGCTCCTAAAAATGTTTTATAATTGGAAAGATTCGAAGCCCTCAACTGTAGTTGTTTCCAACGATTTACTAACCCAAATAATAAAATGATTTGCTGTCACAAAATTAGAAAAGGTCTTCATCATCATCATCATCATCAATAAAAACCGAAAAGAGCCAATATTTCCGAAGTCTCAACATCGGGTGGCAGTGCTGTGTCTTTTTCTGTGGCTTTTGTCTTACATTTCTTGTGAGTGGAGTGGAGTGGAGTGCAGCCTTTAAACAACTAAAACAGAAAATCAGAAGAAGAAAAAAGACTAAAACTGGTTTCCCTGCCAAAGCCTCCAGAGCCATCAATGATATTGTTTTTCTGTATTTTGTCGAATCTGATTTCGTTTGGCTGGCTTGGCTTGCCCTGGCCTGGCTTTGGGGCGCTCTGTTTTGGTTCAGAGAAAAACAAATTGGTAGAAGTGGGAAAAGGTTTTTGAGTTCGTTTTTCAGCCTCTTTTGTTGTTGTGGTGAATATTTTTCATTAGCCAATTAGTTTGATTTGTTGAATGGATCATGAAAATTAGGGGACAGGTTTCTCCAAAAAGTTTAGGGGGGGAAAAACAAAAACGCGTTCGCTTGGTTGGGTGTCAGTCTTCGGTTACAATGACCTCTTGAGTTCTGGTTCAAGTGTGTAAGTCCATAAATCAGTGGGCTTTACGTTTGTTCTTCTATCGATTCTATATTCGATTTTTGTCAAAACTCTTGTGCACCTGCCGCCTGCCGCCGCTGTCTTGTTTCATCTTTGCGCATTCTGTGGGCCTTTATTTGTACTCCGAGGCTGGCGAAATTGGTTCATTAACATTTTATGCTAATCTCCCCTCTCATCCATATTGATTCGATGTTTTCTCATTACTCTCTAGCGGCACAAGCCCCATGCCCAGTCCGTGCCTTCGGTCCGATTCGCGTGCAAGAGCTTTGCCACAGCCAGTCAAAGCGAAATTAATTGGTGTGAATTTAGTTTCTGTTTTATTGAGTTGTTAATTTAATTATATTTAAACAAATTTCCGGCTGCATAAAATTGGAAATTCGCAAAAGCCAAGTCAGCTGATGAACCCGAGGCTTTTGTTTTTTATTATTTTGTATTTATTTTGATGGATTGGTTGACAATGGGAATGAAGTGAATCAAGTGAATATTTCTTTTAAATTTGGAAATAACTTGGATGTCCCAGCTGCTTGTTCTCCTGCTTTCCACACTTGCAATAAGTGGAGCAGTCTGAGTTAAGTGGAGAGAAGACAAGTAGCTGCTGCGCCCCTGAAGGGTCGATGCCTGAAGGGCAGCACCAGCTACAGAAGTTTTTGCTGTACCAGTCAAATGGTATTCAGTTTTAAAATTTTTGTTAGATTTGTGAAGTTTGGCAGACTTTCCACCACGGCCACGACATATTTTATAGAAATTAAAGTGTGAATAAAAACTAAAATGTTTTAATTAAATAACATTTATCTTCTCTTTAACTATACATAAAATACATTTATCTTCTCTTTATCTACACATAAAATTCATTTGGTTAATGTTAGTCTGAAAACTCTACTCCTACTCCCTAACGGATATACTTTGAAATCAAGGGGAAATATCTCAGTGGCACTGGTCCTTCACTTCTCGTGGGAGCAGAGATTCAGTAGGGAAAATCTGCAGGCATACGACAGCAAAGAGATGGAAAATTTCAAAATTTCCTCAAGTGCCACTTTGAGAAACTTTCTTTGCAGTCTTCGATGCATTCCCCCCGCCTATCAGAATTTGTTAGAATTTTCCCAACATAGTTGGCTAGTTGAAACTTTTCAGTCACATGTCGATTTGCCTGTCGCTTCACATTTCAGTCGTTAGTCGTTTCTTTTGAGCATTGTTTTAGTTACTTTTTACACGAGCATAATTTATTTTTGTAGTATTTTTGACGATATTTTATACACGAAAATACACTGAAATGGCGCCCCTAATTATTCCGGAAGTGGATATGCTAAGCGTGGCCAAAAACTCCGAAAAGGAGCGTGAAGCCATTCTGGGATTCGCCCCCAAGATCAAACTGGTGACAGTGGACTACGCGGCCATGGGTAGAATCGACACCTTCTACCTGGACTGCCAGAAGTATCGCGACTACTACCGGGACCCCTACGACAAGCTGCACAAGCCGCAGACATTCAAGTACCATCAGGGCAAATGTGCCATCAAGCTGGACCACAGTGTGGAGCAGCTGCGGCGCCCGATCCAGTGGGTGGAGGAGCGCAAGCCTCTGGTGTATCCGATGACCTACCAGTCCACAATGCGACTGAACACTGCGGCGGCATCCATGATAGGAGGACGCTACGACCCCAGCTCCTGCAACCGCTACAAACGCTAGACACAAAAACTCTGAACTCGCGTTTCCTGGTGCTTTAACAGAGATAGAGAGATCTGAGGTTAAGCACCGCCAAAACGATTAAATTTAACTAACAGTCAATAAAAATTAATGTATGGCAATTTACACATTTTAATTGATTGGGGAAAATCGTAAAACATGGGGAAATAGGCCACGATAAAAGTTAGAGTTAGAAATAAGTTTTAGCTGCAGCTGCAGTTGCAGTTTTGGGTCCTACCCAGCACTCCAAAGCAAAAGCAAAAGCACAGCTCACATTCCTTTTCTTATATTTCCTATTCTTATTTCTGCAGATGCTTCATCATCCAACGAGGCGGTGCATCTGCAGCAGCGGCTCAAGAGCCTGAGCACTGAGCTGGTGACGCTGCGCAACCGACTGCACGTGGGCCAGGGTCAAGGACAGGCGCAGGGCCAGAGCAATGGCGCCCAGCCACATGCCTCGCCAGGAAGCGGCGGGGGCGGTGGCGGTGGTGGTGGTGGTGGTGGGGCCAATGTGGGTCCCAAGGCAAACAACTTTGACCTGAATGCATCCAGTCCGAATCTGAACCTAAGCTCTGCCGGTGGCGGCCTGTCCGCCAGTGCCCTGCAGCAGCATACCAATGGCCACCACACAGTGTCGCACAAGGTAAGAGTGAACCCACAAGGAAATCAAATAAGTGAAGATTAATCCCTATAATCCTGGACAGCATTCGCACCACAACTTCAGCCACACGTTGCCGGCCCATGCGGGCTCTGGGACGGTGGTGTCCGCACGGAACACATCGATTCCACACCCACTGCCGCACCAGTTGGGCGAGAAGACGGCCTTGTCGCACCATCAGAGCCATGGGGCGTCGACTGGCACGCTACCCCACATGAGCAGCATGGGAAACATCCTCGGCCATGGTTCCCACTCGCACTCGCACTCGCATTCGCATTCGCACTCCAACTCCCATTCCCATTCCAACTCGCACACGCTGCCCATGCGCTCCTCCAACGCCAACGGACTGGCAGCGACAGCATCGAACGGCGGAGTAGGAGGAGGAGCAACTGCCTCCCAGCAGCATCAGTATTCGCATGGCCATGGCCAGCAGTTGCCATTCATAGCCGGACCGAAGCATGCGAACCCGTGCCACAGCGTCAAAACCTTACCCTTTGGCTTCGGATTTGCGCCCCAGCCATCCGCCACGGGCATGCAGCGGCTGCAGCAGGTCAGCGTTGTGCCCAAACTGGCGCAGGACATGCAGGACCTCATCCATCTGCCGGGACCACTCACCGAGCATGCCGTTATGCGCACTCTTCAGGCCCGCTTCAACGAGCAGCGGTACTTTGTAAGTATCCAATCCACCAGGGGGCAGCCGCTACATAAATTCGCTTCTATATGCTGTCCGCCCCAGTCCCAGTCTCAGTCCCAGTCCCAGTGATTGCCACAGCAAACCGGTCTCAGAGACACACACACACACACTGTACTCTGTATAGGATGTACGGGTCGGGTCTCCTCTCCCAGCAATTACTGTGATAGTTTGTCATTAAATTTAGCTCCGTTTGCACTCAGCCTCTCCGAGATTAACTGCTAATTTCGACAATTATATACCGTCGGGCGGGCAGTGGCAAATGGCGAAGGAAGTCTCTGCTCTAATCGAGCTGCAACAGTGTCCATGTCCATTCGTGTGTGCACGAGAATGAGGTGTGACACATCACATCACAGGTGTTTAGTTTACTAGCCAAACGTTTGCCTTGGCATTAGAAGATCTACGGATCGAATGATTGCAGAGCAAGCGAGAGATTTAGCAATGGACTTGTGCCCCCCAAAGACAGGGAACTCTGTCATCTGTCATACCCATTCCCAACTATTCTCTGGGTAATTATTATCGCTGTCATTCTGTCTCTTAATGTCTCTTCGCTTTTGTGCTGTGGCCATTTTTCAGACAAATGTGGGACCCATTTTGCTCTCCATCAATCCCTATCTGGATGTGGGCAATCCGCTGACACTCACCTCCACACGCTCCATGCCGCTGGCACCGCAGCTGCAGAAGATCGTTCAGGAGGCAGTGCGTCAGCAGAGCGAGACGGGCTATCCGCAGGCCATCATTCTGTCGGGCACTTCGGGCGCTGGCAAGACAGCCAATGCCATGCTGATGCTCCGCCAGCTGTTTGCCATTGCTGGCGGCGGACCGGAGACGGATGCGTTCAAGCATTTGGCCGCTGCCTTCACGGTGCTTCGGTCCCTCGGCTCGGCCAAGACCACCACCAACTCCGAGTCAAGTCGCATTGGCCAGTTCATCGAGGTCCAGGTGACGGATGGCGCTCTCTACCGCACCAAAATCCACTGCTACTTCCTGGACCAGACGCGCGTCATCCGGCCGCTGCCCAAGGAGAAGAACTATCACATTTTCTACCAGCTGCTCGCGGGCCTCAATCGGGAGGAGCGCCAGAAGCTGCATTTGGAGGGCTACTCGCCGGCGAATCTGCGCTACCTGCGCGGCGACACTGGCCAGAACGAGCAGGAGGATGCGGTGCGCTTCCAGGCCTGGAAGACGTGCCTTGGCATATTGGGCATTCCGTTTCTGGATGTGGTGCGCGTGCTGGCTGCCGTGCTGCTGCTGGGAAATGTTCAGTTCATCGATGGTGGGGTGAGTAATGTTTTTGTACACCGTATTTTAATTGTTTCTAAATGATTTATGTCCGTTTTTGGGGGCTAATTTTCGCAAATCAAGTTCTTGCTTTTAGTTAATTTATTAATTTAAATCCCGCAAACTGTGGACCAGCTCCATCTGTTGGTTATGCTGTAACTTTAGCGTTGTAGCGCCATCTGGTGTTGCTTTTCCCACTGCTTGGTATTTCGTATTGCGACACAACACCAGCGCTGCCACGCTGGTGCCTTGGCTAGAGCATTGATTCGTTAGCCCCGAACACGGCGGTTCGAATCCTGCTCTGGACCGATGTGCAAATATATTTTCAACATTTCTTGCGCTGATGTTTGAGTGGTAATTTACGTCTGAATTTAAATCATGTTCGATACCAAGACTTTTGCTGAGCGAGAAATTATTTTTTAATCGACCCACAGAGTAATTTCACTGGCAGATCTGCTAAACCAATTTCTCGTATATATTTTGCAGGGTCTCGAGGTGGATGTCAAGGGCGAAACGGAACTGAATTCGGTGGCCAGTCTTTTGGGCGTACCGCCAGCCGCTCTCTTTCGGGGGCTGACCACCCGCACCCACAATGTGCGGGGGCAGCTGGTGAAGTCCGTGTGTGGGGATGGAGATGCCAATATGACGCGCGATTGCCTGGCCAAGGCTCTCTACTGCCGCACTGTGGCGACGATTGTGCGTCGGGCGAACAGCCTGAAGCGTCTGGGCTCCACTCTGGGCACCCTGAGCTCCGACTCGAACGAGTCGGTGCACAACCAGGCGGATGCTGCCTCGCAGCATGCCTCCACCATTGGCGGCGGCAATGCGGGCTCCAAGTCGATGGCAGCGCTCAACAATGCGGTGCGGCATGCAACGGACGGCTTCATCGGCATATTGGATATGTTCGGGTTCGAGGAGCCCGCGCCGCACGCCCAGCTGGAGCATCTGTGCATCAATCTGTGCGCGGAGACAATGCAGCATTTCTACAACACGCACATCTTCAAGTCCTCGGTGGAGTCCTGCCGGGACGAGGGCATCGTGTGCGACAATGAGGTGGATTACGTGGACAATGTGCCGTGCATCGATTTGATTTCCTCGCTTCGCACGGGTCTGCTCAGCATGCTGGATGCCGAGTGCTCGGTGCGGGGCACTGCCGAGAGCTATGTGACCAAGCTGAAGGTACAGCACCGCTGCTCCACGCGCCTGGAGACGAAACCCACCGCCGAGCCGCACGATCCGCGCATGTTTCTCATCCGTCACTTCGCAGGCCGCGTGGAGTACGATACCACGGACTTCCTGGACACCAATCGGGATGTGGTGCCGGACGATCTGGTGGCGGTGTTCTACAAGCACAGCTGCAACTTTGGCTTTGCCACCCATCTCTTTGGCTCCGAGCTGAAGGCGCTCTACGCGCAGCAGCAGGCGCCGCGGGGCCTCAGCTTCCGCATCTCGCCCACCTCCCACTCGGACTTGCTGAACGGCGACGAGCCTGTGTCCACGCTCACCCAGGACTTTCACACTCGCCTGGACAACCTGCTGCGCACCCTGGTGCATGCCAGGCCCCACTTTGTGCGCTGCATCCGCAGCAACGGAGCCGAGCAGGCGGGCACCTTCGACAGGGCCACCGTGGTGCGGCAGATCAGATCGCTGCAGGTCCTGGAGACCGTCAATCTGATGGCCTCGGGCTTCCCGCATCGCATGCGATTCAAGCAGTTCAATGCCCGCTACCGGATGCTGGCGCCCTTCCGACTGCTGCGGCGCAGCGAGGACAAGGCTCTGGAGGATTGCCAGTTGATCTTGGAGCAGCCACCGGTGCTGGATGGCTCTGTGACGTTGGCCTGGGCGCCGGGCAAGCGGCATGTGTTCCTCAGCGAGGGCATTCGCCAGCATTTGGAGCACCTGCGCACGGAGATTCGCCACAAGAGCGCCACCCTCATGCAGGCCACCTGGCGCGGCTGGTGGTGGCGCAAGAAGATGGGCAATGGCGGCAAGCGTACGCGTATGACCCACCACTTGCCCTCGCCATCGGCAGCGCCACTGCCCGTGTCGAAGCAGCCCAGCCATTCCCACAATTCCCACAATTCGCAGAGCAAATCCGCATCCACAACGATGGCTGCCTTGGCGGCCGTGGCAGCTGCAGCTCCAACGACAGGTGAGAGATTGAATTCCGATTTCAAAGAAGTTTAAAATAACTCTCTCGCTCCTTTGACAGTGCCACGCCTCTCGGCAAAGTCCACGAATCTTGGCATCGGTGGAACGGTGGCGACCCGGCCCAGACCACAGCCGATTGCTGGCACACCACCGCCAGATCCACACGAGAAATGCGATCAGAAGATTATACAGCAAACCTGCAGTCTGTTTGGACTGGACCTGGTAGGTCTAATCTTTCTTCTCTCACGGCAAACCTTTGGCTAATGAGTGTCCATTATTTGGCAGGAACGTCCACCGCCTGTGCCACCCTCTCGATCCTACACGATCAGCGGCAACTCGAAGTTGGGCTATCCGCAGAGTCGCCTCATGAAGACGAGCTTTCCCGAGGATGCACTGGCCAGCCCACCAACCGCTGCCCAAACGGAGTCGCAGCAGCTGAAGAAGGGCGAAACGGTGACCGTGGTGGGTGCCTCCAGCGGCCGGGGACATTTGCTGGTGGAGCACAAGGGCCAGAGCTACCACGTGCCCTTTCAGTACATGGAACTGTCGTCGGGCAATCACAGTGGCGGCAATGCCAATGCCAATGTGGCTGCCCTGCCTGCCGTACAGGCGAATGGTGTTAAGATTTAACGATCAATGCTGAAGACTGTACATACTTGATTTTGTATTTCGTAATCTAAGCATTCCACTTTACACATCTACATCTCACATAGTTATGTGTAGATTAATTCATGCCCCTGCCTCGAGGTGCTTCTCTGACGTTCATTCACGTAGTATTATTCAAAGTGTTCTTTTCACTCGATAGGTTGTAGCTTCAATCGCCTAAGCCCCACACACAAGTGCCAATCAAATAAGTTCTTCCATCTAGCTGTGTAAGTGCATATTTCGTAAGTGACTGAGATTACATTTTGGCAGTGCTAAAAGGCCAACAATTACATGATAATCCACTGAACATTCGCATTGCTCCCCTAGGGGAATTGTATTGGTGTTGTTAGCCTTAAGGTTCATTACTTTCATTCAAATAAAAATGAAGCATGCATTGGAAATATTATTTGGGGCCTGTCAATTAAACTAGGAGGATTGTAGCCATTCAAAACTCTTCGATTTCAAAAGATAACGTCACTGATTGCAATCGATAGTTGCAAAAAATCAACTATGAAGATATGGCAACGAATCGTAGCTATATTGATAACAAATCAATAGCAGAAACGAATGCAGGCTCTTTGGCCCCACAATGCTTTGGTCGGCTTGGCAAGCAATTAAGACGTGCATCGACATGAAAGTTACAACGGAGCCCAGAACAGCTGAGGTAGTGCGCCTAAGGGAGACTTTGTTCCGACTGCAGGCAGAACTGGATGCAGCCTACGATGTTATCAGTGTGATGGACTTTGATTTGGATGATGCACGTGCAAAGTGCGCTCAAAGGAACTTTGGTATTAATGCCCATTGTATTACAGGTCGAATTACTGGAAATGCAAAACCAATGGCTGCGCGACGAACTCAAAGAATTAAAGGCGACTGCAGCTGATGGTGCAGAGGTTTATGTGCCACACAGAAACCGGAAGGAGCGACAATCTGCTCGACACAGGCGCCGCAACTATAGACAGCATGTGGCTGCTGGCATGCAGGGCCAGAGCCTCAAAGATCTGGCCCTGGAGCGAAGATATGCACGCCAATGGGATGGATCGTTTATAGGGGAATTTTTTCGCTGGCGAGCGGAAGGGGTGGAACATTGAATCTGTATTAGGCATTAAGTATTAGTAGGTATTAAAGCTTATCGAAGGTACTGTTTACCCTTCAGTTATGCAAGTGATAACAATGCCACACAATCTTTATTGGTCGAACGACTATCAGCAACAACATCAGAACCCACGCACCCATTAGGGCAGGCAGACTTTTCTTCACTAATTGAATAATTGATCTAGGTCAATGTATGAGCAATGTATGCGAGGCCACTGATTTGTTAGGGAGGTCTTTCTTGGAAATTCAGTCTTTGCACTGCATTTTTTATCATTTTGTTATTTGTTTAAAAGATAAAGAAGTTGTTCAATGTGACCGCCTGCCACTGTGGCGAAAATGCGCAAAAAGGGAAATTAATTATCGATGTCGATCTGCGATCGTTAGCCAATACTGACGAATCGGTTGTACATTCGAAATGGAATTTAAATTCTTATTTAACTTTGATTCTGTTTTCTGTTTTGGTATTCCTGTTATTCCGTAGATTAATTGCTTTGCGAGTATATTTTTGCATCGAATGCTAATTGTTCCCTATCTGCAAATCCAAGTGTAATTATTGGCTTCGGCCTCTAAGCCTCCCCCCTCGTTTACAACATGCTGCGGGCATTTATGGCACCTCGAGGTCTACTTATCTGTCTGTGCTGCGTATCCACACTCGATGCATAAATCAACAGCATCTAATTCCCCTGCAAATAAATGGAATCAATTGCATTTGCAGCTCAACTCCGACGCGTTGAGTTGAGTGTTTGTGTAAGCGATTTGTAATGCATTTGCTGCTCCCCAAATGGATAAATTTATGAGCTCTAGAAATTAAATGGATGAAGCACTTGGGTGTCAGGTGTTCAAGGTGGTTTGGGGTGGAAAATGGTCATAGGAATTAATACGAAAGTTGCGTATTAAATCAAACATAAATTATATAATATTTACGGGGATGAATTACAGTACATGGAATTTACTTTACGCCCAAATTCCAATCAAAGACCTTTGACATATTTCGGAGTTTCTCTAAATGTAAGACTTTATTTAATCGTCTCCCGACTCTTTTTCTTTTATGTATGCAGCAGTTTTCCATAGACACAATAGTTAAATACAATACAATATATGTATGCAAGTAAAGTTGTTGTATATATACGTGTATATGTTTATATATCGCAATAGTTGTACGCGTGCTATATTTACAATACATTTAAAAGTCGCTTGCAGCGATTCAAACCACACACAAATGATTCAACTTAACCATTCCAGCATGGTTTTCATTTTCGGTGATTTATGCGTAAAGAAAAATCATTTCGTTGGGGTTTTCCAGTGGGGGCCAAAATGGTTTTTTTTTTCAAATGTTTTTCGTGTGCGTTTCAATTTTTGTCGTGTGTGTTATGTAAGACATACCTAGTTAAAGATTTTTTGCGCGAATACATATACATATATATTTTACTTTTTGAGTTATTTACTTTTTACTTTTGTATTTCTTGTTGTTAAATATATAATTATTTTTTTAACGTATTTTTCTTCGTAATTTTTTGCCAATAACTTGAGATAGAGACTGGGTCTGAGAGTAGAGAGGGAGGAAGAGAATTTTAGAGAGGGCAACGTGAGCAGAAAAATTGTATAAATTTTAATTTTTGTTATTTTCTTTTCTTGGAGCAACAGTTTAACGTTTTTATTTGGGTGTTTCAGGTGTAATATAGTTGGTATATATAGCTTCCGATATTGTGTAAATATTAATTAATATTATTCAGTAATACTGCATAATCCACAATAAGTATATATATTTTTTATATGTATGTACAGTGCATAACAAAACAAAACAAACAAATAAAATTCAAAAGTCGAAGACCTGAAGAGCGATGGAAATTGTGAGCTGAAAAATGTTGTGGAAACTCGTCCGCTTATGTTCACAGGATTCGGATAATCAGATAGATGTGTGTGTGTGCGGATTTAGACATCAGTCTCAGAGCGCCGCCTTCGTCCGGGGCCGCCGGCAAAGTTGGCCGCAGCCAGACCCATGCGATGTTTCGCCTCCTGGGTGCCCGAATAGCCCCGAGCCAAGCCAAAGTCCACAGTTCGCTTCGAACTAAACGATCGAAGATGGAGAGAGAGAGATAAGATATATATCTATACCCCACCCCCCCCTGTTTGATGCTCACTTCTCCAGGTCATTGCGGGCGCGTATGATGGTGCGTCCAAAGCGAGTCATCAGTTCCATCAGCAGGTCATCGGGCACCTCCTCCAGCTCGTTGTAGCCAGCACCGCCGCCGCCGTAGCCTGCGCCGCCATTGCTCTGGCTATTTGGAAGTCAGTCAAATGGAAAATTAGACAGAGTTTTTCTTTGTTTTGTGTGTGTCTGTCTGTTGTATAAATAATTCGCTGGGCTGACGCAGCAGCCAGGATATCCAATTACTTGGGCTCTGTTAAATTTGACATTTGGTTGGAATACTCGTTGAACACTCGTAATGGACAACCATCCTGTAAATTCATTTGCATGGAAACCCAATTAATTCCATTCAAGAAATTACTAATTAGCCTTCAATGAATTTTTGATAGTTCATTCTGCCCCTGCCCAAATCTTAGGAGGAAATTGAGTTTAAAATTCTGAGAAACATAATCTTTTCACTCTGCTCCTGCTACTCCTGCTCGAAGGATGTGTGTGTGTGAGTGTGTGTGTGAGTGCCTGAGCACTGCTCACAAATTTGTGGCAACGATTTTTATGTTTTTTCTGTCAACGTTTACATTTTGTTAATTGAAAATTGTTCTCGTGTGAGGAGTTTAAATGTGCCAAAAGACGCTGACAAGACAAGGAGAGTGTAAAGCGAAGGCTGCAGGGGGGAGAGGGCTCCTTCATATGCTCATATGCATGTGGGAAGGTGCTTCCCAGAATTTCCATTTCCTAAAACCAAAATGCACAGCAAACAGTGTCGCCTCGTGTCGTGTCTGGGAGGCAACTTTGGGTAATTGCTTTTGGGCAAATATTTTTATAGCCCAATTTTTTGGAGATGGTTTTTCCTTGCCTTCTTTTTTTTGCACACAGAAAGTGCCAGAAATTAATTAATTTATGTCGCCCAAGTGTGTGTTTTACAAGGATAATCTACAACTACCTGGGCATGGGGGCTGCCTCGGTGCTCGAGATGGCCAACAGACACACGACCAGAAGGGCCACAGCAAAGCAAGCGAATCTGTTTGTCATCATTGTAGAAGTGGTAGTTGTAGTTGCAGTGCGGCTGTCTGCTGCCTGATCTAAAAATAAACAACAGATATGGTTACGTATATACTTACTTACATATAAATTTAAAGCTAAGCGACTTAGGATTAGTGCTAGTCCTAGTGCTAGTGCTAGTGCTAGGGTCAACATCAATCAGAGACAATTAAAAATCGATTGCCACAGACACAGACACAGCCCCAGCCCCAACCCAGCACCGGCAGTGGCAGTGGCATACGAAACGAAACGGAAGTGAGGCAGTAGACCAGGTTTTCCATTAAGTGATTCATTAACTGCTCAACGAAGCAGGCGACAATCCACACCCCGCACAGTCGACGTCGCACCACCGTTGCCATTCCCATTCACAGCCAATCCTGAGAGACCTACTCCCTACAATAAGGGAGCTGCCTTCCTGCCCTTTTCTACTGTGAAGGGCGCACCATGCCTCCCACTGCCCACAGCAGAAGGGAGGCGCTTCCCCCCGTTTCACCCACTGACTGCTAGAAAGTCATTTGCGTTGGCTACTTGCTAACAGCAGCAACATGAACTGTTGTCTCGCTCCCGTGCTGCTTTTTTTTGCATTGCTCAACTGCACTTCCACTTCCTGTCATACCCCAGTTCCAGTTTCAGTCCCCATCCTGTTGCGCTGCTCCTAAATGCCTTTGCCATTGCCGGTGTTATGTTTACTGTTGCAAAAGTTTGTGACATCATCGGCTGGGGCCTTGACTTCCCTTTGACAGCTCCTGACAGCTCGGAAGACACAGGTCCCGGCCCCGGACACGCATCATTGCCCACGCAACAGGCTGGACAAATGAATTGACTCTGTGACTGTGAGATGCTGTCGTTCTCACCTCTCACCTCTCAGCGCAGCATCACAACTCATTTGGATCATTTCCACATCGTTCAGGGGCTCAACATTTACTCGCTTCAAGTGGCTGCAAGTTCGAGTGGGCAGTTTAAGTCGAAGGAGCGCTCTATGTCTAGTCTTAAGTAGCGCAAATTCTCGCCTAGCAACACCTAGCAACACCCACAATTTTTACAATACTTTCCACAATTTAAAACCTTCTTTAGGAATAAATTTAAGCACAGATAAGATTTGAGCCCCACGCCAGAGACTGCGCCTTTGTCTTTGCCTTGAGCAGTGCTTTTCACATCGCAGAATACTTGAGATATTCACAATTATTTGCTGCTTTATTGATTCGATGATTCGCTGATTCGCCGATTCGCTGTGATTCGATTCTTAGGCGACTGGGGCGAAGCCAATGCGATTGTTGCCCAGATCGAATTCAGTGTAGTACTGGCCAATGAAGACATCGCCCAGGATCCAGAAGTCGGTGCCCATGTACTCGAAGGCGGACATGCAGTAGCCCTCCGACTGGATGATGTAGGAGGCGGGGGTCAGGGCGAAGTCAGTGCCGCCAATGCTGAAGATCACATCGGGCAAGGAGCTGACCAGGGAGCAGGCCACGTAGCCATCCTCGTCCACACTCAGAAGATCGACGAGAATCTCATAGGCATCATAGGGAGCCACAATGAGGGAGGTGCCAGTGTCGGCGATGGCCTGGCAAGCGCTGCACAGCGAGTTGCCGTCGGAGCTGACGCTGGCCATGGTGAACTGCCAGTAGCCCTGCTGGGAGATCGGCACATAGGTGAGGGCACCCGTGTACAGGGTGGAGTCGGAGCCGCCGAAGATCAGCTCACCGCCATCGGTGGCGGAGGTGCCGGCGCGGGCCAGGTAGAAGGAGAACACAGACTGATCGACAAGACCCTCGGAGACCATGCTGTAGAAGGGAGGAGCCACACCATCGACGGCCAGAGCCTCGTAGGCCATGCCCAGGATGCCGTCGAAGCTGGCATTGTTGAAGTTGGTGCCGGGCTCGCTGGTGGACTCGGCGAAGGTCTGGCTGGTGATCTGCAGTCCGTTCACGTCGACGGTGTCCTCGGAGAGGTAGCCGGTGAGGCTGCCAGAGCCGTACTGAATGGAGAAGGACTCGCCATTGGCCACGTAGGTGCTGCTGGCACTGGAGTCGTACTGGTTGTGGGTCAGGCAGGCGTCGCTCTGGCAGGTGTTCGACGGCACCCACAGATTGGAGGAGCCCGAATCGAACAGCACCTTGAAGCTCTGGGCAGGAGTGCCGATGCTGATCGCACCATAGTAGGCCATGTTCATCGAGTTGGAGAGCGTCTCCTCGTTGAGATCCCGTGCCTGGGGCAGCTGGTACTTGGTGGCCAGGTACGCCTTCTCGGCCAGAACATTCTCGCGCGTCTTCACAAAGTTCTGCTCCTTGAGGACGGGCACGCGGTGCAGCTCGGCCCTGGCCACTGCCACCAGCAGCACCAACAGAGCAAATGACTTGATCATCATCTTTCTTTCCTTCCTTCTTTCCTTCTTTCCGTCTTTGTAGTCTACTGGAGTTCGACTAACTGCCAATGGCCGGGCCCACATCTAATTTATAGCCATTTGGCCATCAATCACAGCCCACCAATTGCCATTCCGATTAGATTGGGGGTACCTATAATACCAGGCAAGCCGTGGCACTTGAAAGTAGGTTTAAAGAAATAAAATATAAATACCCAAATACCCAAATAAAAATCTAGCGATAATTTGACTATCTCTTTGATAATGCAATTCATTCGTACGATATGAATCCCCAAAAGATTGGACTTTGTTTTGATTCGAAGAATATATTAATAGAGCAGCAAATATTTGCGATAATTAAATAAAGGTTTTTACCAGCGATAAAATATTGTTTACAGCGGAGAGGCAAACTTAAACTTTTGATTATCGCTAGGCAGTGAGACGGTCGTTTTATCGAACCATAAAACTATAGAACGAATGGGGAGTATTCAGAGAGTCGGAGCCATAAATAACCAAACGAGGAGAATGAAAGGGAAAGGATTTGCGAATGTGGAATAGGAACAGGAGAAATATCACAAAATATAACAAGCCTTAGAGCTACTTTTTAGTGGTTTCAAAGCGAATCTACCAATCTAACAATTATTATCGTAGTGCAATAGCTATTACAGGCAGCATAAGTACATAGACCAAGAGGAATTAAATTCTTTTTGGCAGAATTTTGCAGACAATAAAAACCACAAAACAATCTTCCCAAAGAGCTGAACCATTTCAAGGAATTTCCAAATTCAATAAATTTCAAATTAAAAAAATGTTTTCACTCATTTTTATCAGCCTACTTGTTGAAGGAACACACCAAGGAACAAAACCATCATTTCATTTGGTTGATTTATAGAAATGAGCCCAATGACTAATTGCTTTAAGCCACTTTGGCGCATCTTCACTCTGCCTTTGCTGCACGCAAGAAATGCCAAATTCCAATCAAGCGATTCACTTTGCCCCATTTACGAGTCCACTCGTCCATGAAAGTATGTTTGCTTGGGCAGATAAAAGCAAATGCAGGTTGCTTCCATTTGGAGTCCTTAAATCCTTATTGAAATCAGATTTAAAATCAAATAAAATAAAATGTTACTTCAATTGGCAGAACCGACCCGAAGAGGGACAATGGCGATCAATGTGTGCTGATTGACCAAAGAAAGAAAATGCGGAGAAAATTGTGAGCTTTTTGTGTGGGGGTTTTTCTTTTGCGGTTTGCTGTGGGTGGTTTAAGCCACAGGTTATTTTCCACAGGGGGGGCAGGCACTGCGAGTGTCCTGGGCATCCGCCGCTTATCGCTGACCGCACTCCCAGTGTTACCACCACAAGGTCCGAGGAATGAAGGCATCCACGGGTGAACGGGTGAACGGGTGAGTGCGTTGCGCACTTTTTGGGGGACAAATAAAGTAATCAACGGATTTAACGCAACGCTGGGCAATTTCGGCTGCCCATTCCCATTCCACTTGTCCACTGGCACACAGTGCGTATGATTACTGTTTTCTGCGGTGACATTTCGTGTGGCAATTATTAGGCAGACGCCTTCAGGCGACAAATGCCATGAGGGTCGCTTCGGCATCCTGGCATCCCATCTGCTCTCCGACAGACAATCGCTGCAAACCGTTTATCAATCATTTTTTGATTTATGGCCACCAATGCGGAGTGCTAGTGGAGTTGGAGTGCATGGCCAGTTGGTTGTAGCTCGTAGATACACATACTAAAATAAAGTATACGCACTCTGGGCCCGTGGGCGGATGGCTCATCCAACTAATCGAACAACGAATCATTCGCATGTGTACTCATACGAATTTCGATTTATTTTCGTATTATTTGTCTCTCTTTTTTACTGTCCGAACGGCCCAAAGGCTTAGCCGCGCAAATGCAAATAAAAATTAACCAAATAAATATTTGAACAAAAACATAACCCTGAAACGCTGAAACGCAAATAAATGTCTGTTTCGGTCAGTGAGCAACATTCTCGTTGCCGATCTGATAGCTTCACACTTGACTGACAATGGGCGTTAGTTGTCTTGCCGTTCATCCAGCCATCGGTTTCCTTCCGCTGATTGCATTTCCACAGCTTGCCGCCGCGATGCACTGACTCGCATTTTATGCACTTTCCGCTCCGCGTGGAAGTCAGCCAAGTGTCAGCGACATTTAATCGAGTAATATATCGCTTCAAGTATGAAATGGGCATTTAGCAGCAGGAGAAGAGTGCCATGGCAAGAGCTTACTCCAGCAGTGACCTTTGCTGACACTGCAGCAGCAGAAAGCACTCTGTCAGTGACCTTTGCGGAGAGTCCAAACCAAAGAGTTCTTAAGTAAATGCCAAAATGGTTTTTAATTAAATAAATCAGTTAGATTAAAAGAGAACATAATTCAACTGCACCAAAATAATTCAAAAAGGTCTCTGAAATAGTTTCAATCCAAGCCTGTCCTGTCTTCCTTCAAATGTTAAGTAAAATATATCTAGAAGAACACATTTCCACATCCCAATCTATATCCCTTTCTATATAAAATACCAGAGACTCTGCTGCCTGGTCAATACACCTTTCATTGCTCATCGTTTTGGAACCTTCTTGCAACCCACAAACCGCAATCAAACTCTGCTTGCCGCAGCTCAACTTCAAAAAGAGCAACCAGAAATCAAAGCTCGACAGTCTAAACGGGTGTTGAGTATCTCCTTCTGCTCAAAATGGCACACGCCCCCGCTTCGACAATGCGAAATTCATCAGCAACCTTGGGGGCATATTCAAATCGCATCAACTGGAATTGGGCAAAGCGTTTAACCAGAGTGTTGGAAGTCAGCTGTGGGCCATGGTTAACCCAAATAAACTGCTGCTTAGTCAGCAAATACATTTGTCTAATGAGATCCTTGGCTATTCGCATACCTCTGGGCACTACACACACACACACACACACACACATACAGTGGGAAAATCCCACCTTGACCAAATGCTAGGGGATTTGTACAGCGCACTGGGACGGGCAGAGATGGAGACTGGAACTTAGGGTTGACTTGGGGGCTGCAGCCAGAACAGAACTAAAGTGAAACACGAGAGTCAGACATTGAAATTGCATTGCGTTGATTATGGTGTCCAACAACAAGACACCTACTTCTGGCCCTCTCCTGCCCCTTGCCGATTGCCGCTTGCCGCTTGGATTTTGTCGGCTGTCACAACGCACCACCCAGCCACCGGTGGCCCGCTGCGTTGGTAACTGAAAACGTACTTATGATTGCCGCCGTGGGAGTGGAGTCCTGTGTTGGGCGGGGGGTCACACGAGTGGGTCATAGTTGAAATTGAATTTGGGTCATTCAATCCCAATGCCAGGGCTACACGTTGGCTACGCTGGAATGTTCCTTCAGCAAAACAATTACAAATAAATATCCTGCACGTGCTTTCATTTTGTTACCCTGCAATGAAGGTCCCAGCGGAAGGTATGTTGAGTTCAGCGAAGGGTAAACACTCGCAACATTTTCTATTTACTACACACCCCACACATTCTCATTCATTTCATTTAAATCCTCTTTTCTCTCAGTGTTTTGAGGGGCACTTAAAGCGAAAATTCCTCTGAAATCTGTCCAGAAAGGAGCAACAAAATAATTATGGAAAATTATGGAACCACAGACAGTACATTAAATTTTCATATACCCAAATGAAAATTGCGTGTACGATGAATGGAGAGGGGAATAATGGAGATGGCGGGGATGCCTGTCACATCAGGAAGTCGCAAGGCAAAGGAAAATTCCTCCTGCCGCGTTGTAATTGGATGCTTATTGAATTAGTGACAAAGTCGTGGCTGTGTTTGGGTTTGTGAGGTCCATACAACCCGCTGTTCACAGTGTTTCCAGCTACCATTTTAGATGTTCATCAAATTATATGTATTCCGTTTGTCAAATTAAGCAAACAACCGAGCACAGACAGCGAAGATTGATTCGGATTTGTCTTGGCAGCAGACATTTGCCTTGATTTGGGCTGTGTTTCTGTCTGCATCTGCTTCGGCATCTGTGGCAACTTAACTGATTAGTTGACTAAGCCACTGAGTGTGCCAGAGAGACAGAGAGCATAAGCTGGCTAAATGTCCACAGACTGACCAAACAATCTCTAGGCATCTCCTTTGCTAGCCAAAATCCCACGCATCACCTACATTCCAATGAAAGATTTGCCTGCAGGTAAGTTGATCTTTCAGAGATACCCGAACAAGCCAATCGACCAGAAAATCAACTATAAATAAATCAAAGGAAAATCAACAGCACAGCACTGCAATTTGACAAGTTGAAGAACCAAATAAAATACTGTCTGAAAAGCAACAAATTATGTCCATCAATCAAAGACAATCAACGGTAATCTTTCGACGAGATAAGATATGAAGATGATAGCTCGAAAATTAAGTTATAACACCGCATGATGGTGACTAGCCACTTGTTGTTTGAGAGGGTTTTGGGTTAATTTTATTAATATTTATAATCTTTGAAAACGTCACAAATACGTAGTAAAATTTTTTGGTATTTATTTTGACAAGATTTAAGCCATGACCCTGAAGATAATGTCAGTAATAAATCAAACCAATTGAGGTTCGAAAATGTAGCAATAAATGGGTTTTTTTTTAGCCTAGGGCTCTAGTAGCTACATTACATTCGATAGATTAATTCTACAAAAATGCTTGGGTTCTGCAAGGTTAATGACAGATAACGCAAGAAAATGTTGAGCTTAAAAAAGGCTTTTGGAAGGCTATGTAGAATATTTAAGGAGTAAAAACAATCAACAACAATCCTGCAGGCAATCAACAATATTTAAGTCAAAGTTAGGAATGGTTTTAAACTCTTTTAATGAAACCTTTTAGGAACACCCACAAACAGTCCCAAAAACCCATAAAATATACTAAAAATTTCAATTGCCTTAAACGTTTAATAACTACTGATAAAAGGTCACGTCACATGACATTAGCTAATTATAACCTAACCAGCGCCTAATGGTTATGTACCATTAAAAAAAAAAAAAAAGACTTCAAGAAAAGTTTCTGCACTTCCTCGTGGGAGACAAACTTTCTTACGAAGTTCTCTTTATACTGTGTACGTGCACGACAGAGACACCGTCGTTGTCATGCTCATCGCTGCTGTTCATGTTGTGGATAACCCGAGCATTACTCGGATGCCAAAAACAATGAAAATATTGTTGACCCAACCAGAGAGGCAGGCGGCAGTCGGCCGTTTGGGGTGTGGCATGGCAAAGGTGCCACATGTAAAGACAATGAGGTGGAAAAGGTGAACAGAAGACAGGTGAGGCGAGGCGGAACATTTAACTTTGGGAGGCTAAAAGCTTTGCCCCGCCACAAGCCCCGTCGACAGGCGGGGGAAACTCACATCCTCCAGGGAATTGCCACGAGAGCGAGCTCTGCTCTGCTCTGCCCATTTCTCAAGACTCGGATGAGGATAAGGATGGGGATGAGGCTGTGGCTGTGGCAGAAGCACTACCTGGGCACTCTTTACATTAACTTAAAAATTCATTGCGGCCCAAGGAATTCTTTTATTTTTGTTGTTACATCTTGTCCTGTTCTGCTTCGTGGCCTGAATCTTTAAAATTGATGAAAAATTATGCCAAAAATGTCGGCAACAGATTAAAATAATTGCACTCTACTCGAGCGTTGAAGTTTCTGTCGGGCATTTGGGTTTATGGTTATGGTTAACAGAACAAGCCACAAATTGTTCGGGCAACAGGTTTAGACCCAATGGGAATTTGGTGTTAGGCCAAATGTTTTTTTTTTGTTCTTTTCGCCTTCTGTATTTCGTATTCAAATCTAGGGAATTTGTGAATTAGCCTCAGGTGATTTGGCATTGTTGTGTTCGTTTCAGTTTCCTTTTTGATTTCGGACTTTTGTTTGCCACCATTCGTGACTTTTATGTGATTCTTTGATGAGTTTTCTTCGTCTCGAAGTTGGGTCAGTAAATATTTTAAATAAATTATAGATATTCAGACATATTCAGTGCGGTTTGGGGGACTCAAATGTGGTATATTTTAGGAATAAATATTGCTGGAAGGGTACTCATAATTTTGTATATTTATGTGGCAAACAAATTCGACATTCCCCTTGGAACTTTGTGCGTTCCCTGATAGTGTTTTTGTGTGCAGAAATCTCGCTGAGTATTCACGACTACTATTCACTTATTTATGAATTATATATGCGAATTATTTGATTTTAAATGTTTGAAATAGTTTTCAAATATGTCTTTTTTATTATTTATTAATTTCTTGCACAACAAAAGTGTTGCCTACGTTTAAGGGGAACGCCAAAGGGCGATGCAAATTGTTGCCTACTTTTGAGAGACCATGAGGGATCTATTCATGCAATATGTGTGGCTCGTGTAACGAAAGGAATCCTTAGGAGAACGATGAACTAAGCAACGAATAAGAACTTGGAAAATACTTTTGCACGTTTTTAAAGTTTCCACACACACACATCAGTGCCACGTAACACGCAGTGGCAAAGTGCGTCACAAAAAGTGGCAAAATATTCAAATGAAAGAAAACCCCAAAGGAAAATGGAGTGGGAAAATTGTATATGCATTTGCTTGGTTTTGAAAATTGTGTCTGTGTGCGTTTGCATTTATTTCCAAAATATAAAGAGGGAAACTCAGAGAGAGAAAAGAAATAAACTTGTGGCAAAAGTTTTGCTAAATACTTTGTTGAAGGAATTTTTTTATAAGCCATCGCCCACACACACACAAATTACAAATCCCAATCCCCTGTCATCATGTGCGCCAGTTGTTCGCGTATGTACATATATGTACATATCGATGTCAATAAAGTGGCCATGGGGCGGGGCGGGGCTGCTGCTGGGTTGCTCTTTCACTTTCGCTTGATTGCATTGTCAGGTCTCTAAGCTCTGGGCCCCCCCATCCTGCCACTGGGACCAGCTCTCTAGCATTTGAGTCCTCTATTTGTTGCCTGATAAACTGCCAGTTGGAATGACGTTTGTTGGTTTTTGCTTATGTTTTATGAGCATTGTTGCCACAAAGTTGTCGCCATCCGCCCCCCGCACCCAGGAGTGGAGCACTCCTTTGAATTTGCATTGAATTTCTGTTGCTGTTTGCAAAATGTAAATGCTGCTCTCCCGTATCACAAAGCTTTGAGCTCTGCGTATATTGCCATTGAGTGTTGAGCTGTTCAAATAGTTTTCGTGCCTTTAATTGCCTTTTGGTTTGGTTTAAATAAAGTTTGTGCCACTTGGAGATCTTTGAAATTGCTGTTCAAATGGTTTATATCCTGCCAAAGGATATGAATTGTTCTTTTGGCTGGCTCATTGAGCTGGAAAAGCACACAAGAGAAGGAGGCACCGAAGGAGCGTACTCCTTATGGTTTATGGTTTTTCCTTCAGCAACAGTGGAAAACTCTTCCTGAGTGGAAGTTCAATCAGAGATCAGAGGATGGAAAAATATGTATGTATATATTCTTTAGATATCATTATGTTTCCATTTTAATATTGCTTTCAATTTCAAAATGATTATTTTAGGCACCTCTGGAAAGAAATTTCATTGAGGCCACGTTTTGGGCATTCGTCTTCCATTTCTTTTCGTTTCCAGCTGAGCAGCATGAAGAGTATTTAATTTAAATGCCGGCCATAAATGTTCAAATATTTTTTAAAGCGAATTTATTACAAAACGGCGAACTTTGTCATACAAACAATTCAGGGGAGCAGCGAAGCAAAGCCAAGCAGCACAATCCTGGGTAAAGAGAGGAAGTCGACGGAGGCAAACACTCTGGAGAGTGGGGAGGACTGGGCACACACACACACATAAAAGCCATAACACCAGAGCATTTCTGAGGATTCCGTGTGTGGTGGGAGGATGTGCGGTGGGTATGAGACGGATGGATGCATGTCTTATCACAGAAAAGGAATGGCATGGCATTTCCCCTAGCGTGGCAGCAGCAGCAGCAGCATCAGCACCAGCACCAGAGAATGCTTATAGGAAAATGCAACATAAAATACTTTTTAAATGTGAATAAATATTTGGCATGGGGTTGCGTTAAGCACAAAATACCATCAAAGGTGGGCATGAGGATGGGCGTGATGGGTAATGCAAATGGAGAGTGAAAATGTATGCCAAGAGGTTAACATTTATCAGAAGCAAATTTATATCTCTCCTGCAGGCGCACTTGAAAAATGTGAATCAAATGAAAAGAAATATTACCCTGAGAGCAGCAAAAAATACTCCAGAAGCATTTGGCTACCTATCGTATCATTGAAGATAAATTGTGCACAAATTTGTCTACCAAATGTTGTTGACTGCTTTAACAAAATTAAAACTCAAAAACACACACAAAAATTGGTTGAAAAATTGCAAATTCAAAAACCCATAAGATTAAAAACCGCAGATCCGGCTTGGAGTTCATCAAAAGCCGCACATAAAATAATCCCCTGTGAATACCCCTTAGCTCTGATTACGCTAAGAGTCTGCTCGCTTGAGCCGTATCTATGTTGATTTATTGCCGTGAGAGTAGAGTATAAAAGTTAGGTTAATTTTTAAGGGAAACTTTTAATGATTTTTCCCAACCAATTTAACCCGAAACTCGTGTAACTTTTTATGCAGTTTCCAATTCAAAAGCCTAATTGAAGGCATAAACTTATCCGGCTGGGGAATCGTGCCCCCAATTACATTCACACCGTAAAAACTGGCAAAATTATGATCAGCAATAATCCTGTGCCATAAGAATGCAATAAATGAGAGAATAAGCCTCGAAATGCTCTTTATCTGAGGAGTATTTTTGAATTTAACGGACTCCCCATTGCAGCGGAGACCACGAAGGACCCATTTAAGTCCAAAGCGTGGCAGGCATCAGAATAAGGAATGTGCCATTGTGCTTCGGTCCGGGTGTTTGCTTTACTTCCGCCGGGAGCATGTTAATTTTTAGACGGAGATTCCCTCCGGCTCTACCACGATGATTAGCATGCATATGTGTGTGTTGCGGTGGGGCCAAAGTTCTCTGGGAGCTGTTGGCAAACAACACTGGCAAAACAATTTAATTAATAAAAATATGCAAATTTAATTAGACGAACGGACAACCAGGGGGAGCGCTTGTTAAGACAAATTTTATTCAAAAGTTTTCTACACCATTTTGGGTGTTCGGTTTAAACCCTTTTTTTCCTGGGGATTAGCCACGCTCAAGTGGTGAAATTTTCTACGTTTTAACCACAATCAAGTGGCGAATTTTACTGCGTTTCAGCCATAGAAAAGTATCGAATTTTGAGGGTTCTTTCAGCGCACTCAAGTGCTGAATTTGCAGCCTTTTCTGAAGACTTTTGTCTAAGTATTTTTTAATTGATGCCCAGGTTTAGGTTCACGTTTACCTTCATGCTTCCCACTTGAATTAATTGAGCCTGAAAAAGTTTCCACATCATTCCACTGAGAGCCACGGAAAACCAAGAAGGAACACGCAAAAAGAGAGCATTTAAATGCTGGGAAAGCCCATTAAAAAAGAAACCATATGAAAGGAAGTACGACTGACACCCAAATCCACTGCCATCTGACAGTCTTTTCTGTACGGGGTCCGTTTAGATATTTTCATTTGGCAAATTTAAAGAAAACAACAATGCCCCAAAACAGAATTGTAGCAGTTCAAAGCATTTAAATAAATAACCCAAGGGTGGACTCTTAAATTAAGTAGTTTTCAACGCCTGTCATTCCACATTTTGGTGCACCTGTGCCACAAGTTCTCTGTTCTCGGTTCTCGGTTCTGCCTGCTCCGACAGTTTGCCCCAAAGAAATGTGGTAATATAAAATAGCCAAAACGTGTGGGCAAACAGTGGGATGGAAGTTGGAATTTATTGATTAAAATTGTAATTGCAAAAATAGTATATGTTGCTTGAGGAAAATCCTCTGGGCTTTGCAGAGATTTATGAAAGATATTTTGGTAGATTAAAATGCGAATTTATTTTAAGAATATTTGTGCAAAAAGCCTATATTTCTTGAAAGGTAAGTGAAGTGGAATCGAGAGTGTAAGTTAGGAAGAGGAAACCCTTTAATGAACAACCATAGAGTATTTGGAATATTTCTTTTGTACTATTACAAAAATAACCCCATTTATGATGTTTAACACATTATTCGTGTAAAAAATTCCATTTAACACTGTATAAAAAAATGTGTGCAAAAGAAAAGGATTAAAAGGATTTCCTCTCCTGTTGCATGGTGCAAAAAAATAAAAACAAATCACCTTTCCTCTCTTACTCCACAGCTAAGCGGCTTTTGCGCTGCGTCACACTTAAATACATTTTTAATTTTCCTCACTTTTCAATTATTTTGTTTTTTTTGTTGTTCTATAATTTTAATTTGATTTTGCTGACTTTACTGGCATTAATTTTTCAGTAAAATGAAAATTAATTGCTGATTTATTATAAATGTAAATTTGTGGCTGTAGCCAGAAACATAATTGTTTCGCGAAACGCACAGTTCCATTGAAATTAAAATAAAGTTTTGCTGGTGAAATACGAGTACAGAGCTCATTCGAATCACTGAACACAGATGAGTAATTCCAGGGCAAATAAGGTTGATCTTTGGATGCGGGCGAGATTTATTTCCATTGCTTGAAATGTTTAAGCCAAAAAGTTTCGGAAAATATTAATGAAAATAACTTCCCACACATGTTTTAGCCAAGAAGTTTCACTTGATTCTAGGCCAAGAAGTTCCTCTTCATTTTAAGCCAAGATAGTTCCCTCCACATATTTCAGCGAAGAGGTTCCCTCCACACATTTAAGCCAAGAACTTTAAGAAGCCAATGCTCAAGGTTTCAGGCAATTGAAGTAGGAAAACTCTCAAAGCAACTACAGCTGCCATAAAACCTCCAAAAACTATAAGAACGATCCAATATGAGGGCCCGCATAAAGCTTTAAATGATTGCGATAATCCCAAGGACTTACTTGGTAATAAGACCAGCGCAGGGTCGACTTCAGTTTTGCCACATAAAATAAAGATTTTCCCAGATACAACAAGGAATAAAAAGGTCGCCTAGGCGAACAGCCAAAAGCGCAAGGACGATGGCGAAGCAACAAATGTCCCGGGCTCAACACACATCATCGAAAAGGACATCTTGAGCACAATGGAGGACTGGGGGTTCCTTGTTGACTTTATGGCTTAGGCCGGGGCTAAGCAGCAATTTCTAAAAGGCCAAACACGGGGCATTTGCAGAATTACAAACATATGAAATTTTTAGCCATAAAAACATACATAATTAAGTGCAAGATGAAACAGAAAGAATATGCAATAAAAATACAGCCGCTTATATAAAAGGGTCAACAATAGACCTAAAAAAAGATTATGGAATCAACTTTTACATTTTGTTAATTGGGAAATCATAAATTCGAGGACATTTTTAAGTGAACTCGAGACAAAAAAGCGGACAAAGGAATAAATAATTTCATTAATGAAGAAGTTATTAAAAATTTGCGAAAAGAAATTGAATTTGATGATTTGATGGAATTATTAACGTAATTAGTAAACTCTTTAAATGTACAAAGAAAAACCAAATAAAAAATAAAGCGATATTATACATAACGACATCTAAAATTAAACAAACCTTCGAAAATTTTCAAAATATTACATGTTTTTGAGTATAGTTTAAGCTCTTACAAAAAATGGATTTCCCAAACATTCTCGAAAAATCTTAGCAGAAGAGAAGCTTTCCGACGGCTAATAATATATCCAAACATTTTTAAATTAAATTCATAAATTTTCTTTAGAATAAAAACAAAAAAGAAATTCCCGTCGGGTTAGTAAGCTGATCAATTTTCAATAGATGTTTCGAACAGAAAAAAGTTAGTTAAAGAGATAAATTTATAATTTAAAGACGGCGAAATTATGTGTTCTTAATTTCCTGATGTAAAATAAATGAAAAGGTGTTTTAAATTGAGTAATTGAAGGACGTTTTCAAGAATTGTAAGTTCAGAAAAATATATTCAAATTTGTTAAGAAACTTTTAAGGCAAGAGTTTTGGGATCATTTGAAAAAAAGATTCTTCTTGACTTATATTAATATTATTTTCTATGCGATCTTGACTATATTATTATCATAAAATGTAACATATAACTCACCTGTTTTAAGCAAATGCACAGATAAAAACGTTTTTTAAATTTGCTTTGCACACAAATATCAGTTTGTTAATAAGTTTTTTTTTTACGCAAACTTCACTGGAAAATACACAGAAACTAAGTTCAAAAACTGGGCAAAACACTTTCAGAATTTTCCAAAATTAAATAGATTTAACATTAACCATTAGTGGGGTACTCTGCGGGTGCTTCTGCTTCGGCTGCTGGGTGACTGCACCGCTTTGAGTGTGAAACGTGAGTGAAATCGGCAGCCCCAGAAGCCCGCGATTTATACGAGGCGAATGGCAAGCCGATGGCCAGCCGAGGATACGAAAGATTTCAACGGTTTCAGGTAGGGAGAGCCGACTGCCAAGCACCGAAGTACGGAGCTCCGAAGTGGTCCGTTTAGCCCCCGCAAAATACTCGTATGTATGATTTGTGGGTTTGGGGGATTGTGCGCAATCATTGGAGGAGACGCGGCCAGAGTACGAATTTAATACGAATACGCAACACGTGGCAATTTGTGGTCATAATTGTGAAGCGCCTCACCGTTTTTCCCTTCAATCCTATCCTATCCTATCGGTTTATTAATCATCAATTACGCACAATTATCGAGTCGGGGATCCATCGATCATGCTATCAGTATCGGCACTAATCAGCAGCAGATTATTTTCAATTAGTTTCTCTGGCAGCTGTCAGTCGCCAAATCCAATATAAATCCCCCCCAAAATGCATTTGCATGCTTATTAATTCTCTTGGGGCATTATCTCATTATCTAATTGGCCAGTATTATGCCACATTCATGGACTTCTCCATTCAATGACTAAGCAGTGCAGATTATTATATAAAATATTACCATCCACAAATGAAAATCATATCAATGCATAATGTACGTATCATGATGATGAAATCATATGGCTGATATGGCTGATATAAATCTGGGATAACGAAAGGTTATGTGTTATCGGTTGCATAAATAAATAAATAAAAGTCTGTGGTCTATTTCTGTTTTCCAGGTTTAAATGAAAAATTATAGATTCGCTTACCAAAGTAAACTCCAATGATGAACGCGGATCGCTTCGACGTACTTTCCTTTTTTCCTGCAAAATCCATAACGGAAAAATATGATATCACTTGAAAATGTATGAAAATTTATCTTAAAGATACGTACCATATGCTTGACGTTTCCGCTCTCCGCTTAACGCGACATTTAACGATTTCGTTTGAGGCCATAGCCATAGCCCCTTTGTAGCACATTACTTTCAATATTTTCCGCCTAACTACACTACACATAAACAAAATTAAAAAAAAAAAAAAAATTTTGGGATACTTCTTGAAATTTCAACAATTTTTAAAACACTTGGGTTTAAGCACGTGTGAAAAAAAAATACACAACACTTTTATACGTTCTATTTTCAATGGATTTTTTGTCTGGAGTTGATAAAAACAGTCGTTCCTCTTTATTGTTGCTTACAGGAATTATCTAAAAATAGAAATAAGATTGCGTAAATTATTGATACATATAAATTATGAATAAATAGATAATATGATACGTATTTAATTAAGTAGTACCAACGACAAAAAAATAGTTAAATGATCAATGCCCTAACATTTCCATGGTGGACGATTTTACCAGTTTCATGCTGAATAAATTAAATGCATAAATAAATTATGAATTTGATTTTCCCCATATTTGTATGCCAGTACATATTTATTTGACCTTTCTCCAGCAGAATCGACATCATTCATAAGGAATATTCTTTGACCTATCCCAAGTATTTCAGCATATTCCCCAATCTGTGCAGATACTCCTCCCATTTAATTGTAACACTTTGTCATATAACACCCACGTTCATCAACTCTCTCTCTCTATCTTTTCTGCATTTGACAGAAGGGAAAATCATGTAGGAGCCTGAAAATGGTCACAAAAATGGGGGAAATGCCAGTGGCATTTGTTTAGGAAAAAATCCTTACTGCCTGTCAAATATACGCACATGTTTCTGTACATATGTATGCATGTCTTTTTGTACATATGTTGGATGTAGATTTTATGACATTAAACGCGACTAATGACTGATAAATGTGGACTGATAAAAGCTTTACAATGTTTTATTTATTTATTTATTTTTTTGCTATTGCCAGCGACGTGTCCGACTTGGTTTCGGTTTTTTGTTGGTGAATCGCATAAAACGTGATTCTAATCTCTAGAGCCGCGACCTTGACCACAGCTACCCACACAACACAGATACACAGATGAATTTTTCTTTATCTGGGAAAGAGAGAGAATCTGAATCCTGTGAGACTTAGGCATCATCTATCCAACTGTCAAACTATGCCGAAATCATAAAGTTAATTAAGAGGAATTACGCAAGCATGTGTTAACTTTTTGGTCAGCCTCAAACACCCTCCTCATACATAAATAATTCCCTGCCACACATCAAAGAAATTGCATTTCGCTGTACTCCCCACTGGATGAGGCTGCCTAATTTATGAAATTATAGGAATAATTTTCCCTCCCCCGCACACGCACATAAATCAATACTCATGGAAATGGAAATTGACTTTGTGGGTAGCATGTTGCATGTAGCACGGCGATGCATTCCGCTTCCCGCTGAGTCAGAGCGTCCGGTGGCGTAGTGCATATTTCGATTTTATGACCACAAAGGATGCCAAAAGGTTGTTGGCATTCGCTTTGAGCCACATTAATGCCCCCACATCATCTGCCCCCCATTCAACGACAATGCGGGGACGTCAATGTTTTTGGCGGCAAGAATTTAAACAATCTGGAAAAGACATTCAAATGCAAATGGCACAAGGGTTCATGCCTGAATAAAGGGCAAAGATATTAAATAAATATTAATAGGTATTCTATGCAATCCATTGCAATGCATTGCGCAACCAATTGATTATTTAATTGTTATTACACACGATACTAAAAGGATACAGGAGTACGTTTAATTCATGCAAATGTATGCAACACCCCATAAATGATATAGATCCTTTATCAGCATCGAGAGCTTAGCTTAATAACTACAAAGATAAGTTTCCCCCACCCGACTAGCGCGCTCATTCTCTCTTCTACAGTGTGGCTTAACAGCAAAGGAAGGATTCCAGCTCTATCTCAATGAGATTCGTAATCATTAAACTAATTTTATTTAATTAAAAATAACTAAGCAATCCACTATTGCAGGTGTCTGAGGAGCCTAACTGGTTCGCAGAAATTCAGATTAGGCACTTAAAAAGTGTTACTCTGATCTGATGAGAGCCACAATCTGGATGACGATGCTAAGCTCAAGAAAAAGCGGCCACCAAAAAAAAAAACGCCTAGAAGTAGGGAAGCTAGTGCAACAACTGGACGAGAAAATTTCCGAGGTAGAAGTAACCACCAACACTGACAAGTAAAAAAATTTCATCGAGAACTTAAATATCTCATATTGGAAGTTCAGCAACCTACCGATAGTTTATCAACAAATAAAATTTAATAAAAAAACTCTAGGAAGTTTTGTAAACACAATTTATTCGGAAACATAAATTTCTGACATGACACACAGCTCAGTAATATATGTTCCACAATTATTTCTGTACTGAAAAGTAGGAGAAGCAAAAAGGTACTGACCCGGCTGTAGAGTTGACAAAATCCTTTTAACAGATCCCAGTTGCATTTTGCGCCCATTGTTGAGCTTTGGCTGTTCCGAGGATTACTATTGGCATTAGGAGTGCGGCTGCTGCCGCTGTTGTTCTGCCTGCTCGAGCATTTGCTGCTGCTGATAGAGCTGCTGCAGCTACATGGCATCTATGGTGGTCTATTCACTCTGGTTATCCTCGCCATAGACCTGTTGCTGCTGCTTGTTTGCCTGCTGCTGCTGGTTTATGTATTCCTCAGCCATATCGGCAGCAAAATCTTCATAGCGCAGTCTTTTTGTGGCTTGTGGCGCAGCACAAATGCTGTGTCCACCATTTCATCCAGTGTCAATGGAAATGGAATTCTCATCGGTTGTGTTGAGCAGCGGCAGTACTTCTTCTTCGGTTGGCGGAAGCTCCTCTGACTCCACTTGCCCGTTTATGGAGGACACAGCCTCATCAATCCCACGTTTGTCTTGGCGGATTGGTCGGATTGACGGTAACAATGCGTAAAAAGTTCACATTTTCCAGGCCAGGATGAACGAAGGTTTCATGGGCTCGCCGCCACACTTCGGGCGTGTAGATTGATTGTGCGGGCTCCAATTTAATGGCCTCCTCGATGTGGACCGGCTGCAGTTCCAAAATTTTCGGTGCAGCAGCTTTCACGGCCAGGACCCGCGTGCATTGTAGCTGAAATATTCAGTTTTTAAACTGTGCTTTAGTTACGCTGCTATTTACGCACCTTTTAATGTTGCCTCAATACAATTTGCGTGTTAAATAATAGTTTTCTCAGCATTTTGCACAAAAAAAGAATTCCCGAATCACATTTTGCGCACTGTTTACAAAAACCAGCTGATTCATTAGAGTGACCAGGCATATACAGAAAATCAGTAGGTATATTTCGGTATATTTCTGAGAGTCATCGATAAATGCTGCAATTTCTCCAAATCAAATGAAATATTTAAAAAGATAAGGCCCATCAGCATTTGAAGATGGAATTCGCACCCGAAACGACTACAAGAATCTACAATATTAGCATAGGTCAGCAGCCGCAAATCGTGCAGATAACATAACGCAACCCGCACACACACACGCTTCAAGATCGCACGTGCGTCCGACGGTCAAGAGGCTGACGAATTTCCTGGTTTCGTTTACGTAAATAGTTACAATCACGCCATGACGGAGCTCGTAACGCCGCAGAAGGCCAATCCCGTGAAATCTTTCATAGCCGGAGGCTTCGGCGGCATGTGCAATGTCATCACCGGCCATCCACTCGACACAATTAAGGTAAGCCACAAAAATTCCACTCGGAAAGTGTAGCTGAAACTCCAGCATATGTTTTCTTATCCGCAGGTTCGTCTCCAGACAATGCCCCTACCGGCGCCTGGCCAGCCGCCCAGATACAAGGGTGTCATCGACTGTGCAGTGAAGACTTTTCGCCAGGAGGGATTCCGTGGATTCTACAGAGGGATTTCGGCGCCCCTTGTTGGTGTTACTCCCATCTACGCAGTGGACTTTGCTGTCTATGCGGCGGGCAAACGTCTGTTCCAAACGGATGACCATATACGCCTCACCTATCCACAAATATTTGCCGCTGGAGCCTTTGCGGGAGTGTGTTCCGCCTTGGTTACGGTGCCCACGGATCGGATTAAGGTCCTGCTGCAAACCCAGACGGTTACTGGAGGACCTCTAATGTACAACGGGACACTGGACACCGCTGTGAAGCTGTACAGACAGGGCGGATTCAGGAGTCTCTTCAAGGGAACATGTGCCTGCATTCTGAGAGGTAAGGGCTCAATCTGCACATCCAAGAAGAGGCCATTACATCTCTTGTATAATCCATTAGATTCCCCCACCGGCTTCTACTTCGTGACCTACGAATTCCTTCAGGATTTGGCAAGACAAAAAACAAAAACAGGACAAATCAGCACGACCTCAACTATTTTAGCTGGCGGAACGGCTGGCATTGTGTTCTGGACTTTGGCCGTGCCCTTCGATGTACTCAAGAGCCGCCTACAGTCTGGTGAGTCATCCTCATCATCGATTTGCCAAGTATCGGCAATTATTGAATAATTTATGATGCATTTACAGCACCAGAAGGCACCTATAAGCACGGCATTCGCAGTGTTTTCAGGAATCTGATGGCCACAGAAGGCCCCACAGCACTGTTTCGCGGTGTCCTACCCATTCTCCTACGCGCCTTTCCAGCCACTGCAGCGGTTTTCTTTGGCGTGGAACTAGCCAACGATTTGTTAAACTAATAGGCAAATTATATGTTATTTAAGAGAGAGAGAGAGGCTATGCTTGTAATTACATTCTATATAAATATTGTTATCAAGGTAAATGTGTGGCTTTAGTTTCAATGGATGTTGAGCGTGAGTGGATGTTTATCTGATATGATTGGATGGTTTTGGATATCTCTATCCTGCTGAATTTGATCTATGTATTTGATTGTAAGAGTTTCAACAGTTAGAGCCCCCCATCTAAGTCTCTCTAGAATACACTTTCCCCATATAAATAATAATATGAATGTATCTGGTATGTGAAATATTGTTGGGTGATAGCCCTATCTTAATTTCTGCACGTAAATTCTTTATAATTCGCGGTGCATCGAGCGTAGTTTTTTGTTGCCTAAGCAAATGAGAATATGAATATGAGAATGAATGAAATGTCTGACCGCAAAGGAGTTTCTACACGTAAATTTTTTATGAATCGCGGCAAATCGAGGTTATTCTTGATGTTGCTTTTGATACTGTCAGCCGCGTAATGTTATTAGAAGTAGTAAGTACTTCCTACAGCAGAGTGTATCAACAATTTAAATACAAATGGATTTATTATTTATTTAGTTTCTTCCGTCCAGCACTTCCATTTATCTCATATTTTGTCAACTACATATTTAATTTTTGGAATGTCATAAAATCACCTTAAGCACTAAATACGAGTACCAGTTTAAAAATTGCATTTCAAATGATTGCACAAAATAATTTCAAATAAATACGCATATTGCAGGTTTGTAAATGTATACAAAAAAATGGGGATTGGGATTAGAATTAGTGTATAAAATATACAAAATACTCCTTCGGAAAAAATACAACATATTTAAAAAACAGGAAATCGTGTGCAATGCAATATTGTAGTCTGTGATGCTCACTTGGTATAATATCTATTGTATGTATGCAAATGTGTATATGTGTAATACTTACCAAGAAAATCAGGCGCTTTAAGACTACACATCCAATGGAGTTCGATTTTTAACACAAATATTTAGCATCCATAGTCAAGTGTTGGCTAGTTTTGAAAGATCTTAATCGTGAATTGATTTGGGCTACTTTAGGCTACGAAAATCAAATATCTTGCATTTGAAATAATAATAAATAAATACATGCGAAAAAAACGGACTGAAGATGAATGTCACATTGTCTATCAAAAGATCAGATTGAATATCACGATTAAGCCCTTAACTAGTTACAAATTTCAGTTTAGCTGCTCAGTTTCTAGTTGTTTGGCTGCCGCTTCTCAGCCGCCTTGACTAGTGCTTGAACCACCGCCGCTGCCACCTCCGCCAGCATTGGCCAATCCGCCACAGCAATTGCTCTGCGCTGCTTTGGCACCTAAGCTGGCTAATCCAATGGAACTGCCGTCCGACTGCCGCTGGGCGGCCGCCGCAGCTGCAGCACTGCTGCCGTCTTTGCTGCGTGCCTGGCCAATCAGTTCGGCGGCAATCTCGTAGAACAAACGCTCCACATTCTCCGCCTCTTTGGCGGATGTTTCGAGGAAGTACATGTCATGTTGTTTGGCAAACTCTTCGCCAATTTGTGTGGGTATCTCGCGGTCGTCGCGATCCGTCTTGTTGCCAACGAGTATCTTGAGGACCTTGGAGTTGGCGTACTCCTGTATCTCGCGCAGCCAGTCGGGCAGGCAGTCGAACGTGGGCTGGCAACTGATGTCGTACACCAGGATCAGCGCGTGAGCAGATCGATAGTAGCTTTGCGTGATCGAACGGAATCGCTCCTGGCCGGCAGTGTCCCAAATCTGTAGCTTGATCTTCTCACCCTCCACCTCCACGGTCTTGATCATAAAGTCGACGCCAATCGTGGCCCCCTGGCCGGGTGGGAACAGACCCTGGGTGAAGCGGCGCACCAGGCACGTCTTGCCAACGCCCGCGTTTCCAACGAGCACGATTTTGAACAGGAATTTGTAGTCCTCCATAGTTTTTTTTGGGTGAGCGGAGCGTCAGAGAAACGTGCGTGTGTGTTTGTGTGCTCTGCAAACGTAGACAAAAGTTAGTTGATTTCAAAGCAGAGTTTAGACACACCTTAGTCAACGACGCGTAACGCCTGTGTGGTTGATGGGCGATGATGATGGGGTGGTTTGTTGGATCAGCTTACGCCATCAAGGCGAAAGACTACGCCTTGTCTCGTGTGCGCCTCTCACCTGTGGCACCGTCTATCTCGTCGGGTGGTGTTAACGTTCGCCCCCAAGGCTGCTACTGCTGCTGCTGCCCTTGTTTTTTTGTTAATTGTTGATGACTCAACAACTCGACGGCCGCGTGTACTTGCAATTGCGCGGAGGCTGGAAATCAACTCAAGACGATTTGGCCAGCTTTAAAATAGTTGCTATTCAAATGAGCCGAGTGCATGCTGGTGCATTAATTTCCAGCCCTTTTCTGTTTCTCTCTGTTTTTCCGTAAAATTCCGCTGCATATAAATATAAACAAATCGATTTGACACTGGCACGATAGTATCGATGGCTTTTTACAAAACATTCAAACTATCGATGGCTCAACTATCAATCGTTTGACAGCTCAATGTGACAAACAACTTATCGAAGAAATATACTAAAATACCTTTTCATTTTCATAAAATACCGTAAATATACCTGGTAAAATTATATTCATCAATTTTGATATTCGATTTGATATTACTAGCTAGTTGGCCCTCCCTGCCGTGAACCAAGGATTTTATCCAATTCCTCCATAAATTTTGTACAGGATTGGCTAGTTTTCAGAACTCTGTTTCATTGGATTGTTTACATAATAAGTTTCAAACAAAAGCGGCCAATGCATAAAACGTAGGTGTGTACGAAATGTGACGTCATTGTTGCTCGTCAACCAAGTTTCTTCTATGCGTATGGGCTTTTGTATACCTTATTTCTTGTATTTCTGCATTAATTGGAGCCTGACATTAAAAAACAATATCTCTATTCTATAATATCAATTTTCCCAAGGTATGCAGATTGTTGCTCATTCCAAAGTAGCACAATAATGCTGCCTATTCATTTCCCCATGTTGCTGAAATTGTTCCCATACAAATGAAATGTATCTTACGTTAGGAACATGCCTCTCTATTTTCAAACATGGGTAATAATCGTTTTGTAATTGGTATCAGCAAGAATATCAAAAATAGATTCCTAAAAAAATTGTTGGACATACTTACTTTTAAACACGATTTTTTAATCGATTTTTGGGTCGAACGCTATAGCTCTGTCATTTGCTGCGACCCTTGGCCGGCGTTTTAGTTTTAAATTTCATTGTTTATTCACTTGGTAATCTGCTTAATAAGTGTAATTTATGCAAATATTGCTGGATTCCTTATCGTTTATCAAATAATCCAAATTTCGCACAATTTTGTTGTTGCCAATTTGATCGTACATAGTATTACTGGGCCTTCGTTCTAGAAAAGGGAAACGAATCGAACTTAGTTGTAGACAATAAGGACAAGTAAAGTATAGTACAATTTAATTACAATTACAACTAAATAACCATAAAAATAATGTATATGTATGCCTAGGGAAACTTATGCTTAGGAGTCGAGTGCCCATTGCTCTTTCATAGATTTCATTTGATCAGTTATTGTTTTTTGTTTTTATCGTTTAGGAAATTCGTGTCTAAATTGGTATTAGCGTGATTTACGTTTTGATTATAATATTGCACAATTTTTGTGTGTTGCCAAACATTTGTTGTATAATTGCTCTCTACTCTCCAGAACAGAACTGAACTGTACTGTACTGTACTGTACTGGTTTCTTTTTTAGTTAGTTACCGACCGATGCTGATACGTTTAGATACGTTTGTGTTAGACGCTAAATCACTGGATTTTCTACGCACTTGTCAAGCTGAATTACAAAAGTTCATTGCCTAAATAATTTACATCAAAAAGCCAAGTTAACAATCCTCAATACGCAGCCCTAAATAGACTAAGTTCTCTTCTCAGTTATTGGTTTGCTTAAATGCTAGGCCTAAACTAAATGATATTCGACTGGTTTCCATACCGTTTTACGCTTTACGCTTTACGCTGTTACGCTCTACACAAAATTCGCCAATTACTAAAATTATGCATTTCATATTGTATATTGTATATTCAGTATTCAGTATATTATTAATAACTATTGCTCAGTTAAGTGTGTTTGCGTGTTTAGCAAAAATGTGCCAGCTATGAATCGAGTTTCCATAATGCCAATGCCAATGCCCTTCCAATCTCACCTCACTTTTCATTTCCCTTCCTTCCTTTCTTCCGTTCTTTGCCTATTTCTTTTTGCTCGCTCAACACGACGATATCACAACAAAATGTACCAAGTAGAAGAATTAGTTATCATTATCAGTTATCGTTATAGATAGATCAGCTAACACTAAAGCCGCTTCACGTGAACGGCGGCGGCAGCACCATCGGATCGAAGGTCTGCTGGAGGCTGGAGAAGTTGCTGAAGCTATCGATGCGCCGATAGCCCCACAGATCCATGGCTTCGATGCAAACATCCTGGATTTGCTTGATCTGGAAAAATATAGAGAGAGTGTGAGTAATGCACCAAAAATGTGGCCAACAAGTACTCACCTCATCTGGCTTTAGATCCTGCATCCAATGGAATGGCGCTGATCTGGAATCACGATATGTGGAGCTAACGCCGCCAATATTGACCTTGGTGTGCGTCTCCAAAAACTCCTCCACAGCGGGATCGAACGGCAGGCCATAGAACTGCAGTATGTCCTGGGTCATTTCACTGGGATTCAATGACAGATCCTCATAGCGTAGGGTTCTATCAAAACAAATATCATACGTAAGTTTTTTTTATCTTTTTGTGGAAAATAAACAGATGACTCACCTGAAGCGCGATGGATACTTCTCCAGCAATATCTCAGCTGTTTTGTAGTCATCCTGCAGATCCTGGCAGACCAGTCGCGGATCCTCGCAGTCCTCGTGGCCAGCGCACCACACGCGATGCCGACGCGATTGCATTGTTCCGCGCGGATCCCTCACCAGTAGAACAATCCGCACATTGGACAGACTGTTGAAAGAGACAGAGAGGGGGAGAGAGAGGAATGTTAGAATCAGTAATCATATAGCATATAGTCGTATCTGTTTGATGAGTTATATATAATTGCTGGCGTAATAGTTGTTCACGGAGCCGTGAAGTTCACTTTGCCATAACAATAGTTGGAGGGAGTTGGAGTTGAAGTTGAAATTGGCTTTCAATTAAATCGAATTAAAACTTCTATAATGGCCGCATAATTAGCATTTTAATGGAGCCCAGCACGAGTCGGGTTCCAGATGGGTTTTAAGCCAAATGTAATCTATCTTTCTATTCCACCAACTGGAAACAGTTTTTAATTACAACACTCAAACGATGCTCCATCCTCTCCAGCCCATCCACTCCAGCTACTGGCGCAAGCAAATGCATTTGCTGAATTATTTCATGAAAATGTTTTGCCTAAGCGGATACTACAAAATGCTGATAAAATGGCAACGGCGGAAACAGCAATGCTACGTGGCGAGGGAACGTAGCGAGGGTTGTTGATTGTGGTTGTTGGAGCTGGGGTCGGTAATGGGGTCTTAGTGCGGACCCGAGGGCCGGCCGTAATGCTGCCTAAAATAACCAAATACAGTGGGGCCCATAAATAAAGATTCAGTCCTAGTCTGCAGTAGATAGTGTAGCGACAGGGACACAGATTCCCCGTGCAGTTATCTCCACCGAAATGGTCAATAAATTTTAATCATTAAGCTGCTTTCTATGGAAAGTTTTCAGTGAATGATGTGTCTCATTTCTTATCAACAACATTTAGTCACCATAAAATGCATTAAAAAATTCTTATCTCATGATTAAATTCCTTAAAATTTAATATTTATTGGAGTATCTATGGAAACATGCCCACTTCAAATTTCATTAGCAATTGTCTGTGGGCTCCATGGCACTCCCTAAAAATCAACAACCGCCATGCATACATATATTCAGATCATGAGCTCCCCTCTCTCCCCATCACCCCATTGCTAGCCGTCAGAGAGGAGCATCATCATCAGAGGCAGCCGCAGGGCATGAAAACACTTTTTCCCTTCGTTCAACCCAGAGGTTTTCCTCTGCACCCACTTAACCACAATGCTAATGAGTTTGTGGCGGATTGGAAACAATGTAAACATCTATAACTGCACATAGACTATGTACAGACATACAGACATATGTACATATATCTGGCAGCTACATTTACAATATATCCAATACATACATACATATGTACATGTAGCCACATCTACAGCTTACATAGTATACGGAATATGTGTCCGTATCCGCATCCGCAATGAGCACCCAAATGTGATAAATGGAAACGAGCATTCCGCAGAGTTCATTCTCGAGCGAGGGAAATGTGTAAAATGGAAACGAGGGAAAACATTCGAATAAACTTTTCAGTAGGTTGTCGTTAAGCTGCAAAAATAATGTATATAAACCCGAAATATCGGAACAATAGTAGATGAAACCTTGCGTTACACAGAACTAAAAAAATATTGCCAGCTGCTGCTTCTGTACCGTGAACTTTGGAGGAAGGGCTGTGGCTGTCGATGTGGATGTGGCTGCCAGCCAGGCAGAAATAATAACCGTAACACTAACAAATAACAGTGGGCTTTACTGCCAGTGCCACTGCCATAGAGTCCCAGTCCCAGCCAGAACCAGAGCCATAGTCAATGGCTTGCTGGCAACAGCAACAGCTGCAAAAATACCGAATACCAAAAAGTTTGTTCCAAAGCCGCAAACAGAACAAAACGGAAAAATCTACATACAAAAAAAAATCACCCAAAAGGAAACCAAATTTCGCGAACTTTAATTTTATGCAATGCAATCCAGAACGAGAATTAAATTACAATTATAGTAACCACCGAAATGTAATACAAAATTGAATATTTACGAGAATTAAAAATTCAATTCAAACTAGCAATAATAAGTTTAGGCATGCAAAATAAAAATAGATAAGTTGGAACACATTTTGTACACATTCTTCAAAACATTTTCATGCGCTGTAATTATGCTATAAATAAACATTCAATTCAAAATACGAGGGCATGGTCATGTTCGAATATTTGCCAGCAACAATCCACCCATCATATATGACACATGGACAGAGGCTCCATCTAAATATACGAATGTACAAATAAGTTGTGTATACGAGTGTGTATATCTAATTTGAAATATATGCTAATCAAATATTTGAACAAACAGCGTAGCGGAGCGCTGTACAAAGCCCAAAACCCCAATTTAACACGAACTGACATTTGCCTGCATTACATCACGCCGAAATTAAGTCGAAAATGAATTTCTTTATAATTGCATTTCAAGTTGAATAATTTACGACAAAGTGCACTTGACGATGGACCAGATGGAATAAGAGAAATAATAATAAAAAACCATAAAACTCCGGCACAAGGCCAGGCAATGAATTTCACTTTCGATTTGGCCAAGTAATACGAGATGCTGATGTTTTCTTTTCATTTTGTACGAGTATTTGGTAATTATGCGAAAATAAAAGAGAGACACTGACACTTGTGCTGCTGGCTGCTGGCTATAAATATGCAGAAAAGGCTATGCCGCAACGAAGAGTTCTTCAAGTGGATGTGGGATGTCAAGGGGTTTTGACAGAGAGCTGCTCTAGTTGGGAGCATAGAGGAGTGCCTTGAAGGAAGGTGTACAATAAAGAAAGCAGTTATAGAGACAGAGAAATGCTTCACTAAAGTTTATTATGGTATTTTTGAGTCAGTCAGCTTTTAATTGTTATTTATGTGATTCTGCCTGCCTCTTGGCTGTTGGCGTTTAATGAATGCAATTATTTTCATGTTATTTGTGGCCAATGTTTTCAATGAGCCTCTTTCACAGTTGCTGGCCATAATTCAAGAGGGCTTTTAATTTAACTTTAATGGCGTATGGCTAAATGTGCGCAAATATATCAAGAGCTTGTTGAATGCATTTAACCCTGGACAAATATTATGGTATAAAATAACGAAACTCCGATCTGAAGTGGAGAGTGAGAGAATCTGTCAAGAGATAAGTACCTACTACCATTCTCCAGAGCAAAAACACTTTGACCCATTGACAGAGGCTTTTGGCAGCAACAACAACAACAAAAAACAAAACACACACAAAATAAACACAAAAAAAAAGTATTCATATATCAATACCACATACATGTCTACATATGTTCGTATGTATTTATCTCTGAGTCATATGCGTTTGTTTTTATTTGTATTCCACTGTATTCCGAACTGCGGCAATTTTGCGGCATTCTGACACAGTTTTCAGAGACCAAAAGTAGAAAATTTGCACAAAATATACGTAAATATTATTATAAAGAAGCCCCCCCAATCAATGGGATACACATGGAAATGGGTTTCGTATAGGTATGTGGCCCACATGATGGATAGATACGTTTACAGCTAGTCGCTAGACGACGACGCATTACGGCTGCTCTTTTGTCGACTTTTGTCGACTATTTCGGGGTCAAGCCAAATGCGAGAGCTGAGGCGAACCTCAGAGACGATTAATCAATATAATGGGTACGGTACGGTCTGGTCCGGTCCCCCTCTTTTGTGCTCTCTCTCTCTCTGACGGTTCCCCGGCATAACCGATTCGGCTGACCCCCAAACCGATACGTATTTACATAACTCTTACACCCCAAACAAAACAAAAAAGTAAAAGTTGCTCACGTGTGCGCCTTGGAGGCCTTGAACCGACCGCGCTCGTGGACGGAGATGAACTTCTTGGAACTTGGAACTAGAATCATTAGTCAATCCGCAGTCCAGATTTCCCAGTAGCAGATCCACCACAAAAGTGTTCCCCAATGGCCTGCGGCAACTGTGTGACCCATTAAGCAATTTAACCGAGTCTCTTTCACAAACTTTTCCGTCTGTCTATCTGTCCCACTTTTTGGCCTGGCCGAGTCCCATTCCCCTTCATATTTTAGTGGTTGGATAGTGGTTGGGACTGTTGGCTGTCATGCGTGTGCAGATGTCGCCTCCATCTCCCATATTCATACTAAGTACGGGGTAATTCTTTTTAGGGGTCTCCGCGAGGCTTAGGCCCGGACATAAGCCTATAATGTTGATTAATGGCGCCACGGAAAAGCCAACTGCTGTGTGGAGAGTGGAACAAAAAATTCGAAATGGCTTTCCACACAGTTCCTACGGCAAAGACTTTCTTTCTTTGTGCGATCATGTCTATTTTGCTCAGCTTTCCCTGTGGAAAACTATTCTTAATTAATTTCAATAGACTCCCGCTTTCGGCTACATACATTGCACAAGTTTTTTCAATCAATTAGGCAATTTTTTATAAACTACACACATCCCTTTCCCTTTCCCCATGGGAGGACTTCACATTTTTTATATGAAGCAAAAAATTATATTTCAAGAGTTTTTTTTTATTGCATATTTTTAGCCTTCCATTCGCGAAGGAATGAGAGGCGGGAGAGGGAAAAGGCACTTTGAAAAAGCTGGAAAAAATGTTACGCATACGCTCCGTTGGCCAAAGGCTTGTTATGTGTTAATGTGTGTGAGTGTGTGTGTGTGTGTGTGTGTGTGTGTGTGTGTGTGTGTGTGTGTGTAAGAGCGTATATTTATACATATATTTATTTATATAAATATGCATAATTGTCGCGTGCGGGTTAAAAAATGCTCGACACAGAGAGAGAGAGAGAAAAAAGGCAGAAAAAGCGCGGGGAAACGAGGCAGAACAAAGAGCGTGAATAAAAAACAATGAAAATTTCAGCGTCAAAAAATTGTTAAAATAACACACAAAAATATGGAAACCAAAGAGAGGGAAAGGAAAAGCACTGAGAGAGAGAGAGAGAGAGAGAGAGAGAAAGGGGAGAAAAACAATGGAAACCAAGGAAATTTATTCCACTCCAAGGGCCGAGAATTAAAATTGCCAAAATATTAAATTAAAATTTCAGAGCCTCGGCAATTACCTAGAAATATATGCAGGGCTGAGGGGGTAAAGGCGGAGAAGAAAAACGGTGCAAAAATAAGAGTTCGTTCCATTAATGAATGAAAATGCAAAATATTCATATAAATATTATGCGCAAAAAATCGTTGGATGCACAGACGAGCTCAAGCAATACTTAATAGCACAGCATCCCTACATCCCACAACAAAATCTGTGGTCGCAGATTGAAGGACTTCCAGTCGTATGCAAACTAAAACTAAACACAAATTAATACGCATTTAAAATTAAATTAAAGCTGCATATCCCCCAAAAACAGAGAACTGAAATGAAAAATGAAGGTAATCCCCCACTAAGTCCTCAGAAACTAGTGTCCCTACCTCGTACATCAGCAGCAAAAAAAACCGCAAGCAAAATATAGAGCAATAATGTATTGTGTGACGCTTTTTTTTAGGCGAAATAAACTACAAAAGAGAAAGAATTTTTATCGATTTAACAATTGCCCAACAAAGCGCAAAAATGCAGGCACGTAAGTACGAGTACAAGTCCCTCCCTTTAGACACTTGGCCCATATATAGTATGTGTGTACATACATACATATGTATGTAGTGGGCCAACACAGAAACCAACTTCAGCAGCAAAACTTCAGCCAGTGCCCGGCCAAAAAATATGCAGAATTCTCTCTGCTGCCAGCCAGCCACCAGTCACCAGTCACCACCCACTGATGGCCACCCAATTCTTGTGTTACAACAACACAAATAGAAAACTCGGAAAACATGCAAAACGACAGAACGATGGCTCCCTCAAATGAAGTCAGAAAATGCGGAAAATGAGTCCCGCATGAAAGGGAAAAACAAGAAAACTTTAGCTCTGATTTTGGAATGAAAGTACATGGTGTTTTTTTCCCGGGGGTGGTGCACTCACTGCCTCCAAAGAGTAATAATTTTAATTTTAATTACAAATGACATGCGACTTGCGACTGAGCGGGGCCAGTGGGAGTGTGAGGGGGAGCGAGATTCTCCCTCTAAGAGGCAATTAGGGCGCTTGTCGAGGCTGGCTCTAACTTACAAAGTGCATTATTTTAATGTCTATCTGGAGCATCTCTTGTTGGTTGACGAAATGGGGTCAAGGGATGTCCGGCACTGGGCCAGAACAACGGACAAGTTTAAAGCTTTGAGCGCTCCAGGAGAACGGGATGAGAGCTGGCTAAGTGCTGGCTTCAAAAAGGGAGCTACCCAACAGTCACATTGCGAAACTCCAGGAACGAAAGACCTTGAACTTGCCGCAAACACACACACAATACCTCTCTTCATTCCCCACTCACTCACACACCCAATAAATGCCATTCAAAGTCAGTGCCTTTCCGTGCGCCCCCGAAAGCAAAGTTAACAATCGCTCAAAAAGTTATCTATCTCCGTTTTCACCCACCAAAAGGAAATTGCGTGACTAACGAATCAAAAGAGGCGGAATCCCAAGGATAATGTTCTGTTTGGCTTTGTTCTGTTCTGTTCTGTTCGGTAGTATGATCCGCAAGTGGGTCAAAGCCCAAAGGAGAGCACTGGTGCGGCACAAAGCGTAGCCAGCTGATCAATTTCCAGCCAATGGGCCACCCAAAGGTGGTCAAAATGAAATCATGGCACAGCGCAGCGCAGCACAGCACAGAGAGCGGCGCAGAGCTAAGCAGAAGCAAAAAACAAAATTGTTCCGGCAAATGCAAACAACAGCAAATGTCAATCAAAGTCACCCGGGGATGCGGCGGCAGTCAGAAGAGTCAAAGCCAACTCGAGTGGCAAAAGAGAAAGGCAGCCAGAGAGAAATGGTAGGAGAGATGGAGCCACAGTCACAGTCACAGTCGTCGCTGGAGATGGAGTCACAGTTGGACTCGGAGATGGAACCTTAGTCGTATAACCTGGAGAAAGAGAATCACAGTGGTAGCGTGGCCAGTGGGCTAGCGGGGGCGTTGCAGGGTACATTTGAGGAATAACTATCTGCCGGAGCCTACCCCTTTGGGGGGCCCCGTTTAAAGTTAAAGCAGCCAAGGTGCAAAAGCCGCCTGGAAACTTGATTAATAACAAACTAAGCAGAGGAGGTGTGCAGTACCAGGGATATGCCTATCCACACACACAAGAGCACACATGACAGGGTACTGAAGGTCTCTCGGCAAACAAACCGCAAGGCACGCTGATGGAATGGGAACGGAAAAGAACTGAACGCTGCCGAACAGAACCAAACCAAACCGACCTGAGTCGCCGCACTGTGCTCTAAGTTTCCACTGAAAATGTGATGGAAATTATCGCAAAATAAACAGAAAATAATTCATCTTCAAAGTATTAAAAATTGCGAATATTTTAAGACATTTTATAAAATATTTTCAGCTAAAAGATACTTTATTTCTGATGTCATTTATTGATGCATTTAAAGAAGTAGAATTTTAAGATTTTCATTGGGTTTAATAGATAAATTTCAATACCTAAAGGATTTCTCAGAACTATTTCCAGGTTAAATTTTAATTTATATATTTATTTGAATAATTATTTATTTATTTCAATCAAATCTTTTTATCCAAAATTTGTTATTTTTTTGGTTTTTTTTAAATTGAATTTGTATCCAAATTTCAATCAAATTTAACCAAAAAAAATATGTTTTGACCGCTTTTAACCCACTGTGCCATTGCTCTCCATTGTCTGTGGGGTTTTTTCTACACTTTTTGCCTGTTTTTTTTTTTTTTGCAGCAGAGTATGAAGTTTATTGGGTTCGTGCATTTGACATGAAGCCTTTAGGGCGATGCTTTTGATAGGCAACCCCAGAGAGCCCCCCGAAACCCCGAAAAAATCCGTGTGTGTGCAGCTGCTGATGATGATGGGGGGGGACGCTGCAACGTGTGGTCGTGGAAGGCAATTTGTTGGCTACGATATGTATAATATATTATAATGACTTAAGCAAAGCTTTTTTATTGTTTGTCGAAAATAGAATAAATCGTACAAACATTCCGCTCTAATGCGACCTTTTCTAATCGGTATTAATCAGTCCAATGCCTGTCCGTAATTATCCTTCGATTACCAAACTAATTTCCCCAAAAACTTGTGCAATTATGGCCCCCCAGTCACCGTAGACAAAAGTTCTGCAGGAGGGGAATAATTAATGCATTCAGAAATTGTCCTTTTATGCCCGAGACTGAACCTGATTGATTGACTTCTGATCTAATTGAATTTCGCACGACGCCTGCTCCTGGGAACACTACGGACACTCCTGCGAGTAACATCAATGGAGAGACACTGAAATCTTGATTGGAATTTATGTGAGGCGGCACTTGAAACTTTTAATTAAAATCAAGGGAATACTCGGGGGCAGAGCTTATGGGAAATGAAATCAAGTGAAATGATTTATGCACGAGAGAGAGAGAGAGAGAGAGAGAAGGAGGTTTTTGTTTGCAGGAAAACTGCAGACGCAAGCGATGGAAATTGGTTTATGGATGGTCCCGAAAGTGATTAGGGGGCGGGCGGGAAATTCCTCGAGGTTTGCTCTGCTAATGCAGCAGTTTAGAACTCTTTTTCTGCCTATTGATTTCTTTAAAGTTTGCCCACGAATAGGGTCTCGCGCCCTTCGTTTCCCTGGGAAAACATTATGGAACTCTTGAATGGGATGCCACCTCCTACTCCTCCCCCGCATTCTACGCCTTCTCTTTTTTCCCCTTTTCCGACTATTGACTTGGCTTTGCCTCTTAACGACGTCATCTGAAGAGAGCTCTCCGTTCCGTTCCGTGTCGAGGAGCTGAGCTGAGCTAAGAAGCTAAGCTGAACGACGGTCTGTTCGGTTGGGTTCGGTTCGGCGTTGAGCTACTTAATGACTTATCGCCGTCATTATGCCTCGCTGGCTACGCGACTGGAAGTGACTTTTGGTTTGGGCTGCAGCTAAGAAAGCGTAAAGTGAAAGACTTTTGCAACGCGAGAGTGGCAGCAAGATGCCAGGCAAGTGCCTCTGCTGAAGCTGCAACATCGATTCAATTCATATTCAGCAATGAAAGAGTCGAGTACGCGGGAGATGGGTAACATTTTCAAGAGATATTCAAGAACTACACGCGTACATCACCCACATAAATCCAGTTGGATTCAGACCTTCCTTTCACTTTGGCTGTGCGAGTGCCTGTGCCCCAAAATGCAATTAAATGTAACCAATGGGAAATACATTAAAAAAGAAAAAGAGTCGCAAATTGTACACACTTTTTGACATGTTAATAATAAATAAATACGCCAAATTGTAGCGCTCCGAATTGCAGCTTCAATCAAGTAAAGAACAAGATTAAATGTAGAATAGAAATCCCCATGTAGATCCCTTCTCTTTCTCCTTTTTCTTTCATCATTCAATAACATCATGTAAGCAGACCCACCTCTTGGGAGTTCATGTACCTTCCCTGAACCTTGCCCTTCCTTTTCCCCTCGTCTGACTGTCATGTAAATGGGTAACTTTTTCTTGTATTTCTTCGTCTCTTTGGCTCTTAAGTAAATTGCAGCACTTGCTGTCAGGAAACGCCGATGCTTTCGACATGCTGGGCGTGGCCGCTCCCTACATTTGACACTTCATTTTATTTCAGTTAAAAATTGCACCGCCCTCTCTCCTCTTTGTGTGTGTGGGGGCTGGCCACTCTCCCAGTCTTGCTTTACTGCTCTGCCTCTCTCTCTCTGTCTCTGTGTGATTTATTAATGAACTTTTGGTGTAAATTGCATTTGCTTGCACGCGCAAATACTAGTACAAAGAGCAAATGTATCTCACAGATAAAGATAAAGAATGGCTGATAAAGCAAAGTCAACGCTTGCTTATCGTCCGTTTTGTTTCTGAGTTCTCTCTGAAGTATACTCACTGGAGCGATGGAGCACTTAAATATCTTGATTAGCAAACACTTTCCATGCATATCTTGAGCCTTAAGCTAGTTTTATGGTCGTTCTTTTTACCATACCTGAAATGGAAGAGAGAATAAAGTTAATAAAGTTGGATTGCATCGCAGAGGGAGAGCTTAAGCAAAGGCAATTACAAGTTGGGTCCAATTCACAGAAGGGAAACGCCCACGGAAATGAATTAAAACAATCATAAATATCCGAATCGGAGCCAAGGTCTGCCCCAAAATCAATGCAGAGCACGTCGTGTCCGTCCGCTCCTGCTGCTGCTGCTTGCTTCCCACACCGAGAACCCAGCAGACACATCTGCATGTGGCAGGAGAAGGTACTACATGAATACGTATGTACATGGGAGAAGGTACGGGTGCGGGGCCAGGCCTCACACGAGCGAAGGTAGGGAGGGGCCTGTACACACACATCAGCGAGAGGTGGGCAGAGCGGTGGAGTGTGACCAGCGTTGTTTATGGAGCACGAAAGGGTAACCCGTGTGGACTTTGCCATTATTTGGAGCAAAAGCGAGCGATAAATTGCTGCAGATCTGTGACAAATAGCCCCAGTCCCAGCCCCAGTCGAAGCCACACGTGAAAGGCGAACCACAGGAAAGCTGAACGCAAAGGGAACGAAACGGAACTGCAATTGCAGCCCGAGAATGCAGCTGCAGTTGGAAATGCAGTTGGGAGGGAAAACTGGAACAGAAAGCAATAAGCTTTGAGTACCCCCCGTACCAGCATATACTACTTGGAAAGCAAAATATTTCAACTGAATCTTAAGAAATATTTAGGGGAAACCAAGGCGAAAATATAAACATGAGGGAAGCATTTAAAGTTGAAGAGTGGTAAGAGAAAACGCTCAAAAATTGAATAAATACAAACAAAAACAAAACAATACAAATTTTAGAATATTCTCCATTATACTACACTATATATATACTAAGAAAAAACGGAAAAAATAAAATATATAAAAAAAAAATAATACAAATTCATTGAAATCAGTAGAGAGAGAAAAATCAAAATCCAAGTATACCTAAAGTACCAGGCGAATAAATACCATTCTAACAATTCGCTCGAAAGTATACGATAAACACAATCAATTTATGAACAAATAGCGCTATAGTTTTCATCCCTATGCGAATTTCATGGCTAAAATACAATGGAAAACGGACTAACGGACTCCACCGAACGAACTCCTCTTCATGGCAGCTGAAAGACTGCACCATCATCGAGAAATAGCACAAAAGAACAAGGGGGGAGGCAAGCGGGCGGTAAGCGAATCAAATCTTCACATAATAAAATCAATTTTGAGTATATTATTTTCCCATTGGAACGAGCAAGAATCGGGCAGAGCTAAAACTAATTTCGCGTTTATTACAGACGGCAAAATGTGCGCAAATTACATAGATACACAATGCACGGACAGAAGGACAGACGGACTGACGTACGGACGGACGGACGGGAGGCATAGGTACGAGAGTGCATTCATATCACGATGAGGCAGAGGAAGAGCGGGCACGCTTCGCCAGCTACAGAGATACAGATACAAAACGAACTGGCGAATGCAATTGTCCGATGCAGCAGCAGAGGCTACAGGGGGCAGGGGTATGGGTAGTGGGGTAGGGGGCTGGGGGTAGTGGGTATGGGGTTGGGTTGGAGGCAAGCGTGGCTAACAATGCAACGAAGAATGCGACTGCCACAGCCACATCCATGCCGACGACGACGACTGCACAAAAGGTGCCACGTAGAAAATTGCACAAGAATAGAACTAATTTAAACAACTTGCAGATATGCGGCGCAAGGTTGGATCCGCCAACCCCCCCGCCAACCACCCAGCCCCCCTCTCTCACTGTATCTGTATATCTTTTCCCTCTCAGGCTCTCGTGCTGTGTAGCTGTTGCAAAGGTAATAAAAATTATACAATAAACTGTATCTACGTCTGGGCCCAGCCTCCATCCTCCAGTCTCCTGCCTGCCTGCCTGCCTGCCCGCAAATCTCAATGGGAGATGCATTTGATGACTGTCTGTCTGACTGCTGGCTGGTCGGCGCTTTTCAATTGCATTGTGCTCATGTTCGGCCACAGAGAGAGAGAGAGATTGTATCTGATAGATGCTCGTACTCCTATTGTTTCTTCATTCCTTGCGGATGGCCGCAGGAGATACTCCGACTGAATGTTTTGGCAAGAGCTAAGCTTCAAGTGAAATCAAAGCAGGAAGCTTCCCCTGGGTTTGAGAACCTTTAAACTGAGCCATAAAATAAATAGCTAAATATTTGCTCGGAGCGACACACGATCTGCAAATAATGATACTTGACTTCTAATTATATTGCCACAAGTGTAAGCAACAGAATGGAAAGAGACTCGCCACATGATCAAAGCAACGAGTAAATATATATAGTTATGTATATATATGCACGAAATGCCAATTCAACAGCTGCGCTTTGCATTACGAGATGCACTTTGTAACGCTTCCCAAGATGCATTTCCGAAACTTGACTCATCCGAAACTTTCCATCCCATTCACTTTTTTGCATGTTCGTTGTTTTCGATTTAAAAACCTCTTTTTATTCTCTCTCTCTCCCGTCTCTTTCCCTTCATTGCGATTTATTAAACACCTTTTCTGTATGCATGCAAATCCTTGACTCTGCGCCTTAATTAAACATCAAGGAGCAATCGGCGGAACAGCCACTCGGTGACACACTCAGCCACAGACCCCAGGTGTCTCGCCGCTGCTTCCTTGCCAGTCTCTGCCCCCGTTTCATTGCCCCTTCGCTTCGCTTGACATATGCAAACGAAGTACACAAAAAACCAGTAAGGAAGGAGAATATGGCTATACCCTTTCAAGTGGATTGTTTCTACACAGTTTTAAGTGGGTTTTATTTTTGCATTCTATAATATTTCTATACGATAAATCTCTCCCTTCGTTATACTGCGTGTGGCACACAGAGACGTCTCCGCTAAAGGCTCTGCTGAGGTCGTAGATGCCTAATTCTTGCCCTCTATGAAACATCTGCTCCAAATAATCACACCCTCAGAGTGCCAGGGTATCCAACAAAAAATACCAAGAGAGTCCCAGAAAATGGAAAAGGAAAAGTGAACTGCGTAACTTTTTATGTAGCCCCACACACCCATGCCCCCGCCATGCAACACACCCACCTGCTGTGTTCGTCCGAATGAGTTGACACTGTTGTTTGTCTTTGTTGGCACAGTGAGGACCGTGACTGGGGAGGGGGATACGCAGAGTGCCACATCTGCCTTTTGGGACGTGGTTCAGGCTGTTAAGCAAAAGTCACGTTGGGCGCCAATCCCAAGGTTAAGTGGCAAACAAAACAAGTCCAAGTCGGAAGATAAACCCCAGAAAGGTACCAACAAAATACACTAATATATGTACATATACATACATACAAATGCCAGCTATCTGTTTACCACAAAAGTCGACAGATATTTTTACCTGAGACTGAAACCAAAACGAGATTAAAAGCCACCTCGAAATGCAAATTTCTCATCTGCTTTTGCGGTGATTAGATAATGGCATATTGGAAGGAGAAATTCGGGCGTTCAGGTGTGCATTTATGGGAGAACAGATTTCTGGCCACCTTTTCTACTGCCAATTTCCGTAGCTTGGGCACTCAACGTCTTACTTTTATCGAACAAATGGACAGGCATGGCTTGCCTCGCCTTCTAATGCAATTTCCTTCTCAGTTTCAATTCCTTATCTGCCATACGCGGAGTATCCATGGTGCACATCAAAAGGAAAGCGCCTCCGAATGCCGTCGAGTCATTTATTTTAATTGCCGATCGGTTCGAGAACCCTTTCACAAAAACGCCCCACGACGATCCCTGGGCCACAAACAGCGCGCTGTTCTAGATTTTCCTCAATTACCTCTGAAGCATTTCCCATTCCCCCCGCGACGCTTCGGCTGTTGCTTTTCACGCTGCGCAGCTCCTGCTCTTTTTCATGATTTGTGGCCGTTGCTCGCTTTTAATTATTGCGATTATTGTGGCAACAATTTACAGTTTTCGAATGTTGCAGCCAGCAGCGGCGAGCAGCCAAGAGCCAACGGCAAAGGCGTGTGGCATAGCCAGAGAGGGAGGGGAAATAATTTAGAGCAGAATGAATTGTCTGGAGAGCGGAGAGCAACGAGCAACGAGAAATTGCAACTTGATAATTATAATGAGCCAATAATGACGCTGACAGAGCCAACGGTGGACCCACAGACAGCCAGACAGAGCCACAGCCAGAGCCATGACAACCTTGTTCTCTGAGATCTGCGGATCCATTATAACCAGCCATAACTGAAATTCGATACGGGAAGTGGAGTGCAGAGAGCCAAGCCAATCCCATCGAGAGCCTCCGCGCAGAGATCGAGGCCAGAGTTGCGGTCTATAAAACCCCATTTCAGAGCACTCATTTGATCGACTTTTAGCCAAGTTTTTGCCTAGCAGAAAATATAACTATTGCACCAAGAAATATTTAAATAGAATTCCCCAAATGTTTCCACATATTTCCAAATGTGTTTTTAATGGCTCCACCATTTGTAGATACTTTTCTGTATTTTCTGCAACTAATTTTCTTGCTCTAAATAATTTCCTATGGCTGCAAAAAAAAAAAACAATTCTCAATTGTAGTTTTATCTTTCCAATTTTCCCTGTGATGAGTTGCGAACATTAGTTCAGGGTTATCTTTTCTTTTCTTTCTTTTCTATTTTGCAAGGGCACTCGCTCCGATTTCCCCGTGCCCCTCTGTTTGGGGCACGTGCTGCGTACAGACAGACAGACAGCCGTTGGAGCACTTGAGCGAAACATGTCGGAGAAAATTGCAACACGGACTTTTGGCTAATAGAATTTGAGCTCAATGTGTCAGTTGTTCATTCCGTCAGGAGGCAGCAAAGCAGCCATCAGCCAGCAAGCAGCAATAGCAGTAGCAACCCAAATAACATGCAACAAAATGTTGGCCAAAGCAAATGAAATGGAAAATTTCGCAGGTAAAACCAAACTTGTTTGCCGCCAAAGAGCAGGGCAGGCGGGTACTCCACCGCCTCCTGCTCTAAGGATGGTTTATTTCACTGCCGTTGGGAATGCCAAAAGTTGTACGTTCCGTGTGTCTCTCTTCTGGCTGCTTCAAATATTTAAACAAATTGTGTGTCGCTATATAAAGTGGGGATGAAGGAGCAGACAAATCTGTGGCATTGCCGATTGTGGCTATGCCACTAGTAAGAGCAGATTCTTACATGGTACAGGTATTTTGTGAAAGATTAAGCCAGAAGATGGTTCACTTGCATGAGATTCCATCTAATGAAATGGAGAATATATCTTGCTATCATTCTACAGGCATTTTCTAGCTCTTTGGCTTCTGGGAATTCAGGAGTTTCTTCTCCGCATTTTTTTGTACATTCTACTGCAAAATGCTGTAATTGAAAGAGATTTTAGTGGCAGATATATGTAGATAGTTTCTGTTTTAGAGAATTAACTCTTTTTCCCCTTTGTCACAGTCCAAGGGAAGCTGAGCTGCTTCTGCCCCTTTTCCGTATCTAGATATCAAAATATTTCCGCTGACTGCAGAGTATTTTTGTAAAATAATGAAATTACACACAGGAAAAAATAACACACCAGGAAAAGCGTTAGCCAAGTGTTCCTTCCCCCAATCGCCTCCTGCTGCCGCAATGCCAAAGATTTTGTGGGTCTGCAACAAAAGGACGTGACTGGGAGGCGGCTGTAGGGAGCGGCATCCACAGCGGCATTTGAGGATTTGGAGATACTCTCGTAGCTCGTAGTAGTAGTAGTAGGAGGAGCACAGAGTGTAGTGCATATTGTGCGGCTGTGGCTGTGCCACTGACACGTACTAACGAGCAACGCCTGACAGAGCGTCATCGTCCCGCTCGACGATGCTTAAAACTTAATTTGAAGCAACAAAAAGACGGGAGGAGCAGCTCTGAGAGCTCTGAGAGTTTGGGGCACGGGCACGGGCACAGTGCGCCATTATGCAATGCCATGTGGAAGGCTTATGTAATGAGTGGCGGAACTAAGAGACAGCGACCCCATATGAAATATCGCTGGAGAATATCGCAGCCTGTCAGCAGCCTGTCATCGCCATGGCTTACACACAGTGCAAGTGAGCGAGAGAAATGAGACAAGTACGAGCCCCCCAAAAGCCCAAAAGATGGGTCTCTGTGTGACCCATTTAGGCCCCATGGAAATGCCACAACTAATTATACAAAAATATTTCATTACACGAGTAATATATGGAATAACCGCAGCAGCCACAACTATTTTCGTAGAAGAATTTGTGCTGAATTCATACATTTATTCGTACTAAAATATCTATTGAAGAGTGCCATAAATATACTTATAGACAAGGTGCTAGATGGTCAGTCAAGGGCAAGTATAATTAATGAAATCTGACAGTTTTCTTGTAAGACACATAGTTTGATTGATGATTAATGGATATTTATCACACCCAAACAGGTAGAATTTACAAGGCCTTAAATTATATTTGTTCTTATATTGATAAGTCAGGCGTACACACCATTTGATAGACTTGCTTGGAAATCCAATATTGTGCAATCTCTGACTGGTTTTATGGATCATACATTGCAGGCACAAAGTACAGGTAGAGAAGTATTGGCACTCCCTAAGGCGGCAACACTTCCTTCGAAATATACTTTATAGCGTAATTAAACCAGAATTTAGGCAAACATCTGATAAGTAAAATTATTATTATATTATTATTATTTTATGGAGCATTCATGTGTTTTGCATTATAAAGATGTATTGCCCAACCTTGAAAGCGGTCTGACTATGCTTCATAGCTTAATTACAATGTACTTAATGGCATTATCTTTATATCTGCTACGTAGATCAGCTTACAGATCAAATCTGAAGTATAAAGCAGTATTGTCACTCCCTAATAACGTCGTGAACATGGCCTAATTTTCGTGCCTAATTTCCCCTGCGTTTATGCAAATACCTGATACCTTATCATCATACATATGTATATATATATAGAGTATACATATCTTTCATCCAAACTAAGATAAATTACAAGCAAAAAACGGCAGTAGAGTTAAACTTTGAAGCTGCACCAACGAATGATAAAATACATAATATAATAATATAAAATAATGGCAGATACCTTGGATCCCTAATGCATATGCCCAGGATCTTTTAAATATTTAATACAAAATTGGAATTTGTCGTGACAGCTGAGGATAGATGGAGAACACAAACCCCACTCAAACCCTCACAAAGTACATAAATAGACACATACATATTTACATACATACATACGTACATATGTACTAGCTAATGTCTGTATCAGTATCAAAGCGGGGACTGACTGCTAATTCAGTTACCCGTGAGGAAAGGAAAGGAACGGAAAATAACCGGCCTTGGGTTGAGGTCAGGTCCTGCACACGTGCGATCGACAGATGTACTCCGACAGCCCCACACACACACACACACACAACATATGGCGAGGGCGCGCTTTAAGTTATGGGAATTAGTTCCTGGAGTAGGCTGTGGCCCCATCCCATCCCATTCCACCCTTCGCTGCTGCTTTGCGTGTGCCACAAAAACCAAAGAGAAGGAAAAACTAAAACGCAAACGAAATAAAATATGTATGGCACGGTATTCGGGGGCAGAGTTGTTCAAGTGCGGGTTTTTAGTCGGAGAGTAGCGCAAATGTCCGTGTTAGCCACGCTCTCACACAGAAAGACACAAAAGAAAGAGCAAAGAAATGAGGCAAAAGCGAGAAAACGTGTGGCAAAGACAACATTTTCCTTTTTGGCCAAGCGCCAAAAAGCCGGGAAAAAAATATAAAGGCCACGGCATCAGGCCACGCCGAGCAGACGGGGGAGGATACAACCGAGAGAAGAGAAAAGCTCTCGGCATTTTGTATTATTTTGTAACAATATATATTACCATCCGCCGGCGTTGACAAACCAAATTCCACGGAAACTAAAGCACAGAATTTTATGATTTTATATATCCTACGAAGCATGGCCAGCGGCACGATAGGAGGAGGTGCCGCTGCCCCTCTGGAGAGGGGATTGCGACCAGGTAGTCATGTGTCTCCAAGTCTCCCCTGCTTGGAGTTTAAATGTTGACAATCTGTTTAACAAATCTGCCAGCAAAATGGAACAGATTGGCAAATACAATAGAAAAATCAATTTATAGCTTGGGGTGCCGCTCTTTTTTTTTTGGGACGGCGCAGCAAATTGTGGAAGGTCAAGGATGGTTGGTTTGAGCCGAAATTAAGAAGAAGTTTTTTGGTTTGGACGAAGAAAAACGATAAAATGAAGAAAACTTAAAAGAAGTTTCAGTAGAAGTCTGGGATCGTATTAAATGTAAAGCAAAAAAGTTTCAAATGGTATTGACAGCAGAAACGTTGAATAAAAACTACAGAATTTTACAGACAATTGTTGGAAATTAGGGGAATACAAACTGTCGTTGTGTCTTGCCTCTAAAGGTTTATGTTCTAAAAAAATACCCTGCTGTGGAGGGGGTTACATTCCTTCCTCTTTCAAATGGCGTATCCCTTACAAAGCTTCTTAAAAATTAGTCCAAATTAATTAAATTATTTTCCATTACAATAAAACTGTTTTGATAAAAGAGCAATGGAATTTGAAGCTCTGGAGGAGCCTGAAAACATAAAAGGCATTCTCTGTCCCAGTGCCAGGCCCAATCCAAGTCCCAGAAGGTATTCATTCCACCTCCCACTGGGTCCCCACGCTCCCTTCTCATCCGCGAGCAAAGCACTTCCTTGAGATTGAGAGCAGAGTTTCCATAGCATCCATCGCGTTCTGTTTTTGCCTGCTCTTGCGTCCGTCCGTCCCTCTGTCTGTCGTTTTTTGTCGTTTATTAATTTAACAAGTGCTTGCCCATTTGCTTTTTAATGAACATGGCGACACACTTTTGTGTGTCACTGTGTGTGTGTGATGCCGGGGAGAGTGACGCGAACAGACTACAAACGAACGGAACGCCCCGCCCCTTCTTCCACTGAAGTTCTTCTATATCTTTATGCTTTTTGAGCATAAGTATGTACATATACCATATATCTATGTGCATGTACATATGTACGTATGTATGCAAAGGCAGTGGAGACACGGCGAGGGGATAGAAAAAATTAACAGCAAGCATAAAGAGGAATGGGCATATAAATATCTAGAGCCGTTACAACGGAAGTTTTCCAATGTGTTTGTTGTGCTTTTTGCCATTGTTGTGTTTGGATGGATGCCCAGTGATCATTGGGGGATTGTATGGATGCAACATGAAGTTGGAAACTTCGATCAAGAGATACTTCCATACATAGCTGACATTTTTCTTTTTTGGCATGCAAAATTAAAATAATTCTTAGTTTTAGATTTAAGAGCTAGTTCCAATTTGTACAACACAAATGTGATATTAATTTTGATCACATAATTTACTTTGTAAGAAATATAATTCAATGGGTATTGGTTTAGTCGCAATATCAGCCAGAATCTCGCTCATGATTGTTGTGTTGTGCCCCCCGTTTGATGCTCTTTCTGTTTGATGTAAGCGGATACACACAACGAGTGCAAAAACATCTAAACAACAATGGAAAACGAGCGCGGCATGACAATCTTTAAAGTTGGTAATAGGAAAGCAGCAGCAGCAGCGGCAGCAAAAGCTACAGCAGCAGCAGTAAAAGCTACAGCTACATAGAAGATAAAAAAAAAACGAACCGGACCACACATACCGCACTCTCGAGGCTTTGGAAAATGGAAAAATTAAAAACAAAGACAGCCACAGAGACGGAGACAGAGCCAGCAAGAAGATTTCACATGGCTGCTGTGGCTGCTACTCCTTCGCATCAGCATAACCCAGTTTAAAGCTCGAGTTAAATTGTGATTAACTGCAGAAGAGACAACAGACACCAGACAGCAGACAGCAGGGCAACAGACGGCACTCAGAAGTCGTACGAGAGTACAAGAGTGTGAACGGAATTTAATGAGCCCGGGCCTAAAACGAAGAGCCCCAAAAGAGAAAGTCCCGCTCCCTCGCTCCCTCGTTCGCTCACTGACTGACTGACTGACTGCCTGACTGATTGGAGGGATAAGGTAACTGCAGTTGAAGGCAGAGGCAAAGGCAGAGGCCAGAGGCAAAGGCAGAGGCAAAGGCAGAGGTAGAAATGCGTGTCATGACTAGAAACAATTTATAATGCGGCCTGCAGTTGGCCTGGCTTTCAATCGAAACTGGGGCCTTCGCCTCCGCCTTCTTCTATTTTTTCCCTTCACTGCCTCAGACTCCGCTCCACTCCACTCCACTTCACTCAATCATTAACAGTCATGGACGCTCAAATTGCCCAGCCATTGAGAGACTTGGAACTCCCTACCCTCCAACAACGGATGGGAAACTTTCGCGCATAAATTAGGCTAATATATCTCCTACCCAAAAGGTACGAGAGCCCGAGCGGCAAAAATAGTGCAGCCAACAGATTACAGTCTTTAACAGCGTCTTTTGGGCGGCTGCAGGGGCATCTAGGGGGAGGGTGGAGGCTGCTGCCAGTGGGGGAGGTCAGGATCTGTACCTTGTGCTAATGATAGCCACAAAGCTGTCAAAGAACAGCGAGGCACGAAGGAAGGGGAGGGCAGGAGAGAAAAAGAGAACTGGAGAGTGCAGAGCATCTGGGATTTGGTGGTAATTTAGATTGGTAGCTCTATGAAATGAGTGCCTCCAGGGGGCAGGCAGACAGGCAGCAGTCTTAGAGCGCCTTTTCTTGCCTTTAATGTGTCTACAGAAACCAGAGGAAGTTTTTTTTTTTGGACGCTAGAAAGAGCTTTCGGGGTCAGAGCAGAGTGTATTAGCTCAAGCTCCAAGAGAATGTTGCAAAAAAAAAAAATAAAAACAGAGTGCAAAAATTAGGTGATATTCCATAACGATGATGGCTTATGGAGAGAGATTATAGAGGCAGAGATATACGTATTTGAAGATTATATGCCTTGCCCAAGCCAAAATTCTGAATAAGAAACAGCTCCAATGAGGCCTCAGAAACCAGAAACCTTTGCCCAAGCGCTCTAACATTCAAATGGAGTGCAAGGAACACCTTTTGGGTCCTTCACTGGAAGGTTATCTGTAATCTAAGGCCCTTGGAAGCACCTAAGGTCCATGCACCTTCTGTGCTCTACACACATTGTTCAATTATTGCATTTAGTTTGTGGCAAGAGTATAATTCAGCCAGAGGCCATAAATCTTTGAGCAACTTGCTCGACCTTCCCTTCCTTCATTCCTTCCTTCCTAGCATCCGCCTGCCTGCTGCAGTCTCTTGTTTTAACTATGGTTATAGGAAACGGAACAATTTACCCAGGGGGCAAACAGAGAAAATGTTCTTATGCAATCAAAGCACTTCACTACGCTTCACTTGCTCCGACAACAGCTCTCGCTCTCTCGCTCTCTCTCTCTCTTCCTCTCGGCGAGGCTCAACTACGGCTCGACTCTTACTTACGTAAAATTCAGTCGAAAGCCTGCCACAGGAGACGCCCACATGGCGGACAGAACAGAACAGGACATCCCATCCCTGCACCTTATCCCCCACCCACTCAGACAATGTCGATTCGGATTTTTTGTTTCTTTTTTTCTCCTTTCGCCCGACAGCAAGGATCATTTAAAAAGTAGCAGAGCTAGCAAAAACTTGCTCCACATGCATAAATAAATGGCCACAGACTCGACTTAAAATGGTACAACAACAGCAGGAGCGGCAGCGGGAGCGGGAGTCGTGTGGCAAGCAGGGGTTTATAGGGCCGGATGGGATGTGTCCGTGTGTGTGTGTGTGTGTCTGTGGGTGGGTGTAACCCGACTGCAGCGGACTTCCGACAGCAGAACCTCCTGCACAACACAGCACAAGCTCCGCCAACACTGGGCTTTAGTTACCAAAAACGAAACTGAAGACAGGAAATTCGTTTCGCGCTGGATACACGTTGGCTCCTTAAAAACTAAAACAGAGGAGAAAAATACTCGTGTAAAGCATAAAACAACAACAACAACAAAAAATGGTGCTTAGCAAAAATGTTACGGAAATATGGAGGCAGAGGCAGGGTACGGACAGGGAGAGGATTATTTAGAGCCTCTCCCACCCGAAATAGAGTCAAGGAAAAAACTGAAATAGAAAAAGTTTCCAATCGAAATAAGTGCAAACTGTTTATGCAGCAAAACATTTTTATTGTATACAAAGATGTGAAGGGGAGCAGGGATTGGGGGAAAGAGTTGATCGATGGGAATCAATGCGTATAATCAACGGCTAATTGGTTGTTAAATTCCCAAATAATCCCCAAATTAGGCCGCAGCGTGATTTATTTTCGCGTTTTTAGCCATATGGAAGCCACATGGCAGGACAGTAAAAAGATTATTTATTAGCGTACGAAATTAGATAGTATTACAGCATGTAATAAATTTTAGTTAAACAACGAAAAATTAATGGTGCAAAAATGTAATTATTTTACACAAAATGAAATTTTTGGTGGAAAGATTAAGCTGACTACCTGGCCACTGCTACAGCTTTCTGCTGCGAAAGTCTATTAAATTTCATACCCGTCATAGTCATAAACGTATGCTAGTTACATGGCAGTTAATTAGCGTATAGTTAGACACCATTCGGGCATTATTTTCCATGAATGAGAATCATCGTTAATTTTCCGATGCGCTTCCGACTTGACTACTTCCCTGCGAATCTTCTAAGGAACCGAAACGACAGTTCTGCTGCTGTTTTTATGGCCCATAAAGTCTTACCTAACCGAAACCCAATTGAAAAACTTTCCCAGAGGCCCCCCACAGTTAACCGACTTTAAAAACGAGAATAAAAACTATCAATTTCCTCAAACAGAGAGCCCCCTACCACAGAAAGACGCCGCTACAGAGAGATGATAAACGATGCAAACAACTTTTGAGAGAGTGAAAATTGTTCGAGTTGGAGGCAGCCGCAGAAAAGCAGAAAAGTTCCGGCTTTGGCTTAGATAGATTCAAAAGAAAACTTTACTTTGCAACTCTCTGCGAAAATTCACACAATTATTAAAAGAAAAGATCACGGGGGAAAAAACGCAAAACAAACAGAAAGAAAGAAATACAAATACAGACAGAGACAGAAGGAAAAGCACTCGCTTGGGACACAATGACACTGACGATTGCAATTTTCCCGCTAAAAATTTCCACAGAAAAGAAATTAAAGACTTTCTACGCCGCTTCGTTCTCTCTCTCTCAATCTGCAATTAAAAGCCAGCGCAAGGTAGGAGATTGAGCAGAAAAGAAAAACAAAACTGCACCGCTTTTTGCCACTCATTAAAAGTAAAACAAAATACTTTTACTATCGAGTGGATGATGGGTGGAGTGTAGTGGGTGGGTGTTGTATTTTCCTCACGAACTCACGTGTTCATGAATCGAATGGCAAAAGTGGAAGCAGCTTTGGTCAAACCTTAGAAAAAGGGAAAACGAAACCGAAACGAAAACGAAAAGGAAAACCAATGAAACTTCAGGAAATGGGGTTCAAAAGGAAATGTATCCTGCAAGTTTTACGAGTCTGGGGATTGCAGTTGCAACTTTGATCACAAAGTAATTACACTCAGAGAAATGTTTGCCCATATTTAAATTTAAATTTAAAAAGTACAAACTGTGAAATTAAAAAGAAAACACTTTGATTTTTAATGCAGAAAATATTTAATCTAAATATGAAAAACTTTAAAATTTATTTAAATATTGAATTTATCTATGAATTCGAGCGGCTAAAACTTATAAATTCCATTTCCGTTTCACGTCTAAAAAATGCATACAAAATTCCTAAAAACAAACTTTAAAACAAAACAGAAACAGAAACATGGTGTCTGTCGTCTACTGTTTTTCCGCCAAATTACATATTTATAAAATCACACCCGAAAGCAGGAGTTGAGTGCCAGTGGGGGGATGTTCTGGCCATATAGTTCTAGGTGTGAAAATGGCATCCACACAGCGTGGCAAAGGGCTAAGGTCAGCAGCAGCACAGTTTGTGGAGAGTTTTATGGATTCATAGTGGAATCACGGGACACAACGAAAAAGTTGTTAAATATCTGTTTTTATGGGTGTTGTTTTTTTCGTTTGTTTTTGGTTTAGTTTAATTAAGGCCATGGCTGGCAGAAGAAAGTTTCAAGGATGTTTCTTACGCAGAATGGAGATAAAATATAGAAAATCTAATCTTTCCAATTGTTTCCTCTCTGTTTTTTTTAACCTTTCCATTCTTAGATCCATCTTATAGCAATTTAATTTCCTGGATTAAAACACCTGTTAACCGCTGCATGTTTTCCATATCATTTTGCAATCATTAATTGGAAATCCTCTTTTTGTAGACACATTAGATAATGTGCCAACACTTCTTTTTCATTTCGGCATTACCACACTCCAAAACCAATCCAATCGACGTCCGTTTGGGTATTTTTAAACGCTGACGGAAAAAAAAAACAAAACTATCTAAACGATACTCACAGAATGAATGGCTGAAGAAGTACGAATATCTCTATTCATTCCGTCGTCTGTGAGCCAGAACTTCGATCAGCCTTGAGGAGAACTATTTGGTTGCTTGTATTTTTTGTTGTTCACTTTTCAGATTCCGTTTCTGTTTCTTGCCGGCTGTTTTTATTTTTTTGCTGCACAATTACCAGGCAGAATTTATGGTCGGAGCGTTGCGGTGTAAATCTTTAAGTAGTCGTGGCAGTAGCCCATACCCATACCCATGCCGCATTCCCTCATAGACAAGGTTCGCATCGCCTAATGCGATTTGGCCCTCCACTTCTTCGGGCTGGGGGGGCGACAGACAGACCTCACTGCAGCTTTATGACATTCGTTTTGGTTGTGGTTTTGGGACTGGCTGGTCGAGTGGAGTGCAGACTGTAGACCCTCTTCCATCTATGGTTCATCAATTTGCGGTGCGTTTCGGGGCATCAGAGGCTGCCACTGCCACTGCGACTGCCACTGCCACTGCAACTGTGGCATCGTTAGCTGCATTAGACGGATCGATGCCATTGATCGATGGGCCTGCTTTCAGCCACTAAATCATTGTAATTTTCACACGCTCCCAGAGAACAAGGGGGAACCACTCCACAGAGTTATTAGAAGAGTCTGCGGCTCCGGCTCTGGCTCTAGCTCTAGCTCCCCGAAGCGTTGAAGATTGGACTGGGCCTTTGTTCTGGTTTTTATGAGGGGTAAATGTTTATGGCTGCAGCAAAGTTATATTTATTTTGCAGAAAAAAAGAATAAGAGCTACAGCGCAGCGGCTTATGATTGGGGTTTGACTTATTTGAAGACTTTTTATGGTTTGAAGTTTGATTTTAAAATAAAGACATAATTTGTTGCTACTTTTAATATTTTTCTCTATAATATTTGGAGTATTTTCTAAGAGTTAAACCTTGGGAAATATTTAATTCCAATCATTTTTTAAGTAAATTTTATTTCCAACTAATTTTTAAGACGTCGCCTTTGACTAAAAGATTTAATGTTTATTTGCAAAACTATTAAATGCACAACATATTGCAGGTCCCACCATGCATGGCACCGACTGTTGGAGTCCAACTGGTTTTCTAGCTTAACTGGTTTCCAGCCAAATTTCTATACTTATCATTATTATGTGCCATTATCATCCATCCAAAGCCTCATCAAACTTCCCCCCAATATCATAAAAACCAAGCAAAAAATAAATAAAACCCAAAACAACCAAAACGCAGTCGTCTTGTGGCCATGTTTTTTTTTTAGAAATTATTTGTACGCCCAAACACCAAACACCGAAAAGCGAAACTTCAAGTACGAGCGAGCAGCTGGTGTTGCGGCTGGAGAAAGAGGTACGAAAAAAATCAATCACTTTCACTGCCGGCCAGCCAGGCCAAAGAGAGTTTTGTCATAGTCGCAGAGGAGTCCATTCGGATTTGGCTTTGGCTTTGGGTCTGGTCGGGCTCTCTCTCTCTCTGTCTCAGTGTTTGTGTGTCTCTTGGCCTGGTCTTGCGTTGCCGACAATTTTTTTATTGCTGCTTTTCACCCATTTACGCCACAAAACCGATCTCTACCACGTACCACAAACAGAAAACAAACAAAAATAATAATAAAAAAACCAAGTAAAAGAAGTCTAGTTTTTGAATCGTTTCTATGCTCACTGGCTATTCCAATTACAGGCTTAATTTAAATGTATAGTACCCGCCTCTGGTTAGGGTATATAGCGTAAAAGAAGGTTTATCTCAACCCACAGCCGAAACCCGTTTCGCTTTTTATTTCGAATGCAAAAGGCAAGACAAAGTCAGAGGCAGAGACACAGACAAGAGACACAGACACCCGCACCGCACTGAGAGCCTCTGGAAAATTATGCTACTTGAACGTTCACTGAACCCACGATCGCTCTATCTACGAACGCTATATACTCGTACTTACATACATATGTATATATTTATATATCTCTTCCCTCTCCTTAGGCGGCGGCTGCTGCTGTATCTCTGCCGGTTTCTGGTTTATTGTCAAAGCTGTCAAGTCAAAAGTTCACAAGCGAAAAAATGTTAAACAGGCCACAGCCAACAGAATGGAGGGGGCTTCGTCGTCTATGGTGCAATAATCGCCTCAGAACGCTGCGAAAGAAGTTTTCGGGGGGTCTTGACATCTAGCGGGTAGTCTCTTTCTGGCATTGGCCCCGCTCTAAAACGCAGCTGAGAAAAGTTTTCGACTTAATGGCCACTTTGCTCATTATAAGCCAACTAACGGCCGACCGAGCGGGGCCCAAACTCTTTGTGGTTTCTGCGGTATTTACGGCTTGGCTTTTCCCGCTGCAGTTTCTATGGCAAAAGGCAAAAGAAGGAGGAGCCCCTTCCATTGTGTGTGGCAGCCTGTGGCCTGTGGGTGACTTTCAATTTTCACAAAATTTTAATCTACTTCAAGCCGGAAAAGCCGCTCAAAGTTAGCGGCCACAAAAACCAGAGCAGTGTCGCTGTGTCGTGCAACTAAATGGAATATAAGGCCCAGATGGTGCGGGCTAGTTTTGATTAAAGCCGGCGGTTAAACTAACTAAAAGATTAGCAAACAAACCAACAAGAATGTCTACTGTAAAATTGGTTTTTCTTTAATAAAGTTCATTGCAGTAGTTGTGTATTATTTCCTTGAATAAAATATATAAAAATAAAACTTTGATTCCGCATATAAACCGAAGAAAAACCTCCTCCATTTACCATTCCATTTAATTAGCCGCACATTCGCTTCCTTATCGCCCCCATGAAAAATCACATAAAAATAATGTGTGATTTATAAATAAAATGCCTATTTGGCATTAAATTTAAGAGCCTGGGCCAGAGGTTTGGTTTCTGTGTGCTGTGGTAAGTTCTGGGCACACCCATCCAGAGCCCAGAGCTGCGAGAGCTGCCAGAGCCAGCCGACAGTCCCGTAGCCCAATCGACAATTAGAAGCCCAGTTAGCGGGACGCTTAGAGAGCGAAGTGTTTGAGCGAGTGACTCAGCCAACACTCAGGCCTCACCACAAAGCGCGCACTGACCCAAATTGTGGCCAAAAAGAGTGTGTAAACAGGGGACAGCGGAAGGTTGGAGGCAGGAGATGTTAGGGCCATAAATCCAAGTTCTGGACAACATTTCCGGAATTGTGATGCATTTCACTCTGAGGCTTGGAACTGTGGCAAGGCTTTTGCGTTAATAGAGTGTGAAAGAATGTTGGGCTGCTGTTGCTGCTGTTGCAACCGGAGAAGAGCCAAGCCAGCAATTAAGTGCGAGACGAAGCTTAAGTGCCCTTTCTAGAGCTACTTACTGGCATCTCTCTCGTGAAAATGGTCAAGAATAACGAGAAAATAACTTGATTTAAGTGGAATCAGTAGTGGAAAAATGGTAAGAAATTGGGAAAAGGCAGCGGTGGAAACAGGGAGCTGCCTACGAAATAAGAATGATTTTGATTTATTTCAGAATAAATAATGAAGTTTTCATTTGGTTTTCTATCCCTCAAGGGAAACCTTATCAACTTGAATGGAATTTGGTAGGATATTTGGGCTACAAAAGATGAGAAGACAACTGGTACATACCCCTCCATGCATAAGGGTAAAATATATAACAAAAGGGGCCACAGACAGAGCAGGCTAAAAGAGCTAAAAGGAATTCCGCAAGCTCTATTTTCAAGTGTCTGTTAATTTACTTTACTGGCCAGCCAACACTTCTTCTTCCGTCTTAAGTTACTCGGCAGCTCATGTTCATGTTGATGATTTAGTGTGTTAATTGTTTTTCCACAGAACTGAGAAAGGAAAGCACAAGCCAGTGGAGCAAACATCCATTAAGGGAAATCCAGCATTTTCCTTTTGACATTTACAAGCACCGGGATGGGACATATGGAGAGAGTGCGGCCCATAAATGACATCTCCATCGATTCGGGTTTCTATTTATTTTTATTGAACCGAAATTCTGTGTACAAAAATGTCAGTTTGTCTCTCGATTTGATTGAAATTTGTTTAGTAGGGTAAATCTTTTGCATAACATTGACACAATCCGCTGGCAAAGCCACACAAAAGCCAAAACCAATACATAGTATCCCCAATGTCCCTATAGAGAAAGAGAGAGAGAGAGAGAGAGAGAGACAGAGAGAGAGATAGAGACAGCTACAGCTGGAGGTGGAGGACCATTGGCAGTTCTAAATGTAATCGAAACCACAAAGCCAGCAGCAGCTGCAGAGTGTAGGCAGTGGTGGGCAGGGCATTGTAGGACCGGACCCACCATCACATCAATCAAATACATTTTCCTTTTCTGTTTGCTTGGCCAGAGATTGTTCTATACACTAATTTTATCGATTACTGTCCTCTCCTCCGTTTTTGGTTTTGGTTTTTGTTGTTGCTTGTTTGTTTGGCTTACATTTTAAATGGGAAATTATGTAAATGAAACTTTTGTGGGATAGGGAAATGCTCAGAAGGGATTCGATTTCGTTGACTATTGCCAGAGGATTTGCTTAGCGCTCTCTCTTTCACTCTGTGTGAGTGTGGCGAAAGGGTTTTCCACTCTGCCAAATGTCAATAGCTGGGAGGAGCAGGATTTCCATTTTGCATTTAATGGTGATGCAATGAAACCTGAGTCGCCACAAAGTAAAAAACCTCAAAAGAACAAGTGTTCAAACAGCAATAATCACTCAAAACCTTTGGCGATCGATGAGTTTTGCTACCAATATTCGTAATTGCTGATTGAGACTTATGAGAAAATAAATGGGGGGAAGAGAACAACAATGTCGTGTGCCTTTTGGAATACAAAATGTGCCCCAAAAGATTACTTAATTACTTAAAAGTTCTTTTGCTTTGAGCACTACGCAAATATTGGGTTTATTTCCAAGTATTTTTCGAGTGGAAATGGAAGCAGACTCTAAGCAATCACTTGAGAGTAAACAAGACGGGAATACCGTTGATAAGGCAGTTTACGTCATACATATATCCGCTTGGCGTAACCCAGTAAGTCCGTAATCCCCCCAGCCACACACTGCCTCTAAATTATGTGTGTAGTTATCTTGTTTAAAAGAGCTCTGCTAAGCTCTAAGACCTATTGCCGCAATAAAACTCACAGATAGGCGCATGTCAGGAAGCCCACAAATGGTATGGCAGCAGAGATACATTTTATCAATTGATTCATTCAGCGAGAATATTACTATCAAATAATAAATAAATCAGAGTTTGTAATTAGCGATAATGGCATGGAAACCACTTCTAAATCAATTTTATAGAGCTTCTAAATTGGTCTGTGATAAATAGTTTATAAATTATTTCAGATTAAACAAAGTTCCGCAACATTTTGATAAGCATTCAAGGGTTCCCAAATTCTCAGAAAATAGCCGTACGATAAGCGGAATAATCCAACTACAAGTTGACCAAGTCCCAGTCAAACACGACACAACAATATAGTACATATGTGCGAGTGTATGCATCAGTAATTATCGCAAAAGGCGAGAGCCTTGGCCTGCTCCAAGATAAATGAAATGTAGATGAGAGAAACACACAAAGAAATTGTAGGAGCAATGCTAATGTTTTAGTGGCAAGATAAATCCCCAAGCAAAGCGACTGCAGTTTCAGTTTCTCTATTGTTTCGCTTATCACGAACTTGGACAGCGCATAAACGCGTCACGACACTTCGACCAGGCGCCCAAATACGCCTGTTATCTATCGCCTTTCACTTTCTATAGCATCCCTCGCTTCTCCCATTTACATATGTGGCGTGGAGCACTCACCTTTGATCCTCCAGCAGTTTCTCGGCCTGCGCCAGGCGCAGCCGCACCGTCTTCATGCTTTGGATGGGGAAGAGGCGACAGAAGCGCGTGAGGAAGGTGGGCCGCCAGCAGAAGCGCGGATACTCGCGACAGACGTCCCACAGTCTGGTGTTGTGCTCGAAGAGATATGTGTGCGTCTTCCCGAAGTTCAGATAGTCCGTCATGTCGGCATAGTCGCAGTTGAGGAGATTCTTCAGATTCTGCACGGCCAGATCCTGGTCGTCGGGATCGCGGACCTGCTTGATGCCAAAGTCGAGCAGCGGCTCGTAGTGGTAGTAGTTGCCCGGAATGGAGTTGAGAATGTCCCCCAGGAAGGTGGAGCCCGACCGCCAGGAGGTGATCACCACGCTGCGGACGGGTGTGCCGTTTGTCGCGGGCGTCATGTCGCTGAGGCGCTCGGCCCCGCCGCGCGGATACTCAAAGTTCTCCATCTCGGTGAGGATGCGCGACCGTTGAGCCGACAGGACATCCACTATAGTAGCTGTCAGGTTGTAGACGACAGTCTGCGAGGGCTGCTGCTGCTGCATCTGCTGCTGCAGGCGCTCGTAGAAGGAGTTGCGGCCCAGGGAGTTGGAGGGACCACCATCGACGCCATAGGCGGCCGCCTGGCTGAGCGCGGCAGCCGCTGCCGCCGGGCCGCCGCCCGATCCCTGGTTGAAGGGCGTCGTGAGGGGTCGATGCTGGGTGGTGGCTATCAGCAGCAGGATGCACAGACTGCCCACGCCACAGATGCCAATGAGATTCGCCCGCCGCGACATTCGGCTGCGTCGACGCTTCGAGTTCAAACTGACGCGCTGCTTAGAGCGTGTCCTGCCAGGATCGACGGTGGTATCACTAGCGTTGAGTAGCGCACACGACTCCAAGTCCGCATCCAGTTCCGCTGTGCTCATTTGTGGCTGTTAATGCTCCACTAATTGCTGGCAATGTAACACTTTTGCACTGCACTCTTGGCTATTGGCTAACACATTCCCGCTGACACGCTCGCACACATACCGCGCCACCACTTAGCTGGAGGACATTGCAATTGTTATTGTTGCAGACGCGTTTATTGTGTTTTTACGCGCTTATTCACAAATGTTTCCGTTGTACGCGTCCGGTCGGGTCCAAATTTTTTTAGTGATGCACGTTTTTCGATACCTTGCGGCGATTACATTAAAAAATCCGATAGCAGCGGCAGAGAGCTTGAGCTCAGTTTTGCGTTCAATTGTGAGTTTCGAGAGAGCCAAAGCTGCACCCGTCCACCTTGCACTCCATGCGCTGCTGCCGCCATTTATCGATTCACAAATTCAAAAGTTGCTATTAATAAAAATCAACTTTTAACTTAAGATGCTTGTATTAAATTAACATCTTCAACGATTTCCTCAATAAATTCAAATTCTTATTCGCCTACAACATCTGGTTACCTCGATAATACTGTTGGGCGCAGAAATTTCCAGATGTGAAATTCAAGCCTTGTCTTGCAACGGCTGAAAGGTCTCGGGAAAGAAGCTTTCGAAGTCAGTGATGAGACGATAGCCCCACATGTTCATGGTCTCCTTGCAGACACTCTGAACGGCTTTTATGTCCTCGTGCTTCATTTTGTACATCCAATCGAATGCCGGCTCATTGGCATGCCGCCAGGGAAACTCCCAGCCATCGCCCTCACGGTGAGCACTGCGTGGATGGATGCCGCGGATCACCTCCTTGGACCGCTTCATTGGCAGGCCGTAAAAGTTGAAAATATTCTGCACGGTCTCTTCGGGACTGTTGGCAAGGTCTTCGTATCGCGCCATTCTGTTGGACATTATGTTTTAAATTTTTAATTGCTTTAAGTTGGTTTAATAATAGCAGACATACCCAAAGCGATGCGGATAACGCTTCAGAAGACGCATGGCCGTGTCATAATCACTGGCCATATCACTGCACAGATTCGCCGGCTCGCAGTCCGGACTGTTGGTGCACCAAGCGCTGTTGGAGCGTGAGTACATTGTGCCGCGGGGATCGCGGATCAGCAACAGGATCTTGATATTGAGACTGTGGGGGCAGGAAGCAGAAGAACAGTAAGGAATGCACAAGAACTGTATTGCAAGGTAGTATACTCACTCCTCTCGATCCAGCAGGTCATGCAGAAACTCGAGCCTCAGATTGTACACGGCCATGTTGAGGAACGGATGGATCTTGCAGATATCGGACATGATTTTGGGGTCCCAGCAGACCTCCTTCGGATAGATGAGGCTGTTCTTCCACTGCACGCCATAGAAGCGCTGGAAAGTGGACGATTGCATGCCCCAGCTGAGCATCGGCGCCGACTTGTTGTAGTCGCACTTGAACAGCGCCGCAATCTCCTCCAGCGCCTCCTCGTGCTTCTGCGCCGCATTCATGCGGCTCTGATAGGCAATCAGTGGGGCATAGTGCTGATAGCAGCCCGGCTGAAAGGACAAGTTATCCAGCAGCTTCAGCGCACCGGAGCCCCGGAATGTGACCAGCAGCGAGCGAATCGGCTCACCGCCCGTCTCCAGCGTATATCTGGTCAAGTTGCCCAGGTGACGGGTCTTGTAGGCGAGCATCGACCGTTGCAGGGTCACCGGATCGGGCATCAGCAGGGGCAACAGCAGGAATATGAACACGGCATACGACACATAGATGCCAAAGCAGATGCAGGTAAATTTTGTGCTACGCGTCAATTGAACCATGTTCGAAAACTACAAATTTTATTTGCTAAACGGAAAAATTTGGTATAAATCTCAAAATCTGTTGCTGGTTTAGTGTTCTCACGAATGATTTACGTCGAATACTAAATGAAATGAACGCCTGGAGAAGAGTCAACTGTGATCTCAGACATATTTCTCTCAGACCCAGATCTGACTGTCACACAACTCAGTAATGATTACAAAAAAATGCTCAAGCAAGGTCCTGCCTGGAATATCATCCAATATCTGAGAAATCCCTTCACAAATATACAATCAAGAACAGATTAACGAAAAGAAACAAATGTATGCGATGGCATCATAGTACTTAACTTTAGCTTTAGACGACAAATATCTGAACGTATTGCACCCAATAATCTAGCTCTACAACATATATTTATGTTGAAATAACTGCACAGTCGTTGGCACTGGCAGCTATTAAAATAACTATTCAAATCTCACGTAAGACAATTCCTTAATTCAATGGTAACATCCAAAACTTTATTGGAATATCAGTTGTATCAGTTGTAGCTCGGTATATATATATGTGTGTATTTTATATACGTAATTTTAATAGTTAATTATATAGTAAATTGGTATTATTAAAACTCTAGAACACTAATATTGCTAAATTATAATACGTAAATGTTCTTCATTCAAATATGTATGTATATAAGTAATATTGTATATAATATTTCCAATATGCTGCTGCTGCGAATCAGAGTGCAATTCTTTCGGAAAAATAATCGAAAAGGATATGGGGGACTAGACAAGCGCACAGATGTGATTGAGATTTTGATAAATAAAAAATTAATTCCGATTCACAGCCAGCAGCAGCACACTGGACGTGGCTCCGAGTAAATTTTGTAAAATTTCTATGGGATTTCTGGCACTGCACAAAATCGAACCTGTATTTTGAGTCCAATACGTATAACTGGTAGTTAAGTCTGTTAATGTAGCTTAGTCTGTGTGTTTTCGCCAAGGCAAGGGATGATTCTGGTTGATGAAGTGGGAGAAGTTAGGGAGAGAATCTCAATGCCCCAAAACAACTTTATTATCTGCGAGTTAAGCTCATAGAGATGCGAGTTTCGGCCAGCTAAGTTTAGCTGCTGGTAATGCCTAGTGAAAATGGAATATTTGTGAAGATAAAAAGCTTATTAAATGACACAGTCTACTGCTGATCTGAAGTCCATACATAAGGATACTTATGAATCAACTAAGGAACAACTCGATGGTGGTCCCCCCAACATAGCCCAGGATCATGGATTGTGCCTTGGCAGCTCTGCACCACCACCAACTTTAAAGTACTTACGCTTGTGGGGTGTGGTGGGTGTGGGGTGTAATTAATACTAGCAGTTAATACCATAAGCGACAATCGAATTTATCCTCAGTCGCTATTGCCTTCGGTCTCATCGTCCAGCAGCAAGCTTGTCGAACCATAGCTACGGAGTCTGCAAGCACAAAACACGGAAATTAATTACTTCATTCCACGGTAAAAGAGGGGAATAAATACTACCAAAATAATACCACAAATGAAAATAGTTAGTAAAAGATGCGAAGATGAGAACTGGGTTCCGTGCGGCTCACCTCATCGTCGGATACCTTGAGACCATCCAGATTGATACTGTTCCTGGCATAGCCCTGCTCCTTCTCGTGCGCCTCGTACAGCTGCCGGTTCATCTCGTCCTTGCTGGACGCCATCGATGGATTGCCCCCATTGGTCATGCACTTCAGGGGCAGCACGAGATTGGAGCGATTGGCGCTGCTGCAGTTGCTGCTGCTCCCGGCACTGCCGTATCGGCCATGTCCGTTGCCCGACCGCTGCCTCTGGTGGTGGTGGTGCGAGCCATGGGGATTGTCGAACTTCTGCTTGGCCCGCTCAAACTCCAGATTCCGCGACTTTGACTCGAAGATGTTCTCCTCCAGATGCGTGGGCTTGGCATCGTAGAAGGCCGCTGCTGCCGCCGCCGCAGCTGCGGCCGAGGCAGCTGCACTGCTCTGCTGCTGCTGCAGCAGCGTTCGCTCCGTGTGACTGGAACGCTTCACAGAAGCCGCATGATGGACAGCCGCATCGCTGCCATTGTGGGAGCTGCGCATTCCCGCCTGCGAATCATCGAAGATCTGGCGCAGATCATTGATATTCGGCAGACAATCGTTGGGCAGCTCTACGGCTATTTTGTTTCTCAACTGAACGCCACCCATGCCGCGCAGCTGCGGACTGGGGGCTCGTCTTTTCGTTTAGTTACGAGTTGTTACGTGGGGGGAGTGGTTAGGAGTGGATTAGCAGGCAGGCACCAGCACCAATGAAAAGTTAGTTTTAGTGGTTTAGTTTAGTTTAGTTTAGGAGGGTAAAGACTAGGGTACTAATATGTACAATGGAAATACTTGTGCGAGTCTCACCTGTTTTGTAGATGTTGGATTTGCACCTGAAAGCCCTCCGTCTGGCCCACTAGTTCATCGTTGGAGCGCTGCAGACGCCGCACCTGATTCACCGCCGAGTCCAGTTCATCCTCGGCGCCCGCTAGTTCGCGCTTCAACTCCTCCACACGCTGGCGTAGGCGTTTGACCTGGCAGAGCAAAAGAGATGAGATATTATTCTGCGTTGCACTGCTTACATTCCAGTTCCAGTCTACCAATACACACACATACACACGCTATCAAGCACTATTCCATTCATTCCATGCTTCCCGCTTAGAAATAAGTCCAATGGGCGTGCGCAGATAAGCTGCCGACCCCCGCCAGGCAAACGGCGATAACAAATAGGAAAATTTCTAGCTCCACTTCATGTTTGGGTTCTATCGTCAAGCCCTAAAATAAAATGTGTGATTGTGCGAAAATTTAGGGGCCGCAGATTATGTTCCGCGAGCACAAAAACAAAATATTTTTGAGGTAAACAAGCACCATGCGGAGGAGGTGGCATATTTTCGTGGCCACTCTCTCTGGCACTGCAAGTCGCAAGCACTCAGAGGAAATATGCCACTATGCTGAGAGTAAACTGTGGGCATGTCTCACCCCAAACTTAATGCACTTTGCACAGTACCGTACCCGAGAGCGGAAGAGAGCCAACAAACCTGTTGCAGCTTTGGAGCTTCTTGGGAGCTTTCCTCATTTCTCTCACAAACGTCAACCGGAGAACAGCTGTAGCTGCGAATTACGTACGAAAAGGAAGGCCAAACACACACAAAATATACGAAAAATGATTGCGCAAAGTGTGATTAGCAAACTGATGGGTCCTTGTGCTCGCCGCTTGGCCAGCAGCAAGGCTGCGGCTCCCAAATTCAACTGGCAGGATCCACTCAACCTGGAGAGCCAGCTGACCGAAGATGAGGTGGCCATACGCGACGCCTTCCGCGGCTACTGCCAGGCGGAGCTGCTGCCGCGCGTGAAGATGGCCAATCGCCTGGAGCAGTTCGACAAGAAGATCATGGAGGAGATCGGCAGTCTGGGCGTGTTGGGCTGCACCCTCAAGGGCTACGGCTGTGCCGGAGTGTCCAGTGTGGCCTATGGCCTGCTCACCCGCGAAGTGGAGCGCGTAGACTCCGCCTACCGTTCGGCAGTGAGTGTCCAGAGCTCGCTGGCCATGGGAGCCATCTATGACTACGGTTCCGAGGAGCAGAAGCAGAGATATTTGCCCACTATGGCGCAGGGCAAGCTGATAGGTGAGGGTGCCCAAAAACAGGGACAGTGACGCCCTAGCAGCACCTAAATTGTGTCTCTTTGTTTCCACACCCACAGGGGGCTTTGGCTTGACCGAGCCGAACCATGGCAGCGATCCGGCTGGCATGGAAACCAATGCCAAATACGACAGCAAGACAAAGACGTACATCCTGAATGGATCCAAGACATGGATCACCAGCGCCCCCATTGCCGATGTCCTCGTTGTGTGGGCCAAGTGCGAGGATGGCAAGCTGCGCGGCTTTCTGGTGGATCGCAAGATATCCGGCAAGGGCCTAGACACCCCCAAGATCGAAGGAAAATTCTCGCTGCGTGCCTCGCCCACGGGCATGATCCTGATGGACGATGTGCGCGTGCCCGAGGAGCAGCTGCTGCCCAATGCCATTGGCTTCAGTGGACCCTTCAACTGTCTGAACAACGCCCGCTATGGCATCGCCTGGGGTGCGCTGGGCGCCGCCGAGGCCTGCGTGGAGATAGCCCGCCAGTACACACTCGATCGCAAGCAGTTTGGACGCCCGCTGGCGGCGAATCAGTTGATCCAGAAGAAGCTGGCCGATGCCACCACAGAGATTGCCTTGGGCCTGCAGGGCTGCCTGCAGGTGGGTCGCCTCAAGGACCAGAAGCTGCACACACCCGAGATGATCTCCCTGCTGAAGCGGAACAATGCGGGCAAGTCCCTGGACATTGCCCGCCAAATGAGGGACATGCTGGGTGGCAATGGCATCAGCGACGAGTACCATGTGATCAGGCACGTGATGAACCTGGAGTCCGTCAACACCTACGAGGGCACCCACGACATTCACGCCCTGATACTCGGACGTGCCATCACCGGACTGGCGGCCTTTGCCAACTGATTTCAGTTGCCATTTGAGGGGTAGAACTGCATTTACAGAATCGTTAGATTGTTACGTGTCCTATGGAATAAATGTATCTTTGTCTAGAAGTCTTCTCTTGTCCAGCAAACATCCCACACCCAAAGTTCTTGCCGTTGATAAGCTGATAAGCTACCTAATCTGGTGCCAGCCACAGCTACTCCATAATAATCAGATAAGGTATCTCTAGGATCTACTCACCTCGGCCTCGTATTGCTCTGCCCGACGCACTGCGTGGCTCAGCTCTGTGTTCGTCTCGGCCAGCAATTTCTTCAGCTTGGCATGCGACATTTTCACCTCGCTGATCTCCTTGTTGCGCTCCGAGAGCTCCTGCTGCAGGGCGCGCAGCTCCACATCGTTGGCCTGCATGGGGCGGCACTTGCGATCCGAACGCTCCTGATAGTCACGCAGTTCGGCGCGCAACTTTTTGTTGTCGCGCTCCAGCGCCAACTTCTCAGACTCCAGGCGCTCTCGCTTGCCCCACTCGGAGGCGTTTTCCGCCTGCAGATGCTCCAGTTCGGTGCGCAGTTCCGTGAGACGGCGCTCCAGATTCTCGCGTGCGGCAATCTCCTCCTGCAGCGAGTTGTTCACGATGCGCATCTCTGCCCGATGCTGCTCCTGCAGTGTCAGGAGCTCGCGCACCGCCTCCTGCTTGGCTGAACGCATCTCCTCATGGCGGCCGCGCACATCCTGTATCTCCAGCGTCAGCTTCTCAATGCTCTTGTGGAGTTCGTGCTTCTCACTGAAAGAAATCAGAAATTGAGTAAGCAAAAAGGAGGCAGACGGGGCACTCGATTCACTCACTCCCTTTCGGCCTGCAGAGTTTTCTGCGCTTCATCGAGGCGCAACTGCAGCATGGATATCTTTTGCAGCAAGTAATCCTCGTCAAAGTCATCCTTCGATAGCTGCTGTATTAGACGCTTCTCCTCGGCGGCCGCGGCCTCGTCCAGGTCCGTCAAATGCTTGGGCATGGCCCCCTTCATGGCGAACTCCTCAATGTCCAGATCTTTGACATCGTTGGTCAATTTGGTGACCAAGCCATCCTCGCTGTTGATATTCTTCAGGCCATCCGCGGAGATGTCCGGCGAGCAGTTGGCATCGCGTCCGTTGGCCTCGGCATCCTCGTTGGTGTCGGACCGATGGAACTGGCCCGCATGCTTCATCATCAGCGTGTGCACCTTCTCCATTTCCTTCTTCAGCTGCGTGATCTGCACCTCGAGATCATTCTTCTCGCGCTTCAGCGAATGTGCCTCCTTCATGGCGACGTCCAGTTTAACGCTCAACTGCTTGGACTCCTCCCGGGCCTTGTTCCGCTCGTTGCGCACCTGCAAGGGAGTTGTTTTTAGTTAGCAAACAATTGCAATACCTGCTGCATATTGATTCAACAGCCGCCATGGCAACCAGCTTACCTTACTCCATTTCTCGCGCCAGTTGGCAGTGCAATCGGACCTGCAAACAGAGTTTAGTGATTAACAGACGGTCGGCAGGTAGCTCTCTTGGTCTCTGGCGGAGAACTTACCACCACTTCATGGTCTTCTCCATCTGCGCCGCCCTGGCACGCGCCTCATGCAGCTCGCGTTGGCGTTGTGACTTTTTCCATGGAAGAAAAACGTACACCATTAATATGGAAAACTTGTTATCGTTGCGCTGTACTCACCTCTCGAGCCTCCCATTCGGTTTCACCGAATCGCGCCGACATGGTGGTCCCCATGACGCCAGCGCCACCCACGCCATCGCTGGGCAGCCGTCGACTGCCGCCCCCCACCGGTGCAGCAGCTGCACTCTGCGTGGTAGACGCCGCCTGTGACATTTTCTGGATTGGTTGCAGCAAGTACTTTCAATGGCTCTTCTTTTGCACACTCTGCCTAACTTAGCTGTTGCATTTTGGCGTTGTTTCTTGCACTTTTCATTGAACAAAACATGAATACAGAAAAGAAGGTATGGTACGGTACTATTAAATTCTATCGATGCAATGTCTATCGGTAAATTGTATCGAAATTATTTGGTCACACTGAAACGCCGCAAGTTTTTTCGCTAAAATTGTTTATTATTAAAAACGGAAATAAAACATGGCCAAGCATCATCCCGATTTGATTTTCTGCCGCAAGCAACCCGGCGTGGGTAAGTTCTTTTACATATACTGCGTTTTCCCGTGGTAATTGCAATGTTCTATCTCACACACGCGCGGCAGCCATTGGACGCCTCTGCGAGAAGGATGACGGAAAATGTGTGATTTGCGACTCCTATGTGCGTCCCTGCACCCTGGTGCGGATCTGCGATGAGTGCAACTACGGCTCCTACCAGGGAAGATGTGTAATCTGCGGAGGACCTGGAGTGTCCGATGCCTACTACTGCAAGTCCTGCACCATGCAGGAGAAGGATGTGAGTAGCAATTTGTGGGACAGAAAAGGAGATTTTGTTACATCTGTTTTGTTATGTTATACAGCGCGATGGCTGCCCCAAAATCGTGAATCTGGGCAGCTCCAAGACTGATTTGTTCTACGAGCGAAAGAAATATGGCTTCAAGCAAAAGTAACTATCCCAAAGGGTGCGCCCAACTTTCTGATGCTAATCACATTTCTTCCCTTTGCAGCTACTAATGTGCTCCTACTCTGGATACCTCATATACATTTCTAATCAATTTTGATTGTAATTTAATGAATATACGTAGAATGTTTTGATATAAACCTTGAATTGGGGTGGACATTTTTAGACGGCCAAGAGCTTCTCCTCGCCACCCAGATCATACTGCAGGCAGAGGCGATCGAACTCTGTCGACTTCTTGTCCAGGTCGGTGATGAAGTCGCTCTTTGGGTAAAACTGACGCACTTGCTCCAGATAGCGCGTTATATTCTCCGTGGGCTTGCCCGTCAGATGCGACAATACCATGAGGTTTATCAGAGTGTCGTAGTCGTTGTGCTTCTTAATCAGCGACTCGCGCAGAACGGCGTCGGCTTCTTCGTAACGCTCCAGGCCCAGGTGGACCACCGCCTGGCCATTAAGCAGTGCTGGCGTCGGCTTGAACTTCTCGCAGAACTCCTGGTAGATGTGGAAGGCGTCTTGCATCTGCTCCGTGCCCTGGGCCAGAGCCACCCAGGCCTGAGCCAACTGTGTTAGCGTGGCATCGTCACTGATCTCCTGCATTTTGGCCACCAGCTGCTTGGCCAGATCGACACGCTGCAGGCGCAGCAGGCATTGCACAGAGAGAGCCATCGACTCGAGGTTGGTGGAGCCGTGCAGGATTTTCAGGGCGTTCTCGAACTGTCCGTCGTAGCAGTACACAATGGCGGTGGCAATGTGCCAGAGATTCGTCTCATCCTCATCGCCGGCCACCTTGTCGGTCAGCTTCTCCAGCACTTCCTCGCACCGCGACGGCTGCTCGAACGCCTCGTGGACCAGGCGCAAGGCCTGCAGCGGTGTCGAACTGCCCTCCTTGATGTCCGAGACAATGATGCGGCCCGAGTCAATGGCCAGGTACGACAGGTACATGTAAGACAGCAGCTCGGCGCCAGCCGTGCCCTGCTCGGGCAGCACAAAGTTGATGGAGCCCATAAAGTTGCCAACGTAGTACTCGTTCCGGGCATCGAACAGCACCGCATTGGTGTCCTCATCGTTTTGCTGGCCCCGGCTCATAATAATGTAGTTTCTTTGGATTGTATTCGACAGAAAACAGAATTTAAAAATGTAAACTGGATGAGTTGGCTTTTAGAGGTGTCAAACAGGGCACTATCGATAGTATCGATTCAAACTATCGATGGCTCAACTATCAATCGCTTGACTGCTCAATGTGACAAACAACTTATCGAAGAAATATACTAAAATACCTTCTCATTTTCATAAAATACCGTAAATATACCTAGTAAAATCATATTCATCAATTTTGATATTCGATTTAATATTACTAGCTATTTTGCACTCTCAGCTCTGAACAAATAATTTTATCGAATTCCTCAATAAATTTTATTCAGGATTAGCTAGTTTTCACAAGTCCTTTTTATTGGATTATTTACATATTAAGGTTCAAACAAAAACGGCCAAAGCAATGTAAGTAAATGTTGATACATTTGATTTTGCAAATGGGAAAAGCGAAAAAACACAATTTTCAACTGAAAAGAGCAAATTTTGAAAACTCCACGAATTGAAAGAAATAATTTATTTTTGGTGCGCTAAATGAGTTTAGCGGGCAATTTGAAATGTGTCTTAAAATGGAAAAGTATATATTTTACTGTGAAATGTATCTTAATATATTGAAAAATAAATATTTCACTTGATTTGTTTAGTCGAGTTTGACTGGAACCTCAAAAACGTCATTTCGAAATATACCGAAGAAAATGTGCCCAAGAATCCTCAGTGGCGCCGCCATGCTACTGACGGCCACTGCTGGAACTATGATGATTTTGTTGTTTCAACGTGACCGATATTAAAACTGAGCTACAAACAGTAACATACTAGTGAGCTTTTGTCTGCGCTGAGGCGCGCAGGCGCGAAGTTCAAATGTGAAGATTATGTGTAACAAATTTTAGCGCTATTAAAATCGCGTTAAATTTTTTATCAGGGAAACATACTCAATTGACATACTCATCAAGAACAAAGCATATTTTTTCCATTTTCTATTTGAAAATAGGCAATATACATGTCTGCGTAGAACAGGACGCTTGTAGTAGTTGGTTTTGCTCTTTTATTAATGTTTTTTTATATTTTAAATATAGTTTAATATATGCAGCTATATAATAGTTATTTAAAATTTGAATACTACAGTTTGTCGAATTATTTATAATTATGTTTACGCTGCCTCTGAAGGCGCTTTAAACTAAGGACTTTAAACTAATTTTTGTTGTGTTTGCTCCGATCGATCTGCGAGGCTTTCCCACACTGCTCTGAGCTGAGCTTCTGCTCCGCCCACCCTCGATTCGATCCGCTTCGGTCTGCTATCATTGATTGCTACTCTAAGGTGCTAAATACGTATATCGTTAGTTCATTAATTTAATTATACAATTGAAACAACAACAATGCCATTTCGTGCGGCTGCTTGCGAGAACTTGTTGCTGTTGCGATGGTTGATTAGGTTTTTGTTGTTCTTTAAAACTATATAATACAATAAAGTCTTGGCGTTAAAATATAAATTGTTTAAACAAAATAATTAAATTATTTTGCGCTGGTTTACCGTTAACAGTTTTCATATCTCACACACCCATGCACACACACACACACACACTTGCACACACACACACACACATTAAATAAATTAATTAAACATTTTGCTGTTTGTACTCAAAACTGCTTCGAGCGGCCAACTTCCCCATACGGGATGGATGGCTACAGATTCGCCACTGTTTCCACTTCCACTTCCACTGCCACATCCAGTTCCGATTCACAGTTTGGCCTTTCATAAGAAGCCCATGTCGAGGGCAGTGTAGAGGGCGCGTATGTCGCTGTGGGCCGAGATGCGCCAGAAGGGGAAGTTCATGGCCTTGGCGGCGGACTCCTCTTCGGCGCCATCGCCGATCACCACGTAGGTGCTCTTGCGGCCGAAGCGTGTCACGATCCGCTCATAGCAGGTTTCCTGGCCTACAGCAAAGAGGAAGGTTAGTACCCAGCACCGAACGGGAATGCATCTCTCTACGGAGTCTACTTACCGATTTTGTGCGCACTGTAGATGTTCTCGATGTTGAAGATGCTGCCCAGGCCGAAGAGCAGCACCTTGGCCAGCGCCGGGGCCAGCTGTGTGGAGGTGACCAGCACATTGACGCAGTTCTCGCGCTGCGATATCATGCTGAGGCACTTGAGCGCCAGCGTGGCCCAGTTGTCGGTGGCCACCTCGATCTCTGAGCGTATCTGCAGCCAGGCCTCGCGCTTGCCGGGTCCCAGCAGCGTTCCGACACTGCAAAGAGAGGCACGAGAGGATGTTGCGTTAGTGGCAAGCGCTTTAAATTGAAATCCCAATTCAGTTTGTACTTACTTTCCCCTGTAGCTGTTGTAGATGTCCTTGATCTTGCGATAGCGGAACGCCAGCTTGCGCATCCAGTCGACGCCGCCGCGCACTCCCGTGGGCAGGCAGAGATTGGGCGGCGCGCCGGGCGGTGTGCCCGTGTGGAAGCCGTCGGTGGCGAAGTTGTAGGCGCTCAGGTCCTGGCCGTTGTCGTCGGAGCTGACGTCGTCGATGTGCACCTGGTCGCACTCCTCGATCTCGTTGAAGAAGAAGTGCGTGTCGGCCATGTTGAAGACCATCTCCTCCATGCGGAAGGCGATGGTCATCAGGGTGCTGTGGTCTTTGGTATAGCGATTCGCGTAGCTGCCCGAGAGCAGCGTGTGGAAGATGATCAGGGTCTCGTCCAGGTCCCACACGAACACCCGCTCCGGCGGCTTCACCGCCTCGCTGTTGCCCGTGTCCGAGGCTGTGCTGCGTGTGGGGCTCGGCTGCTGGTGGCGTCTGCCGCGCGCGCGTCCCGTCTTGCCGGTGGGCGTTGTCTTGGTGGCCGATGCACTCGAGGAGCCCGCCGTGCCCACGCTGCTGCCCCCGCTGGAATTGAGAGCGGCCGCGGCAGCTGCTACAGCGGCAGCAGAGCCGGCCGTGCCGCCGCTGGTGGCCAGGCCCGAGGCGGCGTTGGGTGAGATCGGCAGCGGGGAGTGCGGCGAGTGGGTGGCGTGGTGCACGGGCGTGGTCGAGTGCGTGTCCGTGGGGCTCTCGGACAGGTTGGAGGAGGCGGCCACATGGAAGCCGTGCCCGTGGCTGGCACTCGAGCTCGGCGAGCTGACCGCGTACGGCGAGTAGTTGGCCGGATTGTAGTAGTTGCCGTACTGCTCGTTGTAGTAGCCGCCGTAGTCCTGCTGCGCGAAGTTGTTGTAGCCCGCGTACGGGTTGCTGTACAGCTGCGAGTTGTTGTTGCCGCCGCTGGCGTAGGTGGGCGTCAGATAGGCAGCCGCCGCCGCCGCTGCCCCCGGCTCCATCTTGGCCTGGCGCGCAGCCGTGGCGGCCGCATAGGGCGCCCCGTAGCCGGAGTAGAACGGCGGCGGCGTGTACTGCTGCATGCTGTTGTAGTAGTAGTAGTCGTGCTTGCCGTCGTACACGGCCGCAGCGGCGGCGGCCACCGCCGAGGAGTTGACAGCCGCCGCCGTGCTGCTGTCCAGCGGATTGGAGGCAGTGCAGCCGTAGAGATTGGGTCCGCTGCTGACGGACGTCACCACGCCGTTGTCCAGCGCCGCGTGCACTTGGCCGGGACTGCGCGACTCCGACTTGACGGCCGCGCCCGAGCCACTGCCATCGTGCGTCCAGTGCGCCATCACAGAGCCCCCGCTGACGCCATCCTCGACCGCCCCGCCGCCGCCGCCGCTGGCCTGCTGATATGTGGAGAAGCTGCTGCTGGCCGACTGCGCGAAGCTGGAGGCGGCCGCCAGGCTGCAGCTGCTCGGATTCGGATTGGGATTGGGGTTGCCGTTCACATGCGGATTACTGGCCGCATAGTGGCCGCTCAGCGAGGCCAGGGAGCTGATTGTCGGCTGCAGCGGCTGGCTCTGGGGCGGCAGTCCCAAAGGACTGCACTGTCCTACCACCCCAACGCCCACCCCAACGCCAACGCCCACACCGACGCCCATGCTGGCCCCGGCGCTACTTGGTCCATTGCTGGCCAACACGGTGCCGGGATGTGTCTGCTGCTGCTGCTGCTGTTGGCTCTGTTGCTGCTGCTGCTGCTGTTGCTGCTGTTGGGTGTGTGGCTGGTTCTGCTGTTGCTGTTGTTGCTGCTGTTGCTGTGAGAGATTGCAGAGGCTGTAAAAGACAATCGAGATATGGATGATGAGTAAGGAAAGCCAGAGACATAGCTGGGTATCAAGAGTACAAAACAAGTGGCAGATATTCCCAGATATTCCCAGATATTTGAAGACAAATAATGAGGGGCAACGGGTGCTGGGGCAGATCCTGTAATGACTCACAGAACCTCTCAAAACATGCAACACCAAGCCAGACACTCATGTCCCAGTAGAATCCATCAGATTCACATTTGGGAAAGAGAGAGAGAGAGTGAGGGAGCGCGGCTGAGGACGAGTGAGAGTGAGAGCAAGCGAACGAACCTTTGGCTCGTTAAGGAAACTCATAAAATGTTTTCCAATAATCTTTAAACAACCATAAAATTAACGGCACGTTGTTCGATGTTCGTTGTTCCCCATGGGTCTGGTCTGGTCTGCCTGCCCCATAACCGAAGTCAAGTGTGTCCCAGTCCCAGAGCCCAGTCCCAAGCCAGTGCCCAAGCCCGTCCCAGTCCCAGACTAAAGGGCTCTTTAAAATCTTGTCAAGTGTTATAAATATTTTTCTACGATCTCTCGCTCTCTCTCTGCTGCTGGCCTTTGCTGCGTTCTGCGTTATTTACTTGGATTTGGATGAGAAAAGGAAATCGTTTTCGGGCTGCCTTTTCGGGGCACTTGAGAGGCTCGTTCTTGCCTGGCCCTGCCCTGCCCTGGCCCTGGCCTGCCTGGCCCCTGGCATGTGCGGACAATCCACAATGCCCGGACAAGTCCCGTTCAACTGTGTGTGCCCCCGCCCCCTGGTCACGGGTGGGACATGTGTGCAGCAAATGTCGAAATGCCCAAAACGAGCGACCGGCGACAAATATTTTTTTGTATATTTTACGATTCGTCTTCTTGTTGTTGTTGTTGTTTGCTCTGTGTATTATTGTGTCCCCTCGTCGATATTATTGTTCTTATGATTATTATTTAAGTAGAAACAATTGCCGCTCCAATGAGAAGTGCACTAATTGAAAAATCCCTAAGGGACCCCCCAATAAAAATTAAATAAAAAACCCCAAGCTGCAGCATAAATCACCCAAAAAACAAAACAATGGAAAATGTTTAGACACAGAAATAATATTCCAACGAGTGGGACAGGAATGAGGAGCAATAGACAAAATGGGGGAGCATTTCTTCTGGTAATATAATCCTTTTCGTCAGCAATTAAATGGAGTTGCCATCCCCCGCACCCGCACCCGCATGCCGCACAGAACACAGAACACCGTTCACCGTTATACAACAATCAGTGGGGCAGCCCAGAGCTGTGGGAATGTGTGTGTGTGTGTCTCGTAGCTGTGTTTGTGAGCTCTTCTTGTCATTGGAAGTGACTCCCCATCGCAGCTCTGTGCGAGCCATTAATGATCTCTCAATCTCCCAAGCTCTTCCTTTTGCATGGAAATATATATAAAATATATATAAATATGATCCAAAAATTTGTCTATTGCATCCCGGATACATTTGATTAAACGCAATTTCCTCCAATCAAAACTTCTTCCATTTAAGTTGTAAATATTAAATCCCTTCCAATATTCTCGTTCCAATTTTCAGGGCAAACTTTATATAATAATAATAATGAGATGATTTGGAGGAAGCCCCTTCTTATTTAGATTTATATCATCTCCCATTCCTTGCTCGCTGTCTCTTCTACTCTTTACCCCTTGTGCTCGTTCTCCCCTTTTTTGGTTTTGTGCCTTCGAAAAGTTTGTAACAATTTTTCATAATTTTAATAGGAAGGTAAATTAAGTGCCCAATTTCCAGCGGAATCTGACACCTCGAGATGATTTTCTTTTGGCCGGGCGGGGCGGGGCGGGGCAGGGAGAGACATTTATCTTGCGAGCAGCAGACGCACACAGAGGGGAGCAGCTGGGGGAAAGAGCACATTTTCGCTGTGAAAAACGACGCGTGCGCTGAATGGGGGGCGACGATGGTATTTTTTTTTTGGGGGTTTGAGTGATACAACATTTTGAGTGGATTTTCGCCCGCTGAATGCTGTGGCCAATGGGAGATTTATACAAATTATAATGAACATTATTAAAGAGAAGGGGAGAGGGAGAGAGCGGGGAGATGAGGCCTTTAAGCCTAAGCCGCAACTGTTGCCGCCCTGAGGCCACTTTAAGTAGTTGGGACTCTGCGCTCGCCAGGCCCCTTGGCAAGTGTTAAGTGCTCTGACACTTTTCCGCTCATCTTCTTTGTCCCTGGCTCTGGCTCTGTCCCTGGCTCTGGCTCTGTCTCTGGTTCTGGCTGTGGTTCTGGCTGTGGCTCTCTTCTGTGTCACATCTGAAGCGTGCACCGAATTCTTTGAATCGTTCAAAACGGAGAGGCATGTGTCAGGTTGTGAGGGCCACATGCAAAATACTTGTGAGAGCATGCCCCTGTCCCTGCCCCTGCCGCTGGCCCAGCCTCTCGCTTCGTTTCAATTGAAACCAATTGAAGATGGTTTGGTACCAGTCCCCGTACCCGTCCCCCCGTACCCGTCCCACTCCCTGACCCTCACCAAGTGTGAGGGATTTCCTTTCCATTCCTCTCTGTTCTGTTCTGTTGTGTTGTGTTCTGTTCTGTTACAAATTGTCTACGCTTACAGCTGTGAACCTTTTTTGTGGAGGTCCTCGAATGGGATGCGGATAGGAAATACTTGTGGAAGGGATCTGTGGGAGGTGGCATGTGGGAGTACCTACCGATTGCGTTCATGTGTATCCGTGTGCTCAGTCTTGGGACGTTTAACCTGCAAATCGGATGGAAGAAAATGCACAAAGTTAGTAAGGAGAAAACACGCACAAAACAATGCAGAATAAATTACATAAAATTAAATGAAATACTTTTACGCCGCACGAGAAATTATATAAAGCGGCAGAATTTGTTTATAAACAACTCTGCACCTCAGACACTGATCGGGCGGCTCGGTCTGCTGTCCCCTCGCAATCGCTGACACCTGCACTTCCCACAAATGAAACTTTATTTGGGTTATGCACTGACTCTGGCTTGCCCAAAAAAAAACGAGCGAATTTTACATAATTTTCCATCAGCTACTTGCTGCCGCAGCGAATTTCGAACGCAGCCTGCGTGGGAAAAAGTTTTGTTCGATTCAAAATTTACTGCTCAGAATTTGTCGGATGTGCGGCGCCATTTAGGGGCCACACAACACGACGGGGAAAGAGCTGTGGTAGCTGCAGCAGCAGGTGGTGCCACAGATAGTTCGGGCAGCAGCTTTCGATAAGGAAATGTCACTGGCCAGCGAGCAGAAGGAGCTTTAGTTGATAAGAGCCGCGGAATGGCAGGAGCAGGCAGAGAGCATAACGACAGAATGCGGAGGAATCTTCGAGCTGGAATTAATTCAGCAAATAGAGCAGCCCGCACAGAAAATAAACATTAGCTGGAAATAGTCAAGGGAATACTGCTAGATAGAATCTTCCAGTTCCAGCTCCAGCTCCAGAACGATGGACACTCCAACCCTAAAAGCGTTTGGCATTAAGCATTAGGCGGCTCAGTAGGTTTGACAAATGCCAAAAACAGCCAAGGGAAGTCCAGCGGCAACGGCACACAAATTTATGCAAATCGAACGGAAGCCAGATGCAGCCAGAACCCACGTCCAGGTGCTGGAATGTGTCCTGCCCACCCTCTGAGTGTGGCGGCAGCAGCAGCACTCCAAAAAAAAACAAAAAAAAAAAAAGAACCAAAAGTTGAGCTGCTTTTTGGTTGACAGCTTCTCCGTGGCGAGCTGCAGATCTCCCGATGGCCACACGCACGCACTGTCCATCATCTGGCGAGCCGTTTGGTGGGGGCTGGGGCATGGGGGCTGGGGGTGTGCAAATTTGTCGTCGGGCAACACGCGCATGCGCGACGAACGCTCCAACGGTAGCGTTTCAGCGCGAATCGCCTGGAGGGGCAGACCCAACCGACCGACCGACCGACCGACCGACCGACCGGTGAGCATCGGCCTCGAGAGCACTGAGCATTGCGTGTTGCACGAGCATCCGAATACGAATCCGAATTCGAATCTCCTTCGTATGCAAAAAAAAAAAGGAGGTGGTAGGGAAAGGGGTGGGCTGCGGGCTGCGGGGTGTGGGGGTGCTGGCAGGAGATGAAGAAAAGATCCAAATGCAACCTTTTACTAAACTAATTTATGGCACAAGCTGACAACGTAAACATTAACACAGACAACGGACAAGAGCAGAGAGCAGCAGGCAGCAGGCAGCACTGGGAGTGCGAGAGTGCCAGGCAGGGGGCTGGTCAAAGCTGCAGAGAACTGCAGAGCGAGCGAGCGGGAGAGACAGACAAACAGACAGTGGGAGAGAGAGAGAGAGCTCGAGCTCGAACTCGAGCTCGCTGTAGACCTGTTTTCGAGCATCTTTAACGAAATTCCAGTGATCGTAATCTCTTTGTCTCTTCTGCTGCTTTAGAAGAAGATTAAAACACACACAGACGGAGAGACAGGGAGACAGGGAGACAGGGGAGGAGGAGGAGTAGACACAGAGACACAGAACAAAAGACGACAAGAAGACGGCGACAAATTTTTTATTAACCTGGCCCTAAGCCTGTCCCTGCCCCTGGGCCTGCGCCTGCCCCTGCCCCAGCCCCTGACTCCGACTTCGACTTCGATTCGGGGATACCCCCATCCTCAGCTTGATAAGCATCAAAATTTGTTTCTTCGTCGGGCCCTAATCCCCCGCCCCCGCCCCCCTGCCCCCCCGACTGACCTGCCGGACCATCCTTTAACACTTTGGCACGTTAATTACGTTCGGGGCCACAATCATCGCATCATCGCATCATCGTATAATCAACAATCGCCAAGTGTCAATCGCTGGGGCCATAATCAATATTTTGACTCTCCAAAGTCCCCCCCAGCCGCCAGCCGCCAGCCCCCTGCTCCCTGCCCGCCACCTAAGCCGTGCTCTTCGCTGCTCTTGGCCAGAGTTATTCCCTTTGTCATAAATTACATGCAGCGCGTATTGTCGCAGTTGAATTATGGCGTGTTAATTTTTACGATTACGGCTTAAACTTAATTAAAATGTGATTAATGTCGCTGCTCGAGCTGTGGCCTGTGGCCCAGCGTCCGTCCGTCCGGCTTTTGTGGGCCAGGCTCTTTAAATTCTCATAAACCCAATCGCAGCCAGCGAGAGCGAGCGCGAGAGAGAGCAGTGAATGGAGAATGGAGAGTGCAAGTGGATGGCCTGTGCGAGTGCTGTAATTTATGCTCTATTAATATTTCTCCTTAAACATTCAACATCCAGCTGTACTTTCTGCGGAACCCCCAACCTGCCAACCCTCCCATAACACCCTCCTATAGTCTACGTTCGACGTTCCACGTTCGTGATGTTTCCTCAAAGATTTTACTTTGTCTTAGACCTAGGTTGAGGCAGCCATAGATACGACTACTCGTAGTGCTTATGTCTGGCATGGCATGTGATGTGGGTTCCATTGAATCTTATTGAGCTGCTGATTCGGCAAAGAGTTTTCCATGGGAATATTCTAATGTGGAATGTGCCATAAAATGCCTATAAGAAATGTCGAAAATACAGAATTAAATGATGATGTTATCCCTTGATAGATCATCAAATGTTGTAGCACCAACGGCAAGTAGCACCTCTGCTGCAGAGGCAGTTTCATCCCAGATCCCCAGTTGACTTTTTACAGCCTTCAGCACTCCCAATTTAAGCCGCTTATGATGTTCTGTTGGCCAATTGTGGTCAGGTGCACAATGTACATAATCCTAAGCCCCATTTAGGTAACCCCCCACACACATCTTCCAGGGAGTCTATCAAATGTTTGTCTTCTCCTATTAAGGGGGATAATTCTTAGAGCATAATAAATAAATAAAAATGGGAATAATTCTCAGAGAATAATAAATATTCAATGCATAATTCCCAGTTGAATAAGAGTCGTAAAAGAGTTAAGCCAAAGCCAAAGCGGAATCGGATTTCTTTAAATCTTTAATAAATATTGCAGTGGGAATTATCATGGAAAAAGTCGTAAAACTAAACTCGGATATTGTTTAGCTTAAGCTTGCTTTGATTTATGTTTAAAGTTTTCCATGATCACCAAAACCGCCCCCAATAAACAACCTTTACAAGCTCTCCGCTCTCCGCTGTCAAGTCTCAGCTCCAAGATCCATAACCATAGCCCGTAACCCACAGCTCCAAACTAAAGTTGGTTTCTTCATTGCTAGCAGAAGCCCCACAATCGCACCACCAAGGAAGCTGCCAATGGCCACTAATAACAATAACCATAGCAATAGCAATAGCAATGACACTAACATTAACCGACGGCAGAGACACAGCCAGCAGCCACAGCCAGCAGCCAGCAGCAGCAGACTCAAAGCGGTTTTCCACAACACTTGTAGAGCTTCTTCTCTTGCGAATAGATCGCAGCAACATTGTATGATTATTTGATTACCTTTGGCTCGATCATTTTGTCAATTAATCCGCAGCGCGGGGCTGCATAGTTGTAGGGCATGAGGGTGACCATTCTGAAGAACTTTCACTGGGAACCGAACCAAAAACACAAGACACACAAAACACACAAACAAGCGAATAATTGGAGGATTCTGATGATCCGTTGATGCGTTGATAAAGATGTTTTGAAATCAAATGCCTTTACAGTGGGATTAGCATGAGGCACAAGACACACAGCCACATGGGAAGTACACACGAGAGATAATATTTCTATTAGATTTGCGGGTTCTAGAGACTCGAGGAGCGACTCGACCGGTTCCCGTAGCGTACGCTTTGAATGGCTCGAATCGAATGAATGTGAATGTGGATGAAACAGCACCAGGCCAGAGCCAGCCCAGTCCCAGCCAGCCCCGGGGAAACACTCAGCCACTCAGCACTCACAGCACTCAACACTCAACGCACTCAAGTGAGCGCCGATGTTTGAGTGAAAATCTCAGCATTGGATGGCGGCGGGCACTCGGAACGAGTTCGTGCGAGCAGTCGGCGCGCATATGGCCGACTCTTTTCCGCGCACACACACGACACGCCGGCTGGCTAGACTCCGCCCACATTTTGGAACAGGGGTGGTCGGTCGGTACCCTCCACTACGTACAACCAACAACAACCAACAACCACTTTTCCATGCGTAAAGTTTTGTTTTTAAATTTTTGTTGTTTGTGTCGCTCGCCTCTCGGAGTTTGAAGAGATTTTCTCTGCTGGCGAGATGCGGGCGAATGCCCATTGTCAATGGGGAATTTGCCGCTGGCCAGCGCCATTCGTACATCCAAAATCGAAAATCCAAAACCGAAAATCGTGTTCCAATGCGCATAAATTAATTACCAATGCGAGGGCCTCTGTGGATCCGACGCTCTGGTGGGCTGCGGCACATTATACAAATTAATAAACTAATCAGCTGAGTATTTCGAATGCTCGCACTTTCAATGGGAACCGACAGCCATTTTATGGCAATCGTAAAACACCAAACAACAAAACCAAATCCAAAACCAAAGCCAAAAATCTCGGGTAATTCAAGACGCTCCAAAAAGTTATTGGTTTTGGGCGGTTTCTGCTCTTTTTTTCCCATTCAGTTGTTGCTTTCTGTGTGGCTGGATCCGTAGCGTATTAGAAGAGGAGCTGCCCGAATACCCCGAATGGCATTAAATACAGTCATGTAGGGGCATGTAAGGCGAGACGAAGCGTGCTGGCTATAGTGTATCCGCCGATACGCGATATCTCAGCGGGTCTGCTGTCGGGCATGTCTGATGTCTGACCCGCGAGAGCCACAAAGCAAATTGGCATCTAATCAAAAAGCACAGGCCCCCATTCGTGAATCACTTTCGCTGGTAATTGGGAACAATAAACAAGATGGAGGTGGAGCGACTTTATTGGTCTTAAATCAACGCTGGGAAATGCTTTAATTTTGATGGGATTTCCCTTTGGAATCCCAAGCTGCCAAGACCAAAGAGCGTTCCGTTTCCGCCTACACTTTAGAAGCAAAGTTCGAACCTCGATATTAAATTACTAATCAAGAAAGAGGCTCCTGTGCCGGCATAAACAATCGCACAATTGCACATTTATTTATTTATGTATACAAATGCCCGTCGCCAGTTGCTGCAAACAACTTGTAAACGATTTTTATTGATTTAACACTTAATTTTTGCTCAATCGTCTAAACAAACATTGACGGGGCAGGAGTCGTCCGTCAGTCGTCAGTCGTCAGTCGCCAGTCGCCAGTCGTCTGAGGTTCGCTTCGGGCGTCTGCAGATGAGGTTTCACGTAAACACAGAAGCAATTGCAGTTGCATAAACAGAATTCGACTCATATGCAGCGGAATTCTGGCCACTAAGCTTACTCACTGCCACTCCCACACCCACACCCACACCCACTGCCTGGCGGCAGAGTTCTGTTTCTGGGAAAGTGAAAACCAAACAAAAGCCCAGCGAAAGTAATTCGAATCGAAGGGCAATCTTAATTATCGATTGGCAGGTGGCAGAGTATCCTTTTGCTTTGAAAAAGTTTCAAATGGCGGTGCACCCAGCCCGATGACCTCTGGGGGAAATGGTTCGCTCGCTTGGGCATTAAATTTGCCTTAATCGCTTTAGCACGATCGTGAGACAACATGTCGTCAATTATATCTACGCTGATCAGCAGCGGTGGGTACTGCCCCCGCCCCTGCCCCAGAGAGCCAGCGCACAAACTCGCAGCTCCCCCCGGAAGATTCCCCCCCACTTTGAGCATCTTCTGTAAACAAATCTGCGCACAATTTGCTGCAGTTGCAGATATTTCTTGGTGGGGCCTGCCCTGGTCCGGTCCGGTCTGGTCTGGTCTGGTCTTCTGGCATGTTGCTGATGCTGAGAGTTGCACATTTGTCGTGGACCGGTTGCCGATCGTCCATCCTGTTCTCCTCCTCCTCCTGCCCCTTTTGTTGAACGTGCTGATCGTGCGACTGCCACACAATGGTGGCTCAGAGTTAGGCTGGGGAGGCAGACGCAGAGGCAGGGCCCGAAAGTGTTTAAGATTTACGTTCGGTTTTGATCGGCCTGGACCTCCCCGAGTGTTGTATTAATTTTACACAGCTCTCGAGGCGATACAGAGGATCGGATGGGGAGGCTGGCCTAGCAGCGAGGCCTGCTCGCGGGCGCCATTTTAATGCCAAAGTTTTAACACCTGAGTCGAGCACATTTGTTGCCATGTTCGCATTCTTACAACTTGATCTGGGCCCCATGGATGTGGCTGTTTATCTGCTCTCCTCTGGCTCTGGCTCTGCCTCTGGCTCTGACTCTGGCTCTGACTCTGACTGTTCCTGTTGCACATCTAGATAAGGACTTCAGACTCTAAAACATTGAATGGCTTGTTTCTTGTCATTTTGTTGGCTGCTCTCTGCCTACGAGTCTCCCTGCTTTTATTTATTTTTGTACTGTTACTTCTGCACAGTTCAAAAGTCAGCAGGGGAATGCGTCATGCGAATCGGCGGCATACGCCTAGGAAGTGGGTCAGCTTTTGCTGATTACAGAGACATTTCTGGCGCGTCAGCACATGCCAACGCTCTGAGGCATTCATTGAGCCGTTTGGCAATTTTCGAGTGCACTCCACTGCACTCCCCTGCGAATCGCTGAGCCATGGAACCACACAAGAAAAACTAAAACAAAAAACAAAAAATAAAATAGAAGCCACAGACAAAAACACATAAATACTTCATTTGCATGTTGGCACGAAGCTAAGAATTATTATTCCATTACTTCATTATTCCAACTCCAACTTCAACTCCTACTCCGCATGGCATAGACCGTTTATGCTGATGCTTTTGCTTGGGGTTTCTTCGTTTTGTCAGGGGTTTATTATGCTCTTCAATGAAAAGAATAGAAGATTGTTTAGACGAATCAACAGAGCACGGCACTTCCCCCTGATCGGCTTTCCAAACACAATCAATTCCCCAGAAACTTGCGAAAAGCCAAGCTGGCTTTTGCAGCTATAGTGTTTCCCTTTGGCAGCACACAGCACCCCGCACACTTTCCACTTGTGTAAATATTTGTATTGAAACAAACTCATTTCTCCGATGAAATCTCAGACGATCAGCTGTTCAAGAGCCGCAGTCAGATACGAGCGTAAATCATTCAGATATGGTTCATTGCAGCTGGGAAATATATTTGAGACTGTTTTGGTTTTAGATTTTGAGACAACTATTTTATGTGGTCGACCGATCATTAAAGTGTGGGGCCCCCCGACAACTACTACTGTGCTGGTGCCATAAAAAAGATGAACATAAACTTTGGTTTTATGAATCAAAACTCCACCCAAGGGGCAGACAAAGACTTGAACTGTGCTCTGTGGAGTGTGGTCTGTGGTCTTTGGTCTTTGGTCTGTGCTCTGTGGACTGTGCTCTGTGGACTGTGCATTTTATGTGGGCGTTTTGCTGGGTCTTGATTCCTCGATAAAGAACGAAAATAAACCGAGTCAGGAATTGCATTCTACGATTCACTTGCCCCCAATCCCGATCATGAGTAGCTGATCGAGGCTGATTGAAGCTGATTATGATGATCATCAGATGATGATGATTGTGGCCACCAGGGTAGAGCCAGAAATGGTTCGTTTATGCTTTCATTCTAGAGAAAAAATTATGCGGAACCTGTGTTTGTGCTCCGGGCACGTGCCGGCCGATCCGGGAGTGTTACCACATGGAGGTCATGCCAAGGGGCGGCAGAGGGAGAGAGAATCGCCATGGTGACCCAAGTAAAACAAACATTGGTCAGGAATTTCATTAAAAGCCAGAAAACCCAGACCCCCAGACACCCAGACCCACAGAGCCCAGAGCGAGTGCGACTGCGATGTGGCGTTCTCTTGGCAACCGAACCCCTCGCTCCCCCAACCCCTTTGGTGCCGCCCAACAACCTGCTGGCCCACCCACAGAGAGAAGTGTGTCGCCTGTCACTGGGAATGAGCATCAAAACTCTGCGCCTGGACTGTGGAGTGGGCAGAGCGTAGAGTGGATTGTGGGACAGACTGCAGGAGAGTGCTGATTGCTGTGTGGTGCGATGGGGGGGGGGAGGGTGTGGCACGTGCAAGGGGTGGGCCCGGGTGTAGGTGTACAGCACGGTTTACCTGTGGGAGCGACTCTCTAATTAATTTAATTATGCGCTCTCGTCTAGCGCGTGTCAAAACGCGAAACAACCGACAACAAAATTAAATACTCACGCCTCGCCGAGCCCTAACCAAGTGCGCCCTCAACTATGCAACGCGAACATATGCTCTGGATAAGCCCCAATACCCTGCAAGCTAAGCGATAAGGAGGGTGTGCTGGACCAGCGAGAGCAGTCACTGCATGGAGGGGTGCCATGAAGTTGCTCTGCGAGGGCTAGCAAAGAGCGGAAGATGTTACGCCTTCTGGCAGGAATTTCTGAAGGTTTTCTGATCGAACCAAGGAGAAGTCTTAGGATTCTTCGGCAAGTCTGAGCACTTGCATTCATTGGTTCTCAGACTGAGACTCTTTCGTACCTCTAGCCACATTTAATGCCCCACAGCCCATGCAAGTTCCGCTTTAGAGAGTATCCCAGTGTCGACTCCGCTGGCCGCGACCCTTAACCATATTGCGTTGGTTCCCTGCTTTTTTTGTTAGTTAAGCGTTGCCAAGCCTATGAAATTGTGAGCTCTCATCCCAATCGGTGTCCTCACGGTAACGGCAACGGCAACGGCAACGCGATGAGGCATCGCTGACAAATTGAATTTGTAAACTTGCCCCCGCAGCAACAACAAATCATCGGAGACCCCCAGGGATGCTGCTGCCGCTGCTGCTGCTGCCGCTGCGTATGCTGCGAATGTTATGGATGATGGTAATCCTACACCTATGCTCGTACCCGTACCCGTACTCGTACCCGTGCCCTATCCATGTTACGCTCCTCTGGATGGACTTTCTAACTTGGTTTCAGCCCGCTGAGCTCTCCATCCTCTCTCATCATCATCATTGCACCCTTACTGCCCACCCACCCATTTGCCACTCGCCCACTCTCCCTCACATTCGCTTTTCCGAAAGTGATGATGTGAAATTACAGTAGAGAGCCGCTCTTTGGGTGGTTATCTCGGCCCGAGCGTTGGCGGGGGGAGAGGCGTGTCAATCCAGTTTGGCAAAAAAAAAAACACACACACAATTATTAACACTTATTAATGTTGAGGTTTTCGTGTATATGGCACCCCAGGGCTTAAATTAAAGTCATCCCAAGTGCCAAACAGCTGCCTCAAGTGCCGCACTTGAGTCTCGATGCCCGCGATACGGGGGTTGCAGCAATATGGGGCAGGGTACAGCCCGGGCTTTGTCGTTGTTTAAGTAGTCATTAAGATTGAGTGCGGATAAGATTTTTTCACAGCTGGCCACCCCGCCATCACGTCCCGCGTTTCCTGCCGCCCTGCCCTGCCCAGCCCTGCCCTGCACTGCCAATTAGCCCACAACCTTTGACTTTTGCCAACTTCCTTCACGGCGGCGTATCCGTATCTGGAGCTAGGGGCCATCCCATTGACAGCTATTGTCTTCTAATTAAACAACAATGTTGACCTCATTCCCAAGATGTCACGGGTTCGGGTTCAACGATTGCCAAACTTTTTCTTCCAATTTCCACGACATTTTGGCTGGAAAAATCGTTGGCAAATTATTACAGAAAATGTCAGAGAATTTCGCTGCCTTTGTTTGCTAATTAAAATCGCTGATTGCAACCCTTCAGGCAGCTCCTTGAGCTGTCCTTCAGGTGTGTCTTAACCCTTCTAGAGGCAGATCAACCCTCCCTCCCTCCCTTATGGGCATAATCATCTGGCAGGCAGAGTTCTTTGTGTGCTAATAAAGTCACAGGGACGGGATGGGTTGCCTAACATTACAATGTTATGGATGGGTGAATACATGGCTGAATAATTCGTTAAAGCTGCTCTGCACAATTAAATGCAAGTATTTCCCAACTTAAATCAATGCAAACGAAAAACCTGCTGAATGGCCAGCCAAGCGATTGCCCAACTTTGCCAGAAATCAGTTCCATTAAAGCCAGCCAGCGAGGCACAGAGCTTCCCTTCGGCACCGCAAACTGTGCCAACTGTGTGCAACACTTCGACGGGCAACTGGCAGCCGGCAACCGAATACTTGTGCCGCTCCAACCGCCCCCCCCCCGCCCGGAACGATTATCAATTTCATCGTATGTGGCAGCCCTAAAGTTGCAACGGATCGGTTTCATACAGCAGACCTTGGCCACATTTAACTTTTGTGCTGCTTCTGTTCCACAATTGTGCAAAAATAGTAACAAAAAAAAATAGCAAACAAAAAAAAATAGCAAACAAAAAAAAAATAGGAAACAAAATAAAAGCAATAAAAATAGCAACAAAAAATCTATAAAATAAGCTGATTATTTCCGTTAAATTGAATTGCTAGAAAAATGTAATAGCAGGCGGAAAACCCTCCTTTAGCTGTGCCGTGCAAGGGAAAAGCTGAGCTACAGAACCAACTTTGGATGCGACAACTTCCATGCCGCCCAGCGACGGTAGCTGCGAACAGGTGCTGCCTGGACTTGCACCGGAATCGACATCTTTATCGAGCTCGAAATCGGAGGCTAAACCGCCTCACTCCACGCACCAAACAACTGCCGGTGAGAGCTCTCAGCTCTCAGCACTCTCCTCTGGACGAGATCCCATCCCATCCCGAATATCGGCATATCGAATTTCGCTTTACCGCCTCGCCAATCAATGGGCAAAATGTGAATGATTTGTTTGTTGGCATTTTGGCTGCCAATTGTCCAGAGTCTGCTGCTGCTGCCACTGCCACTGCCGCTGGCACTGCCACTGCTGCACTTTTTCCCAAGCCCCGGGAAATGGAAGGAAAATGTGCAACGAGGAAATCTGATATTTTTTTTTGTTGTGCTGCTTAGAGGGCCTGGAAAATTGCTCGGGACCGGGTCAGGCCCCGAACAGGCCGCCAGGCATTTCGTGGTAAAAATTATGAAAAAAACTCAAGAAAAAAAGAGAGAAAAAAAACTGTCACGATTGCTAACGAGCAATGGCTGCCCCTGCCCCCATTACCCTGTGTAGGTCCTACGATTGTCTTCCATCCTGTCTCCCATTCAACCCGTCGAGTCAAAGGTCGCACAAATTTGTCTCAGAAAAAACCGCTTAATTGGTAGGGAGAGGAGGCAAGGGCAGAAGGATTGGATTGGGGTTGGGGTGGGGGTTGGTGGTTGGGTGTGTGGGAAGGGCAGCTGCCTGTCTGCGCCTTTGACTGACAACAGCCACACCTAAGTGAAGCCCGGAGAGAGGAGCTGCGGAGCGCCCAGCCGGAATCTTATCATGCTCCAAGCTGTCTGCCACTTGATTGAACCGGAAATGAGGCGCAACCGCAAGATGGAGTCTTGTTTTCACAGGCTGCGACCACTTGACCCCGCTCAACCCTCTGGCAGTGACACTGTAAAGGAGATTCAAAGTGAACCGAATCGGATACCGCCTTTGCCCCTTTCCCCCTTCCATCGCGTATATAGCCCTTCGCCCACAAAATGTTTTACATCAATTTGTTGCTTAAAGTGCCGCCGAACAGCAGCAGCAACGTCAGCAGCAACGTCAGCAGCAGCATCACTTTTACCCCAACTGTCAAATAATTATGACAAGTTCATTTCGTCGCACTTTTGCTCATTTGTTTGGCTCCCATTTACACTCGCGTCTATTTTTTCCACAATTTTAACAGGAATTCGTCGTGTAAGCAACGCAAGCAAGCGAGAAGCAGAGCCACATCTGCCCACCAATTACCGGAGCGTTGTAAGATGCTGTGATGCTTTTTGATGTGACAGCTGCGTCTCCGTGTCGGCTATGGAGGTGTGCTTTTGCCACTCTATAGATGGCATTGCTGAAAGAACGGCCAAGCAAAGCAAAGCAAAGCAAAGCAGTTGGGGCAGCAGTTTCTGCCGTTGCTCAAAAGTATGCTAGGATTTATGGCGCAGCCATTAATTGCAATTGTTATAGAGAATAAATCAAGGAGAGTTTTGGTATATTTAACAGAAAGATTTCAGGGACTTGTATAGCTCTACTTACTGGCAGGAATATCCTCCAAAAGTGGTTGCTAGTCGCAGTATTAATAAACATTTCATGGCATTAGATCACTCCCGCGCACACTGCCATTAATCTGCTGATCTATACGGAATAATTATTCATCGAAATGTGCCCCGCAAAGAGTTCTGTGCTAAATATAGGAAAGTGCTGGGCTATCTATAGACGAACGGCAGCTCAAAATATGCTGTCGAAAGTGACAATTGATTGCGTGCAGACCTTTTTGTCATTTGTGGTTTATTTCTGGACAGCTACCATTCGAATTTAGACCAAAAACTAAACCAAAGCGAACCAAAACAAGCCCAGAGACGAACAATGAGTCATGAGCCAGAGACCTGCAGAGACACAAAGCGAAATCCCTCACTCGAGGCACAAATATTTGCAATCATTAGTGGGCATTAGAGGATTTGAATCCAGCGGAAGGGAAAAGGAAAGGAAAGGACAACCATCAAGCAACTCTCATCAGGCTGCTCTAATTTTCTGTGGCTGCTGCTGCTGCTGACAGGCGACATAAAACAGGATAAAAAGGACTAAGCAGCGTCGCCAGTTGAGCGGCTTACGGGCCTCGAGCAAAAACTGCAACAAAGGGCTCTCTCAGCTCACTCGCTTTCCGTAAGAGTGGGCCCAAGGGATAAACCTGCTCGTGGCTCGCAGCTCGTGCACTGTTCCTGCATGTAATTCAAGTAAATATTATTCATGCAAATTTATGCCGGCACACATTTTGTGGTTTTCCCAAGGAATCACGAATTATGTCAGGCGAAAAGTAGGCGATAAGCGTAGACATGCAAAGGTTAGCCAAGGGGGGGGCAGGCACTGCTCTGGCCAGTCAGTGGAATGCTGGAGGGACAGATCCAAATAAACAAAGAATAATGAAAATAAAAGAACAGTAATCCCAGACTTAGGTAACGCGTAACAAATTGATTACTCAGTGGAATTCTGCTGCTCATCTGCTCTGCGCACAAATAAACAGAGACCAGATGCAAGGAAGACCCCGAAATCACGTTGACAACGAGCCTAATCATCATAATTCAATGCAAAACTCGTGCCAGTGTGGAGCGCTACCCCACTGGGGATTTGTTTATTGATCTTGTCCGGCAGAGCACTGACCATGGCTACCGAAATATTGCGCAGATTTGCTGCCAGATCGCAGCGTGGCGAAACTTTCGCATAAACAAACAAACAAGTTCATTTGCTGGACAATATGTACTTCGATCTCAGGCTCAGATCTCAGAGATCTCGGAGAGCTGCTGTCGTAACAGGTAGCTGGAGATACAGAAGAGCAGATTCTGCACTTCCTGTGCCACGCCCCAGACAAACATTTGCCACTTAAGCCGGGGAGGGAGAGCGCAAAGCGGACAAAGCGGATTAACAGCAGCAACAGCAGCAGAAAGATGTCCTGTCCAGGGTTTATCCCCTTCACAGATTCACAGATTATGCTGTAAAATGCTGTCCCCGTCGCTGGACATGCCCGCATAATGAGCTGGAGCCAGCAGCCAGGTTGCAGCACAGCCCCAGAAAGGTACTCCACACCGCCACTCCCCCCCGCTGTACCAGCACAACATTTAAATTTAATTTTTCGGGCGTGGCTGTAATGGAGAGCGCCCACAAAATGAGCAGCGCACCGCAGCGCAGCGGCAAACGAATTAAAATCCTTATTTCATCTGGAAAAAACCCGCAGAGGCGAAAGTCCTGCGGGCCCACGCCCTTATAGAAGGGGCGGGCTGGGGGGTAGCCCCAGCTGAAATGTTTATGCTCCCTGGTTGAGGTTCCCGTTCCCCTTGCCCTGTTCCATCCTGCATTGTTTGTTGTTATAATGGAAGAGCAGCAGCGGCAGCAGCAGCGGCAGCAGCAGCGGCAGCAACAGCGACTAATACACCGAAAAGCGCAAGGCATCTGCATGGCACGGCACGGCATGGCACGGCGTTTGTATGTCCTTTTGTACATTTTGCTGCTCCTTTTTGACTACTCAAATTTCAATGAAATTATCCTCACGGCATTTCACGTCTGCCCCTCTCTTTCTGGCATGCCATACCTTTCTCGCTCTCTCTCTCTCTGTCTGTCTCTGCCTCTCTCTGTGTGAGTGGAACAATGCCGAATAACATTTTTCGCTGAAATTATTTGCTAATGGCCTCAACCAACAACACTCTGGCGCTGTCTCTGCCTCTGCCTCTGCCTCTACCTCTACTGCTGCTCCTGTCCCTTCGTCCTTCTTTTTTTTGCATTTGCATTTATGAGATTTTTGTGTTGTCTCTCTGTTTTCTGTCAAATAGATAAACAAAAATGGCGGCAAGTGACGCTTTTTTGTTGTTGTTGTTTGCTGTTTGCTGTGTGTTTTTGTGCTCCTTTGGCTTAGTGCCTTCCACATCGACGGAAGCCATTTTGTTGGATGGGCAGCAATGGATGAGGAAAAACTTTTGTTTGCCCTGGCAACGCTGGCAACGCCAACAACCTCGCAAATTGCTTTGCTCCAAAACTTTGCTCAAGTTACGCGGATGCCGGGGGAGGATGCCAAAAGGATGCGAGAGAGAGAGGGAGAGCTGGAGCTGGAGCTGCCTTGGCAACCCTGGCAATCAATAGACAGCAAGAACCCCAGGACTTGCACACAGACAGAACTGTCAATCAAAGGAAACAGCACTGACAGACGACAGACAGACGCAGGGGATTCATGGATACGTTAAGAATTCCGATCCAAAGATCTGCAATCTGTGCAGCCCTTGACCTACTGCCTTCTTGGGCTGCAGATCCCTTTTGTGGTTTTATTTCTGGTCAGATGATTCCCACTCGATCGACAGGATACGTCTGTGTGTGCTGTGTGTGCTCTGTGTGCTGTGTGCCTTTTGTGCGCACTTAAGCTGAAAATTCCCTGCTCCTGTGGCTACTGTGCTGCATTGTCTGCTGCTTGCGCGCAGCATTTAAAGGCTCACAAATGGCCAAATGCGCAGCAGCATCTTTGATTTCTTACAGTTCACTGTACAGTGCAGCCTATCTGCTGGCAATCTTTCAGAAAGAGAGGAGCCAGCATTAGAGGTTTGTAATTATGAATAATTGATGCGGAAAATATGATCTTGGAGTGCTCGGAGTCAAGGAGCAAAGAAGAAGTGGCTTGGGTTTTATTTTTGGCTTCTGCTTTGGCTCAAAATGTGTTTTGTTATGCAATGTCTGTCTGTGTGTGTGGTCTATGAAAAGATTGCGCCAGAGAGCACTAAAAGAGAGCTTATACTTGAGAGAGCACTAAAAGAAAGAGCAACAAAAAGAGAGCTTATACTTGAGGGAGCCTGCCGCTCAGGCCTCTTCCCACCCGAGTAAATTTGATCAATATTCTTAGCTAAATATGTACATCCTGCACTCACTTTGTAGTAATCCAGCGTTGAGAAGTTCTGACAGGGTACATTATACAACATATTCCAGGTGTTGTAGTTGCTGCTGTGACACTGTCGAAAGCTGCACATCGGAAATGTTACAATTCACAGATTAAAAGTTTCCCTGCCATGCTGGAGACTTTTACCCATGCGATTAATACCAAACGTTGCACACACACAGCTACGATACGGATCGGTTGGATCAATTATAAATATAATGTATAAATTATAAATTACAAATGAAGTGTCGCATTTATTTATTCGGTTTTATTGCACGGCGGCGCACGACACTCCACTGAGCGATGAATAAACATTAAACTGTGTTAATCGAGCAGTTCCGTTACGCAAATTAATTTGTGCCAAATTAATGCTTTACGATGTGAATGAATGAATGTATTTTTTTTTTCGCTCTCTGACGCTGAAGCTTCACGTCTGGTGCTGGTTCTGTTTCTGGTTCCGTTACTGTTTCTGTTTCTGCTTGCGGTTGCTCTGAGCCGACGGGTGGGAAGCTTTTTGCGTCGTACCGATGTCGAATGTCGCTGTGGTCCACTGTGGCTCTCGCCCGAAATATGACTTAAAGCTGCCTTGCTCGTCGTGCTCATCGCGATGCTCGGACCCACAAAGCTGTCGACGTCGTCGCTGTCGTTCGCTCTGGGCTCTCGCTCTCGCTCGCTCTCCCTTGCTCTCCCACCGCAACGAACCGAACTCGAGATCGCGTTGCTGTGCTGCCCTATTGCCGTCTCGCTTTGCGTGCCGTTTGCCCTTCGGCCGAGACGTGTCTGGGCTGTCTCGCTCTAACCTTAGGGCAGAGGCACTGCACACCGTTTTGAGTGAGTTTTCGTCGTCGGCTCACTCAGAGGGCGGCGCATCAGGACTCTCACTCCAGCTGGCAGCACTCCAAGCGTAACGGAACATTTGGCGAGCGGAGTCCAGAAATCAGGCAAGGCGCGGAGTTGGCAGCCCAGCCCTGGCTGCGGGACTAGTGCTAGGGCTTCCTGGAAGGCCACCGACCGACTTGGCTCTTGGGGACGGGACCCTACCCTTCCGCGAAGCCCCTGGACTCCGGGGCTAACCCAATTTGGAAACACTTGATTGGGCGCCAGGCAAAATGTCGACTCGCATTAGTCCGGCCAGTCTCTGATACCATGGACAGGCCACAGCCGCTGGTCTTTAGCCAAAAAACAAAACAAAAAAAATCACAGCCCAGACTAGGAGACACAAAGGGAAATTGTGTGTCCTCTTTTTGGGTTTTTTTTGGGTCTCTTGGGGACTGGCTGGCGTCTGGTCGACGACAACGATCTTTGGAGCAAGTTATCCCTGCACGGCTCAGCGCATCGCGACAGTTGTTAACGTGTTTAATTAGCCCTGCAAATTCAATGAATTGCGACAGTAACAGTTAGGCTTAACAGCACGGGAACACAGCCAACACACAGCCCATGCAGCCACGGAGCAACAGCAGTTGGCACCCTCCGAGCACCACTCCCTTGCCAAATATTTGTGCAGCCATTTTGAATTGGAGTCCTGCACGGGCAGCGCGCAATCCTCCCCCATGACAGACGCATGCGTGGGCATAAAAGCACTCAAAACATTTTTGGGGGTGGTTGTTGGGGGGTTGGGGGTTTGGGGGTGGCTCTGTAGCACCCTCAGGGGCGTGTTCCTTCTAATGCCATCCATATCCGCATATCCGCATATCCGACTTTAAGCCCCAAACTAGCGTATAGCTTTAAATTGTTTGCTGCGACTTCCTCCTTTAATGAGACAGATTGGATTTGATGGCCTCGGGTTGATTGGCGTTGGTAGCTGGGAAATCGTTATGGTTGGGCACTTGTGGGTCCTTGTGGACTGAATTAGGATTGTGTTCGACTTGAATTTCACAGCTATGTAAATGATTATTGAATAACTGCGTCTAATGGGCACGGGCAACTATTTTGCCTTGCGGGTATTTAATTTTAATGAGATTCGAGAAGTAATTACTCAAATTGGTGTCTTCCAGAGAGAAATCTGAAGATGCCAGAGAATCCCAGACCCGTTGGACTTTCCTTACACTTGTAAAATCATTTACAAAAGTCTCCTTGAGCTGCTCAGAATTTATTTCGATTTATTTTCGCAAATATTTGTGGCATGCCATAAGGTCAAAGTTTGTACTTTCCCCGTTTCGCCTGCTTTGATTTTTCTCTTAATTTCATTTCAACAAGCATTTAATTTCATTTCATTCATAAAACCCCTCCAACGTTTCAGCGTCGTCGTTCGCTGGGTAATAGGATTATTGAGGCAGCGCACACGTGCCCCAGACCCGACCCGCCAGCAGCTTCAGCTGCTCAACTTCGAGCTAAATGCAGAAATGCATCAGCAAAATGTCCAAGGCGGACGTCTCGAATGCTCGCTGCCTTTTATAGCCCTGGGCTTTTATTATTAGTGACGGATTTCCGAGTCATTAGACAAAGTTATGCACGGGACCACCGCGTCTGTTTAAGCTACTTAAATGCGCCGCCCGTCCGCCGACCACGGACCACGGACCATGGCCCACGCCCACAGCACCGAGATCAGATCTGGCAGTGGTCTTGAAACGGGTACTGGCACTGGCTGAAGGCGAGCGTACGTGACTTGCTCATGTCGCAATTGACAGGCGTCGGCTTAAGGCCTTAAACAGCTCAGCATTTAATAAAACAAATCAACTGATAAATGATAAACTGATAAACTGATAAATGCCAGCAGAGTGGCGGTTCCCCCCTGGAAAGACTTTCTTTTGGGCAACCTTTTTCGGGGTCTCTTCGAGGGTCTCACCCACGCCACTTAAACACAAATCAATAACTTTATTATAAGCGAGTAAGTAAGTCCCTTCTCGGCCCCGATTGTGGCCTGTTTTACGAGCTGAAAAGCGTCTTGTTTAACTGCCGGCACAATGGGCGCCCGCTGAGAGCGCGTTGAGAAAAAATCACTTGGCATCGGAGCTGGCGACAGTGAGGAAGGGACCAAAGGGTCCAGCTCCAGCCCCGCGCTTACATTGCATCGATCCAGGCGTTGGGCGACGATCCAAGCGCCGTGTGTGCTTATATAATTTATGGGCAACGGGTTCGCTCCAAGCGCCAGTTGACAGTAAGTCACCAGCGGGCAGAGCCCGAGCAGGCAGGAGACAGGAGGTAGGAGGTAGGAGACAGGAGGCAGGAGGTTTCGGTTGCCAGCTGTCCGTATGAGTCAGCCGGGAGTAGCTGGGAAAGTGGTGGGTTGCTTTCCAAAGGGTTCAAGCAGGACACCAAAGGGGGTTGGGTAGGGGTAGGGAACGAGGGTTGCGAGGAGCGAGGAGCGAGTGTGAAGTAGCTGATGAGGCAAAACTTAAAAGATAACTTTAAATGTGAAATTAGCTATGGAGAAAAGATTCTTTCGTACTCAATGCAGAGCTGTATTTATGCATTATCTATAGCTATAACTATTCCACGCTTTGTTTAAAGTTTAGTCCGCAAGTGGAGACATAAACCTGGCAAATCCATGAGTTTCTGTATGCTTAACAGCATTCCGTACGATATGCCCATTTGATACGAATCTATATACAATAAACACTCTCTCTTTTTGTGGATTGTAATAGAATATTCCATCTGTTGCTGCCTACCTGTAAGGAAACTCCCATTGTTTATCCCTTTCGGGCGATACGCTGCCCCCTGTGGTTGCAGGCCGCCACACAGACGTACGTACGTACAGGCATAGTACGGGGTACCTATCATATCCAAGTTTATTGACTTTTGTTTAGTAGACACATTCCCATTCCCAGTCCCATTTCTCGATTGTACATTTGGCTGATGTTTCTTTTTTGTTTGGCCGCGAGCAATGTAAACGGCGCCAGATTTCGATTCGATTCGATTTCGAGACAGTCACCAATATGCACCCCATCAACAGTCGACAGTCAACAGTCTCTCACACAAGTATGCAGACATACAGACATATGTATGTATGTATGTACAACTGGTTATTTTCTGATAGGGTCAAGTGTCAGACAGTAGAAAAGCAGAGAGGAGGGTGGTGCTGCAGGAATGTAGCAAATTACACACACGAATATGTATAAGTAAATAAATAAATGTCTGGAGACATAACAATGACAAATCGCAGAGCTGTGGGCATGGGGCATGGGGCAGGGCGCTGCAGAGGCAGCTAATTAATGCCAGATTAGTGGCTGGCTTAAAGGATAATTGGGGACTAGCTGGGGTGCTAGTCAAAGGCTGTGATGTGAGCTGAAAGTTCTTGAGCAACTTGGCAAAGGTAGAGCAGCATTGATAAATTTCTACTTGAGTAATATTCCTTTTTAGATTGCAAATAACAAATAAATATTGCAGAGTACTCACCAGTTATTAATTTATTTAAGAAACCCTTAAACCAGATGTTTTATTATTACTTAAAGCTGCTCCTACAACACTTTCTTCTTTTTTGTTGGATAATACATTTTGGAAGACTAGAAAGAAATGAGAAAATTAAATGAAAAGATTAGTTTTTAATTGGTTAAAATTCCATTTGAACATTCCTCAGCCTGATGATCAACACGAAGCCTTCTTCTGTGTGCATATAAAACCCAATTAAATATGTAAACTTTCCGATTCCGCCACTGTGCCACCACCCTCTCTCTCTCTCCGCCTCTCCCCCTCCCTCTTTCTCGCTCAATGTGGAAATGCATATCATGCGACATTCCGAGATGAAGCGATAAAGCCAAGACTCCGGCCAGCACTCGACTCGACTCGACTCATCATCATCTTGATGAGCCTCATCAGTGTCGAGAGAGTGTCGAGAGAGTGGCTCTGGATTGGATTGGATGGGTTTGGTTTGGATTGGATTGGATTGGAGTCAGTGGTGTGTCGTGGCACGTGTAAACGACACCCAAATTAGAAGGAGATTATTTTATGGTCTGCCTCGGCTGGCTTGTGTCGTGTGCAGCTCTCTCGTTCGGCCCCTTATCTGGGGGCTCTTCCCAGAAGTGAGTTAACCCGAGATTGCGGAGGAGCGCTACCTCTGCCAGTGGTCGCTCGGTCTCTGGTCATATGATAAGAGACAAATCGGACCCCAGTCTCCTCCTGCTCCGCCTCCACCCTCTGCTTACTCTTGGCAGCTTTGTCATGTAAATGGTTCGTCTGTTCGGGCCAAAAATCAATTTGAAACGTGGCGCCAGCCTAATGAGGAAAAAGCAACAAACGCAGCATGCTGCCTCCCCACCCCTTATTCCCCCCTGTGACCCCTCAGCCCAGCTCAAAGCTCAAGTTAATTGAGTTATAAAAATTATACTTTATGCATACAATTTGCATTTTTATGAGCCTCAAATGTAACGTGCAGCGATTTGATTTATCGAACAAGTCGCAGGCCCCAGTCTGGCCCCACCCCCCTCCCGGCACTCTGTGGGCGGCTGCTAGAAATCTGACTGACAAATTGCTAGGTGTGACTTATAACATTTTAGGTGACGATCATTCGGATCGAGAATCGAGATAAGCCCCAAAAGTTTTCCCTCTCTCACACATCTACAGTTTCAAGGGAGGGTTCCATGGTGGATGGTTTTCGAAATGTCAGCATCACGAAAGATTCGCATGCGCCTGCCTCCTCTCCGCTTCCTTTCCTCACACAAGCAAAAAAAATAAAACGAAAAAGGTAAAACTTAAAAAAATAAATGAGTTATGAAACCATAAAAACCGCAAAATCAGCAGCGCATCAACCTGGTAACAAGCCAGTGGATGGAACAAAAAACAGACGCAATTTTTTCTTTTGTTTGCGGGATTTTATATAGAAAACTAAATATCAAGTGAGATGCCAGCGATGGGGCGGGGGAGCTGTGGATGAGGCAGAATTTTGGATGCCCTGGCACAGGAGATCGTTGCAGAGATCAGTTCACTGAGATAAAGATCGAGGGATATGTAAGGTTTGAGCGATTATAATAGGTGGGATAATGGCATTTACGGTTTGGGACTTTAATAATATTTAACGTAGGTTAGGACAATTGTAAGTTAGTAACGAACTTTGCAGAAAGCTTTGAAAAATCTTTAGAGCGAAGACATTGAAGTCGGAGTCAGAGAGAAATGTCAGAGTAAAATTAAACACACACATATTTAAATTAAATATTCGTTTTTAAATACATTCATTGTAAAATTAAATATAAAAAAAATTAAAAATTTTATATATATGTATGTGTATAATATATATATAAGAATTAATTAGAATGCCTTTTTAATACCCGTATTTAATATTGAATCAAAATAAACAAAATTTTTAAATAAAAATCGTGTCTTAAATTTGTCTGAAATATATTTAATCTGCTTATGAAAATTAATTATTTAGATACGAAATATTCAAATAAAAAATGTTCTTTTACAATTTCCACACTCCTGGCAATTCTATTAGCAAATTTGAAAAATTCGAGCCTTTTGCTAGGGGTGTCTAAATATGTGCCTACACATGTATATACTTATATGCAGTACATAATATGCACACAAAATTTTATCAGCTAATGGCAGTAAGCTTTGAGCAGTCACAAAATATGAAAGAATCCCTTTTTCGCGTAAGATTCACAGCCCATGGCAAAATAACATCAAAAAGGGCACAACTTTGGCTTGGCATCTGCTGTAGAGAAGTGACTTTTGTTGCCGTTTGCCAAACAGACACAACAGACAGACAAACTTATAGTACGAGTACGAGTATGTGTGTGTGTGTGTGTGCTATACATATATGATTTTTTTTCTCACTAGATTTCTTTATAATTCTTCTTTATTTGTTGCAGGTTTTGACATTTTTATAGCTTCAGCGATGGGCGACGACAGCGACATTGCACATTTCTGCTTAGCTGCACATAGAAACGGAGACAAAGAGAGCGCGAAAGAGAGAGAGACACACAGAGAGAGAGATAAAGCTGTGGGGGCACTTTCAAAATGGCGTCTTGCTGCTAAAACTTTGACAAACATACGTCAAAATTGATGGGGCCCATGCCCATGGGCCCTGTCTGGCCAGCTGCTGCTGCTGCTGCTGTGGCTGCTGCTGCCTTATCGGGCCAACACGTTTTGTCTTTAAACGTTTTTGCAGCTACCAATTCGAAAGGGGCCCAGAGACTTAAACCAGAGAGCGAGACAGGCACAAGGACTGGGGACTCCTCGGCCATGTGGCTGGAACACCCATTTAACAAGTCAGCCCGACCAGGCAAAACCATAAATATTGGCAATTTAACAGAGTCAACAGTATGACTCGTGGGGACACTGGGCACTGGGACGTGGAGCGTCGAAGCCTGGAGCCTGCAGCCTGAACCCTGGAGCAGGCAGGGGGTTATTGGGGCTCGAGGATTGGGGGTCCATAATACACCTTGTCGTACACGATCCTTATCTCTTGGAATTTCTCGTGCGTGTCTGGCGTGCCAAAAAATATAAAAATAAAACACAAGCGACTGGCAGTCGATGGGAGGCTGAACGAATGCTGGATGCACTTTTGGGCATGGGAAAGAGGCTTTGGGTGGGCTTTTGATGCCAAAAGCTGTGGGCTGAAAGATGCTAACATAATTCTGCATCCAACTCTGAGGAGATTAAAAATCCTGAATATTCTTTCTAGCTATAAAACTGCCAGCACTCGCAGCTGTCTCCCAGGTGGGATAGCCACCCGCACAAGGACCACCCAATAGTGCTGATACCCTCGGGGGAACTTTGGCAAGTGATAGCCTGGTCAGGAGCTGTCGCTGTCGGTTGCCGACTGTGGCAACGGGAATGGAGTGCGCGTGAAAAATTAGCCGTGGAAATGCATGTTGTTCCTGTTCTTCGTGTCGTTGTTGTTGTTGCTGTTTGGCTGTTGGTTGTTGTTGTTGCTGTTGCTGTTTGTTTGTTTGTTTGGTGGTGCTGTGGCCTGTCGCCATTTCTCGTGGTGCGACTAATAAGCACAACAAGCTCATAAAATTTCGAAAGCTGCAACGCCGTCCGTCCGATTTTAAATCATTTTAAATTGTGCACGCGCTTCGAGCATTTGCTTTGGATTTAGTTTACGATATTCAACAGAGCTTCGATCTGGCAGATGAGGGGCAAGGGCAGGGGCTAGGGGCAGGGGCTAGTGGGATAGTGGGATAGTCTGTCATTTGTTTGGCATTTGCAGGCATCATTAGAGCTTGTTGTACAACACACAAATTAATGATGAATTAATAACAATGCCAGAACATAAAAGACACGACAAGACAAGCTTTCTTTTTCAATGATGGTCATGGGACATGGTTCCACCGCCATAGAGACATTGACAGGGCCCCACAACGACACCAAAAAACAACAACAACAACAAAAAACAACAGCAAACAGTCACAAGAACAAAGAGCGAGGGGGCAGACGTCGAAGACGACGACGACGACGAAGCGTGCCAAGAGACGACTTGGGTCAACGGCTGCTCTGAAGCTCTTTAACCCTCGCCTGGGTCAGAGGGTAAACCAAGATGACAGTTACCAAAATATTGGGATACTATGAACAAAATTCAGATAGTAAATAGAGGCAGGGCAAGGCCATGAAGTTGCCCAATGACTAAGTGAGAAAGTTAAGGGCGAGAGGCAATTATTAAACTATTAAAAAAGCAAAAAATATATGCACTTGCAGCTAAAAAAATGTACAAAATAGTAAATATTATAAAGATGATAATAAAAGGTAACTCATAGGCAAAATATAATCCCACATTTATAGATCCAAAGTGAAAGTAATAAATAAAATAAAATATATAAAAATTAAAGTAAAATAAAAATAAATAAAATAAAATAAAAAAAATAAAAAAATAAAAAAAGCAAAAGTAATAAATAAAATAAAATATATAAAAAGTTAAAGTAAAATAAAAAAATAAAATAAAATAAAAAAAATAAAATAAAATAAAAAAAATAATAAATAAAAAAAATAAAAAAAGTAAAAAGTAAAATAAAAATAAATAAAATAAAAAAAAGTAAAATAAAAAAAAATAAAATAAAATAAAAATATAAAAAAGTTAAAGTAAAATAAAATAAATAAAATAAAAAAAAATTAAATAAATAAAATAAATAAAAAGTTAAAGTAAAATAAAAATAAATAAATAAAAAGTAAATAAATAAAATAAATAATCAGTAAAAAGTAAAAGTAAAATAAAAATAAATAAAATAAAAAAAAAAAAAAAATACTTTCGAATAGTAAACATCATAGAAAACTCATTAATATCAATTTAATTCATAATTGCAAGCCACAAAATCTCTCTGAATATCTCGCTCTACTATCATCTGGAACATATCTCCAAGCTGCATGCCACAAATCGTTTTGGAGCATCCCAGCAGTAAATCCCGATAGCAACAGCCGCACACAGGAGGGTTAAGCTGAGGCTGCAACCTTAACCTATCTGCCCTGTTAATTGATTGTTACATTCTCTTTCAGCGGGCAGGGGGAGGGGATGTGTCGTCTGCTGACCAGACAGTCTGCTCCACCTTCGCCCCACCTTCTCCCCCCCTTCTGTCTTAAGCAGCTGCGCGGCAGACGTGTGGTTTTTTATGATTGCCCATTTTTGACAATGAATAAAAATTATTATAGTGTCGCACGTTTTGGTTGCTGTAATTTAATTAAAATGATGTCGCGACGACCCGCATCAAGCCACCATGCGCTCCATGAGGGTTTTCCCGGAATTTCCCCCCCACTAACAGAGGGCGGGGGTCTTACAGGTGACAAATGTTGGACAGTTCGGAAAACATAACTAATTTATAAATGAGAAAAATCCCAGCTGGATGGCGGCAGACACCGAAAACAAAAGGGATGCGGATGCGGATGCCCTGGCCACTCTGCGATGAGTCGAAGGCAAACAAACCTCTTGAAAAGTCAGGACTTTTCCTCGTACACGTATTTGCAGAGTGTCTGCCTGGAACGGAAGTGATGCCCGCAAATACAGCTGTTGGTTGGGTTGGGTTGGCCAGTGGATTTGCTCGATAAACAAAATCGATTTGATGGCCGAAAATCGCTTTTTGCCCAGACAGTAAATGGAAATGCATTCCGCAGGCAGCTGGCTGGAGGGCGGAGTGTACTTGGAGCTGCGCTGGTCTGGAGCAGGGGAAACCTTTGCTGGTGGAAATACTTGTGCGGCTTCTGTGCGGAGAGAGCTCTGTGGGCGCTGAGCCTGTGAACCTGTTTGCTCTGTTTGGTCTGGCCTGAAACCATGAATGAACTGCAACTTGGACTTGCGACGCGACACGGGCATTGTCACTGTCAATACGCGCCGGGTACGCCGAGTATATAGAAATGCACTCAAGGTAACTTCCTACTTGCCCCATATCGGATTTCAGCCCAACCTCTTCTACACCGTCAGATTACGGCACCCCCGAAGCCAGCGCCGAGCAGCAGCAGCAGCAGCAGCAGCAGCGGTTCCACGGCTTAACTGTCCAACGTTATACGTTATATTTAGCGGTCAGCAAGAGTAAAGAAAGAAACGGGAGAGAAACTGAACAGAAATAGCAAACAAAATGGCGAACCCAACATCCACCCGCTGGAGGTGTGGGAATTTTCAATATTGATTGATTGAACAGCCGTCGTTGGTGGATCCACACAGCTGCCAGAAGAGAGCCAGAAGAGGGCCAGAGCAGGGGCCAGAAGAGAGTCAGGAGAGGGCCAGAACGTAGCCAGAAGAGAGCCAGAACGGAGCCAGACCGGGCCAGCACTGGGGTAATGGATGGGCCATTTTATTGGTTTTGAATATGGATGAATATTCAACATTAAAACAAAATAATATCTCAATGAATTTCTGTAAAATTCTTTAAAGATCCACAACGATTCTCAGATGTAGTTTCCAGTTCCTGCTTTAGGAACATCCACATCCACATCCTCGTAGGCTCCAGAGAATTGATGTTCACATTGGGGAAGCAAAAAGAATTTACAGCCGCCAGTTGTGGCAGTTGTTTTTTTACAGGATTCTTTTGGTCTCTATCGGTGGGCGCCTTGTCCCTGGGGATCCCAGATCCCAGATTGATGACAGCATTTGTTGTGACACGCATTAACTAGTGGTTTCACACACTCTGCTCTGCTCTGCCCCTCCCTGGACGGCCCCGCGCTCAATTAGCAGCGGCAATGCGCTGCTTTCCCCCTCTCTGGCAGACGGAAACAAATTGTCGACACCTAAAAACAGAATAGGAGCGACAGAACAGAGGCCTCCTGAGCGTAGGGGAGGGGAGGGCAGTGCAGTGCAGTGCATAGGGGTGCCGAGAAATATTAATAAAAATAATTAATTGTGTTAAGTAAACACAATTTTTGTGGCAAATGATGGCAGAGCAGCGGCTATATTATAGCTTTACTTCCCACAGGTTTAGTGTTTCTGCGCTCTCGAAATTTCGGGCGTAACACAAGTAGGAATCGCACCCAAGCGGTGGAGTGTCGTGGAGCAGGAGCCCATTGGAGGAACGTTCTTGGCTTTGGGTCTTTCGTTCGCTTCGCTTCGCCCGCCATGTTTGAATACGAGTCGCCAACATGTTTACATAAAACGTACTTGGTTTTCATTATTATTTTATAATTCAAATTCACAAAATTCACAAAATTCACAATTTCTGCTGATTTGCCCGAATTGCAGCAGCAGTCGTTGCGCGGAATGTGCCGCTCTGGCTGGATGGCATGGCAGATGGGTAATCGGATCAGCGCTGTCTGGTCTGGCCTGGTCGGGTCTGGCCTGGCCTGGCCTGGCTAATCCTCTGCATATGGCCTGTAGCTGACTATCTGTCGGGCCACAATGTTGAGTATCTCGCGGGCTGGCATGTCTTGCTGCTCCCCCACAATGGCCGTTATCCGGGCGCACTCCTTCACGTAGTTCTCCAGTTCGCGTGGGTTGAGGCTGCGTCGCGCTGGCTCCTTGGACTGCAGCGCCTGCAGGCACTGGCCCGTCATGTGCGCCAACTGCGAGCGCGCCCCACTGAAGGTCTCATCCAGATCGTACAGCTCCAGCGGTGGGGCGGGTGGCTCGCTAAAGATGGGCGGAAATGTGGCCAACTGCAGGCTGGGCAATGGGATCTCAAACTGCGGCTTGATGATCCGCAGCGGTTCGTATTTCACGTGCAACTGCTCGTACCCATCGATGACATCCTTCAGCAGGCGGTTGCTCAGCGCACACATCTCCATGTCGAACATTTGCTTGAAATCTGTGGGCATTTCGGTGCCAATCGAGTCGATCAGGCAGGCCTTGGGCATGTCCGCCAGGAAGGCCAGATCCGTAAAGTGTTTGTTGTCGCTGAGCTGCAGCCGGAATCAAGAGATGTTTGAACTAGGAGCGCACTCCCTACACACACAGCTTCCTGCACTCACCTCCACGTCGTTAAAGTCCAAGTGGGTGTAGCTAATCGCGTCGCCTCCCAGGAGCTTCAGTATGTACTCCAGCATGGCATCGTTCGTCTTGTCCTGCAAGTACTTATCGTGCCAGATGTAGCCGGAGCCCAGGGCCAGGATCTTTCCGCCCTTTCCGTTGGTATAGTATCCCGCCAGTGGCCGATTGAAGGGATACACCACGGGCCCCGTCGTCAGCAGGACATTGGCGGGCTCCGAGACATTCAGGGTGGCGCCGTACGGATACTGAAAGTGTATCTTGTACTTCTCGTCGCTGAAGTCATAGTCGACCTTCTCAATGTCCAGTTTGATGAGGTGCCGCCACATGGACTCGCAGACCACGCCGCCACCCACAATGCACTCTTTGGGATGGAAATTCTTGTAGTAGTGCGGTCGCACCACATTGTCCCCATTGATGTAGATCCCGTACTGCTCCAGAAAGAAATTCACGTTCGTGTTGAACTCCTGCTCGCCGCCCTCGCCCAGGAGAACCAACAGACTGCCGCCGTCCACCTCCACGTAGTGTTTGAGCACTTCGAACTCGTCCTCGGTGAAGCGATCCTGGGGGCCGGCCAGGACGAATATCTTGACACGCGAAAGCCGCTCCTTTTGCAGCTCGGCATCGCTTCTGAGGGTGTTCGAAATGGTTTGTTTATTTGGTTTAAATTCGAATCTTTTGCCCGAATACTGACTGTTCCACATTCCAGTTGGCCTTCAGCTTGCGGTGAAGCATTTTATAGTTGTCCGATACTTGGAATCGCTCATTTTTGGATGTATCAAAGCAGATTATGGGCTTATTAGACATTTTTACTCCCAGATTTCAGACGAATTTTCGGTTTTGGTTTGTTTTGCATTTTATCGTTGCCCGGGCAACTGCAGGCGCCATCTAGCGGTTCAAGCGGCAGCACCGTGATCCGCCCAGCTGGCAACCTCCGGCCATTCTTCAACGCTTCACAGCACCTGTATACACCAAAATATTTCCGGCATTTTTCGGTATATTTCCGAGCGTCAGACTGTATATTTTACCGATATTTCCACGGTCACGCTGGCGGTATATCTTTCCGATAAATCAGCGGTCACACTGTGCTGTGAAAAATTACGAAATTTTTGGTGTTTCAATTTTTAGGAGCCACAAATTTTCGCGAAACGAACTATGGCATCGATCTGTGGACGCATGGCGCTTCGTGCCGCTGCACGCCAAAATGTTACATACACGCCCGTGCGTTTTTGCAAAAGTAAGTGCAGAAATCAAAGCGAGATCTCCAGCGCTGCCGTCACGTCCGCCGCCCCGTCGTGGTGTGTGGGGATTTTGATATGATGGCGCCCCTGCATCCGAGTTTCATGGCTAGGATTGCATAATATGACAGCCAATGCACGGCCAGTACACATTCTGTGGCAGTTTATTGCATCTGGAGCAGCAGTTTTTGGCAATTGAAAATGCGCCTGCCTCGTTGGGGAGGTTATGTAATAACTATGCGCAGGGAAATGTGTTTTATGTGCATACGGTGGGGGGGAACGGCTCGGCAGTGATACGCAGTTCGCACCTCGACTCTGCCACTGGACTCTATCGGGGGCTAATGACTTCGAATATTTAGACGATGACACAGAGCCGCAGAGGTTCGTTGCGGGCGTTTGCCGTTTATGTAACTCCGGGGATCGCTGCTGCTGCTGCTGCTGCACAGCTGATCCGAGTCGCAGTTGCTTATCAATCGAGGACACAAACACTAGCTAATGTACTGTTGTCTTTCCATTTGCAGTGATGAACGACCCCATGGAGCATGCCACGGGTATCGAGAAGCGTGAGCTGCTCGCCAAAGCCGCCGGCAATGAGAATCCCTTCGACATGAAGGTGTTCAAGCGCGGTGCTGGCACCAAGGAGAACCCCAACTTGATTCCATCGGCCTTCGATGCCAGAATCGTTGGCTGCATCTGTGAGTAAACACAAACCCAAGTAAAGGAGCGACATACTAACTCGTCATTTTGCAGGCGAAGAGGATCAGACCTACGTGCAATGGATGTGGCTGCAGAAGGGCAACCAGAAGCGTTGTGAGTGCGGCCACTGGTTCAAGCTGGTCGAGAAGGCAGCTGTTTAAAGTTATTATTAATTAATTAAATAAACCAATTAATAACAAGAACACACCACACAACAACTACTAAGCTAAAAGTCAACCAACACTTAGCTGTCCAAATAAAAACAGACATCAAACCCAGAAAACCAACAACAATACCAAATAACCAAATAACCAACCTCGGCGGCTATCAAGGGGGCAGGCAGCAGCTCTTCCCGTTTTCAGTTTTAAGTCCTTAGTTTCCACCGCAGTCAACGTTCATCCGAGGAGCGATGCTTGAGTATATATATCAGATAAACGAACAATAAAGGCACCAAAGTGATTTTCAGCGAAAGTAAATCGGAAGCGAGTCTAAATATGGCAAGGGATATATTCTCGATCCCAGTAGGCCTTTCCTTACAACCAAACAAATGTCTCAGCGACTGTTTCGAATCCCTTTCATTCCATTCGAAGCTGTGCAAGGGATAGGTTTCGATCCCAGGCTAAACAAAATAAATTATATATTTTCGGTTGATATTCCAGTAGGGAAGTAAATTGAAATTCTCGACAGAATGTCATCGTATTTGGCACGTCTGTTGAAGGCTCAGGCCGCCTCCAAGCGACTCATCTCGCAGTTGACGAAGCGCAAAGGGAAACTCGGTTCCCTGCTGTGTCGCATGGGTCTGCAGAAGTGGGCGGATACTGAATCCACCCGTGAAATTTCCACAACTCCAGTACGAATGGCGGGTAAGTGGAAAAACTGCAGCTAAAAATGGAAGAAATGGCAACTGAGACCCGAACCCATCAGAAATGGCCGATGACATGGAGCTGGCCACTGGCATTGCCAAGCGCGAGATGCTGCTGAAGGAACAGGGCTGCGGTGATCCCTGGGGTCTGGGCAAGATTCTGAAGCGTGGATCTGGCAGACTGAACGATCCCACACAAATTCCATCGGCATTTGATGGTCGCCTTGTGGGCTGTTTGTGCCTGGACGACCGCTTCGCCAAGTGGATGTGGCTGGAGAAGGGACCACCGAAGCGTTGCGAGTGCGGGCACTACTTTGTGCTGAAGCAAGTGCCACCCGTTTAGTCAACACACACACACACACTCCAAATAGCCCGCACCACCACCACCACCGTACATGTGTCCTACCATAAACATTTACACGATTCTCCTCTACCAGTCACTACACCCTACACGCAGCGTATCCAGAGCACACAGAGCATTGTGAGCCAGTGAAGAGCAGACAGAGCATTGTGAACCAGTGATAAAACATAATATTATCAAAAACAAAATGCTTACATGTATATTTCGCCAGTCGCACAACTCTTTACTTCACTTTAAGGTAAAGCCCGTCAGGAGGTAGCCGCTATTGCCGCTCATATTAACCTCTGGATGGGTGCGATTCGGAAGTATTTGATAGGTGCGCAACCAATTCGAGGTTACGTGGAGTGCGGTAACCTTGCCGGAGGTCTTTAGCTCCATGAAGGTCTCCTGCAGCAGCTCCTTGCAGGTGCTGAAGACCACAACGGGTCGCGAGGGCCTCACAAGTGGCAGCAGGGCTTGCAGTATGCTCGATGGATGCTCTTTGGCTGCCACCACCAGGCTGTCGAATTTTTCGTGCATCAGTGCGGTGGCGCGTTTGTTCTCCAGCTGCCAGCGCAGGGGGCCTTTGCTGTTGCCTGCAAACGGTAGACGAATGAGAAATCAGTTGCTGAATGGAAAACATGTTACTCCCTTACCACTTGGAGGAGCCTCGTCTAGCTTGGGCTTCTTGGTGCTCGGCTCAAGGGCCTCCGGCTGCTCTTCGGTGGGCGTCTCGGCCAGCGTTTCCTCAGCCTCCACTTCACTAGGCTCAGAGGGGGAGACATTTGTGGTCTCTCCCTGGTAGAACTCCCTCAGCACCGAATACAGATTGACGGAGACGCAACGTTGCTGCTGTTCCAGCGGTAGTTTCAGTGCAAGCAGTGCCTGTTTCTGGGGCACATTGCCGGGATGCATGTGCACCAAGGTGCCCTCGGTGCTGGCGCCAATGGAGTTCATCATGGCCGCCGGCAGCAGGCCATTGGTGCCGCTTTCGTACAGCAAATAGTTGCCAAAGCCGCAAACTCCCGAGTAGGAAATGATTTGGGAGAGCGTGTCCACGCGTATGCCCATGATTTTCTCCGCATCCTGTCGATAGAATATGTCCACCATCAGGCGGATCGTCGGCTGTCGTATCTGGACAAATTCAAAGTACTTTTTCTCCTTTTTCAGGAGATACTTCTCCTGTGAGTACTCGGTGCGGGTGTGGAACGTCTTGGAGTTTTCCACGAGCTTTTCAATGATTTTGCTCGACTCATTGCATGCCTCGCGCAGCTGTTCAATGTCGGAGGACTTCAGGGCCTGCGCCTCCCCATTGTCGCATATATCACGATTGTCGGCGCCACTGCTGGAGATGCCTAGAACCTCGCGCGTGCTCCTCAGCTCCGTGTCGCTGCACAGCTCCAAGGTGTGCTGGCGCTGGGCGCCACGTTTTCCACTCTTTGTTTCCTTGACGCACATCTTGAACGTGGAACCGTACGGTTGATCTAGCAGCGACTTCAGCTCTAAAGTCTCCTTGCCCAATGTGGACGTCGTGTCTAGGCTGCCGAATTTCTGCAGCTTTGTGTACTTCTGGCGCTGTATGACTATGTAGTCGCCCAGCTGAATGTTGGGGGTGGTCAATTCGGTGCTCATTGTCACCTTTTTCTGTAATTATTCGTATAACCAACGTGTTTTTATTACACAAATAAAAAGCGGCGCGCGAAGAGGAAGAAAAGCGTAGTGTTGTGAAGCTGGCAAAGTGAGTGGCCTCTAGAGGTGGGAAAACCTCGATAGAATCCATCGACCACTGATGCTTTGATGGATTCAAACACTTAACCATACAGTATACAGTATACTGTATGGTTACTGATTCAAATTTATATGCGGATCAAGCATGCAATAAATACAGTCTTCCCGTACAACAAGTGAGCTGGCAGCTAAGCTGGCAAACTGTGTCCTTGACAAAAAACAATCTTCTCAATATACACTAATTATTATTTTTTGAGCACAAAACGATAGACCCAGCCATCGATGTTTTCCCATCTCTAGTGGTACCTGTTGCTGCAGTGTTTTCGCACGATATGGGATGTTTTTTTTGCTTTGAAATTATAAAAGTACAGCTTTGAAAAATCAATTATTTTATATTATAAAAGGAAAAAATTAAAAACCAATTGTTTTGATATGATAAAATCAATAAAACTGCAAAATGAAAACTGAATTGAATCTTGAAAGGTGTCAACTCTAGCCTTAGGTCGAATTTGGTTTCTGACAATGCTAAGAAAAATGAAATCGCTCGGATTTCTGTGGCACGGCGGAAATTTTAAAGCGGAAATCCTCTGCGCGGTTTCCCATTTCACTAGTGATTTCTATGACATTTGTTTGCTAGCAAACAGTTTTTGAAGCTGAGTACTAGGCTTAGGGCTTCCCCAGCACCGCGGAAAATTGCGGCAAGGAATTTTCTAGTTATTCCGTGAGGGTGTGGAACATAGCTAAAACAGGGTTGATGAATCAGCTGTGTTTTGTAAACAGAGGCAACTGTAAAATTCGGATATAAATTTAAAAAAGGAAAATAATTCACTCTGATGATGAAGTGTTTGTGTTGGTGGCGGCATATATTGTTGCAAAACAAAAAAGAATAATTTGCATCTGTTTTTTTGGTTTTGCGGACAGTTTTTGCCTACAGGAAGAATTGTAAAGTATTTATTACTGGGCGGGTGTCTTATCGGTTTCATACGAATATCAACCCTGATTCTATTCCTCAATAGAGCTGATGAGACCACCTTAAATGGCAATATACCCTGACGGAAAAAACGCGTGGAAACTATTCTGAGTCTAACAAACCAGCGATAGCGTAATCTTTTGGAATCCAATCTGTTCCGTAATCACGGACTTTAGGTACAGATATAGCCATTGATATTGCGTATAGAGTCGACCACGTGACGACTAATCCCATACCTACCCCCCAGGCAGAGCATCTAAAGACTAACAACAAACAAGAGTTCCGAAGGGAGAGGGAAAAGTCAAACCTTCCCGCCCTTCTACCGGCTTGGCGTCCCTCGCTAGTCAACAAAATAACTGACCGTGCAAGTTTTTGTGGTATACGCCCCAATTATTGCTGAAGCCCGCATAACCAGGGCAGCGTCGAGTAGAACAGGGCAGAACAGAAGCCACGCAGCAATGTCCGAAGGAAAATCAGAGAAGCTGCCTTTTATTGGCAAGCAGCAACCAAAGCCCGTGACACTAAATCCTTCGTGGGAGTCGGAACTGCCGCCAGCCGATTCGAATGGCAAGGGTTCGATGCTGGGCCTGACGCCCAAGGATAAGTACAAGATTGTGTTCTTCATCTTTATGCTGCACGGACTGGGGACACTGATGCCCTGGAACATGTTCATCACAGCCAAGTCCTACTTCGAGGACTTCAAGCTGGGCGCAAACAACACCGTGCCGACGGAAGTGAACTACAGAAGTACCTTCATGCAGAATATGGGATTTGCATCGCAGATTCCCAATCTCCTCTTCAACTGGTTGAACATCTTTGTGAACTTTGGCGGCGACCTGACCAGCCGGATAGTGTATAGCATCATCTTTGAGATTGTCATTCTGCTGGTGACCATTGTCCTGGCTATGATGGACTCGTCCCAGTGGCCGGGCATATTCTTCTGGGCCACCATGGTAAGCATTGTGTTGCTGAACGTCTGCAATGGCATCTACCAGAACACCATCTACGGCATCGTGGCCTCGCTGCCCATCAAATACACGGGCGCCGTCGTCCTGGGCTCCAACATAAGTGGCGTGTTCACCACCTTGATGTCCATCGCTTGCACCGCCTTCTTCGATTCCAAAAGGACATCGGCCATCTATTACTTTGTGACCGCGATTGTGATTCTCCTGCTGTGCTTCGACACCTATTTCGCGCTGCCAGTGAACAGGTTCTTTAGGCACTACGACCAGCTCAGCCAGAGCATTGAGAAGAAGTCCGACTCGAGGGCAGAGCTTAATATTCCCTACTGGCAGATCTTCAGGAAGGCCTCGCCTCAGCTCTTTAACATCTTTCTGACATTCTTTGTGACCCTCTCGGTCTTCCCGGCCATCCATGCCAACATTAAAGCCACGGACCCAGACTTCTTCATCCCCAAGGACTACTTCACCTTAATAACTTGCTTCCTCACATTCAACGTGTTCGCTATGCTGGGCAGTCTGACCACTTCTTGGGTACAATGGCCCGGTCCGAAGTATCTAATTGTTCCCGTGGCTCTGCGCATTGTGTTCATTCCCCTGTTCATCATGTGCAACTATTTACCGCCAGATATGACAAGGACCCTCCCAGTGTACTTCCCCAACGAGTGGGTTTATTGGGGTTTTGCCGTCGTAATGTCGTACAGCTCGGGTTACTTGAGTTCGCTGGGCATGATGTATGCACCGCAGACGGTGGATGCAAAGAATCAAATAACTGCTGGCATGTATGCAGCCGCGATGCTGATTACAGGCATATTCTCGGGTGTGATGTTTTCTTATCTGGGTCCGTTGTTATTATAACATCGGTCAAAGCTTCACTGCATAGCATGCCGCCCACTAATACTAATGCTAAACTGATCTTGTTAACATTTCTTCATGCTACTATTATCATATTTGCATTCATTAAAAATATTGTCGTTGTGACTAATCATTTTATACTAACTTCATTGAATAATAAAGATTTTTACTGGGGCAGATTTGTTTCTTATTTCAAAAAAAAAAATAAAAGAAAATTATCTATCCATTTACAATTGGAGCAGAGAACAAGCAATATTCGTAATATGGTTATTTTTAGCAAATGTGTCTGTTATTCTATCTTTTCTGCTGCAACTTGCAAATTTTCACACACAGAACGAAGCGAATATTCATTATATGTGTATTTTTAGCGAATGCCGAAGTTTGTCCTAATTGGAAGTCACGACATGTATATATATATACACATATATATATATCAATTAGTGCAAAGGTCTAACAAGTCAATAAAAGTGTCTCACAGCCTCCTCCGACAGAGTAGCTCCGACACAGCATAAAGTGGCTGCCGCTAGCATAAAAAGAAAACAGAACATAAATAAACAAACAAACCATATCAATAGAGACAAACAATTGGACGCGAGAATTTCCGGCACGGCACAGTAGTCAACAGATACGACATACTCCTATCAGTTGGGCTCGCACATTTGAATGAAATGTATCTGTTGCTGGCAGGGGCAAACATCTATACCAACAACAATCTCAAGGGGGGGTCGTCGTATCGCTCCCAAATGGCTTGGACAAGAAGTACTTACATAATTTTCAATGTCTCACTTAGTTTTGGTGTATTTCAGGGAGCGAGCGCCGCTATCTGCTCGCGTGCGACTTCCACACATTCACTACAACTTGGAGGAATCCTCAACCGGTCTGCTGGCGTTGCCAATATACCAAGCTGATCTTTGGGGCGTCACCTTGTGGTAGCTGACCACCAGCGAATTTAGCTGCGGCAGCTTGTCCGCCAATAGAAAGCCATAGTCCTAGGCATTGGATATCCCCCAGACGGTGTTGGCGGTGAGGTCCAGATGGGACAGCGACAGCTGATCCAGTTCCTCTCTCTTAAGTACTCAATCTGAATGGAGCATTCACGGGCGACCAGCGACTCAAGCTTGGTCAGACCGTTCATGTGCTTGCCCGTCACATAGGCGCTGGACACGCTCAGACTGCGCAGCTGGCGACAGTATTGACCAACAGCATGGTCATGTTCTCATCTCCAAAGCAAAGCACTTTCACTCGGGGAAGATAGAAGCTCAGTTCGGGGCGCATGAGGTGGCGTCCCAGGTACGAATCGAATGCCTTTGAATGCACATTCCATATGTAGAGCTCCTCCATAACGGCGCTGGTCAGCTCAAAGAAGTAGATGTAGTCCGCTTTGCTCAATGGCTTCAGCATGGCATCCGATACCGTGGCTTCCTCCAAACAATCAGGCAGAGCAGCTCCCGGAAGCGTGTCGACTGTCGGCACATCTTTATTTGATCCACCAGTGGCAGTTACTCAAGTTTGTGGCACACACAATCGTCGTTTAGCTTCTCCATGGCGAAATATGGCAATATTTAACAAAGTTAAATTGTACTTTTTAGAAGTGCATTTTGTTGTGTTGTGGATTTCATCAGCTGTTTGCTGCCGCCGAAAATTGGTAGTGGACTGTTGTCTGACCTAGACAGGCTATCCAATGTACGGTGACATCATATTCCTCAATTTTGATATTCGGTGTAATGTTACTAGCTGAATAGAGTTTTTAGCGCTAAGCAACTAATCTAATCCGATTGATGAATTAATTTTCTACAAGATTGGCTTATTGTAAGGACTTCTTCTATTGGGTTGTTTATAAAATAACGTGAAAAACAAACGCAAGTTTTTGGAAAATTGTATCAGCTATTTGCAGTGCTGGAAAATGCTGCCAGAAATTTAGCTAGAATTCGTTTGTACGGTCATACAGAAAATTGCACTATCAATGTCAATGCCATTGTGTAGATTTTCGGTGTCTGTTAGCAAAAACTGTCAACTTGTTGCATTTATATTGCTATAGCTACGACTGTAGGCATTTCTCCTGCCAGAAGTTTACTTTTCTTATCCACTTAAATTGGTTTCAACTTGTACCACTCAAGCACCAACAGAAAGTAACACTCTGAGCTTTATCACGATGTTTTTTGGATTTTATTTTCACTTGATTTAGACAATAAATTTTATGATTTTCACTGCCATTGTCAATGTCATTTCACTTGACCATTAAAAAAGCTTTATCACGATGTTTTTTGGATTTTATTTTCACTTGATTTAGACAATAAATTTTATGATTTTCACTGCCATTGTCATTGTCATTGTTCTGCAATGTAGATTTGAGGTGTCGGTGTTACCAGAAATTTAAAAATACCAATATTTGTTTGGTATCGGTATCGGTGTTACCAAAAATTTAAAAATACCAATATTTGTTTGGTATTTATTCGAAATTTAGCCACCAAGCCGTTACATCTCGATCACTAAGCAAAACGTCTTCCATTATAATCACATTATTACATTCTTTATTTATTGGTGATGGAAAATCAGATAATCAGTAAATTTGGTTCAGATAGCTTAACTTAACACTTGCTCTTGCACTCAGAGTCTTCGCAAATGTCACAGAGCTTCGATTCGAGTTGATAAAATTCGGTGGCCTTCTTGTTCGTATCGTAATAGTCGTAGAGGACAACGGGAGCTGGTTTCTGATTGGCCACCGCATGGGTCCTGAAAGCCTCGAAGGGTATGCATTTGATTTCATCCCGCAGCAGATTCTCAAAGTAGACAACAACCACAGAGTCGCCGTTCTTGGTTTCCACCAACTGCAAAGGGAACGAAACAGGTTAATAGATCACAATGGAATGACGAACTGTGTGAACTTACCCTGACACGCTCAATGGCTTGTATGTCCTTAAAGCTATCTTCATCGGCGGTGTACCCAGAGGGCAAGGATACCTCGAGTATGGCCATGTTGGAGGCCTTTGCCTTGCCCTCCTCCACGTACTCCACGCACACGCTCAGCTCCAGCTTGGCTGGCGAGGACTCTGGCCGCACAATAGTTTGTATTTTAAAGCTGGGCTTTGCTTCCTTCTCCACCACATTGTATTGATAGCTGATCTGAACAAGAGCTGCTCCCGTGCCCTTGGCCTCGAACTCCAGCGACTTGGTGCCCTGTGGAAACTCGACAGTCTGCAGCAGCAGATCATTTTCCTCCGTTACGCTCAGTTTCTCGGTTTTCTCGCGCTTTCCCTTGTTCGAGACATTCACCTCCCACTTGGCTGCTTCATAGCCCGACTGCTGGGCGAACTTGATCAGGGCCTGCAGACCTACAACCGTGTCTTGGCTGGAGGCGAACCCTCCGAAGCTATTGCGCTGGGCCACCAGCCAGCGGATAGAGTTCAACACCGAATCCGGTGTCTCCTGCTCCGTTTCCAGCAAAGTGAGCAGGGCATAGGAGGTGATCTCCACGTCGTGGCTCCACACCCAGCACCACCAACGGGCGCAGCCGCTGGAAGATCGCAGCTTCTCTGTGTCCTCCGTCCACCAAGTGCGATCGTCTTCCTGCTGTGCCAGCGCTTTGAGGCTGGCCACATGCTTGGCGGCGTCCGGCGCCTTGGCCTTTTGCAGGGCATAAATGGCTATGGACTTGGGCAGCAATTCCTCGGACTTGTCCGTGTTTGCGCTCAGATAGGACACAGCCTTGTCGATGGCCGTCTGGTTCTTCTTGTCCTGCTCGAGCAGCGCCAACAGGGCGTTGGCTGTAAGGGTCAGAGAGGAGCGCTGTGATCCATAGAAATATTCTCCGGCATCGGTGAAGCTGCCATTCTCCGCCTGACGGCTCAGCAGGAATTCGTAGCCACTCTCCAAGCTTTTCTCATCCAGATCAATGATATCTTTGATTTTGCCAAAGGAGCGCAGCACATAGGCGGTCAGCCAAGTGGAGCCATTGCGTTCAGGGTCTTCCTCCCTCCATTTGCCAGGGCCGAAGGAGCTGAAGCTGCCATCATCGTGACGATAGTGCAGCATATTCTGATAGCCCTCCTGTAAGTTTCGCTTGATGCGTGTGTCTATGGCTGGCGTCAGCTTCTTGATGCTCTTCAGGTAGTCCCTCACCAAATAGTTGGGCACCAACTTGGACATTGTCTGCTCGCCACAGCCGCTGGGCAATCTCAGCAGATTCTCCAGATTCTTGATCACCGGTCCGAGCAGATCGCCAACAAGTCCGAATTCGACGCGCTGTGAGTCCGGAACTATGTCCTCTGGCACCTCCAGCTCAAAGGTGTTATTGTACTCTCCCACATCCTTGAGATTGACGAAGAAGGCGCGATTCTGATACTTGGTAACACCTTCGGGGATCACCTTAAGCGACTTGTGCACAGCATCGCCAGCCAAAGGCGAGATGGCTGCAAACTTCAGCAAAATATTGCCAATAACCTTGGGCCGAATCAGGAATGAGGCACCAGCTGCCTCGTTGGCTCCCACACGAATGACATGAGTGCGCTTTTGATCGCCAATAACCTCATTGGAGGCATCGACGAACTCGAACTCATCATCCTGATTGTCCAACGTCAGCTCCACATCCAAGTTCTTGGGCAAATAGTTGAAGACCAAGGCTGGCACATTGATGAGCTCGCCACGCTTTACGGAGTAGGGCAAACGGATGGAGACGAAGAAGGGCTGGAACGTCTTAACGTTCACCTTATGGTCGGTCACACCGAGTCCCTTCTCGGCGTTCAGGGAGAATCCAGTGAGCACCCAATTGGTGATGGTGTCGGGAATGGTCTTCACCCACTTGAAGATCTCTGTCTCTGTGCTTTCAATGTCGGCGAATATCCAAGTTTCTGCAAAGTTCTTGCGGACCACTGGTGCAGCCGAGGCCGAGTCCGCAGAGAATCCTGCAGCTGGCACAGCACCCAATGCTGCGGTTGTTGTATGGTAGACAGGCGCATCCTGTGCGATAGCCGTCTTCCGCATGGCCGAAACTGTTCCGCCAAAAGAAGCGAAAGCTTCTGTCAATGATAATAATTAAATGAAAATCTTTTGCGCACTTCTGTGATGTTAAACAACTTACGTGGATGGCTGGCAGGAGCGGTGCGATTGTAGAAGAAATAGGCATTGGTCATGGTAACCACACCGCTGCGTTCGCCGGGATAGTAGGAGAAGCCACCCTGCCAGGGTGTGGACGTGTCATAGCCGCCCAAGCGCCAGTTGAAGGAGTCCTTCTCCAGATCGTTATTGCTGCCCAGCAGCAGAACGCTCTGATCCACAGCCAGCAGGCCAACAAATGACTTGGGCGGTGTCTTGATTTCCAGCTCAACATCGGCACCCGGCTTCACCTCCTCGGGGGCCGTGATCTCAATCTTGTTCTGCAGCTCCACCTCGACGCTAAAGGTGTCCTCGGCGTAGCGGAACTCACCCGTTTCATCCACATAGTACACATAGATGCGGCCGTGGGGCGCGGTCAGGAATGTGGGCTTCAGTGTGATGTTGTAGACCTTCTGGGGCTCGGCCAGATCCACTCGCTCCGTCTGCAGAACATTGCCGCGTCCAATGATGTTGTAGAAAAAGTACTTGAGTGGACGACTGGAGTTCAGGGTTACTTGGTACTCCTCGCCAATCTTCAGGCTGCAAGATACGGCTGGGTTAGGAAATTGGTGCGAATGAAACGTACGCCACGTACCTCCAGGTGTCCTTTGGTCTCCTCACTTCGGCCTTGAACCACTCCTTCTCCTTTTCCTCCTCGCTGGCGTCGGTTTCGATCTCGATTTTCTTCGGCTCCCTATAGGGATAGGTGGTGTAGAGTTCGCGCTTCTCATCGGCATACGCCAGCTCAATGCTGTAGTAGCGCGTATAGTTCTCCATGTCCGGCAGATCGGGCAGGGTGATCTTGAAGGGCACCAGACTCGACTCATTCAAATGGCTCTCGAACTCGAACGTTTTCTTCTCAATCTTCGGCAGTTCGGGCTGCTTCTCCTCACTGCCATAGTGATAGAAGCCATAGGTATGACGTATGCCTTCGGTGAACTTTGCCTGCAAGCAGAATAAAGCAGAAACTGCATAAATAAGCCAGTAAGATGCTTTTGAAGCTGTACTCTGCTCACCTTGACCACCGACTTGGTGTCTGTCAGCAGTGTGCCATCGACCAGGGTTATCTTAAAGACAAGCTCCTGCTCCTTGTCGGGCTTGAACGAATAGCAGGAGGAAAAGTCCGTGCAGGACATCTCGTAGCGATACGGATACAGTTGTACTCCACCAGTTTCGTTGAGTTTCACGCCCGTAAAATCCTCCTCGACAGTGGCCGTAATCTGGGCATACGTTGGGGACGTTTTGTGTGGCAAATAGCTGGCAAACTCCTTCAGATTAAAGTCCAACTTGGCCTTGCCATTGACCATGTCCGCGGTGCCAATTACCGAGTGGCCGGGGAAATCGGTGCGCACCGATTTGCCATCCACATTCTCCCACGAACTGGTCTCATCCATGTACACTTTGACCAAGACCTTGCCATTGACGGGCTTGCCATAGGTATAGCTGCAGACAACAATTATTTGAGGGATTATTCTCGGCGTATGGATCGACAGGGGATTGGCCTACTTACTTGGCCTTCAGCACTACGTTCATGTCACCATCTCGGACGGACACCTGCTGTGTGGCATCCATTTTGACGGTGTATTTGGGCAGCACATACTTCTCCACCTCAAAGGAGACACGCTCATCGGAACGACGCCAGTGGCCGAAGGGTCGGCCACCAGGATAGAATGAGCGGCCCTGCTGGGATTCGCCATTCTGCACCAGCAGTGTCCAGGTGCCCAGCGTGGCAAACTCGGAGAGCTCAAACTTTCCGGTGTAGACTCCACTCGTGGTCTTGATGTGCTTCTCCTGCTTGATGCGGTTGCTTTTGGTGTCCTCGAACCACACAACAACATTGTCATCGGCCGTGTCCGGTCGCAGGTTCTCATCGAGGAAGATGACGCGATAATTGATGGTGTCGCCGGGCTTGTACTTTCCCTTATCGGTTTGTATCTTAATGTACGGCTTAAAGTCATCGTAGTTGAGCTTTGTTGTGTTCACAAATTGCAGCCCCGCTATGCCCTCGGCCGTCAGATTGTAGTCGCCCGTCGCCAGGGGCGGCAGCTTGAAGGTTATCTGCTTGAACTCATCCGACTTGACAAGCTCCACCGTTTGGGTCTCATTGAACGAGGGTCCTGTGATGCCAATCTTGAGGGTCACCGGCTCCGCGGTCTGATGCACGGCCACGGCCACATTGTAATCGCGATGCGAGTGTATGGTTCCAGGTCCCACAATGGTGTACTTTCTGCAATCGAAGAATCGAAACGTTAATTACGGTATGGGTTTCAATATTTAATGTTTATGTGGGCTGGAGCCGTGAACTATGCTTCTTGATTAGCCCCCCGCCGTTAACCTCTGGATTATCAATTCTCTGGGAGTATCATCGAATTCTGAGCTGGGTTTTTTGTGTCGCAACACCAAACAAAATATATATGTATGTTTATTTATACATGAATTTCATTAGAATACTGGCGATAACGGTAAGTGTTTCCAGAACCTGATCCGCCAAAACCGGATGGCTTTATGACAATACAAACAATTTGTTTACGAGCTGTTTATAATCTTTTTTTAGCACTTACAAAACCCGAAAAATTATCTACTTGATGGCCTCAGGGATTTAATATTCCATTGTTTGGGTTTTGCCTAGTTTTAATTAAATTACATTCAAGATTGACGGGCGGCCGGTTTATCGTATTCCATATTAAACCTTCCAATTATTTGTAATTATCTAGCTGGTCTTGATAGAGAGTCGTATGATCGTGAAACGTGATGATTAATGAGTTGTAAATTAGCAACAAAAAAAACCCATTAGATCAAACAAAAGATGCGAGGTGTGACTTGACTTAAAAAAAAAAGCGAAATAAAAAAAAATGTGGTTTACTTAAAAACTCAATTAGCAGCACAAGTTTTTGCTAAAAAAAAAATGGCTAACATTAGGATACATATGCACATACATATGTACAGATATTTATGGCTGAACAAATCCCATACTGCATTAACTACTTCTCAATATGATTGGAACAAATCGAATTAAAATTGCAATAGTGTCCCTTTAATCACTCAAGGGCAAAATGGCAATAAATTAACAAATATACTACTTTGCGCTCGTAATATAGTAACTAACAACGCGAACTATGTATGTACTAATTAAATATATGTATGCATATATGAATGTAGACACACCATATACATATGTAACTTATTTGCCTTGAAACCTAATTTAATGATGCCCTACCTGCCCATTTATACATATTCATTATGTTATCACGTATTTTGACCGATCGAAAATGGACTGAACTTACCCCTCGCATTTGACCGGTTCCATCATCTGCAGCAGCGCGAGGAGACTCGCACAAGCGGTCACAGCAAAAGCGTCTGCGCGACGCATTTTGTGTGTGTGGCGGCGCGTCCGAAAGGTGGGACAGGGAAGAGCAAAATAAAAATAAAAATAAAATTACAAGGAGGGAAACACTTGGAACGGGTGGGGGGCTAGGGCTATTCGATTATTGTGAATAAATATTGCAAGCGCGGATACAACCGACGGGTCCCAGAGCTGAGCTGAGACTGGTTCAGTGGGAAGCCTCACAGATTTGTTATAGCATCGACAAACCAACAAATTCAAAGCCGGGCCTGACGACGCCAACGCCAACGCCGATGTGGACGTGGACGTGGACAGTGGCGCGAGTCATACAAAAATAAATACTGATACAAATTATAAGCAAATAAATGTAAGCCTGTGTGAGGGCCTCAATGTACATAAGGTACTGCACATGTATTCTGTATGTATAGATCTATTAACAAATCGATGATAAGTTCAGACAAGACAAACAAACAAAACCAGAAATAATAATAACAATATAAACAACAACAAAATGCCGGCAATCGCAGCTTGAATATGTTTTAGGTTGGGCTAGCCAACTAGAATGTTATCATGTACATTTTTTGGTATGAATTTATAGATAGAAATTGGAAACCAAATATTTAGCTTGAACTTGTGGTGTATTTCGTCATAGCAAGTAATGATTGAACTGTTAATGATATCATACTAGCCCCCAAAACATTTTGCAAGTTTATAGAACAAATTATAAACTACACAGAACACGTCAAGGGTTTGTCTCTGATTTATCTGATTTTTCTATGAATGAATTTGTTGTGCGATATGGCAGGTGTTGGTCACAGAACTTTAGTCATGCGAAACTCAAATTAATTAATCTAATATACATGGCTAAACCATATACATATGTATCTCTGAAATTATATATTTCATCTTTGTTTTTTTCAGTTATTAGCACTTTAATTGTCTCTAATAACTGTCGCTTCGTGCTTTTAGTTACTTTTTATCAAGTTTCGCTTCGATTAGGCTAATGGACACTGTTCTACACTTTGAATATGGCTAAAAGTCATTAAATTTACGTACAATGTGTTGCTAGAGTTTCGGGGGGAATTCCTGAGAATAGTTTTCGCCGAACAACAGATATTTTGTAGTTTGTTTTTGCTCTTAATATTTGGGAAAAGCCCAAAATCAAAGTGTGCGTAATTGGTGGGTGGGTCGTCTCGCTTTGTTTAAATTATTTATTAGCAACAAAACACCAACGAAGCCGGCGTACCGATGGGAAATACAGCGAACTGCGGTTTTGCCATGGCACTTATAAATTTATCAAACTCTCTACCGCTCTCTCTATTTACCTCTCTCAGCTGCGTCAGCTGTTGTTGTTTTGCATCGCTCTCTCTCTCCTTTGGGCCGAAGAATGACGTCATCCATCTGCATGTATTTCACATTTCCTTGCAAAAGAGAAAAGTATATAGACAGAATGACTAATAAACAAAAGATATACACATGCAAAGAAGATTCGCTAAACCGGTTTATTGTTTGGTGAACCCCCCCCCACGGTGGTACAGATAATCTGCTTGTATAACTGTTCCCTTGTCGGACTTGTACCGACATGTTTGTAAATATGTAAATAGAAGCGGTCTCAGATCGCAGAGTGTATGTATGTATGTATGTAAAGTTGTAAGAGCTCGGGACTCCTATTCAATAAACATGGGTTATCGCGCACCCAAACAGTACCTAGTACTTGTCCATGTACATATTTAGAGCTATTATCTCCACAGAAACAATAACAATTCCACACACAAACAAATCCACAAGTTGTTTCTCCAACAGCAACATTTATCAGGCCATTTCTTTGGGCCGCCATTTCACAACACTCGTTTCTCGTTTTGGACAGTTTCTTGGGTTGGACCCCTATTATTCCCACTTATCAGAGCTTATTGATGGCCATGTTGGAAAGTTTCGCATGAATAATACCGGACATTTGGCAGGGCTAATTAAACAAACGGGTTTTAGAATGCTCCGAAAATAACAATAATCGCAATAATCCAACACCACAGCTGGCTGCTGCTGCTGCTGCCGCCTTTTACGCGCCAAGGTAAAGCACGTGAACGAACAGCTGACTCACCATGGAAACACCGCGCTCCACTTGTTTTGAAAGTGTAATTCACTTTTTTTGGTTTTCTCGCAAATTCTGAATTCTCTGAGAGAACAGCGAGCGATCGCTGGCCGCTTTTTCCAGCTGTTTCGTGGCATGAACGAGTCAAACGCTGCCTAACATCCAAAGCGAGCAGTTGCCAGCAGTTTTTAGTGCCCAGTGCCACTCAACTTATCACCCGAACGTGCGCATCTCACGTACCAGATAAGGACTAATATCAACAACATGACCATCAAAGAATTACAAGGCTGTCTGGACGATGTCTGCGAGACTGCAGATCAGCAGAGTGGTTCCAGTAGCTACGCAGGATATTACTTTAGCTTCTGCACCCTCATCTCGCACTTTCTTCTAACTGGGATCACCGTGGCCATTGTCTACAAGTGTTTGGTACTGAAGCTGGCTCACACGGCAGGGCATGCTTTTTATTGCACAATTGCTGTGAGTATATTGGAGCTTCTATCGTGTACATATTTCTATAAAAACATGCCAATCCCACCTACAGTTTGTGTTCTTCATGGGCGAGGCTTTGTTGGTGAGAAACAGCAGGAGTCTGGAGGCATGGATCGGATCGACCAACTTGAATCGCTTGCATGCGGTGCTGGGGCTGCTGGCGTTCCTGGTCGGCGTCGGAGGTATTGCCATCAAGACATGGCAGAAGCTGGAACGGAAACGAGAAGATCCCAACGCTACGGTACGGCACTTCCGCAGCAATCACGGCTTCTTTGGTAAGTTCATCTGCACTCGCCCGCGACTCGTGTGGCAATGTTTAATTTATTCTCTCCCTCAGGCATAGTCGGCTGTGCTTTGCTGCTGGGCAGCGTGCTAAGCGGTCTACCTCTGTATTTCATCAGCAGCAGTAGCGTCAGCTTGAAATTCCTTCATCGTTTCTTCGGCCTCACTGGCTTCCTCGCCCTGATGGTCTCGCAAATGTTCGGCTACAATACGGGCTTCGGGCGGCGCCAATGGAAGGCCCACCACCAGAAACTGTTCAAATTCTTTACATTTATTGCCACCATAACTACCTCAAACTACGAACTGCGAAGATTTCTACGTGATATTTTTGTACTGATATCAAATAGTCTCTTCGCAGCAGAGCCAGTACAAACAAGAGAAGATCTTTGAGTGAACTTTCAGACAGAAACGAACTTTAAGTGTGCATTAGGAAATTTATAACTGCCCTAGAAAGTATCAAAACAATTAGATAGAATATATAGAACTAGAATTGGACATCATCAGGAAATGCATAATAATTACTTCTCTAAAAGTCTATCAAGATTAAATATTTTGTTGTTTACTTGTTGTGCCTTTATTGGTATTTGACATAATTATACAGTGCTGCATGTGATAATATACTTTTGATTATTTGAAAGATAAAATACATAACATTCTCTACATATTGTTGTTGTTGCTTTTAACGCTGTTAATCAATCACCAAAGGATCAAATCCTAGAACTACACTTTTGAATGGATGCTACAGTTATTGAATATATATATATAAGAGTATAATTAATATATTAATTTATTTAAGATATATATTTAGTTGCGACTCTGCGAATTGTGCATAATGTCAAGAGCAGCTGGTATATTGCCCTGGACCGACTCCAGTAGCTGGGTCAACCAGGCGCCCTCATTGCTGAATCCCATGGCCATCATGGCGTGTATGGAGTCGTTGATGCGTTCATCTAATCAACAAAATAGGGATGAATAGGGATTATATTTATATTAAATACATTTATATTCGTTTGCAGACTTACCGGTATGATAGACTATCGGAGTACGCTTCTCTTCGGGGGCAGTAGGGGCTGCTGGAGAGGTGCCGATGCTATTGGTGGAAACCGCTGTGGAAGTCGAAGTGCTCACTGTATCAACCTGGGATGTCTGGGTGTTGACTGTGGCCTGCTCGCGTTGCTCTTCCTCTTGCATATGCTGACGCAGGAGCTCCCCCAACTGACCGAAATCGCGCACAGGCTGCTGTGGAGCAGCTGTGGGCTCTTGTGGGTCCAGCGTGATTAGCGAATCAATCACTTGCCAGTCGGGATCCAAGCTCTCTGAGCGCTCCCTCACCGGCTCGGCGACCACTGGAGTGTCAGTTGGCTTGGGCAACAAGGGTTCTGTTTCAAGGGAAGCCAGACCTGAAGACGAGACAGAAGATGCTGCTGTCGATCGGTTGGCTGATTCAGCCTGCTTGGTTTCCGGCTCCGGTTCTGGTTTCTTTGCCTCAGTGGGTGAAGCTGTCGAGGCTGGTTTCCAGGCCTCAGTGGATGAAGCTGTCGAAGCAGCATAGCTTCCAGAGTTTGGCGACTCAGTGGGATCAATCATCTTGGCAAACATTTCGCTGAAATTGTTCAAGATTTCAATGCCGGCGCGCATGTACTCAGGTGGCACCATCTGCGAAATACTTTCCAGATTAATAACTGGAGTAGTGGGAGTGCTAGCCTGGGCCTGGGATGGCTCTGACTCCTGAGTGCGTGGAGCAGCCACTGGCTCTTCGGTCTTGGTTGGAGCAGCAGTGTTGGTCTGCTTGTTTTCGGTTGGCTTTGCTTCGGTCTCGGTTGCCTTTTGTGCCGTTGCTGTGGGCTCCACAGTAGAAGCCTTTGTTGGCTCCTTCTCCTTGGGCTGTTGTGCTGGAGACGCACAAGTGGCTGGAGTGTTGTTCTCCGGCATGTTGATCATCATGTCCACAAACTGGGACAATACGTTGCCATGGCGCCGGGCATGTCGACGCTCGCGGCGACCCTCTCTGGGCGATTCAGCTGTTGCTGCTGGAGCAGCTGCGGCTGCCTGAGCTGCCTCTCCGAACGGGCAGTGCCCGCGGAAGCGGTGGCCCGAGCGCCGGCCACATTTATTCGCGCCACTTATCCAAGCCTCCACCACACTTGGCCCGTTGTTGGTGGGCATGCGGACCATCAAGTGATCTGGATGCTTGTGAGCTGCCTCACAGCTTTGGCAAAGGTCATAGTTCGGGCATTGGACACACTTGTAGCGGAATCCAACCAATGGCGACAAGCCACAGCCGTCACACTCAACGGCGTCATGGATGACGAAATTGCTCGGGTCATCGGCAGAGGGAGGAGCAGCCGTGGCGGCAGCCTCGGCCCTAGCCTTCTGCGACTCCTCCACCACAGGGACAAGCGGTGCAATCTGCAGATGCATATTCTGCTCGCGTTTGGCCAGGAATACTTCATAGTCATTTTGATTGACAATTTCGATTTCATCGTGGTCGTGATCTGGGTGCAAAGGAAATAATAGCAAAATAATTATAATGAGTCATACAAATATATATATATTTTTGTTTTTTCTTATCAAAGGTTTTTTTCTAGGTGATTCACATTGGTGATAGTGGGCGAATTTTAGTATGGATAAAACAGCTAGCATTAATGGCTAAACTGTCAACACTGCCACCGTATCGGTTGCAATTACATTGAGCAATATGCATTTGCTTTGTTCATTTGCATGTTTCGATCTGTGGCCGTCTGTGCCCTCAATGCAAATTAGCTGCATTTCATCGAACTCGATGCAATTGCATTATATAACAGCACTGCACTCACCAATCCAGAAGGTCCTGATCTCACACCTGGCCAGCTGGCGCTCCTGGAACAGATACATCTCAATTTCGCGACGCAATATGTTGAAATTCTGAGAGGGCATTCTCAAGTATGCATTCAGCTTCTTTTGGGGTCCAGCCACGCCTGGGCCCTGATAGGTGATTTTCAACAGTTTCTCCGGCATTTTCAAACTATTTTTATCTACGTTTGACAAACTGTTAGTTTAGTTATCAGTTTATTATTGTTTTATTTCGTACAGGTAGCTGCTGCGTCGAGTTTTTATTTTTGGTGCACGTACAACTGCGTCGTAGTTGCTTAGTGGTTCGATTGTTTTCAAAAGTAGTTCGGCGAGCCACTTTTATACTGGCTTGGAATGTTCTTGATTGTTCGGGGCCCAAATTTTTTGCAATTCACGCCTCTGATGTGGAGTTGTTATTTAAAAATTGTAAAGTAATGCCAAAGCTGGTCTTCCGCGGACTTATCGAAAACATGTATGTACCGTCTGAACATCGGAAATATAAGGAAATATACCGTGTCGTTATCGAAATATACCGTAAATATACTGACGGACTCGACAAGATGCGTTGATATTTCTCGATTTTGATATTCCGCTTTATATTACTAGCTAGTTTGCCCTCTCAGCCCTGAACAAATAGTTTTATACAATTGCTCAATAAATTTTGTTCAGGATGGGCTAGTTTTCAGAACTGTTTTTCATTGGATGTTTTACATAATAAGGTTCAAACAAAAACGGCCAAAGCAATGAAAGTAAATGTTGATACATTTGATTTTGTATGGGAAAAATTTCAGCAGCATGCTGCCACACCACGAAAATGAGGGGAAAGTCTCCACAAACTCCACTGAAAAGAGAGCAAATTTTGAAAACCCACCACGAATTGATAGCGAATAGTATCGATATATTTTGTGCGCTAAATGAGTTTTGGCGGTCAATTTGAAATGTGTCTTAATATATTAAAAAATATAAAATAATACAATGCAAAAATAAATAATAAGACTACTGAATCGTTGGCCAATTACTGGTATAAAATTATTATTTCCGTTGATTTATATATTTATTTAAAAATCAAAATATTCCAAAACTATTTTTTATAAATGTATAATTATAGATTCAGAATAACTTTAGATCTTTCTGCTTTTAAGCTTCTTCAGCAACTCCAGCAATTGAGATTGGCGACTGAAATCAGCATGAATTTTACTGATGGAAATTGATTTGGTTTTTGAAATGTAAATACCGGCTAGCGTTTTGTGGTGCCACAATTTGCTGCTGTCTGCTTTCCATGTCAGTTTTGGGATCTGGAATTATAGTATGGTCCTCTGCAGCGGTTGATTCTGGCTCTCTGATATGATCCTTTTCGTACAATTGAGTTTCGTCTGGGTCTGGAGTAAAATTGCGAAGGGTTTCCCCCATGTCTGCAAGTTAAATGGAAATTAAATTTATTTTGTGCGACAAATTTGAGAAGTGCTTACGGAAATACTGCTCGGCCATCAAATACAGCGAGGTAAGAGTCGTCTCGGGTGCCGCAGCGACGACGAGACCATCCATATTCAACTGCAAATTTTCGAGTCCCTTTTGCCGCTGATCATAGTAGATATCCTCCCGTTGAAATTCGTTATCATTGTAGTCGTCATACAAGAACTCCAGCAGATCGTTGACCACATTTCGTGTGCTACCGGGACGTCCCTTGGCCAATGCGGGCAGTGCCAGCACCTCGCCCAGAGCCAGCAGCAGCAGGGCAAAGACGAACAAGCGATTGGTAAATTTGCACATACTCGAACTAGAATTCGTACTCGTACTCGTACTCTCGTGTGGTGGGGCTTTTCAGCGCAGACAGGACCGCTGTGCTCTGACAGCGTGCGACGAATGAGTCGTGGTTCTACCACATAGAACAGCATGAGCCTGGACCATGGACCATGGACCATGGACCGATGGACCGATAGATGCTGGGATGCTGGGAAGTAAAAAACCCGATTTCTGGACACAGTTCAATGTCCGTCGAGCAGACCAGACCCAAAGACTTCCGCATTGCAAGGGAACTGTGGGAATATTCACCGAGGCTTGGATGCACATTTAATGCTTCCTTGCTGCCAGATGGGAAAGCGATTCAAACACCTTAGACGCTAGATTTCTCGCATTTCTCGTATCACATTTCAGAACCCAACCCAAATGGGTTCAGTTCATTCTGAAAGCAGCAGCTAACCCAATAACCTCGTTTTGGTTGTAGAAATCGTAAATCATCGAAAATGTACTAATTGATGGGATGTAATATATGTTTGTTGACTCTTCGGGTTAGCGGCGGCGCCCCACTGTTGTGTGTGATCAGGTGTGTCGTCTGGATAGCCAGGTTCAATGACCAATCATCAATCTGAGGAGAATGCACTGCCGCCACGCTACCCACAGGAGGAGGCTGTGTAGAGGCTGAGCTTGAGGCTGGCTAGCAGTCTTTCTAACTGCAAACTGGTTTCGAATAGAAACTGCAAAAAAAACCTGCAAAAATTATGGAGTTGCTGGCCTTTGTCTCTGGGTAATTGCTATTTGCACGGCCTCCTGTCCCTGTGCCTGTCCCCTGTCAAGATTATATCTAGACTTATCCTTCGGCGCATCATCAGTGAACCGTTAGACGAGTGCCCAGCACTTCCGCATTTTGCCAAGGCAGGGCGCCAATCATCACGAAGCTCGGGGATTACTAGGTTTTTCGTATTTATTTATTTGTTAGATAATAGTAATAGGCTCGGCGCAGCTCAGCTTAATTCTAGAGTGTGCAAAAAGTATGTGTGGCATGTACTGTATTTAATCTAAAACTAATATTTAGGCTTTCGTTTAGCAGCAGTCTGGAAGCTCTCGTACGCGTCAGTAGCCCTCGATTTGGCGACACGCGCCGTAGCTGTCGCGCCTTTCGCCGCGGGCACAGCGAGCCAGCCCATCCCTGAGCAGGGTCTTGGAGTCGCCCAGATCATCGGAGAGCAGATCGAAGCTGATGATATCCGTTTCCAGCAAATGCTTCGGCTCCACCTGGGTGGGCTCGTCATCCAGCTGCCAGCCGCGCGCTTCGTTCAGGACATAGGCCGGCGCATCGATCGGCGGATACAGGGCATTGGCCTGGCCGCTCAGCTCGCCGCGATAGATGGGCACGCTGATGGAGCGTGGATGCGGTGCCGGGGCGTACTCGCCGCCAGCCAGGCGGTTCGTCTCCAAGTAGTTGTCGCCTCTCAGGGCGCGCGAGTTGCGAAAGTAATGGGATCCGGGCTGATTGTAGCTGTCGAGTAGCTTCGATCCTGCTGCACTGCTCGTGGCCGGCACCGGCGGCAGGGCTTGGATCAGCTCTGGCTCTGCCTCCAGGTGGAAGGGCTTGATCAGCTGCGGCATTTGGATCAGTTGCGGCGGCAACACATCCACCTGCTGGCGCTGCAGGCGCTGCGCCTGCTCAGTGTCACTGGCCGAGATGTCCACGTGGTAGGGCGTGCGTCCCTCAATGTATTCGGGCAGGGCCACCGCAGGCTGTGAGGGCTGCTGCAGCTGCAGCTGCTGCAACTGCTGCTGTTGCTGCTGCAGCCTCTGGAGCTGGTTTCTCTGGTAGAATGACTTCAGCGAGGGACTGCGCTGTGGGCTCTTGCGATTGCCGTTCTTGGTCGCTGCTCCACGGCTGAGGATGTCCAGCAGACTGAGGCCATCCTGCGGTCCGGGTGGTATCAGCAGGATCATGAAATTCTCCAGATCGGCCCGAATGTTGTACTGCCCCTCCTGCCGCTGGTCGTAGGTGACAGTGCGACGACGCAGTGCATCGTCTGCCCCACTGGCGCCGGAAACCGGTGGTGGCTGCAGCAGAATCGGTTGGGACGACTCCACTGCCTGAGCAGGTGCCATGGCCGGAAATTCTTCTTCCTTGATCAAAGTGCTCTGCTCCGGCACAGCGACGGTGGTGGGCGACAGTCTCTCGGTGGTGCTGGCGGCTAAGTGGGACGCAGCTGTGGTCGCTGCCAGCAGCAGCAGCAGCGTGAAAGTCTTCCAGATCATGTTGGGATGTGGTTGATGCGATTCTGAGCCAGGCTGGGTTCCGTCTCACGTTCTTAACTCTCGCGCTTCTGCCTCGCAACTGATTCAACGATCGCTGGGCAGCGCTTCGACGTTGTATCTCCGTTCGCGCAGGCGCAACTTTCATATCTGGCTCTGTCGGCTTCGCTGCTACTGCTTGTGCCGCTGCTGCTGCTTCTGCCGCTGCTGCTGCTGGCTTTCTTCTCTCGCTCGATTCTCGAACTGATGTGTGCTTTTGTCCATTCCATTCCACTTACTTACTTACTTACTTATTCCTTGTTTCTTTTTGTTGTGCCGTGCCCATTTCGGCTGCGTGACTTGGGAGCTCTCTGTTTATTGATATTGGCCAGCGGTCAGCCGTTGGTCCAATGGTGCGGGCGAGGTGGAGGCGGTGTCTTCTTGGTTCTCACCAGCTCGACTGGCACAGTGGGACGGGCATTCGATTTTCACGCCAATTAGCTAATGAGGAAGCATTCCCGTTCGAAGCTTCGGCTAATAGCCAAGGCACGTACTCAAAACTTGCTGTCAGCTGAGCAAATTTAAATTCATTTCCAATCGAACGTGGGGGTTCTATTAACAAGAAGTGAGCTTTATGGAAACTACAAATAAATAAATATACAGACATAAATATTTAACTGCGTCAATCTTCGAGTTCATGAACTAAAACCCAGAGAGAAGGCGCTGGATCAGAGGATACCCGCTGGTCGCTAGTTTACACTGCTTAAATCCAATCTGATGGATCGCTAGCAATCTATACACTTAAATATGCACATGTTCTGGTGCCAAATAATTAAGTTTAGATTTAGATTTAGTCTAGAAATTAAACCAAAGAAATCAACTGCAAGCTCAACACACTGTGATTCATTCAAGTTAAATGCTTAGCATGCACCTGGCTACGTTCAAATTTGAATACCTGCCAGTTACAGAATTTTTAAGGCTGTTCCCTACTCAGTTCTCTGCGCTCCTATTTAGTTGGCTCGCATATCCATTTGAAAACAGCATTCCGCTAAGGTATGATCACATTGCTGGGCATTTAAACCTCTCAAATTGTTGGCTCTGCGATCTGGAATATAGATAAGACTCGTGCATACATTTATCACTGCTTGGGATTTTTTCAAAATATTGTATTTTATTTTGTTTACTTTCTTTGTCTTTTGCACACACACACAATGTGTCAGAAGGGGTGTGGTGTGGTGTGGTGTGGTGTGGTGGGTGGTGTGGGTGTTGGTTTCGTACAATAAGCGTGCTGTGGCGCTATGGACGACGTCACATTACAGTTGAATGACATTGAGGTTTGTTTTAAGAATAATAAATACCTTTGTTTGTCTAAATAATTAGAGGTCTTTGCGGTTATTTGTTGTTAGAAATAGTACATAGTATTGCTGTGTTGTTTTGTGTTGTGTTGTGTTGCGTGTGTCTGTGTCTGCTGCTATGTAGAACAATTACAAAATAATACAATGGAAATAAGTTAAGCATAGCACATAGAAGTTATTCGATTATGTCTAGACGAATAAAAACAAAACGCTGGACATATCGGAGGCCTACGTAAGCGAGCTTTAGATTTACATAGTTTTTCGTTTCGTTTTGTTTATGTTTGAAATTAGATCTTAAGTAGTAGGTAAATGTGAAATATAAAATAATTATAAATTTCTAACCTAGATGATGTTGTATACTGGTCGGTCTGTGGTCGGTCGGTGTTGCTTTAAGGTATTGATTAGTGGCGTTAATGCACTGGAATTTGTATGGCTTATCATATATATTTTGGGTCAAATCTTATCAGCAGATTAGACCACTTGTCATGGTCACTAGTGGATATAATTAATCTATGTAGGGCAATTAGCGATTAGTCCAAATAATGTCTAGTTATGTGTGGATTAAAGCTAAAGCTGCCTGCCCTGCGTGAATTGTGGGATTGTTGGAAGAGAGCATTACAGAGCACAAATAATTGCCGAATAAAAAGCCAAAACAAGCTCCAACCATTAGGATAATACACTGGGGCGCATGCCCATTTTAAAATTAAATTCTAACTATGAAAAAGTACAAATAATCTCATAAAAATCATTTAACTAAACAGCCTCCATGATGAACAGACGAACGTGCAAAAGAACTCTTGACCGAAAACAAACTGAGCAAAACAATTTTGACATAAGCACGCGCATAAGCAGCCGACGACTAATCCTCCTTCTTGAGTGGTTCTTCAGGTTTCAGCGTCAGCTCTGGTTCCGTTTCCAGTTTCCGTTTCAGAAATTCCTCCTCCGGCAGCCGTTTGTTCACAGTGAAGCAGACGCGATTGAAGTGATCGCACATTTGGTTCACTACGCTGGCGCCGTAGTGCCAATGGGTCAGGGTGGTGGCGATCAGCAGCAGGTAGAGCAGCGGCCTCTCCAGCAGCGGTATCCACATGCTCAGCAGCAGGGAGAAGGCAAACATGGGTGTCTGCCAGTGCCAGGCCTCGCAGCGCGTCACCGACATTTGTGAGACAATCAAGCGGCACTGTAATTAAGAGTGGGAGTGAGAGTGTGAAAAATAAATATGTTCTGGCCTGTTTGGGTAGCAGCTAATTTCTTGTAATAATTATTCATTAAACAGACTTAAATTTGTTGTGTTAATTCGAGTTTTTGTGTACTGTTTTTGTTGTTAGTGTGCAGCTTTAACGGGTTTTATTCATTTTGTCCCGTAGAATCTGTTGTATCAAGGGATCGTTCTCGTGTGGAAAGACGAAGACGCCGCGATCCCGCTTGAAGTAACGCTGAGCACGATCCTGATACCAGCCATAGATCTGATTCACCGTCATGGGCTGTGCCGTGGCATGCTCTACTTTCTGGGTGCGCACAAGGACCTCGGTGCTGCTTTGGCTCTGGGCTTCCGACAGTCTGGCAGTTATCTTCAATGACTCCGGATCGAGTTTCTCGCGCATTTGCTGAATCTCCTCCGGAGTGCAATTGAAATATGGCCAATCGTGACGAGCGTAGAACTTGAGGGTCAACGGACGCTCATAGTCGGAGGCCGTCATGTTAATCTTATCTTTTACTTTGTCTCCCACACCGTCCTGCAGCTCGTCCTTTTGTGCCGCATCCTGGGCACAGCGCCGACCACCGCAACAGAAGGGCGGCGGCATTAGAAATGGTTTTTGTTTTTCGTGTTTTTATCGAGTCAAATGGCTCATTAAAGCTCTGTCCCTCTGTGTTGACAGTAAACACATTGGGCCTCTGCTCCCAGTGACTAACAACTACCCGATCGTTGACACACCCGTCATGTCACTTATCTGAATGATTCAACGCACACGCGACACAGTTCGATAAGAGGCGATTGGATAGGCGAAGGCGGCATGACTTACGCTGACATTCGAGAAGATGGTGCCGCTGAGCATGAACACGGCTCGAGGATCCGTCTCCATGATGTTGTTGGGCGAGATGTAGGGCCAGAGCAGCAGGATGATGAAGTATGAGACAAATGGCCACATGGGACGAATTGCTTCCCATGGGGACAGCAGGCGGCCTGTGCGTTGGGCATAGGAACTGTGCAAAAAACGGGATTAACTAAATGCCCAATAGAAGATTTCTGGTTTGACTCACTTGTAGACGTTGATGATGACTAGCGGGAGATTGGCCATGGCACTCACATGGAGTACGGCCTCCATGACATTGCCCAACGGCAGGGTGCCGTAGGAGCCCAGCGACAGCTCGACCTTCCAACGCTCGAAGCCCAACCACCAGGTGACCAGGTACATGGCAGTGCTGCCCCACATGCTGAGGTCGTAGCCCCAGGGCAGATACAATATGCCCGTATTGTACTTCTCCCAGTGGGACACAAAGAAGTTAAAGTAGACCGTCAGGCAGACGTAGTACATGCGCATCGGTCGCACGGAATAGACCCTGCTCCGACCGAATATACTATAGAGGCATGTGGGTATCAGCATAGCTGTGTACGAGTCCAAGCCATGATCAAAGAGTTCGCCCAGTGGCCCAGACAGACCGATCCGTCGCGCCTGCTTGCCATCGATGCCGTCCAGCGTGTAGGCGAGAAAGATGTTCACTCCCGTGCACAGCCAGACCCACGAGGGTATCGGGCTGGTGTTCTCCTCCCCCGAGCTGGCCTCGAAATTCCAATCATAGTATGAGAGCAGCACCAGATTCATGGCACTGAACAGGAAGCCCAGGAACGTCATCAAGTTGGGCGCAAACCAACGCGGGAAGAACTGAAATGGGCCGTCGAGGGACATTTCACGATTAAAAATATTGATTTTTTGTTGTTGTATTTAAGCAATGTCCACAAACCTTGACCAGCCAATTCCAGAAGGGATGCATTACATATTGGCTCAGCGGGGAGGTGTCTATGGCGCTGTACTGTAAGAAATACAAGAAGTACAAGGCACGTACAGAAATGGTAAATGAGAATGATACTACAATGCATTCATATGTATGTTCATCAGGTATACACCATTCAACTATAAATAGAATGGTCTATGAAGAACTGGTTTGGATCCTTCTGCTACCTACCTTGTAGTTGTCAAACCCATTGATTTGCGACCGGCTCAGGTATTTGTAATCCATAATTCTCTTGAATAATTCGTGCATGTTGTCGGTCTTGGGGTGGCGTGACGCACGTGCAGCCAGGGTACTACCAAATCGGGAATCTAAAGTATTTTAATCTACACGGAAAACACGCAAGCCAAGACAAGACGCCCAGAGCAGCGGCAGAGTGGAGTGGGGTTTGATAATAGCAGCGCCTGATGTTAATTGAATGATTTTCAGCACATTTTCGTATAGATTTGCACCACACACCGAACGAAAATGGATCGAAATAATTATAGCGCGCGCTTTAATTCAGCAGGCATTTATTTTTTTTTTATTGCAAAAAAAATTTGCAAACAAAAAACGTTGCCGCCGATCAGTGTGACCGCAGATGTACCGATAAAATATACCGCCAAATATGCAGAGGAACGAACTTAACCCACTAAGCACCGCTCTATTTAAACAGTTCAACACCTTTAGTTAAACCGCGCAAAATAGTATTAGTTGTACATTATTCTAATAGATTTATTTTTCCTGTTTACTTAAACAAAAATTGTACCAAGATATCTTTCACCTGAAATGCTGAAAAAATTGTTCAATATTCGAGCATAAACTGAAATACCCACTGGTCGACAATGGGCTAAGTCCATGATCGCAAATATTTTAATTTTTTATTTAATATTACTATATTACTAGCTAGCTAGGACTCTTAGTACTTAACATACGACTTTCTCCGAAATATGAATTAATTTTCTACAAGATTTTTTAGCTTTGATGACTCATTTTTTTTGTTTGTTTTTTTTTAAATAAGTCTTGCACCGAACACGTAAACCAAATATAAAACTATAAAATGTAAGTGGGAATGAAATGTAACGTGGGTGGGAATAAATGTTACGTCATTTGAACACTTGTTGCTTGTTATCCGGTAATTTGGAAATAGCTGCGCCGTCGTATAAAACATAACCTAAAAAAAAGACACGTGTCGATACACGGAAAAAATTAATATACGAGAGTATGTCCTGCACACACGACTCAACCACCAGTATCTGATCAATGCGGCATAGCTGTGATCAAAGCCCAGTCATCCATGCGATGATTTGAACACAAAAAAATGTTTCCCCATTTCCCTTAATCAATGTAAAAATTCAGGTTTTCCCAGCTGCTTTTGATGAAAGTCAGATATTGCGGGAAAAAGCGACTACGGCTGCCTGGAAGGGTGCTTTGCAGCCCTCGCATCGCTCAGATATTCAAATGTTGTATTTAAAATTGTTTGGATGCGACCTTCTTGTCCAATCGGACAGGTTGTGCATGGCGGGCAGCACGCACCCACGGATCGCCAGCCTTTAGCTCACCCACAATGCGGGTCATGAGGTAGCAGAGTCGAAATAAACAATTCAAATGTTTGATTTAAAACTGTTTGGATGGGCTGGCTGTATTTATTGTAAGGACGTTTCGAAAATTCGTGTTATACTTAACAAATCACATTGCGTAAAAAACATACAAAAGAAACTACACATAAACTAATCCGTATCCGTATTGAATTAACTAATTCGCATAACAAAATGTGTCTAAAAGGAATGTAGAGTGTAAAACAAATTGATTTAATTAACGCTTAATTACGTCATTGCAGCTGGCTTGTTGTATATCTGTACCTAGATGTACATACATATCATACGCATATCCTGGATAAGTATAGTTGCTTCTAGTAAATTCGCTACATATGCCGATTAATCGATTAGATTGACTTAGATTCAGTTTGATTTCTTTGGATTCTTTTTGCGTATATTCCCGGGACAGCCGGCGGCGCTTAGGAGATGCAACTTCCAGCCACCATCCAGAGGTAGATGCACATCGTCATGGCAGAGTGGACAGCGTGCCGCGCCCGTTTTCAGTTCTAAAGAACGAAACATTATCAGTATTAATTGATCTGAATTGACTGGTCTGGTTGGTTGCGCATGCCTACCGCGACAATAGTCCTCCATCTGATGCAGCTCGTAGAGCTGCTTGTGCACCGATTCCGTACAGCGGGCGCAGACCACATAGCTCTCCTTGGCATCGCATTCCGCTGTGTAATAAGATAAATATGAAGCCATTGCATCTGATGGATAATATTTCTTTGACTTACTGGTCAGGTGATAGTTGAGGGCGGCTACCTCCAGCACTTGACTGCATTGTGGGCACTTGGTGAGAAAGGGACAGGCCTTCCAGTAGTGTCGATCCAGCTGGGTGGCATCACTTCCAGCACATGACCAGTCACAAAAAGGACAATGTCTAAAGGAATCACAGCTATGAATAAAAGCAGGGAAACAGCAGCTCTCTTTACGTACATCTTGGGTGTGTTGTCCTCGGTGGATTCCGAATTGGAGGCAGACCCCTTTCGAGAATTCGATGCGGATAGCATGGAACGTTTCAGCTGCTCATTGTATTGCTGCTTTCCATTGCAACTGGCATATCCGTTGCTGGAACTCGCAGCAAGGCCCAGGCCCTGACCGCTCTTACTTTTGAGCAGACGCGAGGCATCTGAACTGGTTGTGGGCTTGTCTGCCGGTGGAATGGCTGCATCTCCGGAACTGTGTTCCCCCACGTATTTGCTGGCCTCGAGCAGCTCCTGCTTGCGATCCAGATCCAGCTTGTCGAATTCGGTGAACAGTTGTCTGTACAGGAGATTGCGACGGGTGATGTCATCATCGGGGGGCAGCTGCTTGCGCACCATGCGAGGATTGATCTTGTAGACCAGAAGAAGTATGCGTTCGGCCACCTTGCGCACGGGCTCGGCTGGATGGTGGATACCAGAGCATCCGCATTCCGAGAGTGCCCGGCAGGTCAGACCACTGTGCTTGTCCGTGCTGATGCCCTGCGTGTGCACCAGCTGCTCGAGCATTTGTAGACGGCTCATGGCTAGCCGCTGATGGGTGCCGGATCCCACGCTGCGGGAGAGTGCCGGAGCCACCAGACACTGCTCGGCCACTTCCGGACAGGCGGCAATGCTGAGTATGGTGTGCTGGGCCAGGGTGTGCAGGCGGGCCGAAGGATCGCCCGATTTGGCTAGTAGCTCGGGCAGCAGGCGGTCCACACACCGGGCCACCTCACTGGGCGAGACACGTCCTGGCACATATTCCAGGAACAGGACGCGAACCGTCTCCGTGGCCTGGCTGAAGACGGAATAGACGGCATCACGCACGGCTCGATGAAGCAGCAGGGCAGCACTGCGTGCCACCTTATTGGGACTGGCTGCGTGCTCATTGCTGGCCACTTCCACCACCTCGAGCTCTTTTAGAAAGTTCCGCAGTCGCATCAAGCCATCCTCCCGATCCTGAAACTGCCGCGAATAGAATTGCTCCACCTACAAGATACATTTCGTTTGAAAGTTTTATATGATTTAAAGTAGAGGAGAGGTAGGATTCTTACCAGCTCACTGCCAAAGACCAGAATGGGAAGGGCTGCCTGGCGACGTTCGCGATCGTTGAGGCGCGAACGTCCCCGGTTTGGATCCGCTTCCAGCAGGGCATTGCCTTGGCACTCCCTTAAAAATTCATTGGTATTTGAACTTAACGATTTGTGTTTTGTGTTTACGGAATGGCAACGTTTACGGTTACGGTTAACGGGTTAGAAAAAAAGAAAGTAAAATCAATCAACAAAAGACTTCAAAAAATTCGACGATCGGTTAGTGTTGGGCTACGGAAAAATGCTTGTTAGTGTCGGCAAACAACCAAACTATGACTACAACTATCGACTGTACCATCGATGGTCTATCATGCAACACTGTATGTGGAAAAACACCGATAGATATCTAAATGAATACTCAATTATTGACAGTTGTTTGTTTAAATCTTTTTCTACGCACAGAATTGCCTCAAAAAAATTTTAGACTCACTGCCTCAATGTAGGTATGGCGCGTTCCTCGTAGTCCTCGTATGAGTTGCGAGGGACACTCTTGTTGCGTCGCCTTAGCGATCCCTGGCGGCTGCACATGGGCGAACTGTGGCGCGACGGTAGGCGCGGCGATTGGGGTATCTCGTCATGGGACTTCCGCCAACCACCAGTATGTGTGGGCGTGGCATGGATGGCAGATGGTGCTGTTGGGACAGGGGCAGCTGACACGACCACCACACTCTCATTGCTGGCCTGTCCCAAAGAACCATCTGTCGAAGATTTATCGTCCTGACTCAGGCTGGTAATGCTCTTTGGACTTAGGGCCGCCTCTGCCAAGGCGTGGGCCACTTCCTGGAGACTTGGAGCTGGTGGCAGGCTCGGCTTTCCTCCCGCATAGATCTCACAGCTCTGATCATTCGAGCTCTGGACGCCCTGGGTCTCCAGGAGCTGCTGCACCTGCAGCTGCCTCAGCACGGACGCTCGATACATTTCCATCTGCTCCTTCCGTAGCTTGGCGGTGGTGAAGTCCTCCTGCTGCACCGCCTGCCGCTTGGCCAGCGAATATCGACCCAAACGCTCTCCCGCTGTCCGCAGTGCTGTCATGCAGAGCTTTAGCTTCCGGGCGTATTCAAATCGTTCCGAGCTGACCGCCAGCGTTTTACGCTGCTCCAGTTCCCTGATGTACTTCACAATGGACTCCTCCACGTACATGGAGAAGAGCAGGTCATCACAAATGGAGGCCAGCGCCAGTTCCCCGGTGGCCGTGTCCAGCGGTGGGGCCTCGCTGACAATGTGCTCCTCGCCATTCCCGTTGCCGTTGCCATTGCTACCAGTGCCCACGTCCAGATCCTCGCCCAGCACATTGACCGCCAGCAGGGAGATCTGCCCCGTTCTGTTGTACTCATTGCTTTGGGATCCGATGAGGCGCAGCTTCAGATGCGTGCCCCGCCTTGGAGTGACGGTAACGCTCTGCAGCTCACGGGACTTGTAGTTTGTGTTGGCATTATCGGCCAGAGCCACAAAGCCAAGGAAATCAAAGTATTGCGACGACGGTGTGCTGGGCAACGACTTGGGTGAATAGTGCAGCCAAAGCTCAACTTTCTCAGCTGTATATGGAATGAGAATCTCATCAGTATCGTTTGGTTTCGTTCCGTTCCATAAGAGAACTTTGTACTTACGTATGAGATACTGGTGGGCTAAGAGTTGGATGCGATAAATCTTGGCCGGCTGCTGGAAACGCAGAATTATGTCATGTGTGGTCAGGTTGCCGTCCACCGTGCTCCTCCAGCCGTGCACAGTGGGTCCATGTGTATTCAGTTCGCTGGCCGGAAAGTTAGCATCCTCATCTAAAACAAAACAAACAACAAAATTACCAAGTCAGCATTACGGTGCTTTGAACGAGAGAGCGCAACAAGCTGCTCCCTTACTCTCTCTCTCTCTCTTACTGTAAGACACGCAAACCTAACGCTTATCTCTCTTCTGCTCTTTTTATACCCATTACCAGTAGAGTATATTCGCTCGTGCGTATGTCTAGTCATAATTACTGCTGCATGTCCGCTTGGATCTTTGTTCCCTATGCTTTCGCTACTATGTTCTTTATCTATCGAATATTATTATTATTAGCCTTGTTTAGATACTTAGCGTGTGCACTGTTATCCCTATTAAACTGCTTAGAGGGTATCCCCTAGTCGAAGCGGCGACTATATTGTTCCAGCTCTCTCTTCATTAGTTTTTTCTGTTTTGCATTTAAGCGACGTGCCACCTTTGCCTGGATTTAGTCACTCTTTAGTTGCTCTGCACCACTAATTAAAGCACACAATCATGGCAGAGGGCTATACTGGAGCCGCCGCCTGGCTGCAGATACAAAGTCTGTTGAACAGCATAAATCATATACTGATTTTCTTGGTGGCCACCTTTTTCTTTGTGCTGGCCCGCAGCCTGGACTTCAAGGACACGGCGATGCATATGTTTCTGACCGGCATTGGTGTGAGTACCGTCTTGACAAGAATCAGACACTGTCGGCGACACACATCAGTGCTTATCTTATCGATGCGCTAAATAGTAATTCTCTTCCCTCGGACAGTTCCACGTCCTAATCGGCCAGGCCATGATGTCACACTACAAGGTTAATCCCATCACCCGCTGGCTGTCGCACCGCAACAAGTCGCGTTTCCATGGCATTCTGCAAATCATCGGCGGCTCCATGGTCCTACTGGGAGGACTGGGCAAGTTCTCCAGCAAGGAGGTTCACTTCAACACCTGGCATGGGCGCGTGGGTGAGTGTCATCCGGTTACACTTTATGGCTCATTGACTCCTTGACGCTAATCTATGTAAATTTCATTTGTTGCAGGCGCCACTGCTAGCTTCTTCTGCGCAGCCAGTATTGTGGGTGGTCTGGCCAACTATTTCCAGCCAAAGTTGGCCCTCAAGTTGTTCCCCCCCTCGGAGCTGCGTTTCCGCCATAATCTGTTCGGCCTGGTCACCTATACGCTAGGCATGGGCGCCATCTACCTGGGATACTACTCGAAGTTCTTCACGAAACATGTGGACAATGATTTTATTCCCGGCTTGATGCTGGTCACGTCGTTGGTCTATGTATTGACTATCATCTCGCCCGTTTCCTCGCTCTTGAGCAAGCTGAAGTATAGGCAGAAGAAAAAGCAGGAGCAGGCCAAGTAAAAAAAAACCAGCCACATCTGCCGAGGACAAAGGGTAAGGCTACAGAGGCTATTCAGGGGGAAACTTAGTACAAAAAAAAAGCGCTTGGCTCACTGCCAATAAATAAACTTTGCCCGCAACTTTAATTGGATATGCAGACAACAAAAAAGGCCAGGCATATTATGACAATCTGTCCGGATTACCATGATTTATTTGGGATCATGGCAGATGTTTTTACGTCCTTTCAATTAGCACAAGATAGTCCAAGAGTTACTCCATATTCCGAAATTATCTTTAGGGTATTTAAAGCGTCGTTGTTAGCTAGCACTGCCAGCTATTGCAATGTTCCATGACAAATTACCTGGGACTGTGTGGCAAATTGAAAACGCTGTTTGGGGGAAACTAATGTTTATTCAGAAATGGAAACCACTTAAGAAATTAACTTAAGTCTGTCCAAAACTAAAATCTAACTGCTGCAGCACCCAACGTACATATTTTTAGGTGTTGTATTGATTTCTCAAGTGCAGCCAAATTATAATGCGACATGGGTAAGGGAGGGCGGTGAACGGATGCTTACATGCAGCACAGCAGCAGTCGCTAAAACAAAATGAAAGAAAAAACGCATAAAAAACCATAAAATAAGCAAAATTATATCAACAAAAATATTGCAGGTAAAATGTATTGTTGTTTGGATGGCACCGCCGCTTGTTTACCTGAGGCAAATACTACATTAAATGGTATCTTTTTGGCCATTCTGACGATGTAAAAACACACGTAACTATGCTGCGGGACATAAACACGACGACGACCATGCACACACGACACGACAATTGATAAATACTGCTAAAAAACTTTAAACTAATTTAAAACAATCACGACCCAGGAGCAGACGGCCAGTGTTGTAAAGCTGGAAAAACAGTCGATGGTGTTATGGAACTCGATGTTTCGCCAATATTTTTGTTTTTAATTATTTATTTTTAACTTTTATTAGTTTCAATTTTCAATTTGTATGCTTTTATGTTTATATTAATTGAGTTTTTGTTTTTTAGATTTAACTAAAAAGAATTCTGGTAAAACATCGGCTATATCGGTACATCGATAGGTGGTCAGCTGTTTGACACGCTGCAACACTGCCCTAATTGGCTTAACGATTGCATTTGCACAGCTAAAAACATACAGCATGCCAACAAACGCCCACAAGTACAGCATTTTGCTGCCCACCTACAATGAAAAGGACAATTTACCTATTATAATATGGCTGATTGTGAAATACATGAAGGCCAGGTGAGTAGCTATTCCAAATCTGAGTAAAAACAGTCTTTGTACAGTTGTCGCTTTCTATGTAGCGGCTACGAGTACGAGGTGATTGTGATAGACGATGGCAGTCCGGACGGAACATTGGATGTGGCCAAGGATCTGCAGGGCATCTACGGCGAGGATAAGATTATCCTCCGTCCACGCGCCTCCAAGCTGGGCTTGGGTACAGCCTACATTCATGGGATCAAACATGCCACCGGTGATTTTATAATTATCATCGATGCGGACTTGAGTCATCATGTAAGCATAGATAACACCACACTCCGTGTGACGTGTAAACGAATCTAACCCCATACAGCCCAAGTTTATACCGGAATTCATCGAGCTGCAACAGAAGGGCGACTATGACATAGTTTCGGGCACGCGCTATGCCGGAGACGGCGGTGTCTATGGCTGGGACTTCAAGCGCAAGCTAATCTCACGCGGCGCCAATTACCTCTCGCAGGTTCTGCTGCGCCCCAATGCCAGTGACCTGACCGGCTCGTTTCGTCTCTACAAAAAGGATGTGCTAGAGAAGTGCATCGCCAGCTGTGTGTCCAAGGGCTACGTCTTTCAAATGGAAATGTTGGTGCGAGCGCGCCAGCACGGCTATACCATTGCCGAGGTGCCCATCACATTCGTCGATCGCATCTACGGCACATCCAAGCTGGGTGGCACCGAGATCGTTCAGTTTGCCAAGAATCTGCTGTATCTATTCGCTACCACATAAACCAACCAGAAATGAAGAGACGTGCGGCGAGCGTGGACTGAGTGGATGTTTAAATTAATTATTTCTTTGGATTTCTTTGCATTGTTTGTACATTTGGTAAGATTTGTTTAAAGAATTTTACATACAACTAATGAATTATGCATGAGAAGTTTGTTTGCCGTATTTATAATAGTTCAAAATTCTGTTTTCCTTTGGTATCCTTTCTTGCAGGAGGAGCTTCATTTGTTTTTATAATTTGAATAATGATAGCTAACTTTAATTGATTTAATTTAATTACTCAAGTCGAAAACTTTGTGCTGGTTATCTGGATTGCCATACAGTGTGCCACAGTCATCCTCCAGGGAGTCGCCGGAGCCCCCGCCGTAGTTCTTCAGGGCCAACGTGAGCAGTGCATTGCGATCTTTGAGGGCCAGCACGACAAAGGCGCCGCTGGGCAATATCTCGCAGGTGCTCACCTGAGCGGGTGGCTTGAAAACTGCCAGCGATTTGGCTGCCACAAGAACGAACGAAACGAATAAGATTAACGCGCCAAGATGGCAAATCGTAAGCCGCAAGACTCACCTGAGTTGAGCTCCCACATGCGTATGGCAGTGTCGCGTCCCTCCTTGTCATAGGAGACCAGCACCTTGCCGAGTGGATCGAGCTTCAAGAACGTCACCGGTGCATTGTGGCCAATCAGGGTGGACTTGCAGTTGCCTGTGACCAGATCCCAGATGACTATTTTGGCATCTTCTAGACCAGCTATAACACAGGCATTCAGCTGGGATATGGCCAGGGAGACGGTATTGCAGCTGGGCTTCCACTTCTTGAACAGAGTCCCACTCTGCAGATCATACACCACAATGAAGTTGGGTGTGGTCGGCTCGTTCAGCTCCTTGGCCACCACACAGACGTAGGAGCCCTCATGGGTAATGGCCGAGAGGGCAGTCATGAAGTCATGATGCGGTATGCGCAGATCGTAGAGCAGTTTCCGCTGCGACAGATGCCAGACGAGCAAGGGGAAGGGCTTCTGCGTCTCATCGCCACAGACAAGGATGCTGCAGTTAATAATTGATAATTGTTTCACCGCAACATTCAAACTTATTGCACTCACCGTCCGTCGCCAGAGACCAGCAGGGAGTTGAGGAAACGATCTTCGCCAGCCTTAAAGGTGGTCACACAATCCCCAGAGTCCAGATTCATGAGATTCACATACATCCGATTGCGGGAGAGGCAAACCAAATGATTCTGATCGTGCAGACCGAAGTAGGGCATCTTCTGGTTCATCACGCCCTTGAGTGTGACCTGATCGTGCAGAGAATGGCGAGAATGTAGATAATAATCATCGTTTGAGTACAGTTCAACCACTCACCTTAAACTTTCCCTCATCCAGATTGATGACACGAATCTCGCGGCGACAGAGCACAGCCGCCTCGTAGCTGCCAACGGGACACATTGCCGTCGGCTGCTGTATGCCCTGCAGCTCTCTGATGCGACAGCAGTTCTTCACATCCCAGATGCAGATCTCGGCACGTTCCGTGCACAGTGAGGCGACGTAGCAGCCCGGCTGGGGCAGATTAATCAGCAGATCGTAGCCCCTGACAGCAGCAACTGCCGCAGCATCGGCATCGCCATCATCCTGCTCGGGCTGCTCATTGCCGTTCTCTGCGTCCAGGTCCGCATTGAGAATCTCGAGGAAGGCGAACTCCAGCTCATTGGTGTGCTCCCACCAGGAGCGTATCTTCTGATCGTCCTTGAGGGCGGGCGACTCCCTGAAGCGCGTCTTCAGATAGTACTTCATGAGCGTGTAGAACTGTTGCCCGTCGTAGCTCAGCTCGTGCAGATACTGGACGAGGAACTGCTTGAGGAAATTGATATGCACATAGCCGGTGGAGCCATCGCTGCCAACGGCGGCCAGCCACTCGGCGTGGAGGATGTCGTGCATCAGGTGATTCGGCCCAGTGGCATGCACCTTGTTGGCGATCCATTGGAGGTCCGTAAAGTAAAAGCAATTGAAGAGTATGTCGATCTTGTGCGTCGCCGGCTTGTCCTCAATCACGGCACAGAAGTGATGATAAGGCAGTTTTAAGTACTTCTGGTAATTGTAGCTGCAATGCAAGGAGATGCTATGCTGTAAGGCTATATATATCCTGCATGTGGCGTGGAGTGAACTTACGTGTTGGCACCCTGGCTACCCTTGAACTCGCTGTCCTGCCGATCGAAGTAGTCCCGCAGCGCTTCATGTACCAGCCACTGCTTCTGCGCATACCTCGCCAGGACGGCGCGTCCAAAGCTCCTGTCCGCTATCCTAATGTTCTTAAGACCTAGTAGCATTGGTCCCATCAGCCAGCAGAACTTGGACCATATCTTGAAGGCGACCTGCGCCTCCAGCTGCGTCATCTTCTGGAAAACACCCAGACAGTCGCTCTCCCTGATGCCCCACGGCGACAGCCGCACTATCAGCAGCAGCAACTCCACCTGATCCGTGGCAAACTTCGTCTCCAGCACCTGCAGTATCCGGCTGGATATGTCGCCGATCTCGCTGATCGGCTGCGCCACATGCCCCAGCCATGCCAGCCACCACAGCGACTTGGCATGGTAGGGCGTCTTGCCGTGCAGCGACTTCCATTCGTCCGGCAACTTGAGCGCCCCATTGGCCGCGTAGAAGTCGCCGCCGCCGGAGCTGAGTATATCGTGCCACTGGCGCTCAGTGAACTGCCGCAGCCGCAGAAAGCAACGCTGCGGTATGCCCAGCTGCGCCAGCGCGCCGAGCATATCAAAGGAATCGTCCTGCTGCTGCTGCTGCTGCTGATCGTCCTCCTGCGCCTTCTGCTCCTCCTGCAGCTCGCTGACGGTCAGGATGAGCTTCGAGTGGCCCAGCTGCTGTGGCAGCCAGTCCAGTGCCGCATCGCGCTGCAGCTCGTCCACGCCATCAATGATGAGCACAAAGAGGCGCTGCTGACGTCCCAGAATCTCCCGAATGGCTCCGGCATAGCCCTCGAGGGTCTGTCAAAGGCAAGGTATGTCCAAATGAGAACTGTGACTCTTGCTGGAGATTCATGCACTTACGTGTGGCACCTGGCACTGCTGGCCCGACTCCAGCACCGACATCTGATTGGCCATCGAACCCAGCAGCGAGGTGAGATCCGAGGAGCGGGCACTCAGGTTGGCGTATCTGTTGTGCGATATGGGAATATTAGCAGCAGCCAGCAGCTTTGTATGGATCACAATTTGGGTGGAACAACTACCTTAATATCAGCTGCGCCTCCGGCTTCCAGCGGTGCACATTCTCCATTATCTTGGAGACGAGCACACTCTTGCCGCTCCCCCGATCGCCGGACACGACCAGCGGCTGAGCGGTGGCATCGCGTATGTAGCGCTTCACGTCGTTCATGATGTCGAAGTTGGCCGAGTTCTGGGCAAGCAGCTTCGAGTAGTGGCCGATGAGCTGGAGCTCCTCGAGCAGCACCCTGTCCACGCCCAGCGTGTTGTAGGGTATGCTGCTCTTCTGCTGATGCTCCTCGAAGATGGCCGCCAGCGACTTGTCCAGCAGACTCTCGATAACCGCCGACAGCTCCTCGTCCAGTATGTTCATGGTCGGCAGCAGCCGGATGAGATTTTTCTCGCACAGCTGACTCTTGAGCTCCGTGTAGATGCGGGTGATGCGACGCAGCACCTCCAGCTCCAGCTGGCTGGCATTCTCCGGCGCCCGGGAGTAGTGGGCGCCCGTCTGTATCCATATGCAGCGCTTGGCAAGCTCCTGGCTCATCAGCACCGTATTGTTGATCTCCTGCTCCACCACCGTGGTCAGATAGGAGTCCTTCACGTCGTCCGAGAAGAGCCGCAGCAGCACCGCCAGCAGCTCGTTCAGCTCGCCGTTGACCTGCGTGGAGTACGGATCGATCTGCTGCGTGTAGAGGCGATGGCACATCGGCTGGTAAGAATTATCTATTGTATACCACTTCTCGAGCAGCAGCTTCTCCGCATCGCTGGCGGTGCCCAGCACCGAGGTGAAGTCCTGACTCTCGATGGTCAGCGGCAGCATCGGTGTGCCCAGGTTGGCGCCCAGAAAGAGCACGGGTATGATGTAGGCGCCGGCCGAATGGCGCGATATCTCGCACAGGCAGTTGGCGGCCTCCTCGTGGCCACCCTGCGCCTCCAGCGGTGTCTGTGTCCAGCGCTTGACCTCCTGCAGCCGGGTGAAGTCCTTCTTCGCATTGCCATTGGTCTGCTCCACATGCTCCTCGCTGTCGTGCACATCGGCGATGATGAAGTCGAATCCCCGGCTTTGGCACTTGCTCTTGAAATGTTTGTACAGGCTGTAGATGACGCGCTTGTGCTTCTTGTACTCGGTGCTGTTGTCAGCCAGTATATAGATGACGATCTTCTTGTCCCGCTCGATCTTGCGGCCAGGCGGCGGCTTGCCCTGCAGCATGCTCAGATTTCCCATGCCCGGATTGGCATTGGCCACATCGCTGGGCGCCAGCGCCCCCTGCGGTGTGGTGCTGTTGGAGTCTGTCAAGTGCAATGTCAGTCGGCATAAGCTCCAAGCTGCTACTGATTGTCACTACTCACCTTTTTCCGTGACACTGGTCTTGGCCGGAGCCGTCTGTGCTGGCGGCTGCGTCTGATTGCCATTGGCCTCTGGCGCTGCGGTCGTCTCGGGCAGAGCCTCCACAGCGGCCAGTGGGGCGCGCTTCTCGCTGCCCAAATCATTGGATATCAGGGCATCCTTTTTGTCTGCCTCCTGGTAAGGTGGGGAACTGCAAACCAAAAAATTCAGTTAGGTTTGAGTTCTCGTTCTGGAGGGGCATGCCCTGTGGCACGGTGGCACTTGGCACTCACTCGTCGGACTTCTCGGAGCCACTGTCCTTGTCCTTCTTCTTCTTCTGGCCGGAACTGCACACGTTGCCCATTATTCGACGTAGTGGAGCCTCTGCTTGATGCTAGTTAACTTAAAATTGACTATGGCTGTCCTGCAAAGGGTAACCACAGAAGCAGGTTCAGTTTTTGTCTAAGGACACCTCAAGCTTAGGTTTACATCTACTTTGGATGGCCTCTCACAGCTGTTAACTACATGCACAGATATCCATTGCCTTCGATGGTGCTGCCACACACATCGATTAAGTCCTTGCTGATTAATCTGACGTGAACGCTCTCAAGTTTTCAGTGCAAATCCTTCTATTCTGAGCATATTTGATGGATGCCCCGTATCTTTCTTGGCCCCACAACAGGTCAATGACAAAAACAAAGTCCTGCCGCAGAGCGGGTCAGAGAGCGCCAGAGAGCGGATGAGAGAGAGAGAGAGCGAACGCTCAGGCAGGTAGAACGCATGCTCTCTGCTCGGCCGTTAATCAAGTGGCCGGACTGGCCTGGTCGGGTAAATGGGTGATTGGGTGGTTTGGGTGGTTTGGGTGGCTGGGTGGTGGGTTCTGTCGGCTGGTCTGGGTCTGGGTATCGTCTCGGATTTATTGCGGGCAATGCGCTTGGCTGGATTTTTGTGTACACGCTTGAAAATTGTTGACGCGCGAGCTCCCGCTCTCCCTCACCCGCAGCCCTCTCGCTCGCTCGCTCGCTCTCTGTCGCTCCTGCTTCCGAAATCTCTATAGATGCTAAATATGTTTTTTTTTTCTCGTTCGCTTTTTTTTTGTTGTTGTTTTATTTAAGTATTTATTGGATATCAAAATATGTTCAATCGCTCGGACAGACACACACATTATTTTGGTGTCTTTCGCATTCAATTTAAATTCCTTCACAAGAGCTAAAAATACACACATTCCCCCCCCCATTCTATATACGCAGAGAGATACTTGTATGTGCCGTTATATGCATCTGGCTAGTTCGACATTTTGTCGCAGATGTATTTCGAAATGGTTCAATATCAATTAGTTGGTCGAACCTTTCGTATTTGCCTTACTTTTGCAGATGCCTGCCCCGCACACACACACACACACACACACACACACACACTCGTCGCGTACATACACACTGTAATCGGTGTGGGGTGTGTGTATGTGTGTGTGTATGCATCGTTTAGTTGGTTAGTTGATTTATTTTAATACACAAATTTCTGGCACTTACTTTTCTTTACGCGCTTTTCACATGCGCCCCCGCCGTACCCGTACCCGTACCCGTCCCGACCCCAAAGCACCGTCGTACCCGTACCCGTACCCGTACACCCTAACCCGTAACCGAACCGAACAGCGAACCGCGAACCGAATCTAAAACATTTTCCACCCACTGCACTTGCACTTTGCTCAATTAATTGCTTAATCAAAATGTTTGTTACACTCTTGCTGCCCCGAAGACATTTTCGCCTCTAAAAAAAGTGTCTACTTTTTCCGCGTGTGTGTGTTTCGTGTGTGTGTGCGTATGCGTGTTTTTTTTTTGTAATTTTTTCTTTTTTTTTTCCCCCGTTTGTATTTGCTTGTGCGCGCTTGTGGATAGTTTTTCCCGTGACTGTGCGTAGTCGTCGGTGCTCGGTGCTGTGCGTTTTCACTGCTTCTGGCCCGTGAGCGATGGAAAATTGTACGCCGAGCGAGCGAGCGAGCGAGCGAACGAACCGAACGAACAAGTGAGAGCGCACGTACAGTGAAAGCTTTCTTCGGTGCGCTCTCACCAAAAGCTTGGCGGCGAAAAAAGTTTGAAAAAAGTCCAATAAAAAGCGGCCGAGCAAATGCTTTCCGAAAATTACCGTTACAGGTAGGGCTAGCGAGAAATGTGGATTGTGGAATTCTACGCACAGCTCAGCGTAGATATTTGTGAGTAAAAAAAGAACAATTAATAATGCTATACAATTTAATAATAAAAAATTGGGTGATTTTTAGTTTTCTAAAAATCGTAAGATTTAATTTTTGAATGAAATAATATTTTGAAGATTTTAAATTTAAACATATACGTCGAAAAAGAACCAAAAAAAACGCATAGCTAAAAAATAATAGATGTATTTTTTAGTTATTAGAATAATTTGTTTTATCGGAGACATGCCCCACATAGGTATGCTATAATTTTGGCAAAAGTAAACCAGCAAATGGCTCGCCAATACTTGAGTGCACCCACCACCAGGGCAGCATCGTGAGCTGTCAGAAATTGGCTGCTGCTCTCTTGATCTGTGAAAAGCCGAGAGCCTGGAAAAGACTTTCGTCTCGCAGCAGCTGGGCTGGCTGCATTTCGTGTTATTCCGCCAAAGTGTAAAGTCTCCGTGGCTCAGAGCCCAAGCGTAGCGAAAAATTCAAAAAGTTCTGCTAAGCAAAAAAAGCAAAGAAAAGAAATTCACAAATTTGTTGCGAAAATGCTTTAGATCAAAAGCAAATAGATAAATTAAAAGGAGCAAAAACCCAATTGGAAATAATCAAAATGAATCGTCTGCTGCTGCAGTGTCTGGTGGCCACCATTCTGGTGTACAAAGGTTCGTTTGGCATTAAAAATTATTAACTAAATAAATGAATCGAATTGCGCGACTGAGGCGCTGACAAAAGGGGAAAAAACGGCAGCGGATGAAGGAAAGACTGCGCTGAAATTGTAGAATTTTCCATGTGAATTGGCTGAAAAATGTATATGCTGCTGGATTATATAAGCTGGCGGACAATGCGCAGGTCCCGAACGATGCTGGAAACGACTCGCATCTGGAGCAGGCATCGGGGGAAATAGGTCAATGTTTTTGCCACCAAGCAAGGCAAGGCAAGGCAAGGCAAGGCAAAGCATGCCAAGGCATGGCGGAACAAAACAAACACAGGGACAACAGCGAATCCACGGAATCACAACAGAACACTCGATAGGGTTGGGGGTTAATGCTTCTGCTGGGGGGTTGCTGCTGCTGCTGGGGGGGTTGGCGCGCTGGCAACAGCTGTCCGGGCATTTGTTGATCTGTTTTGAACTTCGTTTCGTTGCAGTGACTTCCGTGCCGACCAGCACAACTGGCACCAGTGTGCAGACCACCACAGAGATACCCCAACAGGACGACGATGACGATGATTGGGACGAGGACGACGACTCGCTGGAATCCGACGATGACGGCAGGGTGTACAAGAACCCGCGCAACTCCCCATCCACCGAGTGTCCCAGGGATGAGGAGCAGGCCACGCTCCTGGGCCAGAAGTGCTTGAGAAAGTGCTCCTCGGACGAGGACTGCAAGAGCAAGAAGAAGAAGTGCCTGTGCGACGGCGTCTGCGGCAATTCGTGCATCAAGCCCGGTAGGCCATGGCCCCATACATCCCTCGGCAAATGAACCTTTCTCACTGTGTATTTTCTTCCGCTTAGATCGCGAGTGCCCCGAGCTGGCTCAACCGACGCTGGGTCAGGTCACCGTGGCTGGACGGCACTTTGGTGCTCGTGCCTCCTATGCCTGTCCCCACGGCTATCACGTGGTGGGCCTGCAGAGTCGCCTGTGCCAGGCCGATGGCAACTGGGCGGGCGCGGAGCCAGCCTGCAAGCAGAACAGTAAGCACTACAAATTACCATTTAATTTCGATTTAAATTCTTTTTTCCGGGCGCAGTCTACTGCCTGAAGCCGCAGCAGATCGAGCATGCCAGAAACTCGGCGCTGCCCGAGCAGGAGACCTTCGACTTGGACTCGACGGTGCAGTACCACTGCCACACGGGCTACGTGACCAATGGCTTTCCGCGCGCCAAGTGTCTGGCCATTGACAACCAGGCCAGCTGGTACGGACCCGACATACAGTGCGAACGTGAGTAAACCAGTTACACGAGCAAGCGAATCGTTTGATTTTAATTTATTGCTTGGATGTTGCAGCACGCTCGTGTGGGCAGCCACCGGATCCGGCGTATGGCTGGCATGCCGGCGAATGCTATACGTACGGCTGCAAGATCACCTACAATTGCGGCACCGGCTACGAGCTGGTGGGCAAGCACGAGCGCTACTGCCAGTCGGATGGCTCGTGGACGCCCAAGGAGCTGCCGACGTGTGTCTGTGAGTATATTGAGATTGCGATTTGATTGGCTCGGCGGCGATTGTAACTGAACTCCATTCCCTTTGAACTGCATTTCCCCCCGTCTGAAGCGGATAGCGCAAATGTAACCACCACCCAAGCGTCGTTGTCCTAAGCACGAGGGGCACTACTTGCCAATACATATATTCGAATATTTCCGTAATCCAAGCAGGCAGGCAACCCCCCAGCCCAAAGCCAAAGCCAAAGCCAATGAATCAATTAACCACCCAACTCGTTCGTACTTTGATTCAGGGCTCCACTTCCAGTCTTGTTCAACAAACAAAACAAAACAAAACAAACAAACGAAAAATACCTTTCTGATATCCAACGAACTATTTGATCCTAGCGTTTACCGACAGATTGTTCCAATTTTAATGCAAAAACCTTGTTGTTGTTGTTGTTGGCCTTTAAATGTTGATTGAATAAATAAAAGTTACCGCAAATCTTAAGCAAAAAACAAAACAAAACAAAAAGAAACTAAAAAACATTTCACGATTTAAACGAAAACGAAAAAAACCCGAAACGTGTTTTATTTGGTGGCCTGGTGCCAAGAGTGGCTTTTGTCCAAGATTTGTGGTAACTTTTAGCCCCTCGATCCCCTTGCTAACTCACCCTCTCACTGCTCTCTCTCTCTCTCTGTCTCTCTGTGTTGCACGCAGTGGTGACCTCTGTGGTGTGTCCCACGCCGGAGAATCCCAAGAATGGCAAGGCCACCTACACCACGCTGGCCTACAATTCGGTGGTCAGCTACGAGTGCCGCTACGGCTACACCCTCGTGGGCGAGAGCTCCAGCCGCTGCGGCGCCGATCGCAAGTGGAGCGGCACCCTGCCCACCTGCAAGGGTAAGCCACTGACCCGACTCTGCTGTATTTGATCACCCCAAACTAATGCCAACCTGCCCAGAGATCAATTGCGGACATCCTGGCGTCCTGTACAACGGCTGGATCGAGAACATTGAGGCGGGCACTGGCCTCGGCGCCAGCATCATCTTCCGCTGCCAGCCCGAGATGATGATCAACGGCTTGGGCTCGAGCGTCTGCCAGATCGATGGACGCTGGCGCAACGCCCTGCCCGAGTGTCTGGCTCCGTGCGTGGTGCCCACCATATCCCAGGGCTATGTCATTCCCATCGAAATAACCGTAGACGAGAACGGAACGACAATTGTGACGCCCAACGCGACCACAACCACCCAGTCGCCCGCCCAGAGCCTGGGCGTGGGTGTGGAGAAGGTCAAGCACGGCACGGCGCTGGAGGTGATGTGCGACGAGAACTACGAGTTTCCCGTCTCGCTGCTGAGTCCGCCGACCTGCAACAACGGCACCTGGAGCATCATACCGCGCTGCATACCGGCCCGCTGCAAGAGCATGCCGCGGCCACCCAAGCACGGCATGGTGATGGCCCCGAAAACCGAGCACGGCATGAAGGCGCGCTTCAAGTGCAAGGACGGCTTCAAGCTGGTCAGTCCCGAGGGCAAGGATGTCACCGATCCGCACGACTATGTGCTCACCTGCTCCTTCGGCAATTGGACGGGTGAGACGCCCAAATGCGATGAGGTCTTCTGCTCGTTTCCCGGCTACATACCCAACGGCAAGGTGCTGCTGGTGGGCAACATGGGCCTCTACGACTACCGGCCGTACGTCAAGAAGATCGTCAACAACAAGCAGATCATGTACGACTGCGACAAGGGATATGTGCTCGAGGTAAGAGGAAACAAACTGCAAGTGTTCCCTGCAGCTGAGTTGCCTTTTCTTGCCTGCAGGTTGGTCCGCCGGGTGCCACCTGCGTGGCTGGCAAATGGCGGCCCCTGGACCTGCCGCAGTGTCTGCTGGGCCAGCATCCGAGACTCCGTTGGAATCGCCGGCGACGTCGCTCGCTGCAGCTGCGCCAACTGAGATCCGTCTATCTGCTGCAACGCCAGCGACAGCTGCAACGCGAACTGGCCGAACACCAGAGCCACATGGAGGGAGGTAAGTGCCGTCTGAACACAGCTCATGCTGCAGAGATTTCCTAGCACTAATCATTGCAGCTTCAGCACACCGTGTAAAGCGCAGCGCCAATCCAAATCCAAATCCCAATCCAATGCAAATGCCCATCCCACGGACCTGGATCTGGCCTACTCCAAATACTATGAAACGATCAAGGAGCGCTATCAGCGCTATGTGCGCAAAATGCTGGGCCACAACAGGATCTACCAGCGGCTGCACGCGCACGACGGACTCTGGTACAACAGCCACAGCAGTCCCAACAGCCCGGAGATGGTCATGATGCGCGGCAAGACGACGCACAAGTGGCACGGGGGCCCGCACGAGGCCGAGGACTTTGAGGATCGCAACGATTATCGTGCGGGCGGCGTGGTGCCGCTGCCCGATATCAATCAGAGCTCGCGTACCCACGCCCAGTCCATGGATCACAGCTCCAACGAGGCACCGCTGGCCAATGGGTCGCCGCCACGGATGGCGTCGAGGCAGCTCCGGCCCAACACGACGCTCTCCTTCATCGAGCAGCTAAAGTCGCAGATCGTGGGACGGCGTCGAAAGCGCAGCACGGCCAGTGGCACGGGCGCCGCCGCCTCCGGTTCGTCCGGCTCGCTGCCCGACGCCGATGTGGACACCAGTGACGGCGGCGAGGCTGGCAAGGGTGCGGGGGGCAAGCGTATTCGCGGCCCCTGCGAGGATCTCGACTGGGACTCGTTTGCCAACATCACGACGGTGCGGCCGGGCAAGGTGCCGGGCCGGAATTCGGTGGGCATTATGCTGCAGCTGGAGTGCAATGCGGGCTTCAAGCTGAACATCAAGGGGGGCGAGAATGCGACGGCCCGCTGCATACGCGGCATCTGGAAGCCCGAGACGCCCAGGTGCATGTCCGCACCGTGCCTGGTGCCGGCCGTGGAGCACGGCCAGTACTACAAGGTGGAGCCGCACACGAAGCAGCTGAGCGACAAGCCATCGCTGACGCCGCTGTCCACCTACGAGGAGATCCAGTCCAATGAGTTCGTGACCCTCGAGTGCGAGGATGGCTTCAACATACAGGTGGGCCTTCCTCTTCTTGGGCGGGCTTCAATTTATTTTAATTTATTGGTTTGCCATTGCAGGGCTTGGCCCAGCTGCGCTGTGCTCACGGCTCCTGGTCGGTGGCTGCCTTCTCCGAGTGCACCTCCGTGCCCTGCACACTGCCCAACATTCCGGGTGTCATCTACGATGTGAGACAAGCCATTGAATGCATTGCGAATTAATAAATTTAACATAAACATTGCCTGCAGGGCGGTTACCGTGCCGGCCTCACCATCGGCCATGGCAGCACGGTGAGCGTGCGCTGTGAGCTCTCCACCAATGCCAATCCCATTGAGATGTCCTGCCACAAGGGCGTCCTCACGCCGCCCAGCATACCCTGCGAATCTGGCATGCGCCGCTCCCGCGAGGAGCTCGAGCACGCAACGCCCACGCCAGCGCATCCCAAGTTGGAGCACAATGAGCTGGACAACGAGCACGACCATCACGACAACAACACGGACCACGACGACGATGACTTGAAGATGTGTGGCCCTCCCATGCTCACCGATGGCGCCCTGGTGTACAAGTGAGTTGAGTCTGGCAGCCAAAGCTCAAACCCATCAGCGAACCCATCTGATTCCGCTGATTTTGTGTAGGAATACGGACATGCATGCGGACATCGATGGGGTCTACGAGAGCGGCACAGAGATCTTCTTCAATTGCATACCCAATGCGGCTGGCGACCGGCAGACTTGGCGCATCATCTGCGACAACGGACTGTGGATAGGCCGATCCTACAATTGCGGTGAGTCTTGTGGAACATTTGATCGCCGATCATTATTTATTTATGCATTATTTTGCCAGAGAACGGCACGTGCGTGTTCAAGAACAATGAGGCGAATGTGGTCAGCTTTTACAATGATTTGGAGATACGCGAAGATGTCGTGGACTTTCCCCCGGGAGCAACCATCATCTCCAGGTATGAGCTGGCTCTGGTTTAGTGCTTGCCACGCGACTAATGCCCCTCCTTTGCTCCTGCAGGTGTGTCGACATTGGCAAGTTCTCGATGACCGGCAGCCACGAGCGCACCTGCATCCATTCGGAGTGGACAAACACAAAGCCCGTGTGCGCAGGCCTCAATCAGGAGAACGATTATGCGAGTGGGTGCCAGCTGCAGAGCGTGCCAGGCCAAGTGGCTTAGATTAATCTGAATCCTCTCTCGTTTGCAGTGGAGAAGGCGCCCACCATTCTGTTTCGCCACCAGAACGGACCCATTGCCCAGAGCAACGACGGCAAACTGATTGTCTATCCGGGCACCACGCTGCACATGGAGTGCCTGTGGATGCGACGCTTCGGCAACCCCAAGTGGAATGTCAGTCACGTGCACAAGTGGGTATAACACAGCCAGGGGATGCCAACTCCGATGCAAAACGTATATTTAATTTGTTTACTTGGCAGAAACTACACGGAGGGCTGGGTGACCGAGGCAGATGCGGGCCGGGACTCGTCGCTGGAGTATCGTCTGAGCATATTGGATGCCGGGCAGGATGACACTGGATTCTACTCGTGCATGACACCGGCGCGGCACGAGCACGCCGTGGAGGTGGTGGTGAAGGCGATCAACTGCCCGGAGATACCGATACGAAGGGGCCTGATCGTGAACACGAACGACACGAAGCTGAGCACACGCGTGCTGTTGTCCTGTTCGAATGGCAACTCGTTGATTGGCGCATCGGAGCTGTTTTGCTTGCCGAGTGGCAATTGGAGCGCACCGTTGCCGGTTTGCGAGAGCGTCGAGTGCGGAGATATACCGCTGCCGAACAATGTGAGCTCGCCGCGCGTCTCCGTGCTGTCCCGGGAGGTGGGCGGACGTGCGGCGTTCTCGTGCTCGTCGGGTTATGGGTTGCGCGGCCCCTCGGAGGCCATCTGTAACCCGACGGGCGAATGGTCGTCGCCATTCCCCACATGTGTTGAGGTGCAGTGCGATAATCCCGGTGCGCCGCAAAACGGTTACGCCCAGGGCTCGGCACCTTATCGTGCCGGCGATGTGGTCCAATTCAATTGCAACCCGGAGTACATGATGCAAGGTCAGCCAATAATTGCGTGTCAGGATAACGGCCGCTGGTCGGGCGGTCTCCCCAAGTGCGTGCAGGCCTGTTCGTATCCGGGCACCGTCATCAGCGGACGCATGTCCTCGGTCAAGTTCTACTACGCCATCGGCGAGAGCATCACCTTCACCTGCGACGCCGGCCTCGAGCTGCGCGGCTCCAAGGTGCTCAAGTGCATGAAGAACGGCAAGTGGTCGAGCGCCATACCCACGTGCGTCACCAATGACGCACCGCCGCCCGGCTCTGTGGGCTCCAACAAGCATGTGTCGAATACCATGGGTTGAGCGTGGGGATTATCGTTCTCCGTTCTGCATCACAACGAAGCAGCCGTCTAGGCCGTTTAGTAAGTTATCGAGTTAAATCAAAGTGATACTAATACATATGTACTAACTAACTAATGCACATTCAAGGCTCACAGTCTCACGCGTATACCAAACTAAACCAACTTACTAAACTAATACACTGACATTCTTGCGATTTCAAATTTAATTGTAACTGGTAATGGCCGGCCTAACGCTCATCATTTTACTATTAATAAATGTTCGTCGACTAAACACGAGTAGTGCTCGCATTTTGAATTAAATTTAACCCAAGAATATCTACAAATTTAAATAGAGCACAGCAAATGCTGTTCTAGGGCAAAGAGCTGGCAGGTAATAAAGTAAATAATAAAGTAGGCAATCGGTGCTAAAGAAATTTAAAAGAAAAACTGGAATCCATTATGCTTAAAGTTTTCTTGGTTTTCTTGCTGCTTGGCATCGTATTTAATTTTATATTTGTACGTACTTAATTGAGGATCTAAAACCCGCCATATTGGGCCTAATTTTTGTTAGTTTTTCTGCGTTCTTCAACGCTTAAAATATTTAAAGAATAAGTTAACTTTAAATAAGCTTCCGGAAAAGCTGTCACATGATTTTAGAACTTAAAGCTTTTGGCGTGTATCAAAGTTTTCTACCTGCAAGCTTTTTATGAACTTAAGGAGTCCTTCCTATTCCGCTAAATAAAAGGAATTAATAATTATTATTTATTAAATGAAATATAAAATGATGCCTAAAAACATACAAAATAATATTACAAAATATCTTTGCTGACCGAAAGGACTGCAAACTGTTGAATTAATAATTATAATCCCAAATCGCATCACTCGTATAATTACTTGTGTAAATGTTTATATATTATTTACACTGTCAGGAATTAATATAATTATGCAACACTTAACTGCAAAAGTAAAGCATTTAATTAAACTAATTTAAAAATGCCACGACAAGCATACACAATGTACGCCAAGCGGGGCGGTGTGGGGAGCATCATGCAAACACTTGTAAAGCACACACTCGACTTTTGTATATTTGTTTGATTGTTGTTTTTGGTTTTATTTGGACAGGCATAAGAGCAACAGGGACGGCGCAGGCGGGATCAACAATACAATGAACATTAAGGCTTAAACACAGACAAATAAACATAAACATTTATGTCAATAAAATGAACTGATGCTTGACCCGCTCGGTCAGATAAAGCGTCTGGCCCGGCACATGGCCGCCCCCATGCCTGGACACACACGGCTAGACCCACAAAACGCCCAGCAACGGAAGAGTTGCAACGCTTTGGGGGCCAGCACTGCCCGCTGCCCGAGCCGAGGACGAAATTTGCCAGAGTCTTTGAAGCGTCTAAATATTTTTTGACAAAGGCCCCCGACATCAATACGCACGAGTGCAGAGACTTGCAGCAAAGTGCTGCCTCTGCCATGTAGAGCTACGAGCAATTGGGCCATTACACATGCAGTGCGTGCCACATAACAGGAGTATTATTTCGGATGGATGCTATGAATCGAGGGATCTGCAGGTATGTTTTTAAGTCTTATACCAAACAAGTTGAATTTATGTCTCGAAGGAATTTAGGCTGTAGCGCTGAAATATATTTTTAAGTATTTTTTTTTGTATACAAAAGTTTAGCACTGCAGCGAATATTGTAGTACTACTTTTTGTTGCAAAGATCAAAGATCAGAACTGCATGGTTAATTTATATATATATTCAGCATCTTTAATGTATAATTATGCAACATGTAATAAGAGGCAGATAGATCCATTTGTAATTGTTTCACTGGTAAAGTGAGATACCTCGTGAATAGGTTCTGCACTGCTGGCGAGCTCCGAGGCACTGGAAGCTGGCCTAATTGAGTTTGAATATGGTTTGCTTTGCACAATTAGATTATTGACCATGCTCAAATTGGGCCCTGCTGCTATCAGTGCCTGTTAGTCACTTTACTCCCATATTATTGCATTAACTAAATTTCATCAAATTTAATCCAATTTATCTAAATTTTATATATGCACGTACAAAAGATTTCGATTGGATAACCCTATTTTTCACGAACATCTGTTGGCAATTTTGGTTCAAACCAAACCAAACCAAAAAAAAAAAAAACAAATTGCTTTTCAAACTGTGATTTAATTTGGATTTAATGTCTGCATAAAACACACACAAATTTTGTTTTGCGGCCACTTAGTGGCCCAAAACTTTCACGTAATGGAAATTGTAGAAACATTTGGTTTGTTGCAGCGTTTTTCCCTGCTGTATCGCTTGTTTAACATATTGTTTTATTTTCTTGAAATTAATTAAAATCGCTCGTTTGTGGGGTTTTTGTGCGGCGCGCCGTGTGTGTGTGTGTGTGTGCGAATAAACTAATTACGTTTTTTACGTTTTCGTTTTAAAAATTAATTATAAGCTTTAAGTTGTATTAAAATAATTTTTCCCGGTTCTTTAATCGGCTTTATAAACTATAAACTTTATGGTCGAGCGTGCCCCGCTGGCTACGACAATCTCCAAAGGCTTCAGAATATCTTTAAAGTGCTCAACAATTTGTTTTGCCTGTTTATGAATGGGGTACAGGAAAGTAAACATTATTTAGATATTTAAACATTTTCCCTAAACATTTACAATCATCATCGCTGCCTGCCTGATGCAATGAGCAGGGAAATTCCCCAAAGATTTTCAACGCTTCCCAGCGCCTCTGTGCCACAAACGCATTCAACAAATACGAGTATACCAAAACTCTACACAACATCGGATACATTTATCAATAAATATTGAAATACTTATGCTGCTCGGCAAATATTTCATGATGCTGCTGCTACGGACATACATACATAAACGAGCATTGCTGTTGGTTCGGCTGTTCACCGCTCCCTGGTGTAGAGCCAAATGTAGCATATTTTTCATTTCAACACGAGCAAAATTGCATTTTTAAATATATATCGAAGCGAGCAGAAGCAAAGCAAAGGAAACGAAACCATTTGGAGTAATAAATAAAAGAAAAAAATAAATAATAAATATGCTGCACCCAAAACTAACAAATGCACAGAATGAAGCAAACAGACAAAACAACGGGTAGAAAATATTTGAAAAAGCTTTTAAGTGTTATTGATAGTTCAGCTTCGCTCGCCCCTCAATGCATTTGCTACGGAAAGAGTGGCGTGGAATGGGGGCTGACCAACTGGAGCAGCATTTTGTGTCATTCGTTGCTGCTTCGCTTTCCGTTTTGCATTTGTTTTGTTTCAGGGTTTTTCCTTTTTTTGTTTGTCTTGAATCTGTTGCAGATCCGTTGTTGCTGGGAGGAAACGCTTCCGGTTATTTAAATTCTAACAAATACAAATTGTTGGGCGTTTGCTGCTCAGTTAGGACACAGTTGCCAGTTGTTGGGGACACACACTCAACAGTTGTTTGACACCATTCCCATTGTTGGCCATGGCTCTTCACATGCTTTTTGTACCCTGCCCATTGATGCCATTGCCTAAGCAATATTTTGCATATCTGTGTCATATTTCGAATGCTGTTAGTAAGAGACTCTAAAGCTTTGTGGATGACCTGTCAAGGGTGCTCAAAGCATTAAGGGTATATGAGGGACATTTCTAATTGTGGATAATAAAATTAAAACTAATTCGATTCACCGATCATCATGCAGTAAAGAGAACTTGCGGATTATATTTTTTACAAAAAAATGCCAACCCAAAAGTGCAGGATATCTTCTTAGCGGCTTTACTCTTTCAGGTATTTCCTTCCAACAAGTCCAAGCATTCCTTTTTTTCAGACCATTGCAATGGTCAGTGCATTGTGCAGAGTCGTGGATGCATTTTAGGTTCGATGTTCGATGATAGCGAATATTTTGTCGCTTGGTTTACCGTGCTCTTCACGGCATTGTGTATTTATTTGTGTGATTTTGGTTTCGTATTTGCACTTTGTTGGGGCTTTGTTTTGTCCACATTGTGTGTGGTGTGCAGTACACCATTGTTTTTCTCAACGGAGCGTGGAATGTTGTTTGTCGACAGCTGCCACAGGAATTGTACACACGAAGCGTAGCCTGGTTGCAATATGATGACACTCTACCCCCACACAAATACGCTTAGAGCTGGTCATAATATGCAGTTCTGCAAAATGTTTGTTCAAGTTCATATTCAAAAATGCATTGGCAGAATATATTCAATTAATTTATTATTTATATTTATTTATTATTTTTGTTTATTTATTATTTTTTTATTTATTATTTATATATTTATTTATTTTTTTGGGTTTTCCAAAAATTGTTAGAAGTCTCTAATATTAATTTTCTAGTAACTTATGCTGCACTTTTATTTTAGTTTGTTTTGGCTGCGGCCCAAAGCACGCGTAGTGAGTGCCTGCAGCTGAGAAAACCTTTGACCCACATGCTCACTTGCCCCCCACTTGAGCACATTATTGTCTCTACTCAGTCAGTCGAGTGCTGTCGTTGCCACAGATTTTCATAATGTAAGCCCACGCACAAGAGCAGCGCAAGCCAGCAGCAACATATGCCACAACAAGTGGCAAGAAGTTGCGGCGCAAAAGCAGTGTGCGGTGCATACTTTAAGGCGCTTAAATGCTCACGCTGAGAGCCGCTGGCAGGCAGGGCCATAAATAAACTGGCATATGCGCCGTGAAGTATGCAGCGGAAGCTCTAATGCAGTTAGATGATGACGACACTGGGCTGGCATGGAATGGTGGAGTGCTGCTTGAGTGTGCAACTTGCAGCGTTCCTCGCGTGTGGCAAGATAAATCTCAACAAGTTTTTATGCGTTTCTTCTCGCTGTTCGCTCTTTTTTTTCTTTACCCATTTTTTGTCCTTCTCTGCTGCTTTCTTTTTGGCATAACAAAACTTGACTACATAAGCCGTGCAAGCCAGCGGAGTAGACTTGCTAAGAAAAAGGAAAAGGAACCTTGAGGAAATGCGCCCAGAAGTATGCAGCATCTTATGTACAATATTTCCTCTTTTGATGGCTCCCAGACACTTACTTTCTTTGATTAGAATCTGGGCTGCTCTTTTCCCTTTTCTTTTTATTCAGTTGCGTCTGTCGCTCGTATTGCCCTACTTGGGGTCGGGCTCATTAAAGGCGCTGGCAAAGACATTAAGCATACGCCATGGTGACCTATTTTAAAACGTGTTTTTCGCCTTTCCTCTGCTTTGTTTGGCGACATTTTTGCAACTATCGCCGACTGCCCGCCTGCCTGCCTGCCCGCCTTGTCCTTTACCCTATTTGTTGCTCTGCCTGCGCTTTGGGCATTTTTTTATTTTGCCTTTTGGCCATGCTCTGTCTCTGTACGTGCGGAGCGACATGCGGGGCTGCCTGTTGTTTACGGGCATGTTCGAAAATGAATGCAGCATTCCTCTCTTCGCCTCTCACTGGAAGTTTCCAATAAAAAAGAGAAAAGCACGCAGCGGCTCTTTGCTCTTAACAACTGGCACAATTCGTGCTCACCTTTGACTGGTGCTGTCACTGTGATTTCAAAGAATTTACACACCTTTGGTTAATTTTAGAGTGCTCCAAATTTAGAGGTTTACTCCTGCAATACCTGTGAAAAGCCTAATGAAGAATAAAATTTAACTTTAAAAGCTTTTATTCAAATTTGTGAAACTTTAAGTCAAACAAAACCAAACAAAAAAAAACACACTTTTTGGCTGTCATCCGAAGAGCACTTAAAGGCTTAAGGCCAACCCATTATTGGCACAATTAAGTGCGGGTTCCGGTACCCGAAAGTGCGCAATTGTTTTTTTGTTAAATACATTTTGGAAAGTATGTAGCAGTTTTTTGTTTGAGGCTCCAAACAAAGAAAAAATACTAAAAATAGTTGGCATCAGCGGCAGCTGTTGGGTCAGTTCATTGTTGACAGATTTCATGACTCCGAACTTCAGCCATGTGCACATGCATATGTACATATACATACATATAAACAAGGCCTAGAACTAAAGGGCTGTGCGCCATGGATCTAGTCTAGCACATGGTATATGCTTATGGGCAGGCTTTGGCTCACGAGATAATTGCCAAAAGTTGTAAAAAACTTTTGTGTTCTCTTTTTTTTTCCGAAATTTTTTTTTCTGTTGCTGGCCAAACATTTTTCAGCTAGTCAAAAAGTTGGACCGTTGGGTCAAGCTGTGTCGTGATCCACATCGTGGGCAGGGGCAGGGGCAGTGGCAGGGCCAGGGCGGACATAAAAGTTAGCTAAACATTTTATTTTATCTAATTGAGTGTGTTTAAAGTTTAAAGTGTGCCAAAGTTTGTTGTGCTTTCCGAACTGGCTTTGATCGCCTCCAAAGCAACTCCCAAATCTGGCCACAAACTGTTGCACGCACAGTAACAGGCGAATCCACTTACTCCTTATAATGATTATCTGTGCAATGCCAGTGCTCACAGCTGCTGTGTGGCAGCTGCTCTTTGGCAGCTGCTCTTTGGGCTTGCCCATCATTTTGATTGAGTTGGTCAACATTTTGTAATTTATTTTTGGTCTTTGCACATCCGATGCGGGAAATGAAAGCGACGCATGCAAATGCCAGCCAGCCAGCCAGCCAGCCAGCAACAATAACAACAACAACAAAACAGTAGCCCCGCACTGGTGACGGCAAAATAATAAAGTAACGAAAATGCCAATTTCCCGTCAATGCATATCGTGAATTTCGCATGCACGCGTCGTATACGCAATATCCACTGCCACGGTGCGCGGTGTGCAAATATAAAAATGGGCATTCCAAATTTATTGTGTTGTTTGCCACATGCGATAGGTGAGGGCCCCGCCCAGTGCAAAAAAAAAACCTCTCTCAGCAATTCATGCTACCGAAATATGAAAATTCATTCAGGCCAGAGAATATTGAAGTGGTCGAGTGCGCAATTCAAGTGCTGCAAATGTAATGAAATTCCCCAAAATGTTGTGCAGCGTCAGTGCCAGCAATAAACTATTTGAAACTATCGAAAGTTCGTAATATTTTCAATGGCCACTCTGCTCGATACAAAATTCTAATTAGGGCTCTCTGCAGGCACAAATCTAGTTTAGGTTTTCCACCAGCCCTGCTTGAATTATGTTAAATGGAAGACTACATCCACATACCAAGCCGAAGCAATGTGTAATTTGTTATTTAAATTCGTTGATTGACAGGTGAGCGTAAATGAAAAAATAAAATAATGTGCAGCCATGTTCGCTTGATTATTTTTGTTGAACACTGATAATGATTACGGACTGCGGTCGGTGGAATTACTATAACAAATTGAACTGTCAATTGAGGTGATGCTGCGCACGGGTTTGAGGTGGCATTCCATTCGTAAAAACTTTCGAGGGCACTCCAAGTTGGAGCGATCATGTAAGCACACTCTTAGCAAGCTTAGCAAGTTCTGGGGCCACAACCTGACATTGATAACAATTAAACAAGTTTTGCATATGATTTTAAGCTGAACTGTAATTAAAGCTTCCTGGCAAGTGCACTGCAAAGGCAACAACAGCCAATGGGGAAGCGGGAAAGGGAAGCAGGAACAACAACCCCAAACTGCAAGTGCTGCAAACTTTGCTTGGGGGGGAACTCATAACTTTTACTTTGAGATGGAGCCAAAGTGCAACAACAATAACCCCCAAAGAGTAAAACTTTTCTCCATTGAAATTCCCTCGTACCCACACCCACACCACCAAACCCGACCTATCTATCTGACGCTATATGCGTGTGGTGTTAATAATAAACCAAACCAAAAAAAAAAACCAAAACTTTTAACGAAAAGCAAATAAATTGCTTTTGCTTTTGCTGCTGCTGTTGCTGCTGTTCTGCTTGTTGTTTGTTGCTGTTGTGTGTTGGCTGTTTGCAGCTGCAGCTGCGATTCTTATGGCAAAGTGTTAAGCGTGTTGGTTTTTGGTCTGGCATATGCATGTGCGTGCTGGCGGTGCAGGCGGTGGGAGGGAGACTGTACCAAGTTTTAAGAGCGCCAACAGCAAAAGTTTATGCTCTAATTTCCGAAAAGGAAAAATTAGCAAACTATTTGCACCATCGCCATATCATAAACATGGCTGGCGAAAGAAATTGCAGCAGGACGTTGCCTGGGCCTCATGTGTGTCATGTGTGTGTGCGTGTGTGTGCTCGTACTTTCCGTGTACAGTTGGTCACAAAAGTCACATAAATTTTGGAATGACAGCAGCAGTTTTACAGTTTTTCGAGGTCGTGTGGTAATAAACTTTTAGTCGTTCTCTTTTCCGGCTACGGCTCCGGCTCCACAGCGACAGTTCCTCAAAAGCGACGCACAATGACGAGGAGCGAGAGAGAAAGAGACAGAGAGGCGAACAGGGATGGAGAGAAAGAGATGGAGTTAGGGACTCACTCGTAAAATATGTTTATGTCTGTGTTGAGTCAGTCCCGTGGCTGCTCTCATAGGCCTGCAGCACTCAAAATTAGTCTGCTGGTCTTTTCTATGAAACTATGCCATGGGGATTATTTTAGTTAAATTGCACGACTGCGATTTGGGTTCAGTGGGTTGTATGTCTGTGTCTGAATGGGGCTGGCAGGGCCAGTGCGCTCTTTGGAGTTACTTTTATATATTTAAATGTTGCCCCAACCAACAGATTGATATTGCAACTTCAGCGCATTCTTGATAAATATATTTGAATGTCCCGCACCCATTCAAGTCTTCATTGGCGTTTATTTATCTATCAGTGGAGGGATAACAGGCAGCACATCGATCTGTTAGAATAATAACTTCATTTGTTTTGTCGCCCATGGAAATTAAATCTCTTGCGCTCACGAATGAAAATCGGATAAAGCAATCGTGAAACCGCGACACAAATTAAACCTGTAGTGGTGGTGGTGGTGGTGGTGGCCGTGCTGGAAACACCATAAATGATTGCCACAAACAAAATATGTTTAAAATAAATAAAACCATGTGCCAAAGTCGGGAATCGCACCGCACCGCATCGCACAACATGCGAAATGGCGGCTCTGTTGCTCGTCCAATTTCAAGTGAAATGCCGAATAAATTGTAATTAAATTGACAGACAACAGGCGCAAAATGCCCACAGCCTATCTCCATCTCCAGGCACTTCGCTGGGCAGTGCACTGCCTACATACATACACTCGCATTGCATTTTGTTGCATAAAACGATGTATACGTTAATTATGGCAAACGAGCAGCATGGAAACAGTTTAGTCAACGCACTCGACTGACGCGACTGACGCGACTGACGGCAGAAATCAATGGCAAAGCGACCAGCGAATTGTGGCCGATTTAGCCTGGTTTAAAGTTTGCAACGCAACAACCAAATGAACAACAAAATCCATGGTCTGTGGCCACGGTCTGATGTTGGGCTTTGATCTGTTTCTGACCCGAATAAAATATAAATTCCGCTGTACTTCGTTTGCCTTTGCGGCTTTGCACATAGTTTTTCCTTTCGAGATTTGGCTGCTTTGAATTTGGAATTAATTAATACATTATTTGTTACTTTTGTTTTCGTATTCCTTTTGCCCATCCTAAGCATTTCGTGGGTAAGCTACAAATGCTTTTAAATATTATAATTAATTAGAATCATTTTAGGCAAACAATTTGACTTGGTTTTGTGCCAGCAACAGATTTTGTTTTTATTTTATTATCATTTTATTATGAAAAGATTTTGAGCGAAACTTTGAGAGTCTGTTACTGGTACCATCAATGAATAAAGTCTAGCACAAGTGCAGGCCTAATTAATGCAAATTAAACCACTCTGCCGCTTCTTTTAGCCCGTTACTGTTGGTTTAAAGAAGATTTTGAGCGACAACAGCTCGCAGTACAACATCATTAGGCTTATGGCAGTGAATTTTATGTGCCAAGCAAGCTACCAAACGAAAACGTCACCACTTACACAGTCCTTAGCCCGTAGCCCTTAGCCCTTAGCCATTCCCAACCCTACAATCCTACCCCGGCCTGCCATCCCGTTCCACGTCACTCGAAAAGCCGCCCATTTGCGTGCGTCGCTAATTAGTGTAAAATGTTTCCTGTTATTTACCTTTTTCGGTTTTGTAAGCAACAAAGCAAACTGGAACAAGTAAGAACGTTTCACTCGAACGTAAGCTGTTGACATTCCGACTAAAGGATACCCCGCCACTCGGCAAACAGTTTTGCAATGAGAAATATGCGAGAACTTTCAGGGAGGCTTTCATTTTAATTCAAGGCAAATACCTAACTTGGGAACAAGTGGTAAATATTTTGGGGATGCTGTCGGAATGATTCAACGATCGTGATTCGATAGATCTTTAATATATTTTAATTGTAGGGCTGAGCGCAAAACTAGGCACAGGCTTCAATCTGCCTGTTACAGGCATTTGTAGGAAATGAAATGAAACCAGAGGCAGCGCCAGCGGCAGCGGCAGAGGCTGGAACGGGCACAGCAGCGGCAGGAGCAAAATTTGTAAATGAGCCACTGCCGCTGGGGGCGGTGCAGTTGTTATAGTAGTGGATACGACGATACGTTGTATCAGTAAAGCGTTTCGGTGTCGATTTTTATTTGAGCCGCGTTACGTGACCTGTGTGGCCAATAATGGGAGAGGGAGGCACCCAGCACCCGGCACGCAGCACGCAGCACGCAGATCTGAACTGAACTGAATGCTATTTACTCAACAGTTTGTGCACAAACGAAGACAAAATCAGCGCTAATTAACTCGCTTTGGAGCATAAACTGGCGAGCCCAGTCCCGCACACCATTCAGTCAGTTGTGGCCCGCTTAGCATGCAGAGCAGCATCAGTTCCACTGAACAACTGAACAACTGAATGAGAACCAACTCGTTTCCGCGTAAATTGCATTTTAAAATAAATTATAATGATTATTATGTTGCAAAAAACAGATGTCAGCCGGCGCGCCCTTTCCCTGCGACATGCCAAAAGTGGGTTGCAGCTGAAAAGACTCTGCCATGGCCTCTATTCTGCCTGCTCGCTGTGGCCCTCGGCAGCCCATCCGCCGCCACTCGTTAACGTTGGCAGGAGACGGCAGGCGGCAGGCGGCAGCAGCCGTTCTGCCCGTTTGCCACTTGGGTCTTATGGTGCAAGCATAAAAATTTTAACTGAACAACATTAACGCAAGCATTTTATGGCGTTGATCTTAATATTATTAAATCAGCGACGAGTTTATTAAGCGCTAAACAGATGAGAACGACAATTGCCGTTGGAGCGGTGACGGTGACGGTGACGGTGGGAAGAGTGTAAAGTTAAGTTCAGGCAGTTTGAAGTTGAATTGCTGTGCAATGCACTCATAAATCATAGCCCATAAATTGGCAGCTACATATATCAGACTCATTCTGTTGGATACAGACGGGGAACACATACATATTTAATCATTAATCATGTAGCGAGCATTCAACAAGAGCAATATTTAATATTGTAGCATTCTTAGTAGTCTATTGAATACTTTTACAGTAGAATGGCAAAGAGAATGATACGATTGTAAGTCTCAAAGTATTCCATATTCCATTATTAAATTTACTCTATATTCTGTGTAGTCAAATACTTCTTATAAGTATATTTTATTATGCTCACAGTCTGACTAGTTACAGATGTGTGCTGGCAGTAATTTGCTGATTTGCTGTGTCCTTCTGTATATTTACTCATATTTGTATCTGCATCTCCAGCTTAATCATTACACATTGCTGCAGATTTATGCGTATCTTTGGCATTATTCATAGCTGCAGAGATATCGGCCAGTGAACGCCATATTTGTGTGAGTGCCAGCAGACTGCCAGCCACACAGTCGGCAGGCCAAGCCAAATTGAGTATCCGCCGCGGCGGACTGGCAGTGTTAAAATAACTGCAATTTTCGAGGGCATAAGTTAATCAGGGTCGAGCTTTTAAGTGGATTACACACATGCGAGGCAGCTCTTGTTGCAGCAAAAAGTGCCGGACTTCAGGATACTTCACTTATTTAAGGAGAGGGAAAAAACTCTCAGCTTAAACGCTTCTCGGTGACCCACAGAGGTGTGTGTGGGCAAGGTTAAAGCTAAAAAGAGGACTCCATCCGCCGCAGGCCGTTTTGCCTTGACATTTTGAAGACATTAAACTGAAACTGCTGGCAGACCGCAGTCCAGGCAAAGGCAATGAGACGGAGTGGCAGCAGGGCCCTGGTTCGGTTCGGTTTGGTTTGGTCTGGCATGGTCTGCCATGGTTGAGAGCAGCAGCAGATTTCCCCAAAGACAAATACAACGCCTGAACAGGAGTGCTCGACCCTACGACTTGAAGTCTGAGGTTCGGGTTTGGTGGAGACAGGACTCTGGGTGCCCGGGTGGCTGGGTGGCTGGGTCTGGGGCGTGTTCAAGTTATGAATAATTAAAGTCTGTCTAGGTGTGTGCGTGTGACCGTGTGGGCGCACTCAAAACGGAAGCTGTCTTAGCTATCAGTGTGTGTGTGTGCCTGTACTGCTGGGAGAGGGGAGAGAGTCAGCCCGGGTTCGTTCGTGTGAGCGAGTTGATAATTTGTTATAATTGCCGGGGGATGCCACAGGTCAATTTAGTGGGCATTTATATAAATTTACCCAAGACAAGTCAGCAAAGGGAAGCCCTCAGTGGTCAGCAGCTACAACAAAAAAATGGATACTCGTATATGCACATTTCTTATATAGTTGAAAAGTCGAGCAACTAATCAAATTATGGCATCAAAGCAGGTCTTAACTATCTATGGCAGAAGGGTGATAGAAGAAAGAAGTCGAATGATAAGTTCATTTGATTGCTTGAGGGCTTGGGCTTCTAACTCTCTACTGAGTTTAACAGATGCGCGTGGCAAGTCTTTCGCTTTGCTTTTATTTCAATAATAAATGCAAAAGTCTTGTATTATACAGATTTATAATTGACTGGCACTACAAACAGTTTAATTAACTTTCCATAACCGAAGATCCATTGACTAAATGTGCCCGTAATTAATTCTGAAAGTGTTTCTACATGCCACACAGAATGCTGAACTGGACTGGGCTGATCTTGTGCTGCGGATATTAATTTCTCTTTACATATTCTTTATGTGTGCTCCTCTTGCACTTATGCTCGTAACAAAGCCCAAAAGAGTTGTGCACAAAGAAGTGAAAGGCTTACGTTAAAAGTGTCGCAAAGCTGCAAGACCAGCGCAAGGTCGCAGAAAGCTCTGAGAGTCTTTTTTGTTGGTCGATTTCTTGAGGCGCCTTGTGACGACCATAAATACCTTAACAGCTTATGCTTTACTTAAGTCACCTCAGCAGTTAAGAGCCAAGTCGCAGCACGGACAGGACACGAGAGGGCCCAGCTGCAGTTGGCTCTGTAAGCACATTAAGCGCTTTGCCAGGTGGCCCGCAGCGGGGCAGGGGCGTGTAAAGGTACGAATGGCAGTGCGCTTGGGTGTGGCAGAGTCATTTAAGACCCATATTACGTTTAAGCGCGCACAAAAAGCAAACTTTATTTTTATTTTTTTTTTGTATTTTTTGTTGTATTCCTGTTGCAGTGCCACAATGAAATAAGCGAGTAAACTCAATAATGCACTTGGCGCACACAACACACAATTGCCTGGCTCCCACACACGCACACATACATACAAACACATACCGACAAACACACATACAAACACTTAATGCTTTTGTAGTTGGTATATTTTTTTTTGAACGCCGCCAAACGCTTTTAAGCCCATCCAGCGGCAAACATACATATGGCAGATGTCGTGGCCATTTAACTGCAGAGTTGTTGCTGCTGCTGCTGCTGAAATGTATGTGCGAGTCTGCCACTTCGGTGCAACTTTTTATTGAGCCTCTTTTGTTTAAAAGTTTCCATGCCCCATAGATCTGTTCAATTGATAGCACTTCGGGCGCCCCATACTCAGCGGCTGGCCTGGATGGCCTATGTGTCATTGACAGCTGCAGAGTGGACACACTCTCTGGCACACTCGATTTATCCAAGTAGTGAATATTCTTACTTTAATTTTGGTCATTTAATTCATATGCAGAAACGCATAGAATCGATGGCATTTTATTTATTGAACGAGTGTTTGATTTACAAAGAGCACAAAATATCAGCCAAAAAAATCTCAGCTCAGTTAATTTTTCAGTGGCTACATTAACTACACCCCAGACTATGGGCCAAGAAGCCGCAACGCACATCGACGCGTTAATATTTACGTTTTTTGTTGCGCACAAAAATTACAATAAATTTATAACCACCACGACCACAAAATGTGGTCAGCCAGACAATAAAAGTTTCGCCCAGCAACGAGTGACCAAAGTGCGGAAAAACACCGAACCGACTGGACAGGACAGGACAGCACAGCGAACATAAATAAATCAATTCGGACAAGGAGAATAAAATGTACTGTGTACAAGCAATAAGCACAAAAAAGGACTGCGGACTAGTTGCAAAATAGTAGCCAGAGCATTTAACTTTCACAGGGCTGTCAATTCAATTGAACTTCATTTTTTTGCTGCAACGAACAAAACGAAACGAAATTAGAACAATTGAATTGTAAATAGTAGAGCAGATGAAAGCGGTTTGGGTATGGGTTGGGGATGAGGCTGAGGCTGGGGCTGCTGCTGCTGAGGCTGTTAGAATAAGATGACGATGCTAAAGAGTGGCATCGAAAGATAGCCAGCCACCAAATTGAAAATGTTTGTCACGTATTTTACAAATTCACTGCGACGACCACACTCTTCCCTCTGTAGAATGAAACTGTATCTGTGCCTGTGTCTGAGACTATGAGACTGTGAGACTGTAAGACGTGCATGTATCAGTTATCTCCATCGATAGTTGCCTTTTTGCCGCAATCGGGAGTGGAGAGGTGTGCCGTGTGCTGGGCGGGCGGCACTGGGTTCCTGTGGTTAGTCTGCAGCATCGATTGTTCATTGATATCTTTTGTGGCATTTCGGTTGAATTTCTTTTTAGTCTTTTGCCTTTATTTGCTTGTGGTTGCGATGCCGTTGCCTCTGGGGAGCTACACCGATATCTTGGATTATAATGCAGGTCGTGTCCAAGTGTGTGTGTGTGTGTGCATGTATTCCAATAAGGTAAAGCCGCATTGAAATTTTGACAATTTTGAGCTGCAGAACAAACTGAATTATAGTTGACAGCCGACTTTAAATTGGCTGGCAAATATACGGATACTTGTACATATAAATATAAAGTAGTGGAAAGCATATAGAAAAAGCAATCGATGAGAATGGAAAGAAAGAATTTAAAACTGGTATTCTGTTCTCTGTTTTTACAACAAAATTCACTACAATATTATATGTGATCTATTCTACTATTAACTTAATAATACCAAAGGGATGTATGTGCCCCACTTAATTCTTATTTTTTAATTCCCCTTTTAAGTTCTACAAATGATTTTTGCTTGCCTTAAGTCTGGGATGCCTTGGATCCTTTCTCTATTTTTAAGCTCCGAAAATCGTTAAAGTATTTCCCTGGGTCTAGATTCCGTGCTGCACTGCAATCATTTGGGGGCACATCAAGTCTTATAAAAGTCAATTTGAAACAATTACAGAATGGGTCTCAGTTGTCGTGCTCTGGGGAAATTATGACGAGTAGAAAAGTGAAAAAAGAAGAACTTAAATCTCTGAAAAGTTTGACCAACTGGCACTAATAAGCGCTAATTTCGTTAGTCCTGTAACAGGAATTGGAAGTAGTGGAGTAGGAGTGGCCAGCGGGAAGTGGGGAGTGGGCAACGAAGCCGCTTCCGCCGATGCTGATGGCATGCCAAAAAGTGAGTGGAGATTTTGAGATGCTGCTCGGACGATTTAACAAAGTCGCTGCAGCTCAAACACTAATTCCATTCATTAAAAAACTTTTTATATGCCAATTTTTTGTTGTTTTTGTTTTAACCATGCCCCGCTTGCTGGCTTGCTGCCTCTCTGCAGTTTCGCCTTTTACGCTGCAAACTTTTGCAGCTACTTGGCTGCCATAAAGACAAGCGGATGCCTGCTCGGCTGGCAACCAGCAACAAGCAACCGTCCAACCAGAGACAAAGCCCGTCACGAGAGCGAGCAGCGGGCGAAAAAGTCTGATAACTTCCTGAGTAGTCCGCTGTACATCATCAGTCACATAATGAAGTAGTTGCAGCTGCTGAAAATACTCGTAACTTTTCAGTTTATGGCTTGTCCAGGCCCTGAGACAAATGTGTGCAGCAAGACGAGCAGGCGGACTAAATTAATTAATTTCCCTCTCAGGCTACGCGGTATGCAAACCGCTGTTGGCCAACCAGAAGATGGATTATTTAGGCGGGTTGCAACCTATGAAACGTGATAAGCTCGCATATTGATGGGCGGATTCGTATGAATTTTGGCGAAATTATAAACAGACTGCACTGTGTGTCGAGCGAACTGGTTTGGGAGTGATTAAATAACAATTTTAATGAGGCTTGGAGGGCTACACATAACTGGCATTAATATGAAATTATTTATGCACAGCTAAGTTTTTAATTGGCAAACTTTAAACTTTATTTTCAGATATTAAACTGTTCGATGTTCTACGGAAAAATGTTTGCTACCATCAGTTAGCCAGAGGAAAGCGCATAAGCCCTTCAAGTATATTAAGTATACGTCCCACATAGTCAGGCACTCTGCCAAGCAGGATTTAATGTGTAAGTAAGTGCGGATAAGTATGTAATCGGGGGCACAGCTGCAATGCAGTCATAAACTCGCACCAAATATCAATTTATTCACTTAATTAAGCACATATGTGACTGCGACATTTACCGAGGGGAAAGGAAAGTGCCAGCGAGCGAAGAGCAGAGAAGAGGCAGCTCAAAGTCAATTGCAATTTTATGAGCTGTTGAAAATGAAGCATGTTGAACGAGAGAGAGAGAGAGAGAGAGAGGAGAGAGAGGGAGAGAGAGCGGGATGGATGCCAACTTCACTTCACAACCCATTACGCTGATTGGCTTTTAATGTTTATCAATACATTACGCAGTCAGCAGCAGCAGCATCAGCAGCAGGAGAAGCGATGACGATGATGCTGATTCTGATTCTGCTGAAGAGCCAGCCAGCGCAGAGATGCAGCAAGTGGAGGTAGCACTGAAGATGTGGCATGAACTAATAGGCTGACGAGGTATAGCCAAGGAAGAATTAATGTCTGTGGCTAACAGAGAGTGCCCTTTAAATATGTATGAGCAGCGCTATCAGTGGTCTAAGGCCTCTTGCCGTGCCTGTCACGCATAAGTTTCCATTATCACATGCCAAACATTTAGGCCGCTATTAATTTCATGCAAGAATTATAAGATGCACCATACACACAGTCATGTCCCATTTTGTTGAGCAGTCGGAGGGAGCATGCCCCATAAGTATGCCTCCTCGCTCTGCAATTTTTGCCTTGTGTGCATAATTTATATTTCAGCGCGGGGCAGCCGAGTCTTAGCAAATGCCACACAGCAGGGTACACAGCGCCGGCAAACCGGAGTGACCATATTTAACATTACGGCAGCACAGTGGACAAATTTCATTGCAAATCTTCTGCATCGAAATCTTTGTCCAAGAGGCTCGCTTTTATTTCTGCTGCTCTTGAATATTATTTTATATTTTAAGCCAACAATTTTGAACTAAAAGTGGCTGAAAATTGAATTACTAATAATTTAATCAATTAACTTTTGAGGGTCCACATTGTCCAGCGAAACTCGCCTCTAATTTGGTTCCAAAAAGAATCCCAATTATTGTTGCAAAAATATATGCAAGAATAACTTTGAATCAAATTATGTGGACAATTTTGCTGGGGCTTCCCACAGTTCATCAGATGACAACAACAAAAAGAAAAACCAAAACAAAAACAAAATAAAAATGCAGAGAAGTAGCAACCGACTAGCAGTGCCATGCATCATCATCATCATCGTATACAGCAGGACCAGGGACCACCAGCAGCAGCAGCAGCAGCAGCAGTCGCAACAAAAACTACACCAACAAGCTATACTAACTAAATCCTATTATGAACTTTGAGCTTATGGAAAGACTTCAAGCGGCGCAGCGTCTGCCACACGGACAAACTTGGCAGTCCTGGAACCACTCGGTCCCTGTCTCTGTCCCCGTTCCCTGTCCCGTGTCCTTTGCCCCTCTACGCGTACGAGTATGTCTGGGGGTGTGTGACTGTTTGTTAGCAACATTTACACTTCTGCATAATTAAGTTATGTGCAACACACAAAAACACTACATACACATACACATACACATACAGATATGTGCAAGTGCTCGTATACATTGCATATGTATAAGGGGTATAAGGGATTCACCTTTGGTCTGACATTTTGCGGCTGCCCGTAGTTTTTCATTGCGCATACGCCGCATGAACCGACCCGACGCAAGGTTATGCCGCTTTAATTGTTATAAATTATGTATAAATTAGTTAGCCCTATTAAAGTATCGCACTTTAAGTGGCAGTAGCTGAGCAAAGGCAAAGGCAACGGCAACGGCAACCAGAAGCGCACTGCCACCGAGGCAAACTGTAGCTGCACAGCTGTTGGCAATTTGAAATTTCTTGCTTGGTTTGGCACCATTTCCGTTCTCTGTTCGCCCTCAATTTATCAGCTGAATGTCGACGCTGTGCATTGAAAACAATTGGCAGCTAATTTTGCTGAAAATTCCATTCCATTCCATTTTTTATGCTCGCTTTGTGCAACTGAGTAACGATACCGTACCGACTCGCTGAGACGCTGGGCAGCCACAGGGAACCAGGGAACCAGGGAGCCAAGGCGCCAGAGAGCCAGTCAGGCGATTGCCTCTGGCTGGCGGTTTCATCCGCATTGCAATTGTAAAATGCAAAATACATTTCTAATGAATATTGAAGTGTGAAATTTGAATTGATTGCATTTGATTTGTGGATTTGCAGCTGGGTATTTACTTTGAGGCGTTCCACTGATGCCGAGCGGATTGTAGCCGAAAGGGACTTGTCAATGGAAATGGTAACCATTCCGAAAGCCTTTCGAAATTCAATTGAGCAGGCAGACAGCCAGTTGCCAAGGAAGCACTGCCAAATACTCGTACACAGCACTGTGAGTCGAAGGACTAATGTATGCATAAAGACGATGTTTGTTTGATTTGAAGAACATATTGGATTAAATGGTTTGTGGCTCTTTCGATAAGTCAAAACGTTGTTGTCCGCTGGGACCCTTAACCTTTTCACTGACGTTGACCGTACAATTAAAAACAACACACGTGGATGGATGTTTTATTCATTCGTTACAACTGAAACCCTTTGGAGTTTTTGTTGGAGCCGTAAGATAATTAGGTGGGACATCTGCTGGGCTGCGACTTGAATTACTCTACGTGAATGCAGCACAGTTCGTTGGTCGAACAATCGGGCGACTCAAATGTCAGTTGTGGATGTTTGTTCTTATTTGCACATTGATTAGGCACTGCCGAGATTGGCACACAGCCTCCTCCATTTGTTGCACAATCTGGTTATTTAAATTTTATATACTTAATATTTTATACTTCATAATTTACTTACGCCTGCCGTTTGAGAAGTGAAGCAATGCGCTCAGCATAAAAGATAAAAATATATATTTATCCAGCAACATCATATTACCATTTACTCTGAAGGTGGGGCAATTCTGTGACACGTTTTTAGTTTTTATTTAACACCTGGGTCTTAATTCATTCGTTGCAGTTGACATAACCAGTTAAAGTGTGCCAATCGTGGAATTCCATAGAATTTTGAGCTTTGAACCTCATCCTGGATAAAAGATCGATTCTTGGTTCTGGCTATGAGAATATATAAAATAAATGCAATGTATGTATGCCCTAATTTTAAAGTTGAATATCATTTTAATGTTTTTTTATTGTTTTATTTTATTACGTATACGTCGACAGTTTTGGAAAGGAATCACTGCGCTCACCAGAAAAGTTACGGGAGATATTTACAAAGAAGGTAAATTTTGTTGCTTAAGATATCTTTAGTCATATTTACTAGAGAAAATCGTTGGACATCTGCTGGGCTGCGACTTGAATTACTCTGCGTGAATGCAGCACAGTTCGTTGATCGAACAATCGGGGGACTCAAATGTCACTTCTGGACTTGCACAATCATTAGGCACTGCCGAGATTGGCAGACATCTTCTTCCATTTGCACAATCTGGTAATTTAAATTGTATATACTTAATATTTTATACTTCATAATTTACTTACGATTGCCGTTTGAGAAGTGAAGCAATGCGCTCAGCATCAAAGATAAAAATATATATTTATCCAGCAACATCATATTACCATTTACTCTGAAGGTGGGGCAATTCTGTGACACGTTTTTAGTTTTTATTTAACACCTGGGTCTTAATTCATTCGTTGCAGTTGACATAACCAGTTAAAGTGTGCCAATCGTGGAATTCCATAGAATTTTGAGCTTTGAACCTCATCCTGGATAAAAGATCGATTCTTGGTTCTGGCTATGAGAATATATAAAATAAATGCAATGTATGTATGCCCTAATTTTAAAGTTGAACATCATTTTAATATTTTTTTATTGTTTTATTTTATTACGTATACGTTGACAGCTTTGGAAAGGAATCACTGCGCTCACCACAAAAGTTACGGGAGATATTTACTAAGAAGGTAAATTTTGTTGCTTAAGATATCTTTAGTCATTTTTCGTTGGGCATCTGCTGGGCTGCGACTTGAATTAGTGCTCGCTAGCGCAAACGGGCATATCAAATGTATATACTTTTTTGTACCCAAATGGACATTTTATAGGCACTGCTGGGATTGCAACATACATATAATTAATATACATACATGCACTTACTTAATAATTTACTTACTACTGCCGTTTGAGAAGTGAAGCAATGCGCACAGCATCAAAGATAAAAATATATATTTATCCAGCAACATCATATTACCATTTACTCTGAAGGTTGGCGATTCAGTGTCAAGTTTTCAGTTTTTATTTAACACTTGGATTTTAATTCATTCGCTGCAGCTTACATTACCAGTTGAAGTGTGACAATCGTGGAATTCCATAGAATTTTGAGATTTGCAGCGCATTGTAGATTGGGGATCGATTCTTGCTTCTGGTTGTGAGATGATGGACTTTGAGCTGCCATTGGGCGGCACTTGGGCCAACACGTTCAATATACAAGTTAAGGAGATATATTTATTCGCATTGAACTGTAGAAAATATTTTGATTTGGGATTTAAATTATTTGTCTTAAGTACAAAGGCAAACGAAGTGCCTGCAAATTTTTGCGCGAGGCTGTCTAGTTCACAACCCGGGAACACAAATTGTATTTCTTTCGTGCTATTTATTTTGGTATTACTTACTTACCAGGCGGTAAATAAACATACAGTGCACTCAGCAGCATAGATAAAAAAATATATTGTAATTATCTTAGCAATCGGCCGAGATCTGCTCATGTTAGTTACGAAACATTGGGAATGGAAAGTTACCGGGAGAGTTAACTACCAAAGGGAATTTTTGAATTCACTTGATCTGCCTGGAATGCCACCACATGTATTGTGTTTTATTAGTTAATGTTTGTGGGCGTGTTATGACAAGATAAACAGTCGAAATAAACCCGACTCAAACACGACTCTTACAGTCTAAGCAGTTTAAAGTTCATTGACACAACAAAGGAGAATCTCCCTGGTTTCTTCATCCAAACACTCCCCTCTGTTGCGTATAAACTTCTCATCTTTTCGACATTTCTCCTTGCAATATCCTGTGTTGTCCCTGCAACCTTAAAATGGATGTTGGCATACTACATTATAGGTATCATATATATTAAAGGTATACACGTGTACATACGATTGACGGCGTTGGAGGCGAGAAAACAGGCGCTCACTATCACAGCTAGGAAGAGATATTTACACAGCCAAATCATGGTTCGATTTACCTTGATGTTTGGCGATTCAGGGACACTTATAGTTTTTCTATAACACTTGGCATCGAATTAATTCGTTACAGTCGAAGCATTGCAAAAGGTTACAACTTTGTTTTATTTAAGAGAACGTCAGTCGTATTTATTGGCGAAAATCTTTGTGTTACATTTGTGGATTTAAATTACAAAAATGTTCAAAATATTTAATATGTGTGCTTTGAACCCGACTGGTTTGTTATCTGAACTTAGCCAGCTCAAAATGAAAGCAACCACGTCCGAGAGCTACGGCATCTCGCGATCTAATGGATATCGCGCTTCAGGTTGCGTCGGGTCTTGCCGAAAATATCTTTGACACAACACTTGAGAAAGGTCCGGCTGCCATCATCCACAATGCATTCCGCTCTGAAACGTATACTATTCGTGTTCCCAGGACATTTAGCCAAACATTCGCCAGTGTTGTCCCTGCAACCTGCAACCAATTAATTTTGCACATTATAATATTTAGTTTTTGTGTTATTCAATTGGGTAAACATGTGTACATACGTTTAGCTTTGGATTTCGATTTAAGCGCTTGCGCGCCTGTGAATATCAAAGCGAAGAAGAGATATTTATATAGCCACTTCATAGTTCCGAGTACTGCGCAGATTTACGATTAAGTCGATGAGTGCCATTTTTATAGTTGTTATAACTTACAACTGTTTGGCATTTAATTCATTCGTTACGATTGACAGCCCATTTGAAGGTGTGGCTAAATACTTTCTACTACTTACTATTCCTGCATAGCGCTTGGAAATTCATTCGCTTCAAGCCAGAAGTGAGTGTGGACTGCAGCTTCCACTTGGCTGAATTTATATCGCAACTTGCAATCAGTGGCAGGGCGAAACGGTGCTGCATAATTGCAAAAGTATTGCAATTTGGCAGCTTCCGCTTTTGGAATAGAGTCTACTTCAGGATTTAATTGAATTAGCCGTGCTGCAGTCGCAGCGAAATCCTTGCCAAGCCACAGAACGAGTGGCTTGCCGAGAGAAAAGAAGCGAAGAGTGGAGAAGTGGAGAGCAGAAATACCTAAAGCGCAAAACCGAGAATTCCGTAGTCATGTTTTAATAATTTTGCAGCAACAATAACGCTGGCAAAATTCAATTTTATTCAATAATATTAGCTGCTGGCTCCGCCTGTTTGCGGCCGCCAACTTTGGTCCCTGTTTGGCTGCAACCGCAGCGGGCGCCTGGCACTGGAAGCTGAACCTGAAGTCTGAATACCCAATGGATGGTACACACACACAAACACACACACCTCCATCTTCATCACCATCTTCATCTCCATCTTCTTCTCCAACAGTTTCGTTTGTTTGACTTGGCCGCAAACTTGAAGCCAAGTTTTGGCTAGTTAAGCCAAAAACCGCCATCTGCCGCATACTCGTGTATATGGAAATTGGGTCGCCGAAGGATCCACTCCTTAGCAGCCACTCGCCTTTCTGCCAGAGTAAGACCAGGCCTTGTACATGGAGCTAGCCGTTGTTTGCCCAATAATCTACTTCGAGCTCTTCACATATGTGTGTGCATATCGGAACTTGTCGTGGGGCAAGAGGGAGCCTCCTTTTGTTGATTTTCTGACGCAGCTGGTGCGAAGTTGTGTCAAAGCCCCAAAAGGTTTGATTTGTTAATTTGTTATTGGTTTGCCATTGGTTTAGAATTGGCACTGGTACTGGGGAAGTTGTTTCTCAATATAATCGGGTAAAGATTTAATCGAAACAGTGCCGAACACTTGCCAATTTAATTGACTATTTCTAGAGAGTATTTTGCTTAGTTCATAGGTTAAGTAACAAGATTAAAGCTGTATTCCCTGTTCGATACTTGGTCTAATATCGGGGTTAAAGCTCGGCCCACTGGCTGGCACTTAAATATTCATTTCCGGGCCTCCGCCAGCAGCTGCTCCGAAATCCGAGACGATCACAAATTATATGTTAATGCAATTGTAATTGATACAAATTTGATTTCGGAAGGAATAAAAAATATGTATGTACGTGGCAGCAGCCTGATGCTGACGGCATTGGAAATGAGAAATCATTTGGAGGAGGCAGCGGCAGGCAGGCTTTTGTGTGTGTGTGTGTGTGTGTGTGGCAAACTCGTATGGCTGGCATATTGTGCCACCACGTGTCAGCTGCCAGTTGGGCAGCTTGCGTGGGTGGATGGGTCTGGGTGCCTGGGTGCCTGGGTCCTGGGGTCTGGAGGTGGTTGCCAGTGTTGCCCTGCAAACGCTTGAGATAACGTAATAATTTATATGAACTTTACAGGGTCATTAATTTAAAGCTTATTCAGTTGTTCAAGATTTATTAAATTAACTCAAGTTGTGGCAGCCAAGCAGTGGGCGGTGCGGCGCTACAGCAGTGGGAGCAATGGCTGGGATTGTGGGCGCCCAAGGACGCTCGAGCACAGGAAATTTAAGACTTTTGGCCCTGTTTAGCGCGCAGAGTAAGTCATTTGAAGCTGGTGGAAAGTGGAATGCTACTCGTATGATTTCTGGGTTGATTTTGTTTTTTGTCTTGCACAAATGATTGAAATTAGCTGAAATTAAATGAGGAGTTTTGTTTGTTCAACGGCGGACGCCAAATTAAAATGGTTTGAGATTTTACATTTTGAAATTAGATTTTCTAAAATATTATCTATTAATATTATTTACTTAATAATAATTAAATTAAGCGCTAGCCTCTTGCCTTTCCAAAAAGAAGCCAGCTTTTGCAAATTGATCAAATACAATGGAATTAAATACGTTGTTGCTCCAAATAATGTTAATAATAGAAAATACGTAAATCTGCGGCGCTGTGCAGGACCGACCAAAAGCCAAAACCGAACGCAATCCAATTTATTGCTGAAACCGCATCGGGCTGGTCGGAATGGGATTGGGGCGTGTCTGGCAACGGGTATCGGTTCGTCTATTCATCTGCTCAGGTAAATGTTGCTGTAAAAACAAAAATACCAACAACTGCAAGATGGAGCAGCATTTTGATGGAAACGCTGCAATTTGGCAGTGCTGCAGGTGGAGGCAGCGGAGGGATATCAAATACCCGTCAGCAGCCCTATACCCGGAGCCAGCACCAGACCCAGCCACAGAACCAGATGGAGTGGTAGAGTGGGGGGAGGGGAGGAGACTCGGGGATAGCAATGTAAGAGGAATATTCATAGAATTGCCAATGCTTGACTGGCAACAACCACAGAAAATGCATTGAATTGAAAATGTTTGAATTTATATTGCAAGTTTGACTTGATTGAGGCACTTGATATCGTTTCCTTTTTGACAGAGCCGGCGACGCCACTTGACGGGTCCCTGCCCCACGCCGAGCACTGAGTGCGAGTGGATTAACAGTGGACCAACCACATGGTGGGGCCGGGGCCGGGGCCACTCCACTAACGAGCTTCGAACATCCACTCATCAATTGGGAAACGGATTCAGTACTCAAGTAGACACAATGCGTAGTTGCGGTCATCGGAAATTAAACAAAAAAAAAAGGTTAGATATGAATTTTTATTAATTAATGCAGGGAAAAGAATATTGGTAGCTCATGACCCAGTTAAGTAGACTACCAAAATGAACATCTTAGAAATTTATTTCCTTTTTTTTTTTTTGACTTTATCCAAGTTCTACAAGATTTATTTATTTATTATAAAGTGCCATATAATAATCGCAAAATTATTTATAGCATATATATGAATGTGCACAATGATTTTTAATAATTAATATTTATTTAATCGTGATTGATTTGGTTTATTAGGTTTATTTTAAATTTTAATTTTAATTTTTGTTTTGTTTTGTTTTTAATTAATTGAATTTAATGCATAAATTGATTTCTGTGTTTTGGCCTATAAACATTCATGCCAAGTGTCTAGTTAATCAGTAAATTGCTAAAGCGATTAAACAAACGTTAAATAGTATGCAGAATTTTCTTAAACTCTAAAAATTGATTAAAATATTTCCCTGCCCGTGCCTCTATAGCACAGCAAAATGTTGGGCAGTGCAAAAACATGGAGCTTTGGTGCTCGACAAAATCATTTCACCGTGCGATGCTTAGGTTTTACGGCCGTTACGGCCAGAACGTACTGGCGAAGCCACTGAATAATAAAAGTCACAGTTTAAACATTAATTAGAGCCATCGATGCGCAGCCAACGAAAATACCCATTGATAGGGCCAAGGGCCACGTGTCGTGCATGCCAAATACGCATCACGTAGCGGGCGAATCCTCCATGCAGCGACCTGTTTAATGTGGATAACAATTTCAGCCCCCCATTTGGAGACTTTTTGTGTGCGTTTTTGTGGTGTGTCATCCGCAGAATTGCCAGAAACTAAACGCAAGACAAAATCCGTCGGCGAAGTTTTATCGGGGGAGTTTAACACCGTTTTTGGTATGCGTGGTCTGCCTTGATTTTACGACATTTTTGGCAGCGATTTCCATAAGTCCCTGTCGCAGTCCTAGCCAGAGAACAGCCAACTCCATAAAATTACAAGATACTACCTGTTAGAAGTTTCTCTCCGCCGAAATTCCAATAAACTCACTGCACAATATTAGTTTTATGCTGCACACACACACAAACGAGGGAAATACGAGTAATATAAAGAGAAAAAGAACAAAACTAGCAAAACAAAAAAAGAAAAACGAAAAACGAGTAAAGTCTGAGCACAGCAGAGCAGAGCAGAGAAAAGAAAAAAAACTGCGAAATCATTTAAGCAAACAGTCACAGACTTTGGCAGTCTCTCGTTGGATCTACGATACCTGCATGGAAAACTTTCAGCTATGTGACTTTCAGAATTTTTAGTTTTGATTTCAAGAGTTTGCCCCGTTCTCATTGTTGTTGCCAGCTTAGTTTTGGTTTTGGCTACGGCTTTGGCTTTGGCTGCAAATATTGCAAGTTGTGCCAAAGTCACGTGCAAGTTTACAGACATTCGGTTTGGTCCTGTTCTCTCCTGGCACTGGCACTGGCACGGGCACTGGCACGGGCACTTGGCACCCTTAAAAGGGATTCCAGGCTCCAGGTTTCTGTTCGTTTTTCTCAACACTTTAAACTAGCCAGGGCCTGTCCGAAGTGCTGCTCTCTATTAGTTAGCTCAAGAAACCTTTATTAAAGAATTGTCCACTGAAGTTCTCCACTCAGTTTCGGCTGGTTTCTGGTCTCTTTCATGTGCAGTGTTAAATTTTCTTGACGTTCCACTGCCTCAAAAGAGATTACAATAAATCTTTTGATCTTTTTGATGCAGAATAAAATATATAGCGAACAATTTTTCATCAACTTTAAGTTGATTCTTTTTGGCTTGCAAACATTTTGATTATTTCCTCAATTTGTTGCACTTTTTCTGTTAACTTTGCTACCATTTCTGCGCACCAAACAATTTCCATAAACACAAAACAAATGTTCGCAGTGCTGATTGCTCTTGTTCTGCGCCATTTGGCATATTAAAAATAATTTTACAAGGCAAATAAATTGGATACGCAAATGTATGAGAAGGGAGATATGAATTTTTCAAGTAGTAGTTTCGTTCAGAGGTTTTTTACTTATCAGGCAGCAAAAACTTTCACAACACCTTTTGTGGGCAAAATCTTTATTAATGTGAATACCATAGTCCCAGGGTTAAAGCCTCATGAGCGTACATATTTCTGAATATATATATTTGTATTTTTATTTACCATATTCATCGGGGTACATTTAATTTCCAGGTATTAAGGTATACAACTGTTTATCAGTAAACAATTTTCATTTAAATATCTATTACCTGTAACTATGCATCTGCTTGCTTTCTGTTTATATTTCATCGACATCCACATGTTCATCAATAATGACAATGCACACATCCTGCCCGTACATCCATCTGTGTACCTGCACAACGATATTTCTTTCCGTTCACTGCAAATCTCGCTGTCCCAACTTACAAATCGCTGTCCAAACATGTTCATTTGAATGGGGAAAACTCCAAGGCGAACTACAGCCCCTGCGCAGTTAGGCATCCCCCTGTGTGCCACATGCCCAGCTCCACAGCTCCACAGCTCCCCAGCTCCCCTGCTCCCACTGCCTCCCGCCGAACTTGAGCTGCAAAGTGAGCGTAAGCAGGAACTGCTCAACACCTTTTTGCAGCGGTGAATGGAGCATAAGAAATCATATCAAGCGCTTCAGTGTGCGGATATAATATATATAACAATTTTCACACAATTTTCCTAACACGTTATTTGCGCGTATTTCATATATCCTTACTGCCGGGATGCCTGCTCGTGCTCCGCCGCCCGTGCATGTGTGTGTGCGTGTGAATTAGCGGCAAACGGATGTTGAATTGGTTTGCCGTCGCTCCGTTCTGCGCTCCTTCGCCTGCCAGTCAAGTGTGAAGATGTGTGCGCCTGTGTCTGTGTCTGTGTGAAGGAGGAGCATCTTGTGGCTGCTGCTGCTACCAGGTACTCGCAGCGCACATGGGCGTATTGTATTCGTGTGGACTTAGTTGTTAGAATAAAAGTCTGGAAGCAGCAAAAATCGAACTCGGTGTTTCTGCCATTATGCCATAAAAAATCAAGTAAAATTCTGCGGCATCAAGAATGGATGAATGGATCTAGCAAAACAGAAGAAAAAAGTTGAGTGCTGCTAAATCGTAAATTGGTTTTGGGCTGTTTGCCACCCAGTTGGAGCCTAATCCCTGGGTATTCTCTAGTCGAATGCGCGTCCCTGGCGTTCCCACTGGCTGCTTCTCGTCCAATGTTGACTGCTTGTTTTTATTCCCTTTTTTCGAGAGCGGAATGTGCCCGCCGTGTGCGACTGTGTGAGGAGTCCTAGCACGTTGGCACGCTTAAATCAAAGCAATTTGCCAAGCACAATCGTGTTGTAAATTATCGCCGCAGGATTTTGTTTTATTAAACCGAGAGTGGGTCGTCTGGGCTCGGATGTGTGTGTGTGTTTTTTTTTATCTTCTTGTGAGTTTCCTGAGATTGGTGCGGGCTTCTGGCATGGATGCCCGTTGATTGCTGCTGGGATTATATGCAGGGCATATTTAAAGTAGCCAGAGTTTGCACTTCCATTTTTGGCTTTGCCATTAATCAGACATTATTAAAGTCGCGCCTTGAAATGTTTCTTCACTCGAAACTTTCCACTGAATTGGTTCACAATCAGCTGCTTAGACTCCACAAACATTTGATAACAAGAAATGTAATCCAAAAAATACTCTCAGGCTTGTGTCAGTCTCTCGTATCTTTTTGTAAATAGTTTGCCCATTTATTTAGGCACTATTTGATCAGACGATTGGCAGATAAATCGGTAGCATCGGCAGCATCGGCAGCATCAGCAGGGGGTGCAAAACAAAGGCATTGGCGGAGCCTTATCTAGGGCCTCACAGATAAGCAATATTCGGGGTCAATCTGCCTATAAAATGCACGCCCTTTCCTTCTATTTCCATCAGTGCCATGCAGTCCGCAAAGTGAACCAGTTTGAATAGTGTTTCATGTAGTTCTTCAATTACTGCCGCTTCTTTAAGTAGTAACCATTAAAAGGTCGTCCCATTGTTCGCATCGACCTTTTGATTTACTACTTTAAAAAGTGCAGTCAAAGCCAACGGAACTCTGTGCGCCTAGAGCTATAAATTATTGTGTTAATATACGAATTAATAGTCGAAATAATCGGATGTCTAAGTAGTTGATACAAGGGCGATAATGCAATTGAACTTTCGCATTGTGTGACCTACTTAAATGTCCGCTTGTTGAAAGCCACATCGACCAGCTGAGTGGAGTAGCTGTAGCATTAATAGCATAACAATTTGTAGCTAAAATATAACTGCTGTAATACGCTAACAAATATACAAATTATCTTCTCAGTGCCATCAAGTTTTGATTGGCATTGCGCAAACATTTGACTTGAGATTTACTTTGTTTTCTTTTTTGGGTAAACTCATTAGTCAAGCCGTAGCAGACAGCACTGACTGCCTGTATTTACATACATAAATCAAAGTGGCGATAAGGTTAATACAATTGCTACACCCACACAGGGTTGCTGGCTTAACACCTCGTTGGTGATGTGAGTTTGAATGAAGGAAAACAGACAGACAGGCAGGCTGGCAGGCAGGCTGGCAGGGCAGACAGGTGCGCGTACCGATTTAGCTGTGTAGGTAACAATGTGGCCAAAATAGCATGACAAACCCACAACAGCAGCAATAACAATGGGCCACAACAATATCAAGCGAAGCGCTACAGGCGACAACAGCCAGCAAAATGGTGTTAAAGCTGCCATCCAGCATCCAGCATGCCCCATGGCTGACATTTTCGCCATTTTTTGCACGTGTGTCAAAGCTCTGACAATGAAGCGAGTGTGTGTGTGCGTGTGCCGATGGTGTGACTGTATGAGTCTGTGTGAGCGTGTGTGTGTGTGTGTGATTCCTCAGGTATGCAGCCGTGTGACTATGTCGCTTATGCGAATGATTTTTCACTCTTGTCGAAATACATTTTTATAAATTCTGACAGGGCATTTGTTGTGTGCTGCTGTCGCTGCTTGGCAAGCAGATAAAAATGTATGTTTACCCTTCTGCCTTCGGGGCAAGACAGCCAAACAAAGTCTTGCCTGTATGGAATAAATGAATGAGCTTATGGCGGGATGTGTCCATTGTATCCTGGCCCCTGACTTATCGATGCCATGAAAAAGATGCGCAGCTCGAAATTTTCGCTCTTAACCTATGGAAAGTGATTCATGGCACATAATAAACGGTTACTAAAAAAATGCTTGCTACTCCATTGGTTTGCATGGAAAATAAAGTCGCTTTGGTCGAGTGCCCTGAATAGGCTGATCCGAAGGTATTGCCGCGAGTCTCAGCAGGAAGCAGAAGGCTTTTCGCAGTGTGCCCTGCATTGAGACATCGCAGTGGGATTGCCCACAACTCGCGGCAGCTGCTGGCGACTCTGCCCAAAAGGAAAGAAAGAAAAGCGGGGAGCCAAAACAAATTATGAGCTCATAAACCTCCGGAGCTCATTAAACGGAGGCAACAACTCGCATCACGAATCATGCCACCACATCCTCGGGGTGACACAATAAATGAGCTGTCAAGAGCTCTCCAAACAGGGTCATCTACAACGCGAGTGGGGGAGCCACAAGCAGCTGGGATAATAAACCAAATAAATATTATAACTTCATCAAGACTCAACAGTTCGGAGCTCTCACGGCCCGCCCCTTCCACTCCACCCACCGAAGGCTGAAAGTGTTGAAGCGCAAAGATTGATGATAAAAGACAAAACGCAAGCGAATGACCGACATCCACTTTCTGCATGGAGTGTCCAGGCAGTCGCCGACTCAAATATTTTGACCAAATTCCTTTGCTCTTCAGGCCCCGCCCATCAGCGTCTCATAATGTTGACATTTCCAGCACAGTTCAATGGGCATCAGAATATCAACGTGTTTGTTGTATCTATTGTTCTTATCTGTGGGGGGTGCTGGTAGGTAGAGGCCCTGACAGGGCATGAGAAATGGGATGCTGGCCTGTCCCTTTGTTTGATTGACTTGGCATGGCCTTTGTTTCAATGACTCGAAACATCTTGAAGATAACTTGTCCAAATACAGACGTTGGGTGGGGGGCGGCAGTGGCCCTTGGGCCTGGCACGCCGACTATGCGACGTGCTGTTTGCTTTGCTTGGCCGCCTTTCCCTTCCCCAAATAAATTTCTAATTTTTCGGTTATTTTCTTTTATTCTTTTTTTTTTTTGTCATTTTTTGGTTCAGTGAGCGACGACGAGTAGTTCAATATTTTCAACGTCATTTACGTGTCATTTGCTGCTGTATAAGAAATATACCCCGCCTAGCTGCCTGCCCCCCGCCTACCAGCCTACCTGCCAGCCTGCCAGCCTGCCCAATTCGTGTTTTCTTATCGCCGCCCGACGTTGCTCCCCATCATTAGGTCACGACGCCCGCACATCTGGCTGTGGCGAGGCAAATAAAAGAAAATCCAAGGCAAATGTCATTGGGCCGGGCGTTGATTTGTTTGCCTGGCAATTATTATGCTTATCGTTGACACAAATCGCCATTTAATGAGTTCAATGCTTTTGTGTCATGTTTGTATTTGCCATTGATTTACTTCACTGACAGTGTCTAAGCAGGCCACTTTGGCGATTATGCTCCAGTGGCTTAATAAGGATCACAATTCGCTGGCTGTGGCTGTGGCTGCCGATGCTGCGGCTGACACAGCTGGCGAATATTTCAACGCTCAAGTCAATTAATTGGCTCGCTTAATGCAAATCCCCGGGCAACTGTCGCCATGCGAATCTTCAATCAGAAATTAGTTGGGCACTTTATGTATTGATTGCAGACTTTGAAAAGTTATTAAATAAATATAATACAATTACTTTGCATACTTCCCTTTGTTGGGAGTACATTTACAACCCTCCAGGAACTTCCTGCACAAAACTAAACATTCAACGCTACCTTTCGGCTCAGAGAAAATCGCAGTAAATTCCAGACTGTACGTCTAATAAATCATTTACTTGGCCAGGGCATAAATTACAATTAAAACTGAAATATAATTATGTTATCTGGGGGTAACTTTTCATTGAGGCAACAGACAAACGAGCTCACCAAACACTGCCCAACCCAACCCAGCACACATTTGCATACAACAAACAGACAGGGATAAAGAGAGGGGGAGAGAGAGATGTGTTGTGTGTGCGACCTTTTGCTGGGAGTATTCTCACCTTTTAGCAACTATTAATTATGTCTCCATTAGATGGACACAATAGTCGAAATGTCGCAAAAGTTTTGCTGTTCGAGCCGTTTGGCCATTGGGGTGCGGTGCCGCACATAAATCTGCATAAAGAGAATCCCCCAAGCCCAAGCCCAAGCTCGAGTCCAAGCCCCTCCCCTTCGGCTTGTTTGTTGGAGCTTAATTAACATGAAGTGTGGCCATAATTCACCGCTGCATGTTGCTTGTTGTATGTTGTATGTTGTATCTGTGACCATTTGGGGGGCATCTTTAAGCTGCGTCCTGCCAAATGCACTCGTGTAAGCCGATTAATGTCAGTGCCAATGCGATTAGCTTCGAGCGTCGACTTTTAGCACTTAAAGTGCATTTCCCATAAACTTGCAGTGTCCGCTCCTTGACCCAAGCTCCGCTTTCTCTTTACCCCCTTCCTGGCTGACCCTCTGTGTCTCTCTCTCTCTCTGTATTTTCACTAGTTGTCTTTCTATCTCTGTCTCTGGTCAGCCAGCTTAGTCTTTGCTGTATCTGCTGTATGTGTCGCAGTATTTTATAGTTAAACTTTCGCCCCGACAGGCAACGCCCTGCTCTTGGCCGTCGTAGCCGTAGTCCCTTTGACATTCCCGTGCATCGTTCATTTTGTTTTCCCTGCAATTTTCTTCGTTGTTCTACACAATTAACAGCCATTGCTGTTACCGACTCCCTCCCGCACCCGCATCGTGGCGTCTACTGGCTTTGGGGCAACATTCCCCTTTGGCCTGTTTGTTTGTTTGTGGGCTGAGCAGCTCTCTCACTCCCTGCTGCTCGGTTGTTAGCCTTGTTAGTTGCTTACGGGCGTGGCTCAATGTAATATGCGTTTTAGATTGTAGACTTGTAGCTTTGCGCTTGTGTTGTGCCTGTCCCTGCCTGTCCCTGTCCCTGCCTCTGCCTGTACTTGGGCCTGGTCCTTGTGCTGTGTCCCCTGCTCAGCCCCGTGTATTCCCTCGCATACTGTGACTGTGACTTGCATAATGAGTAACATGTTTGTTGAAGGCCATTGAGGCTTGGCTTGTGGCAGGCTTCAGCCGCAACGTTGTTCCCCAGAAGTGAGCAGTGTACACGGGGCGGGCTGGCGTGGCTCATATCAACACTTGAAAGCGTTTAGAGAGCGGGCAAAAGTCTGCACTTTAAACAATATAACGAGAGACTTTGGTATGCATTATTGCAGAGAGATGCAGCAGCAATGTCTGAAGTTTGCCAGAGCAAAAAGGCAACGAAATATTGTTTAAAAATAATATCTATTATTATTTGCCATATTTCATACATCTGTTTGTGTTTATTCTGTGTGAATTTGTCAAGTGAATTTTGACTCCATAGCCCGCCTCGTGTCATGGCCTGGCTGCGATTCAATTGAAAAAGAACGGCAGGAACCGGCATCTAAAACTATCCAGAGCTATCAATAGCAGTTTGTGACTGTGGGGGGAGCAGCAGCAAATGATTTAGAAAATGATTTATGGCACATTCATCTAATTACCAGGCACCCGCAGCGTGGGCAGGACACACGACACACAGGACACACAGGACACACAGCAGGAGCCAGCAGGCCACAAAAAAGCTAAAGCCCGAATGCTGATGACAATTGTGTCCCATTTGTAGCTGTTGTTGTGGGTGTGGCCGGATGTCTGGCATGAGGGGCATGTGTGGCATGAGGGGCATGAGGGGCATGTGTGGCATGAGGGGCATGTGTGGCATATGTGTGTGTGTTTGTCAGCAACATCATTGCTGACATTAATGACGCATGCCATCAGTCAGAGCACAGAATCCCGGCAGCCCTGGATCCCTAGGTCCCAGCCATAAGGGGGAGCCCCATGCCAATGGCTGCGGCTGGGCTGCCTAAGCCTTTTTCCGCGATTGCAGCGCATCAATCGTCATCAGACGGGGAATGTTGTGGCTGGCTGTGAAATGGCTTTCGTATTAATATCGCATCAATTATAATTTCCAGTTGACAAGCGAATGCGTTTTAGCTTCCCGATTTGTTGCAATTTTTTTGCGCGCTCCCTTCCTTCCGCCTTCCGCCTGTTGCCAGTTGCCTGTTGCCAGTCGCCTGCTGCCTGCTGCCACTTCCAGCCGTGCATTGTGTATACGCCTGGGTGTCTGTTGCAGGCTCGTATTCCTTTCTGTGATTGACGTTGTATCCTGCTGCTGCTGCTGCCGCTGCTGCTGCTATTGCTGTTGCTGTGGTGTGTCTGTAACCATTTTCCATCGACATTGTAGCCCTCAATTCGAATTTAATTTACGTTGCCAGCACGTGGAAAAACGACCAAAATATCTACGCTACATTTGTTTTTGTGTGTGCTTTTTTTGTTGTTGTATTTCTTTATTGATTTATCATTATGCTTGTATTGCATATTGGTTATTGGCTTGTTGGTGCACAGGCTGTGGTCAGGTCAGCGCCAGTCTCAGTCCCAGCGCCAGCTTGGGCTAATGATTGTTTCCGTACAAATGCCAAGTGATTATAGCCAGCAGCAGCAGATTACTTATCCGCCAGCTTTAACTCAGACACATTTCAATTAGCCTCCGTAATGCTTTGCCAAATTAAAGAAAATTCTATTAATGGGCAGCGCCAAACATCGCTGCAAGTGCCCAAACGATACGAACATCAGCTGTCCGGTGTATATATCGCAGACAGGCACAAATCAAAATCAAAAAGGACAATGAAAACGAAAAGAAACAAACCAAAAGCAAGATTTCAAAGCTTTTGCAATGCTTGGGGCGCTCCTTCCCCTTCGCCTGCCCTGCGACGATTGTCGGAAAAATAAACAAAACTGCAAATTTTATCGTCGTGAACGTTTATGCACAAATTGCTTCCAGGTTTTAGCGCTGTCGTGTCTGTCGCCTTATCGAATTTCAGGACAAGGATACCGCAGACTCTAACTTGGAGCAGGATGCCCGGCTGCTACTCCTGCTCCTACTCCGGAGCGACTCCAACTCCCGCTCCAGCTCCCGCTCCAACTCCGATTTGTGTAGAGATGTCGTTGACAATGGCGCAGATTTTGCGTGAAGTGCTCCGCGGCAGAGTAAAGTTTTCATGCTCAAGGCGTGAAATGAAATCGACAGTAATTTGTGTTTATCTGTTCCTCTCTCTCGCTCTCTGCCATCCTTCAACTCCCAACTCCCAACTCCACTCTGCCTGCCTGTGTACAAGTGTGTCTCTGAAATAACAATTGTGACAACTTTTCCTACTGACAATGTCTGCTGCGAGTAGTACGTGTATGTGCGGGGCGTGGCGGCGGGTAAAGTTGCTCAACAGGAAATTACTTTAATTCGAAAAGTTGACTTTATCAAACTATGATATCTAAACGACTGACTGACTGACTGACGACTGCTGGTGTTAATGTCGGCGACAAATATTGTATCTGCGACTTAGAACCAATAAGCCGGCTCTCCATCATATTGTCATATCGCCTGGCGTGGTGGTGGCGGGCCAGTGGCAGGGACATCCACAGCAGGCAGCAGGCAGCAGGGGGCCAGGCATCCCTAAGTCACTTTGATGGCGCATAAGTAAGTGCCAATGAATTATTCATGTGCTATTTATACAAAATCGAAATGATAATCGTTCACTTTAGCATTTAAATCAGTTCATGCCACAGCCCCTGCCGCTGCCACAGTCCCTGCCACTGCCCCTGCCCCAGCCCCTGCCCCAGCCACAGCCACTGCCCCAGCCACTGCCCCAGCTCCTGCCTTACTTTGTGAGTGGGCCCAAGGAGCACACAAATTTACATTTCATAGAGTGAGGCAATGGCAGATTTTTCCCTTTGGTTGGTGCGCCCAAAAATCGCAGATTTCCACGTTCTCTGTTTGCCAGCAGAGCTCTTGCTGGTACCTCTTTGGCATGCCATGTAGTTTTAAATCGAGCCGTAGATTATATTAAAAGGCCTCCCAAACAGGATGGAATACTTGTGTTCCCTGCCAGATGATTCTCTAAGCCAACAGCCTCTTTTTCCATATCTGAATGCCCAATTTAACCCTTCCTCAAGGAGTGTTTGTTCAAGTGGATCTGCTTATCGCTGAAGTGAAGCGATTTCCATCAATAATTATGACACCAGATGTGTGCCGCTTTTCATTTCCTTGCCATTTACGTTCTCGCAGCCCGTCCTGTGCCTCGTGCTCGTTGGCTGCGGCGGGGTGTTTCCTTTAGCTATAGCAATTGACATTTATGGCTTGTGCAGGCATGCAAATCCAGCGATAGCACGCCCCACCACACGCCAAAGTGTGGGCAGAAAGCGGTCGAAGCAGGGGCCTAGAAGCAGGTGGTGGGTGGCACTTATGTGGCAAGCCACAAAGTGCGGCGGGAAAGCATCAAGTTCCTATCTGTATTTATTCATAACTGCAATTGCGATGCCCTTTATGCGCCCATATCCCCCTTTCGAGTTCCTTTCAGGGAGCGGCACACGCATTGGCAAGCTGTCGAGCATGCATTTTTCAGTTAAATTGTCTTGTTGAAAGAAAATCGCACACACTTAATGCCTTGACAGGAAGAAAACCCGATTTGCATGTCACTGCCACTGTCAGGCACGGTCGGGACTGCCAGGAGGGTGCCTGGAGGTAGCGGAGGCAGCGCATTCGCATTGTTGAAATGCATTTCACTGACAGTTGATAAACGACAAGCACTCAGTGCGAGTACTTGGAGTGTCGAGCTCGCTTTGCCCTGCACTGCACTGCCCTGCCACATGTAGAAATGGCAAACGGCAAGCGGATGCGCGTAGCGTAAGACACTCTGCGTATTATTTCAATTCGCGATGTGTCTCGAGCTCTGCCCGTGAGTGATGATTGTTAGACAAGAGCACACAGCACACAGCCCGCCTCCCATTCCAGTCTCAGTCTCCGTTCCAACTCCAACTCCTTCCTGTTCCTGGGCTTATCGCACACTTGTTGCCGGGCTTTGCATAATTTATGATCTTTGCTGTAATTGCTCTATTTTATGTCTGCACCCAGCAAAAATATTTAAGGGCCAGGGCACGGGGCAGCCACGCTCCTGCCACATGGCGAGGCAGGCATCTTCTTATCGTTGGCGCGGCGGGGCACAGATTCGGGCTTCGGCACTTAAGCCCTTTAAAATTTATGTCAAATGCATTTGTAAAATATGCCAAACGTACGAGCAGTAAAACCGATTTCTGTGCCATTTAAACTAACAATCCACAGTGGGCCCCACAAGGCTGGACATTTGTTAGCCACCGAATTTTGGAGCTATCAAAAGTATTCTTATTTTATAGGAATACATTTTTGCGATTTTTATTTGGCACTCCACATTAATTTGCATTTGTAAGCTGACCAAGAAATGTAATCATTGAGAAATATAAAATATAAAAATAAATAAAATACATAAAAATAAAAATATATAAAATATAAAAATAAATAAAATATAAAAATAAACAAAATATAAAAATAAATAAAATCTAAAAAAAAGAAATCAAAATACAAAAATAAAAAATAAAATACAAAAATAAAAATATATAAAATATAAAAAAAATAAAATATAAAACACAAAAATAAAATAAAATATAAAAATAAACAAAATATAAAAAAATAAATAAAATATAAAAATAAATAGAATAGAAATAAATATAAAAATAAATTAAATACATTTTTGCGCCACTGTGCGACGATGTCGATTCTGAAAGAAAACAGGGAAAAGTCTACCAACGCCTGCACGCCATTCCTGTTCGAGGAAAAACAACGTTGCAGCGAGGAAAAAATCTTGGCGCATTTTCGTGCCGTCGGTTGTGGGGGGAATATTCGTGCACGGAAAATGTAATTTCAGTGCACGTTGGCGGTCTTCGGTTTGTTCGTTTCCTTCGCTTCCATCGCTTCCATCGCTTCCTTGTGCTCCTCGACCACATATGCATATAAGTTGCAAATGCTACAAAATGGCGACAGCGGCCACGTTCCCGGGCCCGGTCGGGCTGCTTCCCGCCCATGCCGCCCCCGCGTGTTTTCCAGCATGTGTTGTCTTTATCAGCATCGCCATCGTCGTTCGTTCGCCCTCTCACACAGTCGGTGTGTGTTTTTTGCTTGGCTCTTATAGGAAATACATTTAGGACATTTTTGCTGCTAAGAACTGGCAGAAGCCGCTCGCTTTGGCTCAGTCAGCGCGAGCCTGGACTTTGTCTGGGTCTGGCACTGGCACTGGCACTATGTGTGTGCTCCTCATCTTTTATCTTATGCAAATAATGCAGGCCGCATGCGAAAGTTCCCAACGAGTGTCAGTTAAGCTCACAACTCCAATTCCACAGCGCCCTCTCCCTGGCAGATAGGCAGGTGTGTGCACTATTTGCACACGAGATAGTGCAGCCCCCAAATTTGGTCACGAAATGGTGAAAATATTTGCTGGCATTAAGCAAAGTGGGCACGAAGGCAAGGGCACAGTGTCTTGCCCAGCGAACATTTTAAATTCACATTTTTGAATGCCTGAAACGAAGGCAGGAAAACATTTCACATTGCTGCCGCAAATCAATACGCACTTCTGTGTAAATATGTTCATGCCTCTTCCCCTCTTCCCATATACATATATATATATATATATGTGTGTGTGTGTGTATGTATTGTGCAAATAAAATGGCGCCAACAAGCACGCACCATATTGTATTTATGTAAATTTATTTCCGTTACATTTCCGCCGTTCAATTGAAAATCGTCGTGTGATTTTTACACATTTTTCCTTCTTGCTGCCTCTCTCATGCGAATATTTGTTCTGTCGTTGTTGTTGTTGTTGTGGTGCTTCCAGCCCAAGTAAAAATCGGCTCAAAAAAGCAACAACAAAAATCGCGCATGTTAACAAAACAAAAACAAAAAGAAGAAACAAACAAAAAAAAGAAGAAAAAACAAAAAAAAAGAAGTAAATAAAACTGCATGCATTTTCGAAGGCTTTCGAAGAGTTCTCTTTGTGGCCAGTCAATCTGAATAAGAGATTTTTATTCCGTATTAAGTTCGCTGCAAGAAAGTCAATCGGGCGCCCAAGTTATTGAATATTTTTCCATGCTTCATGGGTCATGGAACGAGTGTGCCAGGATGTGTACAAAAATATATTCTGTAGTGCCAAGACATCCCAGATGGCTGCGTAACAATTTGTGCAGCTGCTGCTCCAATTTTGTGTGCCGTAAGCAGATTATAAGTAAGAGCGGTACGTTGACAAATAATAATTGTAATGCCGCCCTGCATATGCTGATAATTAAATTTAATTGAATTTTATTCGGAGAAGCCTTCTTCTGGTCGAGATAAATTTTGTAAGCTGGGAGCAGCCAATTTAATTTCCCTTTGGCTTATTGTGCTATCTAAATTGTTTGGCTCGTTCGGCTTTTGTTGCTGCTAAAAGCCAAACAATGGCCATCTATTGTGTGTTGAATGAGCGCAGACAAAGGGCAGGGCAGCGCAGCGCGGGGCAGGGCAGTGTTTTTGCACGCCTCCCTGTGCCGATGGATGGATGCAGACACATGTTCCAGTTGAATAGGAAATTAATAGCAAAACTCTCACTGCACACTGCAAACTTCACACTGGCTTAGCGAAACGCTCAGGCAATGATCCACTGATCCAATGAATTCGCATAAAAGCTCATTATGATTGGGTTTCCCCCAAGCCCCGAGCCCCAAGCTGCATGCACAATGGAGAATTCATATCAAAATGTATCGTGTGACTGACGTGGCTGCTGCTGCTGCCTGCTGCCTGCACATGGGTTTAATTTCCTGCCGGCCACAAACTATTTGCGGCTTAATGTGTGCCGCCTGACAAACTCATTTAACATTTGGGAGCCATCTACACTACAACAAACTCTTCGACTCTTCCACTCTTTTGCTCTGCTGCTGCTCTGCTGTTGCAGTCCAGTGTGTGCCATGCCTCATGTTGCACCAAATGCTGTCTAAAAATTCAAAATGCTTACAAAACTTGAATGCCGCAAAACTTTTGCCTCGACTACAGCACAGGACAGGCCAAGAAGTTTGGCAGAGTGTAGCCAGGCAGGGCAGGGCAGGGCAGGCTGGTCCGAGGATGTGGCAACAGGCCCAGTCACACTCCGAGACCAGAGACCCTGAGACCCAGAGACCCCGAGACCCCTAGACCCAGGCAACATTGGCACATTCATCATTTTTGGGAGCTGCTGTGCCACACAGTCCAAAGCAAGAGGCAGCAGCTGTTGCAGCAATGCTGCCGCGGCAACTTCTTGTCACATGTCACGTCGCCTGCACCACTGCAGCGGCAGGGGGCGGGGACCGAGACAAAGAATGTGAAGCAGGCCTGACATTTTCCTACTCCCACTCCTCCACCTTCTTGGCCTTTTGGGGCCCTTCTTTCGGTGCCGTTTTTGGCAGTGATTGGGCGACGTCTTTAAAGTAAATTTTGGTTGGCGTTAAATACCTAAGAGGATTGTAGTTAAGGCACAGAGCGATGCATCCTTGGATTATAGCTGGCAGAGACGATATCCTTTTAGGTGTTGAGCCCAAAGAACAGCTGGGGCTTCAGTTTAAATTATTATAGTTTATTTTTCGGTATATTTCGGCATGTCATTCAGTGAAGATCCAAACTCCAGACGGTGTCGGTGTGGGTTTCGCGGGTCGCTGTGCTTATCCACGGTTGCCCTTGCCGGAGCGCCTCTTCACGGAGGTGCGGCGACCGGCACGGGCGCCACGACGACCACTGCGCCTGCGTGCACCGCTGCGGCGTCCACCGCGACGGCCACCGCGCCTGCGTCCACCGCTCCGGCGTCCACCACGACGACCACCGCGACGTCCACCACGACGACGGCCGGCACGCACAGTGCGGCGGGCACGGGCATCGTCCTTGTTGGGTCGCACAATGGTGTCCTTTTCCTGGTCGGTTTGCAGCTTGCTGTCAGCTTGGGCGACATCGTCCTCGCTGCGGCCAGCCAGCTCGCTGCCCTCCTCCGCCTCCTCAGGCTGCTGCTCCTGTGGCTGCTGCTGCTGCTGTGCTGCCAGCTCGGTCTCCTCCTTGCTGTCGGCAGTCCGCTCGACCAGCTCGGCGCCGCGCTTAGAGCTGAGCACTCGGCTGCGCTGGGCCGCCGCCTCTGTGGTGGCCAGCAGGCAGCAGAGTGCCGCAACGGCAAAGATCAGGGCGTACTTGGCTGACATGCTGAGAGGGTCTACGAATTACAGTTAGTTGCTGTTAGTTGCGGAAGGCCGGAAGTGGTTGTGATGCTGTCGATGAGCCAGCCGTTGGGTTTTATACTCTCTCTGCCACATTCATCAGCAGCAACAGCAGCAGCAGCAGCAGCAACAGCTTCGTTTCAAATGCAGAACATTTCCCATGCATCTGTTCAAATGTCTGTTCCAATGTTTGCCCATTGCAAGACATTCTCTGCCACACCTTTGCACCTTTCCCCTCATTAGCCAGCCAGCCACCGCCCACTCCACTCCCCCTGGCTCCAGCTGTGTTTGCTGTGCCGCCAGCCCCCCCGCCAGCATCGCTTCGATGTCTCGCTGCTGTGATGCCATTAATTTGATCTTTTGTTTGCCGCTTCGGCTTTGCCTTTCAACTGCAGCATATTTTCTCTGCGTTTCCTCTGCTTACGCTTCATTTCCTTACAAATTGCTTGCCCTACGGCAGTCCTGCTGCACAGCTACAGCTACAGCTCCTGCCTCTGCCTCCTGCTCTCCTGCTCCAGCTACTCATGTTCCGGCTCTATCCTCCAAATAATTGGTTTCGCCTTCTCGCTAACCAGCTAACCCGTTGGCCCGTTGGCTAGGGGCTGTGCGAGGGAAATATCATTTAAAAAGAATAAACGTAAATAATCGAATTGTGCACAAAAGCGTTTTAGTTGCGCTTTCGTTTGATTTACTCGAACGATGTCCGTGGCCGTGGCCCGACCCGCTGGCTGTGTTGGTAATTCAGCTGGGATCCGGCTACCATCCATGAAGTTTTCCGCTTACAGGACAGCGTTCAAAACACTGACCAAAAAAATGATACAAAATAAATTCGTTAAATGAGTTTTTAGGGAATATTTTCCTGGGCAGCTGCTAATTAATTTACCAGCATTTATTTGAGTTGTTTCTTCTGCCTGGACATATCTGCATTATTCAGTCGATTTTTGTCGCAGTGTATGGTACGTGCAGAGCACAATCGGGGACTATTAAAAATGGCAGAGCAAACTTGCAGAGCTTGCAGCGATTTACTTGCGCGCTTTTAAATGAATTACAAATTCGCAGCTCTGGCAGGACGCGCAGGAGGCTCTTTAAGCCAACGATTTCTGCTGCTGGTTTGGCCTTTATCTTGATATATATATATGTATCTGTCGGGCAACTTGCCAGCAATCAAACATATTTATTGCGCTTAAACGCTTTGCCAATATTTCCTGCTTCGGCAGATGTTGCTCCAGCAGCAGGCGGTGGCGGTGGCGGTGGCGGAGCACGTGCGAGTGGAAATCACGTGGCCAGCATGCGCTGAAATGATTTACAAGGGTTTATTATTTAGCCAAAAAAGCAGCTGCGTTGCTCCACCAGAAGCTTTAAATGATAGCCGGGAAATTCAAGTGGTTCCAGGCGACAGAAATCAGAAATCAGATGTGGAATGTGAGTCGTGAGTTTAAGCCGAGCAATGCTCCAGAAATTATCGGCATACCCTTGCCTCTGATTTTGCCGCATTCCTGCCTGAGTGACCGTACTGGAAAAACTAATTAAAAAGCGCTTAGGGTGTGTGTGTGAACAAAGGATTTGCCATGGCAAAGGGAAGCCCATGTCCATGTCCCACTGGGTGTCCCCTGCTCTCGGCAGATGAGCTGCATTGTCCTCATGCAGCAGCCAGGCGACTCGCTTGCCGTTCCGTGGCCAGGCTGACAGCCGAAAGTAGCAGGCCCCGAACCGAGAAATGTTCAGTGAGGCTCCAGCAGCTGTTCAACAAATCAGAAAACATTCCCAAAACTGTCATTCTGGTTTACTGCTGCTCTGAAATTCATTCGAAAGCAGAGAGCTGCCGAGCTGCCGTTCTCGTATATATTTTTACACATTTCACTGCCGTTCGCAAGCCACAAAAAGCATCATGGAAACTTCCACTTCTTCGCCTGCTTCATCTGTTGATCACTGCCGGGGAAATCTTTGCGAGTGCAAGGACGAACGTTGCTGCCTGTGCCGCCTCTTTGACAATGGCAGTGACGACGACCTGGCGAATGTGCCCTTCACCGGTCGCATGCCGTCCGGTGCCTCAGTGCACAAGGAATTCCTTTGCAGCCGCTGCGAAACGATTCCCGTGGGGCGGATCTTCCAGTGCCACAATGGCCATCTGATCTGCGAGGCCTGCTACCAGGTGCAGGTGCTGGACAAGATGCTGTTCGAGACGCTCGGCACCTGTCCGGTGTGCGGTGTCCGGATGTACCGCCACCTGCCCAACCGGAACATCGCCATTGAGTGCCTCCTGGCCGAGATGAAGCTGGCCTGCGAGCACTGCGGCACCAGGATGCAGCGTTCCGCCCTCCGATCGCACTTCCGGAGCGAGTGTCCAGGCCGCTTGGTGTACTGCAAGTACAGGCGCATTGGCTGCCCCTGGTACGGTGCAGCCACCGAGGCCAGTGGCCACGCTGCAGCGTGTGCGTGGCCCGCGAAGACGGGCGCCGAGCTGATGGAGTTGGTGCTTGCCATTCAGGCCGAGCGGGATGCCCGGACACGTGTGCTCGAGCAGATCCAGACAATGGTGCAGCTGCCCAACCTGACCGTGCGCCTCGTGCACGTCCTGCCCCAGGGACCCATTCGCAAGTTTCCCCAGAACGAGTTCGTCGTGGTGAGCAGTTTCCGAGCACACGGCCAGCAGTGGTCGCTGCTCCTCAAGTGGCAGAAACCCGCTGCCGAGGACGCCAATCCGCAGCCCATGGGCTCGCTGCAGCTCTGCCTGCAACTGGATCCGCCGGTGGACTGGTCTTCCAAGCTGCTGGCCTCCTACACCCTGGTGCACGGCACCCACTCCGAGGTGTTCTTTCGCCCGAACTTCTGCGAACGCTTCGAGTTCTCCAGCAACAAGCTGCGTGGACCGCCAGCCCTCGTCTACCGCCACACCATGGCCAACTGCAGGAAGCTGCTGCTCGAGCGCGGAATCTACGCGCGCCTCCTGATCGCCCACCTAAAGCCGTAATCATTGCTGGCAAATAAATACACGTGTTTCGACTTATGCAGACATCGCAACTAAATGAAATGAGCAAGAGCTAGTCGCAGTGGCAGTCGCAGTCGCTAGTCTCAATCCCAGTGCCAGTGCCAGTCCGAATCCCATTTGCACCGAGGGACGACACTTGCTTCGGGCCATGCTCTGACAGTTGGCCCGGCCGGGACCCACACTCTTTGGGCCTGAGCACATTTGCTTAAGTTATTTGACTTTCTCCCGGTACCTTGCACACAAGGCCCCCAAGCAGCAAAAGGGCAAACCAGAAGAGACAGAGAGAGAGAGTGACAGAGGGAGAGCGAGAGCAGCCTGCCCCTTTTTTTTTTGTGCTGCCTTGTTGCCAAAACAATGGATTCGGGCTGGGGCCATTGTCTTACACGGTGATTCCCGTTTTATAAGCAGCCGTGAGGTGCAGCTGGAAAAGGGAGGTGGGGAGGGCCACGAAGGCTGCTCTGAGAGCGTGTCGGGGTTTGCATTAGAGCCTGACATGCCTGCAGGGACAATGGCAGGCAAACAGGACGACGGGACGACAGGGCGACGGAACGACAGGACGACGGAACGACGAGACGACGAGCACTCGGGTATGTAAAGGCCATTGATGTGTGCTGGCTGTTGTCTCGACTTGATTGAGTTTTATGCACAGTTTGCTCGCTCTCTCAATCTTAACCATCCACTCCCCCAGCACCTCTCTCGCTCTCTCAATCTTAACCATCCACTCCCCCTGCCCCTGCCCCTGCTCCCTCTCTGGAGTGTCGCTTAATAGCCAGCGGGCTCGGCACACACGTGCCACACATTCTTAATTTTGGCTGCCTCTGCCTCAATCTCTCTCTGGCCCTCTGTAGCTCATATTTTTAGCCAGTTTTAAAGCAAACAACTGCTCGCCTGTGTGTGTGCAGCTTAAACTTGGCCAAGTGCTCGGAAGTGGAGTCCTGCACTGGCAGTGCCCGCCCCCCACTTGTGCGTACTTCTGCCTCATCATTGCTCATTGTTGTCTGTTCACCGTTCACCGTTCACCTCTATTTGCTTTGCGATTTATTTTATGTATTCAAAAGCACAACAACTTTCCAAATCTCCCTTTTTTTACTCTCGTTTCGCCCCCCCCATACGTATGCTTTGTATGTTTATTTATTTATCTGGCTTTTAGCTAAACTTCAGGTCTAGCCTTTTGTGCCGAGTTCTATTTCAATGGATGCCAGCCCCCCTTCCCTCACCCTCCCCATTCATGCTCTGTCTGGCATAATTCGTTGCTCTGCATTTTCCTTGGTCTTTCACTCTTGACTTGTTCTTTGCTAGTCCTCTTGGGCGGCTGGGCGGCTGGGCGGGCAGGGTGGCGAGTGCAAGTCACTGCTTCCATTTGACGTCATTATAATTCGCCAGATAAACACATACCGACATTCAGCTACATAGCCATAGATATATACATGGAATATCTGGAATATTTAGACAGCACTTTTTGGTAGCTGCTTGGCACAGTTTAAGCCGCGCAGAGTAATGCAAAATTTGATTGAAAACATGGCCAAAAAAAAGAAGCATAAAAAATAAAGAAATGCATATTTTATTCAGCCAAAGCCGAAGCCAAAGCCAAAGCCAAAGCCTTTTCGCCCGTCAGATAATCGATATTTGGCCCGTCCGGGTGCTACCTCGTCGCCCACTTCTCTTAGCCGCGTTGCTCTGGCTTAAGCAACACTTTCAAGTCAGCTTCAATTACATAGCCTTGACAGTCGTCTCCTTCTGCTGCTGCCGCTGCCACTGCCACTGCCACTTCAGCAGTTGCTGCTGCTAAAACGAATAAGTGCTTTTCTATTTGCCCTCTTCTTTTGTGCAAATTTTCAGCGCTTATGCAAAAGAAGACGTCGCCCATTATGCAAGGTAATCGAAGCGCAAAGACCCTGCTCCAGCTCCAGCTACAGCCTTAGACTCATCCTTGGTGCCAGTTTGTGCTCCACCTCTGGACTCTCCTCTGCCTGCTGTCAGTGTCGAGTCTATCGATTCGAACAGACATGCCCGTAGCTTGGGCCAAGGCCAGATATCAGCTGGAGCTTGAGCCCAAAAACCAGCCGTTCGTTTCCCATTCCCATTTAATGCATTCGAGTATAAAGAGCGAAGCTAACTAAATTATGCACCACATTGCGCCAGTCACTCATTTGCCCCCGAAATTAGCCCACAAGAATTATGATTATGATGTGTTCATTGTTTTTATGCGGCCCGCTTTTCGGCTGTCGGCAATTTGCCGCGCCCCTAAATACAATAATAAATACATCCACAGCCACAAGTACGTATTACTCATACGCCTTCTCCGCCCTCTCGTACGCACGTGGTTCTGGCTGCTTTGGGAAGTACTTACAAATCGTCTTTGGCTTTTATTCGTTGCACCCTCCACTTGTGCGGGTAGCTGGGGTATGCCTGCTGATTCTATGGCTTATGTCGAGACATATTAATATGGCGAAACATCAGCTTTGCTGCAGGTAATAGCTGCTTACATTAAAATAAATATTTATATAAATTGAAGATACAAAAATAAAATAAAATAAATAAAAAATAAAATACATCGAATACGAAATACTTCCAAATACTTTTAGCTGCGTGCATAATTTTTCCTACCTATGTACATGTCTGTACATGTTCGTATTTACTAGGCTTAAAAAGGAAATTCCCTGCCACAGTCGCTGGCTAATCAAGTGGTATCCAACCAGTCGATTTGCCCCAGTACTGCCATGCGAATGCCTCTCTGGTTGTTTTTGTCTTTTGGCACAAGACTTTTGCTTACATTTCGGGCTGCTAATCACATGCAAATCCTTTTAAGTCGCAATGACTTTGTGACTTGAGCGCATAATAAGCTCATTTGTAATGGAAATAAGTGCGCACACGACATTCAGTTGTGAGTGTGTGTGTGTGTGCGTGTGAGTCTGTTTGTATTTGTGTGTTTGTAATAGCTGCAGGTTATTTGGCATAACCTTTTTTTTTTTTTTTTTCTTGTGCGTCTCTGGCGTTGGCATTCACCAAGAGAGAGAGAGGACTGGCAGCGAGTCTCTGTGCGGAATTCCTTTGCCTTTATTTATGTTCTCTTATGTACGGAAGTGCGAATGAGAGTGTGTCTGTGTCCGTGTCTGTGTCCCCCCAACCACATATTAAAATATGAATCTAATGTTCATTTTATACGCCTAATTTACGCTGCGAGCCATTTTGGCTGGCAGCTTCATTTGTGTTCGCTCCGCGCAGGAAGTGATGCCGAGGAGCATATGATGCTGCTCCACTCCACCTCCAGCCGCTCTGTGGGTGTGTGTATCTGTGTGCTGTTATGTTTATTTTTATGTGCTGGCTGGCTTTCTAATTGCTTGCAAAGTGCTTTAAATTCAACATATTCTGTGAGTAATTTAAAGCGACAGCAGCTGCCAGCAGCAGTAGGTCAAAATAAATGCGAGTTAATGATGTTAGCATCAGCCGAGAGTAATGTAAATGGATACACACCAGACTCGGATACTTGTATTCAATTAACTTGGGAGGATTAAAACTGCGTAAAGTATTTGCTTGATTATTATTAAATAGTCGCATATTTGAGGTGGAAAGCCGCAGTCGCTTACAGTTATCGGCATATTAAATGTCTCTGAAATGTGGCTGCAACATCTTGAGGTTGAGGTTCTATTTTATCGAATAAATCTGCAATGCCAGGCTACTCCTAATTGCTGTGGCTACTAGAAATTTAATTAAAATTGAGTTGCCACCTCCAGCTACTTGGGCTTGCGGTGCAGCACATTTAATGAATGTCCAAAGCCACGCCACATTATTTGTGAGATATATGATTTATGTGGCATCCTTTCAGACAGCCACATATGCTTGCCAGTGCCAATTTGCGCTGCGCTTCAAATGGGAGCTAATTTATTAGCGAGCACTCCCCTGCCAGCAGTCAGGCAGGCAGGCAGCACCTTAAAAATGCTGTAATAAATGTCACACATGCCACTGCAGCAAGTTATGGCCACGCATTTGTCACTCGCTACGCGTACGCGCTGTGCAGCGGCAAACAAACAAACAAACAAAAAACACACACCAACAAAAAAGCAAACGAGTGCGGGCAAACCCGGGAGAACTGAGGTGGAAAAACACAAATAAATACGATAAATAAAAGTATTTTTAATTAAAATTTCAAATGAAGAAAACGCACACTTGAATACGGCAAAAAGTGCAAAAAGAAATCACTGAAATATGATTCTGGAAAACAGAAACAATTTATTTTCGCGCCAAAAACAAAAAATATAATCGAAGGGTAAGAAAATTTAATTTAGTGGAAATTAAATATAGGAAAATGCCGGCATGAAATAATGAAAGAAAAGTTACTAAAACGAACACTTTCGGCAGACACTTTGGGCAGAGAGAGTAAAGTAAATGTTAATGGGATTTCTCGTAACTAAAATCGAATTATTTTTTGGTCTTAGTTTTAAATACGAAATTCTCAAGTTAACTTTTTCCAAGTTGGGAACGTAAGCAAAGGAGAAATCAAAATGAAATGCACGAGCAATAATGCTGCCAATTATACGCAGCAGAATTGTATTGCCGGAATTATTTATTTCGTTTTTGTTGGCCAATTGCAATGAGCTGATTTTTGCTGCACGTTTGACAGGCTGTTTGGCCGAAAAGAAACAAAAACGAAATAAATGGCTGGGCGTTTTTCTTGGGGGGGATTGTTGGGGATTGTTGCAGCAGCTGTTGCATTTGAAGCGCTGATTAAATAGTTTTCGTTCCACGACACGCTTCGAGCTCGGGCCGTTGTCGTAAAAGTCAATCTCATTGGGACATGCCTTGACCCTTTTTATGTTCCTTTTTGTTGCTGCTGCTGCTGCCCAGCTTTACTCTGATCCTTTCGCACATATGTGCCGCCAGGGTACCCCCTACCATGCCCCCCCCCCCCATGTACAACTTAATCGCAGCATTTTCATAAAATTTTATTGAATTTAAAAGCGAAGCCCCAGCTACTTGGGCAAATATCATTTATTTTATTGTTCAATTCCGGAGTATTCCGAAAGTATTCTACACTGCTTCATGTCCTGCAGGATGCTCGCTGGACGCCCACGCGGCTGTGTGTGTCCTGCTTTGATTTCCTTGGCTGTCTGCTTGCCAGTGGCAGCTGTGCCATAAAAACTAAGGCCAGCCCAGCAACTAAAACGGGGTCCGTATCCCGTGCCCGTACCGTATACTCGTACGTATACGTATCCGCATCCTTCTCTGTTTGTGGCACTTTGGCCCATTCGTAATGAATGTTTATTGCACCGGACATGTACATGTTTTTGCTCTCTGTCCCGCCCTGGCCCTGGCCCTGGCACTGTCTCCCATCTCATCTGGCCCCTCCCCACCCCCTCAATCCAATCCTCAATTCATCCTGGTTCGGCTGCTTTTGTGTTTTTCTAGACGTTTCTGGTCAACAAGACTGCGTAATTGCTTTTGGTTGCTCCGGCATGCAATCGCATTGTTGCCTTAACGATGCTTCACTGTAAACAGCCTGGCAACGTGGCCAGTTCGGAGTGCTCCGAGGACGGGACAGCAGACCGCCCTGGCGATTATGTTTCCTCCTCGAGCGCTGCAAGCTGTGCGGATAAAGTAAAAATTGTGTTTGCCTCAATCAAATTGATTGAAGCACTGCTCCAGTGCCAGAATGCATGGAACTCAGTTCCAGAATGCAGGGAACAGACGTATTGAATATTAAAGCAATGTTCCTTTGGGTTCTACAGGCTGCATCCTGGGCAGTGGCCTCGGGGGCTGCACCGTACCAAGGGCATTCTTGTGTCGATCATTTGGGCTTGACTGGGAACTAAGGCTATAGAATATGACTGAAACTCAATACTGCCAGGTACTATAGTTAATATAGAACTTACATTTATGGGAGAGGGAGCAAAAGGCTAGCTGCCAGTGCCTAAGCCTTGCAGATCCACCGAATAATCTATGCGTGATGGCACCGCTTGAATTTAAATCTATTGCCAGTGGCAAATTTAACTGTTTCGACTGCGAACCAATCGAAGCTGACAACATAAAGCGGTGCTCAAGAACTGGCAGGAGAGCTGTCAAAACACATGTAACATTTTAATAATCATAAAAGCAAACAGCGAGCGCCAAACAGCCAAAAGACCCGCCACACAATCTAGTTAAATAATAAAAATGAGCGCTCCACACATATTAAAAAGCGAGGCGGCAGGGGGCAGGGGGCTGCCTCCTTGAGCAGGATGCCTCGGAAAAGTAAGTCATTGTTATGCATGACGCCAACTGCGAAAGCCAAAGCCAAGTTGAGGGTTCTGATTTCCATAAACAGCAACAACAAGTGCCAACGGGGGGGCAGCCAATGGGATGGCAATGGGTGTGGCTGTGGATTGGCCCTGGCTGGCTGGCTGGCTGGCAGAGAGGCAAAAATATTAAAGATTCTGAAAACCATAATCTTATTGACGTGATAGGATTACACTTTGCTAAGTGAATTAATAAAGTATGCGAGTTTGTTGGCCAGAAAGTGTGGCCAACTACTTAGGGCGCCGGCGACCCACTCAATATGATATGCACACAATATTATGGTCGAAAAATGGTCCAAGCCCTGGTGTGTGGGGTGGTGTGGTAGGTGTGGGGGGTGTCGTCAGCATAACAAGTGAGGGGCTCTGGGACGTGGCTTGATTCTTGACAAGGGATGAGCCACGAGGCAGCTCTGCTTGCTGCTGGCTGCCTGCACAAAACTTTTGTAGCTTTCAACTTTCAGGCAAGTTGCCTACTCAACATTATTAACATAATTTATCACGACAGCGACACCACCAGAGCAGCAGCAGCAGCTCAATAAGGTAACACTTTTGTTCGGGTGGTCGGTCCGGCTCGCTCCTCAAACTTTTTGCCGATGAAACTTTTCGCCAGCATATTCATTACACAATCATTATGGCGGGCTGAGAGAGTTTTCTTTTCTGTCAACGATTTCATTAACAGCGCAGCACAGCACAGCACAGCGCAGCCCACTGGCTGCTCAAACTTGATTGCTGGCGAAATAATTATGTCATACCAATAATGATCAATCATTGTGCGATTTGCTGGCCAAACTTGATTGGAGTTTGCTGCAGCAAAAAAAAGAGCGAGCGAAAATAATAAATTGGCATTTATTGTGATGACTTGCGTCAGAGCCCCGGGGGACAGGGACACTCCCCAGGGAGCATTTAATTCCGCAGATTTCGTGCTGTTCTTTTTGCGTGCTGAAAATCAAACTCTGGTATTTTTAGGCTTAGTTTTCTACTGAATGAACTGTGTACAAATAATTGAGAAGTGAATCGTTGAGTAGGGATACGTCTTGAATTTATTTGATGCCTTAAATGCAATTGGCCATGCGGTTGGCCAGTTCTAAATGCCATTTAGGGAAGGACAACCCTTGCCAAGATTGAAAACTTTTCCGATTAAGACGACGGGCGGGGAGCGGAGAGTGCCCTCGCAATTGATGTCATCCAGTTCTGCTGCTTCCAATGCAACGCCCATAAAAAAGTGCTTAGCCATTCATTCATAATTCGAAAAGTTTTTCGGCCTGGCCAACTCTGCAACGGTACGGGACGGAACGGAACGGAACGGAACGTCTTGTGCAAGTTCCTCGAGCCGTTGGCCATTAAAAAGTTGTGCGCTCTCATTTCAATTGCTCCGGTCTGGACCTGCAGCAGCCCCAGCACCAGCAGCAGCCCCTGCCCCAACCCCAACCCCAACCCCATCCAAGTTGCTAAGCAAATTATAAACTATGTGCAAATTTGCACTTGGCAAGGCGAACGACATTCTATGCAACATGCAATGGAAAGTGTTGAAAGTGCTGCACAAACATTTCTGCAAGTCTTTGCGGGCACAAAGTTTTACCCTCCCATTTTTTACTCTATTTTTTTTATGTGTGTGTGTGTGTTTATTTTTGGGCTTGCCAATAAATGCAAATTGCCAGCCAATTAAATGGGTGGCAGCAGAGCGGTTTCGGGTGGATAATTAATTGCCCGGCAATGTGCCTTAAAGTCGTTTGACATTTGACAAAAACCCCAAAAATAAGTCAACTTATTGCGCAAATAATTCGTTCGTCATTTATTGTTGTGTTGTCGCCAGCCAGCCAGCTCGTAATTAATGCAAATTAGATATGGACCTGCGACGAAATGAGTTTTTCATCAGGTCTAACAACTTAATTAGCTCATAAAAATGACGCCCCAAAAGCTGTTAACCCACCCTTGGGCTGCCTTGCCCCAGACTTTTCATGTCGCTGCGTGTTGCGGCCACTTAAGCGCGGCACAGATTGCCAATGCCCCTCCGCCGCTACCCTCTATCCTGGCCACGGGATGCGGCTCTGTAGCCGGAAATGCCGACCGCTCGCCAGGGCAGGTCGTAGGTCACGGCGTAGGCGCAAAGCTAATTAGTATTAAGTGCTCTTGCGGCACTTGAGGCCTGCTTCCCCTCGACTGGTGTGTAGTCCTGTTCCAGCCAGCGTTGTGGGCTTTGTTGTCGCCTCGGGTGTGGCAAAAATATTTTTGTGTGTGCGGTCAGTTGTTAAATTCCAGCAAAACGTTCGCCACACAACAAAAAAAAAATATAATAATGTGAAGAAGAAGCCCTAAACGAAGCTCAAATACTCTCTGTTTGGTATGGAATATTCTTGGAATTTCCAGCAAGATTTTGCGGAATTAAATACATATAAAAGAAGGGGCGGATATCCATTTGGCAGCTGACACGAAGTGCACAAGCCCCGCCATGTTGCCGACCATGCCCAATGCCAGAGGAAACATCGAATGCCGCACAAAGGCCATTGCCACTGGCATGCTCGTACAAACGATTTAGTGTCGCTTCAGCGGACAATAAAGCCAGCCGCCGCCCAGTCACAGCAGAATTTGGATTTTCCGGCTAATTTCTGCGTGGCTCCCTTTTGATCGGAGGAGCGGTTGCGGGAGGCTGCCACAAATGGCTGCAATGATGATGAGGCGATGGCTACGTTGATGATGGGGCGGTGGTGATGGCAGGCGCCTGAGGTGGCAGGGTCAGCAGGTCACTTAAAACAAAAAACGAAATGCTTGAAGCCGACAAACTTGGAAGCGTTCCATGTGCAAGTGAAATTGTTGTGAGACTTTTTGAGCAACTTCACGGCGGTCAGTGCCCATCGACCTTTAGCTTCACCTTTCAATTCATCAATTTACAAACAAGCCAATTATCTTATTAAAATCCAACTGTGCCGTGCCCCCTGCCTGCGTTGGCCCCATCTGAGAGGCGGATCGGAGAGGCACGTAGACGCTTGCCGTTAGCTCAACTCATTTCCGCCGCTCACATGTCTTTATGCAATAACATCCAAATAAAATTATCTTATCAGCAACTGAAGCATCCTGCGTGTCCTGCCGGAGTGCGTGTGTGTGTGCGAGAGAGTGGGCTAATTTTATTGCATAAAACTTGTGCTTATTGCTGGCCTTCCGCCGCCCGCCGCCCGCCCTGCGCCCATGTGCCACAGAAAAATTGCACGTTCCGGTCATACAGTGCGAACGTGACCGCTTGGCCAGAGATCGGACCAGCTCCGCCCGAACACACGTCCCGGCCAGCTCTCGCACTCAGTGACGATGTCCAGTGACATGTCCCATTTCCATGTAATGACCATGGCTTAGGGCCAGGCGGCAGGGCGGCTGGGCGGCTGGGCGGCAGGGCAGCGTTCCAGTCGCAGTCGCAGCCGCAAGTGGAATTACAGTAATTCATGGTAATTTTTTGTATCTTTTTGCGGCTGGCACGAAGCACGCAGCACGGATGACAATTTGCTTGTTGCTCTAGGAAATGGACCGTTATGTCAGTACAACTAGCTGACACGATGATAAAATATACCGTCGAATTCCTGTCTCCGTCTCATTATTTCCAGCAACAAATTAAACCTAACTTTATATAGTCAGACATTTGTGGCTGCAATCGAAGCTCCGAACGAAGCCATATTTTATAAAAAAAAAAAAAAAAAAAATTATTTTTTTTTTTTTTTTTAAAAAAATATTTTTAATAAAAAAAAAAATTTTTTTTATTCTTTAAAAATTTTTTTTTTTTATTTTTTAAAAAATTAGAAATTGAAGGCAATGTTTTTTTGTCGGTCCGTCCGTCCGTCCGTCCGTCCCTCCTTCCCTTTTTTACTTAGGGCAGCCAAATGTGAGCGTACTTAGCATTAGTAAATACTGTTTAAAAATGTTAACAATGGCAGCTAAGAACTCTCACCACTGAGCAGAGAGATCGTTTGCTGCCCTGTCATTTTCTTAGCTATTTTGTGATTTTTATTTTTATTAGTTCTTTTATTTTTTATTTATTTATTATTCATTTTTTATTTTGTAGATACTAGATACTAGACTTTAGATCCTCCCAAATTATATCAGTCAAGTTTTTAATATTTTTTACGATTAAGCCTTCTTTATTTTGTTTATTTTTGGCTAAGTTGCAGATTATTTCCAGCAATTAGCGCAGGCAAAAGTGAATAGAAATCAATAATATTAATATTTATTTATATTTATTTATTAATATTTATTTATTTATTTATTTTATTTATTAATATTTATTTATTAATATTTATTTATTTATTTATTTTATTTATTAATATTTATTTATTAATATTTATTTATTAATATTTATTTATTTATTTATTAATATTTATTTATTTTATTTATTAATTTTTATTTATTAATATTTATTTATTAATATTTATTTAATTTATATTGTTTGACTATTTTGACGATGGCAGACAAGCCAGAAGCCTTTGCCAAGCGCAGCCCCTGTAAGACTATCAACTGAATGGCAAATGGCAAATGGCAGATCCGCTGAGTCCTGGCTCTGGCCTGGCTCTGGTTCCGGCTCTGGCAACTTGAGGCGAATGTGGCACGTACGATTGCTGCAACGATACGTACAGACATTCTGCGGTGAGCATTTGCAGCTCGTTATGTAATGCATATGATGCTACCGTTATTAGTTGTCTGTGTGTGTTTCTGTCTGTGTGCGTGTCTGTGTGTGCAGGTTCAACGGCGCTCAGCAAAGCGGAAGTGTTGATTTTCATTAAATATTCGTTAGTTCAATTGGAAAAATATTGCTGTTGTTGTTGCTATTGCTTTTGTTGTTGCTATTGCTTTTGTTGTTGCTATTGTTGTTGCTATTGTTGTTGCTTTTGTTGTTGCCATTGTTCAAAAGGCGAGAGATTGTTGGGCTGCTGTGGCTGTTAGCTTATTAAATTAGCCTGCTCCACTGGGCTCTGTTCGATTGCCGCTGTGGATTGTTCTGGTTTGGATATCCAAATATCGCAGCCAAGTCAAATGAAAATTGCTGATAAATTTCTCTAATGCGGTTCATCAGTTCGGAAATGGCTGGGAAATATTATTGATACTCGTTATGGTCGACGGTTAGTGGTCACAAAAATAGAACAGAAATAATCCCGGCTGCTTGGGCTGAAATGAAAGTGACGAAAATGAATTGGTAACCAGATAGGGCAGCACATAATCGAAAATGTTGATTTATGTGCTGCAGCTTCACCTTAAAATATTTACTGAAGTTAAAATAATTTTTTATTACCCCTAAAATATTTACTGAAGTTAAAATAATTTTTTGGTTGTTGTGCAAAACTGGAATGCAAATTCGTTTCCAATTTTGACAGCTGCATTTGGAGATAAGCAGCCAGCAGCTCGATGTACAGCCAAAAATTGCAATTCAAAGAAGATGGCATAAGGCAACGTTTGACAGGAATGAGACAGAGATAGAGAGAGTAGAGGAGTTACAGCTAGAGATAAAGAGAGAGAGAGAGAGTTACAGCTAGAGATAGAGAGATAGAGAGAGAGCGTTACAGCTAGAGCCAGAGCTCGTGCCCAGTTGTCACACAAGTGCAAAAATGCAGACAATAGGAAAATGCCACTGCAAAGGGGACAAACATGAAATTTAATATACAAAACGGATGAGATGGCTCTGAACCCATATTAAATTTAAAACCGAATTTCCAGTCACCCATTGTCTGCCACGGCACACCACAGAGCCAGAGCCACAGCCAGAGCCAGAGCCAGAGCCGGAGCCAGAGCCGGAGCCCAACTCTGCCACTCGCTATCTATTTATATAGCAGTTCATATGCGATGCTAGGTTGATATAGTGTAAATATTTTGACATGGCAATATGTTGTCACAACTATGCCTGTGTGTGTGCGTGTGTTTGTTCAGTATTTCGGTCATTGTTGGAGCTTAAGATGCAGATGGAGAGTTTATTTGTTTGAGCATGTCTCTGCATTTGCAGTTAATTTGTTAAAATTTCACTCCATAAATAAAACTGCACTTGGCGTCGTCCGGCTCTGCTCCGGGTTGTTGTTGCACCATAAGTTTTCCAATTTGCATACTTCCGCAGCAGTTGGGACTGAACTATAAATATGCAAAAGGGTTTACGACCGCACCATGTGCCATGCACCACCTCAAGGAACTCCCCCAACTGCAAGCAATAGTTTTGGGTAGTGGATTGCCAATGAATGGATGGCTTTCTGTTTACTGTTTGCTTTCGAGTTGGTTTCAGTTGCGCTCGAATGGAAATTGAAGTGCTGCTAAGCTGAGGGGCAGGGAACACGAAGACATCTCCGATCGAAGTTCACATTTGTGAGAGTAAAACAGGGGTATGCACTTTTGTATCTCTTTATTACGCCGCACACGTCTTATTTCTCTTAATGCCCCTTTTCGAATTGGGCGAGCGTCTTTTTAGGAGGCCGTATATTCCGTCTTTCTCCAGTGTGACCTTATATTTAGGGGTTATTCATATGCGATAGTGCTGCCGTATTGGCAGTGGGTTAATCTTATAGAGAGGGGCTGATAGGGGTTATCCTACCACACACTGAAATTTCAAATCACGTAAATCATTCGCAAACCCATGGGAGAGTTGTTTTTCCATTTAAAACGGAAAACAAAAAGCAGCTTACACTTTTTTGGGGCATTGGAAAAATTACTGTTTGGAAAACGTCGACGCAACATTCATATTTAGTACAAAAAAATTCCCAAAGGCGAGTTTCGAAAACAAAAAATATTCGCCAAAGAAATCCCTGCATTTGGGCCAACGAATCAGTACGTGGAGCAGCAGGCATGGGCTTCGATATTAACTACATTATCGGCAGTGTGGACGAGGAGCTCATTTGTCCGATATGTACCGAGGTGATGGAGAATCCGGTGCAGTCGCTGCACTGTGAGCACGCCTTCTGCAAGGACTGCATCGAGAAGTGGATGCAGCTGAAGTCGCTGTGCCCCGTGGACCGTTCCGAGCTGGTGCCGAGCCACCTGGTGCCAGCCTCGCGACTCATGCGCAACATGCTCGCCCGCCTGCAGATCAGGTGCCCCTTTGCGGAGCACGACTGCCCCATGGTGATGCCGCTGGACGAGTATCGCGCCCACGTGAGTGCCTGCCAGTACAATCCCAAGGTCTTGGTCGACTGCACCAGCTGCGCCATGCAGGTGCCCAAGAACGAGCTGGCCGAACACAACTGCATCCTCGAGCTGCGGAATGTGTTGCAGACGGTGAGGAAGGAGCTAACAGAGGTCAAGGAGGTGCAGGTGGGTCAACAGATGCAAATCGATTCCCAGTGCCGGGAGGTGGAGCTGCTGCAGTTCTACGTAGCGGCCTTGCGCTCAACCAGTCCCGTGATGCGCGACGTTGGGGACCAGCTGGACCACTATGCGCTGTCCCACTGGTGCGCCAGCCTGCCACGGGGACGGGTGACCAACTGGGGCAGCGTCATCTCCACGCCAGACAACCAGATGCACCTGTTGGTCAGGGACAGCCTGCGCAAGAGCGGCTGTCCCATGCACCTGCTCAACACGATGGTGGAGCAGTGCCACGAGGAGCGCTGGCCCGTCGCCATGGCCAGCCTGCAGCTACGCCGCGCCAACCACCATCAAATGACGCAATTTGTGACTAGACTGATCAAGTCCCCCACAGCGGGCAAGCCCTGCCTGTGCATCTTTGCCGTCGACAACCGCCACATGCCGGAGAACCTGCGACCGAGGCTAGCCCTGACCATGATATTCGTTGACAGCGTGGAGGAGGCGCCGAACGTTATCTATATGGGCGAGCCCATCTAAGCTGACAGCAGACAACACAAACGCATTTTCCAAGTCAAAATTTAGTTCGGTCTCCGGAGTTGGCTTGGTCTTCCCACCTTTTGTTTTGGAGCCCACACCGCACAAAAACTACACTTAAATCACGAACACAAACGAAACTCAAGCACAAAAATAAACCTATTCTGGCTGGTCATTGTGTGGATTATAGCTGGATAAATCCCACAAAATGTGTGCCTGATTCGTACACACAAATAAACATCACCTTTTGATGAGAGGCATGCCTGGCATGGCGGCTGTGTGCCTGGCAGTGATCTGCAGCTGAAACTGTAACTGAACTCGCACAACTCACACAATTGAACTCTCGCTGAGTGCAGCCAAACTTACGGCCAAGTGCAGCGAGAGCAGAGAGTCACAGTTAACCCTTAATTGGCAACACAAACTGCCGCTTCCTGGGCGGCTGGGCGGCTGTGCTGCTGACTCAGTTGCCTCTCAGTTGCCGCAGTTGACACTCGTTCTTCCCGGCAATTACGCGGCAATTAGAAAAGCTCACTGCACACCCTGGCGTATGCGTAATGTTCAAGCGAAATTAAATAAACGCATAAGCCTGGATTGAGGTCGCGCATTGGCTGCTGGATCTGGATGGGTGTATGGGGGTGGGTGGGTGTCTGTGTGCCTGTGGCAGCATGGTGCGCCGCTGAATCAAGTAAAACTTGTAATGGAAATTCTGAAAGTTTTGGCTGTGCTTTGGCTCTCCTCTCAGTTGGTTCTCTCGGTTCGCGGCAGTTGGCGACACCATTTGGCAAACTTTTGCAAATTGTACAAAATTTAATTTGCCAACTGAGATAAATTTTAGTGGCAGTGCAATTTCAGCATACAATTGCCAAAGATATCAGATCAAATCGAAATTTATGGCTACTTTGTGGACTCAATTTGAGTTGGAGTCCAAAGATTTATTCCTGCTGTACGCAGCTGGCTTCAGCCTGGCTGCAGCCTGGCATTCGACAGCTCAACGGACTGTGCACCAAATTAGTGTCAAATCGAGTCGGACTCGGACTCTTTGTGAACTAATTAAGTGGCCGGGTAAACCACAAGAGCATGTACTGCCAAGTTGATTAGGCAAAGTCATTGTTACAAAGGACGCCGAGTGTTCGACTAACTAACCAACTAATTCTGCAGCTAATACAATGATAGATGCATGCACCTGGGAGCCAGTAGCCAGTAGACAGCAGCCTGTAGCCAGTAGCCAGTAGCCAGGTGACGGCTTGCCGCAAGGTTTGCTGCAAAAACCAAAGTCGCATGCAACAAAAGCCAAAACTTAATTAATATTTACATGAGCCAGCCTGGGTCCATTCTGTCTGCCTGTTTGGGCGGATGGGTGGGCTGTTGGTGTTGGCTGATGGCTGCCACTGCTGTTTGTTGGTCTTATCTTCAGGGGCTGTCATGTATGCATATGTGCAGGCGCCGGTTTCTTCCTGTAGGTAGCAGGGGGAGGAGTGCTGTGTGGTGACTGGATGGCTGGATGGCGCCTCGCTTGCATGGCTGCTAGAAATCAATTCGCATTGTTAACCCCTGATTGGATATTATTGATTCAATTTGCTGCCAACCGACCAAAACATGTTTTATGCATGCCCATGCCCATGCCGATGCTGGTGCACCTCCCCACAACCCAGCCTTGCCGCTGCATGTGTTGCATGTGTGCTGATAATGTCTTTCGGTATCGATAATGGAGAATGGAGCATGGAGAACATGCACGCTCTCGCACACCCGCAACAACCCCCGATACGCACTCGCACTCGCACCCACATACGGGGCTAAACTTGACTCTCCACATTGTAGTTTAATTTATGCATTTGTTGCACTTGAATGTGCAGACGTTACAGTGGGCTACAGTGGGCCACAGTGATTGTCTATGAGCATAATTTATCATTCGGCAATTTATAGTTTTAATTTAAGTTCCACACAAAGTTCTTCACAGAATCTTTTCCAATTTGGGCGCATCTTTGTGGCTGTCAGTCCCTTAATTTAAAGGCATATAAATGCTAACAAAAGTCTATTTAAACTGTCCACTGTAGCCGTGATCAGGGAAGGACTTGAAGCACATGTACCCCTACCTATCCCTGTACCTATACCTACACCTACACCAGTTGGCTCACAAAATGTTGGCGTGCCAACAAAGTTTTGATATTATTTGTAGTGGCAGGGCTACAACTGTTATTGCTGCTGTTGCTGCTGTTGCTGCTGTTGCTGCTGCTGTTGCTGTTGTTGCTATTATCATTGACAATGGCAATGATAACAAAGTACTCAGCAAGGCACACAGCGCAGCACGGTGCACGTTTGCTACTCAATATTGTATGCCATGCTGCATCCGCCTTGGAGTGGAGTTGACTTGTTTCTGCTGCCTGAAGTGCTTGGCATTTCCTGTTGCCTTTCATGTGCGCTGAATTGAGTGTAGTATTTGCAGATTATCATCTGAGATGCGGGAGCCTAGTGGAAATCAGAGCCGATAACCCAGCACTAATCAAACAATACGTAAATTACGCGGCAGCCGCCAGAGCGGAGGTCAGCACAATGGAAAATGCAGCAGCAGCAGCAGCAGCGAGCTGCTTCGGCATTGGCTAAAAAAGCTGGAAACAGAGCGCCGCAAAAGGAGCGGAGAAGCCATAGGAAAAAAAAGAACACAGAGCGGCAGTAAATTGGTAGCGATAAAATTGAAACACACTGGAGGCTGGACCCGGCTCGATTTGGATTAGTCCTCGGACCCAGAGGCGGCAGCAAGTCGGCGCGTTGAGTTGTGAAAACCAAACGGAAATGGCGGCCATAACTCGCCCGGCTCTGGCCCAAAGCATCGCTAGAGTCTGGCCCTGTCCCTGGCGCAGCTATTAGGTTTGTTTGTCTATTAGGAAGTTGTTGCTGCTGCTGTTGCTGTGGCCAATTGAATCGACACTGAGCTGTGATTCGCGTAGATTGGGAGTCGCGAGGGTGCCAGGGCGCAGCTTTTTCTGAGAGTTTTCGTTGCTAAGAGCGCTCTTAAAGGTATCACAGCAAGTTTGTTGATATTGCCATAATTTATATATGAAAATTAATTAAGAATCAAACAGATTAAACCCTCTGACAGCAGCGCACCAACTAACAAACTTCTGTTTGCCATTTTAACTCACAGACAATTTATTTCGCACACACAGGTAACTTGGAAGGCGCACAAATTATGCGAGACCGAACCGCTTAGCCACTCGTTGAGCCACCAGTCGACATACATATATATCACTTGAACTGTCCGAAAGCGACTAAGCGATTTAACCAATTTATGTACCTGAGGCCTGGAGCCAGCAGCCGCAGCCGCAGCCTCAGACACGGACACGGACACAGCGATGCCGATTCGAATTCGGTTTGCGGGTGAGAATGTAATAAAAATTTAATGGCATTTATTAAGTACACATTAATTTGATTAATGTTCACACGGAATGTGTTTGCTCTTGCTGGTATTTATTTTTATTCGAGTTGCAGAGTTGCGCTGCAAATCGAAGCAAATGTTCTGAGGCACATCAATTTCGATACATGAAATATTTATTTTGAATGTGCCTAACATGGCCTGGCATGGTAGCTATGGCAGCTTAGGCCACTTAAGGGGGAAATCTGCTTAATTGGGCCATAAGAAGTGGACAAAGGGGTACAACAGAGTCGAACGCAATGGGAAGGCGGTCAACGGGCAACGGACAACGGCCAACGGGCAGGCACTATTGTTCTGATTGGACTTGAACTGCCTGTCTGGCAATAGATCGGCTTTGAATGCAGCACGAAATTGATGTGGGGCCGGGCAGGCAGCAGGCAGCAGGCAAGGCAGCAGGCGAATGCCATAATGGCCACAGAACGCATTCGGGGCTAAATACGGTAATGGGTCTCGGAGAATCCCGGCAGTGGGGCCTTCCAGGGCCTTTGCAGAAATATGTTCGCACATTGTTCGTGGCCACAGAATGATGATTTTGCCATCGGTTTTTTCGTTGTTGTTTTGTTTTTGCCCCAAAAAGCATCTCGGGATTCCCTTTTTGTCTTTTGTGCATATATTTGCTGAGCACTTCAGTTTTTGGCAGCAATTTACGCTCAGTGCAATCAGCTTGTTGTTGTTTTTGAGCTCCGGCTGCTTGTTGCTAATGCGATTTAAGTAGGGGCATGCCACGCCCAAGCAGTTGCCCGGAGGAATCAATTGCCACTAGATGCTCCCAGTAGCATGGATTTTTTTGTATCCTTTCTTTTTTTGTCGTCTGCTTTTTATGCTCTTGCAATTTACACCAATTGCATCGGGCGCAAAAGAATGGAGAAAACTTTCATTTAATGCCCGCACTTCTGGGTGTCGTTGCCAGCATGACATCAGCAGAGAGCAGCAGCAGCAGAGAGCAGCAGCAGCAGCAAGTGCTCTTGGATTTCGACTAAATGCTGATCCCAAAGGAGGTGTCGATGGCTGCATAGTAGGAGGAGCAGCAGCAGGCAGGCAGGCGAAGGATTGTTCAAAGGCAAAGCGATTTGCTTACACTCATGAGCTGGCCTGGCTGGCTTGGCTTGGATGCTCAAAATGTTCTCTGGAAAGCGGTCCAAACTAAGCTTAAGATGTGCAGCAAACTAGCTGATTAGAAAGCAGAATATTTGCAATAGCATTTGCTCATTAGAGATTAAATGTAGTGCCCACGAGGTGCTATTCCTGGAGCATCAAACCCGTGTTTAATTCAAAGAATTCAAGAACGAAACTTCAACGTGTGCTACAACCCATTAAAGCCCTCAAAATGTTACCAAATTGCTGATTTTCCTGCTCCGCTTTAGCCATTCAATTATTCGTAGGTTTTAAAATCTGTGTTCTCTGTTTTTATTTTAACCATTTTCTGGGCTTTTCCTCTGCTGGCTGCTGTCCAAAAGGCGAGCTCAAAGCGTCTGTGTTTGCATTTAAAGAATACATGGAGATAAACTTATGAATGACCCACTTTGGCATAAAGTTTTAAAATACGTTTTAATGCGCTTTGAAAAGGATCTGCAAAGGACACAGACGCAGACGCAGACGCACATATACTTTCATTTATATAAACAGACACATGAGTATATGTACATATGTGTATATATAGACGAGCCGGAAACAGTTGGCGATGCCGTTGAGTGATGCGCCGTTTGTCAACTTTGCAGGTCAGCATAGTCGTCGTGCTGGGCATCATCATGGCCACCCTTTTTTTTTTTTTCTTCTTTTTGCCCCACTCGACCCACTCCGCTCTTGGCTCAGTGCTGGTGAATAATGATGCCGGGGCGCGCAGCCGAATTGTTGCCAGTTTCGGATTAAACTGTTGGCCAGGCTTCAGCAGCAGCCAGAGAGTTTGCTTTAACGCAATTCCCGCCCAACCACTTGAAGATTGAAGCTCGGGAACAATACCATACCCATATTAGTTTATTTTATTCTTTTTTGCTCTCTTTGCTTGTTGTTGATTTTATTCATGGCGAAAACTGCTTGCCAGGGACTTTTTGTGCTGCTGCTGCTGCTGCTGCTGCTGCTGTGGTTGTTCGTGGTTCAGTTCGGTGCGGTGTGGTGTGGTGTCGGTTTCTCTGGTCAGACGGTCCGAAGGCTTGGTTTTAAGTTTCCGAGTTATATTTATCTAAATGATGCCAGCAGGCAACTCTGCGTATGTGGAATATTTTTATTGTGGCAAGCAGTCGGTTGTTGCCAGCTTTCAGTTTGCTGGTTAGCTGCTTCTGACATTCGCTTAGAGTGGTCGCAGGAACGGGGCACACAGCACTGTTCTGTGTGTGTGTCTACCAGATAAGCCAATTTATGCAGTTGTTCTTTATGGAATATGCGTGTTAATTTGCTTGTCGGCTCATCCGTACTGCTAGCAGTTGTAGGAGTTTAGTTTGGGCTTATGGCCATGGATATCTATCGGAGTGGGGTCTGTTCTCTTCCCGGTAGTTGTTGTTACTGTGTCTGTTTCTGTTGTGGCAATTGTGGCTGCCGGGCACTTGTTTAACACACATTTTATCTTGTGAATATTATTGCTATTGCTTCATTTTAATTACTAGCTGACACCATAATATATTTTCTTAAGCTCGAAATTAACTAATTCCCATTACAATTTTTTTAGTAAATTCATTTCAAATTCGTTTTAAAATTCAAAGTAAATCAACGATTTATTTTATTTTAAATTAAAATTAAATTAACTAAAATTCCTTTGAATTTCCTCATTGGACATCGATGCATAAACTGCCGAAAGGAGGCACAGCAGAATGAACCCTCAGCAGTTCGCCTTCCAGTGGGCAGCAGTTCATTCTCTCTGGCAACGAACGAATTCGAATTTCGAAACACCGAACGCCGAACGCCCGACGAATGCCGAAACGAAGCGCAGAACCTTCGGGCCACATGAAAGCCTTTTCCACCAATGAAGTCGGCCGCCAGCTCACTCGTGCATCGGGTTTCCAAGTGAACGGACGCACTACGAGAGCCGGAACAACGCGGAACAAAACTATTTGCCGTGCGTTTTGCGATATTGCGATCCGCGCGAAACTCTCCCACGCTTTCTGCCCCCACACGAAATGTGGTTCGGTGCGCTGCTGCCGGTGCCGCTGTCGTTGTCGTTGTCGCTTGTCGTTCCTCCCGTCGCTGTCATTTGCCGGCTTTTGGCAGCCTTCGCCAAAAAGTTCTGAGCGAGTGAAAGTTTTCTGTGTGCATCTGTCGTGTGGCAACTTCGGTTACGCCGTTACTTTTGCATTTGCGTGCTTAATACGATGTAATTACCAAATTGCTTGTTATGCTGCAACACTACTTCCACCCTGGCTGCAAACATTTAGTCCACCTCTCTCTGACCGCTCTCTGATATTTGTATGCGACATTTGTTGGTGCTACGAGTAGGGGGGCCATAGATCCATAGAAGATCGGACTTCATTTTAATTGCAAATCTTTGAGGCAATCTCCATGTTCAAGTGAATAAAATTGCGACAGTCAAGAAGTGTAAATATGGTGGTACGTCTGATAATTTTTCAGATTTTTAAAACAAATTCTTACCCAAATACGATCACTTAAATCAGCGATGCCCAGGCCCATTGTCCACGGAGCGCATTTGTTTTTGTAATTGCCCACAGCATAGGCAAACAATTCTTGTACACAGTTTGTGCTGTGTACCGAAAGCCCAACGCATGCAAACATCTTTGTGTGTATGCGATCCGTCCAGCAAAAACCGGTTTTGTCGCTTATCTGATTCGCTCGCAAGCAAAACTTACGGTAATTCTTTTTGCCTCCCACGATTTCAATGTGTTTTTGTTGATGTCTTATCTTCGAGCATTGAAGTTTTGGTGAGTGCCCAGCCGTCTGCTGACTTTGGGCATCGCTGACTTAAATGAAGCGCATAAATATTTTGTAATACACCAAGTTTAAGTGAGGATCTGTCTGCTGTTTGTGGCTTTTATTTGCTTTGAGTGCAGCTTTGTATGAGATCTTAAGAGGGAAGTGAACATGCCGAAAGCATGTGAATTGATAAAGACATAGATAAACTATAATTTAAATATAAAGATGTCAAAAATAAAGGTTAAAATGAAGGAATCCCGGAGGAGACAGCTCGGTTAAGCAAAGTGCAATTTTTAGGCTCTGTAAATATTTGTTAAATTATTTTGCCCATAACAAAAGATTTTTCAATATTGAAATACTATTGTTAGATCATTGCATATTTAGACCAACATTTGGTAGTGCATAATAATACGTGTAAAGTGGTTTAGTGTTTTAAATTTAAATTATTTATTAATTATTTTATTTTTATTATTTTTGTATTTAAATTATTTAATTTAAAATCAAAATTGTTGGCTAAATTGAAAAGGTTTCAACTGCAGTTTGCAGTGACTGAAATTCCGACCAAATAATGATACTCGGATAATAAAAACTATTTGCTTTGGCACTCGAAAATTCCTTGCATTGGCCACAACAACAGCAACAGCAATTCAACCATAATTTATTGGGTTTTACGCTCGAAATAAATTGTGTACAGCTGTAATACCCTAATTTGTCTGCAATTGTGCAAAAAACCGCAAAAATCTCAACACCAAATCCTTTCACTGGAATGAAACAAACTAAATGGCCATAAAAACCGCTTTCGGGCAGGAGCAGCAGCAGTATGAAAGAGGCGAGCAGGCAGCAAGTGGCAGGGAATGCTGAGACACAGACGAAGGGCTCTGGCTTTGGCTTTGGCTGTGGCTCTGGCCGCGGTGTAACCAGCAAAATAATTTGTTGCAATAAATATTTGAAAATCCAGTTAAGCGAAACATTTTCGTCACGAAGAGGCCAACTGGCCACAGAGTCTAAGAACTGCACAAAAAATGCACTCCCTGCTGGGTCGTGGATGGGGCTAGGGGCAGGATAGGGGCAGGCTAGGGGCTGGGGTGTGGGTAAGGGTGATGGCAGGGCACATGGGTATGGCCCAGGTCCTGGCCTGAGGCGCTCGGTTGGTTGATTCGCCTGCCATAGGAATCTGGCCACAGTGCAGGGTATCGCTTGGCTACTTGGCTTACAGAAGAACAGACGCCACTTGGTTTTACTTTTATGGGACTAGCACCCAATATTCTATTTTGCGGTGAAGCCATAAATATTCAATAATATTTAAAATTATGCAAATATAATATTTAATGTGTTATATAATATAAATTATATTTAATTATATTCTATATTATATTTTATAATATAAATTATATTTAATTATATTTTATATATTTTATATTTATATTTTATTTCTTTCTATTTTAAACTTTTATATTTTCTGCCTTGTAATCTTTTTGCTTCGTACGATACTTCAGTGGTTGACATTCTTGTTAGGCACTGGCAGCACGGGGTATAGCCAAGTCTTCTTTGGCATATTTCAGGCTCCATTCTTCGTTCCTTGGCTGCCTTGTTTTTTGTGGCATTTTCATGCAGTCGCCTCTTTTTGCATGCCCCGCATGCCATCGGCAATGTTATGCCTTAGTGTTGGTGTTGTTGCTCGAGCTGCTGCTGCTGTTGCTGTTGCACGCCGTGTTGCATATTGCTGGTTGCCGTTCGGGGTTCCCTGCCAGTGCCAGTGCCAGTGCCACTGTGCCTGCTTCGCCTTTTGTGTCTCTATACCGGACGCTTTAATATTAAAAGCGTTTAAAATTTTTGTACGTTTCGTCGCCATTGTTCCATGTCCTGGCACCGAGCGCAGTGCCGCCCACTCTCGGATATCCACAATCCCTTCGGCCAGGGGTTGGGGAGCGGGCACCACTGTTGCTGCTGTTGCAACGCTATGGGGAGCAACACTAACAAGCTTTGTTATGTTTCGCTACCGTCCTGCCGTCCTGCCGTCCTGCTGTTGCTTTTGCCTTTGAGTTTGCTCAACGTTGTGCCAACTGTGCGAGAAAGTCGCCCGCAGCGTCGGAAGCGGAAACGGAAGTGTTGCCATTGCCATTTTGCTGGCATCGCCATTGCATTTTTGGTGCGCCCCCTGCGCCGCCTGCGCCGCTCGGGCTCCTCTGTTTTGTTTGTCTTATACTCGCAGCTGTTGTTCCTGTTGCTGCCGATAATATTCCTTGCTGGCTTTCCGCCTGTAAAATGCTGTCATGTTCTGTGCACAGTCCGCTTTTGGGCCAACCTTCAGCGCTGCGCTACGCTGGCAGGGGCTGGGCGATGAGTTTGCCTTCTGCACAAAACTTTCTGACAGGTGGTTTGCGGGCTACGTGTTTGCTGTTTACTTTGTGTAATCATTTCATTTGTCAGACTTGATTTGCTGGCAAGCACAGCGTTGACAGCCCGACATTGCAAATTGAGGCCGCAACGAGAATCAAGCATTGCCCCAAGACAACCACGCAGCTGGGATGGGGCACTGCGATGCAGAAAATAATTGTACAAGTTTTGTACATATATTTATAATATATATGTATATTTATATATATATTTATATTTGCTGGGGCTTTTATTTAATTCAAATGTAATTCGATTAAACATTTTATCCTTCCTCCCAAATTAACTTTCTGCCTTCTATTTAATTTCAAAGAATTTCTGCCCCGCAACACAATAACATTTCAACTACATATTCCTGTCTTTGTGCCGTTTGTCATGCGAGCGGTGTACCCTTTGACATTTGAACTTTTAATGTTAATTGAAATCCCACAGACATGCCCTGCCTTAAACTACAACAAAGTCCAGCCATAAGGCAGTTGAAAACTTTGCCAATCTGCCCCGCCCAGCGGACGGCACAACCTAAAGACTTTTGTTAAATTAATGTTGAGACAAAATTCAATTTCCGGCGACAAATCAAATTACTGTCTGATGGCTGTCTGCAGATATTCCATCCGACTTTGGAGTCGCAAACGCTTCAAATTAACGCCCTCACAAAATGAACTGCCACAGTGGCTGTTGGGACCGTGGGGACGGGCCGCGAGCCAAGCGGAAAAATTCACAGCAACGCACAAACAAATGTCGGCATAAAGTCAAAATCAGAAGTCACAAGCCAAAAAGCTAAAGTCACTGCCGAACTATGAACGCGACGTGAAGCTCGTCTAAACAGGAAGAACAGCAGGAGCAGCAACAACTTTGACGCTTGCCACGCATCCGCATCCGGATTGGGTCTTTGCTCTGGGGCTGGAGCTGGGACTGGGGCTGGGGCTGGGACTGGCGGGCTTGCCATGTTAAGTGCTGGCAAACCCGCACGTCATCAACGTAGCCACCGTCGAGCTCTGGCCCCAGAGCATCAGCCTTACACTCATCCTCATCATCATCCCCCATCATCATCCTCTCATCATCATCCTCCTCATCATCATCCTCCTCCTCATCATCATCCTCATCCTCATCATCATCATTATCCCCGTCCTAGTCGGGACGCTCCATTTCAATGCTGTCGACGATGTCGGTGTTGATTGCAGCCTGCTTGTTGGTATTTTTTGTTGCTGTTGCTGCTGCTGCTGCTGTTGTTGTTGTTGTTGATTACGCGCCGTTTAAGTGATTAAAGGTGAAAATGTTAGCAGCCAGTGTGCGCCGTTGCCAGCCGTTGCCAGCCCTTTGCCTGCCCTTGCCCCCTAATCCACTCATCCAGTCATCCGCCCCAGTGGTGGCGGTGGCGCTGGCGTTGCTCGAACATTTTGGCAACTCAATGTGAGTGTTGAAAATTTGTGCCCTTGCCCATTGCAGAAGAAGAACTAAGGCAAAGGATTGCGAGAGCCATGCCCGAGCCACACAGGCCAGCACGTCCCAGTCCACGCCCCCGCAACCGCCTCCGCCAATGTCTACGCCCACAGGGCAGTGCCAGTGGCAGTCGCAGTGGCAGTGTCCGGCACCTGGCCACGCTGCTGATTATAAATGCCGCAGTTACCATGCTGATGACAGCCACGCCCGCTCTCGCCGAGATTCCCTCAAAGGGTAAGTGCTTTGATAATTTAATGAGCCGCTTTTAATGGGCTTCTTATTTGATTGACTGATTGATTGATTGGTGGAGGTGATTGATTTGCGCTGGAAGGCAAAAGATTATGTCAAACGAAATCTTTTCTTTTGTTAGGGAAGCCCAACAAAGGGTAAAGGTCTCAATTTTGTCTAAATAATAATTAAAACTTTGACATTTATATAGGAAAACTATGAAAACTAGGGAAGAAAATTTACATAAAATTACGGGCATATTTGGAGAAACTTTCAAGGAAGTTGCAGAACTTTTAGCATGCATGCAACTTGCAGCTAAATAATTTACATGCAGAATTTTCCATATTCGAATATATTTGAGTGCCTCAATTATTAGTTGCTGCATCTGCATACGGTGTGCATATGGTGACTATTTCTTTCTCCTATGCCAGGCACGTGGAGTGCACTCAACACTTTGAAATCTATTTCCTTTATTCTCGTATTCGCCAAGCAATTTCATTCAATAAATATCAAGATATATTTTTGCTGCATTCGGAGAAGTGTGTGTTTACTTTGGCCATTAAAAGCAATTTCGAGAGAGGGAGAATTATTGCTTTTGCTGTTTGCGAAGCCTATTTCTGAGCTGTATATGCTTGGGCCGCTTGCCTGCGACATTGCGAGGGAATGGAGGGGCAATTGTGCATATTAGAAAAATTTATGAAAAACAATTTTCCATTTTGCTGTGTATTAAAGGCGGTAGGAAAAGGTGGAGCAGCAGAAGGGGAGCAGCCTATTTGCATATTTGTTAAATTTATCTTTGGCTAAGCAAACACAAAGCAGGCAAGGCAGGAGCAGAGCAGGCAGGAGCAGGAGCAGGCAGGAGTAGAGCAGACAAGAGCAGGAGCAGGAGCAGAGCAGGCAGGAGCAGGCTGGAGCAGAGCATCCTCGAGGATATTTTGTGACATAATCAAATATGCTTTAAGCGAAAGCCAACAACTCAACCCTTTTGAAGTCGCTGCCAACAAAAATGAATGAACTGCAGATAAAAGATGTTGGCCCCTGCCATCTCATGGTTGTTCAGTTATTTCTCTTACAGTCTCTCTCTCTCTCTCTCTCTGTCTCTCTGTCTCTCCCTCCGTCCTACTGCTTGCCAGAAGGACAATTTTCTTATTTCTTTCGTCTATTTTATGGGCAAGGAAATGCAAATGCTTACAAGACGTTTAACATGTCACCTGCGGGCAAAAGTTGCTCTCTGCAAAATGCTCTCCACACTTATCTGACAGTTGTGCATCTCTGGCCCGGCGCTCCTTGCCCGGGCATATGTATATGTATAAAATATACATTTGTTTGCCTTACCATGTTTGTCACTTATCGTTTGGTCCAATGTTTTGCAGCTGAGTGCCATTCCCACAGCGACTGCTCCAGCGGCTTCCTCCTTGAATCTGGGTAGCTGCCACTGAGGCGGAGGCGAAGGCGAAGGCTGGCACTGGCACTGAGGCGAAGGCTGGCACTGATGCTGCTGTTGCTGTAGATAAATGTTTTTGTATGTCTGCTAGGATATATTATGATTTTATGCATGGTATGGCAAGAAATTACTACTTGCCCGCCCGATGCTGCGAGTATCAAAACTGTACATAGTCTGCGTAGTTGCCATATAATATTTTATGGCTGGACTGTTAGGTGTTCTGCTCCATCAATGCCTCGACAAATATGCATGCACCTAAATGCTTCACATGTGTATTTAATGTGTGCCAAAGGTTTCATACAAATTTTAATTATGCATATGGGAAAATGCGAAATTAAGTCAAATATTTTTTCCCTTTGCTTCTTATTACTGGATTTTCTAAGAGAGAGATCTGTGGCACGTTGCTGTGTGCAGCATTGATATTTAATCACTACCTTTGTTTGCCATTTCTGCATAAACACAATTTTTGCGCATCCCTTACAGTCCGTACCGCTTTTATTTTCGCGCTCCTTTAGCAGTGGGTGGCACTCCCGCAGCAGTACATTTTTTACTTTTTATGGCATACTATTTTGCTCTTATTTCCGTTTGTCGCTTTCCGCCATTTGCACCATTTTATGGCACTGCTTCCGTCAGAGATTTTTGTTGTGGCATTTCCTTGGTTTTCCAGCGGCTGCTTCGCATTTTAAAGTGTTATAATTTTTGCTCGAAAGTGTCCTTGAGCTGCTCCAGCGAAAGAGCTGCACACGGGGGTCCGCTCGCCAGTCGTTCGCCACTGCCAGCCCGGCACTTCTTTGGCGCTGGAATTCCTAGTACGAGTCTTATGAGCTCGCGTGTGCGGCACATGCATTTCTCCATATTAGCTGTGGAGCTGTGTGCCGGCCGAAACTTATTAAAATAGTTCAACGTCGTTGCTGGTGCAACACTGGCATACCGAGCTCCTTCTGCTGCTTCTCCTCCTACTCCTGCTGCTCCTGCTCCTGCTTCTCCTTTTCCTCCCTGGTGGGGTTCGTTCCGTGCGGGCAATGCGATTTATGTTTCAAGTTTGAAATTCGCGAAATAGTTTCGCGTGCTGCAAATTGTTAACGAAACTAATCAGCATAAAAATGCAGCGCAAGTGTGCCGTGCGCCCCAGTGTGGGGCCAAAAGTGAAAGTGTTCTGCGTGGGACCCTCCTAATAGGATTATTTATGGCGGCAGGGGGAAAGTGGCAAATTCCGCGCGTGACTCGATGAAAGTGCTGTGCAGCCAGCAGCCAAATGAAGTGCAAGGCTTCTGCCGCTCTGAATGAGCTTTGCCTCAGACGTAAACTAACACATAATAATTGTATTTTTTTGTGTGTTTTTTTATTGTTAGCTCAAAATTTTGTGTTGCAAAAGTATGTAAAAAAAAACAACAGCCAAATGTTGGTTAAGTTGTATTGTGGTTTATCGCGTAGTCCCTTTGTGAGCGGCTCCTGCAGGCCTGCTCCTACCCCTGCCCAGGCCCAGACACAGCAGCAAGCTCATAGCCATAGCCATAGTCGGGCGGATCTGCGCCTGCCCTGCCGAGCAAAGCAGCTCGAGGCACTCAGCGACAACATCTTCGATGTGCTGGTGATAGGCGGCGGGGCCACGGGCTGTGGCTGTGCCCTGGATGCGGCCTCGCGTGGCCTCAAGACCGCCCTGCTGGAGGTGTCCGACTTTGGCAGCGGCTCCAGCTCAAAGTCGAGCAAGCTGCTCCACGGCGGCCTCCGCACGCTGCAGTCGGCGGTCAGGAACCTCGATACCAAGCAGCTGCTCGTCCTGTACGACGCCCTGCAGGAGCGGGCTCTGTTCCTGAAGACAGCCCCCCATCTGGTGAAGCCCGTGGCGATGGTCATGCCAGTGGAGGAGTATCGGGAGCTGCCCAGGCTGTGGCTGCTGCTGAAGCTGTACGATCTGCTGGCTGCTGGCTCACGGCTGAAGGCCTCGCACTTTCTCAGCCGCAAGCAAACACATTTCGCCTGTCCCATGCTCCGGACGGACCGGCTGAAGGGCTCGCTGGTCAGCTACGAGCTGCAGATGGACGATGCCAGGCTCTGCCTCGCCCTGGCCCTGACAGCGGCCCGCCAGGGCGCCAACGTGGCCAACTATGTCCAGGTGCAGCAGCTGTCGCCGCCGGACCTGTCCGGCATACGCCTGGTCATCGCCAAGGACCTGCTCACCCAGCGCCAGCTCGCCCTGAAGGCCGCCTGTGTGATCAATGCGACGGGCGCCTACGTGGACTACGTGCGGCTGATGGACGCGAAGCAGTCGCTGGCGATAGCTCGGCCCACAGCCGGAACGCACATAGTTCTGCCGGGCTACTTCGCCAGGAGCTGTGCGGTGCACGGGCTGCGGCCGGGCGAGGTATTCGCCATGCCCTGGCAGGGGCACACGCTGGTGGGCTGCAGCGCGGGCTGCTTGGGCCTGGAGCCGCTGGACACGGAGGTGGATGCGCTGCTGGACAAGTTCAGGCAGCAGATCAGGCCGGATGTGGTGCTGAGCAGGCAGCACGTGCTGAGTGCCTGGAAGGGCCTGTGGACCAGTGTGGCCGGCCGTGGGCCCAGTAGTCGCGTGTCCGGGCGTCCGCTGCTGCTGGCCAGCGAGCGGAGGCTGCTCACCATTGCCAGCGGGGACTGGACCAACTACCGCGCCATGGCCGAGGACACCATCGACGGGGCCATCAAGAGCCTGCGTCTGCAGCCGCAGTCCGAGTGCTGCACCTACAAGCTGCCCCTGGAGGGGGCGCTGCACTGGACCAAGCAGCTGCCGCACGAGCTCATGCGCAGCTTCGACCTGCCCGCCGATGTGGCCAGCCACCTGTCCGCGTCCTACGGCTCCCATGCCTTCACGCTGCTCAGCGCCTTCGACGGCTGCCACGAGCGACTGCACGCCCATCTGCCCCACATCGAGGCGGAGGTGCACTACGCGGTGCTCTTCGAGTACGCTCTGACCGCCGCCGATGTGCTGGCGCGCAGGACGCGCGTCGCCTGCGTGGATGTGGCCGCCGCCATGCAGATGCTGCCGCGCGTGGTGGAGATCATGGCCAGCCGGCTGAACTGGAGCCCAGCGGTGCGGCAAGACCAGCTGGCTCGCACGGCCCGGTTCCTGCGGCAGGAGATGGGCATGGGCACAGTCACGCTCGCCGATTCCATGAGCATGGCGCAGGCGGAAATGGACAAGAGAATGGCCGCCAGGCAGCCCTAATGGTGGCAAGGTAGCTCAATCTTTCAGTGTACGCTCAGAACTGCATTGCAAATGTGTGAAATATATTCTGAAATCGTGGGCTGCTTTAATTTCAATGTAATTGGAACACACTTTGAATATTCGATGCCATAAAAAGCTCATTTGCGCAGCTAACGAGCGGCCGTTAGCAGAAATATGGCGCACATATTCCCACACTCTACAAGCCAGCCACCGCTCCACTCTCCGCTCCAGCCTCGTCTCCACCCTCCTTGCCAGCCTCCTCTCGAAGCCGCCCCCTCAATCAGCCAATAAATAAAGTAATGTATGCGCACGATAAGCATATTCAAAGCAGCGACACAGCAACGCGAAATGATTCCGCAGCAGCACCCATAACAATAATTCAAAGTAGGCCAGCAACCCCCACACCCCTCCAGCAAAATATGGCTAATTTATTAAAAACAAACGACAACAAACGACAGCAGCAGCAGCAGCGCCAACTGAGGCTGGGGCAAACAAATTGCCAAAGTAACGCCAACCAAAAAGGAGCAGAGAAATCGAACACCGAAAATTCCCCAACGACTGCCAGGGAATCGAAGCCCCCCCCTGCAAGTATCCGAAGAGTTTCTACGCTCCAGTTTGAGGCCCAATGTTTTTGTATTTTACAATTCGTTTGAGCACATTACACAGCTGCAGTTAATGGAATGGGATGGCTTTGGGTGTGCTGCAAGTGTGGCGAGGATTACAGGAGATTGTGCCGTGTGGGTGTGGAGTGTTGCTGCAGTCAGTGGCTGGCCTCCGCTTAGTATCGATAGCCACGATGCTGGCCGTGGTTCTGATTGTAGCGTGACGGCGAGCGTGAGCGGTTGCGGTAGCGAGAATCGAAATTGTTGCGGTTGTGCGAATGGGAACGGGACGGCGAACGGGTGTGGGAGCGGACGCCACCGCGCACGGGCGAGTAGCGGCGGCGCCAGGTGGCACGCACCTTGTTCGGGCGAAAGGCCGACACCACGATCCTTCGGCTGTCGATCTGGCCCCCGTTCATGTTCTTGATGGCGCGTGCGCAGTCCTGGGCGTTGGCGAACTCCACGAAGGCAAATCCGCGGCCCGTGCTTTCCCCGAAGAGCTCGACCGGAAAGTCGACGGCTGTCAGCGGGCCAAAGTTGCCGAAGATCTCGGTCACGTGCTCCTTTGTCACCTGGCGGGTCAGCCCCTTGATGTGCAGCCGCACCTGCGAGATTGGCGGCGCCCCCGGCCTGAAGATTCTCTCACGACCGACTTGGGAGCTCGGCGAGGCCACGCCACCGCGTTTGTTTCGCGGATTGGGGCTGCCCGACTTGGAGCGCGACTTGGAGCGCGATTGGGAGCGCGAACGGGTGCGAGAACGGGTGCGAGAACGGGTGCGGATGCTGCGCTGCATCAACTTGGCAGCTGGCAGCTGATTGGTGCCAGCATTGGCAGTGGAATTGGCCACTGGAAGCTTCGAAATGGCAGCAGCATCGGTGGCTGGCTTGCAGTTGGCAATGGGCAGCATTGCTGCCATCCCCTCAGCTTTGGAATTGGTCGTCTGACACTTTGTGTCGATGGGCTTGGCAGCTGAGCTGCACTCGGCAAGCGGTAGCTTCGGATGGGTGCCAGAGTCGGCTGGCTTGACGTCGGAACTGCAGCTGGCCAGCGAGCGTTTCATTTCTGCCTCGAACGGCTTGGCCGAGTCCCTGGCGACCTTCACAGCGTCTTTTGGCTTCGAGCCGAGAGCAAAACTGACTGGTTTCGGATTGGAACTGGAGCTCTTCGGCTTGGAGTTGGCACTGGAACCAGCCGAGTCCACTTTGGAGCTGGAACCAGCATTTTCTGTCTTGGCAGCATGACTTGCTGTCTTGTCAATGGCACCGGAACCGGAGCCGGAGCGGGAGCTGGAGCTGGTTCCTGCGGCGCTGGCCGTCTTCGATTTGTGGCTGGACTTCCTGGGCGGCGGACTCGTCTGGCAGGCCACATTCTTGAAGCGACTGTTGCGCTTCTTGCGGCGCGAATTGTCCTCCGGCTCAGAATCGGCAAGGGGTTCAGCATCTTCGCCCGGAGCTGGCACTGGCACAGGCACTGCGACTGGGCGACGGCGCATGCTGCTCTTGCCGGCCCTGGCACGCTCTGAGCAGCGGCGGTGACGGTTCGATGGCTTCTCGTAGCGCCTACGCCGATGCAAGCGGCGGCGGCAGCAGCGATGGTCGAACGAGTCGTCGTCGTTGCTGCTGGACGAGTCGTCGGAGCTGGAGGTGCTCGAGAGGTCCGACGCGTTGTAGCCCATGCTTATCGAGGACGAGGACGCAGAGGGCGACCGCAATGGCGACGACGTTTTGAATTTTGTTTGCTTGCTGCCGCCGCCTGACATGTGCAACAATGACTCGGCGTTCGAGTTATTTTCTGCGGCGTCGCCGGGCGGCACGGCGGCCTCCTGGCCGCTGCTCTTGACTTCAACTGGATCGAGCATCTCGCGTTTTCAATTAATCACAAAATTTTGAATAGGCAAAAACTTTTTTTTCGCTTTTGGAAATTAATTTTTGATTGGAGCTCCGGACTTGTTCCTTACACTTTGACTTCTGCGACGGAATGAAAGGAATTCGACGCGATAACTATTGGCCTGTCACAAAAGGCAAAGGCAAGGGCTGCTGCGAGTGCAACGAAGTGCTGGAAATTTCCCCAAAAGAGTGTTGGATAAGATTTTGTGTCAACACTTAAGTGTGTTGTAAATGGGAAATTTTATTGAAGTTTAACCATTTAATCTATTGAAATTAATGCAGATAATTTCGCCAGTATTCTCGTGTAGAATTCTGGCCACGAACCTGCTCCACAAGGAGCGCTTGCTGGACTCCGCGATGGCCGAGTCTCGCCAGAACAGGACTCAGCCGGAATTCACCAGCATGCCCCTGGAGCGGATATTCTTCCTCAATTTGATGAGGCTTTCAATTGTCCCACGGCACGAGCCACAGCGAGATGCCAGCTCTGGTGACAGGGCAAATCCCACGTCGTTAAATACCCCCCTTTGAAGGGCTTTCAAATAACATAACGAAAAACTGGCAAATAGTTTAGCTGCATTTAATTTATTCACGAATGCCGCATACTATTCCACACCACTGGCACGCATGCAATTAATCGAAGGCAGTAGATCTTGCGGGACATGCGGCAGCAGCTCGTCAGCACATGAATTTGTTGCGCCACACCGAACGGGCCAGATCGCGCTTGCCCGTGGTCCAGGTAATGGGCAGCAGAGCCGCTTTGGCTGAGGATCGAGAGCTGGCAGCTACCGTGGTGATGCCGCTCGTCACAGGCAGCGGCAGGAACTCAAACGCTGACTCTGCAACAGGCACAGACTCCTTCGCTGTGGCAGCTCTCTGGCTCTGGCTCTGGCTCTTGGCCAGCGACTTGCACTTGTGCGTGAAATTCACAGCGAACTGGTACTTCTCCGCTTTCGGTGGCTTGAGTCCCGCATCCATGGCCAGTCGCTTGCAGAAGCTTCTGTTCGGGATCTTCGAGTCGCGTGTGGGAAACGAGCCGGCGCTCATCGCGGCCCCCTTGGCCTTGGTGCTCGTGTGGCTCTGTTGCTTGGCCTTCACCACAGAGCCCAGACCCATCTGGCGCACCAGAAAGTGCTGGGCCAAGACCAGCTCCTTCGTCTGATCCTTCTTCGCCCACTTGTGGAGCTCGGACATGATGGCCAGGATGCGTGGCAGCATCAGCAGCGCAGCCGTCGCATCCACGAAGGCCACGCGCAGCCGTCGCGCAATGACGTCCACCAGGGTGCAGGCGTACTCGTGCCGGGCCGCATAGTGGACCTCTGCCTCGATGTACGGAAAGTGGCAGTGCAGCCGCCGCTTGGACTGCGGCGTGGCCTCCGCGAGCAGCGTGTGGCCATTGCAGCCATAGGAGTCGGCAATGTGCTGCGCCACGTCCATGGGCACACCGTAGGCCTGGCAAAGGTTCAGCGGCAGCATGCAGTCCCAGCCCTCGGCGCCGTCCAGCATCAGATCCTTGGTGCAGCTGGGCGGCAGTTCGCAGTTGAGGTCGCACACCGCGATGGCGGTGTCCACCGCATCGGCGGCCATCACGCGGTACGTGCTCCAGCGCCCGCCGCCCAACGTGATCAGACGGCACTCGCTGACCTCCAGAAGATAGTTGCGCACCGGCAGCGGCTCCTTTTCGGCCACTGCTGCACCTGCACTCGGACTGGCCGGACTGGCCTCCGTGGGACAGACCACAGCCGGCCGCATGCCTGTCCAGGCGCTGAGCACATGCTGCGGGCCCAGCTGAACGCAGTCGTCCATGTGATCGCGCGCCGAGTCCAGCAGCAGCTCCACATCGTACTCCTGCGGCGTGGGGCTCTGCTTGATGTCGTCGACAGGGCCAGTGGAGGTGCCCAGCAGCACGTGGTTCTCGAAGGGCACCATCACCAGCGTCGGATGGCACTTGGAGGCGGCGGGACTCAGCAGGCCGTACTGCGGCGAGCCGAAGTAGCTGGGCAGGGCCAGGGTGGTGCCCAGCGTGGGCACGGAAATCGGCACCGTTCTGCTGTCGTCCAGCTGGCGCACGGTGTCCGTGTGGGCGCCTGTCGCATTGATCACCGACCTCGCCTCGATGTAGAACTTCTCGTCGGTGAGCACATCGCGCACTCCGGCACACCGGCAGCAGCCCTCCTTGCGTATCAGCTCGACCAGCTCCATGTGGTTGGCCACATTCGCGCCCAGATTGACGGCTGACATGACGAGCGCCAGGCACATGCGGGCATCGTCCACCTGGCCATCGTAGTAGACCAGTCCGCCGCGCAGCCCCTTGGCCTGCAGCAGGGGAAACTCGTCGAGGGTCTCCTGCTTGGACAGAAAGTGGGAGCTGCCCACGTTCGATGCCCCAGCCAACCAGTCGTACGCCTGAGGGCAGGGCAAACTCCCAGTGAATCAGCAGAAGACAGAACCAAAGTCCGACCTTACCTTGAAGCCCAGCCAGTAGAAGGGCAAGCGCAGGACACTGTAGATGGGCATGAGCATCGGCTGGACTCGGTTCAGATGGGGGGCGATCCTCAGCATGGTGGCCCGCTCGCTCATCACCTGCTGCATGATGTGCAGCTGCTCGAGGTTCCTGTCCCGGATGGCATCGTTGATGTAGGAGCCGCTGCCGTCTATGAGTTTGCTCGACTTTGAGCTGGCCCCGCTGGCAAAGTCGTCGGCGTCTATGAGGGCGGTCTTGAGGCCGCGCGATGCCGCATCCAGCGCACAGCCACAGCCGGCAGAGCCGCCGCCAATCACCAGGACATCGTACTCCTCCCGCTTCATGGCGCACAGGTGCTCCTGCCGCGTGGGCGTCTGCCGTTGCGTGCACGCCAGCCGCGCCTTGGGCAGCGTCAAGCAGCCACAACAATTCGACTTGCGCAGCAGATTCGTCGCGGAGACGCTCTTCGCCAGGCCGCTGCACAGTTCAGATAGCATTCTGAAGTTCCAGCAAACACTGAAAATTTAGAATTTCTACGCGAGTTGTGGCCAACAGAAAGACAACCATGCAGCAGAAAAAAATAGCCAAAACACAGAACTTCATTTGCCAAAAGCCAAAACTGATGTGAATATTCTGCCCAGCGGATTTTGACAGCTGCTGGACGTTTCTGTGCTGAGCTACTTTGTCGGGCGATTTAATTGTAAGATTTTAGCTATTTAGTTGCCCTTTAGCTGCAGTTTAGTTCAGGCTTTAAGCGCTCCCCCGCACTCTGCGCAATTCAATATAAAAATTGAATAATTTATGAGCGCTCGGCCGGTGCCTTAATGAACAGGCAACTGCGGTGTCCACACCCAAAGCCAATTAAAATTAATGAAAATTATAGATATGCGCGCTGTGGCCCCACCTTTCGAGCGTTGCCAGCACTTGGCTGGCCTGCCCACCGCGGAAAGGTGTCGACCTGTCACAGTTTCTGACAATTTAAACTCGTGACTGGCAGGCCAGCAGACAGACAGACAGACCAACAGGCAGACAGAGAGACAGACTGAACCCCCCCGTGGCGTAGCTGGGTGGAATGTGAAACTAAATTACTATGCTTAGCACATTAGGGTTGGGAAATTTAATTACATGCAATGGCGAGTCGAGGCGGCGGCGCGGTGAAATGGGCCAAAAACTCCAAACCATTCAATGGACAATTTCCTGCGGGGGGTGGGGGGTGGTGTCATTGTCCAATGCTTACACGGGGCAAGCACGAAAAAATATTCCCCGCAACCCTCCCATTTGTAGCTGCTGGAATATTAATGCTTGTCCGCAGATCCCCCATGGGGGCATCACTCCGCTGACATAGCGCCAAGGACTAGGGGCTAGGGGCTAGGGGCTAGGGGCTAGGGGCTAAGGGCTGTCGCTGGAACAATTGGTGTCAACAGTGCCCACTGCAGGACTATGACAGGCCTTTGACTTTCACACGCTAATGAGTTTGTTTAAGTAATTTCAATTCATTTGTTAATTTTCAACTATTGTCTCTCTATTGACTTTATTAATGTGCCCGGGGCCTGCCCATCACGCTGTCCTTCTGTCCTTCTGTCACTCTGTCAGCCCTGTCGTTTTCTGTGTCTGTGTCTGTGTCTGTTTATTTGATTGTTTGCTTACCTCTCCTGGCCTGCATGTCCGCACGTCCCATGGGACTCGGGGACTTTGACTTTGCGTGCCCCTGAATAGTCTTTGGCCTGGTCATTAATATCGCCTCTCTCCGCCGCATAGATAAATATTAAATTCCCGATTGTTCGCGTTATTGAAATGCCATCGGCGCATTGGGCGCCATGTTAATGTGAGTCAATGAATGGGTAATATTCCGATAAAAAGTCATCGATCAAATGTGTTTTTGCTGCTCAGCGGGGTGCAGGTTAGTTCTTTAAGCCATGGCTCGTCAGGGACTGCAACTAATGCAACAAAATTTGGTGTGAAGACTTCTGTATTATTACACTGCAACAAGTTTATAGATTTAATGCCTTTAATGCCCCCTCAAGTCACGTCTATGGTGTCAGCCAATACTTTGAAACGGCAAACGGGCTGGAAGAAATATTATTTATAAGTTACAGAAATCAGCAGAAGACATCTGCATTGTCTGAGTACTGATTATAATAATTATTAGATAAGATTACTGAGCCCAGAGGCAACACTATACCTACTTTCTGTGGACCCACTGGAGAGTCGCTCAAAGTCACATTACATTGGTGAATATTAGGGAATATCATAGAATATGCCTGAGAGAATATCTTGCTCCTTCCTTTGCCTTTGGCCTTCAGCTTTTGACCTTCTTTGAAGAGCTCCATTGGAGCCCCAGCCCACCTCTTGAAAATTTCCTGTCGTTTTTCTTGTGTCAGACCAGCAACTAATAGTTAAGGAAATCTTTGACATTATGCCAGTAAATATGTGCTGGCAGCAAGAAGGAAAACTAATTTCAATGACACAAAAGATAGTCATAAGTGTTTGTGCATACAGTTTGTACAATCGCCTGAGCTGGGGGCACAGCAACAAACAAAAGAGCAACAAGAACAATATCAGCGGCCTGCTAAACACAAATTTCCGGCATAGGCCACACATAACAAACCTAACCCGATACGATAGTCATAGCCATAGTCCTTACCGACACCACACCACATCTTCTCTTCTCTTCTCTGCTCGCCCCAAACGATGCCCACCCGTCGGTCTGCTGGCACCCGCCACGCCCCGGCACTTTGTTACATTTCGTTACCTCGCCAAAGTGCCTCAACACATTTGGCGCGGTGTGGCGTGGCCTTGTTGCTTCCTGCCTGTTTCCTCCTGCCACATAGCCGCTGCTGCTGCCTCTGCTGCTGCCCCTCCACCTTCCGGCTACTTGCCCCCTGCCTCTGCCGCTGCTGGCTGCAACTGGCTTTGTTTTGTGTGCTGATGTTGTTGGCGTGTGGCTCACCTTTTTCGCCCAACCCCACAGCTGGAGCTGGAGCCTGGGGTCCGGGGTCCGGTCCTCTTTGGGCATTATTGCAGCTATAAAGTCAGTGCCTTGAACTTTTTGCTGCTGCTGTTTTTGTTTCTGCCCCGATGTGCCTTTGGTCCGGCAGTTTTTCTTTTTTCCGACGCTGCCTGCTTTTTTTTTTTGCTCTTTTCTGGTCTCTTTTTGTCGCCTTATTGCTATTGAAGTTTGTTTTTTATGGCCTGGCCGAGCTTGACAATAAGCACGGCGGCGGCGGGGCGCGGCGAAACTTTTCCACTTCTCATTTATTATTACGTATACGCGCCGTTGCCGTTGCCGTTGCTGCTGCTGTTGTTGTTGTCCTGACAACCGAGCGACACAAATTGTCGTCTGTCGTCGGAAAAGCAAGAAAAGAATATACATAAAAAATAAAACAAATCACAGCTGGAGCTGGAGCTGGAGCTGCAAATGCAAACAAGCGCACCAAATTTGTCTAATATTTTTTTGTTCAAAGGCCAGAAGCAAAATAAGCAAAAACAAAACACACAAAAAACCAAAACAAGAAAAATGCTTAAATTAAAATAATTCAAAATAAACGATTTGCTGCGCTTCGACTGGCAGCCAGCGAGGTGTTAAGTGGCACAAATTGTGTGGCAACGGCTAAGGGTGGCTCCTGCTGCTGCTGCTGCTGTTGCTCCTGGCCCTGGACCCTTCAAATAGCTGGAAATTTGTTGCCGCTTTCACTGTGTTTATTGGCAAAAGTTTTGATTTATTTGGCCAAGCAACAAATCGAAGCAACAAATTTTCGCAGCAGGTGCAACAAACATTCGCTGCAGAATATTTCCGGAAATGGAAATGATTAATTGAATTCATTAGCAGCAACATATTTTAATGCGTTTGAAATTTAAATGAGCTGTGAGCAGCTTAAGAAAAATTAAAACAGAAAGGAATATATTTTAATTTTATATTTTTTTGTATTTATTCTATTATATATTTTTGTGTATTTATTATTATATATTTTTGTAATTGTTCACAGCAGACTCGTGTCAGATATTCCATGGCTTAGAGCCCATGCGAATGACATTTGGCTGGCCAGATGATTCATCGCAAGCAGCACAATTGGAATATGCCGACAAGGCCTTGCCAATTGTCAGCGATTGAGCCAAATTTAGCCGCCATATTAATGCGTATTGTGGCATAATTGAGTTGCACACGCAATGGGTATGGGGCAAAGGACGGGCCAGTCGAAGGGCCCAGCTGGGGACTTGGCAGAGCAGATCCGTGCACAGCTGGCCCGGGCATAAAGGCGTTAATTTGTAGCAATTAGTTTGGCACTCGGCCATGGCAGTGGCCAGTGGACGGTGGCCAGTGGCCGAGTGGGCATGTTGTTTGGCGAATGGAGAATGGCGAACGAGCCAATGGGCTCGGTTCAGACAAAGGACAAACGATAAACATGCACACACAGGACACACGGCATGCCGCAGACCGCACGGATCGCGCACCAACAGGAAGGACATTTGATAACAATTAAATAAACGCTGGCGGGTCAGCCACGCGTTTAAAGCGACTGAACTTGCCACATTCTTTTTTTTTTTACGACCTGACATCAATTAAATTTTTACCTCTGCCTCACACTCGGCCAGAGACAGGCACAGGCACACTCACAATCGTTGTTGTTGCTGCACAGGGAGGGGAAAATTTTATTTTTTGAAACTTTTGCTACAACAGGCTACCCAGCCAATGGACGAGGGGCATACGCGGACGCTCAGTGGACACGATCAGGGCTAGGGTACAGGGTATGCATTGGTTGAAACATTGCCTCCACCGTGCAGCCTTGCCCTGTGTCTCTGTCCCTGTCCCTGTCCCTGTCTTGGCGGCTGTTGTTGTTGTCGTTGTCGTCTGTCGTTGTTGTAGGCAACACTATTTGTGTCATGCAACAATGTAATTGCCACTGTCGTTGTCATTTCCGCTGGACACACGTTGCCCAGCGGCAGAGAGAAAGGGAAAAAAAAGAAGGAAAACAGAAACTACAAACAGAAAACCTTAAAGATATTACAGGGCAGGGGCAGGGCAGGGGCAAAGGATGGTGTGGGATAGTTGGGAAGGAAAGTGGCAGTGTTTGGGGCAGGGGGGCAGCAACAAAGTGTGTGTGGCAGGGGCAAGACGGGGTGTGGCCCCATACAGCGGAAGGAAGTGAGTTGTAGGTCGGCCATTGTGCAGCTTTTGCGGTGAGCAAGTCGCATTGTGTCGCCCTTTTCGGGTGGGTTTGGGGGCTTTGCCTGGGTCATTGTGAATGTAGGGGCAGCGGCGGGAGCGGGGCAAATGTCCTGGGCAATTGTCAGAGGCGCGCGCCATGTTAAGTTGAAAATAATAGACGTGGACATGGCTGTCAGGCTGTCAGGCAGTCAGCCAGAGACGATGTGCGCCGGACACTAATCGATGGGGACAAATTGCAAAGGTTGCAAGGCTGCCACCGCCACCGCCACCGCTACCATCCCCACCCCCTTCGCACTTGTCAGTGGCATATCTTACCTTTGGCTTTGGCTGAAAATTAATGACTCAATGAGGCAGAGCATTAGCTGCTCCCTTGTTTGCCCAGCAGGGCTTTTTAATTGCTGCCTCGATGGCCATCCTGTGGCCAGGCCATTTATTTGTGCGAGTATTTGCCCCCCACCCCCACCGCCTCAGTTCAGCTCTTGTGGTTGTCCCCTGCTCGTTGCCGTTTGCCAGCTTAATCGATTATACCCCTAGTGCTGCCCGCCCGATTCCCCATTTGCTCTTTAGTTATGCTACAGTAAACTTGCGGTTAACCACAGCATTGCATTCGCATCCTTCGGCAGCGCCCGTATCCGTACTCCGCATCCACATGCACGCTAAGTAGCCCCGGGTCGGAGTTTATTTAAATACGTAAGCACTGAATGAAATCAAGCGTTGTATAAAGGATTGAGTAGAGTGTAGCAGCAGCAGGAGCAGCAGCAGGAGCAGGAGCAGCAGTTGCTGCAGTTTATTGTTGTGTCTGTGGACTGTCAGTTAAAGTGGAAACAAAAATAGGAGCGGGACACAGACATGACTTGACTTTGCTTGGTTTAAGCCTGAACTTGCCAATATTTATCCGAATTCTATTCTCTTTTTTCTTGTTTTAAGCCTGAACTTCCCAATACTAATCCAAATTCCATTCTCTGTTTTTTTTTTCAGGTAAGTCACGCTCCCTCCCTTAAAGAAGCAATTTTGGCTGCCCGTCTGTAAGTTTTTCTCTCCATTTCTCCATTAACCAAAAGTTCAGCCTCTTGGCCTGCTACTTCTACCGAAGCATCCATTTATATATATGTATATATATTTTCTTTGCATGCTTCGACACGCCAACTTTCAAACAGGGTCAGCTCTCTGGGTTTTTCTATTTCACTTGCTTGCATTTTCTTGCTTAAAGGCACCGAATGCAGTTTGGTATCAACAGCTGGCCAGCCCCTTCAGCTGCAGGTCTGCGCCATGCACTCTCCGTTCTCCACTCTCTCCGCTCTCCTCTCTCCACTCTCCACTCTCTCCTCTCTCTGCTCTCTTCTGGCCAGGACAAGCCACATTCGACACTTTATCACCTGGTTGGACATTGGCAGCCGGCATTTGCTCATGTTTTTCCACACGGCCATAACATTTAATGGCGCTCCGCTTAACGCTTGTAAACACGTTGGGGGGCAATCAGAGTACGGAGCACGGACCACGGACCACGCCCCCGCCATATACCCACAGCCCTACGTGTATATAGTACAAGTATTGGGGGGGGGGGGTATATCTGAGCTTAGTTGGCACGACTCTGTGTCCCTGTTGCACTGCCGGACTGGAGGACTTTTGGCTTATCTGCTCGCAAATTATGCCCATTGGGCATGCTAATTTCACTTTGGCGTTTGCTTCCGTTAAAAGTCTACAATTACGGCTAATAGCTATTAGCCAGCTGGAATGAATGCCGAAATCAAATGCAACAGCCACAGCCACAGCCCATTCATTATCGTTAATTGCGGTAAGCAGTTGGTGTCCGTATTATTACAAATTAACAAATCACTTAGTCGCCCTCGCCGAAAGGAGGTGGCACGAAGCCAGCCCGAAACCCGAAACCCGATGCCCTCTAAGCAGCAAAATTAATTAACTTACATTGTAAAGTTTAACAATTTGAGCAAAGAATCTGGAGCGCACTTAATTTGAATTTATGCCAAAACATTGTAAGGGCGAGTGGCAAAAGGGGCTTTGGGTCGACCAGTCGATTCCCCGGAATTACCCGCGGTAAAAACAGAAGGCCACACAAATATTCCTAAGCGCAGTTTAAATCTGTTATTAGAAGTCTGTAGCTAAATGTTGAGTGCCATAAATTATTTAATATTTGTCTGGAAATATTATACATTTATTATCTGTACATAGTGCAGCTTTAATTCGATTTTAAAATGTAATCACACAGTTTTTATAATGTGCAAATATTATATTTGAAATGTAATAACAATTCTTTCTGGTACCCAAGGCACATTTTTAATCGCCTCTAATTCGCATCCATTATCGTAAATATTTATTTGAAATATTCAATGCCCAGCCGTAAAATGCCCAACAACCTTTTCGACCCTGGATAGCAGGTTGTAAAAATTCGCCAAAAATTGCCATTAGGCCTTAACGCTTCGCTTAACTCGTTATTGGAGCTGAAGTTGATTTCGACAAAAGTTTTTGGCTGGCGGCAGTTCGGCTCTCGTTCTCGTTCCCGTTCCCAAAGCAATTATCCTCAAGGAAGTGTATTCGACTTAATTGATTTTCCAGCCGGCAGTCGTTACGGTTTTAAAAGGATTTTAATAATAAGCGCATTCAGGCTCAGTGGCTGTGTATTAGAGTGTGTATAAGAGATTGGGTGTGCGTGTGCCTGTGGGTCTGCGTATGGGTCTGGGTCTGGATCTGGGTGTATATCCTTTGTCCTTTGTCCAAGGGTCGGTTCGCCTTGCTCTATCCTTTTGCTTGAAAAGTTCAGCGCGCATTTAGATAACAAAATTTCGTCGGCTTTTTCACACTTTGCCTCTTCTGGGGTCTAAGTAAATTTCGCAAGTCGGACGGACGTGGACGTGCCAAGGCCCCGGGCCACTAGGTGCCCAGAGCGGGTTGAAGGTTGCCGATTTCATAGGTTGAAGTTCAAGTGGTTGTCTGTGTGTATTTGACCGGAAGTTAAGCGCCCTTTTTTCTGGACGAGTCGCTTTCTAAGCAGCCTTCCGAACAGGGCAGGGGTGCGGTGTGTGTACTTTAAATACAATTTGAAAATTGTGTTTATTTAATTGCCCGGAAAGCAGTCAGCTACGCTACGGCTTTTCCCATGGTAAACACTTTAAGGCTGCCACCCGATTGGTTTTCATTGCAATCGTTTTCCCTGCGCCACAAATAATGATATTAAAATTTAGAGTTTGGTTTTAATGTGCCACACAAAATAGAAACGGTTTCCATATGTGAAATAATATATAGAAAATGTATCAAGTAAAACTCAAAAAACAATTAATATGCCCCTTGAACTCCACCTAAACAAGTTACTTCCTCTCCATTTCATTCTCCTCCCACACTGCGTCAGACTTGAGTCTGCAAAACCGAACTGTGGGCGCCCATGGTTTCATAATTTCTCATGGAGAACCCAAGTTCTAATTTCTTGTTCCTCCTTGCTGCTCCAGCCTGCATGTAGTGCACTGCCTCGAATGAGTGGAGTGGCGTGGCGTGGAGTCGAGCGCAGTCCATGAATCCCTGGCAACGGCCGGGGCAACTTCATCAGCATTTCGAGTAGCATTTCCCCATTCATATGCTGCGCTGGAGCCTGCAAGCCTGCAAGGCGCAAATTGTTCAGCCTTGTCTCTCCCCGTCCCAGTCTCCTTCTCTGTCTCTTTGTAGTTTTCCATCTCTGTCTCGCTTGTGCGCTCTCGCTCTATGTTAATTTTACAGAGCTCTATGGCCACGACGCCCCTCATGTTTTTTGATGATGAAGAGGTTTTTGGCAGGCAGCCAAAAACAACGCCGAAAAAAAAAGGAAGAAGGGAAACCAAAATTACGAGTATTTTTTCTTTGGACTCCAAATAGACGCATGCTGCAGCGGGGCACAGGACAAGGGCTGCACCGGGCTGTGTGTGGTGTGTGTGCTGTGGAGGCTTGGCAATGAAGATGCCCAAAAAGCAATAACAATAACGCGCACATGTACACATACAGGAAGAACAAGTCCCCCCCGCTCCTTGGCTTTATTTTCGTTTTTGCCGCTTGGTTTGATGAACTTCCTCCCATGGCGCTTTTTGCCAGGGAGTTGCCTGTGCTTTGCTTTGGTTTTGGCAGTGGCAGTGGCTGTGGCTGTGGCCTGCCTGATTCTGATTGTTTTTATAGATGGTGCGCTGCTTGTTGATTTTGATGATGATGATGATGGCGCTGCTATGTGGGGTGGTGGGGCGGGGAAATGATTATAATGACGAGAAGGATGCTCGTGATGTGGATGATATTGATGATGGTTGTCCGACTGCTCCGCTCCACTTGCATTGCTTTATTTTTGTGTGGGTTTGGAGGGAGTTTGCTGCTGCTGCTGTTGTTGCTGTCGTCAACGCTTCGACCGCATTTGCCACGCTTGATTTCGTTAATAGAAAATTTAATTGCTTTTATTGATACTTGGCTGGAGCCAGTGTTTGGCAGTGATTGTAAATGGGATTACACGAGTGCAGAAGTGCGGGGCCAGGGGCTGGCTGCCAAATGGAGCAGCTGCATGAGCGGCAAAATGGGGAAAAGTTAGGCTCAATTGCGTTGCTCTTAAATGTGGCAGAATTTCGATTTAATTTTCAGCTTTATGGCTGCCAGCACACGTCCGACCTGACCCCCTGACCCCTGGCCATTAAAGCCAATTGCTGCTGATGAGTCTCAGAGGCAGGCGGGCGAACACCTCCGGTCTGCCAGTAGGCGACAACGACTCCTGGTCAGGCGGTTAACCACAGCAGATATACGGCGCATACACAGCCAGCCACACAGCCACACTGACTGCAATTTGCATATGCCCACAACCGAGAGAGAGAGAGAGAGGGAGAGGGAGAGTGAGGGAGAGCCAATGAAGCGAGCCTTTCGTTTTTCTTGTGCATGTCAATCAGTTCATCGAGTGCCGGGCCTCGGCTGCCAGGGCACATTGATTGCGGGTAAGTTGAAGTCCCAATCGAAGTGGCAGCTAAAGCGACTGCAACGGAGGGAGAAACACACACAACAAAGGAAATCGCTTTGGCTTATTGTTTGGGGCAGTCTGATGGACTAATTACGTTAATATATTTGAAAAGAAAAGTCAAATCGAAGCTCATCAATAATAACACAGGCGTCCGGGGCAAAATCCACAGTTAGAAAGTTGAAAATGAAAACGAACTCTGACTTCAGGTGCCCTCCAGCCAGGCAGGCCAACAACAGACAACACAGACAAGACAGACACGAATGTCAGTCAGTCAGGCAAGGCAGGCAGGCGGCAGGCAGGCAGGAAGCCCAACACATTCACTGCCAAACCCAAACTCAAGCACATAAACACATCAATCTTAATTAGAGTTTCACGTCTCCGACGCTGAAGTGCCTGCAGCCCCACATTGAGCGGGAAGTGCGCCTGGAGGGTCGCCTAATGCCCGGGCTCCTTGGCTGGCTGTGATTCCCGCTGCCAGTCAATCGGTGGCAAATGTTGGCCAAAAGAACTTTGTTATGCTCTCCATCGATTGCCCAACTAATTGCAGTTGATGTTTTATTTTGTGCGCTTTGCGGTTCGCCCTGCCCAGGGGCTGGGACTAGCTCTGGCATCAGGCAAAGAGCTGCTCGATAATTATAGCATGGCAAAGGTAACAATGTTGCGGATGCTTTGTGTCTCATTACAGGTATCTCTGTGTATATTCCTGGTTATTTTTGATACATCCAACAATTTAATTAGTTTAAATATAAGCCAGAGGCGAGAACTAGCAGTGAGGGAGAGCAGAGCCGAGCGGAGCCATCAACTGGTCTGCACTGAGCACAGAAAATTAAGTGCAACCACAATTCACAGACGCAGGCACAGAGACAGCTGCAGATGCAGCTACAGCTGCAGACTCAGACACGGACACGGACACGGACACGGACTCAGTTGCAGGCAATAACCGAATGCATCTGGTTTTTAGCAGCACAGAGCGAGAGACGGGGAGACGTTGCAGCTGCACGGATAGAACCTGGCCAGATGGCAAGACTTTTAGCACTCCAGGGATAAAGTTTCATTAAGAGCAGCCTAACATGGAGCTCCACAAGTAAAATAAAGCCACAGACTGCAGCAGAGACAGACACACGGAGAGACGTAAAGAGAGAGAGAGCGAGCGATAGAGACAGCCAGACAGACAGACAGCCAGACAGACCAACACCCCGAACTATCATACTTCAGATGTATGAGGCACTTCACTTCAAATTGCACTTGAGGCTTATGACACACCCAGCCTACCCCAGCCCCATTTCTCAGTCCCAGTCCCAGTCCCAGTCCCAGTTCAGCCCCCAATCCGATTCTCCATTCCCTGGTCGAGGACTCCACTTCAAGTGCATGTGAAACCGCAGTTGAAAGGCATTTATTGTACTTGTCATTGTTGCTGGAGTCGCAATCGGAGCTGCAGCTGGAGTTGGAGTTGCAGTTGCTGCTCAGACTGTGGTTGGTTAGTTGGCACCCCTTTAGGCCGGGCGTTGGGCATAGAAAAAGGCCTGGCTCGCTCTTATGAATGCCAATGCATCAAGGGCTCATAAAAAGATGTAGGGCGTGTGGGGCTGGAGGCTAGAGACAAGCGCGTGAAGTGGATAATCACGCCAGCTTAGAGCGAGTGGAATAAGCTTTGGCTGCTGCTCGTGATAGTCACCACAGAATGCCATTACAAGGGCCCATCTCTAGCTCGCCAGTGCTGAATGAATGCTGCGTCTTTTTGTGTGTGTGTGTGTGTGCTAGGCATTTGCTAAACGACCCTAGTTAACCTCCGGGCCAAATAATTTGCATCAAGCACTTGCACCAGCGCCATTGCAGAAACTTTGCCAAAGAAAGCCATGCTCGGAATCTGGTTGTGCCCTTCGGGATAATATGTTTTGCCTGCTTGCCTCTCCTTTCATTTCCTTGCCTTGCCTTACCTTCCCATTGCCTTCCCATTGCCTTCCCATTGCCTTCCCTTGCTTTGCCGACACTACTCGTATCTGTCTGGGGGTCGCAGGGCGCTTGCTTATTTTAGTTATGGCATTTGAAGCATTTTTGCCAAGTTTACAAGATTATGCGCTTAGTGGCTGCTCGAGCATGTTCTGTGCGGATCGGGGCAGAGCCACACTGAAACTTCCAGCCGTGCGGGTGTTGAAAACTTTGCAGCCCCTCTGCTAGGTGCAAAATGAATATGGGTTCGTGCCCCTGCCTGGAGTGTAATTAAATTGCAGCCAAGCCCAGCCAGGCCACCTTTAGAACGCAAAGACGTGAGTGAGTGTGAGTGTGTGCCCAAATTAAAGTTAAAGTTGCCTGGGAATTAGGGTTTTTAATTGGTGAACATTTGCGAATCGGCTCCAGCAATTGCTGGGATTAAAAGCTAACAAGCAAGAATGGGTCTTCGAGTGGACTGAAACATTTCAATCAAGCTTCCATCCAGCGATATAATTTGCTTTGTTTCTCTCTGATGGCTCCAAATGCAAACAGAGTGCTCCTCCACAAACGTCAAAGCTGGCCGAAAACAATGTCAGTCAGTGAACAGCCAACACTCAGGCTTCAGCACAGCACACAGGCACGCCCCCAGACATAGACATACTCTACATAGACATACCTACATACTCGTACATCACTTGAAGCTAAACATAAACAATTTATGGAATTTATTAAATTGGCCAAGAGGCTCCCATTGTGCCAGCTACAAAGGCCCTTGGGCCAGAGCAGAAGGGGAACAAACAACAAACAGGCAAACAGGGAAACAGGCAAACATTTTACAAACGGCCGAGAAAATGTTTTTCTTTTTATACACATACCCTGGAACGTGCAGAAGGTGAGCGGATTTTTAACAGATTTCTTTAATAAATTTAAAAAATTATAAACAACAAATTTCAAGGGTTAATTGTTGTGCGTAAAATGCACGAAAATATTCATCAACTTTGGGTGAGTGTATCGCATAAATGCATCTTGGGCCAGGGTATTTAGAGCTTCGACACCGGAAGCCAGAGATTTGCTGGCTTTTTGCTTATTTTTTTGATGGGCCACAGAGCAAACACTTGAGGAAATTTATGACAATGAGCCAACAACTGTGAGTGGTCATAATATAAATAACAAGTGGGGCAGTGGGCAATTGGGCCGAATGGGCGATAGACGATGGGCGATGGGCGTTCCGTTGTAGACAGGGAAGAACTGGGCGTGGCGTGGCCAATGCGTAAACGTAACTGACCGTGCCAAAAGTGTTGTTTTATGTGTGTGTGGGGGGGGCGAGTGTGCTTAAGAGATTCAACGGCTCATTGTGCTTGATTGAAGAGGGAATGGCTGCGCGGTGGCCCGGGCTAAGGGATTGCGTATTCTCTGGATCTGTAGTTCTTTGTGTGTGTGTGTGTGCTTGTGTGCCACATGTGCCTGCAATTGGGAAATTATGCCCAGCGGACACAGGCCAGAGCAAAGTGAAAAGCCGGATGCTTGGCTTTTTGGCCTTTTGGCCTTTGGCCGCCGCCCAGCCCCCTGCTTATCCGTATACCAGTATCGAAATGGGATTTCATCCACTTGCCAGATTGAAGGCAGTCAGCCACTTGGCCACATACATTTTTTATGCCCGCTGTTGCTGTTGCTGCTTGGCAGCTCCTCGGCGACAGCCTGTTGAAAGTTACGACAATTTAAGTTAAACGTTTTGCCAAGACACGAACGCACAACGAACCTTTCCCGGCCGTGGCAGACTGTGCCTTATTTTGAGTTAATTTAATACCCCTCGTTGCCTTAGCTTCGCACTTTGATTGAACCAAAGAAATGAATGAAACTCGAAGATTTTTCCCTTTTGCCACTCGAAACTGTTGGTTGATGCCTGACTAACCCTTGTACTTTGTGTATTAAATTTAGTTTCTGTTTTCAGTTATTATTTTGGGCTCTTTCGATTTTGGCTTGATACTTGAATTACCTGTCGGTCTTTATGCATTGTTGATTTTGTTGTTGGCTCATTGTTTTATCTGTGCCCTGTGTCCACAAAGCACTTGAAAGAATGGAAATTTCTGTGCAATATTATTAAATGCTTCCAACAAAATGAAATATTAAACGTGCCGAAAATTCAAACAATAATAAATTTAAAATCCTTTAACTAAAACTGCCTTTAGCTACATTCCCATTATGTGAAGGCATCTTCAAATATTCTATTTAAAAACATAAAACTAAGCCTGAGTAATGTTGGTTCGATGAAAATTGTTAGTGCCATTTGGAGACCCAATTAGGATATTAGAAAAGATTTATTTATCTATGCTGCTAGTACAAATACGAGTAGGTTCAATCAGCGGCGCTGGCTGATGGGCAGATCTCAGTTAATAACTTGACTTTAAAAGCACGAAAATAAATCATTCTGCGCCCACAGTCGCTACCGTTTGCTGTTGATTTTTAATTACTGAAACTCCACCTTCAGCGCCGCCAACGTGGAACCCTCAAAAGACATTGAAACAGATGTCCAGGGAACTGCCGGGGAGGGGCGGACAAATAAAAATTTACATTTGCCTTCAACAAAAGCAACTGGCCGCAAAATAAAAAGCCAAAGAGTTGGCCACAAAGTTGCTGAATAATTCAACGAATGTCCTGCCAACATTTTAATTTAAGTTTGCGCTTCGTCGGCCGCCAAGATAAGAAATTGTTCAAGACACCGAACGCAAGGGGGGGAGGGAGTTGGTTGTATTTATTTACACTTTGCTGCCCGCCAAATGACAGCCACAAAAATTAATAGAAAAGTTTCCCCAAAGACACTCGGCAAATAGCGACAGGGAGACGCGGCGGAGGGGCGGCGGCGTAGGCGGAAGGGACAAATTATGCAGCAATTTCATTTTGATATTTTTGTCAACACAGGATGAAAGGATGTTAATGTAAATGACCGCCCCGAAAGTAGCCCCAGAAAAAAGGCAAAAGAAACGAAAAACTTTTAATAATGTCTCGCAAGAAACATTTCTTTTTTGTGCTTTCTTTTCGACGGGCCTTTGTTTTAGCCTAGTCCCGGCCACGGCCCAAGGAGGAGAAGCCACACAGCTCTGGTTCACACTTCATTTGCAATTCTAAGGAGTCCGTTGTGGTCCTTTTGTTTGGGCCAAGGACGTGGACTTGCCATTCAGCCCGAGCCTAATTATTATTTTCTGCGAATTTAAGTCCTGCTGGCTGCTGCTCAATGTAAATTATGTTTACGATTGCATACTCGCTTTGCTGTCCTTGACTGGCGGCGCCCACAATGCAATGCCATTACTTTTTATGTTCGCCTGCTTAGCGGCTCCTTTGCTCTGGCCTATGACCCTGACATGGGCTTATGGCCGGGCTTTATGGTCCAGTTGCGACAGTTGTGGCAAAAGTTTCGGTCCGCTGATGTACTGGCAATCGGACGGAGAGTCTATGCAAGGCAAGACCTGCAGAATGGGTTAGACAGCATGATCCCTGTGACCTTTCCGCAATTCCAAAATATTTTTAAAGAGTGAAAAGAATTTTGTGCAAAATAAAGTGGCGACTTTAGCACGCCGAAAATGGGCCATGCCCCCGCTTGGCATATGCATTGATGGTGATACAATTGTACAGTTGATAAATATATATAAATAAATAAATTATATATATATTAAATATGCCAAACAACTCTTATTAGCTGATCTGTGTTGTCACGTGTAATTGGGTGTGAATGCTAAACCCAAAAATATTCCATTTCAAGCCTTTACGTGATCCAAATAAATATGAATATTTATTCTACAACATTTAATAAGCCCCATTCACACCTATTTTGAACGAATTCGCGCTACGCCTAATGGCCGCCCCTAAACCCGTCTGTCTGTCCTGTCTGCTTGTCCGCAAAACGATTTCCCCGCAGTCTGGCCGAATGCCGGCATGGAATCCCTGGCATACGTACATATGTTAAATGTCTGTACGTGCCAAGCTGAAAACAGGGAAAGCGACGCGACTGTCTCTACTCTCAGTCGCAGTACCAGTCCCAGTTCCCAGTTCGAGTTCCCATTCCGCATTTCGCTTTCCGCTTTGCCGGGACTTTCTGTCTGCCTGCCTGTCTGTCTGCCTGTCTGTCTGTCTGTCGACATATCTTAATTCCCATAACCAGGCAAAAGTCTGCATGAATTTCAAATTCAATTTGGCGCATTTTACATAATTTATTAAACAAAAGGCTCAACATCAACAACAGCAACAACGACAGGAACCAAAACGTGGGGGGGAAACGGAACGTTTTATTGCATGAGCGACGGCTAACAAGTCACTTGTTTGTGTGTGTGTGTGTGTGTGCCTGTGTGTTTGTGAGCCAAGCTTGACTCTGTGTGTGTGTGTGTGTGTGAGCCACGCTTGGCTTTTAACATAAATAATTTAGGTGTGAAGATTAAATCGTTGCGATAGGGCTGAAATTTTGTTGACAACTTAATTTGCAAAGTGGTTGCTGTGGCCGGAAGGGGCGCCCGGAAATGCACTCGGCTGCTGCGCCTACGAGTGGAGTGTGCAGCAAATTGTGATTTAAATTAAGCAGCGAAAATGCTATCCCACAAAGGACCCAATCGCTTAAGTCACGCAATGCAAACAGGAAGACAACACCACGCATACTTAATCTGCCGCGCAGTCCAGCGAACAGCACACGGTGGGAGAGAGTGAGAGAGAGAGAGGGAGAGGGAGAGAGAGAGAGAGAGGGAGAGGGAGAGTGCTCATTGCAACGGCAATTGAATTATTGAAAAATTAACCAGCTCGGGGGAAATCGGGGAAAACATGGAATGCATTTCTCGGCGCGTGAGTGTGTGAAATATTGCATGAATAATGCAGCACACTCACGAGCACTCCACTCACTCCGCCGGCTGTCGATGGCAGCACTTGACACAGCTCAACGCATTTCCTCCGCCGCTGCCGCTGCCTCCGCCACTGCCCCTCCACCACTGCCACTCCGCCACTGCCTCTCCGCCACTGCCTCTCCGTCTTTCCCTTCGCTGGCTGCAGTTTAATTGCCGTCATCTGTTTGTTAATTGCTACATAATTGTTTGAAATAAATTTACTTACGATTCGTTTCGTTTCGTTTCGTGTCGTTCAGCCACAGCCCCCCCTCCTCCACTCTTCTTTTGTGCGCCATTTCGTTTCTTGGCAAGGTGTTGCCGTGCGTCGAAGCGCCGACACGGCGTATGAGTAATGTGCTGAAGAGTGTCAGAGCACTTTTGATTGTCGTGCAGGCATCTGCATGCAGTTGAATTTTCGACTGTCCCATCGATGGGGTTGACGAGCCGCTGAGGATCGCCCGAGTACATTGTATTGTGAGTGAGTGGCACTCCGATGATTAATTCAGGACTAACCAGCTGTTTTTTCTGGACTTTATTCAGTGCCCGCTTCATGAGCGAGTTATGCGCAATTGAACCTGCATAGCTGCAGATTTGTGTTCTTCGCATAATTTGTGCATCATTTATTTAAATGTTGAGCAGAGTCCAAATGTGGCCGCAGTCACCTGCCAGCTGCCATGGCCCACACCTAAAGAACGCTGTCAGCCAGTGCGAACTGCAGCTAAGCTGGATCTGACGAGCAGGCAACATAACTCACGGGTAGTGCAGTCTGCAGCAAGCAGCTGAAAGTGTGGCTCGTCCTCGTCCTCATCCTCAGTCACAGTCCCCCCGCCACATCACAGCGTGCTGTGCAGCGCCTTGCCTGACTGCCATGTTTTATGTTTTCGCTCACTTTCTGGCACACTTTCTCACATATTTTTTTGTTTGCTTTTATTTGCTGGTGCACGCGCTGGCTTTGAGCTGTTGCAGCTGCCACTGGCACTGCCACAGCCACAGCCAGTGGAGCTGCTCCTGCAACTGGAGCTGCAGCTGGACGCAGATTTTCAGTTTTGTGCTTTCGTGTCGTTATGAATAATGAGTTTTCTTGGTGCGATGCCATTTTCGCAATGCCCTGCTCATTGTCATTGCCGGGACACGATTTAATTAAACTTCGTAATGAGTTTTCTGTATCGCAGCTCAATCAATCGGGGCTGAAGCGAAATTGAACCATTTAAATGGCAAGCCGGCATTGTCAGCATTGTCTTGCAACCGATTACATTGTCGGGGAGGGCAGCCAACAAACAACAAAGAACTTGTAACATCCACCGAGACTTTGGCCAAGACAAAAGTACGAGCACAAGTACGGGCACGAGTCGAGTGTCTTTCGCCCATGTTCGCAGCTCAGTTGGAGTTCATTTGCCTGCCAAGTTGGCGAAAAGCATTTTTGCCGCATCCGCAATTCGTTTTGCGGTCTCCACACTTCCATGCAGTCTGCCACTGCCACTGTCCCGAATACTACATATATATGCAAGTACATATGTACATGTATATTCTGTGGCATGTATTTGCTTGGCATTCTTAGACACTCTCCCTGCTTGCCCCACTCACTCTGGCTTGTGGACTCACGTGAGTGCATGCTGTGCACAGAGTTCCCTGCTGCTGTTCGGGCTCCGAAGCTGAATCTGAATCTGAGTCGGAGTCTGAGTCTGAGCCTGAGTCTGAGTCTCAGCCTGAATCTGTTTGGTGTGCGCTCCATGCCGGAGAGTAAACAATTTGCACAAAGCATTTCATACGTTGGCAGACTCCTTTTTTTTATGAAAGTTTGATTAACAGTTCCTACCGCCCCCCCTCCCACAGCTGTCCCCGTCGCTGCTGGCGATGACTTTCGCTTTGCTTGCTTGTGAGAAATTATGAGGAAGGTAAACTGGGGAATTTATCCCAAGCTGTTGATTAAAGTTTGACTAATTTCAGTTCAGCTTCAACGCTTTAATGTAAATAAGCGCTGTCTTTAATGCCTATGGCATACACACACACACACACACACACTCGACCTGTTGGCTGGCATACAGAGTCTGTTGCCATTTAATTGCATAATGACCGAGAGCTGGCATTTAATCAGCTCGTTTGTCAACAAAGTGCATATATCAGCACAGAGAGTGGGAGAGAGAGAGAGCCGGAGAGAGACTGGGCGAAGACGGGCTACTGCTCCGCAGGACGATGATTTGCTCGCCTTGTCAAACGCTAAACTAATTACGTATACGCAATGTGATTATGGGCTTGCAGCTGATTAGGCTACTGTTGGGGCAGTTGGGCTGGCTGTTTGGATGGGCGGCTGCTGGTAATGCGCCGTAAGCTGTGGTGCAAGATCCGACCCATTTAACAGCTGTCGTAAGCCATCATAATGACCTGAACGAGCCGCCTCGAGGGCGAACGGGCGGGCGGTCGGTCGGTCGAAGGCAGTAAAAAACGAGCCAAGTGCCCGTTGCTCAAATATTTGTTGACATATTGCGGATTTAAAATGATTTGTGGCTGCCAATCCCCGGGAATTAAACAAATACATTTGAATAATGGCTGGCAATCAGCAAACAAAACGCAAGACTGATTGCCGGCAATAAAAATGGACCATAAAAAGCGATAACATCATATTTATAAGCGGCTCGCTCCTTGGGCGGCTCCACACCGCACGGTCCAAAATCAAGACATCCCTTCCAGCCATCCCAGCTACCCCTCCCACCCAGCGCTGTCATGGACTCCACAGCCCAAGGAGCTCCCAAGGCGGCGGAAAGCGTTGAAAGCGATTATATGCGTAAATATAAAAATGGCAAAAAGACAAATAAACGACAATAAACGGGGCAGCCGAAGTAGTCCCAGCCCACCCGTCCAGCCCACCTCCAGCCCCATGAAAAATAAACGGAAAAAATGCCCAACAAAAAAGATGGGGCCCATAAAAACGAAAACAGAAGAAAGGCCAGCGCAAGCCTCCGGACCAAATCATCTTATGGCACAGTGGGGTGCAGCAAATCGAATTGTGCTCACAATATAAATCCTGTTGATGGCCGTTAAAAGTGCAGATAAAGAAAATTAAATACAATCAGTGCTTTTACCTTAAAAGAGCAGACAGAAGCTGGAATATAAGCTCTGAAATTGGCTGTGGCTGTGCTATAAATATCCTTTGGAACTATTGAAAAACAATTGCTGCCAGGGAAGCTCTAACACTTACCCACCCTCAACAAATTTTCTGAGCACCCAAAATATAGAAAACCAATAGAAAAGTCAGCCGAGTCACTTGTACTCCTATTTATTTGATGGCAAACAAATTTTAAGGAATTAAAAAATATGGAAATATAATTAATATAATCAAGCAGAATGTCAGTCTTATACAGAAAAAATTACTAAGTGCAAAGCTAAATCTAAACCTTAATGATGGTATAGCCCCGCTATAAACAACTTTTAAATATTGCCTTTGCCCGAATAGCCCACAGTGCGTACAGTTTATTTGCGGACAATGCCGAAAATCGAGTAGGCAGCACGTCTGGCCAAAAGTTTTCTTTTGTGTGGGCGCTTTGTTTATGACAACCATTTGGTTGGCCGAGATTAGGCTGGGGGGGAAAACGGCAAGGTAAAAGCTGCTCTTGGCCTGGTCATCTTTTCCGCACGCTCCCACCATTCTCTCTCACTCTTTTGCTCTGTCTCACTCTTTCCCTTTCTCCCTCTCTGTCTCTCAGGCATTCACGACTCGTTCTTAATGCGACCAAAGACGTGGCAAGTGTACGGCTCCAGATATTTGCATTTGCACTTTGAATGCGCTGCATTGTCGGGCCTTTAAACGTTAAGCTGCAGCCGTAAAGCTTTAAGGACCCGTCTGAGGCGCCAAAAAGTATAACAGAACCCGTGGAGGCTCACACGCATGGCAGGGCAAAAATAAAAATTTGCCAAAAAAAGTGACTGTCAAATTTGCTTTGCGATGTGTTTTTTGATGTTGGTTTTGTCGTTATATTTGCCCTTTTTGTGTGTGTGTGTGTGTTTGCAGGGTATTGGGAGTCGTGCCGGAATCAGTTAGCTGCAGCCTAGAGTCGTTTAATAATTATTCCATTCAGCACAGCAAAAATAACAACCTGCGCTTAATCCATGGCAAGTGCTGTGTCAATGTTTGGCATGGCCATATTGCGATATATTCAATGCTGGGTATCGAAAAGTTTAGCCCCGGGGCAACTCACGGGGGCTGGCTCATTGAAAGTGGCTGGCACTTTTCAGTGGCGGCATTTTGCAGGCGCGTTTTGTTTGCACAAAGCGCAAAGCCAAAAGGCGGTTTAGGACTGGCAATGGTGGATTGTGGGCGGCTGGTGGAGTGGTGGAGGGGTGAGAAGTGCACGTGCCGCCGTCGAGCCTGATAAATTGAATGGTCAGCTGCGTTTGCATAAAGAGCAGGGCAGCAGCAGCAGCAGCAGCAGGTGAGGACCGGCCAGAGCCCTTTGCATAGGCTGGCCAAACAGAATTTTCCAACAGCACATCCTGAATGGGGAACTCTGACTGATTGCCAGGTGCCGAGAGGCGAGCGTCGAGCGCTGAGCGTTGAGCGTTGGGAGTCGTGAGTCGAGGGCTGAAAGTCATGTGAGCCATGTTGACACAAGCGGCAGGAAAAAACGACTCCGAAAAAAAAGACACTCGCCTGCAATATCCATAGAGAAATGGAAGAACAGTGTTAAATTGACCAGCTTTTATCGGGGCTGTGGAGCGGGGTGGAAGTGTGAGGGAACGGATAAGTTGACAGGCCTGCCAGCTGTTATCCTCCCAACGGCCAGGGGGACAGACAAATCTCAGTGACGATGCAAAGCTGCTCATTAAATTGCAGAACATAAAAAAGTACAAACATTTAAATGGCAGAAAGCTGCAGACAGGTTGCATCTGTCCGTTGAAATTGAAAAAGACCAAAGAGCTGCCCGAAAAGGGATGGCAAAGGAGGGTGAGGGGTGCGGGGTGAGGGAAAAAACGTACAGCTAAACTAGACGAAAAACGTGCTAAAACGTAAATCAACAGCGAAAATCGTGTTGAGCATTTTTTCGTAGCTGAAAAGGCATAAACAGCAGCTGCTGCAGGACAGCAGAGCACGACAGGCGCTGGGCACGAGGAGTGGAGTGAAGTGAAGTAGAAAACTGGCAGCAGCACAAGCATACAACAGAAGAAGGAAAGAAACAGGCAACAGCCAACAGAAGGCAGGCAGCAGGCCAGCATGGAGCAGGGAGCAGGGAGCTGTGGCAAGCAACTTTGCCAGTTGTCCAGTTGCTGCAAAGCAAGAGGCAGCACTGGCGAGAGGGACCGTAATTCAATATGCGGCACCGTGTTAAAAGCTGTAAAAATGCTTAAGCGTTTTTCAATTTACCAGTTTTATTTTACGGACAGGACAGCGTTGCAAACGCTCTCCGAAGCGAATGCGATTTGCTGCTAACTCAAATTTCTTAAATGCTTGTGGAACGCTCATTTGTAGAGTGTCCGTCCCGCACAGGACGATGATGTAGCGCAAGGATTTGTCTGCGTCTAACGAATATTGGCACTGACTGTCTGTCCGCCCGGAGACAAAGTGAACGAGCAGCGAGAGGTAGCCATTTTAATGCATTTTAGGTATGCAATTATTGGCAGGGTGAAAATATTCGAGCCACCAGGGCACTGAGGTGTCCGGGAAACTTTTTTATTGCAAATATTCGCACTAGGAGTATTTCTGCTGTCACTCCGCCGCGCTCAGCAGGTCTCACCTTTGCGCAGTGGAACTTTTGTGCCGGGAAAAACAGGAAAAGTTTGCGCTGCAGCCAGAGCAAAAGTGCCAACGCAGCCGAAAACAATTAAACTTGAACTTTTGTCATAAAATGAATGAACGGAATAAATGCAACTAAAAATAACACAAAACCCAAACCCAAACCAAAACTGAAAGCACAGCGGGAATTTCTGCCATATCAGCAGAACATGACGACAACCAGAACCCGGCAGCAGTCGGGCAGCCGTGCAGTCGGGCAGCCGGGCAGCCGTGCAGCCGGGCAGCTGGGCAACGACCAGTAGCAAATTCCTTGTACCCGCCCAAGTTTCTGGCTTGGCTAATTAATTTTTATTTATTAGCCATATGAAGCGGGCAGCCAAAAGTGTTTCTCCAATTAAATTATTTTGCCGGACAACTGCCGGCAGTGAAATTAAATTAATTAAATGCTCTAACTCGGCGCCTTCCTTTCGTTTCCATTGCAGGCAAACACACGCGCCTGGATACCCAGCAGACGGCACAGGAAGGTAATTAATATGGTGACTCCTCTGTTGCTCCTCCGTCGCCGCTTCATTGGGGTCGTCGCACATGGGAAATGGGACAAGGGACATGGGCCATGGGGCATGGGCCATGGGGCATGGGCCATGGGGCGTATGCGCAATGTGCCGCAGTGCAGTGCAGTGTGCAGCTCGGAAGGGAAGGGGTTCTGGTTCTCAAGCGGAACCCAATGAATGTCAAAGTATAAGCTGGAAAATATGTGTGCACTTTTTTCTGCTCGCCCCCGGGCTTTGTGCGGGCTCCAATGTGGCAGGAAACTTTTAAGCAAATTAAATTAATCCTGCACCGCTGCGCTGCGCTGCCCTGAGCTGAGCGGGAATCTGGTGTCCCGTGGGGTCGCATCTCTATGAGTGAATGTACGAGCATCTGTTTCTTGCTTTGCAGACGCGGACTTTCCGCGATTCGCGGAGCCCATTGCCAATGTCACCGTCTCCATTGGCCGCGACGCCCTGCTGGCCTGCGTCGTGGAGAACCTCAAGGGCTACAAGGTGGCCTGGGTGCGCGTGGACACCCAGACGATCCTGTCCATACACCACAATGTCATATCGCAGAACAGCCGCATCAGCCTCACCTACAACGACCATCGATCGGTGAGTCTTGCACCCATTTTGCCCCATTTTCCATCTCAACTGAAGCTGCTCCTTCGCGTAGTGGTATCTGCACATCAAGGAGGTGGAGGAGACCGATCGTGGCTGGTACATGTGCCAGGTTAATACGGTAAGCAGCTATTCATAAATTCAAATATTAAATAAGCTTAAAAATCTCTCCCCGCCTTCTCGCCGGCAGGATCCCATGCGTTCGCGGAAGGGCTATCTCCAGGTGGTGGGTGAGTATTGAACTACATATCGCGGGTCGCCGGTAATTGACCCCTTGCATCTGTGACCGATTCTCCCCCCAGTTCCCCCAATGATTGTCGAGGGCATGACCAGCAACGATATGGTGGTGCGCGAGGGTCAGAATGTCTCGCTGATGTGCAAGGCACGCGGCTACCCCGAACCCTATGTCATGTGGCGCCGCGAGGACGGCGAGGAGATGCTAATTGGCGGGGAGCACGGTAAGCGAGTCCTGCATCCTGCATCCTGCACCCTGCCGCTTGGCTTAATGCGGTTTCCCTTCTCTCCACACACACACAGTGAACGTGGTCGACGGCGAGCTGCTGCACATCACCAAGGTGAGCCGCCTCCACATGGCCGCGTACCTGTGCGTTGCATCCAACGGAGTGCCGCCCTCGATTAGCAAGCGGGTCCATCTGCGAGTGCAATGTGAGTAAATGTCCGTAGCCGTAGTAACTGCGACTAGAAAACAAACCGGTCTAGACCGAGCGAATACCAAAGAAATATTTGATGTATGCCCGCTAGAACTACCTGCTAAGTATTTGCCTTTGGCTGTTGGGCGCCAGAGGCTTGACTCTGTGGGAATTGACTGCAGCAAGTCCAAGATGTGGCTTTGTTTTTATTTACGTGACTATAACAGACTCCCATAACGTTGCCGTATCTGTTTGGGGTCTCTTTTTGGCTGTTAAAGTTGCATCTGAGTGAATAGAAAAAAAATAGAAAGGAAGGAATTCATCCAGAAGGGCTGTGCTTTGGTCTGTGATTCACTTACCCAATCGGTTTTTGCTGCGAATCTGCCTTGATTTCTCCCCTCAATAACGAACAGCCACAAGGCTTAACAATAAAATATTAACGCCTCAACGTACATATATATATATATATATATATATGTATATGTAGATACAATATGATAGCTCTTAACGTAAGCAATTTAACACTTTTAACAAATGCCATGCATCAGCGTTTCCATTGGTGCTGTTGTTGCCGGGCAACAGGGAAGCTCCGGAAACGCCAAAAATAACGAAAAATCCATTTTGGGCTCAACTCTTATGCAATATTTATGGTCCGTGCAGCAGGGACAGGGGGCTGAGCTAAAAGGAAACATTCACCAATGTGGTTGGGACGGGCAGAGCAGCGCTCTCAGTTTAATGCGTAAAATACACAAAACAAGGCTGGGGCTGGTGCTGGGACTGAGGCTGGGGCTGAGGCTGGGGCTGAGGCTGGGACTGGCACTGCCTCTGTGTTGTTTCCCGTGCCCCATCGCATGTTGCCACTGCAGTTTTTGGGGCAATAACCGCACTTCGTCCCCAACATTGGCATACAAAACAGAGGTGGTTGGCGCGGCTCCACCCACGCTCTTGGCCGAAAATCGACCAAAAGCTGCAGTCACGTTAAATTAATTTACCTGTGAGGCTTTGATCGTGCGTGCCTCACGTGGACAGGGCTAGCTAAAGATGGGCAAGCCCTACTTCAAGTCTTCTTTTGTGCTAAAGCCGCTACCAAAGCACACAAAAGCCACCAACAAACAAAGCCCAGAATGGGATTATAAATGATCAAACTGCGCAAGAATTTGATGCGCATTACTCATCAGAATATACGCGTATTTATTTGTGTATTAAACCCTAGCTGGCACTCGTACTTTGGCTATCAAATCTAAGCTATTGAACCCCTCTTCTGTGTATTGCTAACATAAATAGTTCAAAGATAATCTACGGAGATCGCATTGCTCATTTAGTAAATTCAAAAATCGTGAGTCACGCTGCCCTGCCATCCCTGACATCCGCAGCATCGTTGTGCTGATGCACTGCGCTCATTTCGAGCTGTTTGCAGGCGTTTTGTTTGCCTGTTTGTCAGCAGGTGTTATTTTGTGCCCTCGTGATGTGTGCGTGGCCAAAATGCGTTCAGCATTCACGTAGCAGCTTTTGTTGTTACTACCGCACACGCACACACCCACACCACCCACACACCCACACACACCCACCACAACCACGTAGCAACAAAAGCTATTTACGCACCCACACCCACACAGCCACACACCCATAGCGACAGCCACACAGAGGCTCCGCTCGTTGCCTGTGTTCCCTGTGTCCGAGGCACAATCACTCGCTCTCAGGCGCGCTTTTAATGACTGAGTGCATTTTAATCCAAAAACAGTTTGTAAACTCACGTAAAATGCAATGCAAAATGTATCAGCAAAACGGGGCCTGGGAGTGGCCGGAGAGTTGATGAAAAGTCAGTGATGTGTGCGCTGGATGCTGCTAATGGCGATGCGAGTGCTTCTGGATGGATATGTGTTTGGGATGAGTTTGGGTATGGGCATGGGTATGGCCATGGGGATGGGCATGTGGAGGGGCATGTAAGTGTGGGTGTGGATGAAATGAAAACAATATGGGTGTGCAGGACAACCGATAAAGGCGCCCACGTGACAGGATATTGGATACGAGCCAAAGGTAATTGAAAGGGATATTACGAGCCGCTTTCAAAGTGAAAAATATTCGACGCATATAAGAATTTATTGTAGAACTTAAGGCTTAAATTATTTATGTCTCAAATTAAAGTTTGATCTTCAACTCCCCCTTCTTGTGACAGTTCCCCCCATGCTCTCCATTCCCAATCAGCTTGAGGGCGCCTATGTGGGCCAAGACGTGATACTCGAGTGCCACACGGAGGCCTATCCGGCATCGATCAACTACTGGACAACGGAGCGCGGCGACATGATCATCTCGGGTGAGTTAAAGCCCCGACAAATACATATATGTACGTGTATTATGTAGGCATATGCCACGACGACTGATGGGCGGTAATAAAATGCAATAAAGGAGTCGAACATGGACCTGGCGGGGGGTCGTCGGCCATACGTTTATTATCTGAAAAGCGTTTGTAAGTGAGCTTACAATGTAATCAACGCGCAGACCGACGCCTCTGAAACTCAGTGGTCTGGTCGCAGCTTGCCGAGCAGAAAATTGTCATGCGAAATGCACAACAGAAAAAAACCAAAAAAAAAGAGCCAACAAAATTAAAAGTCCCATCAGGAGGTCTCATGTAAAAGACCCGCGTTGAGCTCCTGCAGTTACTGCAGTGGCGTAGGAGTCGCGAGTCGATGTTGGGAATGTTGACGTGGCATCCACGTTTTTTTATTGTTTTACATACGAATTTTCTGTCATTTTTGCACTCCCTGTGCGCTGCCAGCGGTTGTGCGCCGTAAACTGCGTTGCTCATACGCACTGTGTGACGACAGGCTTAAAGCACACATTTACACTCATCCAGAGACATTGTGCCAGGGCGGATTGTGCACCCTTTGAGTGTTTCGCTTTTATTGTGTGAGGTTTCATCTCATCTCTTGCCGGGCAGTGGCAATGGCGGTCGGTCAGTTCATAAGGTTGAGAGCAGTCCGTAAAGCAGACTCAAGTCAGGGAATGTCAATGTCATTGTCATTGTCACTGTCACTGTCAGCAATCAGAGTAATCAGAGCTTAAAATTTCACGGTATGCTGCACTGAAAATCATCTGAAAATGGTTTAAATAAGGAACTATTTAATGGGGCCAAAATGATACATTTTTGCTGAATTATTGCTGCCCCAATTCGGATACAAAAAGAGCCAGCATCATAAGTTTGCAATTACATTTCTATGATTTTTCATTTACAATTTAAATCGCAAATGAGAAACCTCATCAAATTTTGTTCATTTCTGTGTTGCATTTTCGGAATTCACTTTTGGAATTGGCGCTGCATTCGAATAATTTTGATTTGATTGAATTAGTAGAGCTGCAGGCATGCGGAAACACACAATGTTTTTAATTAACCTCAGAGCTCAGAGAACGCATAACAGACACAGAACACACAACACAGAACACAGAAAACAGATAACAGAACGCAATGCAAATTAAATATTATCAACATTGCAATAATCAAAACTAATAAACAACATTTTTGCGCTGATGCGCCGCAGCATTGACAAAGTGAAAATGAAATAAACACAAAATGAATGCACGCACGAGGCGAGTCGAGTCGCGTCCGTGGGAGGACCGGCGCAAATCGAATAAAGCGCAATGGAATGCAGAATGTCAGAAAATATTATTTTGTAGCGGAAATTATTTTAGCATAATCACACACCCAGACGGGTGGTGGGGCGCTGAAGTGCCACAGGCAGGCAAAAGCGCGTACGAGCGTAAAGCGCCTAAAAGCATGCAACATCATGCGTTCGATGCCACAGCTCATAATTCCCGTGCAATGCAGTCAAATTGAAATGGAAAATAATTACCATTGTGTGTGTTCCCCATGCCCAATGCATCCTGCCTCCCGCCCTTTATCGCTGTGATTGTGTAAATTGTCAGAAGTGCATGGGAGGGAGGGAGGTAGGGTCGATTCGGGTCGCCGACCCCTTTTTGGGCTACATATTTACAAATCACTTTTTAATCCCAGCCCTCGAACAGATTGGTTTGTGCGGGTAGCACGCCCCACTACCCCACTGCTGTAATAAGCCCCAAAATCCAATCTGATCCCCAATCCTAAGCCCACCTTCATGACTCATCGATAGCAGCCCATACGAGTGTGCATAAAAATTGCGCTAAATATAGACGCGCCTTTGATGGACTGCCATTCGGCTCCCCTTTATGCTTAAATGTCACTTTGTTTGTTCGATAAGAGAGCGGCGATAGGCTGGGCTTCGGGCACATACACAACTCAAATGCAAACGCCAAATTATGACCAGGCCTTGGATATCATGTAGGTAGGAAGAACTGAGCCAAGAATATGACATTTCTCATATGCACACACGCACGGGGCAAAGGAAAGGCGACAGCACAGGCCAAGGCAAGGCGAGGCGAAAGAGTCGAAATGCGAACTGAGATATGAAAGCGCCGTGGCGGCCATGATGTATGGCCAACAGACACCAAAAGTTTGGGTAATAAATTTTAAGCGCTTTCGCATAGAGTTCCATACGACTCTCGGCGAACAGAGAGAGAGAGCAGCTACAGAAATAGAGAAACGACTGAAACGACTGGAGATTGGCAAAGACATTAGCTAGGAGGAAAGACAGTGAGATCCATGCGCTTAGAGAATATTTGTGCTTCATCTTCTACATAAAACATTCATTGATTTCTTTGCATTATTTAGTTAATTTATTTATTATATATCAAGTGAAGTAGTTCCCAAATAATATCAACCAGAAGCCTTGAATAATTGTTAGAATTCATCCGTTTCCAACTGGATAAACTTCCCTCGCTGTGGGCCGGCTGTCTCCAGCACATGGCATACATCACAGGTAGACTATATGGCAGTCGGCGGGACAGCAATTCTACAAGCTGTTCAAGAAACCGAAACTTTCGTTTAATGCGGCTGGGTATTAAAAGCATAAAGTTTTGTGGAAGACAAGGCAGCAGAGCACGGCGAGAGGGAGCAAGAATTGCTGCCGCCGATGATTATGAGTAAAATTATATATTTGCGTGTCAGACGGACTTCCTACTACAATAAACTCGTACGAAGGTGGTACGAAGTGGGTATCGTATAGGGATGTGGAGAATGTATCACAAAAGGTGACTAGGGCTATAAAAAGAAGTCGCGAGTGCGGGTCACATGCATGTGGAACGCTATATGGAAAATTGTTTCCCCTTATTGTTTAAGGCTCCCAAAAGAAAAAATGCCAACAGGAAAAAGAAAGCATGAAAAACTAAAGACATTTGTCACAACACACAAACACACACACACACACACACACACACTAGCACGGGAACAGACAAAGGACAACATGACGTATGAGTAACATGCGATATCGCCTTACAATGCGCCAAACAATCAAAGTGAAATTAAGTTTATATATTTAATGCTACTTACTGGCAGCCATTTGACATCGTAGTCGTAGTCGTAGTGCCAGTCCCAGTGCCAGTCCCAGTCCAAGTCCCAAGTCCCATGCCAAGTCTCAGTTCCAGAAAGTAGGCAACACAATACGGAATGAAACGAAACGAAACGAAATTAAAGCCGCAGCCGGCAGAGAACAAAAGTTTTCTTTTAGATTTTCACTGATTAATGAGAAAAGTTTTAGTTGGCGATGGCGATGGCAATGGAAATGGTTGAAGAACTGCGCCAGTTTTAATTACACATACACCCAGTACCCACTACACAGTACCCAGTACAGGGTGGGGGGGAAGCGGCGTAATTAGTTGGAGTCTCTATTGAGAACGCGACTCGCTTCACTGCACATAAGCAGGACTGGCAACAACAGCACCCCAGTCCATGTAGGTGACATTAATTAATTGATTTTTTGCGCACAAACAGATTTTTGCAGCTGCGCTCTGCCTTGGGTTCTTTTGCAGAGAATGCTGAAAAATTGTCACTTTAATTTACAGAACTGACAGCTTGAATTATTCTGCATTTTCCATATTTTCAGACACATCGCGGGCCGGCGATAAATACGAGACCACATCCACAGTCAGCGGCTACACGAAATATATGAAGTTGAAAATCCGCGCCGTTGGACCCAACGATTTTGGCACCTATCGCTGTGTGGCGAAAAACTCCCTGGGCGAGACCGATGGCAACATCAAGCTGGATGGTGAGAAGTTATTTTACTTTCATTTCAATTTTATTTCTTTATTTTCTTTTGTGCAAACATTTTACATGTGCAAAAAGGTTCAATATATTGCTTAAAGTGTGCAAAAGAAACAAAAGAAATGTGCAATGGAAAACTTAACTTTGAATGTGAACTTTGTCTTTAATTTGACAACATATTAATGCATTTTTTTCTCTTTACAGAAATGCCAACACCAACAACGGCAATTATATCCGAGATGGCTATGCTCAATCGCAGCTATGGTGAGTTGACTATTAATAATTAAGTGCATTCCACATAGCGTCTTGCGAGTCATTTTGAACTGCTCGCATACCCGCATACCTATCATACTCCAGTTCAGAACCGTTTTCTCAACTCCCTAATTGATTGAATCTATCAGCCATAAGCATCAGCATCACAGCATACCATTTGTGCCTGGCCATGAACTACATTTGATTATAATGCATACGATATAATGGGTTTTTAATTTTATGCACTGCAAAGCACAACCTCATAGTCAGCACTGTAATAATCCACACCAGCGCATTCATTTCGATCATTCACATGAGTTCCCCGTTTCCATGATTCGTACGACTAATTCGAAAGACTTCTCTTCCTATGCCTGAGCCACTGCTTTGAATATGCATCGAGTTTTCACTTAGCAACTGTTTAAGGCACTTCGAACGCGATAGCAGGCCCATTTGGCACAATGACTGTAATCAGCACAAACAGCCGAAAAATGGACGAAACCAGCCTCAAGCCGCACACCACACCACACCAACACCAACACCATAACTCGCATAGGGGCCATGCCACCACACCTCAGCCTTGTTATCCACTCCATCAAGTCAAAGTTGCATGCGATTTCTGTGTCCATTTTTTCCCTGCTTTTGTTGGTTCCGTTTCTTTTTTTGTTCCTCGCTTTTTGTTTTGTTGCCTCTTCAGTGTGCTATTAAATGCAAATAAATGCAGAAATTAAATAAAAATACCTTGGCATACACTTACCTTTGCCGTTACCTTACCTTTAGCATTTCTGTATGTGTGTGTGTGTGTGTGTGTGTGTGTATATATAAATTCATTTTTATATGGTTTCTCTGTTCTTTATTTCTGCAAATTTCCCTCCATTTGAATATTTCTTTCATGCTATGCCCTACTCCAAACTCCAACCAAACAACCAACCAAGCAACAACCAACCCACCAACAACAACCGTCATTATTCATATACCGTGTTATCCCGAACTCTCCCTGAACTCTCTCTCTCTCTCTCTCTCTCTCTCCCACCTCTCTCTCTGTCTCGGTCTCTGTATAACTCCTCCTTGACTGACGCTTGCTGCATAAAATTAAAAATATATACAAAATATAAAGATGGCAAGAGACGTCATAGAAATAAATTTGACTCGGCTAACGCTTTGCCTGATTATGGGGTTGAGGAGTGGCGTGACGGTGCACAAGGTAAGTACAAGCTCTACCAACTGCAAACCATACCCCTCCAAACCTCGCCGTGGCCCTAACCCCAAACATCATCATCTTGCCCATCTGCTCCCACCCCTACCGACCCGTAGGTATCCATCCCCGTCTTAGTGGCATTTATGGTCCGTGCTGCACTTTTTCTTTTCTCCCCCCCACAATTTGCACATTGCCAGGGCAGGGCCGGGCAGGGCCGGGCCGGGCCAAAGTTTCCCCCGCTTTGAGTCAGCGTGTTGTGTTTTCCTTTCATGGATTTCATACTTCAAGTACGTCGCCGTGTGATCTCATAATTTCAATGTTCTTTGGCGCCTTTTCCTCCATCACAGTGGCCAAAAACTTCCACGGCCAAGTGCTTAGCCCAAACGCTGAGAATTAATTAAATTTTCCCCATTCTGCGCGCAATGACGTTTGCATTCGGTGCTGGCTTTGCTGTTGTTTCCATTCATTCGCATTTCGCGGCAAACACAAAAGGCATTTCACTGCTGAAGCAGGTTGCTGGCATCTTGGATTTGTGAAGTGCCAAAGGCACGAGCGCAAGAGGCAATAAATACGAATTATAGCGAAAGAACTTTAGTTTGCGTAGGAAATAAGCGGGCTGTGAATGAAATTCTAAAAATAATTATTTGGAGATTGCTCAAAATATTTAAATATTTATCACAGGCATATCAGAGACCTCAGTGTTCTAGCTTCAATAAGATAACATCTCAATGGGATTGTTGAATGACTTTCAATCTAATATTCTCTATATTCACAGAGAGAACACTCTAGTGAAATCTAAACATTAAATTTGATTTGAATACCATTCTTTTCCATTAAGTAAATTCTGCTATAGTGGGCCTGGCACACACCCAAACACATTGCGAGTCGTTTAAGATCATTTTTCAACTCGAAATAAATTTAATAAATCCAACATTGCAAATTCCCAAAAGCCACAACAAATTCTTCCAACCACACGGCCAGAGCAAAGCAAAGCGAAAGAAGAGAAGAGAAAAAAAACAACTTGCTAAAAACATACAAATAACGAAAAAGAAAATTTATTTGTATTTTATTCCATTTCCAATTCGAATGGATGTTAGACATTTGGAGCATTGCATTTGTCATGTTCTGTGGCTGAATGCATCCGCGTGGCTGTGCCGGGCTGTGTGTTGATCTGTTGATCCCTTTTGTTGGCAGCCGGATAAATATTGCAGCAATAAAAATGCCATCGGGTGGAAAGTGCCACAGCAGCAGCAGCAACAAGAACAGCAGCAACAGCAGCAACAATATCAACTCGAGTACAGCAATAGCAACTAGCGACAATGTTGATTGACACTGACATTCTGTCGATGTCAATGACCAACTCTGTCCGTCCGTGTGCCAACATTTGGGTGGGACACGTGTCCTGTTGCATGCACTTTATGGCTTGTCAAATGTGGCGGCTAAACTCTGTCCGGATGCGGATACGACCCAAATTAGTCGGTGGCAGGGATCCATATCCCGGCCACAGCAAGCAAATTAACCATGAACATTGGCTTTTCAAATTTTCTGCTACATGCTCTTGGGCTGAATTAATCCGTATTGAAGCAGCAACCAGAAATATTTTGGTTTGCTTTTTCTGGCTATGACTCTGGCGCTGTCTCTGCCTCTGGTTCTGGGTTTGTTTTTGTCTGTGTTTATTGCATTTAAAATGCAATTATTTAAGGCACGCGTCCGTAAAATGCCGTTCAACCGACTGCACTAATGAACTGAAGCCAAAATGCTCCAGCGGGGGCGGCATGCTGGCTGGGCTTACCCCAGTCCGCTCTCCACGCTCCTCTGGTCGCCTCTGCTCCGATCTGGCCCTGTCTGGCTAGAGCCATAGTTGGGGGCTCGGTCTCTGGCGCTGGCTCTGGCTCTGGAGGCATTCGTGCATTGCAAGTGCCCGAAAAGGAGAGAAAAAAAAACAAGGAAGAATGCGGAAAAAACAGATAAAATGCCTGTTCATGGTGGGTGAAGCCAGCAGGGGAGTGAAGATGGGGGTGGGTGTGTGGCAGTGTGGGGTCGAGTGGAAAAGGCTTTTCTTATAGTGGGCCGTTGACTTTATTGATTCAACATTGGAGTTTGGTGCCCCAAGCTTCCATGTTTGCCCCCGGGAAAGACGGGGCAGTTAAATGAAGAGACTTAGGCGGAGATGCAGAAGTGGAAGAGAATGCAATTAGGGGATGGAAAATGCTGTTCATTAAGGCTCTGGCCAAGTGGTTTTGCGAGTAACGGTCAGAGGCTGTCACGACTCCAAAGATACTTAAATAATGTCAAATCTGCAAATGAAGACCACAAAATGTTCGAAAATATTTAAAAATGAAGCCAAATGGAGAGGAAACGACTCATTGATAGATCATTTAAAGTTCCACTCTCCCTTCCCAGTACTTTTGTTTGGGATTTGTTTGCCCAATTCAAATCTACATTTGTATGTATGTACACCCACCAGAATGTGGAAATATTCGCACAATAAATATTGATTTCAGTGCGTCGCGTCGGCAGCTTTTGGCCCAAAAGAAACGAGAGCAAATCAAACAGCTTTGGCATGCCATATTTTATTTAAACGCATTCAAAACAAAGGCTGCGGCAAAATGTACCACAAAATTCCCGACGGGAAATGCTTTTTTGATTGATTGTCGACTGGCAGTTGTGACGTTGGATTCTCAACGAATCGTCGCGGCTTATAAATAAAATATCAAAAAAGGTACGGAAGCCCCAAATAAAGCGTGGGGGGGGAAAGCAAACGCCGCGAATGCCCAAAAGGGAAATATTTATTGCTCGACATCAAATGAAATATGCCATCAAAATTGTCTGACTGTCGCTCTGACACCTTTTCAATGTGTCCTCAATCAAGCGTAAATGCGGGCATTGACTTCAGTCTGCCTCACCGCTCACCTCTCACCTCTCACCACTCACCGAATCTATCCGTCTTTGTCTTTCCGTTGACATCAATCAAATGCGCACGAGGAATAGCTACAGGGGGGAGGAGTCTTTGTGAAAACAATCACAGAGGTGTTTGATCACACATGTGGGTCGCTGCTTTGGGGACCTGCGATAGCCTCCAGACATCAGAAGTGTTTGAAGCTATTACCCATATCTGCCACATATCGGATACTGAAGATAATGATTCCATCACAGGCAGTTTCATATTTCCTCTCGCTACCTTCAACCTGGAACGCTTCCATTCAAATTCCCATCCTCATTTGCGGACAATTCAATTTCCAATTTGGCCCACAGCCAGCCATAGCACAGCCTCTCCATACAAAGCTGACCCACAATGTGCGCATCTATCACTTTATATTTATGACTCTGACTGTTGTGGAAACAACAACAACAGCAACAGCCACCCCCCACATAGCCATACACAACAATCGATTGAGGAGAACCCACGGAATGTGGCTCTCAAAGACCACTTTGTTGTTATTTATGGGGCCAGCTGATGAAAAGCCAAATGCCAAAAGATTAAAAGCAGATAAAATACTACGAGTGTATATACTATATATAACGGCTAATGCACGCCCACCCCGCCCCCCGCCCCTCACAGTGGGACGCCTTTGGGGAATAAACTGGCGAAAAAGGGTGCCAATGAGAGCTGGCAACGCAGAAGGATAATGATGGATGGCTGCAATTAGGGAGAGATTTTTTAATTTGCAGTTATTATTGCATTCGCCCTAGCTCCAGCTCCAGCGCCAGCTCCAGCGCCAGTTGCCATATTGTCTTTGGACCCCACTGTAGCTCGTTCATCAGACATTGACATGCGGTCAACAAAGTGCGTTCAATGACGTGCATAAAAACCAGCAGCCACAGCACTCAATCAGTCCGACAATGTGGGGTATGGCGAGGGGACACAAAGACGTCAAAAGACGCAGACACAAGCGGCGATGCCCGGCGGTGAAATATTGTCAAGTAATCGCTGTCCAAATGCCCGACCAATGCCTTGACGATATAAAGACGTACAATGACGTTGTAAAACGTAGCGAAAGAGTGGAAATGTACTCAAGAAAGGGACCACTGAGGGATGTCAGCAAGCAGGATGAAGTCGCTTACTCAAGCCGGGCAGCAGGCGTTAAGTGAACTCCATAAATATGGCCGTGAAGGATTGGGACTGGCGCTATAGGGCTGCAGGGTGTCCCTTCAGTGGTTGCACCTGTCAAGTGATTGTGCGAGTGAAATATTAAAGTTTCTTCCTGTTGTCAGAACGGAGGGTGAGCCAAGGAGCAATAAAAGGAGCATAAGTGAATCTCTCTTGGTGCCTATTCAGAGGAAACAAAGTGAACCCAACAGAAAAATTCAAGTGGCTAATTCCTTGACATATATTTCGATATTTATGCTGCACGAAATCGTTGTCAATCCAATTTAAATCCCCAAAAGTTAACCCCAAAGATATGCATCCCTCTGAACTCGAATGACTTTTTAAGTCCGGGTCATTTCTCTCGTTCTAATCGTCAAATGTCAATGGACCAAGAGCCAAAGCAAATTCAATAAATTAACCAGCAAAGTAACCCCAGGAACCAGAGCACACACACAGCACACGAAGAACTATTAAGTGCACAGCATACTTGCCGACAGTCAAGAGCAATTTTCTTTAATGCCACCCACCCCACTAACCCCAACCAATACCCACCCGATAGCAACCCATAGCAACCCCCATCTGACCCAGTCCCCTTGATGATAATGTATCCAGTGCCAGTTTGGTGTTCGCCAAACGCACAAAATAAATGAAAATATAAACCCGACTAACCAAAAAACTGATTACTACATGTTCTGCTTGTGCTTGTGCTTCTCTTTCTCCTTCTTCTCCTTCTCGTTCTCGTTCTCGTCAGGCAACCATGCTGGCAACAATGGCGATAACAATCAAACGCCCGTGCGTAATCCGCCTGGAGCATTTCACAATTCTGCAGGCTCAGTGGCGCAGCATAATCTACTTGGTAAAATAATGCGCGGCATTAAAACGCAATCATTGGGGATTTTCAAACGTTTATCGAGCTCCTTGCCAGCGGCGCTCTGGCCGTCGACGCTATCGCTATCATCGCCGAGTCGCTGGCGTATGAGTAATATGAAAAACCAGCCGCACACAGAGGAGACCGAAGAGGAGACTGTTGTCACCATCGAGGCAGTTGTATGCTGGGAGATCGGAAGTAGCAACACGACAAGCGGCAGCAGGACCAGCACCACCAGCACCAGCACCAGCACCATCAACAGCCTACCATTTTGGGCGTGGCAATTGCCCATATTTCACATTGCTCATACGCCGTGTGTTGCTTCAACAACGCAACATTCGAAATGCCAACGGCAATGGCAATGGAACAGCCAGTGGCAGTGGCAATGGCCAATGCTCATTTGCATAGTAATATTGGCGGGCAGCTTTGTTGTGCTCCTCCCGATGCTGCTGCATTTTATCGGCCGCCACATCGGCACATTTTCTATTAGCACGACGCATAGGCAACATTTAATGCTTACATTTTGGGCAGGCGCTGGTAATAAGGTTGTCGCCATATACACCGCAGCGACAAGAGCACAAACAGCAATGCCAACAACAACCACAACAACAGCCACATCCGCAGCCAGGCCAAATACATTTGCAATGCCCTTCCTTCGAAAGTTTTCAAGATGAAATCAAATAATTGCAAAAGCAAAAAGAAACTCATTTGGGGCACAAGAGCAGCTTGAAAAATAAAATCAAACCAGCAGGACGTGGACGTGGACGCAAGCGTAGAGCGGGACGTGAAATGGAAGAGGCGGACAGCATAAACGGCTGCAGTTCGAGGTATACATATTGATATACATACTTACACACAGATACAGCTACAGATACAGCTACAAATACACTAGATATAGATATGTTTATGTTAGAGCGTAAAATGAAAATCATGTTAGATGTCATACGGGCTTTAAGTTGATTGACAGTTGATTGAGGAAGAACTGCAACTCCATTTTCAGTGTGGAGTGTGGAATTAGTGCCGGTAAGTTATAATCGGAATGCGCAGACAGCAGCTCACTTATCTGTCTGAAAGACATGCTCGCATATTTTGTGTGTCTGTTTATGAATATTATTAAGGTCAAGCCGTATCTGATTAGTTGTTAAAATATGAACGCTCAAGCTCTATTTGCATTCTTCAATTAAAAATTAGTTTTTTTTGTGATTCATTTCCCAAAGCCTACCATCAGCATGACCAATAAACAATCAAGTGAATTCTGATTTATATATTAAGATATGTTTAAAGAAAATATCTCTCCGAAATATCTCTCTCCATTTATATAACTCTCAATGGTTCAATGGTATTAATCCATTTTATTTTATTTGGTTTCCATCTTTAATTCCTTAATGATACTACAAATATTTGGTATGATGAGCATTTTATTTCAAAATCATTTGAATATTTAAAATATGAGAAGATTTATGTGTACGAATAGGCAAAAAATGGCAAAAGGCAAATGACTACACAAATGTTGCGTATTGTAAAAACCATAAATATATCCAATTAAATGGAAATAAACTAATTATAGTCCAACAACAGAAACCAAACAAAATGTGTGAAAAACGGTTAATCAAATTTGCATTTAGATGAAAGTATTTATGCATAAACATACATAGCGAATTTACCTAGTAAATTTAGCCAACGTATATCAAATAGAAAACCAAATCAAGTAAGCCACAGAATAGCAAAGAATAAAATATGTAAGTGTTGAATTAAGTCGTTTATTAGATATACGGTTGATGCTAAAAATATGAAAAAAAAAACAAAAACAAAAACATAATATTTTTCCCATTGTTTGTGCTGGAAAAAGGCAGCTGCTAATGATATGGTTTTTATTGCAATCGATTTGTTTCAATTGCAATTTTTTGAAGCAACATAAAGAACCCATTAAAACTAATATATTGCCTGGAAATTATAATTTTTCCGCTCTCCTTTCGGTGTTGCTCATGTTAATGGGAGTTTAATTAGTGCACTTTTTGTGCTCCCTGGAATGTAAATATTTAAATAAAAAATAACCTTAATGGATATTAAACGAATTTCATGACACTGTATATATATATATATCAGAGCAAAGTTTTTGTATAAATTCAGACTCCATTTAATTATGCCTAAGACCCAACAAGCTCCATTCAAATTTAAGCGAAAATTGCCACACAAATTTTCCGCTTTAGCATTTGTAAATAAATCCAAAACATTAAAGTATGCAGTTGAAATGAATGTTAAAATGTTGATAAAATTAAATAAATATATAAATGTAGAAACCCCCGAACCGAACAGCATTGGGAATCCCAAGAAAAGAGAATCGCTGTGGAAATTGTATTGGACAAAATGAATATTTAAGAGCTCAGCAGAAACTAAAGAAGGCAACGGGGAAATGATATACAACTCTTTAGTTAGTTATATCTGATAATATATAGCATATATCTATAGATCTATCTATGTGGATAAGTGGCGGCATATCTATGTGACATATTTGTATGTAAATGTATGCAAAAGTTTACAGCAAAAATAAACAAAATAAAAACAACAGATGAATATGAGGCGGGGAAGGGAAACACGTCAAGCCGTAAGTACCAGGACTGGACTCAGTCCTGAAGAGGACGACCTCTGACGTGAAAGTTGTTTTATTTTTTTATTCAATATTTTATTATTATTATTCTTATTTTATTTTAATTTTATTTTACTTATTTTAAGCTTTCAGGAAAATGTTATTTTATTATTTTATTTTAATTTTATTTTGCTTATTTTAAACTTTCAGGAAAATGATATTCTTAATGGACACATGCCAACATTTTGCGATTCTACGCCCGACCGAGCACACAATGCCTCGCATTCAGCTGTTCAGCCAACAATTTACCAAAACAACTGCAAAAAAAAGAGCAAAAGGAGAACACAAGCAGGCAACACAATGAGGGAAAACGAGAGTGAAATGCGTAGCACATGCACACAATTTTTCTGAAAAAAACCAGGCCAAACAGATTTGCCTCTTTTTGTTGTGGCACGCTTATAGAAAACCAGTTGCAGTTTTTGCTGCCTCAGCTGTGTGGAAATTGTTGCGGCTGCCATTGAAAAGCCGTCGAGTGGAAATGAGCGAAATTTCCACGCAATTAGTAGCTGAACGAGAAGCATTGTAAAAGGTAGGAAGACATGTCGGCTTGTTCTACATACTTGTATATTTATTGTTTAGTGTTGGTTATCCCTATGAGGGATAATTGTAGACGCTGCCTTCTAGGCATTATATCTTCGATTACTGGGTATAATAGCACCCACAAGAAATAGCCAAAGTTAAAGTTCACATAAAAAAGAAGGGCCGACAAAATAGGTGTCAGAAACAAACGGAACGGGGGAATCCAGCAGCGTTACTCGCCTTGCCCCTTTGTTTGGCACACGGCCTTTGTGTGTGTGTGTGTGTGAAACGATTCTGGGGACGTATGCAAGTGGAAAATTCAATTTGTAAAAGTGCATAAAAGTAGCAACCGACGAGACCAGACCAAACCAGACCTAGGCTAGCGGTGCAGAGGGCCATACGAGTATGTGGGGCTGCTCAGCGCTCTGAGTATTTGTTGTTAAACAAAAGCATCAGCTACTATTCCACGCCAGGAGGCAGCCAGCAACCCCAAGTGCCCCAGCAGCAGCATCATCATCTCCATGTCAGCCAGACCAGGCCGAGGGGCGGGTGGCTGTTTGCACATGCAGCAATAACAACGGAGGCTCGTGAGCATCCCGAGTGACAAGTGGAATAAACGTGAATGCAGGCGCCAACATTGTAATTAAATCTGCGTCAACACAAGGGGCGAGCAGGAGTGCGCCAAGAGGGCCAACAAATGCAGACGACATCTTTCTATGCGCGTGTCTCTGGATGAGATGGGATTGTGTTGTCTCTCTGTTGGCTGTTCACTTGTTGGCCCCAGCAGAGTGCAGGTCCGGCCTGGTTGCCATCAAGGTGAGTGAAGCTAAAAGGCAGTGAAACTTTTATCTTGCTGGATATCTTATGCTTTCCCGGCAAATCGCATATCGCCATGAACCTTGGCATCGGCAGTCGTACTTCTGCATAGCAACGCTCGGTTGACAAACGAAAGTAGGGACTGCCAAATGTAATTTAACTTTTGCAGTCGCTCTTATCAGAAACAATTAAAAAGTGTCAAGCGCAGTAGAACACATGCGAGCAGAGACAGAATGCAAAAGGAGGGTAAATACGAACGGAAATAGAACTTTACCTATTTTGAAATTTATTTATTTTGCTAAGTGTAATTGAAAGCGAAATCAGACACGATTTTAGGAGCAGAAGCTAGGGCACATTAGTCAACTTCATTGAAATGGATTTACTCTTTCGCTTGTACATATCTGAGTTTAGTGTGCTGTGCATTTGGCGGAATTTGCACGGCCAATTCTGTCAACTGGCTTGGGGTTTTTTTGCCTACCCCTAGAGCTAGGGAATATATGTGCTTTCTGAGTAATTCCTTTGCACATACATCTTCTTTGAGGGATGTCGATTTACATTGGGCGTGCACGCTTAGTTGAGGCAATTACGACGGATCTGAAACGCATAAATCACGCATACGCCCCATTGAACTCGTTTTGCCTGCCTTCCTGACCTGATTTGCCTCGATTAGACAAACGATAAATATTCAATGTTAGTGCTCCTTCCCCCCCAAGTGTTTGCTGTCCTAAAAGGGTTAAACGACAGCAGCTCAGTCCCGCGCAAGCTTATTAAGCTGCAAAATATTTTGATAAAGGTCAGGCAGGCAGTGGCGGCTTTTTGCGAGCGGAGGATGGTGGTAATTGCCATCGTCATCCTAGACCAAGTAATATGAGTGGAAAACCAACACGGCGACTGAGCGCTGAGGACTCGGGCGAGTAATGGCCGGATGGAGGGCATAACTTAGCGTTCGCCAGTGTTGACGCTTGTATCCTTTGGCGGCCACTTATCATAACGCTTAAGCGTCGTCCATTCGTCTTTTGGGCCGACACGCACATGCGCCAGCAATTATGCTAAAAGCGTGAAATTTATAGTTTCCCACACTCGGCGCTGTCGCCTCGAGCCTTTGAGAATTTTTAACATGGCTCGTCCTGTCCGCATTGGCCACTAAATAAATGGCTTTTAGAGCACGCGTTAATGATGTTGATTGTGGCCAAGGGAGCTAACACCCGTGCACCCCTTTCCCCGGTAGCGCGCCCGTGTGCCAGGACCCTGTTCCAGTCCCACTCGCAGTCGCAGCTCTGGTCTCCTCCCAGCCGCGATCCTGCTACGATTCCATGTTTAATGTTTTATAGCTGCTCGAGAGGGGCAGACAGCACGTTCCTGTTCCTGTTCCTGTTGGTCTCTGTCCGGTTTATTTTTATGATGATAGATGGTCTGTGGTCCCGTATTTGCTGTATCGCTGCTGCCTGTTGTTAAAAAGGATTTAATGCCATATTTATTAGAGGTGTAACTGCATGCGTGTGTCTGTGTGTGTCAGTATGTGTGTCTGTGTGGCATAAAGGTGTTGCAAATGCGGTGGCGATGCGGCATTCGCTAATGGTTTGCATACTGGTTGGCCCTTAAGTATCTGATAACAAATGGACATTCAAGATCGTTTCGCTGGCAATAAAATAATGATTAATAGGGGATTTGCTAAATGTATATACATTTATTATTATTATTGTCTACTCGAATGGCATTCGTTTTGCTCTTTACAATTTTCAACCCGTTCTTCCTGCAGAAATTTCCTCCAACTTTTGCCTGGTGCACCTCTTAACATTGTCATTGTAAATTATTTAGTTGGCAGCCGTTGTATGGGACAGAAGAACAATATTAGGAATTAAGCAATCCACTGTACATATATTTATTGCAATCATTTATTCTCCCGACACTGTAAGGAGGCCTGCACTCCCCGAGAGCCGTGGAAATAACAAAAAATTGTGCACTTAAAATGCAAAGCGAGCATAAAACTGAAACTAACAAAAAACTAAAAAGAAAAACAAAACAAAGGAGAACATGGCGAAAAAAAATTAAAGTGTAGGCAGAGCATCGAAAGCTTCACAGATTCCCACACAGAGGCTGAAAAGAGAAGCAACGAAACACACAAAATAACAAGAAAAACATTTGCTGGAAAACTCATCACTCAAAGGCTGGGACCAGGCCAGGACCAGTACTAGGACGGGCCAGTGCAGGCCATTGGCTACCTTCCAGCTGCAAGCTCCATTCCCGGCCAGGCGGTGCTCTGGAAAAAAATACCACATAAACAATCCGGATGGGGATGGGTTGGAGGCGGAGCTAGAGGCCAACCAGCAAAATGGTTTAAAACTCAATTAAAGTTTTAGCCGCAAAATAAATGCAAAAACGACGGCGGCAGCGTCGACAGCAGCAAAAAAATACAACAAATAACAACGATTTTAGGGAATCACACAAAATAAATTGCTGATTATTTGGATACACTTTCAAGCCCATAATATTGGGGCAAGATATTGAATGTGATTTTCATTTGAATTCGTGAATATTTTGGTACTTCCAAAAACGTTTTATTTTGCTGCTCTGCTAACTTCGTTTAAGCAGAAGCTTTTTCATACATTTAATGGGGTGAAATATAAATACATTTCGTTGCAGTTAAGTGTGATAACTTTACACATTATTTAAAATTACTTCTACATATAAAGGAGACCCACATAGATCTCCTAAATATGCTAAATTAATTCATATCCAGTCTAATTTATTTATTTTAAACCTAAATCTTAGAAAACGATTATACATGTGGGATGTTCCAGTTAAAGTTTATTGTTGCACATCAGCTAAAAGAAAGGAGGGAATTTTTCTATTTGCAATCCAATCAAACAATTTCCTCTGGTTAGGGAAACCAGTGCGCGCATTTTCCGTTGCAATGAAATGCACAAAGTGCGGGCCATCAGCGCTTGCCACGCCCACAGGCATGCCAGCCTCCCCTCTCTCTCTCTCTGCCTCGAACCCTGGCACTTTTGATGGCTGTAATTCAAATGAAAATTACACAAATGAATTGAATTTCCGAAAAATGCAGCAGCAGCAGCAGCAGTAGAGAAGGAAAAACTTTGATGAGCCTCGAATTTGGTATGGTTTGGTTTGGGAATGGGTGTAATGATTGTATGTGGTGGGTGTTTGGGTGGTTGTAGTATGGTTGATTGTGTGTGTTTGTTTGTTTGCGATTAGTTTACGCGCCTCTGGTGGGGCACTGCCTTTGGCAATGGTTGCACCTCGTTTGACTCGTTGTCGATTGGAGTGCAGTTGGCCTAACGAGTTGCTCGAGTTCGACGAAGTTTGGTGAAAATTTAATGGCGCATTCTTGCCACACGCTGACTGCCTGCCCGCCTGCCTGCCCAAAGAGTTTGAATTTGTTTTATTGGAGCGTGAAATCGTGTTTTGTTTTTAATTCTGTTGTGTGTTTTTCTCAGGTTTGGAAAGGCAGCAGCAGCAGTGGCAGGCATGCTGAACGGAATGGGAAATCAAATCAAAGTGCCAGAATACGATTATACTTACCCACAAGCAGATAGTTGCAGCTCTCCATCAGATATATGCACATACATAATATAATAATAGCTGCATTGGCCATCAGCATAGATACAAACGTCTGCCAGCTAATTTGAATGCACAAATGATATTAAATTTAGGCATTTAAGTGGTTCACATGCACCAAAATGGAAAATGAAATGAATGGTGTGGAATGCCCCAAAATGCTGCACCGTGTTAATGACTCATTACACATGCAACACAAAATGGGCGACGCACTGGCACGGACCACAGCAAACTTTTCGCCACAGCCACAGTTTGTGGAACGTGAATGTGGCTAAAATGCGGCAAAACATTAAGTTGAATTATGCAATAAAAAATAATGCAATAATAGTTAAACTGGCACATGCCCCACAACAGCCCCCCCAAAAGAACAAATGGAGTGTCAGGAAGCACCGGACCATATGGAGCATATACGAAAATACAGTACGTTTCATAGCTAACAGGTATTATTCATTAAGCTAAGGACTTGTAGAGTTCGCTCATAATAAGGTTTGTGGACTCGCTGTCTTATATTTACGAAACGCACTGTACCCGTGCACAGTTTTATGCTGTCCAAACACGGCAGCAGTTTTTTCTTGTTCACCCAAATTAATTTTGTATTTTATTTTGCTGGCAGAAGAGCAAATTCGACTCTCTCGAAAGTCTTTCCAATGTTCCAATGTTAAAGTAAAACTTAAAATGCTGAAGAATGTGTTTTTATTTATTAAGAATACATGAAATATTAATAAATGTACGTAAATTGCAGGTTTCGAACACAAACGAGTCCCGGATTGAGGGGTTAAATATTAAAATGAGGCACAACAGTTCTAGTAACGATACTGAAAACTTGGATCCGAACCATAGACAATGCACCCACACGGATAACCTGTAAGAGGCGTTCAATGAGAGAGGAGACATGTGGAATCAGTAATATGCATACGCACGAGAGGGTTAATTAATAAAAGACTGCTCAACAGTAAGTATATACATTTTACATATATTTCACATTTATTCATGACACCAACAAAATATAGTAAGTAAGTAGAGCATATAGTATATAGTATAAATGGAAAGAAAATCTTCACAGTGCTTATGTTAATAAGAAATTCATTCGTTTTGCATTCAGTAAATATTAGGTATAATTTTGTTGAAATAATAATATCGAAACGGCTTAGTTTTGGTTCATACTCGAGACTGTTTGTGTGTGTGTGTGTGTTGTGGGTCAAGGTCAAGGTATTTGTGGTATCTGTGCCAAAACACCCGCTCAACATTTAGCCACCAAACAGGGGGAATCGTGTCCAAACTACTTGGCCAATGCTGTTTATGGCGACTGTTTCGTGTCAAATGGGCAGGCATCAAAGAAACATGTTTAAACAACAAATTTAGAAAACATTCGAGTTAATTTTGTACACGTATAAAGTTGGGTCTTAGGTGGGAGTTAGGGTGGGATTTAGAGGTATTAAGATTGCGCCAAAACATATACCAAAAACTACAAAAACATTACCGAAGCCTTATGGGCTAACATCTGAAACGAGAGAGAATTTATTCATTTATTGAAATTATTTTTAGCCTCATTCACTGGCATACAAATGCAGGGGCATGTATGTTTTGGTAGCTTGTTGGTATTTTCTGATCTTAACCTTTAGAAATATATATGTACATGAATATGTATTCATTCCAAAAGTAATTACATGACCGATTAGAAACGAAAATAAATTCACTAGTGTAGACAAAGCCTCTAGCATGGCCTCGCGCAGCAAACGTAGCACACGATAAATTCTTTAGTTACGGCACAATGGCAGATAAATGTACAGCAATGGACAGACAGCAAACAACATTCACTAATACAAAACAGTTTAGCTATCGTAGCGCTCAGATGCCAACACCCAATGGACGAAATTGCAACACTTGAACTTGCCTCGCGGTTTGCACTGCAAATGCTCTTTGATGTACTGGCAGGGGCACTGAAACTGGCCGCAGTGGCGGCCCGGCTCCAGGGGCGTGACGTCCACCAGGCCCCTCAACGCCTCCATGCCCCAGCGGGAGCCGTAGCGCAGGAACAGCTGCAGGCCGCGCTCCTACAGAGAGATCAGGGATAGATCGGGATATGAGAAAACACAAGCAGAGTAAACAGATATTGAGGTGAGAGTTAACTGGGGATGGGATGAAGATGGAGTGGGTTAGCAGCTGGAGTGGTGGATGGGATGGCAGTGCGGATTAGAGATATGCAATAACAGAAGTGTGCTGCATACTTTCGGGCTGCAATTTTAATTAAACGAAAAACGAAACTGAAACTGAAACGAAATCAAATCATATCAAATCATATCAAATTAATTGCTTAAAAATACAATGCAATGACACAAACTTCATTTTCTTTTGTTCTGCAATTCTGCAATTTAATTCGTTCACGCTAATCAAAACACGGAAAATTACAATTCTTGTGTGTACAAATCAGAGATGCCGCCTCCCATGCTTACGCACCGCGGGCTGTTTCAGAGCCAGCAGCCCATGCAGTTGATGCCACAGCAATGGCGGTGCTGCAGGCTGATTTTGATTTTATTACGCAACAATTCCTCCTCGTACTGACAGGGGCAGATGGACGACTGCAGGTGCCTGGGCGTTTCGTGGACTCCCGCCTCCTGGACCGTCCAGTCGAGACGACGACGCAGAAAATCCTTGCCCCATCGCTGCAGATAGCTAAGGAAGAGCTCCTGGGCAAAGGCCTAGAGAGAGCAGTTAATAATTGGTGAGGTGCATGAGTGACAGCGAGAGAAAGACAGACAGAGGTGGCTGTGATCGAGAGATTCGGAAGATGATGATGAAAGAAGCAACTGAACTACCGGAATGTGCATTTAAAAATTCACCACCAACTGAATGGAAGGAAAATGCTCGCTGGCTCACCTGCTTGCGCGGCATCCTCACTGGCTGACTGCCCTGGATGACAATATCGTTCAGATCAATGTCCAGCTTGGCCTCCCAGCCCGCCTTGATGGCCTCGCCGCCGTTCTGCTCCGTGTGCTCCAGGAACTCGTTGAGGAAGCTCACGCACTGCGTGGCATCGAAGTACATGAAGCAGAGGTTGACCTTGTGGCACGAGATGCGGCCCTCGGTCGTCCAGCACCAGGAGTATCTTGTGCCGCATCAGCTGCTTGTTCACCCGCGCCAGACACTTCTCCAGGCCGCGCGACAGCCGCAGTTTCACCCACATGCACAGGAATATGGCCGCCGCATTCAAGAAGAGCCAGCCCACGCCCAGCGAGAACAGGGCAACGCCCTGCAGGCCCGAGAACAGCAGTGCCAGCAGCACGGTGAAGGCGAACAGGATCCAGCAGACGAGGATGCGCTTGTAGCAGATGTTGTACACGGTGAAGCGGTAATCATTCACCAGCGTCTCCATCGCATTCACATAGTCCTCCACGGTGAGCTGTGGGCGGTGAGTTGATCGAGAGACATTATAGGATGGATCATTTTGCAGTTGACTTTGCTTACCGTCAGACCCTGGGCCATCAGCTCCTCCGGCACCAGCTCCGGGCGAAATATTGCGGGCGTAATCCAAGGCCATTTGGTGTTGGCCGGCAGCAGGGTGACAATCACATCGCCATTCGCTGTGGAATATCATTGCGGAAAGAAATAGACGTTGGTGTACCGCTCATAAAGCATGCAATGGCCTCGACTATCTTCGCCGGGTACTTACCAAATCCCTCACGGATTCGACCCGTCGACAGTTCGATTGTGCGCATGCCGGAGCCCTGATCCATGGGTCTGCTGCTGCTGCCGCTGATGCCATGGGCCCCATTGCCGTTGTGGAGGCCGGAGGAGGAGGCTGCAGCCTGGACGGAGGATGTTGAGGCTACCGTTGCTTTTTGGTTTATTAGCTGCTGGGGGTGTCGGGCCGGGCTGGAGCCCCTCGCTCCGCTGGCAGCGTTGCCGCTGACAATGCCACTGCCGGATGCATTCAGATTAACGTGCGTGCTCTCAGTTGTCAGAACAGCGGGCGCCACATCCGGCGACGAGGCTGCTGCCGAGACTGGGGCTGGAGCCGCAGCTGTTGTCGAGGAAACGGCTGGGCGCTGTGAAAATGGTCAACAACAATGGGTTAATAGTGCTCTTGGCCTTTGAACGCCATTGGGTCAGCATGTGGCCGGCCAGCAAAGAAAATTATGCAAATGGGCAAAAGAAAATCAATTTTATTGATTTTTGATTTTACTTTTGAAGCACTGCAGGGCCAAGAGAATCGTTCAAAAAAGGTATCCACACATAAATCTGGACACAAATTGCAATGAAAATAATTGTTCAACTTGCACGTACGCGTTTGCGAGCTCCACGGCCCCTTAAATAGATTTGCGAAGGCAATCCAATCCGCTGACTTCAGAGGGGGGCCAGCAGCTGTACAGCTGCACAGCTGAATTGTTCAGTTTTTTTTTTGTGTACCTCATAAGAGTTTTGCAATAGCAAAACTTCCGAACTCTCGGAATCGTTTGATATTTATCTCTGTGTATAATTGGAATTGCCGGCATCTGTAGTTTTTATCTCTTCCGATAACAGAGGTACATAATTTTTGACATTTATTTTTAGGCGGCTCCAAAAACAAACTACGAAAGTCTGATAAGCCAACGTAAACAAGTTAAGGCCCTGTGAACTACCCAAGAGACTGCAGCATCCAGTGGATCCACAAACATTGACACAAGTTTAGATAATAGTCCGGACTCCGGACCAATTGCAATGAGTCGTGCCCTGAGCATATGGAATCAATTTCATGCTGGAATCTACCACAAAATATTGCCTAAGCTATCGGGCAGATAATGGTGGAACGGAGAACTTCAAGGTCAGTAACAAACAATAATCAAAGTACATGCATACGTATTTCCCATTTAAATTAAATTTGATAATTTAGTTAGCTACAATTGTATAATAATACAATTAAATGTGAGGTATATGAAATACAATATGCCAATTTTCACAGTAACACGAAACCCCCTTAAGGCCACAGGCTGTTAAGGGACTCCGATTGCAAATTGCGAAAAAGTAAATTATAAAAATATAAATATTAAATATTTACTTCGGGGAAACAGTAAAGTAAACAAACAAAAAAGCACCGGTGAAGGTGAAATGTTTTAACAATCGCTCGTGGAAGCGGAATACAATGGCGCGGGGGAGGGGGTCTGGTATTGGGGTAGAACATTTGCGAAGACTAAAGTTCAGAACTTTCGAGAGAATTTATTTATTATTAAAATGTAAACGGATCAAAATGAAACGTGACATTGTATTGCCAGAACTTCGGCGTAAGTCTGTTTAAATTTACAGAACAATTCCTCAGAATTTCGTACATAAGTACGCAGCTACTGTGACGTGTCCAGCTACCTAACGAAACCCAATACAATCATGACTACATCGAGTCAGAGTTTATCACCGGATGGAGCGCGGCTACAACTTCTCAGCCTGAACCTCACTCGGCAGAACCTCATTTGTCATGCGAGAAACGTTCCCAAAAACGACTCGAAAGAGAGTTCGAAAATACAAAAACCACTTTTCATAACAACTCCATTAAGCGGGGACAGTATGAGTACAGTAGACACTGGGGTACACAGAAACTTTACTTGTTCTTTTCTATATTATTATTAATTAATTTCACCTATATATTTCCTATATAACGCGACTTATAACACTTCTAAAACTGATATTTTCTGTGGGTAAATATTCTACAATGCAGTGAGTTCACTGTACCAACCCTGTTTGCCTCTGTGTGTGCGTGAGGGAGGGGCAGAAGGGCCAAATGTGCATTGGAATGCGTTTCGTTGCGTTTGGGTCACCCGCACGCGAATGAGCCAGCGAGATGCAGAGAGCAAGAGAGCCAGAGTTAAGCGAGAGAGAGAGAGAGAGAGCGGAGAGAGCTACTCACCTGGACAGGTGTTGTTGTTGTTGTCGATTGCTCATTCGGACTGCGCGAGCGCGCCCGCCTGTTGTTGTTGCTGCTCACAACCGACGGCGGCGGCGGCAGAGCTAACTTGTTTTGCCGCTGCTGCGGCTGCGGCGGCTGCTGCTGCTGCTGATGTTCTTGTTGTTGTGTGGCATCGCCGTCGTTACTGTTATTATTTTTTTCACTGCCCTCTGCCTCATCATCGAATTTAACCCAATTTTTGGGCGTCTGTTTGTCGTCATCATTCTCGTTGAGGGACACATCTTGCAAAGGATGGTTTTGCTGCTGCTGCTGCTGCAGCTGCGCCTGCGCCTTGGAGTCGTCCATTTGGAATGCGAATCTCTCCGGCTGGAGGTAGAGGGGTGCGTGGCTGGAATTATTGACGAACGTGTGGCCTGGCCTGGTCTGGTCTGGCCAATGCAGCAGCGTTTTGTTTTCGCGTTTTTATGGCCTGACGCTTACATAACCTCAATATCAATTCACACCTGAGTTGCTGCTGCTGCTGTTGCTGTTGCTGCTGCTACTGCTGCTTATTGTCGTCTGTTTCTCTCACACTTTCGTTCAGACTGCACAACGCGCCGCTTACGTGTTGGCCGCTCGCCCGTTCACGTCGCACTGCTGCGGCACACCCAGCAACAAAAAACACTCGCACACAAATTATTCAGAGCCAAAAGCTCGGCTCGGCTCGGCTCAGCTTGGCTTAAAGGCGCGCTCAGGCTGCTGTTGGCGGTGGGTCTCTGCCGTGTTCCGTTCTCAAGCGTTCCCCACTCCCGTTCGGCGTACTGCAAGCTCTGGCCACAAGAGCAGAACTGAGCGCTCACCTGTTGCGGGCCGCCAGCTTTGGCGGAGCTTTCTCTCGAAATCTTTATCTAGTGCGCTCGCTCTCCCACTCTTCGTAGGTTCATTCATCACAGTATCTGTTGGTATACCCTTGACGCCAGCAGGTTGTCTGACTTAAGCCTCATGTTAGCAAAAGAATGAAAGACAATATATCCCAATAGTAAAGTGTAGTGTGTAGTACCTGCTAATCGGATCACTAACTAATAGCTGCCACAGCCAGCACTGTGCTTAAAGAGTATAAATATATGAGTGAGTATATAGTATGTGTGTACGTTTCTTGCTATAGATCTGACATGAATGTGCAGGGTGTCTAACGCTTCGGCATTCGAAACTAACAATTCCATTTTGTTAGATTTTCTGTTTGTTTTTTTTCTTTTTTGTTTAGCTCACATGACAAGTTTTTGTCTTTCGAGCATCTGTATTTTCTCCTCTGCTACTTGAATCTCCCACTCCATGTAGTTCTGTGACTCACAATTTGTTTTTTTTTGCTTTTAGTTTTTCCTGTTTAATGATCACGTTTTTAATCTTTGCATTCATTTGTTTGCTTGTTTACAGATCTCCGCAACAGAATATTTCGCAAAGAGAGCCGCGTGTATCGTGTGTACAAACACCTCCATCCGCTGCCGCTGCCGCGTCTGCAATAAACTCCGACAGCCACACACCGTCTCCGATTTCAAAACCAATACGCACTTCTTATCAGCCACAATGGGTGAGTGAACCAAAGGTATCAGTCAGTTGCCGTTTGTGCAACTTTTACAGCTAATGCGAGTGTACGTAAATCCCCCAATTAAATAGCAGAGTAAATACGCGGGGCTTGTGCATTAATTATGGGACTTTTATTTATATTTTACTCCTGTTTGTATACGCCGACATATCCTATCATATATTGAAGCAACACAGACAAAAGTTAACTTGGGGTTAAAATGCAATATAATTGTTCCGTTGTCTCAGCCTCACACTAAAGTAAAGTTTAAATTCGAAGTAAAATCATTACTGTTCGTTCGTTTGGCTGCCAAACATTTGCAAGGCTATAGAAATATTTGCTCTATTTGTTTGGGCAAATACCGAAACGAAGAATGCAATTTAAAATCAATTTGACGTTTGTTATGCCATTCAGTGGTGTGGGTGGGTGGGTGTCGGTCCGAACGGGTCCTGTTTTCCATGTCCCGCTTTCGATAAGCGGAAGGGCAGAAATTTATGGCCGCGGCGGATAGGAGAGGCGAATGGCTATGGTTGGCTATGGCTGGACCGCATAGTTTACGCCTGGACGGAGCAACCAACATTTTTTGGCTGGAATAAAATGTAAAATGCAAGGGCCCACAACATTATAGTGGCAATTGTTCGACTGGGCAGCCACAGAAAACTTTTCTGCCCATAAATTATCCTGCAAAATTATTATATAAGCGGCCAGTGTCGAACGGTGGTGCCAAAGAAATTGGCCCCCGGCCAACACAGACCCCAGAGAGATAGACAAAGAGGGCGTGGGTGGGGGGAAAGGAGCAAGCGAAGGAGAGCAGTGTGCCAACTATTGGGAAAAGTTGTTAAGCAAATTATGGCCTGGCACCGAGCAGGCATTCGAAACTGTTACGCTCAAGTTGCGGGCATGTGGGAGGCCAGCAATGGGATGGCCGCGGCAAGATGCTGCTTCCGATGGTCAACTGACTGGATAAATGGAATCACTTTTCTGTTGTTAAGATGTATTCCTCGATCATGGTTAGATGGCCTGGCTGTAGTGGTTAAAAGTAGACCCAAGCACACCCAAGAATAAAGCCAGGAGTTGTGTGTTTTAATGACATTTTTATTTACATTGCACCGATTTAATTATAGTCGTACCCTTACCCTTAAATTCCTACTTAAGCCCCAGATCATAGCTCATTCCCCCTCCAGTTTGTTGCCCCGCAACTTTCACGTACAATAAGTCATTTCCATTAAGCCATAAATCGCTCAACAGCCCGAAAATCCTTTGTGCCTCGACAAACTTTGCTTCAATTTGGCTAAGACTAAGGCAAGCCACAAAAATTGCAACCTCAGTCGAAGGCTGTATGGGGCGGGGACGGAGAGTCAGTCCGTCAGCCAAGCAGCCAAGAGTCTAATTAGGCCAAATTAATTGCCTGCGCTTTTGACACTTGCGAAGACTGAACCGGCCCATCGCAGAGGAGAGTCAACAAGACAGCTGCCGGGACCGCAACCAAGTACAACACTCAAAAGTCTATTTGCAAGCGGCCCTAAACTCTCTCTTAGATCCCCCACACCACACCACGCCACGCCCCACGCCACGCCACGCCACGCCACTCGGGGAAAGAGTAATGTTGGCAATTTGTTGGTCGTCGTCTTATTAACCCGCAACAGGAGACAGCAGACAAGAGGCGAAGACCAAGAAGTTGGCGGCAACTTTTTGGCCAGCGCGCGAATGTCCAACGGGCATATAAATTAGCTGAGACAGAAGTTTCTTGCCCCCTCCCCCCTTGCTGGGCGGCTGAGAAGGCGGGCAAAGTTTTGGCATCAAAAAATGTTTTCAAATTAAGCTAATTTATATTATATAAACACGCTTAATGAGTGCCCTATGACGGTGGCGGGGGAGGGGAGAACGTGGCCTATGGCTGGCCGGCCCCATAAGTTGTATGGGAAGCGAGACAAAACAAACATATTTCCGCTGGCATGCTGAACATTTTGATTTGCCTCGTCCACCTTTCAAGTCCCTTTGAAAATGGCAAAAGTTTTCCAACACCCCGTTCTCCGTTCGCGTTGCTGTTTCTGGTGTTTCTGTTGCTGTTGCTATTCCTTCACAGTTGGCTGGTGAAATTAACGTGACTTGCATAACGCCCCAAGGCATGCAACGCGGCTGTAAAGTGTCGCCATCATGCCCACCATCGGCATTTGGGGCAGAGCAGAGCAGCGCAGAGCAGAGCAGCGCAGACCTTTTTGCTCCTTAGCGCTTCTTTGGCAGCACCAGAACTTCTCCGGCTGCTGGCTCTGGCTGCGAAAATAAAAACAAAATGCAACTGGGGAAACGTGTCACAAACTTTATGCCCCTGCCACGCGTCACGCACGCGATTTTCGCTTAGTTGTTTGTCACTTTGTCGCCGCCTTTCTCCGTCACACCCTCTCCATCTGCCGCCCGCTGCTGGGAGTGCCGAGAAAAATCGCACTGGAAATTAAGTGAGCTGCCGTTCCCGGAGTGGAGCGGAGCGGAGCAGCAGCATAAATTAGTGTGCCGAGATTTGAACCGAACCGAAGAGACTTCCAAGCGGGAGTAATGCAGCTGCAATTTCAGCTCAAAGTAAAGTTCCATAGGAAACGGAAGTGGCTGCAGAAACAACGTGGCTAATATTACGAAATTAAAGCCAGCAAAATCCCATTCCATGGGTCGAGTAACAGCCCTTTGCAATGGGCTAAGACTTACTGGCTGCTTGCTTTTGTCATAGAAATATAAATTAAATTCTTCATCAATGCAGTATCCATTGAAAGTAGCCACAGGTAGCATTAATATTTTCTTAGCCCCTCCAGGCGAGCAAACTGTTCAGGAGAACCAACATTTGCTCGGCCACAGGAGTGAGCACAAACCATAACAGATTTTTGGATTGAATTGAAATTCATAAACTTGCCATCTTATTACGTCAGGAATATTGCATCTGAAATATAATTGGAAATATTCGCTTCTGGAGCCACATTTAAATGGAAATTATTGCTTCATTTGGTGAACTGTGACATTTCCATCTGGCCACAGCAAACTGTTGCCGCACTCGAAAACCACTCGAGTTCATAATAATGTACAACATGTTGCAGCAGCAACCACAGGGACACGCAGGAGCCACATGCCTGGCCCTGGCCAACAATGGAACTGACACTACAACGGGCGTTCGGGTCGGTCGACCAGGAATGTGGCAAGGGCCCGGACCCGGGCCCGGGCCCCACACTGACTGTTGTTGGCACATGTCACCTTTCATTAAACATAAAATCACTTTGGGGTTGCGCCAGTGTGCCACTTCACACTGTGAGCACAACTGGCCAAGACGAATGTGGCCAAGACACAAGGCCCTGAATTGTCTTGGAAGAGACATCAAGAGCCCAGAAGTGGGCCAATCCCCGCACTCGAGAATTGAAACCTTTAAATACGAGTGCGGCCGATGTAGATGTCCTGGCCATGTGCCTGACCGCCAAGTGGCAATTATTTGACAGAGGTACAACGAGTAGATGACATCAAGTTTGTGGGCTCGCAAGAAAAGGCTTGAGTGCAAAAGATGCAAACATTTCAATAGTGAAAACAGCTCAGAAAGACACGAACAAGTGTCAGATCCCCAGGTCATTATCTCTGGCTGTCTGGGCACAAAGAAGAAAATGTTGCAACAGCCACTTCAGTGTAAATCATTATAATAATTTAACTAAAGCACCAGGAAGAGCAGGGCCAACGGTGAAAGTTGTGCGCCAGCCAGACACAGCAGGGACGGTAGGCCAGACAGCTGCACCTCCCCAGACGAGCCAGCAGCAAATGCATTTAAGTAGAAGGTCTTGCCAAAAAAGAATAAAATATGTGGATGAAGCAAGCCAGACAAGGACATGCCATGATTTAGGGGTGCTTAAACGGTTCCGTTCTGCAGTTTCTCCACTCACTTTAAGTCGCTGCGTTGGAGCTGCGCTGGAACTTTTTCTTTGGTGTCACGCCAAAGACAAGAAGGAAAGAAAAATGTAGTTTACTTTATTTAAAAAATCCGTGGCAACAACTTTGCCTTGCCGCAGACCAAATCAGCTGCAAGCTGACCAAATAAAAACCCCGCAACTCGCAGCACAAATAAAATCATATTTAAAACTTTCGCACCATGGTGCAAAAAAAGGAAACGAAACACAACGAGCAGAAATATGGAAAAGTAGCAAAAACTTGCCGCATTTCCATAACAAAACTTTCGCGTTAAAAAACAGAAAAGTGTTTTGTGCTCCTCGACGCAACAATGGCAGTGCAGGCAAAAAAAAACTGGTCGGAGAGTGGCCAACTAAACTTTTATTAAATTGGAAATATTTATCAACATTCATAAGCCAAAGCCCACCACAAGAAAAAAATTCAGACGCATGAATGCGCATAATGGAATTTCGTAATAAATTTAAAAGGCTCGATTAACCCATATTGGCGTGTTCTGAATGATGTTTTTATAGTTGTAATACCAGTACAGCGTACATAGTTAGTTAGTGAGCCCATCAGTGCGCAAATAAATCCACTAAGTTTCAGCTGAAGATTGTGTAGGAATAGTCAAATTAATATCATTATCCAAAGCGCTGTGTAAGTGTTGCTAAAACATTAAACAAAATCTGTAAGATTTCTAAGACCATTTCTGATCCAGCTTCATCGTCCCTCCCATCTTATTTTTCATACCGCTTATAATGAGTACATATACCCCTCTTAAATTTCAGTAGCGCCGCTTACTAGACACAATGCGAATTCATTTTCTCTGCGCTCATTTAAAATCCGGCATCCATTTAGTCGTAGTCGTAGTCAGCTGAAGTGGAAATATTTTCTTTCACAACAATGTCCCAGCCACGCAGCATACGTACTCGTCGTGCAGGCCCACGCGCAACCCAGTTTTGAAGCATTTGGCGGAACTCTCTGGGAAAAACAAAAGAGGCGAATTTGCATTGCATTAATTAAAGCCATGGACAGCAAATGTTTAACATATGTAATTTTGACAAACAGAAGGACTGGCGAAGGGCGGAAAAAGCACGAAAAGAATGCAGAGCAGGGCTTATATTAATGCAATTTAACAGGGCGTATGCATAATGTTTAGCTAAGCCAAAGCCAAAAAGAGTAACATCTCCGCGGCGGCCCGAAGCTGCGGCCTGGCTCAGTGCAAAACTTAATTAAAAATGTGCGCGCATAATTATAACTATATTTAGCCAGAAACAACCACACTCACACACACACACACACGCATGTAAATGTGTATTAATTTCGTATGCAAAAAAAACACACACGCCGGGCAAATGCAGCAGCAGCAGCTGCACACAAAAGCCCTGCGCAAAAAAATATGCTACACTTTTTTTTCGCCGTGTGTAAGCGGCATTTCGGGCGTCCGCTCTGCCCTGCTCCGCTCCGCTCCGATGATGCTGATGATGATGATGATCCTATGCCGGGTTTTGTCAACACAACGCCAACAGCATCCTCGTCATAGTCCTGGCCTGGCCTCTCCTGTCCTGGCCTGGCCTGGCCTGATGAGCGTCAGCAGTTACCGTAAATTATTTTATTTATACCACTAGTCGTGCAGCTGGCTGAGGCTGGGGCTGGGGCTGATGCAAGATGGGACAGTATACCATACCATGGCTGTCTGTGTGCTTGACTTAATAAAATAAATTTAGAAGCTGCCTGGCTTCTCTCTGCCCCACCCTCTCCCCTCTCCGTCACTGTCTCTGTCTCTCTGTCTATCTCTGGCATCACGCCTCAGTTGGGCGCGTTCGCAAAACGGCAAAATGTGCATAATGCCAGTGTGTTTGTGAGTGCACGAGGAAGTGTGCGAGTGTATGTATGTCCCGTTTATTATTTATGCATGCTGTGCAACATTTTCACCCAGCAGCTGCACAACAAACGCGAAACCGTTGCACGGCTTCCTGGCTATCAGATTTTTTCGCTTTTGGTTTTGTTGTGTTTTAAGTAGAACAACCTTATGCATCGCACAGTGGGACCAGAGCTTTCCAGAATGTAATTAAATGTCAGCCTTGCCTTTGTACTGCCTTCCGCTAATCAACTAAATGCATTCGTCACGTATAATAGTATTTACCTAATGGATTTTTTCCTCTCGTTTCAGACTTTTCTACAAGCCGATGCTCAGCTTGGCATTGCCAGTTATTGTGGAATGTTCCTTAAGTTGGCGGCACTCTTCGTTCTCCTCGGCCTGCTCCAGAGATGTCCATCTTCAGGTTAGTTCAATAGATCATAAGTATCAATCCATCAGACTTTGTGCTGTTGTTGCAGCCTCAAATCAGTTTGGCTTTTCCGGCCATGCTGATGCAAGGGTACAGTCACAGCGGGAGAAGGTGAAAGCGATGATGAAGTTCGCCTGGGAGGGATACGCGCAGCATGCGTGGGAGCACAACGAGCTGAACTCAAACAGGGGAGCACCCCACAACGACAGCATCATGGGGCAGCACAAGATTGGACTGAGCATCGTGGACAGTCTGGACACACTGTATATAATGGGCCTGCAGGAGGAGTACAATCGAGGCTATCGTTGGGTGCGGGACAACTTCAGCCTGGACCATGTGGACGAGTATCTGTCCGTGTCCGAGTTGAACGTTCACTTCGTCGGCGGTCTCCTCTCGATGTACGCCTTCACGGGCGATGCGCTGTTCCAGTCGAAGGCTGAAGATGTGGTCAAGAAGCTGCTGCCAGCCTTCACGTCAATGGACTCTGACATACCCCAGGCCATGGTCAATCCCAAAAGGGGAGTGGCTGGGCCACATTCCGGGGTCTACGAATCCATCTTATCAGAGATTGGTTCACTGCATCTCGAGTTCAGCTACATAACGGAGATCACTGAGGTTCGCCGGTATCGAAACTACGTGCATCAGCTCCGGGATAGGCTGGAGCTCATCTCGAAGCCGCGCGGTTTGTATCCCGTTTACCTGAATCCGAAAACTGCCGTCTGGGGGCCATACAAAATGACCATGGGCCCCATGGGTGACATTTTCTACGAGTATCTGCTGAAGAACTGGCTGCGGTCGCGCAAGACACTCGAACAGTCCCGCGGCATGTACCAGGCAGCTGTCAGCCGCATTCTCGTCTATCAGTTGGGACTGAGCTCAGCCGGCTTGACGTACCTGGGCGAGCTGGCCAACTTCCATGTGATCCGGCGGATGGAGCATCGGACCTGCTTTGCCGGCGGACTGTTCGCGCTGGGAGCCTCCGCGTACTTCAACGATTCTAGGCTGGCTGCAAGGCACCTTCAGGTGGGCAAGGATCTGGCACACACCTGCCATGAGAGCTATCGGCGCTCGCCCACAGGCCTGGGACCCGAGTCCTTTCAGTTCGACTCCTCGCCAGAGGAAGACGCCACCGCCCAGACCAGCGACCGGAAAGCCTTTCGCCTGCGCCCCGAGGTAGTGGAGACCTACTTCGTACTCTGGCGTCTGACCCACGACCAAAAGTACAGGGACTGGGGCTGGGAAGTGGTCGAGGCCCTGGAGCGACATTGCCGCACCAAATTCGGCTACTCGGGCCTGGAAAACGTGTACCTGCGGGATGGGCCCAGGGACGGGGTGCAACAAAGCTACTTCATGGCTGAGACCCTCAAGTACCTGTACCTCCTGTTCTCCAATGACACGCTGCTGCCACTGGACGAGTGGGTCTTCAACACCGGAGGACACCCGCTGCCCATTCGATATGTGAACAAGATGTTTCGCGCCAAGAAAAATGTGCCAGAATATCATTTAGATCTCCATTGAGATCCGATCCGCACTACTTCATAAATTGTTTATTTAATTGAATTTGTCAAAAAATTAACAATCTGCACGCAACCCGGCCACAGAACTTGTTCGATTGGATTCCGATTTTTGGGCAGCATTTAGAGCGATTTATTTATTTTGATTTATTGTATGCGAATCATTTGCATCGGCATTTATCGTTTTGTGGCTGTTTGTGTCCGTTCTGGCTTTGTTTTCGGTGCCACAATTGTGGCCATTTTGATAATCACAATGTATCACAATATTTTCCATTTTAATTGGGTATACAAAAGCGGAAAAACAAATGCACAAACACACACAACACATTGGAAAGCCCATCCGAAAATATGCTGCAAATTTAATGAAGCATTTGTGTGGATTCTGTTGCCGGATTTTGCAGTGTTTGTTTGCCAAGAAAAGGTGCAACAAAAAAAGTGGCCTCGATATGCAAATGGCCTTTAATTCAATGGCACCTGGCTAATTGTTTTGGTTATGGCAAATCGAGGCGAGTCGATGGAGCGTGTGTGTAATATTTGGAGTGTGAAATATTGGCAAGCACTTTAAGGCCAGCATTCAACGAATGCCAAATGTTGGGAATGGCGCCCCATCAATTTGTTTAATTGAAATGTAATTTATGGGCACCCATGAATGGGCCTGAAATATGATTGTTCAATCGATTAAAGCCAAACGAAATGAGGGATATAAATTAAACTTCAATTAAACTCGCCAAAACAAAACGAAAAGTGCCATAATGATCTGAGGAAAATGTAGAAAATGCGATGGCGATTCTCTGGCCTCTACAAAATACGACAATGAATACGGCAGTCGGGTCGAGATAAAATCCCAAAGAAAAGCAATTTTTTCTGTTCTGTTCTGTTCGTATATTTTTATTTATTATTTTTTGCTGAAAAGCCTGCTCTATAATGCGTTCCTTTGTGTGGCTGTGGCTGCATCATTAAAAGCATGAAGCAGTCGATTTAATAAATGTGGCGAGCCAAAGCAAACAGTAGCCTGTGCAAAGGCAAAGGATACCCATGGCCGTATATCCTCCGGCCGTTGGCCATTGTGAGAGTTGCCAGAAATTAAAGCTGCGCCTTGGCCAGCAGTTTCTTGCTTCTGTGTGAGTTTGTGTGGCTGGAAAGCAATTTACAAAAGTTTCTCCATCAAAAATCCGCTGTCAGTATAAATATCCTTAAAATAGCCAACACGGCTGCTAAGCACACACACACACACACACATACACACACACCCAGAAACATACGCCGGAGCACACTCTCGCAGGAACACATGGATGATGGAGGATCCTGGCCGCTTCCTGACTGCCTGCACTTTGCTCCTGCCTGCAGGAATATGATTTATGAATGCATGTGCTGATATATGCCATGTGCCCCCTGTCTGTCCCGTCCTCGTCCCCTGCCCCAGCCACAGCCACAGCTACTGCTGCTGCTTTCCCGCTGCACGTACGAGTATTGTTAGCGCCGAAAATTATGCTACAATATTTTTCCTCTCTCTATAAAGCTACACACACACACCCATGCACGTGTATGCATGCAGGCTGCACTTGTGTGGCCTCATCTATTTGTAGTCCAAACAAAGAGAGACGTGTTCAACACACACACACACACACACACGGAGAGAGGCTTACTGTGATTTCCACTGGTAAATCAGAGGCACTTTAAATTGAGCATGTTACGTAACATGTGGCAGCCCCTCGACCCCCACCAGCACCAGCAGCCTCTCTAAACGACTGGCTTACGAGCAAAGTGAAGGGCTCATCCTCCTCTATGCCTCTCCCTCCCTCTCTCTCTCTCCATACACTCGACTGTGTGCAGTTCTTTTTCCAAGTAAATCTGTTTAAATGTTTGATATGCGATTATTTCTGCCTTCCATTGTGAATCAACCGGTTGGGTTGGGTTGTCGGGTTGGGTTGTGGTCCCGTCCACCAGTAGATAGTCCAAAATCCCATTCTCGAGTCCTAAGCCTGACAAGCAATGTTTCTTTTTCGCCCTGATTTTTGATTTCTCCCTACCTCGAGTATGGTTTTTGGTTCTGTGGTCAAATTTCAAATCTCAAAAGAGAATTCTGTTGGGGATTTTGCAAGTTCAAAGGCTTCTTTTATCCCGATTTATCTGAAGATGATTTTTGAAGCTGATTATGTTTCTGTTCTACTTATAGTATTCTCTGCTCCCAGCAGACTTTTCATATTTAAATCCGGAAAATCGTTCTATATTGTTCTTGATTTAAATGCAACAGAAAACTTTCTCTGTATTTTTTTTGGTCGGACAAATTAAAATTGATTTTCCTTATAAATCGCAGGAACAGGCAGGCATTGGGCGCTCTGCCCTGTCTACCACAGTCAAGCACATTTTCTCATATTTTTATGCATGCAAAACACAAGTCGAAACGGGGGGAAAAGGTAAAATGTCGAAAATAAATCCCCAAATCCTTGTACTTGTGCACGTTGATTGCCCAGCCCGTGTTCTTCCTCCGCCAGTCGGCCCCCTGTTTTGGTCCATCGATCGATCGCCTTGCATTTACAATTCCTTTCGATTTTGCTACAGCCACTTTATCAATTTCGCCAATAAAATTCAAGCAGTTCTGCTGGCTTATAGTTTTTATTTTTTCCTCTTTCGGTCTGCAGCCATTACAAAAATAAAACACAGTGAAAGGAAGGAAAAAATCAAAAGGAAATGCATCATTCATCATCATCGACCAACCGGCTGAGAGGATTGGATTGCTTTCGTGGTTTTCTATTGTCTGCTCTGCTCTGCTCTGCTCTGCTCTGGTCCGCTCCGACCACCTGGCTGACGGATTCCCTTTGTGTTAAGTTAATTGGATTGATTGTTGTAATTGCTCGGAAATTAGTTGAATGCCTTTTGCAGTGTTTGCAGTGTTTATTAATTGCAATTGTGCCACAATTTGGCATCGTTTTGTCGTTTTCCTGTCAAAACTTTTGCTCGCCTCGACAATTATTAAGTGCGAACATATATCCAACATGTAGTAGCTGTCAAATGAGCTTGTCAAATCAACATCACCTACCTCCCACCCGCGCTCTCTCTTACCTTACCTTGCCTTACCTTTGTGTCCATCTTTCTCTCTCTCTCTCTCTGTGTCTGTGCTGAAAAAGTCAGACAACAGGTAACCGTAGTCATTGTCCTCATTTGAAAACTTTTTTACGGTCTGCTTTTCGTTTCTATCGCAGCATCCTTTGTATGAAAAAGTGACCAGAGTCAGCCGTCAGAGCTGTTCGCCCTCGCCCTCCCCACAAACACATAATTTATCAATACTTTGATTTCGACTGGGGAATACTTTTGTTTTTTGGTGCCAGCCAACCAAGAGTTGCGACTGAGTTATTATGTTATTGTCCATGTAGATGTCTGCACATGATTACGCGGGAACAGATAAACATGTAGTGGAAATAACGATCAGCTTGTAGGCTGACAAATAATTGGTAGCACTCTTTAGCGTCAGTTCTCATCTGGCAGCTCAGCGACAGTTGATGCTAAATAGATTACGCGGTGATACTCAATAGCTTGCGGCTAGCCAGGGCCTGGGGACCGAGTGCATTGATGAGGCAGCAGCCTGTCAGAGGACTCCATCTCAATCTCTGTCCTCTCCATGGACGCTCTAACGAGTTCTAAAACATTTCGCCCGGCTAAACGAAGTTCAACGTACTGAATAACAAGTAGTTTTCCCCCAGCACACCCAATTTTCCTATTTTCCGTGTGCGTTTTTGCGTCTTTTTCTTTTGCGGCCACACGTTGCGGAACACTGAAGCTGGAGTTAACTTGAGACGAGACGAGACGAGTCGAGACATCGGGACACAAACTGAATGCTAATGCGTTGCAGGTGGTATGTACTGGTAATATGCGGCGTAAACGTAATGCCGCTTGGGCTTGAGGGGCCCTAATGAGTAGTTAAATATTTGTTGACAGTCCAAACGAACAGCCGAACGCTAATTAATCGCTTTGTAAGCTACAGTGCAGATTTGGCTAAAAGCCTTTGTTCAGCTAATAAATTCATAATTGTCAACAAATTAATGTGGAATTTTATTTATTTATTTACACATTCACCATGTGCATAATTATGAATTATGAATAATGCATTTTACAGCACATCCACAATTTAAATCCGTTTATCTAACTTTACCCTGTCCCCCCCGCCCATCACCGTCCCGTCTGCACATAATTATGCTCGTTTGGTTTCGGTTTCGGTTCCGTATTTGTATTTTACTCTCCTTTTTTTATCGCATTTTTTGCCGATTGCATAATCCTCTTTGGTGCCCTTCTGACCTGACCGACATCACTTTGAAAATTAAATTGTATTTACTTTAATTAAAATGGATTAGTTTTGCCGCATTCTGCGTGAGCCAATTAAATTCATTTATTTCATTCATTATGTTTGAGTTTAATATGTTGTGCCATTAATGCATAAATATTTCATAGGTTGCGCCCACGATGCCTGAATGAGGGGACCGTATGAACAACGCCTGAGAGACGAAGAGAACTGCAGAAAACTACCTACAACCAGTCTGATCGAAGCCCAAGTCCAAGCCCAAGCCCAAGTATGTATGCGAGCTATTCGTTCCTCTTCAATCAAATATGATTGCATGCGAAGAAGAAGGTGCCGGGGGTACAAAATATTGACAAAGTCCAATCGGACATAAATCTAGGGAGCAGGCAAAATCTGCACAAGTCTAACAAGAAACGAAAACGAGTGGAGGGAATCCAAGGAGAGATTTACTTACCAAAACCGAAACAAAAACAAAAAACGCGTTGATGTATGATGTTGCCAATTGTATGAAGTAAATCAAACGGCACTGAGCCTGAGCACTCCCTGCCCACCCCCACACACAGCCAAAGGGAGAAAGGATGGCAGGCAGCTGGATAAGTAAGTGCAAGACAGCAAAAGGCACATCACAGCCTGTGGTCGAGGACTGAATGGAGGCCTGCTACAAAGCAGCCATTGCCAATGATTGCCATGGCCTGGTGCCGAGGCCTGGGTGTCTGATGCCTGCCGGCTGACGGAGGCCCAGTGCCTTGGGCCTGGTCCTGGGCAAGCAAAGCGCATTGAAAAATTGCCAGAAATAAAGTAAGCGTCCAAGTGCCGGACAGAAGGATGCGCCCATGTCCATGTGTTGACAGCTGCGAGAGGGAGCAGTCATTTATATTTCTGCTACCAGGCTGTGTCCGGCTCGAGACCACTTGCAGCTATTCAATCAGCCCAAAAGGACCGACAACTCTCTCTTGCTGTGGTCGAGGCAGCAGAATGGACACAAATTAGTGAGGACAATGCCCACTGTCGTGCTGTAAGCGCCATTTATTAACTTCAATTCAGATCGTTTATTTCCAGCCATACACACTCCGACATTACCATATCGATGGCCATATCGATGTTTCACCTAGTGCAAATTACTTTACAACTTAATGCGAATTTATTGTCCTACATAAATTGAGTAATTTATGCAACAATAACGCCAATCAAAGTCGCCGAGCAAAATGTGTTACATATTCTCATTGGATCTCACATGGCCAGGGACTGGCACAGAAGTAAAATAGAATCTGTGGCTTTTCTTAAGGAAGTGAATCTGCTAAAAGGCGCTATTTCGATTGGGAAATTGTCCCTCAGCTTTCTCGCCATAGATCATTATCCTCGCAGCGATTCCCGTCGCAATTTCTAGGCATGAAAAATGTATATACGAACATTGCATTGCACGCCATTTCGAAATTAGCACAATTTGCACAGCGCTGCAAAACTTTGGCAACAAAACAACAAACAAAAAAGTTAATTAAAACAAAAAGTACGGACAGTGGTCGTTGGTTGGTGGTCGCTGGATGGTAGATGGTAGACGGTGCCCGCTGCTGTTGCCACAACATTAGCAGCACGGCCAAAAATGCAGCCGAAAAATCTGTGCGCCATCTGAAACAAAAATTAATTTTTGGGCCAGAGCAGGGAAAGTTTATATTTCGGTGTTGTTCTGCTGCCCAGGCGAGAGTTTTTGCATTGTTTTGCATATTTTATATGGCGGAAATGTGTGTGGGGCATAGCAACAAATGCCTCCTCCACCCGGCCAATCCATCTCCCAAAAAGAAACCAAACAAAAAAAGTGCACAGCAACACGCAAATTATGCAACGGAAGGCGCATAAGACAAACTTTCTGTTTAGCAGATTCGACAACGGGTGAAATGAAAACTAATACCAAAGCCAACAAATGTATGTGTGAGGCAGAAAAGCCCACGCGAATACGCGAAAACGAATACATGGGAAAACTGCAATGAAGCTGCTGAGTAATTAAAAATGCAGAAAATAGCCGAAGCGGCTAGTGCACGGCAAGAGATAATATTGGATGTGCTCTAAGCTCGAAAATGGGGTAGATTCCCTCACAATGACATGTAGCTAGCTTACCATTCCGAGCAGAAGGGAAAAAAAGGGTTTGTTTTATAAAGTCATGATTATTCGGATAACTTTTCCATGCTCAACATTTCTTTCTGTTAGCCTTGGCAGTGGATAAATTCAGTACATTAGCGAAAACTGGAACGGAATTGTATGTATTTTATTTTTATTGAATCAGCATCAAAATCATTCAAAATAGCTAGCATCTAAGCCCTCAATTCTTTTAAACTGAGCTCTCGGCCTGATGCAGCAAACTGATGGCAATTGACATTCTGCAACTTGATACTTAGTTCCGCTGCACTTTCCGTAGATATTCTTACACCTTCCTTTGGCTCCAACTTGGCAGGGACCTATTAGATATGTATAATAATTTATAATTTGTCCATGATATCCATTCTATTGGCAGATTACCCGCTAGCGTTGCATTAACACCTTTTGCACGTTTAATGTGTTTCTTCGGATTATAAGCAGAATACACCAATGTAAAGGTCAGGGCTAAACACACAAAATATTTCAGTAACATTTTCTAGCTATCCACTGCTCTGCCTCGCCGCGAATAAACGCGAATTAACATGGAAATTAAAATATATCTTTTAAATGTACTCGTATTCAAAATATTGTACTACATGCCGTTTCTAATCAATTAATTTATGCAGGTGCCGAATATATATTGCATACTGATCGTGACCGATCGATATTATAATGTTTCACTCCATACTATTCTCCTCGGTTTAATTTTTAAACCAAGAAATCTGTATAGAAGGTAAATTAATTTCAGTTTCCAACCAACAAATAAAATCTTATGACGAATAGGATTTTATAGAGCGCTGATTTTATTTATATCTTGGCTACTAAATTGAATAAATTGGTTTTGCTTTGGCTACGAATTTCTTCACGCAGCAACGCTGTGATGCTCCGCAAACTGTGTCTTCCAGTAGGCGGCCATAGCAATAGTCTTCAACGTTTTGGCATCGTCCCAGCACATGGCAAACTACAATAAAATTAATATATTCCCAGTAACCACGCCAGCTCAGAAAACTCTTTAGTTCATACGTGTAATGGGGGAGTCCCACTTTATGAAGCCACAATTTACTAGAGTCAGCATCAGAGCTGCAACAACAATACATTTGAGAACCATCGCATGGGAGACTTTTGGTTATACTGATAGCTATATAATAGCGAGCCATTTAAAATTTCAAATTCATTTTGAGAGGTGTGATTAATACATTTAAAAACCCTGAACAGATTAAAACATTTTTCTACCGTAATAAATAGTATTAAAAAGTGAATAAATATTGCAGTTATTTAATACCCTTTAATGTAAATAATGTCTATATATTGCTCATCAGTACTAATCGCCGATTCGATATAGCCACGTCCGTCTGTCCATTAGTTCTAAATTATTCCTCCAAGTGGCTGTTTCTTTGCGCCAATTGTTTGAATTTTATCGATACCACCACGTGTCATGGCAGCTAGCTTTTGTAACATATCACTACTTGTTTGTTTTTCAGCACTGGATACCAAAACAACAATAACAGCGGACTATTTCACAAATTTATTGGAGAAGCATAAAAATCGAATAAAATGTAGGCTTTAAAGCTAAACAATCCTCTAAAAAATAGATTTTTATATCTGATAAAAATATATGTTAAGTTATGAGTGTCTTAGCTATCTAGTTATATTAGACCGAATATCAAAATCTAGGAATATGTGAAAGTGTTGGCTAAGTCTTTGCTCACGCAAAAATGAGAAATGGATACCAATCGGGAAAAATCCATTGCCTACAATCGGGAAAAATGCAATTATTTTTTTTCACAAAATTCAAAACAACAGAGCCAGTAGGATATTATACAAATTTATTGGAAAAAATAATTTATATATGTTAATTAGACATCTAAAACCTAAATAAAACAATGGAGGCTCCCGCTCCTGCCGCCACCAAGGCTGCGGCTGCCAAGCCCGTTCCGCTGCCATCTCATTGCGCTTCACAATCGACTGCACCAACATCGCTGAGGACAGCATCATGGATGTGGCCGAGTTAGAGAAATACGGCAGAAAACCGTTCAATCAGCAGAAGGTCGCTGCTTTTTTTTAAATTCTCGTTTTTTCTTGTTTCTCTTTGTATATAATTACATTATATACTTAAAAATGCAATTTTTAATGAAGAACCAGTCAGAAATATTAAAAAATCCATGGCATACTTTTGGGGTTTTCTTTATTAAAAAAGTGTAGCATACTTTCAGGCTGGTATATTGGACCTTTTTTACAAAATTGCGTGTAACAGGCGTATCCTCCCAGCACTAGGGTCCTTGATGGATTTAAAGGATACAGGAGACCCTTCCGCTCACGAAGACATGTGTCACGTCTGGATCGGTTGAGAAATGGCGGAGTTATAAAAATTTAATCCTTAGTCCTTGATGTCCTTGATGCGAAACTGATTGAAAAAGATCGGGGAGATTCTCCTGATCTCGAAAAGCTGTCGCCCGCATAAATCCAACGACAAATAGGCGAAAACAGAAAAATACTGGTTTTTTATTTCCGACGCTATATCTCGGCCAAATAGGGGCTGATCCTTGAAGGACCCACTTTTTCAGGATCGTGAAGATCCACACTGTCGATCGGTATCCAAAAAAAGGACATCCGACAAATACTGGTTTTCGCGAAAATCATGATGTAACCATCATCCTCTTTGCGAAAACCGGTATTTGCCGAATGTCCTTTTTTTTGATGCCAACCGATGGAACGGGCTCTCCTGATTACAACAAGACATGCCACGCCCAGATCTGTCCCTATTTGGCGGAGATATAGTTTGATAAAGAAAAACCAGTATTTTAAAGTTTTAGCAGCCAAAACTTTGGGACGCTATATCTCGGCCAAATGGGCTCGGATCGCGTCAGGACCAACTTTACCAGGATCGTCAGGATACAGACTGTCTATCGGCATCATTCGCCGATCAGATGGAGGCGTGGCCCGCCCTGATCGAACTAAAAATGGCGAAGCAATATCGAATTTCTAGCGTTTCCAAGGCAATATCCTTATTGTCCTTGATGTCAAACGATAGGGAACTATTTTCCGATCACGAGGAGGCGTGGCACGCACAGATCGGACAGGAAATAGCCCAAAACGACGTTTTGCACGTCGATTTCACAGTGGCGCCCCACGATCACAGACGGCCATTGTTGGAACTAAAGCATGGTAGTTCCTAAAATTCCCGTTCCCAAATGGGGGCGCTACTGTGAAAACGACGTTTTGCACGTCGATTTCACAGTGGCGCGCCACGTTCACCAACGGCCAATGATGGAACTAAAGCATGGTAGTTCCAAAAATTCCCGTTCCAAATGGTGGCGCTACTGTGCAAACGACGTTTTGCACGTCGATTTCACAGTGGAGCCCCACGTTCACCAACGGCCATTGATGGAACTAAAGCATGGTAGTTCCAAAAATTCCCGTTCCAAATGGGGGCGCTAGTGTGAAAACGACGTTTTGCACGTCGATTTCACAGTGGCGCCCACGTTCACCAACGGCCAATGATGGAACTAAAGCATGGTAGTTCCAAAAATTCCCGTTCCAAATGGGGGCGCTACTGTGAAAACGACGTTTTGCACGTCGATTTCACAGTGGCGCCCCACGTTCACCAACGGCCATTGATGGAACTAAAGCATGGTAGTTCCAAAAATTCCCGTTCCAAATGGGGGCGCTACTGTGAAAACGACGTTTTGCACGTCGATTTCACAGTGGCGCCCCACGTTCACCAACGGCCAATGATGGAACTAAAGCATGGTAGTTCCAAAAATTCCCGTTCCAAATGGGGGCGCTCGATTTCACAGTGGCGCCCCACGTTCACCAACGGCCAATGATGGAACTAAAGCAGGTAGTTCCTAAAATTCCCGTTCCCAAATGGGGGCGCTACTGTGAAAACGACGTCTTGCACGTCGATTTCACAGTGGCGCCCCACGTTCACCAACGGCCAATGATGGAACTAAAGCATGGTAGTTCCAAAAATTCCCGTTCCAAATGGGGGCGCTACTGTGAAAACGACGTTTTGCACGTCGATTTCACAGTGGCGCCCCACGATCACCGACGGCCATTGCTGGAACTAAAGCATGGTAGTTCGATAAATTGCCGTTCAAATCTATTGGCGCCACTGTGCAAAACGTCATGTTCACAGTAGCGCCACTGGGATGTCCTCGTAACCAGAAAAATATCCCCCATCGTTCGAACCTAGCAAGGACATCAAGGATTGCAAGGCTACGCCTTTAAAACGCTATTTTGTTATTTAATTTTAATAAAAATAGCGTTTATTCTGCCATTTCCTCTCTGATCTGGGCGTGCCACGCCTTCTCGTATTCGCGAGAATATCCCCGATCCTTTGAACCTAGATTGGTAGCAAGGAGACTAAGAATAATACATTTTTCACATTTATTATAAATTAAATAAATTCTTTGCAATTTCTTATCAAATTGGCATAATTGGTGGATTATCCTGGATGTTTACGACCAGACCTACTCCTTATTCTATTCACGATTAATCCTTAATTGTATCCTTATTCCTTAACTGTACAGAATCTAATTTCATTTCACAATTTACAATGTTGTGGCATGGCGTTATCCATCTGTATTCGCGCGCATCCCACGTAGACTCGCCGGAGGCTGAAAATTCATCAAAACGACGCGGCCGTCGGTGGCGCAGCTCCAAACCAAATGACCGATGAGCTGGATCGTGAGTTGTGTAGGCGTGGCATCTACAGGAGCTCCCATATCGACCTTCCATTGCAGTTGTCGCACCCGCTCTGTGTTGCATCGCAGGCAATACACATGACGATCGATGCAGCCAAAGGCCACAAACGAATAGCCCATTTGTGTGGGTGGCGTCCAGCGAGGAGAAGATAGTGCCCTCTGCCGTGTATGTAGCCATCTGTGTGTTTGGAATGCAGTGAGTACATGAAGTGATAAACATTAAATGAATTCCAACTTACAATCTTGCCGTTGCCCACGTGACAGGCATGCACACGTCCGGCCATTTCGGCGCACAGAAAAAGGCTGGGCTTCGAGTCCGGCAGGACAGGAGTGGCGAATAATGGATCCTTGCACTTTTGCGCCCATTCCACGGATCCATCGGTGAGAGCGATCTGCGTATAGCCACCATCCAGGGTGCAGATGAGCAGCGACTGTTCATTGGGCAGCTCCAGCTCTTTTTCGCCAATCTTCATGCACCAGAGCACTTCCTGCCGTTCGGCGGACAGGCAAAACACATTGTATTCCTCGGCATAGCTGCATACCACAATTCGGGAGCCGTCGGCCGTCAGCAGTGGCTGGGCCAGAAATCAGCAGATGGAACTGTGGGAAATAAATCAAAGATTAGTTTCTGAAATAACGATAGTTTCGCTTGTCATAATCGTTTACATATATTCAAAAACAATAATAAACAGCGGAGAGCGCAGTATAATTTGAATGATTTCCTGGCAATATTATATGAGAAAACATAAACTTGAGTTGGCCAACGATCATGCCAAAGTGTTACTAGAGTTCTCCCCATAGGTACAATAAATCATATTTGGGTTGCATGAGAACAAGAGGAGTGGGAATGTGTTGATTGCGAACAAAATTTGCATAAATATACGTTTAGAAAGATGATCAAGCTCTCATTTAGCATGACAGCTCATTTGTTCCACAACCTGTGTGCAGGTTCGATGAAATGTCATGTAGGCATCCGATAACTTAATTCAAAGAGAGTCAGTTCCAGTCGGGAATGCATATAACATAATTTGCTGGTGAGCCGGGGCTTCCCTGGTCTATCAAATGAAAAACATATCTGAAAATAAATAAGTAGAGTTCATTAACTCATTAAGTGCAAAAGTCGTTGATCGCTTTGGACATTGAAGCGTGGCATTGCTTTCTCCAGCAGCTCGGGATGATTGATAATTCGCGATGGGCCTCGAATACCAGTAGCGAGGAGAATATGTAAAATCAATTTGGTAAAATCTAAAATTTAAATTAGACAGCGCCCGCAGCTTTTCAGAAATGAATTTTGCCCTGACTCTGCTCTGCCCGCACTTTCGTCGACGTAGTCATCGCTGGCGTGAGAAAGACAAACTCAAGCGAATGCCCAATGTTTGCCGGCAAATATTCGCCAGCTAATCAATCGCGGCAACTAATGACTGACCAGCTGACAAATCAAGTTCGGTCCGTCGTTCTGTCGCGGTGCTTTTCCCTTTTACTTGCACCGAAGCGGCCGTAGAAGACGAAACCGGAGCAGCGAAATCCATTCTTAATTATTTGCATAAATCTATGGACAGACACCACGACACCACGGGCACAAGGCGTCATTCGTATTTTTCGTATTTTTGCGTTTTGTTTTAGTCTCTCCGTTTGCGAAATCTTCTTTTGGGTATGTCGGTCAGGTCTGGGGTGAAACTTCGGGTCAGAGCGGACTAAAATCTATTAGACACCGCTCGGCACAGATCAGTTGCGTTTTGAGCGCCATCGAGAGCGTTGGCTTCTTGGTTCCTTGTGTTTTCTTGCGTTATCCAAGATGCAGCGCGTATCACTCGCCCTCCTCCTCATTATCATCCTGGTCTTGCACTGTGGTGTGGAGGCACGCGTCTATGGCAAGGCCTACGACGAGGAGAAAGACACCATCATTGAGCTACCAAAGCTGGGCAGCATCCAGGGAAAGATTCTAGAGACTGCCTGGACCAAGCGGGAGGTGCTGCAATTTGTCGACGTCAGATACGCCGAGCCTCCCACGGGGCAGCATCGATTCAAGGTACATATGCGCGCTACTGGCCAATGCTTTCTGAACGGAAGCACCAGAAAGTGAAAGAAAACTGTGAGCTAATTTTAAACAATTCGAATAGAAATGTTCAGCTTGATTGGTTATCCGGTTTCTGCCACTATAAACTTTCAAAAATATGCAAATCTCACAAAATTTAATTCTGTAAAGAAAAAATATGAAAAAACAAAAACAGAAATATCGGAATCTCCCCGACGCGTCGGGGAATGGCACACCGGTCTGCCGCGTGACAGGCGATCCACTACTATCCACTCTAGGATCGAGTACGTTCTCAGCCATCTCATTGGATATTTTGAATTTGGTCTCTAATTAACAGGCACCGCGACCGATCGAACCGTGGGAAGATGTAATGGATGCCACAGCGGAAAAGATTGGATGCCCCTCGGTGGTGTCGATGGACTCGCTGCGCAAGCTGGACGATGTGCTGGACGTTGAGGATTGCCTAACGATGACCATCACAACGCCAAATGCGACTGCCAAGCTGCCCGTTCTGGTCTACATACACGGGGAGTATCTGTACGAGGGCAGCAACTCGGAGGCGCCGCCAGACTATCTGCTCGAGAAGGATGTGGTGCTGGTGACGCCGCAGTACCGCCTGGGCCCCTTCGGCTTCCTGTCAACCAAAACAGATGAAATACCCGGAAACGCTGGATTCCTGGACATATTTCTAGCGCTGCAGTTTGTCAAGCACTTCATCCAGTACTTTGGCGGCGATCCGGCTCGTGTCACTGTGGCGGGACAGGTGGGTGGGGCGGCCATTGCACATCTGCTGACCCTCTCGCCGATGGTGCAGCGGGGTCTCTTCAGCCAGGTGATCTACCACTCGGGCTCGGCCATCATGCCCATCTTTCTCGAGGAGGATCCCCGCAAGCATGCCCAGGAGATAGCCAAGAAGGCTGACTGCCTGATGAAGACGGTGCGAGACCTGAACACTTGCCTCATGGAGCTCACGGCACTGGAGCTGCTAACCGCTTTCATGGAACATGCGGTAAGTAACTACACACCGCACACACAGGCAATGTCCAATTAACGAGCGCCCCGTCACGACAGCTCGAGAAATCTGACCTGGGCATTGGACACACGGGCGGCATACAGTTCACCATTGGTGGGCCGAGTGGCGTGCTGCCCAAGCACCCCTACGATCTCATGTTGGAGTCCAATTTCTCCTATCCGGCCATGGGGGGCTGTCCGAAAAATGCCGGCACCCGAGTCCTCAACGAGATAGTCGACAACGACTTTGAGGGAAAGATCCCAGATGATGAGTACAATACCTACAACTACATCGATCATGTGATCAGGCAGGTGGTGGGCACCGACAAGACCATGCTGCTCACCAGCTTCGTCACGCACGACTTTTTCAATCGCCAGCTACTCGAGAACGGAACATTCGACACCCTGATTCCCAGGCTCATCGATGTAAGCGAACCTCCCGCCCCACATGATTCACATAGAACTCTAATGCTAATGTTCCAATGGTCTTGCAGGTGGCTGGAACCCTGAATCACAAGCTACCCGTGCTGCTGGCGCTGAATATGAACAACAAACACAATCCGGACAACACGTTCCTCTACTCCTTCGACTATGCGGGCGAGTTCAACAGGTATCGTGAAATGGACGAGGAGACCAATATGCAGAGTCCGTTCAAGGCGGGTGTCTCGCTGACCGACGAGGCCCTCTACCTCTTTCCCTATCCCCAGCATGTGGAGCGTCTGAGTCCGCCGGACGAGACGATGGCCCGTCGCATGGTCGAGCTGTGGACAAACTTTGTGATCAGCGGCAATCCCCTGGGCTCCTATCGGTCCGGCTATTGGCCGCCAATGACCACGCTGTACGGGCCGTACATGAAAATCGACGAGACGCTGACAATTGGGGGCAACTTCTTCAATGAGTTCTCCGCGACGCTGCGCGACGAGGATCAGGGCCACAGTCTGATACGCGAAATCTACTATCTCCGTAGCCAAAGTCGCAAGAGGGCCAAGGCACAGCGCAAGAAGCAATTGGCTGCGGCAACTGCCAATAGAATGAAGAAGCTCGAGGTCCGCAAGAGTCTGGTGAAGCGACCAAATCGCAACAAGATACGGCTATAAAGCCATGCACTGAGCCAATAGCTATAGTTTAAGGCCTGTATCTGTGCCGGGGGAACTGCCCATCGATGGAGAACGTCCGGCCAGATCTTGCACTACGAATTGGTATTGATTACTCATATGATATAATATTAAATAAAGAACTCTTTAGAATAGTACTCAAGATTCTTTCTATGGGATATGAATGCTACGGCTTGGGTCGCTGCTGTCTGCGCAACTGCTTGGCGTGCTGCAGAGAGTTGTGATGATTGCTGACAAACTGTCGGTAGCCTGGATATTCTGGGCGAGAGTCCTCCCAGCCCGCCTGTTCAGCCTGTTCAGCTTGTTCAGCTTGTTCCGCCTGTTCAGCCCATTCGCGTTCCTCTGCCTCACGACGTTCCTGTTCCGCTCTAAGGTAATCTTCAAAGCTTGCGTATGCGGCGGGATCCTCGCCTTCAGGCGGGTTCTGAGCCCTGTTGTCCTGTTGTTCACGATGCAGTTGCTCGCGTTGTTGCTGCTCTCGTTCCTGCTCCTCGGAATAGGTGGGGTTCGAACTTTGATCGTTTTCGGGCACAGAGTCGACCGGTTCTCCCTCCTCGATTCCTCGCACGTAGTCCTCGTAGCTTGGGTAGGGCCTGCGAGAGCTGTCCTGATCATCCTCCGGCTCATTTGGCTGCTGGCTACGCTCCAATTCCTCTCGCTGCTGCTGCTCGCGCTCCTGTTGATCTCTCTCCTCCTGCTCTCGTTGCTCTTGTTCGCGCTGCTGCTGCTCTTGTTGCTCCTGCTGCTCTCTAGCTTGTTGCTCTCGCTGCTCCTGCTCTCGCTGTTGCTGTTCTCGCTGACGCTGATCGTACTGACGACGCTGTTCTTGAAGTATTTGCTGTCGCTGCTGTTCTTCTCTTTCCTGTTGCTCCCCCTCATCTAGTTCCCGCTCGTCTTGTTCCTCTGGTTGGTTTGGTTGCTCACGCTCACGCTGCTCCTGCTCTCGCTGATCCTGCTCTCGCTGTTGTTGTTCTCGCTGACGCGGATCGTACTGACGTCGCTGTTCTTCAAGAATTTGCTGTCGCTGCTGTTCTTCTCTTTCTTGTTGCTCCCTCTCATTTAGCTCCCGCTCGTCTTGTTCCTCTGGTTGGTTTGGTTGCTCACGCTCACGCTGCTCCCGCTCTCGCTCACGCTGCTCCTGCTCCCACTCCCACTCCCGCTGACGCTGACGCTGCTCTAACTCCTCCTGCGGAGTTTGAGGTACTTGCGCTCGTCCTTGGTTTCGCTCCCATTCGTCCCTTGCCGCTTGTTCGCGCTGTTCTCGCTCTCGCTGCTGCTGCTCCTGGTACTCCTTCTGTTCTCGCTGCTGCTGTTCTCGCTGGAGCTTCTCTTTCTGCAGCTGGTAGCGCTGTTCCAATTCTCGCTGGGCTTCCTGCTCTCGCTGCTCTTGCGCACGCTGCTGTTCTCGTTCCTCCTCTTCGCGGCGCTGATTCTCCTGCTGCTCCCTTTCGCGCTGTTCTCGCTGACGCCGCTCGCGCTCTTGCTGCTCTCGTATCACCTGTTGCCGCCTGATTTCCTGAACTCTTTCGTATGCAGGATCCGTTGGCCTCCTTGGAAACGTCTGCGCCGGTTGGGCCTGTCGGTTTGGCTGCCAGTTAGCATACGGATTGTACGCATACGTTGGACGCCTGGTAGTCGTCGTGGATGTTCTGGCTGTTGTGTTGTAGCCATAGGGATAGGGGTTTTGCTGCTGGCCAGCATACGGATTGTAGACATACGGACGTCTGGTCGTTGTCGTCGTCGTCGTCGTTGTTGTCGCTACAGTTGGTGTTGTTGCCGCTGTGTTGTTGGTTGTATTGAAGTACTGCCCATAGAGGTTCGGAGCGTAGAGTCCGTCGCCGAAATGTGGGTCCAGCTCCAGCATACTCTGCCTGGAGTTGGTGAAGCGCAGGAAGGGGCCATACTCGGAAGAGGCCTTCGGCCAGACACCAGCGTTTTGATTGGGTATGCCCGCAACGGCAAAGTTCACCCACATGGTGACCAGTGCGCGCGACAGCGACTTGTCCACCGGATTCAGGCGACTGGCCTCCGGCGGATACGGAAACAGATACACGCTGTCATCGCTCAGCGAGGCGTCCACACCAAAGGGCAGCGGATTATTCAGATGGCCGAACCGATGATGCTCCCCCCGATAGTCAAAGGTGTACAAATAGACGGGGCTCTTCCTGTGCGAGAGGCGGATGGAGTAGATGACGGGTGCGCGATACAGGATCATGTTGCTCAACTCCAACAGGCCCTGGGACACACTTTGCGCACTGGCCGTGTAATCATGCTCCTGCGAAAAGATCTCGCGACGCGCCCAGTCCAGCCACGCCCGGTGTTGACTTGGAGGCGCCGTGTGGCGCAGCACCACATTGATGTATTCGCTCACATTCTGCGACTGCACGCGCTGTATCTGGTCGTAGAAGCCTAGAAGGAAATGGACAAGACAGGAAGGTTATTAGTCCAAGTTCACAATGACCCATCAAAATATTAACTAATCGGTTGGTCGGTTGGTTGGTTGGATCGTTGGCTGGGACTGGACTGAACTGAACTTTCAGTCCATTCCGATAGTCTTATCGCAGATCTGACCCAACCTGACACAATTTCCTTAGCTTAGCACTCACGTGATAGAATGAAGGCGCTGGCGTCTTTGGCGGCACCCACAATCATGGGCACCGAGCTGTTGGCCGAGTTGGCCGCCAGTGCGGCAGGATGATCGGGCAGGTAGCCCAGGGGATCGCCCACCACCAGCTTGAATCCGCCGAGGAAGCTGAGGCCACTGGCCTCGTTCTGTTGCAGCAGCTGCTCGAAGGCGCTGACCACTTGGGAGGTGGGCAGGCGGCTGAGGCAGTCGTAGAGCGGTGCCAGACTGCGTCCGGCATACGGACAGCGGGCGAGGCGCGCGAACGTGGCCAGAGTTTCAAGGGGACGTTCGTCGATCAGGTAGGGATTCAGGGCCGTGCCGGATTGCAGGATGAGCTGCTGGAAGAGGTTCGTGGCACGGCCGCTGAGGCTGAGGGCATGCACCAGAGTGGCGCCGCCTGCCTGACCCACCAGGGTCACCTTTCCGGAGTCGCCGCCAAAGTAGGGAAGGTTGCGCTGCAGCCACTCCAACGCCAGGTGGATGTCCGAGAGCGCCACGTTGCCAGGCAGTTGATCGCTGAGGGCGCTAAGGAAGCCGAAGGGCGCCAGGCGATAGTTGATCGATACGAGGACAATGTCCTTCTCCAGCACGTAGTCCGGCTGGGCCTCCTCGGCGCCGCCATCGAACAGCATCTCGCCGTGCACGAAGACCAGGACGGGCAGATCGCGCGCACCCTCGGGCGCATAGATGTCGAGGGTCAGACAGTCGTCAACGTTCTCTCCGCGTGCCTCGGCCGTCTGCAGTCGCTGCAGCTCCGGAAATTGGGCACAGTTTGGACTGGCTGTGGTGGCATCTACTCTACCCTGGAAGGGCACGGCCCTGGCCTGCTGGAAACGTCCCAGACCGGCACCCACTTGAGCGTAGTGCACGCCAAGAAATGCATTGATGGGACGATTCGAGATTGTCTTGTAGCCGCGTACACCGACTACATCTCCCACTCCGGGAACTTGCACACGCGCCTCCTGAGGCTGTGGCGGCTGGGGAGCCTCCTGCCAAGGGGGCGGCCTTAGTGGCTGAGGCGTGAATGGATCATCTCTCGTGTCGGTTGCGTCATAGTCGATTTCATCGGACCCAGGCTGGCTTGGGAGGGCGCAGATCTGGCAAGCGCAGAGTGCCAACGCCACCAGTTGGACCCAGGAAGGCAACGGCTGCATGTTGCTCTCTGTGTCGGGATTGAATGGGAACTGATTTCGGATTTAGTTTCTACGGTCTGACTAGCTCACACACTATCTATACCCAGCACTCAGCAGCCTTGATTCGAGTGACCCACGAGGCGGGCTCCAAGAGTAGTCTACAAAACTCAACAGTTCTCTGGCTGGACCTGGGCGCAAAGGGGGTGGCGTTCAACAACAAAGAGACTGAGAGACTGCGCCCGCCAGCTAGTTCTGCGACTGCCCTCGAAGTCTTAGTTCCACTTGGCGATGTCGTCACCGCCTTCAATCTGCTGCTCTGCAATGCTCTTGGCTCGGCTGCTGGGTCCGGTCCTTATCTCATCCGTTCTATGTGCGCGTCTGCCTCTGGGTTATCAGTCTGGGGTGCGTATGCTGGATGGGTGCAGCTCCTCTTGTCAGCTGACAGTTCGTGGGGCCAGCCATGTTTCGCCATTGGAGCATTGCTGATAGAAATGGCCCTAGGTACGCTCACTATATACCAGCTGATTAGGTCTGTGCGGTCAGCTTATAGAGATTTTAAAGAGTGCGGCCCCATGCCCCATGCTCCATTCTCCAGCACAGTGGGAAATGCTCACCGATTGATATTTTTAACAGGGCAGAGCTTTGATAACCATTACTTAACAAAGACTTTACTTATCTTCTGATGACCGACAGCAGCAGCTTTTCCATGGGAGAAATACGTCTAAGGAAATACTCAACCAATCTGTAAATAAATTTGGAACAAACTATTAGGCAAGCTATTAATGAAGAGAGCTAGAAAAAGGCATACGATAATTACTGTTTTAAGTATTCAAAATTGTATAGGTTACTATTCCAGAAGAGTGTCAAGGTAGTATTCAGCCAGAAATAAATGCGAAAAAGATTGAAAGGCATTGGGGGAATGTTCATAATATAATATTCTCTATATTTTTCATTTTTATTAATCATTTTCGATTCCCATTTCTCCGTTCCCGTTTGTTTTTTTGGTTTCATTTTCTGTTTTTTGGTTTTTATGGTTTTTTTTTGTTGTTTTTTTGTTGTTGTTGTATCGGTTTGTTCAGTATGTATCTATAATAATGTGTTATAATTAAGAATCGTCATTTCATCTAAATATTTTCAGTTATAATAATACAATATAATAATCATTAATAATATGTGGTTGTTGTTTTCATTTATCTGCTTCCCATTTAGCTTTGCGTGTTAAATTTTTGTTTGTTTGTTTGTTTGTTGCTTTGCTTCAGAATTGAATGCGCTGTCTCGATATAAGTATATGTTATTCGCTTCGCTCCGCTTCGATTCGATTCGCTTCGATTCGTTTAGTTCGGTTCTGTTTTGAGTGGAATTAATTGTAAATGTTTCGAATCGAATCGCATTCTCTTATCGCCTTGAGTTTGATTATTTCGTGTCTGAGACTAATTCCTATTACTCGCAGCTTACTGTACGTTCAAGTATGGAAATCAGAGTGTTCTAGGAAAGCTAAAAGCAAGTGTATGCATATATACGTGTTCTATATTTGTATATATGTATATATATATGTTCTAGGTATTTTTTAAATCTCGATTATGCTGTGGCAGTGACCAAAGAATAGAAAGCACCTCAATCTCAATACAATCTCGAGCTCTGAACGGAAACAAAAGTTCTCAATTTACGTATTTTTGTGGCACACATCAGCCATCAGCTATCAGATAATGAATGAGTTTTTGCTGCCCAAAAAGTAATCATTATGGCCTGGACTAACAATGATAGGCAGAAGTTCCTTTCTGATCTGATCTGATTTGATTGATTGATTCATTCATTCATTTACTGATTGATATTACGAGAATGCTTGCGTGCTAGGAACTTCTCTCAATTGGGGCCAAATCATATCGAATCGAACCGAACGAAATTAAATGAAATGCTAGTCAAGCGTCTAGTTAGAAAACCGTTTACACAGAAAATGCACATTAATAAACTCCTCAATAAATCAAAGGTATTCATCAATTTGCTTTTGTTTAGCTTTTTGTCTCGATTTCGATATATCTATATCGATAGCGTTTTTTGTTTGCTTTTTTATTTCTTTTGTTTTTTGTTTTCTTGTATATTTTGTAGCTCAGTCTTTTTACTAACAATTTTTTGTTCTTCTTGTCTTTCATTTAACGGATGTTCTTCATGTTGATCTTCATCTTCTTCTCACTGTTCTGCTGTTTTGCTGTTTTGCTGTTCTGATTTACCGATTTCGCAACACATTCTGCACAAAAGTTCGCTGTGTGTTGATGTTGGGCGCTTGTGTAAATTTTCTGAAGCGTTTGGTTCGAACCTAATTCGAAATTATGGAGAATTCCTGATTGGTAGGGAGCGGAGTACTTTGGAAGAGATAGTGAAGGGGATTGGGAATCACTTCGAACCGTAGTTTTGTGGAGGGTGAGGATCTATTCGGAATTCAATTCAATTCAATTCGTTTAACTTCATTCATTAAGTTTGCTGTTTAATTGTTTAAATGGTTTGCTGTTAGCTCTATAGTTGCTTGGAAGTACCGTTTGTTTTGTGTATAGCGTTTTGTAACTTATTTTGGTTAAATATTTGTTTGTTATTCGTTCGTTATCTTCAATTATGCTTGCGCTACATATTCAACAATTTAAATTTATCCTTACGTATTTGTAACCGCTAAAGAATGCATAACATACTCATCTCCTGTCCGTGGATCGTGTGTGGATCGTGTGTAATTGGGGGAGGGGCATTGTGTGGGTGTGGTCTTGTGGTTGGAACCAAGGCTGAGGAAATCGGTTCTTGGTTTCACTTCGTTTCGTTTCGTTATGATTTTTGATGTTGGTTTTTTGTCCTTGGTTTTTGTTTTTGTTTTGTTTATTTTTTTGATCGAATGAAAGATTATTATTTTTTATTTTTGTTTGGTGAAGTATTATTTACAAAGTCTCGTATTATAGTATTCATATAGGTAATGTATACGTTAGGCTTGTTGCGTTATAAAATCTTAACATAATTATATAAATTGAATCATGAATTTGCTTTAACTTTGCTTCATTGATGGCTTTTCAAGTAAGTAAAATGCATCGATTACGTTTGTTTGTTTGTTTGTTCGTGTATGTATATATGTATACTATTTGCATAGAGAGAGAGCTGGCTACTTAGAAATTATAAAACCAAACGCTTCGTGCCACGACTCGATACGGCACGGCACGGCACGATTATCCGCGGGGGAGGAAGGAATCATCGTGCATAGGTAGTGTAAGGCTTAACCCTAAAACTGCTCTTTAATCTGTAATCTGTAATAGTTCGCTCCGTGTTCGCTCACAAAACATAATAATCATAATAGAGTTTTATTTGTATTATAGTAAATGCCTTAAACTAGTTAGTAGGTATTCATAATGCCAATGCCTTCCGCCTTGCCTTCCTCTACCTCTTCCGTCACGTAATAATAATATCTACCATGTAATCTTCATTTTATATATATCATTTATATATATGTATAATATATATATTTATATATTTATTTTATGTAAGAAGCACTTGAATATATATCGTTTTAATGGAAAAATGAAAACTTGAGTGTGTCTTAGTTTTCCATTCCTATTCCTCCCTATTTTTTATTTTTATTTGTTAGATTTCCGCTCTCTAGGGTCTCGCGTTTTGTCACTAATTTGTTAATGCCGCTTGTGTTGTTCTTCTTTCTGGTTTTGTATAATTAATTGCTAAATAGCAAATACGAATGCGCTCGCTACAAACTGTTTTCGGTATCGGCATACATGGCTAATAATCGTTTCGTTTCATTTCGTTACGTTACGTTACGTTTCGTTAGGTCTTATTTGGAGAAAGTTAAAAGTCGTTTTCAATTAGCTTACAATGTATCTTTAAAGTATCTTCATTTTCCTCTACATCCGAACCACAGTGGGTCGGGCTGCTCTTCTAAAAAAGTTGCTGAGTTTTGTTGATCTCATGAGTGTTTTTTTGTTGTTGTTGTTTTTGTGTGTTTCGCGTTTGCAGAAGTTTTAAGAAATTGTATATATCGGTATTGTATGTTCTATCTTTTAGCTGTCTTACTCTGGCTACCCCGTCATCGGGCAGCCGAGTAATCGAGAGTCGTGTTTTAATAAAATACTTTTCATTTGCTTAATTCATTTGTTTTTGTTTGTTCATTTACTTTTTTTTTTTTGGGATTTTCGATTTTGTTTTGTTTTTAAAAGCATCTCTAGAGAATCTCTCTTCTAAAGTATCTAATAAGTGGGTCATCTATATATACATATATATATGTATAAGTATATATATAGGTATATATATATATATATATATAACGGTATATTCATGGATCTTTTTTAATGTGTGTGCTGTTGTTGATGGTTGCTGTTTGCTGGTTGTTTGTTTGTTTGTTTCTTTTGTTTGTTTTGTTTGTAGGCATGATTCACTGTAAAACCTTTCAATTGCAGCCTGGCTCTAAATTACTATATGAGTACAACCAACTACATATTCGGCTGCCGTGTACTATATATTATGAAATCGGTAATCTGCTCGCTTGTTGTATATATAGTATATGTAAATGGTAAAGTGTATAAAAGTTAATGATCTGATTGCGAGCTAATACTCGTCGTGTATGCAATTGTATAAGTAGTTGAATGTATGTATGCATGTAGTTCTAGAATTAGTTCAAACTCCTAGTGTAATTCCTAAGGGTATTCCTAATCCATTCCCATACATTATGCTGATGCTGCTGCTGCTGCTGCTGCTGCTACTCTGCTGCTATGTGTCTGACTTTTGTTTGATTTGCATTTTGCTTATGAATTATACCATAATAAATATTTGTTTGTTTGTTTGTTACGTGTTGTTCATATTGCTTTCGAGTACTTTGACACACACACTTGATTGTTAATAACAAAGAGAAAAACAAAGAGTAAAAACTAAATAAACCCAAGCTAATGCAACATACGAGGGAAGAGTATATACTCCACTAGTGCTTCAGTGCAATTAAATCCTATAAATAATAGATGTACAATTGGGGCGTATTTACAACTAAAACTAAATAAAATATGTCAGCACAAATAATTATGATGATTACAAATTATAATCGTAATAATCGTAATAATAGTTGTGTGTCTTTGGCTGTCTAAATGTATTGCATTCGCTTGAAGTTGTTTTTCGTTCTGATTCTGTTAATTTCCTACGGCTTGTATACGTTTTGTCAAAAAGTAAAATTGCATATAAAAGCGCTAGATTGCTGCACCACTCCATAAAGTATATAACTATGTATGTACATACATCTGCTGCATACACTTGTATAGTACATATCGTTGAGTGTCGCCTATGTGTGTGGTGTGTGTGTATTTTGTTTAGTTATTGTTTACTCTACAATTTGTTAATTGTTCTTACAAATTTGCTTTGATTTAGATATTTCTACGCTTTTTTTTCTCGTGCAGAGAGTCTTGCAACTGGCAATGCCTCGAGTGTTCCATACAATATTTGAATTTAATCGGATGTTAAGGTTTTTCATACAAAATATTTGAATATCGGTTAGCTTACCCTATGCTATATACCTATATGTATATATATACTGTATATTGTGTGTGTGTGTGTGTGTGATACTCTATTATGAAAACAACATTCGCAATATGCCCCTAGTGCAAATATCATCAAAAGTTCTGCATCCTATGTATATCCACTATTCTTTATCCTTTATCCATTATGCTCTCTATTGCCTAATCTATAATACAAACCCTATGTGGCTAGGCTAAAGTTTAGTTAATGCTTTCACTAAATTTTGATCGATCACTTTACACGGAATTAATGTGTTTTTCCTTTACCTTTATCCCCTTCTCCTATATAATAACTTTATATACGTATAGATACATGTTCATTTTGTCACCGGTAAAGTACCATTCTAAATGCAATAATGCAATGCAAAAAATAACAACTAAACTGAAAGCGGGCCCGCCCCCTATTTATGGCACATATAGCACATGTAATCTGTATATCTGTACAGTTGCTCGGATCATTGGATCGGCTGAATACGATTACTGCGTACGTATAGAGAGTCCTGTACATAATTTACACATTTCTATAGCAGATTTCTGAAGCAGATTGAAATTGTAAAAGAAGCTTAAGGCTCTGCAACTAAAATTGACCTTAGAAAATGCACTCGATAATAGATTCTGTATGTTTATGTATGTGGGTGTGTGTGTGATTTGGTGTGGTGTGATGTGTGAGAATATATTTTTTTGGAGCGTATTTCCTGTTGCGGTTGGCAGTTCCGGATCTGCATGACGAACGCAATGCTGCCCTTAACACTAATTTGTTTGCCCTACTATTTTGGTATTTTACGAGTACTTGTTGTCGTTTGTTTTGTTTTGTTTTTCGTTTTGTTTTTCGTTTTGTTTTTGTATAAATCAGTAATAAGCGTTTCGTTTTGTTTTGTTTTCTCTTCTTTGTTTTGTAAATTTCTTCTATTTTTCCATTTGTCTGGCTTTAAATGCAAAAACGTGTGTGTATATCGCGTATACTCCTCTAATCAAATAAGGGTTTCTCCTTGCCTTACATTACGTTACATTACGTTACGTTACGTTACGTTTTTCAACTTCAACTTCAACTCCAACTCTAAGATTAATATATACAAACTGTTGACTGTTCTCTGTTCTCTGCTCTCAATCAATGTTAATTAACAATAGCGTTTCGCTTGCAGCTGGCTCTACACTAGCTTAGCCCGCGCCACAAACCTCGAGCTATATGTACTCGCGTGTGTGTATGTATAAGGTATATGGTATATATACGTATGTGTTGCATGTATGCTAGCAGACCCGGGTATATGTAGGCTATGTATATATATAACTATATAAATTTCGTGTATAATTTCTCTGGCTTTCTGTGTGTCTAAGTATATCCCCGACCAGCTGCTATCGTAAAGGGAAAAATGCAAACTATTATCGTCCTACACTCGACAAAATGTAGTTGGGTGGAGGAGGAAAGCGCAGATAAGTGGAGAAGGGGGAAGGATGTACATAATAGCAATGCTGTCAGCCTCAGCCCTAGACCCACTTTGGAGATATCAAAACGATATTTGCAGACCCAGATCGTGCCAGATCGTTAGCACTCTTAAACACCATACACCTGATGCCACTCGATTAGGTCTGTGTGCAGCTACATATCTAGTGTCTAATACATCTCATTCTCATCCCAGTCGACCGATTGCAGCACCAGTTTGTCGAGCTCCTTGGAGTCGCCGGAGCTGCTGTTCCGCCGTCGCCGCTTCCGCTGCAGATGCGCCCACTTCCGGTTCAACTGGGCCATTTGTGGGGTGGCGAACATGGCCGCCGCAGCGGCGCTCAGTTTTGTGGGTGTTATGGCGCTGCCTTTGGCTGTGGATGTGGGCGTGGCACTGCCACCGCCCGGACTCATGCTGAAGAATTCCCGATTGCCGAAGCGGAACCTGCGGGGCGGCGGCACTGGCGGCGACAGAGCCGCCGCACTGTTGCAGCTCCTTCTCGCCAGTAGGTAGGGTGTGTCGTAGGGTGGCGGCGGTGTGATCATGGCCAGCGATGATGTGTCCTCCAAGTCATCATCGTCATCGTCATCCACATCGTCGTCGTCGAAGTGGAATGTGGCATCGGAGCGGGCGTGGCGTTCGTACAGCTCGTAGGAGGGCGTCTCCTCCATCGGTGACTGCGGCTGTATGGGCGTCACAGGCATCGACTTGGCGTAGGTCTTGAAGATTGGGCTCTGATGATCATGATGCTGCTGCTGGGCTGGACGCGAGCGGCGGCTGGGTGTGGCATAGGCGTGGGTGTAGGCGTCGGCATGGACGTGGGCGTGGGCGTGGGCATGGCCTGAATGAGGGGCATCGACTTGGTGTTGCATATCAATCAATCACGGTAAATGTAGCTGCAGTTCTTGGGGCTCTCCTGGGGGCTGGGACTGCTCGACGGTGGCGCCGGACTGGAGCTGCTGTTCGACATTACCGGCGACGAGCCGGAGCTGGAGTGCGGCTGCTGTTGTGCCTGCTGCTGCTGCTGTTGCTGTAATTGTGGCTGGGGGCTATTCGAGCGATGTTGAGTTACTGCAAAGGGGGAAAGGAAAACAGAAGATTTAGATACAGACTTTATAGGTGGATCGGTGGAGACAAGAGACACACAGCCACAGAGATATTGTACAAGTGCTTGGGTGCATGTTGCATAGACACACAAAGTACACACACGCACGCACACGCACATATTAAGGCTTGAAAGGTGGAATGGAATGGCAAACATCGAATCGAATCTGTTGCAACATGCACATAAACACTCACACAGACAGCTACTACAGTTACAGAGATAAGTTATGTGGGCATAAAATAAAAAATGATTTCATTTGGGGTTAAATAAATCCAAAAATGATATGGCATGGCACATGGATGTTTCAGTAGATCTAAGTATCCAATGGAGGCGTCCAACCATTTCAAAGATCATTCAGAGAGCGAGAGAGAAAGTCACAGCGGTAGAGAGAGAGCGGGTAGAGGGCAGGCACGTTGCGAGCGTGTCTGTGTGAGTGTACAAGTGTGTGTGTGTCTCTCTGTGTGTATGTGTGCGTGTGTTGGTAAAGATAACGGGCAGCGAAAGAGTAGAGAAGAGTACAGAAGAGTAGAGTAGAGTAGAGAGAGAAACTTACCAATGCCATGACGGGGCGGCTGTCTTCTTGCGCGACCAAGACTTCTGTTTCGTGTGTTTGTGTTGTTTACAGCCTAGGGGTTGGAGTGTCATTTACTTTCTTATATATTCATATTCGTTATTCGTTAATCGTTAATCGCTATTCAGTTCGGAAAAGATATATATTCATATGTTTACAATGGAACAAAATATATAATTATAACAACAAAACAAAAAAACATATGCTCTAATTTGCTGTTTAATCTAAGGGAAAAACAAAAAAACGTTGCAGTCAATTTTTGTGGCTCTCAAATGTTGCAAGGCAAAGACAATTTCAATGTTCTATAATGTTTGGGGGCGCTATTGGCTCCGAAATGATAAGCTCTAAATGATTACTGAATATTCTCAATCCGATCTTAAAATATTGCAACTTTCGATCTTTTTTTTTTTTGGCGAATTCTCAGGTGATCCAATCGTGTGGGGTTTCTCTTTTTGAGTTGGCAAGCAATAAAATGAAAAGTTCATGTAGCATATAATTATATATCGTAAGTAAAAGGTTACTAGAGTACATGTATCGTGGCTGGGAGAGTAGTATTATTATTGCAGTTACATATGGTGGTTGTATGGTGGCTTGGATAGGATATATCGTATATGTGTATATATCTAATGTGGACACGCTTGTGGAGCAGTGATTAATCATTGAAGAAGGATTCTGGGGTGTTTCTTTTGTTGTTGTTTTTTGTTTTTTGTTGGGAGCAGTCAAGAACGGCGCCCCATGCAGAAGAGTTCAAGCGATTCAAGTGTGTGTTTGGGTAGACAGTTCTTAGAGTATGTAGTATAGCGCCAAGTCCAACCCAAAGCATACACACACGGATATACACACACACACACACCCTCAGGCACACAGAGATCAGAGCAGACATGGGTTGGAGCAGGGAGAGGCGGCGCTGGCGATGATGGACGACTGGACTGACGACGAAGCGAGTTGGGCGCGGGCTGGCTGACTGGACTGAACATTGGCAACCATTGACTGATTCAACTGATTCAATTCACTGATTGATCGTTTGAGAATTTCGTTTTTGGCATTCGCAAATATATAAAATGTGGAACCAAAAGAAAAACAGTGACTTAAGAGAGAGATTTAACAGAGATTTAATAGAGAGAGAGAACAAACAACGAAATCTTCATCAACTTGGTGCCTACGGAACGGATCTATTCAAAAAGAACATAATGTACAACCAAACCAAACCAACACAAAATAAACAGAGATCGAAACAAGATCGAAAGGTGAGCAAATTTGTTCAAAATGTTGGATATTATCAGAAATTACTTTTTGCCTAGCGAATTTCTGTTGAGCTCCGTGTGACGAGAGCTTCCACATTGCAGCTTTTGAGCAGAATATTTGGAAACGAATTATTGAACGGGAAGTTAAACCGATAAAAAGAAGTCCCCCAACCCGGCAACAAAAAAGGGAAGACAGACAAGACGGTAAACAAAAAAAGCCAAAAATATATATAAAAAAAAAAAAACATATGAATAAAAAGTTGGGTGAAAATAAATGAACTAAATTTGCTTTAGTTATGCATAAAGTATTTACCATATTTTGGGTAATTAGTCCCTGACTGGTTTCAGCCGCCCCACTCCCGTCTCAAAGGTAAACCTGATGAAAAAAGGGAAAAAGAAGAGAGAAAAGATAGAGATAGAGTTTTTGGTTTTTGTTTTGGTTTTTTGTTTTGGTTTTTTGTTTTGGTTTTTGTTTTGGTTTTTGCGGTATTTTCATGTTTGTTAAGTGTGCGTCTGGCAGTCTGTTTCTTGTGAGTTTTGAATAGTTTTTGGTGAATAGTTCGATAGCATGAAGAAGTTAGTAACGATATAGAAAGTGGTTTTTCTCCGAGTTAGGAATATTAGCTATACAAAATGCTAAGACAGAGAGAGAGACAGAGAGAGTGAGAGCAAGAGAGAGCGAGGGGCCTGCAAAGATCCAACCCAACTCAAATCGAACGATTGGTGTATTTCCAACTTGAAGACATTAACCCAAGAGATGCGAAGATATGCATTAGATGTAGGCAAAAGAAAGGAATGCTTGATGATGATTAACAGGGGCATTTCCTATATGATATATGTACATATATACACAGATGGCATATGATATGCTTAGTGGGGTTTGGGAATGGTTAAATGATGTAAGTAAGCCCAAAAGAAGCAACCAATTGACAAAATATAAACTCCAAATGTATGTTATAATAAATATAGATTTTAGACAGATTTCGTAGGTGTTTCAATAAGTTTTAGCATAGCCTGCCATGACTTACATTTATGTAATAAACTAAAATAAACACTGATGTAGGTAGCTATGACAAAATAATAAATAGACATGCAAATGGTACGACAAATAGTTAAACTAAAACAATGAAAATATGCAACATCAATCAATCAATCAATCACAATTAATAAGTGCAACATTTATGTGGATGACAGCTAAATGAAATGTGTGTGCTCTTTGTACTTAAGCACTCGTATACTCAAACACTCACACACATGAACAGTAGATGAACAATACATACATACATACATACATACATACATAGATAGATCAAACACATAAGTACATATGTTGAAAAGTGAGTCTAAGAAATACACCAATCGACGAGTGTGCGGAGGAGAGTTCAATCAAATACAAGCGCACCACAAGGTATTCCGACTTAGACTTAGAGTTAGTTTTAGTTTTAGTTAGCTAATGTCAATAAATGTCAACAACATCGAAAGAGCGCAATTAGAGTTACGATTAGAGATTAGTAGTATGTAGTTTTAGTAGTAGTTTTAGTAGTAGTAGTTTTAGTTGTAGTTGTGGTACGATACGACATAATCGGAAATGAAAACAATCAATCGCCACAGCCAGTTATGGTGTGGGCAAACTTACCTTCTTGACGCTGCGTGTGGTCGAAAAGCCATCGCCGCGTCGATAGTTGTCACCCTGTTGGGGGGAGGGGGGAGAGTTGGATATTACATATACAGTATATGAGGGGATATATGTATACTCACCATCACCTGGTGGGAGCGCAACGTGCCAAAGTTGTCGCGTCCGCGATATGTCTGCTGTGTGTTGTAGCCGTCCGGCTGGAATTGGAAGAGCGTCTCCGAGTTGGGTCCCTGGTGCATCTGATGCATCTGAGGCGGCTTGCGCAGCGTATTCTTCGGCGAGTGCATCTTGTTCTGCGGCGGTGGCTGTGGCAGCAGCACTGGCTCCGCATAGGTCACCTCCTCCACCTGGGGCAGCAGCTTCGGCTCCTGTTGTATGCGGCACGACGAGGGGAAACTGCTGGGGTGGGGGGAAAAATCGCAAAAGTATTCAGTGATAAGTGGATAGTGGATATGGATAAGCGGACTTGCTCACTCACCTATTGACATTCTGACGCTGCTCAAAGTACTCGTACTCCGTGTCCGGATACGGCAGATTGTCGTCCTCGTCCTTGTGGCAGCGCCTGCCGCAGAAGTAGCCTGTAAAGAAGCCCACCAGCAGCGAGAATATCGATCCGGCCAGCACGGCCATCACCAGGGTCTCCACCGTGTACTGGGCATTGATAATGTCTGCGGAAATTTGAGGGCCTTTGATTATTGATTATTTGCATGTGGATAATATTTCGGTTCGTTTTGCATCGATACAGTGTGTGCATTTAGGTAAGACATTTAACAAACATTTCACAACAGCAACAAATATATATTGTATAGATTGGTTTTGTTTGTTGTGGTTGGGTGTCGGGTTGGTTGGTTGGTGGTTTCAGGTGGGGCGGTTTCAGTGTGTGGGATTAAATGGAAGATGGAAGATCCATTAACGAGTATTGCAACGACATCAATAAACATCCAAACATCGAATTTAGAACGCACGTTATAAGGAAATTGTTTTCGGTAAACAGATGAAATCATACGAAAAAAAGAAACAAGAAGAACATTGAATAAGAATGGTTAATATAATTGTACAACAACATCAACACATGGTATATTATTATTTGAGTATATATACACACACATACATACATAATATATACATATATATGGGTATAATTAGTTATAGTTAGGCATTCAAAAGAAAAAGAAATCAATGGAAGATTGGGATGGGATCCGCAAGAGAACTCTAAATTTTCCCTGCAAGGGAATGAGCTTGCCATTCAAAGAGTACACACATATAAATATGCATAAATAAACCCTGCAAACTCTTTCAGTGTTCTTTATTAAGCAGACAATTATCCCCACAAGACTGAGCATTTTCCAATGCAAGAGGGGCTACAATTTCACTTATCTCGTGGTTAACCATTCGAGAGCTGCCTTCAACAGCTAAACAGAAAATATACACGAGTGCATTCGCATTTGCCGCGTGAAATAAGGTGCACGGGGAACATTTAGGATTCAAATTGAATAGCATAAAGTGGCAATAAGCCAACGGAGTCTGGGGAGTCTGGGGAATCCGGGCAAAATGAAATTGTGATTTGCAACAGAAGACAACAGGCGGGAGGGTGCGGGCTTCCAGGGCGGGATGCAGGTTAGCGCAGGTACACAGAGACAGATAGCAGAGAGACAGCTAAGAGAGGGGGCCAGAGATAGGGCCAGAGATAGGGAGCTCCAGCCCAGCCCAGCTCAGCCCAGATCCAGACCCAGACCCAGACCCAGACCCAGGAAGAGTGACAAGCAAGTACGTGCATTATACAAAAAAACGAACAGCAAAATATGGCAACATAAAGATGAGCACAGAGATAGAGAGACAGAGAGAGCGAGAGAGCGAGGGAGGAGAAAGTTTAAACGCTTAGATAAATCACCTTCAAAGTTCTTATCAATATTGTCGATGATTTCCTGATCCTTGCTCTGACGACGCGAATCCAATAAGTCCATGTCATTCCGGAAACCCTTCTGCTCGCCCACATTGGCATCCTTTGAATTGATTTTGCCTAGTTCGGGTGGGGGGCAAAAACAGAGAAGAGTTTAATTTCGCATTCGATGGCAGGGCCGAGACACGGCTGGCTGCTGGGACTCACCTGAGGGACAGGCCGCATGCTGGCCAGTGGACACATTCTGATAGAAATAGTTCTCCTCCAGCCAACGTGGTGCGCCATGGGAGCGACACTTGCCGGCAATTTTGTCCCAGGCACAGTAAGGATCCTGCAAGGCGACGCACTCGCTGCAGAAGGGAAGAAGTTGGAGATGGAAACCGTGTAAGTGGAGCGGTGCATAAATATAATGCAAAAAATTGTGAAATGCGCAGCACATTGGGGCAGTCAAGTGGCCGGGCCGGACAGGCGCACGACATGCCATGAAAGTCACGCAAATTGTTACATGATAATAAAAATGCCATTCTCTATACTCTGGCATGCAGGCGGACCCACCTGCAGCTGGTGATTTTGTCGTTGTGACAGCGATGCAATTGTATGGCTATCACCTGACTGTCTGTCACAATTATCAATTTGCCATCGTCATAGCTGCCGTCCTTGGGTTGATCTGCGAAGGAACCTGGTATTAGCTGGAGTTTTCTTTGGACTCTGTGGACTCTACTTACCGTACTGCATGGTGCGCACTATTTCCAGATTGCGTATCGGTTCGCTTTTGGTCAGCACATCGATCTCCTCGATGACCACGGAGGTAACCTTGTCAGCGGAATCTGCCGATTCGGCATTCACCGACTTGATGATCTTGCCATGATCTATACAGTGGATAAAGTGAATGAATTTCCAATGATTTGGCAATGCTTAGCTGAGTACTCACCTGTGCCAACGAATATGACATCGTACGTCTTGCCGCCAGGAGTTTTGATCTGCGCATCGACAGCGATTTGGGTGAAGCGATAACTGCAAAAGGGGAAACACAAGAACGAGCATTATTATAATATCTATCAGAGACGTAATGAAATTTCTGCAGCTGTCAGGGGTATTCGATTTCATTTAGATCTGGCAGATCTGCCTTTGTCTGCTGCTACTTCTGGTTTTATTATTGTACACAGCGAGGAATGTCAATGGATGTTTTCTTTATTTTCTCTCTCTTTATTTTGCAACATTGTTTTCGTCTGTGCTGTTCTGTTCCACTGACAATGGACGGGATGGATGGATGTCTGTCATTTTGGTTAGATGTCCATTAATAATGGACAGACGCCAAAATGGTCGCTGGCTGCTGTCCGCTGACAAAAGCTTCGGTGGGCAGTACGAGAAACAGAATGCCAGAAAGCCACAGACACAGACACAGCCACAGCCACAGCTACTCGTACAACTGCAACGACACTGTGGCAGTCACACCAACACAGACACAGCTACAGATACACAGACGGACGGACGGACAGACGGAAAAACATTGTCGTTGGACAAGAGGCAAACAATTTGTGTGTGTATTTATATGTAACAAAAATATATTCGCAGTAACTGAAACAGCAGCAAGTAGAAAATAAAAACGAAAACGAAAATTCTCTCTCTCGCTCTGATTTAACCACAAAAACGTGAATGTCTCCGCTAGTTGCTGCAACATTTGCGGCCTGGCCCCATGTCTATTGTTGCTGTCATGCCGCCGCCGCCGCCGCCGCCGCCTGGCCTGCCTCGATTTAAATGCAAATGTCCAGCTGCGGAACTGGCAGCAAGCACAAGGACCAGAGCTGTCCCTCCCCCGATGGCTTTTGCTTTTTATTGTTAATTAACTAATCTCTCTGTGTGTTTTTTTTGCTCAACTAAAGTTTAAAGCTTACGCCAACTGCCATGTGTGACGTTTCGCAATTTAAATTTCAAGTTTGTGCATTCATTTTGAAAGTAAATTATTCATTCAACGTAAATTTTACTTAGCAAATGAATAAATGAAACACTGATGGCCAAATACTATTGAAATAAAGCGCGTTTTAAATATTAAACTCCACTCAAATTTGAAACTTAACTGGAAGACAGAACGGAGCCAGTACAATGTCCAGAAAAAAAGCTCCTAAGCCCAGAAAAATTAGAAAAATTAAAGGCCAAAGGGCCACGCCAATACAGTGTGGAATGGAACGTATGCAAAATAAATACACAGATATTCCAAGTAACAAAATAGAAAACGGGAAAACTGTTTAAAGAGGGGGGTGGCGCGGGGTGCGGACTGACTCTTTGTAGGGTCGTCTGTGATCCAAGTCAGGGCCAGAAACATGTCCAGCTTCGGGTCAAAGTCCAGAGTCCGGGGGCAATTGAAACTTGCAAAAATGTTGCCAACTTTTTGCAACGCTCGGATGGGTTTTTCGAGGGCGACGATGACAGCAACAACAAGTTGGGTATAGGGCCAGGGACAGACAAAGCCGAAAGGAAGTTAACCTTCCACCCCGCCGCCTGAGGTGGGTCTGCCGCTGCCGTTGCCTGGCGATAAGAACGGCGAGACACGATAAGGCAGGACAGGGGCAGCCGCATGAAGGGGAAGAGCAGCTTTTGGAGACACGGGATATGGTCAGCCAGCTGCCAGAAATCAGTTGAATATGGGATACTTCCGGTCCAAGTCAGGAAGCAATTTGCAACAGAGCCAAAGCTGCCAACTTGCTGAAACATTCAACTTTTCCAGAGATGCTGCAACTTTCAACTTGCGGCAAACTTTTATCCTCAACACCCTCCCACCACAGCACTCCCCGCACAGCATGCAAATCCTCCTGCTTTGTGTCCTGTCTGTGTCCCTTCCAGTGTTCTTTCTTTGCTTCCATCCAAGATTTATATTTATGCCACGCCCCTGCTGCCTGGACATCCCTCGAAGAGCGGAAGTGGTCGCCCTCAGCCCAACGATTCTGCTCTCTGGCCACAAATGAAATTATAATAAATTTCTGTCTCTCTGCCAAATGCCACAGACAACATTTTTGGGCAATTTTTGATTTGATTTTGTCATTTGAGTTCAATACAAATCGTCAGTGCCCCGCATCGCCCTGCCGCAGTCTTTGCACCTCGTTGTGACGTCGCTTTGCGGTTGTCTCGTTTGGGTTTTCATTTGGTATTTGAAATTATTTATTGGAATTGTTAGAATTTAAATGCCAAATATGATAAATGGAATTGTTGGTTTTGGTCTTAAGGGCTGCGACCTGGCCAAATGTCAATTAAGCTGCTGCCGATGTGCCAGAAAGTGCAGAAAGTTCAAGGTGAAAAGTAGACAAAAGCCAATAAGGGAAAAAGTGTCGGCAATGTCTTGAATTTATTGTAAAGTGAATAATTACGGAAATAAATAAATCGAATGGGAAATATCTGCTACAAAAATATGGTTTAATGTTTGTTTTTGCTGCAAATGCATCCCGCAGCTACCAAGCTTCTTTTTAGTGCCAATCAACTAGGCCTTGGATATTGCATATATTCAGTAAATGTAATTAGCTCATTAGGCTCACGTTTCATAGAGATTTCCAGCATTAAATGGGAATTTAATTCAAAATGTGGGTTAGCAGGAAGCTGGCGAGGAAGTGCGCCAGTGGTTGCACTCCCCCGCCCAGCAGCCATATAAAAAAAAGTTGAGCCAACAAAAGAAAAAAGAAAGAAAGCAAAATGTTCCAAGTAACTTTTGCACATTTTTATGCAATTGAATTGAGTCTTGGGTCTTGATTAAATTCTGATGCATGCCCGTCTCTGGTCTCTGGCATCCCACAGCATCCCACAGCATCGCATCGCATCGCATCCGTTGCCGGCCTCAGACCCGAAATGCAATGATTCAGTTGCAGAAAGTGGCCATTCTGCTCTCCACGGCACCACTGGGCGGGCAGGCAGGCAACACCCCCAAGCCCAGCCACCCACTGGCACACCACTTGTCCCACTCTATCCACTCACTGCACCCTTTTTGCCTGTGCATTTGTTGTGGTGTGCTCATGTGGCACACGAATGGGTATGCGAATGGCAATGAGAATGGGTATGGGGATGGGTATGGGGATGGGGATGGGTATATGGATAAGGATGTGGATGTGGCTGTGGATGTGTAGGAGGAGGAGGTAGTAGTCGGCAGTCTGCGTTGTTGCTACGTGTTCCATATTTCATTCTAATTTATTCAGTTGTGCATACATATTTTCGTTACGGGTTGCCTCCTCGGCGCATCCATGCATTTCCTTCTGGCTGGTTCGGTTCGTTTGCTTCAAACTATCGCTTCACTGCAGCAGTCCAGGGCAGGCCAGGCACAGCCCGGCCAGGCCAGGACAGAGCCACCAGCACGAGGAGCAGCAGCTTGCTGCCACTCCGCTCCACCTGTACCACCACTCCACTCTCGGTCGAGGGGCTGCTGCTCAGTGGCTCGCTTATGATTTACCCTCTTTAAAGTTTTACCACTTTTACCGCCCCGCCCCCCACCACCGCACCACACACAGTGCTCGACAGTGCTTCGTAATTGTGGCTCAATTACATGGAAAAGTTGCCAAATTGAATTTTTAAATTCTATTCCCCATCTGGCTGCCATCTCGGTCGGCACAATCTTTCCAAATAATTTATGGGAGCGAACCAACATCCTCTCGCACCTCTCATAGTCAGTCATGCGGTGGTGGTGCTCGCCCACTGCGTCCCAAAGTTCAGATTGTTATAGTTTACGGTTATATGCTCTGGCTAACACCTTTAGCCAATTTCCATTTCGAGAGTGCATGTGGATGAGGGTGCAGGTGCTGAAACATTGAAGTATGAGCCGAGTGCTAGCTGTGCATATGCTGCAAGTGCCTTAGGTGCAACGAGAGAGCTGTCCGCAAAAGCTGTATCAAATTCATATTAAAACCAATTGGATTTTGGAGATTGCATTCACTTTGATTTAAATAAGTAATACGAGTATTTGGCAGCAAGTTGGATGCTTCCTCTGAACTTGTCTTGTAGATTTCCTATACTAAGTCCGAGCAGAGAAAACTCTTTTACCGCAGAGACTACTCTCCCATTTCCACGGAAACTTTAGCTAAATGGATCATTATATACACCCCCCAATTAGCGACGTCACGTATTCAAATGCACAATTATGGTGCAGTTTTTGCCGCACTTTAAGCGCTGGCAAATAATTCGTACACTGCCGCAGCATTATGCCAGCTCGGACGGAGCTGCCTTGGTCCTTTTTTTTTTTGGACCCTTGCCAGCCACCGGAAACGGAAGTAACGGAGTAACGAAATAAAGATGAGCCAAAAGCAGAGTGAGACTCTGCTGCATGGCTCTGCTGTTTGATTGTACTCACATTGTGCTCGTCCGGACCAGAATCGGTTGACCGAAAAACGCCGGCACATTCTCGTCCATTAGCGAATGTGTTTTGATGAAATTTAATGTCGGATCCGGAAGCGTTCGTGAATCGTTGTGACAGGAGCCGGGGCGCGGTTCGGGCACCTAAAATAAATACGAACAGCAAATGGAAAGCGAATGAGATACAAGAAATAAATAAGGCCAAATCAAATATTAGTCAGCGATGGTATGGGGCTTCAGTTGCTGGTTTTTTCGGGATGTGATTACTCTTTTTTATTGCCCTTTTTTTAGGGTATTTTAGCTGCACGTCTTGTACTTTTTTAAGCTAATAAATTACCATTAATATCTAAATTCAAATATATTTTTTTGGATGGTTTCTTAAACCTCAAAATATTTTCCTAAAATTCACGTTTAAGCCGACACCAAATGAGCTTTGAATATAGATTTATGCTGCTGCTGAAGTTTTTTGCTCGAACCCATTGGCTTGATCTTTGGCCATAATTTCCTTTCCTTGAGCGCTCGCCTGACCGCACACAACTCACAGAACAAAACCCGAAGAAAAGCCCCCAAATCGATGGCGACATGTGCAGTCAAGTCAGCTGGCCCGAAATTGGCAAAAGCATTTCGAGATGCAAATGCAAATTTGGATGCCAAACGAAAAATACATTTGCCTTGAAGCAATTTTTATGGCATGCTCGGCCATAAGTCATAAATTTTAGCATGGCAACAGCTGCGTCCAAGTGCGGTGGTCACAAGGCCCCCAACTTGTGTGCTTGGAAGCTAAGTATACCCAAAGTTATTGTTGGCCTGAAAGCACTCACCTTGGCATTGTTTACCGGCAGCCAGTTGGAGCCGATGCCGCTCTGCTCCTTGAACTGGCCCTCAAAGGTATCCGCTATGTCCTGCGGATGGCAAAAACGAATTCATTCAATATTTTGTACCGCTCCCAGACTCACGCCAAATGGGTTCACTCACCTGCAGGGCAAAGGCACACACAGCTGAGCCGGGTATGGAGTTGGCGGGCGTATTGAAGACTCCGTAGATTAGTTTGGAGCTCATCGAACCGTACTCTCCCGCCACCAGATTGCTGGCCGATTCTAAGCATGCGAAATATAATGAAATTTAATATTATAATGATGCTCTGTTGTGTCTCTCTTTTTGAATGGCAAAACTCACGTATTTCATTGAAGTAGAAGGGATAATCGCCCGGTATCGAGCAATTGAGGCGCGACTTGAGGAACGATGTCCAGCGATTGCGGAACCGATGCGGTCCACCCTTATCCCATTTGCAGACGCGCGCCACACGCGAATAAATCGCCTGAAAATCGAATCAAAATATAAATATTATATCTACGGGGGGTGGGTGGTTGGCTAGACAATCTGCGGACCACAAACAATGGTTGCGCGTTGGCCAAACAACAGCAACAAAATGTGCTCTGCGTTGATTGCCTTTGTTTTGCGGCGGCTGTTGTCTAAGCTGATTGGGCGAAAACTATGAATGGACAAAACTCACCTTGCCACAGTTGATGAACTCCACGGCTGTCTCCCGAAAGAAGAAGTAGACAAAGTCTCCCTGCGTGAATGAGCTCACAAAGTTCGGGGCTAAAAATTGTAAAAAAAAAAGAAAAGAAAAGCAAAAGTTTAGTCATCAAATGCATTTATAGTTGTGCTCCTTCGGATTGTTGTAAACATTTTTATCGCCGACAGTTTTCGATTTGCGTCGAATTTTCATGAATTTATGACGCATTGGGACGCGATGGCTCGGCTCCTGCATGGCTCCGATGGTATTTGATATCAGATTCGGTGCAGGGGCATTAAGTTTATGTTGGGCCATGAACATGTGATTCATTTCGTGGTACGTATTAAGGCACGATTAGGGACAAGTGAAGCTTGACTACGTAATGAATATTTCGGGAATAAGTGGGTCATTCGGTCGTGCATGGTTCCAAGAAGTCAAATCAAATGGTGGAGCACACCGCAAATATACCCATTGGCTGCTCTTGACTTTAAATTGCTAGAGTAAGGCTCGTTCATACAGGGATAACGATAAATATAAATATTTCGACTCTGTCACTGGACACTGTGAAATATTCACAGCCATCACGAGCAGCCAGCAGGCAGGCCTCGGCCTCACCTCACAGCCCTACGTGCAGCAACCACATAAATTATGAACCCTGACGAACGGACGGACGGACGGACAGACGTTGGGGCCATGGTAAATGACAGTCGAACGTGCCAATGTCTATTCAGATTCAGTTAATGGAAGCTGTGCAAGCGAGCGAGAAACCGAGCAGGTCCTTGAAATATGCAAAAGGCAATCGCACGCAATCGCCATATGACAGCAGGCGGCCAGGACAAGAGGACAGGCCACTGACAATGAGAGGCGGTGCGGGGACGGACCTCTCAGATGCAACCGGAAATGGAATGGGAGTGGGCAATGGGAATGGGAATGGGGGGAATGGCTGAGGCGAACGCGTAGAGGCATTATCATGACAGTCTTGACGTTTTCAATTATGAGAAGTGGCTACAACTTACCGTTGAGACTGAGGCTGTCGTACTGCTCGGTCTGCAGGGGCTCTCGATAGATGATGGGATCACTGCCGCTGAAATCGGCCACAGTGCCCGAATAGAGTTCATTATCTGCCAAGCAAGAGAAGAATGAAATTGATTAGTAAAATGTCACATAAAATTATTACAAATAGAGATAAACAATTGATGAACTAATAATAAATAATGCGAGTATTTTCCAAGACAAAACTAAAGTCAGAAATAAAGTTAAGCCAACAGCAAAGCAATCGAGAAAAATAAACTTTAAATGCCAGCATTTATTATCCATTTTGCAAACACTTTTCGGTGGCATTATTTGAAAATAAATTTCAATTATGTGTCACATTCTGTTAACTGCATAAAAACAAACACGATTTGGCTTTGAATTTTGTGCCATGGAATTATTTATGCAGAGCATTTGAATGCCCTGTTGTTGTGTTTGTTCCTGGCGAAATGGAAAACACATTAGAAATATGTCTCATGCAATTTTCATCAATTGCTGATTGTCTGGGACAAATCATTACACATACTCGTAGGCCCTGCCCTGCTCTGTCCTGCCCTGCTGGCCCTGGCCAAATGTGCGCGCCAAATTCCATTAAGCTAAACGACAAGAACAACGAGGGAAAACTTTTCGACAGGCCTCGAGACCTCGGTCTCGGTATCGGTATCGGACGGGCCCCTGCGGCCCCAGCGAAGATAAATGAGATTTTCTTTTGCTGGGCATTCCTTTTTTATTTGGTTTGTTGTTGGTTTTGTTTTGTTTTGATTTTCGTTTGTGCAGCGAATTGGCTTGGGCCTGGGCATGTCGCCGGCTCGCTGGCTTTGGCTTGTCCATTGTCGGAGCTTCAATAGCAAGAAGGAAATATGGAAAAACAGCAGAAGCAACAACATAGCAAACGGAAATGCCGAGCGCCCGTTTATTGTCTGGCCGGAAATGGCTTTGCCGTCGGCCTCCAAAAACTCAACCAACCAACCAGCCCCCCCACCCATTCCAGTCTATACATTACCCAAACACCGACTCTGTCGTTGCCAATGCAATCATCGATTGCTCTGCGGGGATGTCTGGTTCCCACAGTCCACTCCGCTCTCGCTCAGGCCACTTTAGGGCCCGGGCAGCAGAATCCCGACAAAGTGCCGCATTATCCATGCATCTTCCAAGATACCGGCAACAGACTCAGACAGGCGGGGCATGCAGCATTCGGCGGACTGCCAGATAGCTGATCAAGGGACAGGGCGGGGTCTCAACTTCGTTCGGCATAACAAGTATTTTATTTATTTACATATAATTCATTCTATGGCTGCAGCACGAGCGAAAGCAAACTGCACAGGCTTTATGGCTTTATCTTTTTAATTTATCAAAATTGTGACTGCGAGACGGAAGGAGTCAGCCTGTCAGACGCACACACACACACACACACGCACGCACGCAGATATGCAGACATAGCGAAAGTTGTACAAGGTTTCCTTTGTTGAGTTTATTTATTTAGTTATTTCTACTAGAATAGAAGAAAAAAGAGAGAAAAAAAGATTTTCACATCTCTCCCCGACGGGGAATTGAACCCCGGTCTCCCGCGTGACAGGCGGGGATACTGACCACTATACTATCGAGGATGTTGATCCAAGCACGACAAACTAGTCATGAAATGATTGAGCACTGGCTGTCGCATAGCACATATCTAATGCTAATGTATTAAAGGCTTTATCTAATCTAATTATACCCGGTACTTGAAGAGTTAGGCGTCAGATCAGATTTTTAGAATTCGAAAAACAAAATTAGCCCACATTTATACTAACTAAAGGTAGAGTTCCCCCCTTTGAAATTATATTTCTGTTGAAATATATTTTTGGAACTTGAAAAATATTGAAGTCCCAGCAAGGTTGGGCCTCATTTTCAATAGAATTTCATGCTGCATGCAAATTTCAAGAACAGGCACATGGGCGTGGCTGCTTTTCCATCACAAACAAAAAATCGAATAGAAAACGAAAATTACGTGACAAGAACGCGTGGGGGGTAGGCGCAAAAACAACATTAAATCAATAAAAAGCCACATTAAAAGCGCGAGTCTGCAACAAATTAATTTCGGTGCCGCCACCATGCCTCCCACCCATCACCGTTTGGGCCATTACAGCCCATTCCCCTGGCGCTATGGCTGCAGGCGAGTGCTTAAATTAAGAGGCTGTAAAAGTCACGCGGTGAGTGAAAAGTAAAGTCGGCTCGTGTCCGGGAAAGAATCCGCTGCGAGGCACTCGACAAACGAAAACGACTTCAAGCACGGGGCAGGGGCAGCACCAAAGCACCATTTGGGGGGACGGTGTGGGAGTTGGCACAAACGCGGGACAGGTGAGGCTAACGGCCAATAAAACCATTTCCAAAGTTCGGGCAGCTTGCAGAGAGTTCAATCAAAATCTTTAATTTTAAAAATTAAATTTTTAAATATTTTTTAGAATAATGTTTGAGTTGCGCGCAGAAAAGATTTTATTTATCGATTTTCTTGGAAGATTTTATTTTATTTTTATTTTTTTTTTTAATCATTCTGCTCTAAGAATTTATAAATATTTTTGATATATTTCAACAGCTGAGATATCTAATAGCTGTGCATTTGTTTATTGGCATCTTTGCAAATCCATCTTTAAATAAGATAAACATTTAAATTCCATATTTCTTTTTATCTACTTCTGTAGAGAGCCTTTCAAATTATTCCACTGAGCAGAAGGAAGGAACACAAAAACTGCCACAGCACCAAGTAAATATTTTGTTCAGCTACTGCAACAGCTGTCATGTAATCTAAGAATGAATGCAATCTATTCCTTCTATCACTTTTTAAAGATATCAAACGGTGCACAAACGGCGCACAAACGGTGGGAAAAACGCTGCTGAATGGCAGGTGATTAACACAGAGAATGCAATTAGCATAGCGACCGAAAGTTGTCATTGTTATAGCTTTATTTTAGGTTACTCTTTCTCTATTTTTTCTCCTTGGCTAACAAGCTGCACAATGGACGCACCCTGCCCCCAACCATGCCCAACTATCCACCACTATCCCCCACTATCCCCACTAGCCACTTGCTCAGTTGCAGATACACATGGCCAGGACTCGACTCAGTGGCAGTCAACCCCGTCCGTCGCTTGTCACAACATCGACAGGGACACGGAAAAGTGGCTGCTGCCACCTTTGGCCTTCGCTGTGTGGCGCCTCCGTGCACGTTGCATCTAATTGGTTTTTGTTTGTGTGTGTCTCTCTTTTTTCTCTGGTGTCCTTCTCTCGCTCTTTCCCCCTGCCATTCTGACCCCTTACCACCTTACCCCCTTACTCTTTCCTCTATCTTTTGCTCTGCCTGTCTGTCGGTCTCTTTCTCGTCATTGTTTCGTGCAGCGACGTTTGCTTTTGCTGTTTGCTCATTATAACGCCAGGTTACCTGACGACCCGACGACCCAAACGTCCAACGAACGAACGGCGCGCAACGGCCAGATAGTGCTGCACAGCCCTCACCGAGAGACCTGCGAGAACTGCTAGAAGTTTTCCGCATTGCAGCAATTGCCGGGACTTAACTCATTTTAAATGACAATCTAGCGTGCAAAAATTATGCACCTACCATCCAACCATCGCTATACTTTTCTTGGGACCACACTCCCCACTCCCCACTCCCCGTGGCCTTATCCTGCTCCGTCTGCTGGAGCTGCTCTCTATGCACTTCTCGGTAAAAGTCTTCCAGTAAGCCAGGCTGCAAGCATAAAGTCTGTGCTGTGCCTCTGTGTGGCATAAAGTTCGATAAACTCTTTAAGTGACTTACTCATAATCGATTTTCACAACAACGTACGAAACGGAACGGAAAACGCTCTTTAGAATGACGAGAACAAGGCGTAATGAAAGTTCATCGCGTTGACTGCGGCAATTTGCATATTTTTGCATGTTTTATTATGCGGCAGACAAACACACACACACACACAACACACACACGCTAATACATAAATTACACTCATTTTCAATGACGCACGGAATGGTTAGGGACCCCGGGAGAGCCCCACCAGCGTGGATCAGGCAGTCAGGCAGTCAGCCAGAGGAAGGCGTAACTTTATTACATTGCCCGGCCGGCCGCTCATGTCCGCTTTGGCTCGGAACGTTGCGTTTTAAATATTTGATATCCAAACACACACACACACAGAAACATATTTATAATTTTTCTCCTTTTTTTTCTTCCGCTTTCAGGGCCAACAGAGGCCCATTGTTTTGCAGGCCTGCCAGTGCCCGGGGTGTGTTCTGTTCTGTACGGCTAAAGCCCTCATTTCAATAGCTCGCTTAGGAATAATTACACATAAGCTCGTTGTACTCGTTTATTCAGCCATGCATATGCGCTCCATGCATTAGCTATTCTAATTCCCATAAAGCGACGGCGGGGTGCAGCCATCATTGCACACGACTTAATTGCTTCATTTGCTTGAAATTGCCAAGGAATTTCGGAGCTTTATGTACATATGCATGCGTGCAAATATTAATATTATTAGCGGCTCAATACTGTGGCTACATTCCATATGAATATTTGTTTGCTCATTGCTGGATATTAACCGATCAAAAAAAGAGTTTTTTGCCAGGAGTTGAGGTTATTTAACAGCCTGCAAGTCTTTGCAGCTTTCTCTTCTTTGTGTTTTGGTGTGCCCTAGTACTTTGCATTGACAAGTAGTTTTCCCAGGGTTTATACTTGAAGTTGAGCACAGCAGAGAGTTAGAGGCACAGAGCTGGAGATATGGAGATTTTAAAGCAGAGTTTTTGGCCTATTAATTAGCTTAATTACAGCAGCCAAGCCATGTGGCTGGCGCTGTGGCTGACCTAGTTCGATGGCAGGGCAGATCACATCTTAAGTCACACAATTCAACCCGCCACAGCCCGCCACAGCCCGCCCCAGCCCGCCCATTCGAACGGAGAGAACGGAGTCAAGTCAAGGCTTTAATTACATTCGCTGGCAGAGGGCCCACATTCATGCACATTTTCTTGGCCATTTTTGTGTGTCTCTATGTGTGTGTGTGTGTGTGTGTGTTATCAATTTTTGGCTGTAATTACATTTCACTTGTACTCTAACTCTGATAGAAATGCAGCACAGACCAGAGAGCAAAACGCTATGTGCAGGGCAGAAATCGAAGGAAAAGTTTTTGGCAACATGTGTCCTCCTCCCCCACCCAAGACAGAGCAGTAGGAAGGCCAAGCTGGCAGGCAGGCAGGCAGGCAGATCCACATTTCGTTTGCTCGACTTTCCTTATTCTTTTGGGTTTTATTGTGCCATTTTCTAGGCATCTTCCGTCTGCTTCTGCTGCTGCTTCTGCTGCTGCTGCTACTGCTTTTGATTGTTCTTGTTCTCGTTCTCATTCTCGTTGGCTTTGGGATTTTGCAAATTTTGCAATTAGCTTAATTTGGTTTTTATTGGCGCACCACAATTATCAGCTGTTGGCTCGCAACCACTCCACTCCACTCCACTGCAGTCTCCGCTCTCCACTCTCGAGTCTCTCCACTCCAAAGGGGCCACACGAGTTTGACTTTCCCGCCCCCCAAGGCGCATTTGCATCTCGGCATCTCTGCATCTGTGTGAATCTGGCAGGGCGCTTAGAAATGATCAAATTAAAAGTTAATGTCTTTCTTGTCGTTGCCCCAAATGGATATTCAAGTAATGGTCTTTGGCCAAGGCAGCTTGCCAATGGCCCTCTTTTCGGGATTTGGGTAAGAAAGTTGCGCCAAATGGCTCTGAGAAGCTCGCTCTCCGCTTGGCTCTGCCCAGACAAGTGGCCGACTGGGACTACGAGTGGATTCAATGCATTCAAAGCGCCATTTCACTCTGAGCAGCCAATTCAGGCTGAAATCGTCTCAAGACTGGCACTGGCACTGGGACTGGGCGTAATTATCTGTTATTAATGGCAGGGTAGGGTAGCTCTGTCTCTCCTCCCGCCCAGCAGTCGGTTGGAAAAATATTTACATATGCTGATGGCAGCAACGGATCCGGATCTAGATTACGGGCGTGTAAGCTGCCAAAGGGATGCAGGATTAGTAGGGCTTCCCCATCCATTACGCATCCTTCCTGGCAGGCAGGCAGGCAGTCAGGCAGGCAGGCAGTCAGGAAGGAAGTAACACCCTGGAAATGCTCAAGCAACCTGTCCACTGTTTCAACAGGATGTTAATGGGGGGGGTTACGGCACTGCCTGCTGGTTAGCAAGTGTTGCCATGGGCATGGGGTGCTGGCAATTTGGGATGGCTGCGTGTTTATGGCAGTTTGTCTGTAATTTATATGTTCAGGCAGCAGCAGCAGCAGCATCGCCTGGTTATATGCATCATGTCTGTTGGTTTTGGCTCTCGTTTTTAACACTAAACTCAAGGAGCTACTTCCCTCGATGTGTCCTCAGACCATCGCACACATTCTCTATGTCTCCCGGAGCCGCTCAGCCTTTACTCACTCTCTCCAACGCTCCATCTCTTGTTGTGCCCCACTCCATCTCTCTCTAACTCTCTCTCTGTGGCACACTAACATCACTCAAATGTCGTTATCCTGTTTTCTGTCTGTCTGTCTGTGTGTTGGTGTGTGTGCCTTATGAATTATGTTACGTTTGGACAAGTCCCAAAAAAGAAAACATATACACACAAACACACTGGGAGAGGAAGAGGCAAAGGATAGGACTAGAACTCCTCACACAGCTACTCGAGCCGAGCCAGTGCTTGGGATTTATGCAGCTAAAAGGGATTTCAAATGTGTTTGCTGTCTAATTGGCAATGCAAAAAGAAAACGAGTACGAGTACGAGAAGGAGAAGCACAACAAGGATGAGGCAACACCTCAACGAGTGCAAGGATAATACCGTGTGTGTGTGTGTGTGGAGTGAACAACAATTGGATGTGGAAGCTAAAACTATTCAAGTTGTTGTTTCGCCTGTTTCGACTGCTCTTCAATTTGGGTCAATTTTTCATGCAGAAGGAGAGTGATGAGCAGAAATCAAGCAGGCGAATGATACCAAAGTCATGGCGATGAGTTGGAGCTACTGCAGGTTCTTTTTTAACCATTGCATATATTTATCTAGCCAAATAAATCCAACGAATAATTATATATGGTATTTTATTGTATAGAACACTCAATAAAACCATCTACGCCCATTAACCCATCCAACTTAATTAGTTCCCCCCGCCACTGCTGGAAGTTTCATCTCAAGCTAAAAAGTTTGCCAACGAAAGGCCAACAATCAAAATAGAAAGCTGCACAGCTCAATATATCGATTACGTTGGGTGGGCTGGGCTGGTGTGGGTTGGGTTGGGTAGATGAAAAGCCACAAGGAAAACTATCAAAGAACATAATTCATAATTTATGAAAACTGTCTGCGTGTGTGCCATGTAATATTCTCCGCATTGTGTGTTCTGTGTGCGTCGACAAGCTTGGGGTCTTGGCGCCAACATTGCTCAGACATTAATTTAGTGGGCCATCAGCGCCACAATGTGTGCTACAAATTCGGTGCATGCCACATGAGCGGTGGCTGGGGGAACTAAGGGTGGGTTGCTTGCTTGCTTGCTTGCTTTCATGTGGAGCTGTGGCAGGGCAGGGGCGGTCGTGTGCCGCGACTTTTGGCACAGGCAAGTGGCTGCACAAGCGAAAAGGTTCAATGAATATTTCCACTTGACGAACAGCTGAAGCTGAGTCAGTCTAATGAAAAGTAAACACAACCCAAAAGGTTTCAAAATTGAGAGACTCTGCTTGCAAAATAATCTATTACACTGCTGCAATCGAATCGCCTCATGGATCACACTTGATCTATTCGTTAATGGGGTTTAAGTTGAGCCTCTTCAAGGTCCGGCCGCATAGGCACTGACTAATGAAAGGGTTCTGTTCCGCTGCTGTCCTCGTTTCTAGCAGCTAATTGTTTCTTGTTAATGCTTTTTTTTGTTGTTGCTTTCTTCTTACACTTTTTTTTGTGCTAGAAGCAGAAAAGGAAATACGAGAAGAGTCCGTGCATTGTCCGTAAAAAGGGTCACAAGCTGTGCTTGTTTGGTCCTTTTTTTTGCGAGCATTTCTTCTTTGTTTTTCCGCCATTTGGTTTATTGTTTGGACTTTGTTTTCGAGTACATATTTTACTGCAGACGGACGCTTTTGGCTGCTGCTTTTTTCGCCGAGTTTTTCGAGTGCCCCTTTGTGACAGACTGAGAGAGAGAGAGAGGTGAGGGTGAGGGTGAGTGTGAGGGTGAGTGTGAGGGCGAGTGTGAGAGCGAGTGTGAGCGCGAGAGTGTGAGAGGGTCCTTTCATCCTTCGCAGTTGTTAGACGCTCATTTAAACTTTTGGCTCTTAGCAGATTTCATTGTTTTTAATGAAACTGACAGTTGTCCCTGTCCCCTGTCCCTGTCCCTGTCCCAGTCCCAGTCGCTGCTGTTGCTGTTGCTCTTGTTGCTGCTGTTGTTCTCATTTTGCATTGCACCCGCATTGTGTGTCCTTTGGCCCTATTCCCATACCCAAACTCACACCCACATCCACATCCACACCCAGGGCCACTCATCCTTGGGCGCTGGCTTCGGTTTCGAGATAACGCGCCATTTGTTTTCTTTTGGTCATTCGCCTAAGCCAATTTAAGTTGGCTAAAATAAATTAGCCCTCCTTTACTTTCTAACGAGCTCTCCGCCAGGGTCAAAACCATCCAACGGAAGCCACACCCAAGCACAAATGTTGCGGAAAAATGACCCTTAATTACCGGATTAAATATGCAATTAGAAATGTTCCCAACAACATTCTTAAATGGCTTTACGATCTATTTGGGTCTGGTTTTGGTCTACCCTCAGAAGAAAACATAAGTCGGACAAGCTGCTCGCAACATCCTCGATAGTATAGTGGTCAGTATCCCCGCCTGTCACGCGGGAGACCGGGGTTCAATTCCCCGTCGGGGAGAGATGTAAAATCTTTTTTTCTCACTTTTTATTCTTTTTCTTGGTTAAATATTCTTTTTTAAACATTTTGGACTCCAAAAACTTAGAGCATGAAATTCACACTATGAATTAAAATACAAAATACAAATACTATCGAGGACGGTGAACAAAGTGCCGCCCAAATAAAGTTTTCTTGCCTGTGGAAGATCTTCGGCATGAAAACTTTAGGCATCGGTCCCCCATCGCTCGCATGAGTCATAAGCACGGCCGCACGGCGACAAGGCACGTATGGGTGGGTGTGGGGTGTACAGCACCGCCCCGCCCCCACCGCGATAAACGAGTATCTGGGCGCCGTGACCCAGTTCTCTGTTGGTGTTGTTCCGGTTTCTGTTTCTGTTTTTCTGTTTTGTTTTTATTACTGCTCTCGTGTGGAGCGCAGAGCTGCTGTTTTATTGTTGCGTGCGCACGTGGGTGAGTGTTTTTCCTGCTCGGGCTGTTCATTGATATTCATTTTATATGCCCGATGGTACCACGCCCACGCCAGCGCGAGCCTATCGGCCCCATATGTTAACCGTTGGCCTCGCATTTTGTCAAAATGCATTTTCGGGCTCTGTACCCCAGCTGTCTCCTTTATGCGCTTTGGCAAAGGTTGAAACAAACGAAAATTCCAGTAAAATAATTTCGAGGGAATATTGTTACATACATATATCTTGGAAGAGAAAAAACTATCGAAACTGCAGAGCAAAATACTCCAAAGTCTTGAACAAGTCTCATCATGATTAATTCAAAATAAATTATGAGCACTTATGCAGAGGGTTCTATCTATCTTGGCACCACTCAACAGACTCGCTTTATTGGCTCTGGAATTTCTCAATTCACGCGAAATATCTGTTCACTTCATGCCCAACATTTTGCACGCATAGTTGCCTGGCCACTTGTGTATTCATGTATGGAAATATCTTTGTTAATTATAAATTCACGATTAAACATAAATATTTAACGAGCATGCAGCTCTTGAACTCTTCTGCTCGTCTGCGGCTTATAATGAAAAAGGTCAAGTTGCCACCAGCACAGCACTCAGCACCCAGCACCCACACATACCGAAATAGCCAAGGCCCAGAGCCCTGGGATGGCAGGATGTTCGGATTGGAGGCCTTAACCTGCCCGACCAAAAATCGACAGCCAATGTGGTGCGAAATTGGAGCGGTTTTTGCGTGATATGCAAATGCAGCTTGCTCCTGAATCTGGTACCGATAGCGATGCCAGTCGTGGTCCGTGGTCCTGGTCGGTGGTCCCGGGTCCTGGTCCTCATCGTAGCCGACCGTTTTTCAATGTTGTTCCCGGTTCAGGGCTCACGGTCCGCACGGTCTGCCGAGTCCTTGACATTTTTCGTTGGCGCCAATGTCTGACCCCATGCCTCCCGCCTCACGCCTTTCCCCTACGCCCTACGCCTTGCCCCTTGTTTCCGCCAGCACAATCCCTTGTCACCCCGCCATTCCTCCCGTGCCATTCGTCAGCATTTTAATCGCGTTTGTGCATTTGCTTGGAAAAGTCTAAAATTGAACGCAAGTGATGGCAATTTGTACGCTTCGCTGTGCCCGGGCCAATGCCAGTGGCCAGGAGATGGCGCCCAGGAACCCCCAAAAACGCCACCACCAACCCACCAACAGGCAGGCAGTCAGGCAGGCAGCACAGGATCCACATTCACGGGGTTGAGTGTGCCGAAATTAATATGCGTCGGCTTTGGAGCGGGAAAACTTTGCTGCCAAGGGATTTGGCCCCGTTCGTTGTTGGCCATTTTCCTCTTTTTTCCAACGCCCCGACTGCGCTCTCGCCCTCTCTCCACTCACTTGGACGTTGTTGCTGCTGGCGGCAGCGTTGGCTCGTGATTAATGTGGCAAATGCGCACTTATAAATTATTTATTACTATTCTTTGCATTGTTTTCTGAGGCGTGTGCGAATTGGTAAGACATTTAAGCCATATTTTCAAGTGCCACAAAGGTCGAGGGCATCAAACTGGTGGGCCCCTTGGGGCTCCTAGCATCTGGATGGAGGCATTTTAATATTCAAAGCAACGACAAAATGGGCCCAGTTGACCCCAACAAAAGTATGTAGCTGGCACTACAGTGGAGTGTTCAATGGCAAAGATCTTCAGTGGCAACGAAGTGGTTAAATGACAGACAAAAAGCGCCATTGAACGGAGCAGAATTAGTTCAACTTTTGCGTAATTTAAAAACCCTTCCATCTCCGCATTCTCTGCTCTAATTCCCAATGAAAACATTTAACAAATTAAACTATAAGGCCAGCTAATACGTGTTTGCTCTTCCGTTTTCACCTCCATCTAACGCTCGACTGGTTTTCGCGCTTTTTCTTCATTTCCTTTGTTGTTTTTTGTTCGGGCTTTTAATTCTTTTTATTCGGAAAGTTTTGGTATTATGGCCAGTGCCCGGCCATCACGGATCAATGGGTGACACTGTCGGGAAATAGGAATTTATTTCACATGCGCTTTTTAAATCGAACAAAAATAGATAGCTTCCGTCCGTATTGAAGCACGAAGTGTGGCAAATGGAACTGGCACTGGAATGAGGGAGGAGGCAGGGTAGGGTTGGGTAGGGTTGGGTAGGGTGCAGGGACCCAAGCGGAGATGTCGTATATTGGTGGAAAAACCAATTGAAAACTTCATCATGGTTACAACAATATTTTTACAACGAAATTGGCACAAAAATGTTGTCCACCAACTTTTTGCGAAAGAGCGTTAAAAAAAAAACGGGCAGAGAGGAGTGGGTGAGCAGGAAAAGTTTTGTGCCAGTTACCGACCACGCCCACCGACCGTCAACCCCTGACATCAACGCCCTGTCACGAATAAAAACTGAATTGATAACATTTTTCAGCTTGTTCGGGGTTTTGCTGATTTTTTTCACCACCCAAAAAATTGGTCCATTTTTTTGCTGTTGTTTGTTAGAGAGTTTCTAGTAGCTGTTGCAGCACGATGGGATTTTTTTTTATGCGCTGTCTGTGTCCGGGGCAATTTGTAATCTAAACAACATGCCCCAGCTAACCATCCCAGCCCGATCGCTGTCCCCAGCTCCCAGCTCCCAGTCCAGGCCGATTCCCTGCGCTAATATCCGAAAATGCTGTCAGGACGAGCACTGAAAACCGACAGTCGCCAAATGACTAACGACACAGGGCGAGGGGTGTGCGGTGCGCGGTGTGTGTGTATGTAAAAATTTCGATTTAATATTAGCACCATGAAAGCAAAGTCAAAGTGAAATAAGAACAAAAAGCGGATGAATCAAGGAAAATGTTGCAAAAGCGTAGAAGTATGAAGGCTAGAAAAATACCTCGTGATGATTATTAAATGGCATATTGCAGAGATTTGTTCAATATCCACTGCATAAAAAAAAAGAGAAAAAAACTATTCGCAAAACCAACTCAACCCTTGAGCTTTATAAACTTTTCAGACCTTACTCGAAACTCAAACGTAGCGTATATCGTGCATACCCTGATACTCTCGTATCACTGGCTAAGGGGTATATATAAATTGCGGCAAGCAATAAAGAAAATGGCGGCTGACAACGGGCTTCAGGTTGGGCTTCGTTTTTGGCCAGGATGTGGCAGCTTGTTGATGATAAACTCTTATGACCCACATGACGGGGAAGGCGAAAACTGGGCAAAGCGCCAAGAAACACACAAACACACACACACACACACATACACATGCATGGATGATAGCTGCATCCGGCGGAAGTTTGTGGCAACACTTGGTCCCCTCCTCACACCAATAAGCCAGCAGCCAGCCAGCCAGTCAGCCAGCCAGCACATGTGCTGCTGCTCTCGCACACTTTCAAGTTAGTTATAAACGTTTATCAATATTATCTGTGTCCCGCTCCTTCGCTCTTTCTTACTATCTAGTTCCCCCACTCGTTTGCTCTGCCCCTGCTGGCTCTAGGAAAGTTTTCGTTCGCTTGGCTGAGGACAATGAAATGCAAACAAATCACAGCGCGAAAACTTCACAACATGCCGCCAAACGGGAATGTCGATTTATGGGTGCCAAGTGGAAATATTATCAAAACTATGACTCAGCGCGGATGCAGCCTGGAGGAGGGAGCAGGGCTGCCCACAAAATGTGTCTGTTTATTGGTTGGGTAGCTCCTGGTTTACGAATAAAATTTCATTCTATTTGCTGCAGTTCCTGGCCAAATATTACCAGATAGAAATTATTAGCTGTTGCATCTGAGATAAAGTTTAGATTATGTCCGCATTCTACTGCAGCTATCTGCAGTGCGAAAGCCTTCGTTCTCTTTGGTTTCCATTTAGTTTTATTCATTTAAATGTGCCCACAATTTCACAATTTCTGTTCTTCCAAGTGAATTTATGCACTTGAGCAGCACACACAGAGTCAAGCCACCTGGTGTCAGGTGCCAGGCCATAAATTTCAATCAAATATCAAGCAAATGCGAAATTCCGAAATCCTTTTATCGGTTGCTTGCTGCAGAGTGTCCACGAAATACATTTCGCACATAATTCGCAGGTTGGCAGGCAGGCATCGGCCCAGTCGTGCAATAATACTAAAAATATATCATGCGACCTCATCGAAGAAGTCAAAAAACAGTTGAAAAAAATGTTCAGAAGGTCCAGGCAACCCATCGCACTGCATGGCATGGCATGGCATGGCATGATGAATGACAATTTTTATCCGATTTGTGTGTATGGTAAAAGTGGGTGCGATGAGTGTGTACTCACATCACACTCGCACCCACACGTATGGACTTTTTTTGGTGAACCCTTTTGTTCCGGCAAACAAAACCAAATAGAAAATTCGCACACACAACACAAAAGAAAAGAAGTTTCACCCACAATAAAATATTCGAAATGGAAAAGAATTTAAAAAATAATAAAACAAAACAAAAACAAGAAAGGGAAAAGGGAAAAGGTTTATATTTGTGGTATTGGGAGTAAAATGTGCACTTACCCGCCAGCACGGAGGTGGAGTTATGACGGGGATCGTAGGGGCAGACAGCCTGGCCGTTTTTGGTTGCCTCCAGCGTGTAGTTGTTCTCATTGATCATGTACGTATTGCACATGGGCCGGAAGGAGTTGGTGCCGCACACAAAGAGGCGCCCCGGCGACGGCACCACCATGATGCGGATATAGTTCTGGCAGGCCTCCTGTAAAAAAAAAGAATGGCGAAAATCGGCATCAGAATGGCATGCTATCGGAGAATCAGAGATTAAGAATTATATTCGTATTTCAAAGGTCACTCAAGGCATTGGCATTAAAAAAGAGGCAGGGAAAATTAGCAAGAAAATGTTGTTTAGAACCTTTCAAGTCTTTCCAGCTGAGACACGTCACACGGGGGGTTTCTATTTAAATCATTTGTGCGTTCTTTGTGTCAGAGTCGAAACAAGAAAAAAACCCTTAGTTAAGAGCTTCCATTAAAAGTTTTAATTCGGAATACGTAAGCCCCCCGGAGGCATTTGAAGTAGCTTTTGCGTAAAGGGAATTTCGAATAAAAAACTTGCACAAAAGGCTCTACCAATTTTTGCCACAGGCAGGCCCCAGCCAGAGGGCTTGACCTGAATGCTCCACAACATTTCTCTCTCTCTGTGTGTGTTTTGAAACTAAACTCTTTCTCCTTGTGTGTGCTTTGCATAAATGTTTTGCAAATTGAAATATTTAATGCGTAACGAATGCACTTCAAACACACACACAACACACACACAGAGAGAGAGAGTGGAAGGGGCGGTGCGGCACCTGCAACTCAATAAATATTAAAAGGCAAATGTGTAACTTGCTCCCATTTAGCATAGTCCAGGGGGGCGGGTGGAGGGAGAATACGCAGCGACAACGACAACGACAACTTTTCTCCATAGTTGCGGAAAATTGTTGCCAGGAATATAAACTCTCACCTGCCACCTCGGCCACCCACCATTTGCCACCCACTCAGGCAGCCTCGCAGCAGCCATTACAGCCGGAAGTGTTTGCACTCTGACATGACAAATCATTTGCAATATTCCCTCCTGGCAGCAGTTTCCATTCTGCATCGTGGCACTCTCTCCCGCACGCTCGCTGTGCTTCTCTGCGTTAAAATATTTAAACATTTTGTTTGTTTGCCTACTAATTTGCACAGTTTTTCGCTGTCATTCTTATGCAAGCAACCAACCAACCAGCCAGCCAGCCAGCCAGCACTGCACTCCACTGCCAGCAGCAGCAGCAGCAGCAGCAAGCCCATGTTGTTACCACATTCTGTGTCGCTTTGGTTTCAGTCATTTGCCTATCCACCCGTCGGCATCATTGGCCACAACAATGCCATTGTTCTGATTGGCCCACTGCAGTAGAGACGGTAGGGGGGCGGCGGGGCGGCGGGCAGGCCATGAAAATAATTGCATACACGTGCATACAATATAATGGAAATTATTCACAAGATTCTGCAGCATGCAGCATGCAGAATGCAGCATTTTGCTTAATTGGGGCAATGATTTCACTCTCTGGCGTATTATACGGATGAAGCTGATTTGTGTTTCCGGTCTTAAGCTGAGGCTGAGGCTGAGCTAAGCAAAAAAGTTGTCAACATTTCTGTGATAAATTAAAAAATATACATATGTAAATTTTACCATACTGAAAAGTGTCAAGTGGCAGCCTGATTTCTTATAGAGAACAGCTTTAAAAAAAGGCATGGAAAAACCCAAAGAAATGGCGAAGAATAATCTGCTAAGGGCAGATGAATTTTAATGGCAAAAAAATAATTAAAAACTGGCATCCATTTTCACTTTTAAATCTGTATCTCTGGCTTCTGTTTTCACTTTTAAACTTATATTAGAATAACGAATTCTCCTATGTTAATTATGGCCATTATCCTCTCGTTTATTTTCCCACTTGATTATGTTAAAAGTGTTGCCCAACTCTGACTTTAATTTAGTTCGGACACGAGCAAGAAGTTCTTATAGTTGCGTAAAAATTATGCATTAGTTGTTCATTCACTTGTCTGTTTATCAACTCCATTCTGTATCCTCTCCCATTTTAGTTTCGCACACACACAAAGTTCGTTGCGTTTCGTTTCGTTTCCATTTCATTTAGTTTATTGTTTTGAAATATTTAACATGTTTTTGGCCTTGTTCTGTGTGTGTGCCCAACCAACACAGTTGTCGGTGCATAAACTTAAATAAATTAACAAAACAATTACGGCCAAGAGGGGCTGGTAGTAGTGTCCGCACTTGTTTGTTGTATGTTTTTGTACGCTCATTATTTCTGTTGTAATTAACACGCATAGCAGACACATGCATACATACATATGCAGGGGCTCATTGTTTAGAATGCAATTAACTGGAAAATTTATTAATTTTCAGTCGAAATGTTGCGGCTGGCGCCGGTTGTTGTTTTCTGCTGGTTAATAAATAATTTTTGCTTTTAGTTTTACATACCATTATCCCATAAAATATCGCACATTCCATCTCTCTCTGACTCACTCTCTCTCACACTCTCTCTCTCTCTCTCTGTCGCACTCTTTATCTGTCAAAGGAATTTCCATTTATTTCAGTTTAGTTTTAGTTTGCCGAAATACTTTTATTTAGTTTGTTTTCGGCTGCAAATTTTAGCATTTGCAAATATGCGAGAGATAACCAAAAAGACTGGGGAATGTTAGCCCCAAAAATATTTCCGTATATTGATTTCTGGCTGAAAATTTAAATATGAAAAGGGAAAAGGGGATGGGGAATGGGGAATGGGTGGGGGTACTGGGGATTGGGCAGGACTGGGCCGAGTTGACGGAGTGAATCGAGTCAAAATGTAATCCAGAATTTCGCCTTCTGGCTGTCCTCGGCCTGTCATTCATTTTTCATGTTTAAAAATTATTAAGTAAAATGCTTTTCTCTCTGCCTTTCCCTCAGTCTCTCTGTCTCGCTCTCTTCGTTGGTCCTTGGTCTTGGTGTTTGTGTATCATTAACGAAATTGTTGCCTACCTGCAGGCGCTTTGGCAGCCACACAGCAAAGAGCCAACACAAAATTTTCTGGCATTTTCTGTAAAGTTTTCTGCCGCCTGCCTTGCCTTGTCCTGCCGCAACGTGGGAAGTGTGATTGATGCGGTAGAAGGATATTACTTTTGCCTGATTTTTGTGTATGTCCGATTTGATTTGGGGAAGGATTCTCGGAATCTTTCTTCAAATTCAACTCCAAAAACTCATTTGGCACATAATCATGTGACTTATGTTTGACTTTCGGAGCGAAGTTTATCTGCAAAAAAAAAAAAAATGGCAGCCCTGCAAAATGTCAGAAATGGAAACTTTCGAATGCCAGCAGGCACAAATGATTTATCAGTGGGCTGGCCAGGCCAGAGAACAGTCCGCACTCGGAACAACAAGTGAGATAAATGAGTGTGTGTCCATCCATCGGATGAATGAGGCATAGACTGAATGAGGCCTAGATTAGACACTGACACACCCAAAACTGAGGCGCCAATGGCCAAAAGTGTTGCTCCTGCCCTACTGCATAAACGCAGGAGCATTCGCATTCACCCATTGAACAATGGATACAATGGACAGGGGTTCAATGGCAGTGCAATCCCTCCATCAGACTCTGCACTGGGCTAAGGAAGAACGGCCGAGGGCAGAGAGGAAAACAATTTGCAAACCAAATCAAACGCTTAATGATGGCAGACAAGAGCCAACCCAAATGGCAACGTAGCTGCAGATGATTTGCGGTGCATTCGGAGATGGCTTCAAGGCGCCTTTCGATCTGAGTTTAATGGGGGATTCACTGCAGCATGCGAATAGATGATTCCATCAGCATCTGAGCAATTAAAATAAATATTTTCAATGGATTTACGACTATTTTTACGCCATAAATGTGCTCAAATGTTCAGTGTATGTACTCAGCGCGCCCACACAATGCAGCAGCGTTTGCATTTTTTATAAAACGCCATTTGCCAGTTCATGGATGGCATATACATGCATGCATATATGTATACATATATGTATGTATGTATATTGATTGCTCATTTTTACCAGACAGTGGCGTGCTGGTGCCTGTTATGAGTGTTGTTTGCGCAGTTTTAATAAAATATTGTGGCAAAAAATCAATCAATTAAATATTTAACACCCCACCCAAGCACCCTCGGGGAAAAATGGAAATAAAAGCATTCCACCAACACGATATGTGGTGTACACACACACACACGAACACAAACACAACACACACACACGAACACAAACACAACACACACGCGAGTATATCGCACACATTATCGACTCAGCACACCCAATCTGATCTGAGCTTTAATTAAGTAATTCTATAGCTTCCCTGTGGGAAATTTCTTGCTTAATTTCTTTATTTTTAGCCTCAACTTTGCATGGCGTGACTTATGTCTATTGCTGTCTTCTGCCACTAATTGCTTGCCGCATTAAAAGTATTCCTTGACTGGCATTACGTTGACTCCAAATTAGTGGCCAAAATGTCAGTTAATTAAAATTGTAAATTTTGAACTTTTCTATTTGAGGTTTTACATTTATTTTTTCGCTGCTGCTTTGGTGGCCAACAATTGCCATTTATATTTAGAGCAAGAAAAACCTTTTGCTGCAAATGGCAAACTTGCACGCCACAAATCCCCTGCACTCCCACCATTGAGAACGGCGGCCAATCTAAAGAAACTTTAATACTTTCCTACTTTTTTCTGATGCCATAAATAACACGAACCAGCAACAAAGTAAGTGGGTGGGGCAGAGCCAAGGCCCCCCAAGAAGTCGGCAAGCAAATTGAGTTCAACAAATTACACCTGCTAATGTTTTGCCCTTCACTGTGGTTGTTGCTGCTGTTGGCGCTGGAGCTGGCGCTGCTATTGCCATGACTGGGGCACGCCCAGCCAACAAGTGTTGGCTAATTACGTCAGAAAAAGCCAAACTTGAAGTGCACTCGAGCATGCAAAAAGAAGCAGAACTGCGGCGGAAACTCGGCCTTAAATACCCTTTCGAAAGTCAGGGGTATGATCATCAAGCATCTGAAATTATGTTGATACGAAATAAACGCCAATGCAGAGTCATAAATAAAGATCTCAGCTACGTGAGTGCAGAAAATCGTTGCGTTCGGATTATTATTAAAGTCAGAATGCGCAAAATACATTTAATTTGGCTCTTTGAACACCTGGCTTTTGAGCAGTTTTAGTGCTGGAGCAAGCAGCTTTTGAGTGCCTATTTTTAGGATGCATAAGCAGACCACAGGCGAGTAACTGTGTATCTGGTATCCGTATTCCGATCTGTTTTATTCACCTTTTTATTAAAACCAAAATACCCTTTATAAATCCCAACGCAAGGTAAAGGAAACTAAAGGGAATAACCTACGTACTTCATTGCTTCTGGTTTCTGTGTATGTGTGCCGCCATTTGGCTTGCTTGACCGGAAACGGAAGCGCAACAGCGAGCGAGAGAGCGAGAGAGGGAGCAGCAGCAGAACGTTGCAAAAAAAGCCAATTTGAAAGCCAAAATGTTTGCCATTTCCATTAAGCAAAAGTTTGCTTTTGGGCTTTTGTTTTTCTCCTCTCTCATTTTTCAACCCTTTCTCTCTCCGTCTCTCTCTCTCTCTTCGACTCTCTGTTAGCCCAACACTTTCTTAATAGGTCAACTGCAGTGGCGAAGAGTTTTCAATAAATTTTCCCTGATTTCTTAGCCACAAAGAAAGAGAAAACAAAAACACGGAGCAACAACAGCAGAAAAAGTTGCATAAATCAATTTCTTTCTAGCTTCTCGTAGTTTACCATGTTTTTAGCGCATAAAAAAACTGCAGCTAGAGTGGGGAGAGAGAGGGAGAGAGCGGGGAGTGAAAGTGGGAGAGAATGAACACTTTATTGCTTTGTTTTCGCATTTCTTGCGTTGCAACGACTCACAAAACGGAAGCAGCAGCAAAAGTTGAAATCGAAATGGAAATGCGAATGCGAATGGAAATTGCAAGGCCATCCAGGCCAAAGTGCTTAAAAGTTTATAAACATCAAGAACACACAGAAAAAAAACAAAAGGAACAAAAACAAAAAGAACAAAAACCATTAATAATTGTGTACTTTGATTACAAGCAGGAGAGGAAAGTGCCATGCCAGGTGCTGCTCGGAGATTGCATGGTGGCAAATCCAACTTGTCTCTTCCTGCTTTCAAAATTGATTTCAATGGCAAATGAGAACATTTTGCATTTGGCACAAAGTGTCACTAAAATCGATGGTTGAACGTCGCCATATTTTAATGTTTCAAACATTTATGGATGCCTTAAATATACAGCTATTGGGCGTGCCGTTTTTCACTATAAATTAATATATTTTTATTGCTGTACTCACCTCATCTTTGCCCTTGACGAGACACATTTTGGTATCATCCTCCGGCGATGTCCACACCAGGCGCTGCTGTTCAGCGAGATCGTGTATGCTTAAATTAAATACCGTATTTCTGCAAGAGACAAAACAGACATAAAGGATATCAGTACGGATACGAGTATATGATAAGCACAAAGCCATAAGAAATGTGTCTCCCTCCCCACAAACACAAAGAAGTTTGAATTTTCCCACCCCCTTAACTAGTAGAATTTCTGATTTCCTTTTGGATTTCATTTGGCAAAAAGTTTGGGGGCCCGTGTCCGACGCCTTGTGGGTGCTGTGGGAAATTAATTAAAAAATTAATTAAAATTCATTTGACCTTTTTGGTAGTGCGAGGGAAATGGCAGTCAACACAAAGCACAAAGCACAGAGCAGCACCCGAGCAGGGCATGGCACGGCATGGCATGGCATGGCCTGTGTGCCATGTTTTGACTTTCCTTTTAGCCTTTTCTGTCAGCTTCAATGCGATATTTATGCAAAAAATTCCCCAAAAATTTCTCGTTAATAAAATTTTGCACACTCCAATGAAAAACAGCAACGAGTGGGTGGGTGGGGTCGTGGCCCCACTGGCATCTGAGGTGTACGGAAAATTTCATAAAATCAACTCATTGATTATTGAAACCACAACTACGTGTGGCTCCCACTTTGTGTGTGCGTGTGTGTGTGTGTGTGTGTGTGTGTGTGGTTGGGGAGCGAATGCTGATGTGTGTGTGTGTGAGTGCACTTTGGTCGAGTATTTTATGGCTGCCGTGTCATGGAATCAGCAAGGACCCACCGAAAAAACCCCACAGCATAAACGACAGCCCCTTATCGAAACTTTCCAAAATTTTCGTTCGTTTCTGTTTTTTTTTCTTTTTTTCTTTCTTTTTTTTCATTTTTTTCTCTTTTTTTTCTTTCCTTTAATGAAGCAAAAAGAGCGCAAAATTGTAAATAAATATATGAATATATATATGTATGGATATTACGTATGTACATACGCACATACATGTAGATGCATATTTTGTGTGCGCAAATGATTTTGCATACAGAATGGCAAATTGAGTGGAGCCCCCGCTCCAGCTGCAGCTCCAGCTCTTTGTGGCTGCATGGAGTACGATTTGTAGTATCTTTTGAGCTATTGATTGTTTGTTCACACTTCGATAACTCTCCACAGATAAACTGCAAATGATATTTTCTAAAAATATAATTCATATTTGGGTGGGAGAATATAATTATGCAGATGCATTTTGGCAGAGACCACCAGAGACTGCTGCTCAATGGAGCGAACTATGCCTGGAAAGCTTTGGGAATTTAGTGACAAAAAAGATGGCAGATCATTGGCATGCCTTAAACTTCAGCCATCAATTTTAGCTCCTTTCCAATTGCAACAAATCATTGGAGCTGCTTTGCTCAGAGTCCCGCTCAGAACTCTGAGCTGCTTCGATTATGTGCCAACATTATTCAATTTTGGGCTGTGGAATGACAGATTCGCCTGTGCTCGAATGCCCATCAATGGCTCCTCATTACACAGCTCCGATTCAAATAGCCGAGAGTAACAGCAAATCAGTTGCAGCAGTTGCAGTTGCAGTTGCACGTGTATTTGCTGGGCCTGCGAATGTCATGCCTGTGTGTTTGCCATGGGCCAAGGATGGCTGGCCAGTATTTCAGTCCTCTGCCCTGTGCTGGTGCTGACTGCTGCAGAAACGGGACATGGCCATTGTTTGGCAATTATGCAGCGCGTTTTAATTATGACAACGGCAAAAGGCAACGTTCAAACGAACGCGCAACATCAGCATGCAGCAGCAGCAGCAGCAGCAGCAGCAACGCGGCAGCTGCCTGAACAAAAATTAGCATATAAAGCGGACAAGGCCTGGGTTCTGGCCAAACAAGCAGGTGGCAACAGCGGCAAAAAAGTCGCCATTAAATGTTGGCGGAAAATTGTTTAAATGGAGAGAGTAGAAGAGTAGAAAGCTAGCTACAGTTGATCTTCCCCCATAATATAGCTGATCATGGACTGCTTTTTGGCAGCTTCTGGAGCTTCCATTGTTCAAGGGATTTATGGGTAGCTCTAGCAACTCCTGCGCTGCCATCTACGGGGTATATTCCAAGTGCACATGTGGGGGGCAAAAAGAGTATAGAAATTGTTGCTGGATGTTGCTGCCTCTGTTGTCGCTTGTTGGCTTCTAATGCACACAAACACACATAAACACTTTAACGCAATGCTTAACATACGTAGAGGCGCACCAGCACACACGAACACACACACAGACACACAGCCTAATGCAATGTGCAACAACCAATGCAACGTTTTGTGAAAATTACGCGCAAAATGCCAAAGCGAGGAAAAGCAGCAGAGGCAGCAGCAGCAGCAGCACCAACACCAGCACCAAAGGGTGAGTGAAGCAGCCTGTGGGGGATGCTACAAGCTCTGGAGGATGCAATGTGCGCTGGGGTTGGGGTTGGGGTATGCCTGGATGTTTGAGCATTTTAAAGAACGCATTTGGCGTGAAAACCGAGCTCATAAATATTTTCCACACGGCATAGTGTGCCTGTGTGTGCCTGTGCCTGTGCCTGTGTGTGTTGGCGTTGCAGTAGTTTTACCCGCAGCGAAACGCAGTGAACGGCAACGATTACGCAAGGATTTTCACTGCTTTTCCTTGTGCTGGCATTGCACATTTAGCAGCTATCCATAGTACGAGTAGTTATCCCCGATGTTGTTGCCGTTGTTGGCGCTGCTTTGCCAGTTTATTATTATTCAGCTTAAATGCAGTTGGCAAATATAAAAAGGGAATGTGTGTGCGGGTGACTGTGTGTGTCTGCCAGAAAGGCTTCCGTTCCGGTGCTATGAAAACGTTTACGTTTATGTTTAGTAGTGTAGATGCAGCGTCGGGCGATAATGAGGCGCACAACACAGTGCTCAGAGCACAGAGCACACTGGATGATGTTACACAAAGAATGTTGCACATCAGTCCATGGAAATGGATTCCACATTGGAAGTTTGGGCGAAATAAATGCGAAAATGTTATCAGAAATAGCAACAGAACTGGGAAACATTTGCAGGCTGGAAAACTAAAAAATCTTGATTTAATTGAATTTTTAAAGTATTTTTAATAATTGAAACAATTTTCAATTATCGAAATGCATGCAGATTTTTCACATTTCATAAATCCAATCTAGTTAAATATTCGCCCGCAGAGCTTCAAGCAAAATAATAATAATAGTCCGCTTCAAAATAATACAAATATTTGCCAAATATTCCGTAGAAATAAATGAAACATATAATTGAGGCTAATGGCCAGGATGCACCTATACAGGAAGCAATTGCACAACGTTTGCACCAGCTATATATGCGTATATATACGCACACAAATATATGTTAACGATAACTAGGCAAATCAGGCAGAAACCGGCATCATTCGGAGGCATTTGATGTCTGGCCATGGTTTGAAATATTTGCGGTTTGTGGCAGTGCTCGTGGAACCTCAAAATGATTCGTGGTTTTGCGCCTGTTTTGCGTTGCGTTTGCCTGAAATAAAATAGCAGAAACCCAGCCAACCGCTCCACGCTTTCGAGTGGCACATTTTGGTATTTATGATAATTTTCGAATTTAAATATATAAATGTAGCTGAATTGTAGCTGAATTGTAGCTGAATGGCAGCTGAATGGCAGCTTTTAAGCGGCTTTCTAAATAATTTCTTTGCATATTAAATTAAATATTTAAATAAATTCGAGCATAAGGGTGAGGATTATATAAGCAATAAATACCTACTGTTGCGCATAGTGCAACAAAAAAAAAACATTCATAAAACTTTACAACAAATCCTTCATAATCCCTTCATATTTGTATGACACTTTTCCCAGGCTCCTTTTCCAGTCTTCATATGATATTTGCCAAACAAATTTAAATTCGTTTAAAATCCTCTGCTCTGTTTTGTGTAAAATGTCTTTAATCGCCGAGCGACGAGCAAACAAATCAGCCGCGCTGCCAGCCATCAGGAGGACAACAAATGGCATTGGCGAAACCCGCAGGCCAAGGACCCGACCCGGACCCTTTTCAAATATCAACCGAGCGCAAAGTGAGGCAACGGCAACGGCAAAACAAAAGCCACATCCACATAAATAACAGTATTGTGGTCGACAAGCTCTCAGAAATGAACAAGCAGAAGCCGAAGAGGGTGTGGAGCAGAGCAAGAGATAGGGCTGGCAGCTGGGTAAGGCGAAAGTGAAGAAAAAGTGTGAGAGGGTCTGTCATAAAATAGATTGAAAGCCACCTTTAACGAGGCAGCACGCTGGTAGCAGGGAGCAGGGGCTGCAAGGGTATAAAATTCATGTCGCCATCGCTACCGCCGCCATTTTTGTGGTTTGACCCACAAAAAAGTATCGTGAAGACCTAAACACACACACACACACAATACAATGCAAAGAACTCCACTCCTCGGGCCTACGTCTAGACCCCCGCGCACAAGAAGAGCGAATAAAAAAACAAAAGCAAGATTTCAAATCACTCATACGCAGCGTTGCCAGCAGGCAGGCAAAGCACTGGAAACCGCAGCCAAAGCCCCAAGCAAAAGATATTCCTGCCATCCATTAGGCTTTTATCGTGGTATCTGCACGATAAATGCCTCCCCCTGCTACGCCTTGCTGGATTTATGTCTGATTAAATTTTACGGGCCAAATTTCGCATTGCTCATTAATTTCTGATATTTATACGAGTACGAGCCACCTGATTATTGAGCACACACACTGAGCACGCTGCTTGGGGTTCTATTCAATGCGAAAAATGTCTATGGAAATGCGAGAATTTATTTTGCGGAAATTTCCTAGGATTCCATTGGCAAGAATGGCATTCCTGTATGTAAATGCGAATCCAATGAAGACGAATGAAGATGTGCATAAATTTAACACTTTGAATAAAAGTTTTTGTGTGGCAATAAAATTGCAGGCGCCAAGCAACGAATATTACATACCCTGGAAGCACGACAACAATCCACTATATATATATTTTAAAATCCGTTGGCATTCATCGACGTTTGATGCTTCATCTTCTGAGCAAGCTGCTATGGTACAGCAATGGGCTGTGGCTATTGCTATCTATAAAACGCATTTGCTTCTGCATGAATTTCCTTTTGCATTGTCAATTGAGATGGCAAATTGCAGGAGCTGCTCATGAATGTAATGCCAAAAACGGTAGGAAGTGGCTGTGGGATGTGATCTTCTAGGGGGAGTGCAGTCCTGCCAGTGCCAGCGTCGCCAGTCAACTTTCAATGTCACACGTCATCAGGCGACCAAAAAGGAATGCCCAGAGGCAATCAGAGAAAAGAACACTCCCCCCCACCACCAGAGAGCTGCACTGATGCGTTGCTGCCTGCTGCCTGATGCCTGCTGCCGATGCAGATGCCTGATGCGGCAAAAGAGGATGGATATGGAAACGAAGGCTGACAGGACGGTAAATGGCTTTTCTGAATAGCTAAGCAAATCAGGCAAACTTCTCATGTTGCTGCTGTGTGTCGCCCCCTTGCAGCATTTGGTGCGGGGAAATTTATGTTTGTCGCCGCCATTTGCATCCCTCTGTATCACAGATCGTGTGTGTGTGTGTGTGTGTGTGTGTCTGTAAAATGGCAGCCCTTGCAAGGGAAAAAAATTATTGAAGCGTTGCACCCTCACATCCATCACCATTCTGGGGCTTAGCTTTTGTCATTTTTCATTGACTTTTTGACTGTGGAAGGGTTACAGGAGGGGGGCCACAACTTCAACTCCATTACCTGCCACACCCCCAAACTAACCCCACACACACACACACATCATTCGATGATGCTGACTAAGCCAATTCAGGATTCAGCATTGAGGATTCACGGATTCAGGGATTCCAGGACTCAGTGTTGTCCTCTAACCTAACCTCTCTCTCTCTCTCTCGCTGGCAGCCCTCCTATCCCTAGCTGGGACTGCAACTGGGACAGTTGACGGTTTGAATTTTCTTTTGTGCAACAATCCTCGACTCAGCCCTCATCCCTGCTTTACCTCTGCCACTCACTGAATGCATGCATGTGGGTGGTTTGGGGGTGGGCAAATGCAGGAAAATGTCGAAACTGTCAAATGCCAAAAACCCAAATGTGAATTGCCTTGTGACTGAGCTTCAAACATCAACTTCAGTCTGCAGTTTGCAGTTGCAGCACCGCGCACACACACACACACACACACACAAACAGCGAGAGTTGTTAACCAGGTGGTGGTGGTGGCATTTGAACTCTGCCCCCTGGCCACTCGAAGTCTGGCACTGAAGCGATGGGCTGCGCTTCCGCCCCACAGGCAAACATGACAAAGCAAATTGCATTTCATCATTCAATGCTTGTGGTCTCATAAGCATGATTAAGCTCCCCCCCCCACCACCACCCACTAGCCCCCACAACCAGCCACATTCCACATAGAGACCACATAAAATATTAACTGCTCCTTGGGTCAATTTTAATTTGGTCGACTATTCGATTGGAATGGAATGGAATGGAATGACTGGCTCTGCCATGACATTTTCCATTTGCCAAATGAGTGTGCACTGTACAGGCATTTTGTGATTGAAATCGATGCAAATCCAATATGCTTGCGAGGCAGTGTGTGACGCTAATAAACCGGAGGGGCAGCCCTCCATTGTTATTTGAAGTCTGAAATGTTGCAATTTGCGGCATCATTTTTGCTTGCATGTGCCATGTGATTCGCTGATTTATTTGAATCAAGGCAAATGTCGCTGCTTAAGTACCTTAAATCCTGTTTTCGACACACACACACACAAAAAAGAGGCTCGAACGATTAGAGCCGCCGCAATCCACAATCCATTGTGCATTCCGACTACTTGCTGGGCAATATCTTTCACCAAGGCGTAGACAATGGCCAGCGGCGAACAATGAACGGGTGAGGTGCGGAGAGGAGCGCACAGGCTTTGCTCAACGACCTGCTGAATGCATGTACATTGGAGATGGAGCTGGAACTACGACTAGGCACTAGGACCTGCGCTCAGCAATTCAATTGGGAATGGAATCCTTCAGTATGCTCATTGTACGGGACGATAGCCGTTGATTACAAGCCGTTCAGAGGCGGCTGACTTGCTGCTGTGCGCTTGATGAAATTTTCGCGCACAAAAAAGGCGACTTCAGTGAGCCAAAAGTGGCGCTTAAATCGCCGCCGAAATTAGCGGACTTTTGTTGCACAGGCACGCATTCACATGGCACATACATATATAGGCGGGAACGAGCGCAAACGGAAATGAATTTGCGGTGCAAAAATGATTGTTGCGCGGTTGCACAAAGGCGCAAAGGCGCACCCCACAAACAGATACCGTCTGACGCCAGAAGAAGAACAAGAACGAAATGAAATAAAAGATGGACACCCCCCCGATACACCATGACAGTGTTTGCGTGTGTGTTTGCGTGTGTGCGCATATTTCTGTGAGTGAGTGTAAAAGAATCCTCAGTGCCGCCTGCCGACAAAAAAGAAAATTGCATACAAAAATTGAAATTGCCAAATGCAAGCCAGCGACAGTGGAACAAACACACACAAAAATGTGGGTACACAAAAATGTTAGAGTGACTTCAAGTAATATTCTGAATATTCAGTAATTTTATTTAAAGAAAAGAAAAATAAGAAAAAATAATAATATAAAATAAAATATATAAAAATATATATATAATAATTATATTTAATATTCAACTGGGAAACTTGTTTAATAAAATTCTACTGCAACATATCTGGCAGAAACGTTTCTGCTGCAGATTTCAAGATGCAAAATGAAATCTAAATTAATTCTAAAACGATTTTCTAGTGAATAATTAAATTCATTTTCCATTTAAAATTGCTGTATATTATTTATTTATATTTTTTTATTTATTTTTTTTTATTTTCTTTATTTATATTTTTTTTATTTATATTTTTTTTATTTATATTTTTTTATTTATAAATTTATATGTAGCAGCAGCTTTCTTTTATTTTCAATGAAATTAACACCACTTGTGTGCCCTGCCTGGCCCACTGTGCACTGCCAGCCAGTCGCATTCCGTTGCGTTGAAAAAGACGCTAAAAGCCAAAAGATAGGCTGACATATAGAGCACATTCGAATGCAGAATGCGACAGAGAAGTGCCGAGCAGAAAGAGATAGCAGCGCAATGCGGGAAGGAGATGGCGAATGAATCAAGTACCCGTACCGTTAGGCAACGAAATGGGGTTTTTTTTTTGCTTTGTTCGTTTAGCAATTTTATTTCCGCCTTTGTCGCGATTCATTCGATTGCCTGCCAACCTGAGAAATGAATGCAAGAAAAATGGAAAGGGAAAGGGGAACGGCATGTCAGGGCATGGCATGGAATGCGCGGAGCAATGACAGCGAGAACAGCAATGGAGGCAACGAAGGAGAGTACATAGAATATATGTAGAGCGGCGTGAACCGAAGGAGCCAACCAACGCGTTGCCACATATTTTCCATCTTAATGTGTTAACCCAATTTTAACGTTGAGCGCTTAGGCAGTCGGCCAGGAAGCGAAATACACACATATAGAGGGAAGATCCGACTACAAAGAGCCCGAAATTGGAGCGAACATTTACCGCTGAATTACGGGCCAATGATTTCCACTGGCATTGCGCGGAAGCGGAGTTTTCCGTGGCAAAGGGGATGAGTTTGAGGTGCCCTGGTTAAGACGGCAATTTCCCGCTAATTTGCATAAGTGTCACCAGAGATACAAGGCAACACCAACAGCAACAGCAGCAACAACAACATCAGCAACAACAATAATGAGTTGAAAGTTTAAGGCAGGAATTCGCAACGCAGCAGCTAAGTGGGCCAAATGCTTACTGGCTGGGAATCTTGGGAGCCTTTGAAATTGCCAATTTACGATTATATTCCCACTTGTACAAATATCTGGAACTTGTAGATTCTATATTCTTCTATAGGTACCAAGAGCATCTGCTTAAAGGTCGGGTTTATTCTTTTCCTAGCTTTTTTGATGAATTTAATTGGGAAATATTCGTAGTATTTGCTTTTAAAGTATTAAAATCAAATCAATTTTAGACAATGAATATTCTAAGATTTCTTGAACAATTAAATCACAATTAATTGTCTAGAAACAAAGAAAAACCAAACCATTCTCAATCGTTTCCCTAACCAATTAATTTACACATCTGCCCAGTGCTGTGGGGGCAACTCTTGGAAAACGAATTGCCTTTGACATGGCCCGACATCAGGTGCGGGCCGACATGACACGGTAGCTGCAACACCACAGCAGGAAATGTAAAGGGGGCATATACAGGTGGGGCGGTGGGACACGGGGAAACGGAGCTGAGCTGTGCTGAGGCGCGGCAGCAACTCCGTTGTACAATTTTCTATTTTTGTTTCTGTTTTTCTTCTACATTGTTCAGGACGTTTCACATGCAAAACGCGTGTCACATTCGCATTTCCGCCTGTCATCCTAGTTTAGTTGGGGCTCCACATCCCGTTCCAGGATTTCAAAACCCCATACCACCCCTCTCCAGGCACAGCCCCTATTACACACAACACGAAACCCCCACACACACACAGCTACACACACAGCTACACATGTGGGCACACGTGCCGCTTTTTGGCTTTCACCAACAGTCGCCCCATTGCCCCATCGCTTCTCGGTTCTCTTACGGTTACTTTGACTCTTTTTGGGGTCTCTGATAAGTGGACATGTATGTGTGTGTGTGTGTGTGTGCTTCGCAATGCGTGCGCTCGTATGTGTGCGTGTGTGTAACTTGTTAAAAATCCATTAATCACGTAAGTGGCAACTCTGGCAACGACATCGCTGGCATACAAATTCGTTCATGCGTGCAAAAAAAAAGCTGAGAAGCTTCACCCACACCCACACCCACAGCCACCCATACACCCACTACCACACCCACAACCACCCATACACCCACTACCACTCCCACACTGCAATTGCTTTCGTATGTCTGTGTGAGTGGGAGCGAGGGGTTTCCACTTAATTTTCCTGCTTTTGGTTATGCTTTCGCATTTTGCTGCCTCATTATCTTTCTATTGTAAATTGCTGCACTGACGTAAGACGAAGACGAAAGCGAAGTCGAAGTCGAAGGTCGTTAAAGTTCTCATAACTAAGTTTTGTTTTTGGATAGAATTTAAATTTGCATTTTATTCGCATAATATCTGATGTTCGGAGGAGTTTTCAAAGAGCAGCTACGACGGTTAACTGAGGGTTAATTATATTCGTATAACTTTGAGCTATTTGGGCAACAATAATTTATACAAAAAGAGAATAAAATAATAAAAATAAATAAATAAGTAAGCAAAGCAAATAAATAAATAAAAGAGAATAAAATAATAAATTAATAAATAATAAATTTAGTTACTGTCTTGAAACTTTATGCAGATCCTTTTGGGATCCATTGGGATGGAAGTGCCATTAAAACTCTCAATTTTCGTTTATAGATTTATAAAAAGAAAGGCACGCTAGATTTGTTTTGTTTCTAATATTTTTCTAGCATTTTTTTGGGTGCCAATATTAAATAACCAAAAAACTATTTGCCAAATGTTTTTCATAGTTTTGCTATCGTCTCGTTAGTTCTGTTTAGTTTTTTGGGAGGCTGAAAGAAAGCCTGCACAAATGAGAAAACGATGGGTAGACTGTGGTTGCATGTGTATGCATGTGTGTATGTATGTGGTGGGTGTGTTGATGTCTTGTCTTACAAGCTGCACGCATTCCCTTGCCACACACAAAATTCCTAGAGAGCACAGAGCCAACACAGCAGGCAAGTTTATTATGTCTGGCTGAGCACACAGAAAAAGTATGCAACATTTTAATATGTGTGTCACCAGCTGCATCTGTTTGTTTGTGTGTGTGTGTGTCTTCTGTGTGTGTTATGTGTGTGTGTGTGTGTGGGGCATTGTCTATGCGGAATATAATAAACCCAACAAACCCTAAATTTGCAGTAAGCATCTTTGCGGTCTCTGACAGCGACAAAATTTACAATACCCCACAACACACAAACACACGACAGCTCCAAGGCCCCTCCCCCAACACACCACCCCTTGCAACCTTGGGCGGCAACCCTTTAAGTCTTTGCAACTACTAGAAACTTTAGCACATTTCCTCATATCTTAGGGCCACCTGCTGCAAAAGTTTTCGTTTCCTTTTGCTCTTTCCTTTCCTGTGTGTTGCAAAATCAAAGTTGCCACGACCCCATGCGCCCCCACCCCACCCCAACCTACTCAAACTGCTCCTCTATCTCCTGCTACTCTATCTCATATTTGGCCCTGAGAAAGTTGGTCCTGTTTGTAGCTATACTCGCATGTATATCCTGCTCGATGGGAACATACTCCTACTGGCGGCACTGGCTCTGGCTCTGGCACTCGTATCTTCTACTTAAATTAAATACAATGTGTGCGAAAAGTAAATTGAAGTTTGCTTTATGTGAATTTTTCACTTGCATTTCCTCCCTGCAATCTCTATTCCTGCTCCTTGCACGAGTTTCATTTAAACGTGTTAAACAAATGCTCTCCAGCAGACTTACATCCAATATATGCACGAAGGAATTGACATTATGCAGCAGGTGGAAGATGGGTTCGGCTGGGGGGGGACAAGACCTGAACCCAGAACTGTTGCATGTGGGCGGGGGAGCCATGAGAGCTGTCAGCAGGTTACTCCTACGAGTACCCATACAAGGGGCAGGGATATTTTGTACATTTATATATAAAAGAATAAGTAATTCTCTGCTTGATTCAACTCGTTTTTAAAATTTAAATATAGAAGAAGGAAAGAGACTTACCTTGCACCGATGAGCAGACTGTTGCCATCCTTGGTGACGAGCTTAAAGTGATCCACAACACTTTCGTTTCCCAGAAATTTGAGTATATCTTCGGGACCTGCAAGTTGAAAATCGGTAGAAGAGAATGAAAAAGTTGTACACAAAATTTGCATCAGAAAACGGGGGGGTGGACAACAGGAGGGACAACAGGGGGGGGGACAACAGGGAGGACTGTCGCCGAATAACTTAGCCTGCGTGGGCGAGGGAGGGCAGGGAGGGAAGCTGCTAGATGGGAGACAGATGAGATGGTTTTGGTTCAGCATGCAAATGCCTAATTAGGCAATTAGGCGGCGTTAAAGGCGACAAAAAGCAGTTGAGAAGAACGGGAAAAGCAGAAAGGGAGCAAAGGCAAAATGGCATAAACAGCAACAGGGAGCAGGGGAGACGAGCAGGAAAATGCTGCAAAATGGCGGCGCACAGGAAAACAATGCAGCTGCCGGGGCAAAGGCAAAAAGCAGAAGTTGGGCAGGAAAATGGTGACTGGAGACTGGAGATCCCTCTAGCTTGATATGCAAAAAAAAACAACGTCCATAGAGCAGCACTGACTGTGGCACAAGCGGTAAGGGGTAAGGGGTGAAGGGTAGGGGGCAAGAGGTAAGTGGGCTATGCGGGCAGCAACAGCAACAGCACAAAGAATGGGCACCCGTTTAGCAACAGCAACAGCCACAGCCACCAGGTCCCACCCATACTCCAGTGTTGGTCCTTCAGGGAGGAATAAAGTTTTTGTCAGCTGTTTACTTTAGTTATTCGCATTTACTTTTTGTACCCACTGTGATGATGATGATGACGACGGTGATTACGGGGATGGGGTTGATGCTTGTCACTTGCCACAAACTGTAGCCGGTTTATCTGTCTGTCTGTCTGTCTGTCTGTCCGATACAGGCAACAAGGTGTAGCAGTGACTCCAACCAGAGCTTACAAAGGTAAAGGTGATGCTCTCTCTCTCTCTCTCTCTCCCACACTCTGATACTCTGCCTGCCTGCCTTCAAGCTGGCAGCTGGTAATCAGGGTTTACATGGCACTGCCGATCAAAGCAATCTTTTATTCATTACAAACATTAATTAACCACCGGAAAAATCACCACAAATGCTGTCTATTTAAAGGTGTGTGTCCTGTACCACTCATTAGACATTCGTTCGTTGAATTTTCTGTGTGGGTGTGTGGTGCTTTTTTCGAGGGCTTTTAACTTTTAACAGCCAAATGTTCGGTCAACCTCAAAAGAGTGAAAAAGTTGGTGGCTCTTCCTACTTTTTCTGCACTCATTCGAAGCTCCTTTCACAGTGTGTTGGGGCACCTGGTTATTGAAAGTACATTGGGACTCCTTTTTACCGTGTCCGCCCACTTTTCATTTCAATTTGGATAAAAAACTGAAAGAGAGGAGCACTAAAATGAATGGGTGCAAAAAAGGAAGTTTTTGTGCGCGGCACAGAAGCCTTTTGTTTGTTTGACATTTAACGTGACACGTGGGACATGTGGCAACAGCAAAAAAAAAAAAAAAACTGCAAGGGCTATGACGGAAGCCTCCAAGAGAGCGTGTTGGCAGAGGGAGAGCGTGGAGTGTGCCAGCTACAGCGAAAGTTGTACAAATGAAGCGACATTTTTTTAATTTTGCGCTTTAATTAAAAGCAACAAAACCAACAAGTCCGTGCACCAAAAACACGACGGAAGCGAAAGAAAGAAAGGGGGAAAATAAAAAGAAAACCTGAAGCGAAAGTCGCCAGGGGAAAACAGAGAATGGAAAAATAATTATAGCAGACAAAACATTAAGAATGTCTCAGGGCAAGACCAAGCAGAAGACAAATGAATAAAGGAGGAAAGCAACAGCAGAGAGAATGTAGCAGATAAAATAGTCGGAGGACTACAAGAAGAAAAAACAGAGTAAAGTCAGGGTATTCAGTAAAATATATAGGGATAAGGAGTAACAGATGAGAGAAGAGCGAAAGGAGCATAGAAAATTATAGAGAAATGTTTAGAATACTTTAAGGATAAATAGGAAGCTGAAGAGCAGTTTAGAACAATTATTAATAGATATTAAAGAACTCTAGAAATGGGAAATGGACCAGCAGAAATAATATTGCCAAAAACTATATTAATACAAAATAATACAAAAAATAATATATAAATTAATGTAAATAATTATGGCAAGTCTCGCACAATTCCTCATAGGCCGTGTAGCTCTTTGGTACCATTGGAACCACTGCGCTCCCCTCCCCGATTCAATATAACCTGCCCCTGCCCTATTTTCAGGCTCCCTTCCATTCTCATTTGTATGATAATCATTCTCATTTGTTGCTGCCGCAGCCACAGCCCCCACAGCCCCCACAGCTGCTGCTGCATGCTCCTTGGACCATGCTTTATGTGGCCAGGCTCAACTTTTTGTTTAATGCCACCGCGGGCCTTTTTGTCGACCTGGCCAACAAACTTTGTAAGCCCAAAATTGTAAGCTAATATTTATTTTACCTATATCTACATACAATACAAGGGACACACACACAGAGAGAGAGATCCACATAGATGCCGCAAACTGGAAACTGGAACCCCCGAAAAAGAGCGGAAAAATGCCACAACCAAAAATCTAATATTTACCTTGACTTTGCACAAAAGTAAACTGCAAACTCGAAAAAAGCAGCAAACCGAGCACCTGCATGGCGGGGTAACACAGAGCTGGTCCCAGATCCAATTCCTGTTTTCCCCACAGTCCCCATACACATGCATACATATCCATATATACGTCTATGTCTATGTATATGCATGAACAAAGGACAAAGGGCCAGACGACAGCAGAACAAAACGTAAAAACGTAACAAAAAAAAATACATGGAAGGAAGGAAATGCTAGAATAAAAAAAAATGAAAAGAACACTGACAGAACCGAGTCTATCACTTTAATCAACTGGACCTGGGTCCCACCGTCGCTGTCTGACTGTCTCTGCTCGAAAATTATGCAAATTCAACAAAAAAAAAAGAATAAAAAATAAATAAAATAAAATTTCTCTGGCTGACGTAGGAAAGTCTACAAAATGCGCCAGAGCCCCGAGTCGAGTCGAGTCGTCGAGTCATATAGTCGAGTCGAGTCCTCCATGTTTGACATTGACTTGCGGGACGTGACCATGCAAGAACCAACCAACTTAATGGTCAACTTCCGACCAGGAACCCGGCAAAGGACCTGCCTCACTCTCTCTCCAGCGCTCTGTGCCCTGTGCTAAGGCATTTCCCCAACAATTTCCTACACAAATTACACAAAGAGTCAGGGCAGTGTCGGATGGGACGACGAATGGCAGCGGTACAAAATAAGCTGATTATTAAATATTTTCTTAATGAATTTTTCATTTGTACGAGACCCAGCAGCACCGCCAACACGGTGTGATGACCATTCCACACATTCTCTCGCTCTCCCACACAGGTGCACCTCCCGCTCTGCAACTGTGGGGCGTGGCTCGGGCAGGCAGGCAGACAACAATGCAACATTAAATATGCAAAAACCATGCTCAAAAATGCAAGCCAAATGTTGCTTTTAATGCTGCCAAGAGAAAGGCTAGTCGGAAGCGAGCGAGAGAGAGTCTGTCAATAATAAAAGTTTCCGGTACACAGAAAGAAAAAAACTTACGGCAGCGGCGGCTCTGGCAGGTTCTTTTCTTGAGCTTTAAAATGCATCAAAAATGTATCTGCAGGAAATAAAATAATCTTTACTTTTTTCCCATCCAGCGCTACAGAGAGAGAACGTTTCTATTGTGTAAAATTTCACCTTGTCCAGTCGCAGTCGCAGACCCAGGGGTAACCAAATAAAAATCCCTGGATGCCGTCATAAAAAATAATGCGGAAACGAAAATACGGCAAGCAGCGTGTGATGAGGAAAAGGAAGAGAGCGGCGAAGCTTCACTTGCCGGAAAACAAAATGCAGCGATGCGTGAAAAACATTCCACGACTTTTGCCAACGTTTCGACACACACACCTCACCTCTACAGCCTCCTCAGCCTCAACAGCCGCCCATCACCAGCCAGAAAGGCTGCAAAAAAATAAAAAAAAAAAACGGCAACAATAACGAAGAAAAAATCCTCGTTGAGATTTGCATTTAATTGAAATGAACGCCAACGGTCGACAGAGAAGGACATCAAATGGCCAGACCAGACAAGACCATACCATACCAGACAGAATCCGAATCGGAATCGGAATCGGAATCCGAAACCGAATCGGACACACAAAAGGCAGACGCCCGGAAGAGGCACAGGCCCAGGCACAGCAGAGAGCGAAAGAAAGAGACGGGCGGCACTGGGAGAGCAAAAGAAAGAGACGGGCGGCACAGGGAGAGCGAAAGAAAGAGCTAAAGCCTGAGAGCTGGAGCTGGGTGCCGCCACCCCAAAAGGCAAACGTCAAAAGGCAGCACAGAGCATGAAAAAATCATTGGGACGCCGCCCCAAAAATGAAATCTGAAATGAATGCCGCTGGACTGAATGACACTGTTCCGCTATCATCCTTGTGCCATCCTTGGGCTCGGGCTTATCGGCTGCCAGCCCACCCCACCGCCTGCCTCTCCTTATATCGATGTGTCTATATATCTCTTAGCTGCAATTTGCAATGTTTGTTTGATTTGCTTTGGCTTTTTGTTGTGTTGTTTACCTTCTTTTGGTTTGCCAGTTGCCAATTTTCTGCTGAAGTTTGAAGTTTTGTGGTGGAGGGGAAATGCGTTACAGCTTCGTGTAAACTAATCCGCCCCCGAAGATAATCCAGTGGGGGAAACCGGCAAGATCCCATTTGTACGTTTGGCACCGATCGTTTACATAATCCGCTTACTTATCGATTCATTCTGCTGCGGCAAACACAAAACGTTGGCGTTCCCCTTCGCTCACTTTTCTCTCACTCTGCTCACATTCCCAATCGGATTCTATCACGGTCGACTGTCCCCTGTCCACCGTCGACTGTCGCCACAGGACCAATCACAATCACAAATCATACAAATTATCCTATTAAATATTCTGTCCTGTCCCCCAACGAATATTAAGTGGCAAAAACATCATTGAAAACCATCGCCAATCCCAATGGGGAATACGCGCATTTTATACGCATGATATGGTTGATTTTATTTACCCCCCCCCGTCCAACGCTTTTTAATGCAAACAATTTTGACCAAATCAAATTTATTCGCCGCCTCGTTTGATGACAGACGACACACACGTCGACTGCCGTCGCCCTGCCACATATTTTCTTTTGGGTGAGAAAAATCCACAAAATACAAAAAAAAAAACACCACAAATAAATAGCTTTGGGGCAAATGGTCTTTGGCATTTTTTTTTCTTTTGTTTTTGTCACCGTCATTAAAATTTCAAATCGTTTTCCAATTACATTCGGAAATGCATCAACAATTTATCAAATGGGGAAAAACTGCAGCGGGATTTTCATTTGCTGATAAAATAGACAAAAACTAATTCTATAAATGGCATTGGAGTTTGTTTGGCGGCAGCTGCGCAAATTAATATAAATAAATGATAATGCGAAATGCAACCCTGTGTTGCACAAGGCACCACCTGGCGTTGATTTTGCATGTGGTGCGTGCTTCGAATAAAATTAAATTAATCGGGAAATATGTTGAGTGGGCAATGGGGTGGGGGGCTGGTAGCAAGCCATAGCCGTAAAGGCCTTTAAATTCATTTAGGCCGAAAGAGTTGGAGCGCCTCCGCATGTCCTGCGGATGCCACGAAATGTGACAGGATATGAACTACACGCCATTTATGCAGCAATTAACGCCAGGCACAGGCACTACAGACGACCATGGGGCATGGCAGCAGCAGCAGCATCAGCAGCCTCCCATCTGAAGGAGAACTCCGAACCGAACTCCAGCAGCCATCACCCAGCAACATCCAGGAGAGACCTTCGTATTTTATGCTGCTTTAATTATTATTGTATTATTTTGCATTTATTTACGCTCTTCGCGTTCGGCATCCTGATATGCTTTGTGCATTCGCCCGCAAAGGATACGCGCGTGCACTCATTACGGCCCTGCAACCAGAAGCAGCAGGACGAGGCAGCCTGTAGCCTGTAGACTGGCAGCCTCTCTGCCTGGTGTCTGGTGATGCTGCGGCTTGTTTGCTACATCACTTGCGCTGCGCCACAGTCTGCGTTCCTTAATGACAACAAATTGTCGTAACCAATTGCCCAGGTGCTTTCAGGGCAAGAACCCAGCGAAAGTTGAAGAATTTCCCCCGACACACACGCAGGACGCGCATCAGGATGCGTAGCCTAGCGATGGGGCTGCCTTTACGAGCGAGCACCTATCAAGTTTAATGTGGACCAAGTTGATGGCGAAAAGTTCATCGAGGGAAATATGTTAAATTAAATGCTCGAAGGGATGCATGGATGCTGATGCTGATGAACTTCTCTACTTTGTTACGCTTTTGAAGAACTTTTCCGAGCACAATAATGTGTGGATATCATTTCGTTAGGATTAAAACCCTTTCTGGCCCTCATCAGCCTTTCCTTGGGACACTTTCACTCGTTTGGGCAGCACTTGAAAATTCAGAAAATTAAAAATTCATAATTCTCGCACTGCCTGCTGCTGCTTCATCATTAGGTGAACTTTCTTCTCAACGCAGGCACGTGATATGTTATACAAACAGCATCTCAATGATGCTACTCCAGTGCCCCTGTGCATGTGTTTACTCGCATAATCCTGCAGCTCCTGGGGTGCTTGGATGGGTTGAGCTTCCAAAACTGTCTCTCAGGGCAGCGACATGGCTCCGATAAGATGTGCTTTACATGTGCCTAAACAAACACGAGGCCAAGAGGCAGCCCGAAATCCAATGGGGGTCTGCTGTCAGTTGCAGGCAACACCCACATCCATTTAGCACTGGGGCCACGCATGAATGAATCGCAAACAGCACGAAAGGAGCCTGGTCCTGGGTGCTGGGTGCTGGGTCCTGGGTCCTGGCTGCTGGTCCTCAGGTGTATGCACTAAGCACACGCGTCACTTATTACAGTGACAATGATATTGCGGCGCGTACCCGCCACAAATATGAGCACGAGAGACCCTGAAGGATGGCTTTGGCTTTGGGTGTAATTGATCAACAGCTGAATGGGGCACGCATCCAATCAAACAATGACACTGCAGCAGTCGCCCTATAAATTGGCTCCCACCCCCAGCAATGCTTGGCATGCAAATTTCACAAATGTCTCAGAGACTCCAGCGAGTATGTGATGCACTTTGCAGCTGGCACGGCAAGTCTTCTCCTTTTTGGGTATTTAGAAATTCTTTTTCTGAATTTCTTGCCGTGCCAGAGAGAATGGGAAAGAGTCGTGAGCACGTGCTAAAGTTTATGTATATGGCAGCTGCTCCCAGATCCGCACCCACAGCCTCCACACAGTCTTTTGCATGGCCAACTGATGCTCCAATCTGATGATGGTGATGGTGATGGTGATGATGATGACGCCGAACGAGTATGGCACTTTGTTCGTGTTTAATGATGCCGTTTGGCTGTCAACCAGACATCTCTGGCTCTGGCTCTGGCTCATCTTAACGCGGCTGAGCGCTCAGTAGCGTACCGTACCCCTGGCTGCTGGCATCGTTGCATGTAGGTTATGTCGCTGCACGCTCGCTGGCTTTTCATCAACTCGTCCGAGCCCAATGATTGCCTGCATGCCAGTGCCGGTGCCAGTGCCAGTGCCTGGGCCTGTGCCAGTGCCAGTGCCAGTGCTAGTGTCAGTCAGAGCATCCATGTCCGCTCCTCTGAACGCTTGCTCCAATGACCCATAAAACGGACGCTGGCCCTGGCTGAGGGTAGAGGAGCGGAATCAGCTTTGCCAGGATTTTGTGGTTCACATGGCACGCGCGCATATACTCGGTAGTCGGTACTCGGTCTCTCCATCCACATCCACATCCATGTGCACGAGAAGCGGGTCATGTCAAATCGAGCGTTTGCAGGTACTACGTTACAGCAGCAGTCCACAAACACAAACACAAACAGAGACAGAGACAGCAACAGAGAGAGAGATGGGTAGGGTGGGGCTTAACTTAGTAACTGTCAGGTGGCAACCGGCAGCCGGCAGCCCATCCCAGCCTCTTCCAATTTCCATCGATGCATCCCCAAACGAATTGGGGCCAACGATTACACTCATTGGAATGGAACTCGGGTATGGTGTCCATGGGATTATAAACGTCCAGCCAGTCAAAAGACAAGCCAGCCATGCTGCGCCACACACAGCCTTTGCCAAGTTTGTTTCGTTTGGAACAGGATTCAATATGGCACTAAAAGCCCACAAAACAAATCTCAGTTTTCATTGGAAATGCAATTCATGAAAGTTATGCAAGAGGATTCCACTTGTGCCATATGATTTTTATTTTACTAAATAAACAGAACCTCAAACTATTTTTTTTTCCTCTTTAGTCCAGCAAAAATCAAAGAAATAATGTTACAGGCGAATCAAATATTGAACGACTATGCGACTTTGCCAGATCGTGAATGCAATACCTATTTTTCTGGTTTTATTTTATTCCTGCTGAGCACCAGAACCATCTCCAGCTGGATCGTATTCGTAGCGCACACAGCTGGGAATTTCTTGCTTCCATTCAAATTAATTTCAGCGTTGCCACCTGGTTTCTGTACGGCGTTAAGTTGGTTGCGCTCTCATCTTTCACTTTCCATTTCGGAAATTATATTTAGGGAAGTTCTGTTTAAATTTTCTGTCGTTGCTGCTTAATCTCACATTAATTGAATGTTTCGGTAACATTCCCTCAATTTAGTTCAATTGTTTGAATATTTGAACTTATTTCAATGGCCCATCAAATCATAAGAAAAGGATAACAGCAGGGATATCCCGTGCAGACCGCTTCCTTTGGGATTTGTTTTTCTATGGACGCTCTCAAGCATTCAAATCGTCAATGTCATCATTCCAATCGTGTGTGTGTGCGAATGTGTCGATGGTTGGCTTGGGCTGAGTGGCGGACATATTTATAGATCCTTTGGACTACTTGTGGCTTTTTGAGGTCCTTTCCGGATCTTAGCAAGAAGTTTCCGTCTGCTCAGCGCTTTTTTTGTGCGGCTGCGGGGACGAGGAAATTTCTCCAGCAGCGTTTCGTTTTATTTATTTAAACGCAAAGCCGATGAAGCCGAAAGTCTTAAGTTGAGGGATGGAGCAACGCAAACGCTTGCTTTGAGAACCGTAAAGGAGGCAGAAGCTTTTATAATTTTGCCCTGCCATTGGGGGCGGCGGACCGAAAAAGGGAAGCGCAAAACAAGCGAACGAACGGCGCACGTAGCAGAAATACAAAAGATATAAAAGAGCACAAAAGATATAAAGTAAACTGAGAGTAAAGATAAAAGTGCCTCAGGGGCCAGAGAAAACGTACAAAGACAATGATAAGAAAGAAGGAAGGAAGGATGGACGGACGGACGGACGGACGAAGCGGCATGTGGACATGATGAGGGAATGACGAAGATGCTCAGCAAAAAGGTGAAGTCTACGCTTTTTACTCGCTTTGCTCAATCATGTCAAAGGCAAATATTTCAATACTTTTCACCTTGGAAACGCAGTTTGTTTTGGTGCGGCACGGGGGGACGCTTGATGAATTGAAAACTGAAAGTCCATAAAGCAAGTGGAGAGTAATTCGCTGAAAAGTCCTAAGCTTTATGGGTTATCGGATTCTGGGAAGGATACTTAGGCTTTCTAGTTTTTATAGCTGCAACAATAAGTTGGAGAGATTTACTCATACACACCTGCAAAGAAACAGAAACAGAAACGAATATTGAATTAGTTATTTTTGTTTTCCCAAAGAAAAATAGAGTACAAAATAGAGATTTATATTCCGAAATATTTCAATGCACTATGCGGCAAATATATTTTCAATTTAATCAGATTTTCTATTTATTCCATCATCTGTTTGATTTCATATACTCAAATAATATCAATTACATTTTCCTCTGGGTTTAATTTTTAGCAGAAATTTTAGTTGTGCATTGATATTGATTTTTATTAGCATAGCAGACGGTTTCGAGAGCGGTCTCTCGTCGTATTTGCACGAAGACCCCAATTTCATGGCAACTCATTCAATTCCCTGATTAGTTTTCAATTTGAACAGCCATTAGGAGTCGATTTGAAGAAATGCACATGCACGTCCCGCAACGGCAATGGCCAGAGCATTGGCTGTGGGTTGCCCTGGCGACTGCTGTCAGCCGAAATGAATAATCGAATGGTACTGGCACTCGCACTCGTCCTCGTCCTCGGCACTGGGCCACCCAATGCAACAGAATATTACAGTGCCGATTCATTGTCCTCTTCTTTGTGTGCATATTGCTATATATATTTTTTGTTTGGTTCCGTTGCAGCTGCTTTTTTGCTGCAGTTCTTTGCTCTCTGTTTTTTTTTTTTGCTGCATTTTTGGGAGTGTGTTTTTTATCATGCCAGCAATTTATTTGCCAGTGGCATGAACAACGAAGTGGTAGAGACTCGATTGGAGTGCAGTGGAGGTAAAGAAACAAACAAAATATCGTTTTGTAACAACATTTTAAGATGCGAACAGTGGGAGTTTTTTTCTCTCTCTTGGGGGGTTGCACGGGGATGGTTTGCTGCAGAAAATACCAATAAAGAAGACCGAAATCAATGGAAATATTCGCGTTGGCATAAATTCACTTTGAGGGAAACGAGTAAAAAAATGCAATTTGAAAAAGTTTGTAACCCAGATTCGGATCCCCCCATTTCCGCTTCGATAGGGTATTGTTGTTTTTTTTTTTGTCTGTGTATATTTGGCAACCCTGGCCGCAGGTGTCTGTGTCTGTGCTTGTGTGTGTCGTTTGCATTTCATCACAGGCTGCAAATGGCAGAAAATGGGTAGAGTAGAGAGGGGCTAAGAACTTTTATTGTTTGCTGCAGACCAGAAAGGAAAACATTTTTTTTGGGACGCACTTTTTCACCTCTTCCTCTGCCTCTGCATTTGCCACTGCCTGAAATTCTACTGTTTCCAAAAAAATGGGGGGGAGCCCCCTTGGCCGTTAAATATTTTATGCCACGAGTAGATGGGGGGGTGGACGGGGGTCGTGTGTGGGTGTTGTTTTTGGGTTCCGTTCTGTGGTCTTCATATTGCAGAACCTGTACAAACTTTTCACTCCTCTGGCTCTAGCTTTTCCTGTTTCTGTTGCTGTTTTCCCTGTTTTCTCTCCACTCTTTCTCATTCTCTTTGGCTTTTTCCAACACACACATACACACACACACACACACACACGCACATATTGCCTGAGGAAAATTTATTGAATTCGCACAGTAGCCAGGAAGGCAACTTAATTTTCAAGTGAAACTTTGTTAAGGTTCGCCATGTGCTCCAGCCAGCAAAACAGCAAAAAAAACAAAAATAAAACCAACGACGACGACGAGGACGAGGAGCACACTCCCAGACATTTTCAAGTGCCTTTGGGGCATATGGGGCGTGGATATGGCAACCCTGGCATGGCAGGCGGAGGCGGGGGCGTGGGGCAAAAGTTGGGTGGTTTTCGGTTTGTGTTTGCATTTTGTTAAGTGTTGAAAATTTATTAGTTTCACCTTAATTTGTTTGTCGACTGCTTTCGGTGGTGGGCGAACAAACAGAGAGGGGGGTTTAAGGAAAACAATTTATTCTTATTTCTAGCACAAAAAGATATATTGTTATTGCTTTCAACGCAATTTTGAAGGGTATTGTAGGGAACAAAAAAGGGTAGGAATGCACAAATACACTTGAAAAAGAAAATAAACGTTTAAAATAGAAAAAAAGAGAAAAAAAAGATTTTCACATCTCTCCCCGACGGGGAATTGAACCCCGGTCTCCCGCGTGACAGGCGGGGATACTGACCACTATACTATCGAGGATGTTGCGATCAAAGCGGCAACAACTCGTTTTATTATCAGCTGATAAGATCACGAGCTGCCGAAAGCCAAGAAAGCTTTCCGCATAGAACTTTTGATGTTTGACACTTTTAATGAAAACAATTGAAAGCTTTAAGACAGATTAAAGCGATTCTTCCCGACTACAATATAAAATGGGCGTGCGAACGGGATGGCAAATCAAAGTCAGCAGCGCCACCAAATGGGGGGTGAACATTGTTTTAAAACAATGCATTGCTCTGCTCTGGTACAAGCTGGTTGTGAAATGGACAGGGGTATGGGGTGCAGGGGTGGAGCCATGGAGCCAAGCTGCGCTACAAGCGGCAGAGAGTCCAACAACAGGCAATAAAAGACAAAAGTGGAATATGTGCCACAACGCTGAACAGATGCCAACGACCAGCGTACCCTCTCCCGCCACTCCCCGCCCCTCTCCCCTTCCATCTTCACTATCCACAACATGCGAGTCCACTTGAAACTTTGCGCTATTGTACTTTTGGCCACCACTCCCAGCCCAGCCCAACCCCTGCTGGGAATATACTCGTACACATTTTTTTTCCACACCCGCTTCCAGCTGCGGACTTTCTCTGGAATCTTTGGCCAAGCTAAAGCCAGTTCCGACAGGCCTCTAAAAAAAAAAAGGAAAAAAAGAAAGGGAAATGAGCAAAGAGTCGGCAGGGAATGCTGGGGGTCGAAGCCCTACATACCCATGAGAAATCAGAAATGTGGCTTTACAATTTACAAAATGTATAGAAAGAATTTTTCTATGAGGGATAATTGCATATCAATCCTCATAGTTCTTTAAGTGAAACGCAAGAGAGAAGCGCTTATGGGATTATTATAATTGTCTCTGCAGAACTTCTCTCCATAGACCGCACTTAATATGCCAAAAATACCTAATACCCAAACCCCCCGGGCAAGGGAAGTGTATACAATATATTGTACTGCTCATTGCTCATGCGGATGGAAAAAGTTTTAAAATATAATTGCTGTGCGCTGCTTTGGCAAACTCCATTAAATTTATAAAGTGGGCAGAAGTTTTGTTCTTTTTCTTTAACGTTTTTTTTTACGAGGCCCCCCCCTAAACCCTTGGTTACCACTTCAGACTCCCGTTCGGCATATGAGCGCTTATTGATTAATAGTTTTATTGTATTCGTGTAGAGGCTTGGCCATTAATTTTGCATGTTGAATAAAAGAGCACTCAATTATGTGGGCTGCGTTTGTGGGGAGTCGCATGGGCAAGTCGGGGGGAGCAGTGCAAATTTGAAATATTCATGCACTTTATACTTGTGGACTTCCATCAAACAATGAATGTTTGATGTTGATTTAAAGCCCTTTTCGGTCTGTGTTTGCATTAGGTCTCTGGTCTCTGCAGAGAATTTGAAATTACTTTGTGAATTCATTTGTGAGAGGGATTATAATATTGGCGCAATTGCGAGCACATATTAGCAGGAAATATACTTTGACAAAAAGATGCCGTAAAATAAATGCAAATAATAATTCCAGCAAAGGAAAATAATTGAAACTTTCCACGCATACTTCTTGTTGCGTTATCTTCTTGGAGCAGACTTAATCAAACCATATTTACTTGACCCCCAGATAAGACCAATGCCAAGCCACTTAGTTATGAATATGAAACACTCTTAAACACACAATTAAATCACGCTATAACTTTCCTTCTTTGCCGCACAACATACTGAAAACTGTCCTTAAACTATAATTGATAGAAAAACTATAATATAAAGCTCATATTAAAAGTTAAATGATTTAATTAGTTGTCAATTAAATTGTCTCAAATATCAAATGAAATAAAATAAAATAAAATAAATGCAAGGCTTCAGCGAAATGAATAAATTCTTAAACACTTGAATGGATTGGAATTCACTCATTTAATGGATTTAATTAATTTAATTAATTAACGTATATTTATGGTTTACAGCATGGTCACTGACCCAAGCTGTCAAACTTTCTAATTGACCAATCTAAAAATAAATTATATTATATATTCGAATACTGAATAGTTGCTTGGCTCTGGTTTGTCTAGTGCCACAGATAGTTCGTATGGCCCCCAAGGGCAGATAAGAACGTGAGCTGAAGGTCAGTATTTTGATTAAAATAAAAAGAAATGCCAAATATATATTGTATAGCATACATAGTATATATATACGTAGAAATGCCCCCCATCAAAGTCATTTCCGATGCCAAAAAAGCAAAAAAAAGTTACCCCAAGTTGGCAAGTCATCAAAGTAATAGTGGGGCGAACCCCAAAAACGAGGCGTCAAAATGCCTCTAAGGCCCGAAACCTGAGTTGAATACTTAAAAAATAAATACAAATGCCCAAATAAACCGTCAGAGAGAGGCAGAGAGAGAGGACGAGAGATTTTGCGCCCTGGGGTAAAGGTTTCTGCCACCATTTCATTTTCATAATTTCACCATTTGGCAAATATCTCACGCATTTGCAATTATGTGAGGATTTTTCATTTCATTTCTTCATTTCATTTACGTTCTGTGCGGACTTCATTCCCAACCGCAGCTTGTTACAGTTTTTCCTGCTCCTATTTGGCATTTGCCGCCACCCTTCTATTGAAATTGTTGTTGTTGTTGCTGCTGCTGCTGCTTTGCACATTTATGCGCAACCGCATTTCAAAAGCAATAAATTCTGCAGCTTTGGCGCTGAAGTTGGCCAAACAAAAACAAACAAAAAAATAAAGCAACAACAAATAAAAAGGAACAAAACGGAACTGTAAAGAAAACTTTGCTCATTTGCGGCCGCTGCATATTTTGATTTCATTTTTATATTCACTCAGCAAAGCTCTCGCCACTCCTTCACTCCTCCACAGGCAAAACATACAATAAATTAAGATTGCAGCAGGCACCCAAACACAGCATTCAGCAAGAAAATTAAAAGTACAGAAAGTACACACAATAATTTGTAAAAGTTTCAATTTTGTGCCAACGCACGGAAGCAGGAGCATTTTCATTCAAGCAATGCTACTATTAAGCAAAGAATTTGTGGCAAGAAAGTAAATAATAATGAAGTAAAAATAGAATGTAAAAACCCTGTGGTAAGATTTGGAGTCGCTGCGGCACACGTGACACGATACCATGTGCTCCGAAAGCCAGGTGTTCAAAGATATTACTTAGGACATGAGCCCATAAGATATATTTTTTCTTTTTTTTCTGGGTTTTTAAGGAAACAATTATAATGCGTTTCAGGAATCTAGTGGATATATTCCTTCTTTATGATTATAGAGCAGGCGGGTCATGCATTAACATGTCTCTAATAACTTCTTTCAGTACCTGCTATAAATAGTTAAGACATGAAAAACCCCTACTCATAGGATATCTGATATTCTGTACACTCGCGTTCTTCTTCATATAATACGTAGATAAATATTTCACCCGCTTGTTTTGTATTGAAAAGAATATTTTGTTGTTGTTGCTGCGATTTACTTCGGTTGCTGCTTTCATTACAAGTCCTTCGATTCCTTTTTTTTTTTTTGTTTTTCTTCTTCGCTGCATCCGTTCTAAGCAAAGTTCTATGGACGAAGCAAGGCAAGCAGGCGGCAGCTTGTTATTATTATTTTTCTCCCTTGAATGGCAAAAGTTGTAGCAGGAAACAATTTCCGTGCTACCCAACTCCCACTACCACTACCACGCCCACTCCCACTCCCAATGCCACGCCACAGTTCAGCTCAGCTCAGCTCCACTCAACCTTTAGTACAAGTTCCTGTCGAGTTTTTACCATGAAAATTAATTGCGCATTTATTTTGAGTGAGTTTTCGCGTCCTGGCGGGACCAGAAACAGAACCCACAATCCAGAGCCAGAACCCAAGAGAGCGGGCGAAGGGGCTGCTGCTGCTGGTGCTGCTGGTGCTGATTTTCCTTAGAACAACTTTGCTGCAGTGCTTTCTTCACTCGTTCAGTTGCTGCGCTGCGGTGGCAAAAGTTAACTAACCGTGCCACTCGAGTGCCATTGACTGCATGGAGGCGGTGCAGGTGTCTGCGGAAAGGGTTTATGCGTGTGTGGTTTTCATAATCATCAAACAATTAGCAGAACACAAAAAGCAAGCACAGAAGAGGATGAACAAAATAATGCTGGTAGTGAGGAGTGCCATAAACTGTTTCAGACATAGGGCAAAAAAAGTGTCTTGCAACTTTTTCTAGCAGTTATGAATATTTTCTGCTAATGCTACGAATTTTTGCATTTCATTTTAGATTAATTTAATGCGGATCTGTCCGGTACTTAATTCTCCGATTGCAAGCGCACCGAAAATAAACTTGAACTTTGCATAAATCATATCAGAGGGCGGTGGCAACAGAAGCTGCGCCCAGAGATTGAAAGTCCAGTGTCATGCGCGGACAGTGTCGAAAATCATAATAATTCAATAAATTATAATCGTGGCGCTACCGCATCATTATTATAATCAATTACACAATAGGAACGCAGCAGCAGCAGTAGCAGCAGCAGCATCGCGGATGCTATCGCACCTGATGTGCACTTCGGTTCGCCCGTTTGGTCGTATGGTGACAGCATCGCACGATGATAAGGCGACCTGGATGATATGATGCTATTTTGAGTAGCACCAACAGCAGCAGCAACAGCAGCAAAAGCAGCAACAGCAGCAGCTATGTGTGGCCTATGCTGATGGCATTGTCATTGTCTGCGACTGATATGGTGCAACGGACAGTGCTGTGGGGGCCATGGGGATCAATCAAGTGGCATTTGGCGCAGCATTCGTGGGGTATAAAAGACACCGGCCGGGCTGCAATCAAACAACAGACTTTAGGTGTTGGTCGTCGAGTACAACCAAAGCCGGAGCAGTTGAAGCAAACAGAGCAAAGGAGCGACGAACAGAAGGACTGAATCCAAGATGAAATTGTGCCTGGTACTGCTGGCCCTGGTGGGCTGTGTGTGCGCATTCAGTGTGCCCACACAGAAGGTGAAGATTGCCAACAAGGATTTCCTTGAGAAGCAAAAGTTCCTCTTCGAGATTGTCTACCGTGTCGATGAGCCCCCAATGTTCGAGGAGTGGATCAAGATGGGACAGAAGCTGATCGTTGACAAGGCCCAGTACACGGTAAGCTCAAAAAAGCATTACTTTTCCAGCCTCTAGAACTGTTTTGTATCTGTATCTGCATCTGTTTGCCCATTGCAGCAATTCGATTTCTATATGGAGAAATTCTGGGAGTCGTACAAACTTGGCGCACTGGTGCCCAAGGGCGAGTTCTTTGGTGCTCTGGTGAAGACCCATCACAAGCAGGCCTACGGTCTGTTCAACTTCTTCTACTACGCCAAGGACTGGGAGACCTTTGTCCAGAATGTGGCATGGGCCCGCATTCATGTGAACGAGGGCATGTTCGTCTATGCCCTGACCCTGGCCGTCATCCACAAGCCCGAATTCGAGGGCCTGATCATGCCACAGATCTACGAGATATTCCCGCAGTACTTCTTCAACAGCAAGTTCGTGTACGAGGCCGAGAAGTTCGACTATGAGGTGTTCAGCAAGCTGATCATGTACGAGAAGGAGTACAAGGACATACTGTACAAGGACGTGAGCGAGTTCAGCGACAACTTCTACTTCTACACCAAGGACTGGAAGACATGGCAGTGGTACAAGATGATGGGTCTGGGCCAGCAATGGTATGTCGAGGACAAGTACTTCCTGCGCGAGAACTTCGAGACCTTCAACAAGGACCCCAAGTACGTGGACATCATGAAGGGACTCAAGAAATTCTACATGCCCGTCGACTACACCCGCGACATTGACTTCTTCAACGCCGAGAGCAAGCTGTCCTACTTCACCGAGGATCTGGGCTGGAACGCGTACTGGTACTACCTCAACATGGACTACGCCTTCTTCCTCAACGGCAAGCAGTTCGGTCTCGACAAGGATCGTCGCGGCGAGTACTGGATCTACAATGTGCAGCAGATCCTCGCCCGCTACTACCAGGAGCGCTTGGCCAACGGCTACGGCGACATTCCCGAATTCTTCTGGTACAAACAGATCGAATACGGCTACGATCCGCAGCTGATCAGCTACAACGGCGTGGGCTACAGCTACCGCAAGAACTACTACGACTATCAGACCTACGGCAACTTCGAGATGTTCAACCAGATCCAGAACTTCTTCAGCCGCGTCTACAAGATGCTCGAGACCGGCTACTACAAGACCGCCGACGGCGTTGTCATCGATCTGCACCAGCCGGAGGCCATCAAATTCATTGGCAACTACCTGCAGGGCAATGTCGATACGTACGACAAGTACTTCTTCAACTACTTCTACATGCTGTCGCACATGTACTTTGCCGATGTGGACTTCTACGACTTCGAGGTGTTCCCCAATGTGATGCTCAACTTTGAGACAATGATGCGCGATCCCTTCTTCTACACGTTCTACAAGAAGTTCACGGATGTGTTCTACCAGTTCAAGTACTACCTGGCCCCCTACACCCAGAAGGAGCTCGCCTACGAGGGCATTCACTTCAAGGATGTCAGCGTCAGCAAACTGGTGACCTACTACGACATTGTGGACTTCGATGTGACGACGCTGCTCAACGACAAGATGACCTTCGTCGACGGTGAGTTCGTGTGGGACAAGGCGCTGTTGGCCCGCCAGGCACGCCTCAACCACAAGCCCTTCGACTTTGAGTTCACCATCGATTCGGACAAGGTGCAGAAGGGTGTTGTGCGCGTCTTCCTGGGACCCAAGTTCGACGAGTATGGCCGCGTGATTCCGCTGGTCTACAACAGCAAGAACTTTGTGCAGATCGATAGCTTTGTGTATCCGTTCGTTGCCGGCACCAACACCATCAAGCGCAGCTCCAAGGAGTTCTCGTGGACCGCCGAGGATCGCACCACCTACACGGAACTGTACAAGTACGTGATGCTGGCCACCGAGGGCAAGTACGAGTTCCCACTGGACATTAGCGAGCCGCACAACGCCTTCCCCGATCGCCTGGTCCTGCCCAAGGGCTGGGAGTCCGGCATGCCCATGCAGTTCTACTTCTTTGTGTCGCCCTATGCCGAGAGCTACGAGCAGTTCTCCAACTTTGACTACACCTACGCGTCGGGCGTTGGCAGCGGCACCCGCTTTGTGGACAGCAAACCCTTCGGCTATCCCTTCGATCGCCAGATCGACGAGTACACCTTCTTTGTGCCCAACGGCTACTTCAAGGATGTCAAGATCTACTTCGTCGACACCTTCGCCAAGTACTTCGAGCAGAAGTACGCCCAGTTCGGCACCTTCGACTACTCCTACTTCGATTTCTAGGCTCCAGCTCCAGCTACAGCTCCAGCTCCAGCAGCACTGGATCTAGTTCTAAACAACAGCAACAAGACACCAAACTTGACTTTAAATCTTTGCAATGCCTGAGGCGAAAAAAACCCAAACCAAAAAAATAAAAGAAATTAATACTTATAAGCCGAACTCTAACGAAATAAAGAACTAAAATAAAGAACAACCAATACACAATTAAAGGTTTGCTCTCTTGGGTACACAAAAACAAACCACCGCAAGACGAATGACAGGCATGTCGCAGTGGCAGTTCCGCCAAATTAATGGCTCACATTGGCCACCACAAACTGCGGCCGGCTCGGTCTCTGATTGCACTCGCACAATCGAAATTCGAAACCGCAAAAACTAATAATAAAGTTCAAAATGTTAAACGGCGAGAGAGCAGCAGCCAGCCAGCCAGCCAGCCCGAATTGTTCAACTAAATTAACCGTCAGCCACAGTGCCAGTCCCCGTTCCAGCCACAGTCCCCGTGCCAGTCCTATTCACAGTTCTAGTTGCAGTTCTCCTCGGACATAATTTGGCTATTCGATAACAATGCGGGTGGTGCGCTACACGATACACACGCTGCCCAAAACAATCAGCGATTCCGATAGTCAGGCAACAACATGCAAATGAAGTTACGCCCGCCTACACCGCCCACTCTCTGAACTTTGATGTGGCAGGGCAGCCAATTGAATCACAAGACAAACACTCAACACACCGTGCGTCCGTTATCGCATGCGTATCCGTTGTGGCAACCTGATTTGTGCTAACGATAATTTACAGTTATGAAGGCCATCACATTTGCATTTATCCAAAGGGAGAATGAGGCAGCAGGCGACAGGTGGCAGGCAATGCTCGAATAATGTACGAAGGGTCGAGGGCTGGGTTTCGTTTCGCGCGTAATCCAATATCGGTGACAGTTTGATCTAATCAAACAAGTCACCATCTACATTTACGTTGGGGTCACCACAAGGTTGGGGTCACCACCAAATGGTAGATTAGATAATCAGCATAATTATTATTAAATTCTGATGTTTAACAGGTGAGAAAATCTGCGTTTAAGGTGATTTTTCCGTAAGAGTTTTAGCCAATCAAAAAAGTCAATGCCGAAGCTTTAACTCGTTTAATTTCGGGTTTTGTATATTTTTAATCATTCCAGGATTAAAGGCTAAAGACTGCAAGCAAGGCTAATAATATTTGTATATAGACAAAACAACACTCGACAGAGTCGCCATAAAGTCGGAACTCTGCCCCAATCGTTTCACTTAATATATCTTCCAATGCCAACAATATCACCCTCTTCACTCTCCACTGCTATGCCTGAATTTGTCTGCGCTTTTTAGATATCATCTCTGCCAATACCCTATTGATTTTATGGCATATATTACGCTCCGCCATCTAGCAACCAGCACTGGGGGTAAGTTGCTTCTAGTTTTATGACTCATTTTGTGTACACTTGTCAGCACTTAACCGTACACATGTACAAACACTGTATCCTTGGTGGTTATCCGACTATCGATTACATCTACATACTCGTCTGTATGTATTCCCTTCCGCTGCTGCCGCTGCTGCTGCTGCTGCTGCTGCTGCTGGTAATATTTTATGGCTCTTATCCGCTTATCTTTGCTATTTGTGGAGCAGCACCGAGGACGCTAATCAGAAATAGTTCCCCGATGTCCGCTCGGCAGTCTTTAGTCCTTTTGGCTGCACAATGTACTTTGTGTCTACAATTTATTTCCGTCATTTTAATTGATTCCGTCGTTTGGCGTCGTCGCCCCCGAAGGCTTTCAGCTTGGGGCAGCAGCAGCAGCAGCAGCAGTGCAGCAGCAGCAGCAGCAGGACGTGGCGAGCGCATCTTGTTATTTGTAACAATTAATATCCAATATCTGGGCGCTGCCATCATTAGTTTACTTTTTTCGCCCGCTCTCCCTATCTGGGCTCTCGTGTTCGCTTTTCTTTTTCTATCTGACGGAGGAGATGTTTCACTTCCAGCTACAAAAAGCAGACGATATCAATGGGCAGAACTACAACAAAGGCGCGGGGCCCCCGCTTCAGCTTCGGGCTAAGTAGTGGGGCAGCGACAAAGCATCAGCAGCAGCAGCAGCAGGCATGGAGTGGTGGAGTGGAGTGGAGGAGTAGAACTGGCGCCGGGTTGGCTCCTTTCGCTGTTGATGCTGCATTTGACAGACCATTTATCATCGCACTAATTGTGTATCATTAAAAAAGGCGAAACGGCACACAGCCCCGACATCGGTTCGGCGCTGATGTTAATCCAAAAGAAGGCAGCAGCAGGACAGCGAACAAAACAAAAAAAAAAAACAGCAGAAGAGCCGCAACGCAGCTCCAGGCTCAAGCTGCAGCGCCTGGTCTCTGGCTGTATCGATGGGGCACTGACAATGGCAGCAGCCAAGCCACGACGACAGCGACGGAGATGGGCGACTGTGACAGCGTATCAGAGTCAGGAGTCCGCTCCGCTCCAACGTCGCCAATGTCAATGACAGCAATGGCAACGGCAACGGCGGCAGCAGCAGCAGCAACCATGACAGTGATAGAAATCTGTGGCAAGCAGATTAAACGTGTTCACAGCCAGCGAGGGAGGGAGAGAGAAAGAGATAATGGGAAATGAGTTGAAGCCCTCTACAGAGGGGGCGCACGGGGCATGGGGCATGTGGAATGAGTTGTCTTTGTAGAAGTCAGTCATGATTATCGGCACTTTGCCACCCGCCGCCGAACGCGATGGCGGTGCAATGGGTACGAAAATTGATGGAAAAGCAGAGTATTTTCTCACGAACTAATCGATAATTATCGATTATTATTTCATCGATAACTATCGATATTTATCGATTATTTATTTGTCTCATTTATCTACATTTAAGTGACTAGCCAACAAATAAATAATAATTTTAAGCACTCCTTTGATTTTAATGACTAGATTTAGGTTTTTTCTTCTCCCTTTGTTAGCCCTCCACCACCAATAGCCACTCCCACTGTGCCCACTGTGCCACAGCGTAGACACCAGCCATGAGAAGAGGGTTTGGGAGTTATGAACCCAAACACTAATGGGAAACGTGTGCGCCATGAGTTGCGATAAATGGCGGACACAGCGGAATCCGTTGATAGTGAGCCATCTATCGAATGGACAACCCCGCCCTCCCAACACACACACACACACACAACCCCCCACTGGGAACGCACATAATAATCATAAAAATTCAAAGCTCCTTTTGTGCCCCACCCACACCAAAACCCCAACCCCTGAAATGGCATCGATGATGGATTACGATGTCAACTACCACACCAAGAGGGCCACCCAAGGAACCCCAACAGAAACACTGAATGACGGAGGCCGGAGGCCTGATGAAAATGTTAATGTCGTTGCCAATCACTTTGTTAATCCATCGAGGACGGGTTAGTTGATTTTCCCCTCCAATTCCTCTATGCCATGCCCCACTCCAGCACTCCAGCATTCTGATTCCCATTCCCATGGCACATTTGGAAAACAATTATGAACGGAGCTGGCTTTCCACGCAGGACACACAGAATGGAGCGCCAGAGAGAGAGAGGGAGAGAAGCGAAGTCTACGGACTCTGCTGCTCGGACCAGCTGTTGTCACGTAATACATACTAATTAATATTGATATTTTCTGATAATGAGCTGCGCTACGCTGCCCACTGAAACCATCTCTGCTGCTCGTTAGATATTGTAGTTTCTGCTTAGTCAATGGCATTTTGATGGGCCCAGAGAGCTCTGGCTCTGGCTCTGCTGCTCCCTGGTCATAATTGGAGCAGCACAGCCCAAATGCTAATTGAAATGAGGATTGAGCAGTTGCAGATTCATTTATGTGCGAGTTTGCACTGTACTATGCATATTATGAACTACTTCTTGGCAGCAGCAGCAGCAGCAGGAGCCGCAGCCTGGGGATACTGGCCAGAGAAACTTGCTGTGCAGCAATTTTGGATGGAAAAGGGAGTGATTGCCTTGGGAATACAAAGGATGGTTGGTTGAATGCGGAGTTTATACGCTTGGTGCTACATATATTTATAAGCAGAGCTTGTATGAGTCCAAATTAATTGTAATTATTTTTATAAAAATTGTTCTAAGCAGTTTCCCTTCTATGCCCAATGTATTTGTACCAGCAGGAGCAATGGCCATATTTTTATAATATTTGCAACCATTTCTGTTAGCTGCTACACTCTCTTTCGATGCTTTTTGCAGCACAGATAATTCCCAAATTAAATTCTCTACAATTTTCAGTACCTTTACATATTTTTCCATTTAACGTTTCTCATTTCAGGTTCTACTTTAATTTTTCTTACATCTACCAAAAAAATCTTCCCACTTTCTGTGGTGTTTCCTTAGGTCGCAGAACTGCTGTTGTTCTCGTGTGTTCACAACTCCAGCAGCAACAACTTTAATCTCTGCGCTCAAGTAATTAGTTATGTTGAAACTACAAATCTCGTTTCCCATTGCCCATTGACCATTGCCCATTGCCCATCGCTGGCCATTAAAAAACCCAACACGTATCTTGTTCGACATTTGATAGAACAAACAAAGCGAGGCAAAGGAAAAAGTAAGGGAAAAACTCATTCTGGCACTCTGCTGAGCCCTGCCCTCGTAAAAGGCGCACCAGCGTGTGGTGTGGCAGGGTAGGGGCCGCATCGGTTAGTATGCCAAATGCATTTGATGGCTCGATGGGCTTGGGGCACGGCGTTGCCCTCTCTCTCTCTCTCTGCAGATCAGGCTTAATGGTAATGCCCATGTCTACGGGCAAGGCAGCCTCGTAAAAGTGAGAGGGACAGCGGCAATAAAAATACCCCGCCCACTTCAAAGCGGAAGCAGCAGCAGCAGCAGGAGAATGTCGAGTGGCAGGCAACAAAAATATTTAATGAAATCAGCAGTGGAGGGAGGCAAGGAGACGGAATGGAAGCATAACAAAATGCAATTGTTGCATTATTAATTTATATTATGCGCAATTGTTGCAAAGCCTGGCAGGCGGGCGGCAGCCCTCCACCCACCCACACGTGCCGCACACAGTCGCATGTGGCGGCTGCCTCTCATGCGGAAAATCTCATGTACAAAATGAAGGGACAGCGCAGAGGCACGGGGCAGCGGGCAGGGGAGGGGCGGGGTACAGACGCAGGCCGCAAGATAAGCACCGCATAAAGGTTGCTGGGGCTCTGTAACCATAAAGGACCACAAAAAACAAAGCAGAAAAAAGGAAAAATAAAATGTACGCCAAAGGATAACGACAGGAGCAGGGGGAGGGGTAGGGAGCAGGGAGCAGGGGGAGGAAGCCGAGCCAACCAATTTGCTGCCACCCAAAACTCCTGTCTCTGTGTCCCTGTACTCCTGTGTCCCCGGGAAAAGGTGAAGGAAAATGTGGTAATAAAAACAACAATTGAACACAGTTATGATTGAAGTGGAAGAGAAAAGGAGAGAGCGAGAGAGCGAGAGAGAGAGTGACAGACACAAAGCATAGGGAGTGAGAGACAGAGAGGCACACCGCACAAAAAGAGACAAAGAGAGAGAGAGTGCGAGCGAGGGGAGAGACATTCGAGTGAATGTGAATGGGAACCATCAATGCGCCAACTATGCACCAAAACAGTGGAGGAAGGAAGCCCAGGGAGTTGGCAGTTGGCAGTTGGGATCTAGGGATAAACCACCACCACCATGGCACCACCACCACCCCCCGGAACAGCAACCCCGAGAGCATCAGCCAGACGATGGCAGTCAGCTACGTTCACGTCCACGGTCCACGGTCCACGGTCCATGGGCCATCCGCTATCCCTCTAGCCCTAAACCCAGCAGCAGCTGACGTTGGTTTTGTAATTTGTATCGATCGATTTGATGCTTTGTAACTGGCGGCCGATGAGAGCCCATCATGACACACACACACACACGCACACGAACACACAATGTATCTTTTAATCGTACGTGGGATACACAATGAGAAGCGAAAAAAGCAGGGAAAATAATTAGAGATTTGTCGCAGAATACTTAGGGAGATCTTGGTTACATTTTATGGGAGCTGGAAAGGGCTTCTTTCTGGTACAGCAGATTGTAATTTATTTTTGCAGCTAAAACATGCAGAAAGAATAGATAGAATAACACAAGTAAAATTAAAATAAAGAAGATCAGAAATATTAAAAAATTTTTACTTGTTGGAAGATTTAAGTTACTGTAAATTTTATATGAAATAATAATAAAAAAAAAATTGCATAACTGGAATAGTTAGACCAACAGAATGGTTAGGTAAATAAATAAATAGAAATATAAATATTCTATGGGAATATGCTCTATAAATCGATAGAGGCAGTAGAACTAAAATTGGATGCTTTTTTTCTCAATTAAGGCCACACAAATGTATAATTATTATTATAAATATAAAAATAATAATAATAATAATATAAAAAATAATAATAATAATAATATAATAATAATAATAATAATAATATAAAAATAATAATTATAATATAAAATAATAATAATAATAATATAAAAAAAAAAAATAATAATAATAATAAAAAATAATAATAATAATAATATAAAAAACTCATTCAAAGCGTTTAACTTCTTGGCTATATTTATCATCATTTTATAAATCAAGCAAATCAAACAATGTCTCAACTTTATTGTTATCAGCTCGAACGAGTCCTCTAAGCATTCGCCGCACTCTTTTCTTTCTATTCATTTCATTTCCGCTTTCCGTATCACATTCTTCAGTTGGCTAATTTGGGGGGCAGACTTTTGTGCACAATCGTACATCGAGTACGAGTATTATTCACAGTTGAGTTGCTCAATTGATTGAACTAATCAAAGTTTCTGCCTGAGTGAAAGTTTCGCTCAGTGTAGTCAACAGATAGGAAATGGTAACTTTGCCAACAATTATGGTCTGTAAGCCCCACAGCCCGCCCACCCATATGAGAATGCCACCCCACGCACGACCATGCGGCAGGGCAGATCGAACTCCGCTTACCGCTTTGGGGCAGTGCAAAACCCCAACTTGAGGGGTGGCTTGGGTTCGGTTCGGTTCGGTTGGGACACTGAGCGGCTTGTGGGCAACGAATCTTTGAGTGTGTGTGTGTGTGTGTGTGTGTGTGTGGTTTAGTTGAGACTTTGATTATGTTGTTGCCTCAGAGTGGTGCGTGGCATTATGGGAGGAGGCGGCTTCTCTTGGTTCTCGGTGCTCGGTGCTCGGTTTGTGTTTGCATTTTCAACTAGTTAGCAGGTCTCGATGAGAGTCAGGCGGCAGCCAAATTGCGGTTTACTATTTCAATGCGCCACACACACACAACACACACACGTCTGTCGATTGCTGTGTGCGTTGCCCTGGTCAAAATAATTGTTATTGTTGCCTCAGAGGGGGGAGAGAGACTCAGTCGATGGGCAGTGGGTGGCCGTCCCTGCGTTATAGCGTTTTGCGGTAATGTGATTAACATTTCGGTCAAAGCTCCCTAATGACCAAGTTGTCGACTTAGCCATGGTTAACGTGCAGCAGCAGCAGCAGCAACAGCAGCAAGGGCAGCCGAAGCAGCACTAGAATTATTAAACTTCTCCATATGCGCATGCAACCCGTAACCCGTATACCGTATCCCGTTTCCGTCCTGGATCCATGCCGTGGAGTCGTACAGCATTGATTGGCGCATTGTGGTTCTGTGGGCGTGTGGGCGGTGGGCGTTGGACTGGGGGTATTGTTTGTCCAACGCCTCGTATACGTAATGTGTGGGTTTGCATTTTTCAATAAAAATTCATTTCACAATCGCTTCACTCGAGTGTGTCCATACAATGCGTCGAGTAATTGCAAATTAAAAATTGCTTATTAAGGCAGAAAATGTGCCACGCCCACACACGCACACCCACCACTTGCCAGACGCCAAAGAGACAGACAGGCAGACGGGGCAGACGAAGGGAGTGGGTTGGACCTACTCTGCATTGCATAGCAATTTACTTCCACTGTAATGGCCATTAATTTAAGTTGTAACAATGATATTTTTCATCGAGCAACGAACACCCCGCAGCAACAGCAGCAACAGCAGCAGCAGCAACAGCAGCGCCCTGCCCCTGCATTTAATGCATTTAGGTATTGAATTTCTTACTCAATTTAATCGCATCAATTAGGCATCGGTATCTGATTTTGTCAACCCAATATGTACATACCTGCAATGAAAGACAACAACAGAAGGGCATTTGATTAGATATATGTGTGTCTGACTGCCTGTGTATTTATTCTACATAGATTGAGTGGCACCTCTTGGGCTAATTGCTTGGAAGACACTGATACACACGCATTGATTGGATTATAATTATAGACTTTCGAGCATAAAGTGCAAGATTTATAGCAGCAGCAACAACAGACAATGGAAATAGCAACACAGATTAGACGCATAAATTTGCCTAATTTACATATGCACTCAGAGAAAAATGGCAGCGTAATAATAATAATAATTGTACTTTACGTATTTATATTATTTTAATTTCTTGCTATTTAAATATTTATAAATAAAAACATGGAGAGAAATTAAATAGCATTATATTCGATTTAAACATAAATGTATTAAAAAGTATTTTCCATATGGCCCATATTTAATCTAAATATAAAACAGTTCAAAAATAAATATATAAAATATAAATATATATATTTAAATTAATAATATATAATATATACATATGTATCAATAAATAAATATGCCATATATTAAATTTCTTAGAAATATATTTAAAGTAAATACGAAAATAAATATGCAGATTTATTTTTTTATTTATTTTAAATAAGAAATATATTTAAATCAATTATTTTACTATTATTATTAAATTTCCGTTTGGTATCTATTTTAAATTCAAAGTGTAAGTATGTATTAAAATATTAGCGCTTTTTCCTGTATGTAGAAATTGCCAGCTTCTAAATTGAAGATATTTTCATTCATATACTTCCCAGATATTTCCTCTCAAATTCAACAACAATAAGGAAGCGTAAACATGGCGGCACGGCTTCAATGCAATCATCAAAAACTATAACGAAGAGCACTATATACGACTCGTGGCAGATGCACATCGCATCGCGTAGCCCCTTTGCAGCTGCAACTTTTCCAACTCTGTTCATCTCAGTCATCAGTGGGAGTGCTCTCCACGAGTGCTCGCTCGCTCTTTCTCTTTTTCTCTGTATATAACAAATAGAAATACTCTTCAGCCAAGAGGCAGCGCAAGAAGAGCTCAGCTTCAGCATCGAATCAACGTGGTGCCGAGCGCCCGCCGCAAAGTATGCAATTTACAAAAATAACGTGAAATATTTTCGCAACGCATCGCTGCCACAAAACCTCCCCAACTCCCCCCGCACACACTGCTCTGCAACCCAACTTTAGCTTCGACACGAACTGATTTATAAAGTTTACAAATGCGTGGCAAAAACCTCGTGACTTGACTCAAGCTCGAACTCCATCCATCCGCATCGCATCGCATCGCTCCACTCTGCGTCTCCATCGCTGACGCTGACTGACGGACTTGGCCTCGGCCTCGGCTTTAGCTTTGGGCTTCAGTTAGCTATGGCTTCAGTTTTTGGGGATTCTGGGCTGAAAAACGTTTGCCACTTAACACGTACGCCGCATATTTTGCCACGACCTCCCACCCCCCTTTAGAGCGCCAGGGTGGAGAATGCTGGCTGCTGGCTGGCTGCTGCTGCTGCCTGCTGTCTGGTTGGTGCTGGCGAAATGTGTTTTTACACTAGAAAATTTTTGCTGATTTTGCGTGTTTCGTTTGCCGTTTTCTCTGTTTTTTTTTTTTTTTTTTTATCAGGACCAAAATTTATACGCCGCAGAGAGTGAAGAAATTGCGTTGCTGCTGCCATGTGCTTTGTTTGTGGCGCTGATCCTTGAATAATCAGCAAAGCAAAAACAGCTACCAGGACGAACGGGGGAGCCAAACAGATAAACAGAGCCAAAATCGAGTCGGAATCGGATGGACTTGGACTTGGACTGAGACTGGGACTGGATTGTGGTCTTGCAGTTGGTTTTGGGGTGGAGCGCGTACGTTGCTCAAATATTAATGTTGACCCTGGACATAGAGCAGACAGACAGACAGCGAGACTTCTCGTTAGCTGGCAGCAGCAGCAGCAGCTGGGGCATCATTCCAAATCAGATGCGTGGCAGCAACAGCACAGCAGCCACCAAAGAAAAAAACGCAGAAGAAAAAGCCGAACATTTGGTAGCATTAGCAGAGGGTCATTAGTGTCATCTTTTTTGGAATTCGCAGTACCTTTTCGGCTAAGGGTCTTACACAAGATCTTTCTCAGCTTATGCGGGGGGAAAGAAACAACATGATTACAAGCTCTTTTTGGGGGGGCGGGGAGCAGCTCAGCAATGCAGATTTATCCTGGAGGCGGCATCAGCTGTGAGCTGTGGCACCCCTTGAAAATCCCCTGTAAGAATAGCTTCTCGTGTGCTAAACCTTTATTGAAATTAGTTGCAATCGCTGATCTAACGTGTAATCTCTGCCAGAGCTTCATTTGCCATATATTCCGTTTACTAGTAGCTGGGGGGTATCAATATTATGCTTTTTCCTGCCATTTGCGCCATTCGTTCTGCATCTTTGACTATTCTCTTAGTTATTTATATGCACATGAATCGTAGCTTGGGTTTATTTATTTCTTTCTTATTGTTTCTGTATGCCATTCAGGCAGCTGGCAATGCGTTGCGATGGTTTTTTCCTATATGCGGAATGTTTTTCTGGCCATTAGAACTCCTCTGGCAGAGCTTCGCTTTAGTTGTTTGATTTTAGCCTGCCTTTTTTTTTAGTTGTGTTTTTTTGTCTACTGATTTGCTATGCTTTATGGCAGGGTGCAGGATAGATAGGATGCACCAGCAGACAGCAGACAGTATATACATATGTATGTATGTATATTTTGTATATATTTTCCAACTTATTGTGCTACTGTTTACACGAGACTCTGATGCTGCCGCTGCGACTGGTACTGGGGAATGGCTCTTTTTCCTATTGGTATTCCGCTTAGTCTCAGTGCTCGTTTAATATGTATTTCATGTTTTAATATTTGACACGATTGCACAGCAGTTGCCTCCAGAATTCTTCTCTTTTGGTTCGCTGCTTTGTTTTTGTCTTCTGTCCATCGAATGGTTGGCATTTCCAGCAGATTCAGACCCAGCCCCAGCTCCAGCCAGCGCAAAGTTTTTCCTATTGCCTTTTTTGCTTCGGTGCCGACTGTTTATCCGACTTCCTCTGGAAAATTCTTCGTGTTCTCTTAGTTTTTTTTGTGTGTCTGCTTTTCAAACATTTGCGATTGAATAAGTTGGCTCCGATACTTGCCAAGATTTGGCAGCGCAACGCAACGCAAAAGAATAAAAAAGGAATGCTGCAGGAAAGTTTATGACACTTATTGCTGGCAGAGAAGTTCGTTTCGCAGACGATTGAGATGTCCAAGAATCGGCTTGGAGTTGCAGCTAAATTGAGGCAAGGCTTATTAGAACGAAGGAGAGGCGGCAGAGGGGGCAGAGCCACGTTTCCTGCTGGCAACAATTTTATTGAAATTTCATTGCCAGCATTTGTGGATATATTTCTGAATATTTTCCATAGATCTGCATGTAAAAAGTTACAGGCTTAGTGACTTCAATTACACAGATGAGGTTCCAATTTATTTGCCTCAAAAGATAATATTTGAAAGAGTTAAAAAATGTATTTTTTTACTAAAAAAAAAGGTGCATTAGCTAAGGATAGAATAGAAGCAAATAATGTATGATTTGTTCACGCTATTCCACAGCATCCACTGTTTCCTTTTACACATTCTTGGCACGCTGTGAATGACTTTGAAAGGCTGTACAAATTTCCAGAATAATGTGCCCTGTTTTATTATAAATTCCATAATTTCGTATAGTTTGCATATTAATTAGTTTTGTTCATTTTTGCCATGTTTGTTCTCCTGTCGTCAACAATCTAAGAATCTTCCATTGACATGCTGCCATCATAAAAATGTTCAAGTATTTTCAAATATTTTCCTTCGATTAACCGAACACTATCCAGCACAAGAAGTTGACAGTTTTTCTTGTTGAGTTGAACATTTTTATTTGGTCTGCTCATTTGCTTGACACCAAGCCAACCAACCAACGGCTGGGCCAGGCCACACCCCAACCAACGACAGCTGTTGACTTCGACTTAGGAGGAGACTCGCTCTGGATTTAAGTGTTATTGTGGGCAATTTGATACTTTCGATTGAGCAACAACATTTGCTTGTGCGTTCCACTGAAGCGTGCAATCCAGACGGGACAGCAGCACCACACCCACACCCCCAGCATAGTCCACGCAGCGCACACACCACCCACCACATAATGCTGTAAAAACACGCAAAAATGGCTGCCAGTCGCACAGACAGACAGACACACACACACACACATACATTGAGAGTCTCTCGTTTTCTCCATGCTTCTCGCTCGACGCTTTGAAAACAAGTTGAATATAAATGATGTTGTGTGAAGCAGCAGCAGCAGCAGTAGCAGCAGCAGCCAGAAAGGATAAGGAAGAAGGACTCAAGCACTAAGAGAGATGTCTTGTCTGGCTCTGCGGGTTGGTTGGTTGGTTATTTATTTGTATGCTAAGCTAAGACATTCAAAATATCCAATATAAATCGTTAGCCAACTTTAACCAATAAAATATAATGCCGCACAGACATCTGCAACAACTGCTGGTGGGACCAGAGAACTTTACAGAAGTAGTTGCCCCAATGGGGAAAATGGCAAGCAACTTGAAACTTTCCATTCTATAATCCCATATTAAAATTTAAACCAATTTAGTTTGCAGATAGAGGCAAAATCCTTATATCATTTAATAACAAAATTTTAGTGGGGGGAAACAAAACAAAACAAACAACAAAACAACAAAACACACAAAATATAATTATCTCCTAATGCCATTTCTCCATTATAATTATGGTAAATTCTATTATGGGGAATAATCGTATGTACAGGCCTGAGAGTTGATATGCAGAATCCTTCCTTTATGTTCGCATCATTTCATCAGAATTAATCGGTTTTTGTTGCCCAACAGATTCTCACCAACAAATGGCCTTCAGGCCTCAATTACACGAATAGAGAACTTAATTAGCTTTGGCTGCACAGGTAACTTTAATAGTTTTAAATGTTTTTAACCCACTTTGCAGCTGCACAGTGCCAGTGTCGAGTGATCCGAGGCATTGCAACGCAACGCCAAATGCAATTTTTTTGATTTTATTTTATTTTTTGTTTGGGGAAAATTTGCAAAAGTTGATTAGCCAACACGATGGGACACACTCCACGCTCGCCAGCATGCCTCTCCTGTATTTCATTTCAACTTTTCCCGTGTGCCGCACAAATTTGCACAACTGCAAAAAAGTTTCGGGCAAATTTGGTAGAGCAGAGTGGAAGCCCAACCCAACACAGTCACCAGGCGCTATCAGTGGCAAATTAATCCGACTCCGCACTTGGACTGGAGCTCCAATCTGATGGCCGGGTTGCACGGCCCCAGAGTCACCGAGAGTCAGAGTTGGAGTCAGAGTTAGAGTTCGAGAGTTGATGCTGCAGTGGCCCAGGTGGCCAGGACTCGCATTCATCACCACGGGAGTGCTGCACCAGAGAAGCCGTAGCGTAGGAGCTCTCGTAGATTGCTGTCTGTGCCTCGTTCCAGCGAGCAGCGAGCAGGGCGCAGAGTCCCCGTTCACTTATCCATTTTGCTGCAGTCCGAATAATTTGTTGCACCTTCCGCTTCCCTTTTCGCAGCAGCTGCAGCAGCAGCACTAGCAATCCCATTCGAACAGCAAATGGAACAGCACAAGGATAAGCAACTAGGAACGAATACAGTGAGAAAAGCCACAGCCCAGAGATGGCAGCGTGATGCGAATTGAAGGTAAAAGACACTTGGCTGTCGTATGTCTGGGAAATCTTAAAAAATCTGCAAAAATAACTGACAATCGAGCATGCGGCACATTTATGCAGCAAACAAAAATATCCCAAGACACAAAAAAAAAACCCACATGCATGTCGTGTGCATGACTGTGCACCAAAGCCTGGCCAAACCAATGCTATTCATTTCTGCTTCATTTCTGGCCTTACACAGATCCTTTTTCCTTTGAAACTGCCCGTTCGTATATGCCATTTGTCGAAGCAGCAGAAGGATTGCGTGGGGGCGCGATAGCGTGATTGAATGGTTCGCTGGACATGCTGGACCGACCCTCGGGGGGCCCACATAATTAGAGTTATGGCTAATGCATTCAGGGGTTGCCGGTTGGGCCGCACAACTTGATGGATGTGGCGGGGCACAACCCTCCACTAGATTTAGCATTTCTCCGCACTCGCTCTGTGAGTCGACTGCCAAAATGAAACATAAAACTTTCGTTCGAGTTTGCAGGTGCAGGTGCAGGTTTTCTCTATTGAGATTTGCATAGTTGAATGTCTGAATGTCTGGCTATGGCTCTGACTATGGTTCTGACTATGGCTGGCTCTGCCTCTGCCTCTGGATGTGCTCTTCTGCACACTTTGTGTCCTTGGCTTGAACTGGCCACCCCCCCCAGGCGCAAGGTGAAAGTCAGCCATCCCCCTTCGATAGCTGTACAAAGTAAACGGAAATCCCTTTCGGTTTTTTCTCTCCACATTTTTAATTTATTTAATGGTTTTGCCCAAGCAGAACAAAGGGTGCAGGCCGTAAATTGTAAAACTAAAGGATTGCCAGAGTTTAAAGGGATTAAATATTTCGACAGGGAAATCAATTCGGGAATCAGACACAAGACAAATGAATGGGCTCTCGGGGAGAGAGATTAAGGGCGATTGCAAGGGATACTTAACAAAGATGATCGCTTGTATTATGACTGCTGAGCCATTTATTACTTGTTGAGGTCTGTGTGAGCCTGCTGGACACACCCTTTTGGCATCTGACATGCCCCCGCTCTTGACCAAAACCCACAATAAGACAATTTCCGGTTGCCTGTTGTCTGGTTCCTGGGATATATTCGCTGTTCAATCAAACAGAGTGAACGGGGGGCGGCACAAGGCGCTGTAAGTACCGCAAAACTGAATGCCAAAAGGATGTCCCAGGACCAGCAGCAGCAGCAGCAGCAGCAGCACGAGGATAAAACGAGCAAAGAGCCAGTGTTGAGTAAGCAAAAGAAGAATGCTGCTGAGCAAGCAAAAATTTTATGACATTGCGAACAAGCAAAAGATGTACAGGAGACGCCTTGCAAAAGGGGGGAAAATGGTGCAAAAAAATGGAGGAATGGGGGAATAGGGAAAGAAAAGAAAAGATTGAAAAACGCAAACACAATTATAACAAGTGGCAGAGACGGGGCCCGACGAATGTGTTGACCAACAATGTTGGTCACAACATGTACACAGGGCTGCGCTGCTCTGCGCTGCCCTGCCCTGCCCTGCCCTGCCCTGCCCCACCGTGCACCAACCCATAACTGGTCGTCGTGCGTCCTGTCTTCCACTAACAAGAACTAATATTTGACAGCTGCCTCTGCCTCTTTGGGTATGGGGCTCCCCCTTCTCCCCTGGTTGCTCGACCCAAGTAACGTTCAACGACTTTTGGCTGATTTCATAAAAGGTCAACAGAGCGCCAAACAGGGTGGCAGCAACAACAACAACAACAAAAATACCCGCTACACGAAGTAAAAATGAAAAAAGAAACTCAAACAAGCAGCCAAGTAGCCGGTTGAGCCCTGAGCAGAGGGGCCATGAAAAAATTCCTAAAAAATTGAGGGGCAGCAAAAAAAGAAAAAAGAAAAACAATTTAGCATGCACAACACATGCCGCCTCAGCCACAGCCACAGCCGCTGCTCATTTCGATGGCAACAAAGCGCACTGCAGGCTCCAAGGGCCACGACCAGGACCAGGACATTGATGCAGGAAAAAACAAGACTTAAACTAAAGACCCGCAAAAGCAATATGCCAGTCTCTTCAGGAGTGTTCTCGTATGTACATAGCTGACCCCGGGGGCATGTTCAGGTGAGCGAGAGTTCTCTGTGCGCCGCAAAAATGTTGCAGCATTTGGCAGACTGATGGCAGCAATAATATCGAAAAGGTTTCTGCTCAAACGGAAAGCAGTTACATATGGCAAAAAAATTGTAGAAGGTATTCTTTTTTAATTATTATTATTTGTTAGCTAATTATTCTTTTGGTTTTATTTATTATTATATTATATTATAATTATTTTTTTATTTATAACTTTTTTCTAATTTTCTTTGTTATTTTTCCATCAATTAGAATAAAATGCCATTAAATTTTGAAAATACATATGAACTAGATTAATTTTTCAATCTCCTAAATCTAAATTCTCGTTAATTTTTCCATTAAAAGTTTCCCCATAAAACAATGGACTCTCTCTGCAATTTCGACATTCAAAACCCCTCGGGCAGATTCAAACATATCCGTAAAATAGCTATATTTACACTCACACTTAAACAATTGCAGGCCCAACCAAAAGTTGACCAGTTGTCAGCCCAACAAAGGCCTGTGAATTATTTACTTATTTTCCAAGCTAATCCCTTGAGCCAAATTAAGTGCCAGAGCCCACTCGAATGCATACACAGAACTAACTTAATGAACCATTCAAACACACACCCAAACAAAACTGCTCAACGAAAATGAAAAGTGGAAAAATGAATAAGAGAAAACCCAAAGGCACATCAAACAATTTCCAAAAATTTAAGCGCACTTTCGGTTATTGTAATTTTAACCCTTTTTTTCGGGGCCACACAAACAAGCACGCACACACACACACATACAGGACACACACACCCTTGTCATGGCCATTTTAATCAGCAAATGGAGAAGGCTGTATGTATCCTACATACGAATATATATATACTCGTATTCGTGCTGTGTAATAGGATTCTTAGGAAACGAGCAAATGTGGGAAAATAAATGCTGAATAATAATTTGGAAATGTATGCAAAGTCCCCCAAAATGAGCAGCCATCAGTGTGGCAGCATCAGTGTGGCAGGGCAGCAGAAGCAGCAGCAGCAGCACCAGCCAGACAGACAGACAGTTGTCCTTCTTATCAATGCTGACACTCGTCCTTGCAGAGAGCGGCGGTCGGCTCTTCTCCCTGCTCACATCCCTTGGCCAGCCCTTGTGGCATTCCCTTTGTTGTCGCTCAGAAAAAAGAATCTAATTTGAAATAAATGAACTAAATATGCTTAACACGCGCGCTCACATCAACGCCGCCGCCGCCGCCCCACCACCCCCTACCGCATCCCTTGTGGTGCTTGTGGAGGAAAAGTCCTTGGCTCGTCTCGAATACTCGTTCCCGTTTTTTATATTTTTGCTTGTGGATGCGAGGGTTGTTGCTCCACTGTTTTGTCTGGCGCGCATATGAAATAACTTTTCGTTAGGTTTTCACTTATTTTCCTTCGTCTCGTTGCCGTTCTGCAGCCGAAACAATTGTTGCCACACACACACACATAGCACATGATGTTGCATGGCAGCAATGGAGGATTACGCCCACTGTAGTCGCCATAAGCGAATTTGCATGGAATTTTAATAAGGCAAACAAATATTTTTTGTTCGCCCTTTTTTTTATGTGATATTTTTTGTCGCCATTTTTTTTGGGGTTTGTTTTTCATCCTGAAACCATTCGGAGAGCTCTTTATATGATGTGTGCCATCGTATTTATATGAACATAAAAATGGAATATGTACTGATGGTACTCTCCCTGTGTGTCCCTCTGCCTCGCTCAGTGTGGCTTAGCTGAAGAGGATGAAGCGCAATCAGCGCCAGAGTGGCAATCAAAGAATTTGCAAATGTTGCAACAGAAATGGTTTGGAGTTGAACCATTTGAATGGAGTACGATTTGTGCGGGACAGAGAGACTTAAATAATATATATAAATATTCAGAAAATATTTATAATTTTAAGGGGATCCTATGAAAAGGATTTTGAAATTTAATCAATCAGAAATCAGTTTAGGGAATGCACTTAACACTTTCTAAAGGCAAAAGTTTAGGTATATCTTTTGTATAAACTACTTAATAACTTGTTAAATCTTAAATATAATTTTATTCTTTATTTTGAGGACACTCCCAAAATCAATTTTGGCTTTAAAGACAGAATTAAAAAAAACCCCCACTGAAAATCCTTAGCTGCGATTGCATTAGGACCAAGACCATATCCCAACGATGACAGAAAATATTTCTTATGTCCACAAACTGGCTGCTGCTGCTGTTGCTGCTGCTGCTGCTGCTGCTGTTGCTGCTGCTGTTGTTGTTACATAGGCAGCGCGACATTAGCGACACGACATACATGGCCAACAGACACCGGATGATGCATCCATCCACGCACTCCCACCACCAGCACATAATGGGGATTGGGTGTGCCGCTTTTTTTTTTTTGTTTTCTTGTTCGGGAGCACTTGTTCGCATTTGCTGCCTTGGTGCATGGCTTTTGTATCATTTCCTGACCCCCTGGCTTCGGCTTTGGCTTTGGCTTTTGGGGCGGCGGGGCTTCATTCGGGTGTAAAAACCAAAAAACTTGTTCTCCGTCTGGCAGTGGACATATGCAGTTGCTGGGTCCTGTGTAGGTCCATCTCTGGCTCGTCTGTCTGTACGGGGGGGAGTCACCTAACAACTGCACAATGATGTTCTTTTTCTACACCGAAAATCGCCCGCTCTCCCCCCAGCCAACGTTGGCAGTCAACATGTCCGGCTAATAGTTTTCATTCATGCCCATGCACTGGCACAATGACCGACCACAAGAGCAGGGCCAGACGACTGGATTCCATTCCCCCAGCCACCAGCCAGCAGCCAGCAGCCCCCAGCCACCAGCTCCCACCCACTTCACAGTGCACTCATTTGTCATTTGGTTTTTGGCTTCGGACTTTGGACTCACTCTTGCCATATTTCATAAATAAAATTCATCTCTAGAGCGGGCAGCGTATGGCATGGAATGGGAGGCATAATAACCCATATAAGTCAAGGGTTTCCTCCACTCATAAGTTCATCTTTATTGACGACAAGCTTCATGGATGGAGTGCCCGCCCGTTGTCCAGCTCCATGTCCATCTGCCACTTGTTTCGAGTGTGTTTACGATAGTTGGTTCTCCACTCTCCACTCTCCATTCTCTATCTCTATCTCTGGGATTTGGGCTGCCATACACTTTTAAGGGGCAGTGTTGGCTCTAATGACTTAATCCGCATGTAAAACATTTCGTAATTTTACACTCCAGTGAAGCATTTCTCGCCTCATAGCTGCCTTTAGTTGGGGTTAACATGTGAGATAAATAATTAACTAACTGAACTTATAATTAATTTAATAATTCAAATTTGTTGAATATTTATTTTCAGTATTTAAATCAACAAAACTTTAGCCAAAAAATGTATCTTTAAGAGAATTCTCCTTTTTAAAAAAATTACCCACAAATATTAAATTAAATCACACATCATCACGAGCAATAAATAAAATATCAAAAATATATATCCAAATGAATTTAGCATAAATTTTGCAGCTTAGAATCGTAAAATCAGAGTAAAAGTGTTAAGGCATGTTAATGGCTTTTAATGGCATCAAAGAGCCGCCGCCCGACACGCCTCTCAAAAATATATAAATATTTCTATGCATTAAACATACATACATACATACATATACATATGTACATGTGTGAAATGTTTTACAATTTGGGAAAAATGTTTGCGTTATCTCTATTAAAAATTGGTCAAAACAAAAACAAAACCAAACGAAAATTCAATGGAAATCATTTTGGTCATCAATCATTCCGTAGAAGAGGCAGCAAAAATTCAAGGAAAATGCACAGGCATCCTCAGCCCAAACAAAATCCAGCGTTCGCTCATCAATTACACATTCGAGTAGATATATACATATATATAATTTATTTATATGTACAATATATCTAACTGCGATTGGTTTACATGAGAAATGTGTTCTAGAGATATTTGTCGGTACGTAGCAGCAGCTGGACAAACACGATAAGGATGCCGATGCCGATGAACGTGCACCAAAAAATACTATGCAGAAAGAAGTACACACACACACATACCGACATACCGACATACATACAAACATACATTGATTCAATTGTGCAATTTGCATTTCGGATGCAATGCCTAGGACGGCAGGATGAAAATTGATTTTTATCTGTTTGTCAAATGGGTAACAAGAAATAATTGCTTCGATTTGCATTCTGTAAATGAACTTTGAACTATCATTGGAACTTCCAATTGCTTTTAGTAATATTTCTTTTTTCGTGTAAGGCAAAGGTATCTTTGGGGGGGGGTATGGAATTACGGTAACCATTTCTATGCTCAAAAATCGAATTAAATAAAGTGTTAGACATTTATGCACAAGCCATTATCACACCGCAAACGAGTTGAAATTTAAGAATTCACATTCTGTGTGCCCAAAATTATAAGTAGCACACAGCAAAGGGGATGAGATGTAGCGGATATGGATATGCATACGAATATATGGATATATGGCGGAGATAAAATGGCAGCGACAGCCAAAAACGAACAGGACAGGGACACCCAAAAAAAAAAAAAAAAAAATAGAACAGGATAGGATAGGATAGGAGGACGCTGCCATCTCTGCCATCATTCTTATTATGTGGGGTTTCTGTGTTCGTGCTGCAGCTGCTGTCGCCGTCGCCGTCGCTGTCGCTCCTGGTAATGTCATGCAAAAACTCAATAAATTTTGCGCAAACGATTTATCATGAGCTTGATTACAAAAATGCAGACACAATCACAAAATATCTGTGTTCGTGGCTGTGTGTGTGTGCGCCACACACTTAGCATAGACACACACAGATCCACACACAGAGACACACAGTTGCATGCATAAAATAATATGGCAATATTATAATAGACATTCAACAAAAGCAGCAGCCAGCAGCAACAACATAGGGACAGGTTAACCCTGTGCGTGCCGAAGTTTTAGATACCCTTAAAAATGCATAGACAGATATAAGTAATTAAAGTGGTTTGAATTTTCCCGAATGACAAAAAAGCTTTTCTCACTCCCCATCGTTATAACTGTCCCAGTGTGGCTTAGCAGTGGAAGGCGAGGCTGTTGATTTAAATCTAATCCGCTGAGAAATGTTCTTTATTTTCTAAACTTTACAAAAGTTTCCCCTAAATCATAATACCCTCACTTTGTCCCTGGTAGAGCGCATGTTATGGCCCTGACTTGCCATTTTTCACATGTCAGAGCATTGATTTGCAGTTGTTGCCACAAAATGGCGGCCAGGGGGCTGGGCTGTGTGCCGTTAGTAACCCACTAATGGATTGTTGCCCCATCATCCCAATCCATTCATGTATTGTACCAGTGTGCGAGTGTGTGTGTGCGTGTAATGGCTGGGCTCTTTTTGGGTGCTCTGGGTCCATTTTCTGGGTTCAAGAAAGGTTCAACAACTAAATTAACATAAATTGTGGCATGAAAAGCGACAACGGCGCATTCGATTATACACATAGATGAGGCCATGAAGTGCCATGTAAATGTATATGGGAGGTCCTTTAAATATAAAGGCCATTAACAGGTCTCGCTTTGATTTATGAATGGATTAGAACGAGGGAGAGGGAGAACAGTGGGGGGCAGTGGGCAGGCCCGAATGGAATGCAAATTAATAAATTAATATTTTATAATCGAATTTTGTTCGTGATTTGCATATTTAGCCGGTGCCGCAAAAGGACGCCAAGGCATTTAAACAATCGCTCCGAGTGCCGGCGTCCTGTGGCCAGGCGGGAGAGTACTCACTCGTATTAACTGCAGATTGTCAGAGCTGCCAAAGAGTCTGTCCAATGAAATTTAATTTACTGCACATGCACGCACGCCACACGACATCGATGCACTTTTGGCCAGAGCTTGACATTCCCCCAGCGCCTGTCACTTTGGCACCACACGAAAACCCCCAACCCAGCACCAGCACCAGCCCCAGCCCCACCCACAGCCAAAGGCAAACCACACCAAGTGGACCAGACCCCGAGTTCCAACCCAACACCCAAGTCGAGGAGGCCCAGTAAATTAATTAACTTTATTGTCTGAGCGAGAACTGCAAGGATGCCTTGCCTGGTGTGTCCTGTGTCGTAATTTGATTAAAGAGCTCTAACAGCAGTCTATATACAAATGCATATACACATACATATATATCTCTCCTCAATATACATATGTATATTTCATTATCAATTTGATGCGAACATTTATCATTTTTCGTACAGGTTTGAATTAAAATATGCCCAGGCTGTCATTCAAGATGAATCATTCGAATGCATAGATGGATTCTCCCCCATTCTAATTTAATAGACATAGACCTAGGCTAATGGACTTTACAGCGGAACTCAAAGTTGAGCAGAACATTGTCTTTGATAAATATTGACACAAATGAGGAATTAAATTAAATTGTCTCCAGGGCAGAGTTTGGGAGGATGAAAGAGGAGGTGAGTAGGACAGAGATGTTTCCTAACTAATTTGCAGTTGAGACTTAAGAATTATTTATGGAGAAACAAACTTCTGAAATGAATGACCCATTAAACATTCCCCAAGAGAGATTTAATCGTGCGCCCAAGAGTATGCTATAAAATTAAGTAAAATATATTTAAAATTATTCCATACAAAATACATAAAATAAGAGGGAGAAAAACATAAATTAAAAACTAATTATATTTTAAATAATAATAATAATCTTTGTTAATTTATTTATTGTATTTGTATGCCGTTGTTAATGAAGCAACTACTCGAAAATCAGATTACACCGCCCTCCGTGGCACTGTGGCACAAAAGCGCACTTTCGCACTTAAAAAGTTTTCTCCTCTTTTTTGTTGGACTCATTTTGTATGCACATAAATTGCAGAAAGAACTGACGGAGCGAAGGAGTTTCAGACAGCAACGAAGAGAAGACACGAAAATACAATGGAAAATAAAATAAATTAAGCCCCTACTCCAACTGAAAAGGTGAAGTCGATGAAAGTGCATTGCAATTTTTCGCTGAGCTTTTCATGTCTCTCCCCTGTCGCCTGTCGCAACCAAAATAAAAAAAAAAATAAAATTTCAGCAAATAAAAATAAATTTAAATATATAAAAATAGTAGCACAGCGAACCCCAATTTTTAGTTGATTTCCAGCACAATTTTAAGTTGTTCCCCCGCTCGCCTTTCATCCGCCATTCGTCATTCTCCCCCACCTGCAGCATTCTCCTCAATTTCCACTCCTTTTCCACTCACTGAGACTCTCCCTCATTTAATTTGCTTCGTGGATTTTTTTCCCTTGCTTGATTTTAACGAATTACGTTTATACCTGCATATAGCAAAAAAGGTAAAAGTAACGAAAAACCATCGCAGATAGTGCAAAAAGGTGCGGAGAAAATTGCAAAAATTTCTGCTCGTAGTTCACTTGGTATTCGATTTGCAAACAACAAGTAAAATTGTCGATACGATATGCAAAAATGGAACAGGAACTAGTGGCGGGCGGGACGGGACTCGACTCTGATGATGAACTGATTTATGTTTGCTTACATTTCTTCTCACTTTTCTCCATTGCACATCCCCACATTTTATTTGCCCTCGTTCCGCAATTCCCTAAAATAAGCGAAATTCGTTTTCACTTTGGCCATTGCATTGCAATTTTCATTTAGATGGAAAACGTGAGTTAAAGCACTGATTATTGCCACGAGTAAGACCCGTAAAAATAGTTGAATAAATGCTTGAATGATTTTATTTTTTTTAGTTCTTGCAGAACGGAAAAACACAAAACTTAAACTGAGTAAAGATGCCCAAAAAAATTCATGGAATTAAGCTTGGAATTTCATGCCAGTCCGCCCTATGCGAAATAACTCAACTCTAGGGACGCAATATGAAGTACGTTTTCCCCTCTCATATTATTTCGCTCAATTTTCTGAATCATCGAGAGAAATATAAAACTAACGAACAATGAAACCATTGCTATGTATGTTTCCCTGAAATCTCGGATTTTTAATGGCAAGAGCTGTTTGCATGCAGAAAGAACAATTACCCTAGAGAATTTGCACTGCGATAAGGGCCCAACCATACATCAAATGTGATAAATACTCATATATAAGTTCCTTATGCAGCGGTCACTGAAATCAGTTCAACTTATGTTACAGTTCAGTGAACAATCCCATAAATAATATCGAAGAAATATTCAAAATGAAAATATTTGTGCAATTTGCAATGGTGCTTCTCATGGCGTTGTTTCTAGTCGGTGCGGCAGTGGCAGAAGAATGGTAAAAATAATCACTTGAAAAGGAATAACTGAAGAGCTAAAAAGTGTTTTGGTTAATCCACAGCCCTACACCCAGGCCAGATGCCAAAATCTGGAAGTGCGATATCACAAAATCACCAGAAACCGGAAATCAATGACCAGTGGAAAATGTTAAATACGTGCCAGCCACAAAATGTGACGTCTAATATTTATTTATTGCCAAAAAATAAAAAAGTGAAAATGTTTGTTTGATTTTAAAGCGAAGTAAAACCCTTTGAATAAATATTGATTAATCTAAAGCTTGGATCTCTGTGTTCTTTAGTTGCTTTATCCAAAAATGCAGAATGCAGTGGTGCTCATTGCACGTTCTATGCCAAGAGAGTTCCTAGAACACACGTGTAAGCCATAACAAATTAGCTGCACAAGCGCATTTCAGGTTGAAAGAACCTGTTTAAGCGCATTCAGCGCTGGGTGTTAGCTGAATGTATCAGATACTTTATGATTCCATGGAACGCATGTCAATCAAACGCGATTAGCAAACGGGTTTTACATTGACCCCCCACTGCACTGCTGCTAATTGAATCTGATACTTGAGAAAAAATCTCTGTCGCTCTGAGATTACACTTGTGTTGGGAATTTCACGGGCGGGCTAGGGCAAATCCACCCGTAGAAGCGATAATGCGGTTTTCCCTGATAACAAAACGATCGTGGCGAAGGCAGCCAGCGTATAAAAGCCAATGAATGCGACTGGTCTAGGCATCAGTTCAGTTCCAGCTTCTGTCGCAGTATCTTCCAAGATGAAATTCCTATCGCTTGCTTTTGTGCTCGGCCTCTTGGCTCTGGCTAATGGTAAATATAAATAAAAATTAAACTAGATTAAATTAAATTAAATTCTTTAAAATATTCTCAGCTACCCCTCTGAATCCGGGAAATGTCATCATCAATGGCGATTGCCGCGTTTGCAATGTGCGTGGCGGAAAATGAGCCTGGAATATAATCACACACACAACTTCTTATCGACTTTTTGCTCTGACGTTTACAAAATAAAATTCCCACACTAATCTCTATGGATAGTGAATGAAACATAATATATTTCTATTTAATCTCTGACCTGATTCCGCTATAACGACTGAACGAGCTGCCTGTGGCCATGTGGCATGTGGCATTAACAATTTCGCTTGCTCTTGTGGCAGTGTAGCCAGCCCGGATTGGGGTAGGCTTTCCTTTCATTGATTTGTTGTAAAATTGTTGCATAATTTCATTAATTTTGTGCTGCCGCACTGTTGGGTGCTTTATTGTCTGGATTAAGGAACATAATGTACACTTAATATGCACATAACTGTTATGTTAATGCCTCTGTCAGAGCCTCCCAAAGCCCCACACGCGCACACAGTCACACATAGTCCTGCTGCCCTCTCCACTCGCCCTGGCAGAGGTATGTCGGTAGGTGTTTGCTGTCATTGATTGCGATTTTCTTTTTGCCGCTTTTGGCATTTGCATTGCATTGATTTATTAGCATTTTCCCAGTCCAGCCGAACGCCCTGAACCCCCAAACTGAATGCTGAAAATGTGTCGCATATTTTTCAAGTGTTCCCCTCCCCGTTGCGCGCCTCTTTAAAAATGCATAATAATTAATGCGCTATTTTAATATGTATATATTGCTGGTCGGAAATTATAATTTCATCAGTTCATTCAGATAATTTGAGCAGCGAAATGAAGCTTATTTAAGTGCTCATAAATCCCAATTTGCTGTGCGGGGAATAATGAATCATGAAATCGATTGCCACTTCGTATATAAGGATATCCACATATATCCATATCCACATATCCACATCCACATATCCACATCCACATCCATAAAGGTGTGAGAGCTGTGTGTGTGGCTGGCTGCAACTCAATTTTGATTGGGTGATGATTTCTTTCATATGTAGATTGAATGAATAAAGCACTGAATAGGGAAAGTCTAGTTCAATCTTAGCTGTGTAATTTAATTCTTTGATATGTTTATTATTTATTTGTTTGCAGATCTTTTGGTTCGTTTCTTGGTTTGCCTTTTCTGAGAGCGAGGCCCAAGAGCCAGAGAGCGAGGCCCAAGATGGATAGAACGAGGCCCAAGAGCGAGAGAGCTCTGTGCTCGTTGCTATGTGGCTGATTTTGCTGAGGGAGCCATGCCATAAAGCAAATGAGAGAGCAATGAGATAAGCAGCGATGCTCGTGTATTGAAATTCCCGGTGCCAGTTGTCGACACGATCAATCGCGTTCGGGGGACAACAAAAAGAACAAAACAAAACAAATTCCTCTGCGTTAGAATTGTTGTTGTTGTTTTTTGACGCTAAGAGAGCAAGTGAAGAGCAGCGCAAAGCTCGTAGAAGATATAAAGATCAAGATATAAATATAAATAAATAAAATATAAATAAATAAAAATATAAATAATTAAAAATAAATAAAAAAATAATAAATAAATAAAAATATAAATAAATAAAAATATAAATAAATAAAAATATAAATAAATAAAAATATAAATAAATAAAAATATAAATAAATAAAAATATAAATAAATAAAAATATAAATAAATAAAAATATAAATAAATAAAAATATAAATATAAATAAAAAAAATATAAATAAATAAAAAAATACAAACAATTGCGGCTCAATGCATAAAACAATAGTCAAGTGGCTGATTAACACTCAGTAAATGTGTGCACATATTTACATGCATAAACAACCGCATTTAATTATTGCTTTCATCTCCTTAGACGTCTGTTCATCGAAGCTTACCTGCAAAGAAAGAGATAAAAGATGCACATTAAAACTCTGTTGATTTACACATTGATAAAGCCTTAAAATATAATATATTTAGGCGCATATAAAATCTCCTACAATCAAAAGCGTTTGGGCTGTGCTCTTTGGCACTTTTTCAAGCATTCATTGCAATCATCCCACTGCATTCGCTCTAAATTTCGGGATATTCTTGCAGAATTGCGAATGTAGATTTACGTCCCTGCAGCGCAAATCATCAAAATGCATTTTGTGGGTTTTCTTTTCTGCTTTTTTTTTTTTTGGTGCACACAAAAAATTCCCTTTCACTTTAGAACCACAAGCACACAAAAGGCAGGGGGTGCCCATCATCATCATCATCAGAGCAGCAGCAGCAGCAGCAGCAACCAAACGAGCGGCAGCAGCCAAAAAAAAAAAAAACCCCGAGTGTGGGTGTAGAAATACTCGTAATTTCAATACCAAAAGCAGCAGCCCAATGCGCATAATTTAGCTGTGAATGAGTGCAGGGGCAGGAGGAGAGTGAATGGCAAATCCAGGAGGCATTGACTGCATTTCAGAGTTTGGCAAAATGGCAGCAGCCGCAGCCTCACAGCAGGCCGACAGCCGCAGCCACAGCCACAGCAAGGAGTCGGAATCTTTGGCCATTTCGACGCCACTTCACGACGACCGATGCTTGGCATCATTTGTGGGTATTTTTTGCTGCTCCTTCTGACTTTATGACCCGATAATGACGTTAATGATGAGGTCGTCGATGTGTTGCATACTTTTTGGCAGCCCAAGAGATGCTGATGGAGAAGTCGGGCGCAGTGTTCAGCTCAAAGGACCAGAGGCAACCCCTTTCAAGTTTTTGGTTCCCTAACTCCGAACCTATTTCCCTTTTGAATTTTCTGTGCACTTCCGCTGCTGTCTGTCGTGCAGCAGAAAATAAAAACAAAACACAAAGTGCAATGAAAATACCAAACAAGTGAGCGCCATAAAGCATGCAATAAACATTTTATTGTAACAACTCGTTAAACGTAGAGGCAAAAGAGGAAAACAGTAGAAAACAGTAGAAGAGACACGGACAAACCAGCAAAGAAAAGGCCAACAAACTCCTTTGAGCGGACCAACAACATTCAACCATCTTTTTTTTCTGCTTTTGCTGTTTAGCATAAAATTTACTGCACCAAGAAACATTTGGCCTTAACGTAGGGTCCCAGTCCCGTCTTTTGGCCTGCCCGTAAATCCTACTAATCAAATTTATTACCCATACAACACACAAACCATACACATAGAGACACAGACACTGGCAGCCCAGCCGCAAGGGTGGTCTCTCCCTGCCTGCCTGCCTGCCGTCCTTTGCATCAACCCCCTTCGAACTGGTTGTGGTTCTTTGGGCGGGTTTCTCTGTGTCCTGGACACTGGCCACTGGCCACTTCAAATACCTTGGCAATATGCATATTAAATTTAATTAGAGCGACGGGTAAACATAAATTCAGCCACACGAAAAGGCCTCTCTCGGAGCTTCTTTTAAGCTATTTTTCAAAATAAATTAAAATACACAGATACACGTACGTGAAGAAATTGAATAAAATACGGTTTTGGACTTGTGAACTTAAAAGAAGAATTGTTTTTTTGTACCTATAAAATTGTGTTTATTATTATAAAAGAATAGTTAAATTAAATAAAATTTAATTCTAAAAATAGGAATGGGAAAACTTTTAGAAGTATTTTTCGCATTTTCGCACATTTTTTTGCGGCTAAAAATAATTCAGCAATTACGTAAAAATTACCAAAAAATCTATATATTTACCGTATATTTCCATTATCATGTATTAGCTGTGCGTTAGCCCCAATTCAAACGATAATGGCAGGCCCCTTTGTGGTGAATTTACCTCTAATTTTTGGTAGCCACCCTTCAAAGCTCATTCCAAACACACTTTTAAGGCAAATCCCTTTATAATTCACACGGCGCTACCAGCGGGACAGCCGCAGGTCCCTTCTAGTGCGAGCAAAAATAAACTGCTGGCCGTCCCAGAAATGAAAAACCCCAAAACGATGATGGCGTTTTCTAGCTAATTTTGATTATTTTACTGCCGGGGCTGTGTGGGTGGAGTGGGGTGTAGATTCCGGCCACGTTAATTACCTCACAGACGACACAGCTCGGCTCTGGCCCAGAGCGAGAGATGCACAGCACAGCACAGCACACGCCCATAAACAATTTGTTGTGTGTGCACTCAATTTAAATGGATACTGGGAGCAGCCTCCCAGGACTGGGACTGGGACTGATATCCTGATAGAGTTTTGGGCTCATTTTATGTTCCTGCCAAAGAGAGAATGCTCCAGCTCCAGCTCCAGCCACCATGAATGTGACATTAATGAGCTCTTAGCATATCCCAGAGGCTGAGGCTGCCTGCCTTGCTGCCTGCTGCCTGCTGCCGACGCGTCCCAAACTTTATGGCTATAATTTGTCCTTGAATTCGTATTGGGACATACACACCACAGAGAGAGGAGAAGATGCAAAAGCCAGAGTATGTTCATAATTAAATTGTTATTTGGATCCGCATACCCCCGCCCCCACCCACGACTGCTTGCTGCTCATTTGAAGGTTATAAAAGGTCGCCCCACCAGTGCCAGTGCCAGAGTAGATGTGGATTCGAGTGGTAACCCGAGCAGAGGATTAAAAAATTACTTTATCTGTTAAGGAAATTCCCCCGTTTTTTTTTTAGATGTGGTGTGGTATGTGTGGCCATGGCAACTCCTTTTGCCCTTCACTGGACAACAGAAGACCCCTAGCTCTCTCTCTCTCTCTCTCTCTCTCTCTCTCTCTCTCTGTCTCTGTCTCTCCCTCTCTCTGTGTGTGTGAAAGTTTTTGATTTTCCAACAAAAGTTAAGCATAATCCCGTAACAGGTAAGTCATCTGCTCAAAAGTTGGCCATAACTTGGCGTTAATTTCATTAACATCATTTGGCCAGAGAGACTGTTTTTATGGCCAGCAGGCAGGGCAAGGCGAGTGGGTGGGGGAGGGGGAAGTGGAAGTCTTTCATTATCCCACAATGAAGTGTGGATTTAATTTGATTGCCCATTGTTTGGTGGCACGGGGTGCCGGGGGGGTAGGGAAATCCCTGGCTCTCCAGGGCACTCGCGCAACACAAAGCGCAGAAAATGGTCAGTGCGCTGCTCTGTGGAGCTTATTGCCCCCAGAGACCAGAGACCAGACCCCTAATCAGATTAAGAACTTATTTCAAAATGCTTTAAGGCTAATGCAGATAATGATGCGGATAAAGGTCATTAGACACTCGGACATGGCTGCAGCACAAGAGAACTCGCGAGAGAGGCTAGAATTAATAGTGTTCGAGGGACAGGTGTTCAAACAGCCAAATGGAATGTGTCTGTGCAGTCAAATCTAAGCATAATCAGAACCAAATGGATACGGGCATCAATGCAATTCCTTAAATCAAATTAAAGTCTTTATCACACCTCACGCATGGGGCCACCCGCCCAGCCACCCGATTGCAGGGGCACTGCCAGATTGAGATTTATGCATCTGCCGTATGGAGTCGCATAAATCTCAGCAGACCCTGCCCCCAAAAACCCTGCTCCAGGCGCACTTACAAGCTCGTTTGACAGCGACACCGGGGACAGGGGGGCATGGGATGTGTGGCAGACACCTCAATCTATCCCCCATGATGACGCCGAGATGCACAATTTACATGCCACATTTCGGCTGGCATAATGAAGTTGCATGAATGCTGCCACTGCTGCTGCCACTGCTGCCGTTGCTGCCACTGCTGCTGCTGCTTGTGCGTGGCGTGTAATCAACAAAAACAGAAACACGGATGAATTTTATCTAAATCAATTCAATGAATGGCCCCCCACCCGACCGCAGTGGAGATGCAGGCAGACACAACAGAGGCGCAACGACAAAGGTTGCATGCGGGATGCATGTCGCATGCTGCAGCTAAAAATACAGAGAGAGAGAGAGCACAACACTCTCTCTCGCTGAGGAGGGGCAAAAGGCAACACACAATAGCCTCCAAGGGATGGCGAGGCGTGGCAGCTGTGGGCTGTGATGGCGATAAGAGAAACAGAAACTCAAATTAAATTAAAATCTTTCAGTTTCAATTACGAGTTTTTGTGTGCTGCCTCCCTGACTAGCTGACTGGCTGACTGGCAATGGCAATGGCAATGATGGTACTGGCGTGGCGCTGGCGCACTGTGGCGCACTCCAATTTCAAACATACAAACACACAAATTGCATTCAAAATGCATTAAAAGCAATTTGCACGATAAAATTTGCATAAAACTCCGTTTGCCAAAAGCCAAAAGGGAGAGCTGGGTGAGATGGTGAGATGGTGCGATGGCATCGGCAAAGAGTTTGTGGATTTTAAATTGTGGGAATTGCTGGCAAAGCAACGAAACAAAATTATATTCCCATCAATTATAATGGCAATGACAAAAACCAAATGCAACACAAGGTGAAGTTGCCGTTGCAGCTGCAGTTGAAGGAACTTTCGCACAAGGGGAATAAGGGATGGCTGGATTCGTGGGCTTCATGGGTGCTTGTGTTAGCGTTGCAGAACAAATTGCAGTGCACAAAGCAAAAAATAAACACCACAACGAGGCATGCAACATGCAACAAAGAGACAGATAGACAGAGAGAGGGAGAGAGAGCGCGTGTGGGTTCGCCGCCGTCCGTCTGGCGGCGGGTGTAGATCATCTGCTTACAAATATAGACACAATGTTGCATATGCATTTCGGGAGGGGAGCGCAGCCAGAGACCAGAGGACTGGATTCGGCATGCTTCGCTAGAGATGTGCTCGTGACTATCGCGACTATCGTGACTATCATTAATGAATGTAAATCGCTAATTTAAATTTTATCTTTTTAAATTTATATTTTTTTTAATTTTATATTTTTTTTAATTTTATTTTTTTTTAACAACTTATTTTTTTATAAATGTTTTTATGATACATGTTTTTTTTTAAATTCATTTTTTATATTTTCTTTTATGTTTATACATTTTTTTCTGTATTTCTGTGCATACACATTTTTTTATTTAATTATATGTTTTAATTTATTTTTTTTTATGTTTTAATTTATTTTTTTTATGTTTATATTTATTTTTATTATTTATTTTTTTTTTTTTTATTCCTAGAAAGCAAATTTCAAGTTTAAGCTTGTCTCAGGCTCAAACCGAACAGTCTCTCTCCCCTGCATCTCCGTCCCCGCACCCCTCGCCCTTTTCAACAGCTGAAACATCGTTGAACATTTTCCCATCTCTAATCAATGAAAGCAGCCCATGGAGTGTGACTGTCTATGCAAATTGTTGCTGTTGCTGACGCTGTTGGTGGTGCAACACGGACACGCTTCAAAGGTGCAACCGATTGCTGCTGCTGCTGCTGTTGCTGCTGCACTCAAGGTGGCGGCGGCATTGGCATTGGCGTCAGAAGGACGCATATGGCAGGCGGCACTGAATCCTCACACCGAGAATTTCGTCCAAACAGAATATGGGAAAGAGCACGCTAGCAGACAGAAGAGAAAGGCAGACAGACAGACAGGCAGACAGAGAGATTGGCAGGGTAGACAGATTGCAGTTGCAAGCAGTCGGCGCCTGCTGCTGCCCCCACTGCCACTGCCACTGCCACTTGCACTCCATTCGTCCCACCCTTTCCCAGCAAGTGACAACGACATTGTCGAAGGTGTTTGAATGTCCAGCAACGGAAGGCTTTTGTCTCTCTGCCGATGGAGCTGCTGCTTCGACTGCCATATCTCGACCCTCCCTGTCCCTTCATAGAGCACTGAATTATTGCTTGCTGCATGCTACAAATCAGCTATAAAGTTGCCACACCGCACCGCAACCGCCCCGCTGTTGAGCAAAACGGTTGCACTGCAGCAGCACAACACAACAGAAACGACAGATATATGGCTTGGATAAATATTGTTCTTCTTGTTCAACAGAACTCCGATTGGTCTTTAAATTAAATTTGCAATCTTGTTTATAAGTTCGAAAAGGAGGGGAATCCTACCACTACCACCCACCCACATTGGAGGCTGTAATTCCGAAATAAATAGCTTTTGGCCAAGTGCTTACTCTTGGAATTTGCATTTGATTTTCTACGGGCAGTAATTTACTATCTAGAAATATTTGGAATTAGATCAACTGTCGTATCGATTGGTTACATTAAACTGGGCAAGGAAAACTGCCTAAAATTATACAAACATATCGAAGGAGTGGCAGTAACAATTGCCATCCAAGCAAAGCCTAATTTAATCCGTGTTTTTCTTTGCTTTGTGCAACATTTACACAGTTCTTCAAGCTACAGAACAGAATGAAGTCCTCTTGCTGTCGTCGTAGATATGCCACGCGATGAATGCCCCGAAAAAAAAAAGAATCCAAGACAAGGACTGGCTTTTCTCTTATCCGGCCACTGCCCTCGGTGCTAGTCTTGAATGTTTTTATTTTATTTCTTTAGAGGAGCGAGGCTAAAATCCATGTACACGAAAAAAGGAAGAAGGAAACTTTTTTTGCTGCTGCTGCTGCTGCTGCTCCTTCGGAACTTGTTTCGCCATTGTGCAAACTTATTTTCCTTTTATCCCTACGTCGCCATTTGCCGAGATTTGTTGAGAGTATAATCTGCTAATTGGAGCGGAAAATTAGCAAGTTTTATTGATTCGCCTGCAAGAGATTTATTGTAGCAGACATACAACAATATACACTAGTATTATCGCCCGAGGGGATTACTTTGGGGAGTACTTGCTTCTAGCGCTTGTACCAATAAAAAGTTCAGGCCGGCAACAAAACAGGCCAATTGCAGTAAAAAGTTTAGCTTTAAAAACTCTATAAATATTTCTATAGATTTTTGGTTTTTGTTTTCTTGTTTTGTCGCTCATTCATTATTTTAAAAGCGGATTACAAAACATCTCTCTCGAACGAAACACGGCCAAAAATGCCTTCCAGCGGTATTAAATTTTCAGCCAAAAAAAAAATAACTAAAAGGAACAAAAAATAGCATTTGGTAAGGGAGGTTTTCCCTTAGCTAAATCGGTCATGATACGAGTATATATATATATATGTATGCATAGTATATCCAACAGCGAAAACAAAAATGCAACTCAGCACATAACAAAATGAAACGAAGGACGTGGGTGGTGGGAGGAGGCAGGAGCACTCGTACTCGTACTCGTATTATGTATTTCATTTTGGCATTTGCCGCAAACACTCCAAATGCATTTGCCATTCCCCCTAGATGCCTCGACTCTCGCCCCACCCCACCCAGTGTTGGTTTGTATCTTTTTATTGAAACGCTGAATGGGTAGGCGGCAGCGAGGGTAGGTTGTGAGGGTGATGGCTTTCTGGGGGGCAAAACTCCTGCCGGAAGCGTGGATTTTTAATGCATGCTGGCCCTTGCCTCCTCGCTGCTACCGAGCATGGAGTTTCCTTTTGGCTCTGATGCGAATGTAGACACATGTTTCTATTTCTTTTCGCTACAGTTCCGTGCCGCCTGGCCCCCGGGCCAGCAGTGGGTGTGGCATCCATAGGGCGTGTTCCACATATCAGAACGTCACACGCTGGTTTTTGCCCGATTTCTCTTGCTTTTCCTTGTTTTTTTTTCTTTCTCAATTCAGTAGTTTGTTTGTTGCGTTCATGTAAACGACTCCGCTGCACAGCAGTCTTTTTCGCTTTGCTCTTTAAGTTTTTTCTTTCTTTTTGTTTTCTTAATTTGTGGGATACACTCATTTGCGGGCAGTATATGTTACATACTGCTCTTAGATGTTGAGAGAACGCGCCGAAGTGGCGGGACAATGACTTCGATTTGGTGGCTCGGAATGGCCATTCCTGGGGAAGTTTCTCCACTCAATTTCTCTTTCCATAGATAGATTTCTTTTGATTTTATTATTTTTACTTATTATTATCATTCTAAATAATTATTATATATTTATTATTATTATTTATTTATTATTTATTTTATTATTTTTATTATTTATTTATTTATTATTTTTATTATTTATTTATTTATTATTTTTATTATTTATTATTTTTATTATTTATTTATTTATTTTTTTATTTTTTATTTTTTTTTTTTTTTAATTATGTTTCCTTATTATTATTATCTTTTTATTTTATTACTATTATCTATATTATCTTTATTTTTTTTTTTTTTTAATTTTTTTATTTTTTTAACTTTATTATTTACTATTATTTCTTTATTTTTTAAAATATATATTTTTAAACAATTTTGTTGTTTTATTTTTTTTTAATTATTTATTTTGTTGTTTAACTTTACTTTAGTGTTCTACGGTTTTCCTCTCAAAACTGTTGTGTCTATAAATGAACACAAAACTTTTGTGGAGTGCATGCAGCAAAGTGCAGATTTGTAGATACAGATACAGATAGATAAAGATAGATGCACATATAAATGTAGTACTATTATGTAGCTATTTTTAGATCTCAAGGAATTTGCTTTCTTTTGCTTTCTTTGAATCCCGCGTATCCCTTAATTATCTTTCCATTTATGCCTCCCTCCCCCACCCCAACTGAATCTTTCGTTTTCACGCCTAATTGGACACTTGACTTGTGCCCCAAGAAGTCAAAGCCCCAGCACACAAAAGTAAAGAAAGTTTTCCGTAATTGCTGCAACTACAAGGATCTGGAAATCATGAGGGAATACCTGCCACATGCCCCCTGCCATCATTTGACACTTTTACTTTTTGCGTTTTTCCTTTCCTTATTTTTTTTTTCTTTTTCGCTTTTGGTTTTCTTGGAAAGTAAATCTCCGAGACGCGGAGAACTTAATCCCAGTGTCGAAGGAATTCCGTGACAAATAGTTTGCGCTGTCGGTGCCCCATAGATACATGTGTATCTATGTATCTACATACGCGGACATACTCGTGTGTGGCTGTAGCTTAGAGTCTCGTTGCGGAGTGGCTTAGAGCTCTGGGCCAAAGCCTGTATCACGTAGCAAAACGCGATTTTGTCACTTGCAACTGCAACTTACTTTCGACACGTTCACGTCGAATGCATTTGCAACTTGTGCATCCCCCCCCCCACACCCCCTTCGACCATTTTAAATATCCAGCATTGGGCAGGGGAGCCAGACAGACAGGCAGACATTTACATTTGGTCTCGCCCTCTTTTAGAAGAGAGCTCAAAAGAGATACAAATGTATTTGGGCTGGGCTGGGCTGTGCTGTGTTGCCAGCCAGGCAGCGTGTGTGTGTGGCATGCAACGCCCCTGAAAAACACACACTTCTGTGTGGCGCCTCTCTCTCCCGGCAGAGCCCGGCGGATGGTTGCACGTTGTGTTTACACTCAAATATTTCTCGTTTTATAGCAATGCGGTTACCATGACCCACGCCCCACGCCCCATCCAACAGCACTCTTCTGCCTCTACCCTCGTCAAGATTGCCCGACACTCATCGTTAAAGTTATTTTTTAGTGTAGTGTAATTAGTATTTTCCATGGCATTTGCTGGTTTTTCCTCGTGTTTTGTTGTCGGGACAGTGTTTGGAATAGTTTTGAAAATCCTTTGCGGCTAACACTAATTTGATGGTTTGGCTTGTTTAATTTTTGTATATTTTTTGGACCCTTTTCCCCTCGATTTGCAGGCGGTAAATCCCACATAATGTGAAAATAATTGTTGTGGAAACAACAGCAAGGGACAGCAAGGAACAGCAGGGGGTAGGAGTCGCAACGGATTGAATTACGAATGAATTACTTTGGTTTCTGTTACAAAATGAATTAAACGGCGGTTTTATCTATTCGACAAAGCCGAAAATATTTAATTTCGCTTCTAAAAATAAGCATTAAATATAGGTGCATGAAGAATATATTTGAGAGGCGCTTTGAGGCATGGAAGCAGTGGGGACTCATGGCCAGCTCTAGCTGGTAAACTGCATTAATAATTATAAAAGAAATAACAGAAATAATATTTACTTATCTTGGTACAGTAAGGAAACAGCAGGAAAGTCTTTCTCTTTGTCTTTTTACAACTTCTTTCAATTGATTATTGTTTTCGGCATGAAGTTCTTGCCTACATTCCCCTATCAATAACACACTCGAACCTATGAACATGTGAGATATCTCCATAAAGCACTTGCCACTTGCCTGCGCTGGCGACAGTTGGGTTTGCATTTGCCCCAACTTTATCTTTCGCTTCGCTCACAGAAATACCAAAGTCGTCGTCGATGGTTACTTGTGGATACAATTGAATTCAATTACTTAACGAAACTGTGTCGAATTTTGCACAGACAAAAGAGGGAAAGAAGCGCCAACAAGAAAAGACAAATATAGAAATAATTTTCTCAATTGAAATTGTTCGATGGTGCAGCAGCAGTAGCAGCAGCAGTAGCAGCAGCAGCAGCAGCAGCAGCAGCTGTGGAAAGAAAGATGGTCCGGGGGGCACTTTGATAATCGTCAAATGTGTTGAAGCTGAAACTGAAGCTGCTGCAAGCAACTGTTACAACAGTGGCAGCTGTTGCACGGGTAAACCCCCCACCCCGCTCTACCACCCCTCCATTCCTATGTACAATTTGTATTTCGCATCTTTCAGAAAATTCTTTTGCCAGTTGCCTGCGAGAACAAATGCGCTTAAGAAAACTGTCAAATGCATTTGGAAATTTTCGCTTCATTCCACTTGACTTTCTGTGTATCTTCCGCTCCACAATGCCGCACCAGCAGCAGCACCCGCACCCGCACCCGCACCCGCTCTCACCGCCATAATAAATAAATACATATGTGTGTAATATAAAACTTTGATGGTAATTATTTTTCCAGAACAACACCCGCATGGAATTCCCCCCACATGGGAGGCAGGCAGCCATAAATTGAAATACACTCCTCAACGCCATCACGCATCAGGCTCCACACCACCCATGCTCCCACACTCCATGCCCCATGCTCCATGCCCCATGCTCCACTCTGCTCTATGGCAAACAAAAGAGGCTGCGGCAGCAGCAGCAGCGGTGCAGCAGCAGGCGCGGCAGCATCAAGTTGGGTGTGAAAAATGGAAAGCATCTATAATCTAATTTTATCATTATCACAGTTGTCTGCGCTAAGTGACGTCATACGCTGCATGTGCAAGAAATGCTGTGCTGTCCCTCCCGACAGTCGCGCAGAGAGACGCAGATCAAATGAAACGGAATGTGAGAAAAATTACAGCAAAGAATGTGGGAGTTCAGCTTGGGACCCTTTTGATGACCATTAAGCAAGTGGCGTAGATCAATTGCAATTAACTTTACATAATCGATAATTATCGATTACACAAAGATAACAATTAACGTGTGCATGTGTGTGAGTACGTTTGGAATTTTCATTCAAATTTGAATTTAAATAACAGAAACTGTATGTACTTTGGCTCATTGAACACCTGGGTACCAAGCGCTTTAAATTCTACAGAAAAACCTTCTTATTTTATTTGGAATATAAATATTCTTTTTAATGGAAATATTGGGAAACAGTTAAATTATTCAATATTTATATTGGGTTTACACTCTCAGAAATTTATTATAGGCAATCATAAATTATTCCAAAGTATTCGCAGCTTACTTCCATTGCTTGTACGCCCCTTAAAATACTTTAAAGAACTCACAAATTGATTTCTTTTTGTGGTTTGATATTCTCTGCATACAATTATCATACCTTCCAGCTGCATACCTACAGGATATGAGAGTGCAAGCCCTGTCAGCGAATAAGGCAAAAGTGTATTATTGTGTAAGAAAAATCGCCTGGCACTTGACTTTGCCAACGGCAATAGCAAACGTTGCAGCTATTTCATGCAACGTTCATGCGACTTTTGTTTTTGTCGTGGGGTACACATCCGTACACACAGAGAAAGTGGGGGAGCGTTAGCAGTCGGTAGTCGGTAGTCGGTAGTCAGTAGTCAGCATCCTGCTTAACGTTTCGCCAGTTGTCCTTGTGCTTATTGTGGAGCTCTTTCTATTCCATTCCATTCCATTCCTCTGCTCCCCTTTCCTTTTGCTTTTGCTTTTGCTTTCCTGTGTCTGAAGTTAAGTGCAACTCTAACATTGTGCACCCGAGAGATAGCACGACATTCCATTGTTGTGCTGACTGCTGCAAAGACTTAATTCCCCTCCCTACCTCCCTCCCTCCCTACAGCACTCACAGGCCAGAGCCAATTGGGGAGAAGTCCTCTATTTCTGGACAGGCGGCAGAGTCGGGGGGTTTCAGGGTTCAACTAACCGACTCTATTACGCAGTGTTGTTGCTCCTATTGTTGCTGTCGCCATTCAACGCAAATGGCGACAACATTCAGACACTTCATACTGAGAGAAAAACGAAAAAAAAAAAAAACACCAGCAGAGAAAAGTGTATCCCATGGGTGAGTGTGTGTGTGTGGGCTGCAAGGTTAAGCTGCCACAAAAAAAAAAAAAACTGCTGGCTGGAAAGATCCCGCAAAACTTTAATTTGATAAGCTGCTGAAAATAAATTGCAGCACAAAAGTCGAAAGTCCAAAGGGGATAAAAAAAGGTCGGGGTCACCATTGAGGAGTGAACTGCAAAAAGGTTTTAACTGTGAATACAAGCAAAAGTTTTGTAAGCCAAACCTGCATTCAAAACATTCTATTCATGTGGTTTCCCAGTTGGTTGTCTTTTTTCAAGCATTTACGTACCTGAAACGAGCAAAAAGGGAGAAACGAATCTGGTTAGAAAATGATTCAAAATCAAAAGATCATAGCTGCAGATCGCTAGAAAATCCCCATTTAAGTCCCTCAACCTCAATTCTATTTTAGGGGCAATTATAATGATGCCCAAGTTCTGACTGGCACGCACAACCGATTACGAATGCACAAAGAACTCGTAAACTGAATCATTTACAATGGGCAGGTACTCCGCGCACACATGACAGCCATACACGTAATTACGGGTATACTTTTCCGTGTTTTCCTTTTCGGCCATTCGGCGAAAGAGGTAAGAAATCAATTACCAGACGAGAAGGACCGGTGTGGGGCCTAGTCAATGAACCGCAGACCGAATGACATGCAACATGAACAATGCTGACCTCGACCCTAAGCCTTTGTGCCCTGGTGTGCACGCCTACGTCTAGTAATTCATGCATCATTAAGCCGGGGATGGAGAAATTAAAAGAGCAAACAGCACAGCACACACAAATGAATATAAACAATATTAACAGCAATAATAATAGCAACAGCAACAGCGACAGCAGACAACAGACAACAGATGCTGTAATTAATTCCATGAAATTTACGAGCAGCCGCCAATGTGGGGGCGCGATAAACTCTACAAGACGCTGACCAGATGACCCGCCAATGGCTTGCAGCAGCTTGTACAATTCGTGGCTATCGATATTACAATGATAGCCAAGCGATTACAAGCATTTCTTTAACAGCAAGTCGCTGCTTTTAGCTGAATTAATATTCAAATGCTTTAAAGACTCTAAAGACTGACTCGAAAGTGTATCAGTAAACGTCTTGAATGTCTCTTATTTTCTACCTTTTTTCTCACTTGCTTTTCCTTGCTTTTCTGGCAGATAGAACGACGTGCAGCCACACCATTCGATATGTGCCCATAAATCAACAATATAATTTTATCGTGCTACAAAACATTAAACGTTTTCCATTCCAATTGTTTATAGCGTTTAAAAATATGTCCAAAACACTTATGTGAAGTATGGCCATAGAGCAGAGATAATGATTTTCTATTAATAGCATTCCAACCCAAAAATAAACACGCATCTAATTGTCGATTGCTTGTGGCGGACAAGCATCAAAAAGCTGAAATACCTGCCACAGATTTATGCATGTAAATCAACAATGAAATTGATATATTTTACGCACTTGATTTATCGGACACAATTCAGGCGCAGAGATTTGCCTACAAATTTCTGTTGCTGCGGTCATAAATTTGTACAAGCTTTGGGCCTGCCTGCCTGCCAAATGCTGCTGCTGCTGCTGCTGCTGGAGAGTGAATTTTTATGCGTTAAAGAACACGATTTGGTTTTGGGTTTTGGTTTTGGATTGCAGATTGGATTGGACGCAATCAACGATTTATGTTAGCGCTTTGTCTTGCCCATGCACACACACACACACACACACACACACTGACGACTCGCTTCACATCTGTTAAATGTTTACATGCCTAATTATGATTTATTTGAGGCAATCATTTTTCTCAACTGCCAGTCTGCCAAGTGGCAGCAGCAGCAGCAGCAGCAGCAGCAGCCATAGACGCGAACGGAAGTGGGTCCAATCCAATCCATAGACCACACCGGACCTCCTCCACTTCACTCTTTACCACTGCTTCGTCTCTCACTCTGTCTTTGTCTCTCTCTGCGGACGTACTCCTTCCTGCTGCTCTTCTTACAGTGAGGGATGACGGTCTCAAGGCACACAAGGACACAACAGCGTCAACTGCCATTCGGCGGCACTCAGACTCGACGACTCTGAATGTCCCCATGGCCGCCGCGTGGTTGGCTCTTTGTTTATCTAAGTTAATTACAGCAAAACATTTTTAGGGTCGCTTCGTATCTCTCGCTCTCTCTCGCTCTTTCCCTTTGTCTAGTTCTCTCTACTATTGTCGCTCTCCTTCAAGCCTGGCAGTGTGTGCTTGTGGGTGTGGGGTGTTCACGCATGTTTGGGTGCGGACAGTTCCGCTGATTAATTGCCGCTAAGCATACAAGCCGCCATTATTCAACCGCCATACCACATCCCACGAAAAGGCCCACAGAATATACATGTAGGGCGACCCAACCGACTAAAAGACCAAAGAGGGTGCAGAGGGTGGTAGTTGCTCGTACCCTCTATATACTGCACATCAAATAGATCCCCCATATAAACGAAATGGAGAGCATACAAAGTATATGCCATGGTAGAGGCAGCCAAAAAGGTTTGACTTCTTAGGGCTTACTTTAATGAGTGGCTCTCTCATGTGAAGATCTGGCTGGGACACCCGTGCATCTGCAACTTATTCAATTTCAATCTGTACCTTAAGCCAGTCGAAACGATTTTGCCGAGGCACAATAGTGGAGCCAACAATTTGTATGCCATGCTGAGGTCACCTTTTGGAATATTCTTCTGATTTCATTGAGGTATTTTTTAGGGTTTTTTGCATTTTCTTCTGGCATAATAAAAACTACTTTTAGCTGTATGTATTCTTCTTTTTTCTTTATATTTTTAATTTAAATTTTTTTTAATTTAATATTTTTCCAGATTTTTTACTTATTTTACTTTATTTATATTTTTTGGATTTATTTATTTTTTAATTCATTTTGTTTGTTTTTATATTTGATATTTTTTATTTGTTTAATTTATTGTATATAACTTTTTTAATTAATTAAATTTTATTTTTTTTTTTATTTATTTTTTAATTTAATCTATTTTATTTATTTATTACTTTTTTATTTATTTTCTGTGTACATATTTATTTGCTATTCCTTTTTTCTTGATTTAGTTATTACTTTTTTATTTATTTTCTGTGTACATATTTATTTTTTATTCCTTTTTATTTTTTTATTTATATACATATTTTTTTGCATGACTGCAAAATGAGTTCCAGCTAACTAAGGCTAGAGATTCTCTTTTTTATGACCTTGACATGCCCTTGCTAGTGGCTACATTTATGGAACTATCAGCAATCAATCATCGAATAGAATGCCTGTGTGCTGCTGCTGGTACCCTTTGAACTTTCCGTCCTCACATGCAACCGAATATAAACAGCAGATAGAAAGAAGTATCTGTAGCAGAAAGCGCCCGACGACAGCGACAAATGTCCAACAAGTAAATCAATTGTTCAACAGCAGTGGAGCTGTGGGCTGTGGGCTGTGAGCTGTTTTCTCATTCAATTTATTTATTAGTATAGTATTTTTTGGTGGCTAATTTAATCAAGAAGCAAATGATGTGAATAGGTAAGGTCTCTGATTGAATTAAACATGCGAGAGTGGCAGCTGAAGCTAAGATTTGAACAACTGAACGACTGAACGACTGCAAAATAATTTCCGACTTTGTTTTGCGCAGTCGATGCGAATTGATTGTGCAGTTCCTTCCACTCGCCCAGACGCATCCTTGGAGAGAGCGTCCCTCTGCAACTCCTCATCCACTTATTGTTTGCTAGTTTGTTAGTCGTTCGGTTAGCCTCTGTCCAAGCATTGCCATTGCCACTGCACTGCAGCAGAAGCAGCAGCACACCCTGGTGGCAAGGAAGTCGGATGCTGCTTGCTCAATGAATAAAGAAACAAACAAACAAGAATTTTGTACGCTTGACTGCATGTCTCTGCCATGAGCGACTCAGCGACCAAGCGACCGAATGAATGACTGACTGACTCACTGAATGAATGAATGAATGAATGAACGACTGAGCGGGTGGTGAGTGGCGAGTGGTGTCTGGTGAGTGGTGGCTGCTGTGTGCTGGCTGCTGTTGGTGCAAATGGCTGAATGAATTGTCGGTGGGTTGTATAAATCAACTTGGCGTTTATCTCAAAGCAAATAAGTCAACAGTGTAGACGGATAGCAAAATGCAATGTGAATGTGGAATGAGAATGCGAATGCGAATGCGAATGGCAATGCGAATGACAGTCGTGGGTGAGTGGAGGGCGACGAAGAGGTCGTTCTGCGTGATGACACGGACGATTTAGTTGCGCATCCGTTGGCAGCTTCAAGTGACCCCCCTCCCGAAAGCTCTTCACTACTCTTCTCCGCCCCACCCCACTGTGAAGATGAAGATTTTCCATTGTTTTCGTTCACAGTTGAAGCCCACTGAACCCTCTGGAAAGCCTTATTAATTTCAAACTTTAACCAGCTGCATCTGCATGGAAGATGTTTTCTGTTGGGCGAATTATAAGCCGAAAACTTCTTGCAAGTATCTGCATCTGTATCTGCACCATTACTCCGCACAGACGTATTCATATTTGCTGCAGTATAAAATGGAAATCAGACGGCTGAGTGCCTCGTCAGCTGTTCGTTCCAATTATCTTTTGTGGACACACGAAATTTGCCTTCACAGACAGACAAGCAGCAGCCAACCGACCACAAAAGTCGCACAAGCGCGCACACAATATATACATATGTATGTCCATGTATCTCAAAGATACATTTGGGGATTTTGGTTTCTAAAGTGCAACAGTAATTCATCAATTAAACCCTGCCTTTATAGAATTACCAATTACCATTTCAGCATTTCACATCCGGCATCCGGCACATCTCACCCACAAAATGCAAATGTTCGGCCCCCGCCCTAAAAAGTTTTTGGCCAGGCTGGGCCAGGAGGCTTTTAGCTCGCTCTCCCTCGCTCTCCCTCTCTCCATTTCTCTAGTATCCTCAGTGCTCTCTGGCAATGTGCGGCTTTTGGCAATTTGGCAGCAAACTAATCGATGGCGAAACATTTGCCCAGACACAAAGCGAGAGCCTAATGCAAACTCCCCAACCAACAGCCAGCAGCCAGCAGCCAACGGTAATGGTGGAGGGTGTAGAGTGGAGAGTCACTCTCGTTGCCATGTCATAAAAGATGCACATTGTATCTGCTAGTATGCATAGTATCTGCAGCATCTCCATGCCCCATGCCCATCCACCTACAGCTTACTTTGCGACCGTTCGTTTGTGCCGCTCTTAATGCGCTTTGGCCCCTCTCTCTCCACTGCTGTATTTGCATTAAAAGCGGTACGAGCCAGGGCAGGACCAGACCCAATATACCAGGCTCACAAATCACACAGCACAGTGGTGCCAAACTATACAGGCTGCAACAAGCTTTGACTATATTTTGGCACGTGTTTTGTGATCTTAGCAACGCACAAACTCAAGGCAATCGAATCATTATTTTGTATATTATTTCTATAGTTTTATTTGAGTAAAGTTTCAGCCAACTTTGGGCCACTGTTCAAGCGACAAATGTACGACGCACAATGGCAGGGCACAAAGAGTGCGGTGCTACCACAAAGCCCCTGCCTGGCTGGCCTGCCTGGCTGGTCTGCCTGCCTGGCCTGCACCACATTGCTTATTTAATGAGATTAACGTCTAAAGACAAATGTCATGTGCATGTTAACTGGCGGAGAGACGTTGCAAAAATACGGGCATATCTTCTGGGTTATACACGCCGAGAGCCAGGGTGTCCAGCGTCCAGTGTCCGGAGCTGCCTCCTGGTTCCTGCTGCGGTTTCGGACAGAGTTTCTGCTTCTGTCGCCATAAAAGGCAGAAGGCGGCACATTAAAAATTCTAAAATGTGTTTTTGCCAGCCTACCGCCAGCCTCTGCCTCTGTACCTCTGGCAGCACCATAAGCTGCAGACATGGCCCCAAAAGAGAGACGTAACCAAAGCAAGGCATACGAGTGCTCGTAAAAGAAAAAAAAAACAAGATCCTCAAACGCTGACTCGCGTCCTCTTGTGTGTGTCGGGCTCCTACTTGGGCAGCGCGCCGTGGCTTTAAGCTGCAACTTCAACATCAAAGTAGCCGAATGCCACAGCGATAACTGCCGCCAGACGACATTCGATTCAGATGCCATAGCCAAATGGAAGGAGCACCATAGAAACTATGCCTGGAAACAGCTCATGACAGCTCAAGTAGCAGTGGCAGTGGCAGCAACTGTGGCAGCAACAGCAGCCTTGACCGAAGTGAAAAGTGAAAAGCTGTCACCAGTTTCTGTCCCGCTGACCATCTATGAAATATGTATGCGGAAAAATCGTCCAACTATAAAGGAGCTAACGAGCTGTAAACTATAAAAAAAGCAAACCTCTTTCTGCTCAAATTGATCCATAAATTTGGACTATAAAGTAAGATTAAGAATATTCAAAGGAAGAGTCGTATAAAACAAAAGAATTAAGGAAGCAAAGATCCCATGTGGAATGTAAGTATTGAAAATGGAAAAGATGCGAAAGCTAGAAGTAGAATAAATTATGCCAGGTTAGCGAGCGAGTACTACGCAACGAGTAAAAAGTAACTAGTAAAAAGTTAACTAGTAAAAAGTAACTAGTAAAAAGTAACTAGTAAAAAGTAACTAGTAAAAAGTAACTAGTAAAAAGTAACTAGTAAAAAGTAACTAGTAAAAAGTAACTAGTAAAAAGTAACTAGTAAAAAGTAACTAGTAAAAAGTAACTAGTAAAAAGTAACTAGTAAAAAGTAACGAGTAAATCGCCACGAGCATTAAGTAATCAGTGTAAAGTAAGAGGTAAAAACTAAGGAGGAAAAAGTATCAAATAAGTGACGAGGGCTACATAAATAGTAGTACCAAAAGTAACGAGTAGTTAGTAGCGAGTAATGACTTAAAAGCAGAAAACTTTAAGATCTCAAAGTTTACTCCACTGGGAACAGCTCCACCACTCCCTCTCTTTATTCCGCTCCTTCTGTTTCTATGCTCCTTTTACTTGAATGATGCTTGGGGCAAATTGCAAAATGCTTTTACAAATTGCTTTGGCCATGGGATTTTACAGGAGATTTTCATTAGGCGGCCAGTCCAGTCCAGTCCAGTCTAGGACATAATACCGCAAATTAATGTAATGACAGAGACACACAAACACAGAGATGGCGGATATATATATATATATATATATATATAGATATAGATATATGTAAGGACTAATGCCAATACAAATAGCACACACATACGGAGACAGACGAGGCAAAGACATCTGCTATTCATGGGACAAACACTTTGGCTGGTAAGCGGATTAGGTCAAAACTCGTAAATGACTTTTAAATCTAATACACTTGAAATGCAGAGGCGGCAGTGGCGATTCGAAAACGGATGTGCCTTTAACAAATCATCAGTCAAACAAAGAGAGAGGGGGGCAGAGAGATACAGATATATATATATGGATACTCCTTCCAGATAAAGGAACACATGGCTCCAGGGCTCCCGGGCTCCCGGGCTCCTGGCTGATTTGCCGATTGTCACTGCGACATGCGTCTCAATAATTCATCACGAAGGCCAAAAGGCGTCACAAAGATTTCAGACAGAGCCTCCTCCTCTGCTCACACGCCTCACCAGCCAAGGGGGGCTTCAGCTTCGGCTTCAGCTTCGACTTCGATCTCGACATGGCGGCAAATTGCGTTGACGCGGTTGCACGTTGTCACCGCAGAAAACGTGTGGCAGTGGCAAACACCCTCAACCCCCTGCCCAGTGACAATGATGAATAAAAGGCGATAAATCTCGCCAAAAGGAACAGCATAGCCCAACAAAAAAAAAACTCTACAACGGATTTGGCTCAAGCCAAAGGACGGAAAAGAAGGTAAAAGCGAAGCCAAGCCGGAGCCAAGCCAGAGCCAGGCCGGAGACGGAAGACATTTGTTTCAGCGCTGCTGTAGGAGCAAAAGGGGTGCACAAGTGGTAGGCCGCCCTGATGACGTCCACTGATTTGCACGAGGGGGGCGGGGGACAGCAGCTTGCGTGGGCCTTCCATGGATGTCAACTGCTGTCGCCTGCTGATGATGGTCCGTAGGTACGGGGGAGTCGAGAGCTTCAGCTTGAGACGTCATCGCAACGAGGGTTGTTCGCACAATTACGCCACAAGCATCCATATGAGACGCGTGTAATGGGTTATAATGTATCCCACCCACCCACCCCCCACACGGCTAAGGCTGTCCCTTCCAGTCTTAATAATGTCTTGGGGAATGATAAATGACGTCAGTGCCAAAAAAACAGATGTTTCAATTACGCAAAAGGGTTGCTTAAAGGGGAAAAGCCTGCACTTTAATCGCACCAAATGTATCCTTCTCTCACTCTCCACTGCTGCTGGCAGTCGTGCTATTATTGGCTATCGGAAGTGGCGCATCTCTAGCGTTTCGATTGCAGCTAAATGGAAGTCACGTGAGGCAGCTGCCGCTGCAAAGTTTCTGCCTCAGCGACAAAACACAATCGAATCGACAATACGGATGCGGATACGTCTGAGGAGGATGCTACGTGGGCGCCATTGCCGCAGATCATTAGCGTTGCAAGCCGCAAAAAAAAAATAAATAAAAATAGAAATAGAAAAGAAAAGTAAAGTAAGGGAAGGAGAGTGACACAAACGACGACAGCAGTCCCCATGCGGGGGTAAACGTTTACTTCTTTGCTCAACAAAATAAAATATAACAACTTTGTGGCTGCTGCCACTGACAGGCGCACGGCGCGGCGCGGCGAGGCGCCTCCCAACTTGCAGAAGTTTTATGTGCAAGACACAAAAGTGTGATTTGTATTTTATGGCTCGCCATATTCAAGTGGCTGTCCGGGTTAGTGTTCATTATTTTAGTGCCCAGAGGAAATCCTAGAGGCAGCAGAGCGAGAGGCACACTGGCCAATGGGTAATTAGAATTATGGCAATTGGTGGCCGTCAAAACAGGGCCTTAATTTGTAAATAAAATAGTGCAGCCACACATTCCTCTTTGATGCCATTTAACTTGTCTCTCATTTGTGGATTAATCTGAACAACTTCTCGATTTAGAGTCGCACACAAATGAACGTCTAAATATTTCCGCGCTGCTCTGTGACACATGCAAAATTCTTTCATCGCTCAATTATCGTAGGGCCAACTGTTGAGCAGCTAGTTTTGCTGTAAATTAAATTAATTAGAGAACAAAAGAATGTCAGTGTAGAAATGAGAGCATAATCAGAGAATTTATACCCTAGCAGATCGTTTTTTGCTTAATTCTTTTGATAATATAGAGATCCAATCGTGATTGGAACTGTTTGAAACCAACGTTTGGGTTCGGAAAATAAAGATCTAGGCTCTAAGATCTTATTGGAATGCCTGACAAACCCCTGAACAAAAAAAAATATACCCTGTGAAGCGGCATAAAGCTGGGAAACGAGCTAAACTTTTTTAATTGCATTCAATGTAGAGCTGCCAACTACGACGACAAGGCCAACGACACAAGGATGAGAGGCGGCTGAGAGTGAGACAGCGAGAAAGACCAGAGACAGTCAGAGAAAGAGAGACGCAGAGACACGAAAAACTGGGAAAGAGATGGCTAGAAATGGGAGTGCGGAGTGCAGCTCCATGATGATGACGTTGCCATTGCTGGTTGACTGACGCAGTGCTTTGGGGGGTGGTGGTGGTGCTTGGGCGCATTCCTTGCCATCACTTAATGACATTTTCATCAAGATCCTGCCTGCCGCCCCGTCCTCATTATCATTATAATTGTCATGCTGATTTCTGTGTGCTGCTTCCTCCACAGCCTCAGCAGCCGAGAGAGAGAGCGCGAGCTACAGCTACAGCTACAGCCACAGCCACAGCATTTTCTGCATTTGTTTGGGAACAAAGTTTTATTTTATTTTGTTGTTGTTGTATTTTTTTTTTGGTTAAAAGTTCTTTTATATTGTGATTTGTGTGTGCATTGTCGGAATTTGACGACTTCCACTCGCACAGGCAGGCGGCATGACTTACATGCAATTCTTTTTTTAATGAGAACTGAGCAAGGAAGTGCCTGAATCCGATAACGACACTGACGGCATGTTGTGCATTTGTAATTACATTTAGTCGTGGCATGTGAGCACTTACAGTTAAGTAAGTAAATTACAAAACAAAAAAAGCAAATAAAAAAGAAAAGAAAAGAAAAGGAAAAAAAAAAGATTATTTATTGCCGAAACCCGGGATTGAACCGGGGACCTTTAGATCTTCAGTCTAACGCTCTCCCAACTGAGCTATTTCGGCACTTGAGCGAGCAGTGTCAAGAGCTTTTTATGCGCTCAGAGCGAAAGAGAGATAAGCGCATGCAGCATTAGTGGCAGAGATAACTGTACGAGAGATAACAAATTGTGATATTGTTAGAGACAGAAAATTCCGAATTAAATCCACAGGCATATTGCAATATTTTGGTCTAAAGAAATTTATATATTTTCTGATGATGCGAAAATTATTTTAATAGATTTGGCAAAGTTTAAATCTAATATATTAAATTCCCTAAATAATTATTTCCTCATAGAGAGGAAACCAAAATACCTCTAACACAATTTCTTGTTTTCACTTTATCCTCCCTGACTTGTGGTTTTATTTCTGCATTAATCTTTGCACTACGCTTTGGCTATTAATTTTTAATTTTCGCCCCAACGACAATAAGTTTTGTGATTGCCCCGCACCACACCACACCATGCCCACATGCCACACGTTCCACCCTTTTGTTACTTGGGGAGTCGCAAAAACAAAATGTACAATTATTAAACTTTTAATCAATTTATCAATATTAACTTTTTACTTGTGCAGGAGAGGAGCAAAACTTTTCTAGTGCCACATGCCCAGCCCGCCACATTTTTTTTCGTGCACCTCCATGTAAACCCCCTTTAACTTTGCCATTGAGTAAAGCGGGAAAGGAGCAGCGAGAGAGATTCTGCTCAATTTTTAGTCGTTACGCCATTTCAATTACTGGCCAAGTGCCAGGACACAGGGACAGAGCAGGGACAGCTGGACAGCTGGACGATCAGTGGCAAATTTATAGAGACAAAAAGCTAGGAGCAGACCATAGCCATGACCATAGCATGAAGAACAAAGGGAATAAGTAAAATGTGTAAAAATGGTGGCACATCCAGGCAGGCGCTCATTTGCTCCCAGACGCAATGGGGGATGATGATGATGATGCTGCCTTCTGCTGCTCTGCTTCTGCTGCTGCTTGCTGCACTTGTCATATTACTAATTTCCCTGGTGACCAAGAACCAAGACCAAGAGCCATTGAACCCCTGAATAAAGGCGTGCGTATGTACAGGGTTCAATCGTTAAATGTTCAATCTGCTGCATCAACGGGTTGCAACTGCAACTGCAACCGTCGCAGTCGTGGCAACTTTTTGATTAAGGCCATTATGAGGTGATTGTTCAGTTGAGAGCCAGGTTAAGGTTGCAGGCTGCTCGGCTGATTTTCTGAACCTGAAACGAGTCCTGCTGCCTGCCCTGTCCGCCTGCCTGCCCGTCCGCCTGCCTGTCCTGCCTGCCTGCCTGCCCTCTCTGCCTGCTACCAAATTGCACTCATGTGTGTAATTTATTTTCTCGCCATGAGAAAAACTTCCTAACCGGAAAATGAGGCACTCAATTAAGAAAACGTTTAATCCATGAAATGTTCCAATTGCAGACACACACACACATAGACACACGGAATGCAGTGGCAGTCGACAGGGCAGGAAGGACAGGGAGGCGGCGTTTGAGGGAAGGGTAGATGGATGCCCTGAATGGCTCGAATGGCCAGAATGTGCAGCATGGCAGGAGGAAGGTTGGCTCGGGGGCTGAAGCTGAACGACATTGCCCAGTGGGGGCTGTAAAAATTGCTGTCTATATAATTGATTGGGTGTGCCTTTTGGATTTACTTTTTCTCTGCGTCCTCGCACTCTCTCTCTCTCTCTCGATCTCTTTTTATTTTTACTTTTTGTGCTTAAAGCACATCCCAGTGATTTGTAATTCCCATTTCAAATTACACGGCCAAATGTTTCTCTCGATTTAAAACTGAGCCCAGAGACTACAGAAAACTGGGCAAACATTTTGCTGATATTAATTGTGTTTGAAAATGGACTTTAAATGGGTTAAACGGCGTGCTCAAAATGAGTGGCTTGGGTAGCTTAGGGAATTGTTTTTGCAAAGATTTTCATTGTAAAAAGTTCCGAGTCTTGAAATTCGAATAATCAGTGTGGCCTTTCGCTTATGGGAAGTTGGTGCAGCGTATCAATGCCATTGCCATAATGCCAAGAACAGTGGAACAAGTGGCATGGTGTGAAACATCTCCAGTTTGAATTACAGTCTTTCCGCTTACCAATGCTAAGGAAATGCCTTTGATATGCCCTTCCGCTTTTGTTCAGAGTTCCACCACGATATGTAGAATTCCTATGAATGGCAGCACTACACCCTGGTATCATCTATCTGTGCCTTAAGTATGCATCGCACATACCCACAGTGTTTTTCAACCAAAACTAAATATAGACAAAGCCAAAACGGCGACAACTGCGATTATAATCAATTCACATTCACAATTTATTTAACAGAAATATAAATGGAATCAAAGTAATATGTAAATGCAGCATAGAGACAAGTGAAGAGGAAACAATGAGAGGGAGACGCAGGGGGAACGGCAGAGGGGCGGCAGAGCGGCGGTTGTCTTTGGAGAACAAAAGCTACCGATGTCACAGGGGGGAATACTTTATATATATTTTTTAGTTGTCGCATTTCCGCCCTTTGCGACAGCGACTGCCAAAAAATATGCATATGGAAATGCAGAGACAATGTGGGGATGGTGAAGGCAGGGCACCAGGTACTAGGTACTCCCCAGCGACTGGGGCGAGAGCAGCGTACATAGGCGAGCAGTGGAGTAGAGTGGAGCGGAGTGGAGTGGAGTTGTGTGTGGCACATAAGACGTGTGGAAATTATGCGAGGCGCGTGTCAAGTGGCGCAAACTGCAAGAAAACTTTTGCCAAGTCGGTGGTTCCCTTTAGTTCTTGCCCCATACCCATTCCCCCATTCCCACCATTCCACCAGTCCGGCCATTCCCTCTGAACGTCTGCAATTACATTCTGAATTAAATTGTAATGAGGCGCATGCGGCGAAATATGAAAATGAGACCCCAAGACGTAGCGGAATCGAGTCAATGTGGAGTGTAGCAGCGGTGCGGCATGGCGGCATGGCGGCGTGGCGGCTCCACCATTGGCGGAGACTCTCCGCACACAAATGGCAATTAACAGTTATGTTTGCTGTTCCAACACGTTGCAGACAGTTTTAATGACGGGACGGACGCGATGCGACGCGGCGCGACGCGACGCGGACTCGAGGCAAAACTATTTTTAGGTGACTTTGACTTGGACATCCCATCCCCCATCGAATGGCCGCCCCATGCTACAGGAAGTAACTGTTCAGCCCCCCACCCCACCTCTGCCCCAGCACTGCCATCGGTAGCTTCTTCAGCGCGTAATTGGCTGCAAACGGAAGTTCGTGTAATTTAAACTCGATGGTGGCAACTCTGGTCAACATCTGGCACTCGAGACATTTACTCCGGAACGGGGTGGCCTGGGCTGGGCTGGGGTGGGCATGGTTCAATTGCGCGGAAGATGCCAATAAAGAAAATACCCTTGATAGTGGCGCCCTTCCTCAAGTGATACTCAAGTGGGAAAAGGTGTGAAGCGGGATATAAATGTTCCACTGTTTCAATGTTCCACTGTTCAGCTATTCCAGTGTTCCAAATACGCTGCGCAAAGTTACCATAAGCAAAAGGACACGTTAGAACAAATTGGATTGTAATTAATTGAATTGGATTTCATTTAACAAAAAATAAAAACTGTCTATAGAAGCATTTTTTAAGACTCGCGCCGCTTCTTGGCTTTGCCCATGTCTTGATCGGTGCCCGTGGCCTGGGCCTTGCCCGTGCTGGTGTTGTAGTACACGCGCCGCTCGATGCCAGCCTTAGTGATGATCGCAATGCGCGCTACTCCGCCGGAGAAGCTGTCGTGATAGATGGCCTGCTTCAGAGTCGACTGGACGAGCAGCACCAGCTGCTCCTTCTCCATATTCGGCCGGTAGCCGTCCCGCAGCATGCCGCTAATGTATATGGAACCCGAGCCGCCGTAGCTGAAATGCTCGCGCGTCATCATGCCACCCATCGAAATGTTGTAGACCTGGCCACCGCACTGAGCGTCCCAGCCACCCACAATGATGCCCGCCATCAGGCTTCGGCGACTTGTGTAGCATTTGTCGCGAAACTCCGCGGCCACATCGCGCACCAGCGTCTGCTGGCCCGAGTGCATCTCACGATGCCACATGAGAGTGGCGACCAGCTCAGAGAGCTGCTGGGTGTCCGCTGCGGAGCCACTGCGGCAGCAGTAGACATTGTCCGTGATCCGAGTCACTTTGTCCGTCACACGATTGGCCACCAGGCAGCCGGCGGTGGTGCGGGAATCGGCTCCGAGCACCACGCCATCCGCAAACTGGGCGGCCATGATGGTGGTGCCACACTCGACGGGCGTGAAGCAATCCTTCAGATCTAAGTCCAACCAATGGGAGTTATTCATTTTGTCAGTTGTATGGAGAGTCTCCCGTTTAGAGCTGGCGAAGTTTTAGTCACTGACTACTGGATTAATGCTGCGGGAGAGTCAGGCTTAACACCGAGTGTTGTGTGAGCGAGTCAAGGCTTTGAATGGTTCGAGCTCTTCGAATGTTTCGAACGTTTCGAATGTTTCGAACGGCAGTGAAATAATCTGAGATGCATGGAATATCCACAGATCACATAAAACCTGCGAATCGCTGGGATTATGGTGCTTTAAGTACACGAATCTTTTGACATGTATTCCTTAGTAATTATTATCATACACTTTCCACTTTCGAATATCTGAAACTGCGCAGAAATCCTCTTTAGATGGCTTTTCTCCAGGCGCTGTCTCGCTTTCCCTAACATTCTGCCAGCAGCCAGGCATGCTCACGCCTCGTCCTGATTGCCTGGCTGTGCTGTAATCAGAAAGTCCTTGCACGTAGCCAGAAATAAGCATAAGAAACATTTCACAAAAATTACAGACAGAAAAAGGGGACATTTTCTTATGTGTGTGTTTGTGTGTGTGCAGGATGCAACGCAAGAGAGTGCCACAAAACGATCAACATTAACTGCCGTTCGTCGTCGTGCCATCCACCCAACAGCCGCGCCCATTTGATAGACGTAATTTTGCAGCAAGTGTTGCGCCCGCCCACCACGAGAGAGAGAGGCAGGCAGGCAGGGGGAAAGATGGAAGAATAAGAAGCTGAAGTGGCAGTGGCAGTGGCAGCAGCAGCAGCAGCAGAAGAGTGCATTTAAATGACCGTTTTGTCGCAGCTCCTCTAATGACAACCACTTGCGGCTGTCAAATGCAACTCTGCACGGCACGCAGGGTTGTAATATTTTATGGGCTGCCCAACGGAGAGACGCCCCCCCCCGATTCCACGATGCTTGTTTGCTTTGCAGCTCACTCTCTGGTCTGACCAGCACAATGGCATATAGCATATGAATGGCATTACCCCTACGATACTCTCCAGCCGGCCGCCGCAGCCAGCTCCTCTCTTTTGCTCATTTGGCGCATTCATAATTTGCCCATTAACCTTATTTTGCTGTTATGCACGAGTGGTGGCCCCTCCAAGATGAAATTGTCACCCCGTTCTACTATGTGGGGTGTGTCCCCACCCCTCCACGTTTGAAGAACGCTTTTTTACGATGATTTCTACCTCCTGCCTCTGCTCCCTGATGGATTTTAAATGAACTTTAACACGTGCGCGCTGTCCCTCGAGGTCGGAGGTCCTTGGGAGCGGAGCGGAACGGAACGAAGCTAAGTAATTGGTTTAGCAGTGGCATGGGCGTGGCAGCAACGGGCTCGTTTCACAGATTATCCTCGGAGTTGATTTTGAGAGAGCTAAACTAATAATAAAAACGTTTCATTCCGCACACAGTTGCAGGGCTGGCTGCATTCAGGGGTGGGGGGGCAACAGTTGGTGCAGCGAAATGAAATTCTTCCTCCCTAATGAGATATTGAGTATAATGAAAATTGGATCGTTGCATCAGAGCGGGGAAATTACCTTCAGCTCTGGCAGAACCTATGAACTTTATACCGGAATTTCCAATGGAAATTTCTACTACTTTTTGGTGTATTTTTTGGTTGCAGTTGCCCAAAGCGAATTGTCGCCAGCTCCCAACGGCAAAGTACAGGGTATATGTGGGCCATTTATTTTCTCATCGAGCTGTCATTTCATTTCATTTGCATGCCACTGTCATATCTTCGTGCATATGGGAAATTCTGGCACCATTTTCCTGGAAAAATGTATGACATTCATTTGTATGACTTCCTGAATGGAAAACACATTTGACTTTTATTTCTTTTGGCCTTAAAATGTGTCCTCCGGATAGCGAGGGGGATTTTCCTGAATTGAAGTTTTCTGCTGGAAAAGCCTCCTTTAGGGGACAAAAGTAAATTTGTTGCTGCTCAGATTTAAGTGTGTGCCAAATGCACATTTAATAACGTAATTTCTGAAGCGTGCAAAAACACATATATATTTTTAGCATTTAGTTTTACTTTGTTCACCAACTTTAGCTGCTGCTCGCACACTTTTTTCTGCTTCATCTTGCAGCAAAAAGCAAACTCCACTGCAGATACATATGTATCTGGCACCATGTACACATATACATACAACCATATATTTAGGTATACATTTGGAGGTTCAACCTACGTGAGTTGCCCAACTTTTTAGCCCAAAAAAAAAAAAAAAAAAAAAAAGAAAGAAAAAAAAAATCAAGCAAAAATTTGCATATGCAACGACGTTACTCCTGACGATGATGATGATGTCGCAAGGAGACGTACATTTGAGGACACACACAGGATACAGGACGCAGGACGCAGGACACAGGACACTGTACTAGCTGCTGGCAGCCAGCAGCAAGCGGCAAGCACTCCTGAAAGCTTCGCCACTTTTATGCAAATAATGTCTTGCCTGGAATTTTTGTTATTTATAGTTAAGATAGCAAAACGTGTGGATGTCTTGTGGATATATCTCAAAAGTGTGTGTGTGTGTGTGTCTCTGCATTAGTAGCCATGTCTCTTAGATCTCTCTACTTCCATTGCCTCCTGCGGCACATGCTCTCTTTATCTCTCTCTATCTCTCTCTCCGTGTCTCTACTTTATACAAGTTATTGCTTCATTTCTTGGGCAAAAACTTCTTCTTCAGCACCTGACAAAAGTGGATACTTTTCGGGGAGCAGCTGGCTTGGGATGGATGGGCAAGTTTTTGAATGTCAAACTTGAATATAGGAACTAACCACACACCACCACCACCACTACCCTCTCTGCATTCCTCCATTGCATGTGTTCGTCCTGCAGCCAAATTACATTCTCTACTCTCTCATAAAAGAAAATAAAAAATTGTCATTCAAGTTTTTGGCAGCTGACTTCGATTCATTTTCCTTTTCTCTCTCTGTGTCCTCTCTGTCTCTCTCTCTCTCTCTGTCTTTGCTTCCTTTCGTCTGCATCTTTTATTAGTCATAATTTAAATTGACATTTGCTTTAGTTTTAATCTCGTTTCAATGATTGGAACTTCAGCTGCAGACTCCAGTCACATGTTGCCAACGAAACTCTAGTGACACATCCCACAGCTGGCAGACAGACACACACATTGTAAGACGTCACATAAATTCGATTATGAGCACAAGAAATTGCAATAAATATGTAAATTTTATATGACTGATGGAATGTTAAATACGAGCAGACTTTATGGCTTCTCCCTACTTGGGAGCTTGTCTACATCCAAAAAATACCCATCATATCCTCGTACATATATAAAATATATTTGTACATAAATACTATGTTTATAGATCTATAAAACTCACCTAATTCCACATAGAGTTTTGGTCGTATATTCTCCTGCCAGGCACTTTGATTACCAATCACGTAGAGTGTTAGTAGTAGGAAGACTTGCATCCAACCGTATCTGTATCCGTATCCGTAGTATCCATAGAATTTGCTTAACTTATGCTTCAGTATGTTTGTTGTTGTTGTTGTTTTTCTACTGTGTCTGCTTTTGTTGCTAATGCTGCTGCTGTTGTTGCACATTTCAAATGCATTTTGTGGCTTTTATTGTTGTTGCTGTTGCTGATGCGAATGCGGATGCAGATGCTGTTGTTTTTGCTTTTGTTATTTTTATTTGTGTGGCTTCTATTATTATTTTTATTGTGCGTAATTCGGTTTGCAGAGTTGTGGGAATTTAACATTTTCTATTTTGCATAAAATTTATGTAAATTGTTGCCTGTTTTGTCGTTTTGTCGGTCGGTTACAATGTTCAAAAATTGGGAGGTTTTTGGTTTTTGGTTGTTGTTGCCTTTGGTTTTCCTGTGGTGTGTGTTGTGTTCCTCTCCTTATTATATTTGATTTGATTTTATATATATATATTTTTTTTTGTGTGTTTGCTGGATTATATATAATTTATTTACTGCATCTTTTATTTACTTATACGACTTTAAATACCGCAAATATATTGATTTCATTTTTTATTTAAACATTTTTTGTTATTTTCTGCTCAACAAAGTTTGTGTTTAATTTTGGTTAAAAAACGAAAGTTTTTTGATTTATGGAGAAACTTTTTTCAAACAATTTTGCTGCGGTTAGGAAGTTGCGTCATTTCTGTAATTAGAGGAGAGCGAAAAATAAGCGAAATTAGTAATCAATTTTGAGTGTTTTGTAGAAACATTCAGGGGAAAGTACGAGTGTAAAATTACTGATATTAGGGATAGATTTAGCAGTAAACATTATGGCAATTTTATATTATTTTTTTGCTGATTTTTTGATTTTTTTCCCTGCGTGTATTTCTGTGTTTCGGGCTTCGTTATGCTGCTAGTTGTCCGTTATTCTAGTTCTATTCTAGTATTCTAGTTATTGGTTTTGCTGAGTGCGAGTGAGCGAGAAATTTCGACACACAAATTGCATTGTGTAAAAATGTACGAAGAAAGCAGAAGAAGTTTTCACAAAAGCGGAGGGCAGATTGAGCTATTTGGTAGTTTTTATGAGTAATACGATTTTTGGGTGTATTTTTTGTTACTGCCTTAAAGCAGAAAATCAATCGGATGCTCCCCCGTGGCCCATCCATCCGCTAATGTGAATGTGCTGCCAATGTTAATGGAACTGCGCTCAAGAGCATTCATCATTTTGCGTGCCCAAAAAATACAATTTAAAATATACGTTTCAAGCAATAAATTAAGCAAATACATTTTGCATATAATATTATTCGCATCTGCTATGTCCCTAACTGCCCCAATTTGCTCGTTTTTTATATGTTTTATTTTCTAATACATATCCCTTATTCGCTTTGCATTTTTTCAATTTCGATGGCATAAATTTTGTGCTCGATTTAATGTAGGTCTCCCCTGCCCTTCCCCCCATGCGGCACTCCTGCGCCCCCACGTTTCTTGGCCAAGTTATTGAAAGCGGCTTATTGTGCAATCGTGTGTGTGCACACACACACACACACACACAGGCACGCATTGAGCCACGCCCAGCTATTAGGGCGTCTTTTGCTATGCAGATACACTCGCAAGTTGAGCGACCTTCGCCCACAAATGGAAATGGATTCTGAGGGAGGCGCAAGAGCGCAGAAAAAAAAGAATAAAGAAAGCACACAGAGTGAGAGGCAGAGAGAGAGACAAGGGACAGGCGAAAACAAATTGAAAGGAATGAAGGAAATGCAGAGTGTAGACAGCAGGAGGAGAAAAGGTGCCAAGTAGCGTGCACAGTTAATGAGTTTTCCCCCAGCAGACCCAACCAAACCCTCACCCCCCCCCCCACTATTTTCCCCACGCAGAGAAATTAAAATGTAGCACGAAAATGTACAAAAATCTAGCACACGAAAGGGGTTGACAAGGTGTTTTCATTTCGTTTCGTTCTGCTCTGTTCTGTTCTCCTCTGTGGGGGCTAGCCTCGCCTCAAAATGGGGTTATTTGGTGTCATAAATCTCCACAGGTGAAAACCCCCCCACACAGAGCGGCAATGGGGCTGGGTGGCAAAAGTGCAGCGCAATTTGTTTTTCCAAGTCATGTGCATCTGTGTCGGCTACGTTCTAATTATGACGTCAACAAAGCGCGTAGGTGCCAAGTAAAATAGAGAAAAGAAGAGAAATAAGCCAGGCTTGGGGCGACCGAAACATTAGGTACCCTGCCCCATATATCGATAGTTGCGAGGGTGTCTGTTCGCTTATCCCAAAATTTATGCAGCGAATTTGTGCGAAGAGTTAGCCGCAGTAGATCTAGGGACCTAAGGAAGAGGCTGTGGCGAGTGCCATATTTATATTTATTATTATTTATTATTTATAATTTCTTATTTATATTTAAATTATTTATTATTTAAATTTATTTTATTTATTGTTTATATTATTTATTATTTATATTTATGTTATTTATTATTTATATTTATTTTGATTAAAGTCCCCTCTAAAATCCCATGCATAAGTCATAAGTCATATCTTTTGTTTTGCTGCAAATTGCAGGGTATCAATTGCAAGGGTATCCATAAACGGGTAGCAATTGTGGCAGGGCATGGTGGCATACGGTGAGTACAAGTCGAGTATCCACTTGGCAGCAGCTCGCTCTCATGTCTCTTTTTGTTGCTCTTTGCCGATTGTTAGTTTAGATAAAGCGCCACAGATATACACACACAGACAGACACACACACACACACACAGACAGACAGACAGACAGTCACACGCGCATGGAGTAGCGTCAGGTGTAAGCGGCTGTGTATCGAGTCGAGTGCCCTGGAAAGGGTTTACGCAAAATTTAACCCAAAATTGTTATGGCAGGGAAAAGTCAGAGGGGGGGGGGGAGGGCGAGCAAAACCATCGAGTGCAGCTCTCAATAAAAGATTTAAGTGAACATAAGAGAGCTTTGCACTATTATTAAATGCAATTTTGATTTAAATTCTGGCAATTGCATTACATATCGAGAGAGTGCACTCAAACGAGTGGCGATTATTAATCGATAACCAAGTATATGCTCTTGCTGGCATTTAAATAATTCGGTAATTCTGTAATTAATGGCTACGCCTGCAGCTTTTCCTCATTTCTCATCGTCTTGTTGTGTTTTTCTGCTTGAATGTTGAGTAATAATTTAGAGCTAAACACATTGCTGGAGAGGCCTCTTATCCCTATGCAAAGTGCAAACATAAAACACTTTTCGGTTGGCAAAGCATCCTCATCAAAAGCGAGACGTTGGCCCAGGCATTTAAAATGAATTTTGCCCCACACAAACACAAAGGGGGCCACGAAAAATGAGCCACACAGCCACGCCCAGGCAATGGCTCTGGCTCTGGCTCAGCCTGTTCCTGGCTCCTGAATCTGGCAATTGCATTACACACTGCAGTTGGGCAGAATACACCCCCCCCCTGTTGATGCAAGGACTTAGGGGGGTCTGGGGAGGGAGGAGGTTCTGTTTTGTAAATGGCTACCAAAAATTAAATGCCACAAATCCCTGCAGACAGCACGAATATGTCAAGAGTGTACTCGTAGTGTAGTGCAGGGTGTGTGTGTGTGTGTGTGTGTGGTTGTGTGGTGTTTAAACAACTACAATAACAATGTCGGCGGCAGCCTCAGCCCCAGTCCCAGCCAGAGACCCGGTTACGGGTCTGCGTCTGAGCCTGATGCATTGCGCATATTACTCAAAAATAATACCAACACAACTCAAAAACAAAACAAAAAAAAGGAGAAGGAAAAACATAACAACAACAACAAAAAACTGAACAAAACATAAAGAAAACCCGAGTAGGCATTGTCTGATCACGGCTGAAAAATACCCTCTAAAAAGGCTCAACGGAAATGGAGAATTGCAGCTGGGGGACTGGCATCAACAGAGGGCAGGAAAGAACCTCCAAAACCTTTTCTGCATTTACTTGAGCGGCCCTCAGCTTGCTTGCGTGTAATAAACTTTGGCTAATATCAATAAAATAATATCAATAGAAAATGTACTATAAATAAAGTTCCATGTCTTTTATTATAGACGTGAAATGATGGCAATATTTAATAGCCAAAAGGCCACACCGCTGCTCTAGTTAGTTTTCTTTTGGTTAATACTACATTTTTATTCATTTATATTCAAACTCGAACAATTATAAATAACTAAATAAATATAAATGCCACAAATTAAACGATATTTTATACAAGCATATACTTCTGCTATATATTCAGCGTACAAATGATTTGTATGTTGCATTTTCATACCCTGCATAGTGACCATCATTTCTGTGCTCGGACAACAGATAACCCCCATTCCCATTCCCATCCCACCACCACCACCCCACCCCACCCACACACTTAACACTCATCAGGCAATGCAATTTGCTTTTTTGTGGCCGCCATTTTGTTGTAGCACTTGCAAAATGGCCGCCATGGGTATGAAACAACAGAGAAAAGCGCAAAAAATCATCACTTAATACACAAATAAATGGCGCATTTTTTCGACTGTTTTCGTATGTGTGAATTTTTTGTCTTCTGTTTGGTATCACTTTATATCGTTTGTGATGCTGCTGCTGCCTGCAATGGGAAAATATTTATGTTGGAAAATCTTCTGCGGCTCGACGCGAGATGTTTTTCTTCATTTTGGGCTTTTTCCAACCCGCCAACTTGTTTGTCTTGTCTGCATATCCTGCAGCGATTTGTTTCTGTTTTGTCCTGCTGGGTTTTTCCCTTTTGAAGGGGGTCGGGGTGGGGCGCGCTCACAGTCAAGTTGGAGTGCCATTCCCTCATATCCTTTTCCTTGTAAAAATGGGATTTGTTCTTGTGTGTATCGCGGTGCAAAAGTTCTCATTTATTAGCTTTGTTTATGTGTCTGTTTGAAAATATTTTACAATTTTTACAGGGACATACAGGGGACGTGTGTGTGCGTGTGTGTGTTGTCGTCGTCCTCCTGGCAGCAAAGACAAACAGATTTATACGTTTAGAAAACTTTGTTTCCTTATCTCAACAGCCATGTGTGTGTGTGTGTGTGTTGTGTCTCTATCTGTGTTTGTGTTTCGTGTTTTATGTTCATCTTCGCAAGGAAGAGGCCAGGCCAGGCCCTGTGTCCTGCCGCCTGCTGCCTGTGGCCCGTGGCCCGTGCCGTGGCGGTTTGGGGTACTTGAGTAAATAATCATAATGGAATTTTTAAGGCTTATGACAATTTAACATGTCTAACCCTCGAGTGCTGCTTGTGGGTTCTCCTCGTGTCTGCCTGCCTGTCTCTGGATGTGTCTCTGGGTGTCTCTGCCACGGAGACTCTCTGCAGATCTCCGTTTCTCTGCTTCTGGTTTTGGTTAACAATGAATTATGCGTTTTTGTTGGTGGATTTAAATTTGTATATTAAGTTGCCATTTAATTGGAATTTATGCGATTAATAAATGAGAAATGAGCGCAGAAAAATATCCTGAGATATTTATTTCACTTTTTTAAATATTTGCGAGTATTTTTAGGAGAATCGGCGTACTCTATACCCCTGCTCCTTGAAGGCAAATTCATCGAATGATGCAAATTGATTTAATATTCAGAAAATTATTATTAATAATTTGGGAATTAACTATAGAATTTTCTTTTATTTAATTGCTATATTTATTATTATTAATTATTCAAATTCTTAAGTAAATTCGAAAAGAGCTTAATCGACATACAAATATTTATTTATTTATTTATTTTTATTTATGTATTTACAGTACACCCAGCTATTGCCCATCACATTGTTCCATTCAAAATCTTGAAATTATGAATTATTTCTACAGATAAGCAGGCCTGGAAAAAATATGAATTTAAATTCATATTTAGTTCATATTATTCATATTATTTAAAATTAAAATACAAAACAAACAAAACTAAATCATACAAAAAAAAAACTAACCAAATTCTTTCGTTTTTAACATTTTTTCCATTATGGTTATCACTAAGAAGAGCCCTAGGAAAAACAGACGCGCAAAGTATCGACGACAAAACTACGCCTCCACCACGGCCAACGGATTCTTCAACTTTCTCAGAGAGTTCAAAATGTCACACGTCGGTCTGCATCCCCAATTGATGGTTACGCGTGGAGCGAAGGCGTGGGGAAGACTAAGTGCCAAGAATAAGACCGCCTATAAACACTTGGCAATACTGGAGGAGATCGCTCTTCTTAAAACACACTTTAGGTCGCTGGTTAAGAGCAAACCTGGGTGCAATAGATCGCAGAAGAAGCTGAAGTAGAAGTCCCGATACAGACGGCGGCACAAATGTTTAGCCGTGTTCAAGGAGTAAAAGTGAGTGCAAATTCTTCCAATATCCACTACAGTATTAGAGTATTTACAAGAAGTGTATTTTATTTCAGATTTCGTGTATTTAATTTTGAATTTTAAACATTTTGGCCAAGAAAACTCTCTCTGAATATAAGTTTTAAAAACTCCAATGTCTAAACGTATATAAATGTACATGCAAGTAAAATAAATACATCGAAAAAAATAAATAATAATAATAATTAAATAATAAAAATAAATAAATAAAAATAAATAAAATATAAACCAAATAAAGATATAAAATAAACCAAATAAAGATATAAAATAAACATACACATACATAAAATAAAGATATAAATCAAATAAAGATATAAAATATATATACACATAAATCAAATAAATATATACACATAAATCAAATAAATATATAAATTAAATTAAATAAATACACACATAATATATAATAATTTATAAGTTTCACATGTGAATGGCTAATTAGCCAGTATAATGGAACTGTGTGGGGCCACGAGAGAGTATTAGTACGCTACAAACTAATTAAAGTTTGCTTTGTACTTTTGTTAATTACTTATTATCTGTAGAAACGATAAGATCTGCTATCTGTGGCCAATTTATCTGCCTGCCTGGCAGCTCCCTGCTCACGCAGTGAGGATTCAAAGCTCATTTGGTGAGTTTAAGCTTTATTATCTCCCTGCGAAGCTCCTCGAGCCGAGAGAGCTCCAGTGCACTGGGCGTAGCGCGGGGCAGGGGAGCAGAGGGGACTTATACCTATTTCTTATGCCATGTCACGTTCGCGCTGAATTTCTTTTTGCTGCTGCTGCTGCTGCTGCCGCTGCTGCTCGGGCGTTTAACATTTTTGTTTTCTCTCTGCGGTTGTCTTCTGGCGTATTTTTTAGTAAATAATAGTTAGTTAGTTCTCTGCTGGCACTCGCTATCTCTACCCCTATCTCTCTCTCTCTGTTTCTCTGTCTCCTCGTAATTATTATTCCTATTCCGGTCCCTGAAAGGCAGCTGGTGCCAGGCAGCGCAGGAGGCAGGCAGCCAAAAAAGCTTCCTTTCCTTTCTTTACTTTGCCGCATTCTGTTTGGCCTGGGATTAGCATAATGCTATTTATTGTTGTGCTTTTCTTGTTGCCATTCGGCATTGTGGCCGACTGCTCGCTTCTCCAGTTATAACTTGAATTTCTTTGCCTTTTGTGGGTGGAGGAAGGGCTGGGCACTATGTAAATTTCTGCAACTTCCGCCGCATCTTCCGCTGCTGCTGTTGTTGCATGTGCAACAGACTTTTCTTGTTTTGGCCACGAAAGTTTGCTGCCGCCACTCGATTCATTATTAATTTTTGGCTTACAATTTACACTTGATGAACATCTAAATGGAACGAGGGGATGTCCCTGAGACCAATAGACTGTGATAACAATTTGTAGACTGAAAGTTTTTCCTTCCTCCAAGTCCTTGCTTTTCCTTGGAATTTTATGCAAAACTGCTGGGCAAACCAATTTGGAATTTGTTGATAGAAGTGCAGAAAGATGCCAACAGGGAGAACATAGATAAGCAAGAGTCCTTCAGCGCAGAGTCCTTCAATTTAAGTGGCCAGAGCATGTCTGTCCATTATGCATTGTGTATATATAGCAGGAGGCTGCCACCGCTGCCACCGCTGGTTGCAAGCAGAACAATACTATCTGCGCGCCGCACTGGCATTTCCATTAAGAATTGAAGTTTGCTTTAAGCAAATTGAAAAGAAAAGTGAAAAGATTGGATGACAGCACAAAACAAAATGTGGAAAAGCCAATGGACATGCTTCATGCTAATGGGGAGAAACTAAGAAAAAGCCAAAGAAATAATCTCTAAATATTTCTAAGCTAAAACATTTATCCATTTTTCCATCGAAATCAATTCTGATTTTCCTGCGACCTTCCTGCCGCTTGTGTGTGTTGTTTTCTTTGATAACAAATATTTTTCATAAATATTTTCCACGTCACGTCTGCGCATTGTCGATGCTGTCGCCCCCCTCTGGGTCTTTACTTTGCAAGCGGTTGACAAGCATTTAGTACGTGTTAGACCTCGACCAAAGGGCTTAACGCAGCACAACGCCCCACACCACAAAACCAAAATCTCTGGGCCATCTCGTTGGCACTTTGATTCCATGATTTATGGGGCGTTTGAAGCCAGGGGGCATGTGGATGTGGATGTGTCGTTTGTCCCTCAGCTCGTTTGCATTTGATAATCCCATAAAATTTGCGTATGTCGGAGGAGGACAATTTGACTCTGCCAGGGGCTCGAAAATTGCTCATAAATAATGAAGCTAGGATTTTTAGAACAACAACAAAATATATCCCACACGAAATATCAATAGCTGCGAAACTTCTTCGTTAAATTGATTAGCAAACGTATTTTATTTTTCAGTTGTTTTATTTTTTTTTGTTGTGGAAGAATCTCAGAGAGAAACGTGCCTGAAAAATGTCTTTTGAGTGTGGTATCCATTAAACAAAGTCGACACTTGACAAAGCGTTGAAAAGCCTGGACCTAGACCAGCAAATAAACAGAAAGCCTCGAAAACAGAGAACCGAAAAAAACTACAATCAATCAATCGAGTTTGTTTGGTTATTCGGCTATCAGGTGGTAACATGAGATACAGAGATACAGAGATACACCCAGAAAAGAATAAGAATGAGCGCCGTAAAAGCCAACAGAGCTGAGAGCGCAGCTTGGGTATCAGTTTCCAGAGAAAAGTCACAAATTAGCCGCCGAATGGCAGGGTGCGAGGCACTTCATTTCTTTACGATCTTTACAGTCAATTGGAAAAGCGGAAAACACATTGAGGAAACGACTTTTGGGGGGTTGGTTGGTTGGTTGCTTGGGGTCGTCATCAATTAGAGTCAATAAAAATTATAATGCAATGACCGAAACGAAAGAGAAACCAATTTTCAAGATCCCCACAAATTGAGGCCACAAAAGTCAAACCAGAGAGCACAGGCTCGGCTCTTACTACCTCCGGCAGGGCAACACAAATGTTTATTCAATCGCCATGAGAAGTTGGTCGAGGAAGAGGCAGAGGCAGAGGAAGAGGCAGGAGGAAGAGGAGCATGTTGCTGCGAAGGTGAGGACGAGCGAGTTAGGTACACAATGTGTCACATCATAAATGTCACGGGCACATTTGGTTCGCTTATTTGTACTTTTTTTTGTGTTGTTTTTGTTTTTTTTCTTCCTTCTCGGGTTTTTAGTGCTGTCATAAATTTTTATTTTACTCTTCAAGAGTTCAAACAGAAAACAGAAAACAACAAAACAAATAATAATAATAATAACGAGCTAGAATGAGAGGAAGAGAGAGAGAGAGAGAGCGATAATGTTGAGCAGGGTCAATGGTATCCGAGTATCAGGAAAGAGACAGCTATAGCAGCATAGAGCGAGAGCGAGAGTGAGTGAGAGGGAGGGCGCCAGCCACCACCCGTTTATGTGGGACACAAAGTCATAAATCACTTAATCACATAATTAGAATGTAGGAGAAAAAAAATTGATTTACGAGATTTTGAATGCGAATTATTTGCCGTTGTTGTTGTTATTGTTGCTGGGTAGTCGCGTGTTTGGGATTATTTACGAACTTTCAACCCCAAAAACAAAACCCTGCAGAATAGTTGTACATATGAAATGTGTGCAAATGAAGTGTTAGAGTTGGTGGGACTCCCAGAGAAGCGAGGGGCGAGGGAGAAAGCAAATTGATGGATGGCACATAAGTGCAACATTGCAAGTGGCAGCGTTTCGATTAGAATGCAAGGGTAAGGCAGGGAGGGGGAGGAGGAGGGACAGGGAGGGGGACAGGGAGAGGGTTGTGTTCCCACATTCAAGGTGATTTGAAAAACGTTTGAAAAGGTTTCCCAAAGGTGTGGCATGCACGTAAATTAATGTGTGTCCTTTCACTTATGGGAAATTTGTTGGAACAGTGAAAATGGAACAGTATGTGGGAAGAAGGCATTTATTTGGAGAAATCTTCTCTTGGAAAAATGCTAAAATTAAAAATAATTCTCATTGTTAATTGATATTTTAAGCACACACACGCTCACAGGTTAACATTGAATTTGATTAGGCATAAATAAAACGACAAAGGGGAAAACTTAAAACGCTCTCAGCTCACATCCAATCAGAGGAGCGACGCTGATGCGGGCACGTGCTCATATTACGAGCAATGTTGTTCCTCCGCTGCCACACCAGGATCCTTTGCCAGCCAGAGACGGCGACAATGGGTACATGTACTGCCACAGCATTTTTTTTTTGTTTTGTTTTATTTGTCGGGGGGCTGTCAAAAGTCAAAGTAAGCCGACAGACGGCAACAGGGATAGGGTAGGGGGGTGGGAAAAAAATAAAAACGCAAAAGGTTTGAGGTACGGTACGTGACACCACCAATTGCTGCCAATACACTGCACTGGCCCCAGACCCAAAGGGATACGGGGAAGGAGACCAGCGTTCACCCTGCGCCGCATGGCCCTCTAGCATCCATCCCCTTTAATCCCGTTTGACTTGAGGGCTTAGCACACACAGTTGACATCGATAGAAGTTCTCTGCTGTTTTGTTTTTCCATTTTATGCTCTAAAGATCATGGCCAGGGGTTGGTGTCATAACCGTTTAATGCAACCGGTTAGCCCGGTTCGCTGCGGTTCGGTCACTTCAGTTGCAGTGTTCCTTGGGGGGGTTCGTACACTCATTAGCTATGCTCTCCTTATACCCTAACAGTTAGGGTTCATTTCATATTCTGTTTATATCTTCTGGCAAAGAGGTTTACAAGATTTTAACCAGATATTTGACACAACAGAAAGCGATTAATTTTATAATGCGCCAATTTTGAAATAATACCAAAAATCGAGGATATTAACAAGAGTTTTTTTTGTTGTCAAAGATTTTCTTCTTAGAAAAATTGTTTGGAAATTTTTAGTATTTTCTGCCAGAAAAAAAACATATTTAGCAATAAAGAACAAATTTAAAATGTACCTCTAACGCCCGTCCTTTTTTCGGTGACCCTTTTTTGATTCGTTTTCAATTTATTCCCCACAGGGTGCCCCATGCCACAAGAGGGTGACCCAATCTCAAGGCGTTCCCAGGCAGGCACGCACGCACCCGACACTCTCCCTCTCTCTCTCTCTCTCGCTCTGCATTTCTCGCTCTCTCTGTCTCCCTCTCTTTATTTTCTCCTGTTAACACTGTTTTTTTTATTGCATCATAAATTTAATATTTTTATGTAATGTTTGTATAACGGTACGCTTTTACTACCCTCCTTGTGGCATGCCTCATCCTCCCTCTGTGTCTGTGTCCGTGTCCCCAAAACGAAATATTCACAACATGCATGAAACGCGCGCGCCCTTGGCTTCCACTTTGGTCTCTGGCTATGGCTCTGGCTATGGCTCTGGTCTTGGTCTTTGGTTCCCATCCTGCAGCAAAATATTTTTGCTTCTGGAAAGTGTCGCCAGCGCGTGCCATGGGAACATTTCTCTCCCTCCTTGTCTCTCTCTCTCTGTCTTTCTGACTTTCTGTCTCTTTCTCATTTTTTGTTTCTTCCAAAAATCTGACTGCTAGGGAGGCTTGGGTTTGGGTGGGCAAATTTCTGTTGTCATTTCTTGAATGCTTGAGTCTTGGATTTTCGAACGCGTCTCCTACAATAGCGCGCAGTGTCCCTGTCTTGTGCTCGTCCTTGGCTCTCAATCAAAGAACTTGCACACCTTCGCAGGCAAACCAAAAAAAAATAAGGAATACGTACTATATGTACTTATGAATGTCAAAAATTCATCTGACACGCAAAGAAAAATGTAAGCTTAAAATATATGTATGTACCTTCAGGCAGGTGTTAGCTCGGATTAGGAAATAATCAATCAGATGTAAAAAAATATTTAATCTTTGAAATTGTATTAAAAAAAAGAAAAAATATTTGTGAATACCCAAACTCCTTTTACATATGTGTATTCTGTGTGTAAAAGTTCTTGAAATTCCAGGGATTACCACTGGTATTTGCTTCACATCCGCATGCCCAGTTTTTCCATTAAAAAACTTCCTGTTTTACCCTTCCGTTTCCGCAAACACACAAACATTTACCTGCAAAGAAAAAAGAGAGAAAGAAAAACGTAAATTAAATAAAATTCAAGTAACACAAAAAAAGCATTCAAATTTAATTTGATTTCGGGACTGCGATACACGGCATACACAGCTCCAGTGAGGCCCTCAGGAAACCCTCCCTGTCGGTATTGCAATTTCCCTAATGGCACACGCAGAACCTTTAAAAAGAAATTACCCATCATATTTACTTAGGATACTGCGTACAACAACAGCAGCAACAGCAAAAAGTGAGAAGGGAGAAACCAAACCCATCATCACGAGGCCTCGCCTTGTCGCACACAACTTGCATACGAAATTACGAAATTCCCACGGCAAATCCATCTGACAGGCAGATAGATAGAGGGAGAGGGAGAGAAGGCGCTAGAGCCCTGGCAAATGTGTCTAACACACTCATCAAACCATCAAACCATCAAAATGAAAGACGAGACCGAACAACCATACCTAAAATACTCAAATACTCAATACGCAATCCTCGAACCTCCCCTGGAACCTAACTCAACCTTACCCTTGGCCATTAGCGAACGGCAACAGAGCAGAGGAATCAATAAATCACATGGAAAAGCAGAGAGTGGAGAGGGAGAGAGAGAGAGATGGGAGAGAGAATAAAGAATCGAATGCCGCCTGCTTAAATGATCGAATGTAATGTCTCGGAGCCTCACAGAAGAACCGAAGGCAAATCGAAATCGATTTCAATAAATTCCATACAAACAAAGCCAAGAATTATGTGTGCGAGTGTGCGAGTGTGTGTGTGTGTGTTATCTGGGGCTCCATTCGGAATGAGAGGAGGAAAAGGCAACGGAACGTACAGGAAAGGGTTATGGGTGGGAGTGGGAGTGGAGGCCTGCCTGACCACTAACAAAAGCCTCTTAGTATGCAAATCGAGCGACAGCTCTCTCCCTCTGCTCTCTCCACGCTCCTCTCTCCTCTGTCGCTGTCTCTCTGAGTGAATCATGCTCTGCTTTACTCTCGAAGAAGCATCTCAAGATTCTGATAATTTATGCTGTAATAATTAAGTAGAAGCTCTCGTATCCCAAAACCCAAATGACAGGCTGAATGTCAGGAGAGTAGGGGTAGGGGCAGGGGTAGGTATGACTAACAGCAAGGGCGGTGGAAGCTGGCTGTGTGGCACACACCACACGCCGACACATTGGTTACAGAGACGACACCATGCAGTGCAGCATCCATCAGCAGCATCAGCAGCGGCAGCAGCAGCAGCAGCAGAAGTTCAAGATAAACCACACAATGACACTGCCACGCCCCGCTGATGACATAACCAAGCGGCGGCCCCGCCAAGCGGCTTAAACGTTTGTTTATACAGTCGAGGCATACAATAGATAAGAACTGAATATAAAAACTAAAAAGTGGTGGAAAATATCAACCATACTTCAGGCAAGAGGAATAACCAAAGAGAGAGCAGCACATTAGTCGTTGAATCGCTGCACAAATTTCCCATAAGCAAATGGACACATTTTTAACGAACAGAAAACACAAGCAATTCGGGACACTTAATGACATAATTTATGAATACTTATTAAAGGTTAAATCACGGATTTAATAGCCGTTTTAGTTTTTGAGATGCATTTAGATCGAATATAGATCGATATTATATGGAAAAGTGGATACAATAAAGTGAAATGTATTCTCAATTAGAACCCTTATCTTTTGTGTATATTTTGCTAATAAAACTGTGGCAATAGGTGGCCAGATTTAACAATTCTTTGATTCTATATATTCTTTAAAAACCAAAGTTGTTGCCATTTTGATTTTTCCTTAACTTAAATTCCGATCGATCGGCTAATAAAACCGAAAAATAGTTTGTGGTTTTGTTTTTAATTTCTATCAATAAATTCCAAATAAATAAATTCCTTTCTCTCTCCCAGTGTGACTTGGCAGTGGAGGGTGCTCTTTGGCGCAGTGTCCCTGGGCGAAATGAGTGAGTTAAAATATTTTTTGAAGAACACTCTGCTGATACGAACGAAGAACAATCAAAAACATATGCTATCGGAGGTACTGCTGCCCATTCCATTGCAGTGCTGCGCTGTCGCTGCTGACAAGGAAACGAAACGAATGACGAGGGCTACGACGACGACTCATCGCCTTTCCGGGGGGGAAAGTTCATTTCATGTGGCAGGAAAGTTGACTTGATGCACTTAGTTGTTGCACTTGTAATTGAAATTTAGCAACAAAACGACACACACAAACACACACAGCAGAGAGCAGAAAGCAGAGAGCAGAGAGCACAGAGAGAGAGTGGGGGAAAGCATTGTCTCTGTTTCTGCCTCTGGGAATTGAATTGAGCTGAGTGACTGCATGAGTGACTTGAGTGTCACATGCCTGGGCTTTGATTGATGAAGATGAAGACATTTTCCGTTTCGGCGACGACCCACGCACTGGAGAGAGCAATTCGCTGGCTAGAGTGAGAAATGCAACAACAACAGCAGCAGCAGCAACAGCAGCAGCAACAGCAGCAGCAACAGCAGCAGCAGCAGCAACAACAGCAGCAGCAGCAACAGCAGCAGCAGCATCAAAATTGCAGTTGACCAGTGGACCACCATGGGTATGCGGCCGCCCAACTCAAAGAGTTGTCAACGTTGTTGACCCCATGCCACCGACCGATCGACCCATTGCCTGTTTTGGTTCTCGACCGACACTCGTGTGGCATAGGCCACAGTGGTGCAACTAGCAGCAGAAATACTCTGTTCATTTTTCAGCATTTTCTAATCATTTTTATCAAATTTCTACAAAAATTCACATTCTCCTTTTCCGTTCCTAAAAAATGTGTCCATTAGCTTATGGGAAATTTCGACAGCATTTGTGCAGCATATGCTGCCACAACCACTGTACTCCATGGCCCCTTATCAACGCTCTCAGTTACCTTTCGGCCGGGAAACTTCACAGCAGAACGTGGGCCACTGCCACAACAGACAGTGGCAGCGCATCGGTGGCAGCCAGCAACTGCAATGGCAATGGCAGTGGCAATGGCAAACGTTGACTGCATCAAACTAAGATGCCATTACGCTGGCCTGCTGCTGCTGCTGCTGCTGCTCATTAGAGAGAGGGCAAAAGAGAGGTAGAGAGAAGAGGGTGGGGGAGGGGGATGGAGACCCCAAGAAGTCCAGCCGCAGTTCAAATGAATTTAATTGAAATTTCAAACTTGTCAAGCAGTGCCTTGCCCCCCCTCGCGGTAGTTGCATGGGTTCGTGGGCGAAATTGAAAAAGCCGCATCTCCCACATTTTCCACATTTCCTACATCTCTGGCAGATCTCCTCTCCGCAGCAACGGCAGCGGCAGCAGCAGCAGCAAAGGGCGGCGAGCAGTCAAGTGCTGCGAAATGTGAAAAAGTAAATAAGTTTTCGCCGCCGTTGCACTTTTAATGTTTTCCGGGGACAACATCTGGCCAAGAATATACTGGCCAGGCCAGGCCAACCAGCAGCTTCAGCTTCCCAGCCACAGGCACCGACCAACCCCCCCCTATATATATATGTATGCCCCCAGCAGCCTTGCATCCTTCCCCCCACCACCCAGCCAAAGAAAAAGTGTCATCCAGGGTACAGGGTAACTTTTTAAAAGAAAAGTTTCCCATTTGGCTGAGACTTGTCGTCTTTTCTTCTTTCGCTTCTTTCTACTTTTGTGCTTTTCATCTTTTGCTACTCTCGTCGTACCTTTCCCTGGCTCGCAGTTTGCTTCCTTTCTTGCTTTTCGGTAAGTAGCTAGTTGACATTTTTTTTTCTTTGTGTAGGTTTTTTGTTCAGAGTTATTTAATACGTCAGGAAGTGTGCATAGTACTGCGGCTATGCCGAGATCTTGGCCAGCATTAGTTATCATCTGCGATTCACGTATATTGATTGAATTATATGAAAATGTGAACACATTCGTTTGCTCATCGCAAATTACATGTGAATATTTATGCATTAATTTATCGACACACACTAAATCTGCAGCAGGGTAACAGCGCCAACATCTGCAGGCATTTAAGTGTTAATTTGTGCTTCTATTTAAGGACACGCAGACTGTTTATTTAGCAGCAGTTGTAACCATTACACAAAATTTACATTTCCAATTTAAATTTGAATTTCAATTTTAATTGAGATGACAAAAACCCGCCCCTTTGCTGAGGCAGAGGGAGAAACGTTTCTGGTAGCATAGTCGCCCCCCCCGGGTATATATTGCGCTTCAATCTTAACCCAATTATGATCAAATTACTAAGCGCTGGCCCTGGCTCATGTTCTAAATGCGGTGTAGCGCTGGTTACTGCCCCAGGCGGGGGCTAAGTAGAAAATACAAAAAAATTCTGCTAAGAAAATGCTGCACACAAAAAAGTTCCATTTGCAGCTGTCGCAACTTTCGGGGCGTTGAGTGCACTTCACTTTACCCGGACGACCTCTTTTGGGGGTTGTTCTCATCTTTGCTCAACATGCAAATACATCATGCATCAGGCATCAGGAATACATATACTACATTACTTTTTTCGGGGGTTAGAACCCTTTTCCTCTTTTTTTCTGGAAAGGTTCAATCGTTGTTAATGATGCTTGGCTGCCAAATTTCGACTCGTTTTCATTTTCATTTATGTGAAGTGCTCCCCTCTACAACATCCGGGCGTTGAGCATTTGGCAGTTTCAACCAGTTTTACAGGGCACATATCATTGGCGTAGTTCAGGGTATACAAAATATGCAGAGCCCTTCAAATTGGTTATATTTAAGATTGCAAAAAGCTTCAAAGAATATTCTTTACATTTATTTTTAAATTAAATCCAATCCAAAGAGCTGAAATTGGTCTTTGTGTAACAAACAATTACAAATAATATATTTTCTCAATTTTTGGGATTTACCTCAGCTTTAAGTATTCTTTTCACTGTGTTCATTTCGTTGAATTTTTTTAATTTGCATTTAATTTTGCGGAAAATTTGCTTTTACATTTCTGCACGCGATTAAGTTGATCGTAAAATTTTGGGCCAAAACTTTCGCGCTTATATAAAAATGCAGTTGGCTGCAGAGTCGCGAATGGCGGTTAAAAATTTATGAAAATATATTTCATAATTCGCATAAACCATAATTTATAATATCAATAAAATGAAAGCAAGGATGAGAATGAAAATGTTCGCGGGGCTAAAAATAATAATACGCGTAGCCAAAGCATAAAACAAACTGCATGGATGGGAAAATTGTGTGCAAATAAAGGAAAAATGCATAAACTTTTTCCGTAAACTCTGACGTTGTTGGAGGCACTAGTGTGGGGGAGTGTGGAGCTGCTGCACGGAAAATTGCAAACATTGAATTTTTAATTGCTGCAAAATTTGTGTTCTTTGGTTTTTATATGGTTTTAACGCCACCAATCCGCCCGTATTTGTTCGTTTGCGTTTATTCATGCCTGAGCCTATTTATTGTCCAGCCCTCGCACTTTTTTTGAAATTATTAACTGCTGTACGTTTTTTATCCGCTTTTCATTTTGAGCTGTAATAATACTATATGGAAAATTTATGCGGTAAGTTTTTTTTTTTTATATTAATAACAAAATTGTTGGCATAAACATATAAAGAAACAAATATTTATGTACTATCTACGGCAACTTTGTGGAGTCCATAAATCGAAAAACTTTAATCAATAGAGAGGGCAAATGATTGGAAGTACCCAAGAAATGTATTCACAAATCGTTGCTCAAATATTCAATCGAATTTGGATTTGATTTTCGGTGGAAATGTTTCAAAGAAAAAGGTTGGATTGGCCAGACAGATTTCGAGTTTTTTAAGCAGGCAAACCATTTCGTAATGTAATTTCTCAGAATATTTTCAGTGTGTGTTTGCTGTATATATAAATAAATAATACGGATTTATTCAATCTCCTATCCGCACACACACACACACACACACAGACGCACAAAAACATTTGCCAAAATTGTTTATCATATAAATAATTAAATAAAATACATTCGTAGCAGAATTTGGAAATTTCTGATGCATGGGCAAATTTTGTAATTTCCACTTGAAATGGTAATCACTGTACGCCCTTCCGCCCGCATCACCTGTGTAATTTGTCATTTTAATTTGGTTTTTCGTTTGTTATTGCAGTTAATTAGTAATTCAATGTTTCTATAAATATTTCATAGAATCATGTACGAATTATATTCCATTTATACAGTGCGTTTCTGTAGCATAGGTTCTCGGTCTCTGCAAACAGTTTCATTTTGAGCCATAAAACCTCTGCGCTATTGACTCCCTTGTGCAATTAACTTTTCCACACTTTCCGGAATTGCTAGAGGGGAAGGCAAGGGATTAGCGTAGCGTTAAGGGAAACCCGCTTTAACAAAAAAAATATATTTAATTATAATTTAATTAATATTTTAATTACACAGTCAATGGCTTTATTTTGCGAGTGATTTTAGATTAAGTTGAAATTTTAATTGCCATTTTATTGTACATTTCAAAAGGGAGGCCAAACGCACATTTTCAACACAATTTAAACGTGAAACTTGATATATTTTATAAAAAAAAAACCCAATTTTAATCCCGTCTAAAGAACAATGCTGTTAATGATCCAATGGGTTTTTGTTTATATTTCCTAGTGCACTTAACATAAAAAAAACGTGAGTTTAGTGAGGCTTTTCTTTTTATGTTAATTCTGCATAAATATAAACATATGTATTATATTTACATATTTAATTGATTTATTGATTGACACCTTTCACGATTTTCTTACAGCCTACAGGCGCTGCAGACTATATTTCTATATATATATATATTTTTACCCATATATATATACCCATATATTATATATATTTTTATATATATTATATATATATTTTTAAATTCTAGTCACTTGAAACGCATCCTGTCGCTTATGGGAACTTTATACAGCAAAAAAAGAGTCCAACGAATGTTCCCCTACTGGAACTGTGGTCAAGGTTCTCTACTCTGGCTTTTGTTTGGCAAATCCCATTCCCCAAATCCCAGTGTGGGGTGTGCCGCCAACGATAGTGTCATTAAATCAATCATTTTTTTGTTTTGTTTTTTTTTTGGTCAGTCAGCCACTTGGCGCGGCCCTAATTTGGTCAACACGCCAGGCGACGACGAATACATATTTCGAATATTTCATTTTTCGCCTATTCGCTTTTGCTGGTTGTTTGTTTTCCACTTTTATTTATTATCGTAAGTTTTTCTTTTTTTGTTGTTTACCCGAAAAAGGTTCTTCTTTCGCTTCGTTTCGTTTCTGCTGAGCTGACAAGTAAAAATGATTATAATCAAATAAATGATATACTACGCCCCCCCAGACAAACCACCCCCAGAGTTCCTAGAGCCTAGAAAAACTTTGGTAGAAATTCCGCCACTAATTTGCCTAATGAATTTTTTGTTGGTTTGGCTTTGAAGGCCATTTCAAGTATCAGTTAAGGTAATGATATATTTGCCTTGAGGACATCGCAGGTTTTCACAAAGTGCTCGCTATTAATCCAAAAAGTTGTGTGCCAAAAATAAGCTAGTTAAGAAATGGCAAAAAGGAGCGAAAAGTTTTCCAGACAAACAAATGGATATTCAATGTTTTACTGATCTGCTGTTTCTGAATATGGATGTATAGTAATCCCATTCTATATTCAAATCAGAGAAAATCCCTTAGAGTCCTCTAGTCATAAATTATGGTAACAGTAGCAGCCTTAACTGCACTTCTAGCAGCAGCAGGAGAAGCAGGAGCAGCAGCAGTAGAATGGCAGAGAGATAAACAGATACATATGTAGATGGAAAAGCGGGCAAACGAGCGTTATTTAGGCCGTAAAAATAAGTCATGAATTTATTGAAATTTATTAGCATAAAGCATGAGAGCATGAGGATGCTAGGAAAAGTCTCCCCACAGTGGCAAAGTATTTCTGTTTCTTTTACATCTTTTTTTTCTTGCCGTCCGACCGAGATGAAATCGTAGAAATTGAATTGAATTTGTCTAGCAAGGGGAGGGCAGGGGGAATGAAGCAAATTGCAAACGATATGCGTATCAATGGATAAAATAAAGAAAAGCAAAGAAGAGCAAAAAAAAATAGCAAATAGCAGATAGCAGACAATCCATATACAAATGGCAAACACAGCAAAAGAAACAAACAAGCGAAAAGCAACAAAAAAAAAAAATAGGGAAAAACTAAGAACCAGTTAAGGAGACCAGCAAAAGGAAAAGCTCATAGCACCAGAGTCGTCAGAGGTGGATACGTTGGCTATAGCTATTTTAGAGTTTTCTATACAGTTGGGAAATTGTTTTAAAAATATTTTCCGATCTGTCACAAAGGGCAGAATTGTAAGGAAAGAGATATTCTTGTCCAAGAAATCTCACAACATTTTCTTGGAATATATCTTAATGACAGATAATTAACGACCCGTAACGCCACCCATTCCACCGTTTTTACTGTTCCGCGTGGCAATGGTTTGCTGTACAAATTACCCAAGCCTCAAAATTAATTATCCTCTATGACAAATCATGGCCTATCTTCTCTGCTACTCTTTTTGTTTTCAAACAATAATCAAATTATACTTTTACATTTCTCTATTTAGCTTTTTTTATGACATTTTTTTTTGGGGTGGCAGCACGGCTTTGGCAGTCAATTGATCTACATACTCATACGAATAGTGGGGTGGGGTCTGTCTGTGTCTGCATGTCCCATATCTTGGGTAGTGATAACTTTTGGCACGACTTTGGCTTTGGCTCTGGCTCTGGCTGTGGCTCAGCCACACTGCCACCCACCCGCCCAGTGCTTTTCCTTGGCTCTTTTCTTTCTATATTTGTATATCTTAAACGCGTTTCGTTGTATCTACTTAAGGCAGCTTAAATATTTGTGTAACATAATACAAAACATACGGGCTTCTCTGGCTATACTTAGATACAGAGCTTAGATACGTGGCTAGGAAAGTGGAAATGGAGCAGGAGCAGGAGGGAGCTGCAAAGTAACCACAGCCACAGACACAGACCCAGCCCAACGATATGCACATTGGGAGCATAATCATTATTTTATGAAACAATTATGGTCGTAGAAAACGATAAGTGGAAACACTTTAGACTGAGTTTTGTTCAACGAATTTTAGCTGCATTTAAGTTCCCAATTGAAAGTTCTAACAGCACAAAATATAAAGCCAAACACATAGAAGAATATTCCGTTAGGGTAATCCATAAAAGATTAGTGGGAAAATCCCTGCGCTTAACAGATTAAACACTCAAAAATCGATGAGAACGAATCAGTTTGAGATGGGAAATGAGATTTCAAGCAGCGATAATATCAGAGACTGTGAAATCGGTTAACTAATTCAGACATAAAATACATAAATGATTATGGTACGAGTATTCCGAAACCGAATACGATCCATGGGTCTTCTCTCCTGCCTGTGTTTTCTTTTCGTGTGTGTGTGTGTGTGTGGGCGTGTCAATGTGTCTTGTACAGTGGTAATCCGACAAACATATCATTTATTGGTATAAATATCGAAATATTTCAGAGTCTTTCCTCTCCTGCAAACCCAATTTCGTAGCTCTGATATAATCTGAAGCCTGGTACTCGTATTTCTTTCTTCTTTTGCGATTACGCTGTGGTATGCGGTTTCGTCTGAAGCCCTATCTTGAAGGCCCTGCCCTGCCTTATCCCAGGCCCGCTTTTGTCTGTCTTTTGTTGCTGTCGTAATTATCTGTTCCACTGTGCGGGCAACAACATGTTCTGTTTACATTTCAAATGGAAATTGTGGGTCTCTCTTCTGTTCTATGTGTCTGTCTGCTGGCCGCTGCCTGGTCGTCGTCTCCGTATCTCCTGCTGTGTGTGTGTGTGTGGTGGGTCGTTGTCTTCTCTGTCTGCGAAGGCGAAGTGCATTTATCCCATTTTCGGTACGTCCTAATGAGGAGTCCATTCTGCAGCTCAACAGCGGCGCTGTGGCAGTCGTTTGTGTCGTGTTTGTGTGTTTCTGTATTGAAACTACTTTTAGTTGCTTCTCTTTCCGATCTGTTGTTTAGTCGGAAAGGACAAAACGTGCGCTAAATAAAGATTGTCTGCATTTTTGGCCTCGCCTTTGCTCTCGCTTGGTCAGAGAACCCAAACGAAACGTCACATTTGAAATTCCAATATCCGTATGTGTCTCCTGCATGCCGCTGTCACTTTCCATGGCAAATTAACGTGTCTGCATTTCAGCAGAGAACTTAAGAAAATTGCATATGTGAAATGCATCGCCAAGAGGAAGATTATTTAAGCCACAAAGCGGCTCCTCCCCGTTTTTAGTGTTTTAATATTTTACTCAATATTTCTTGGCCCTTAGAACCGCAGCTCTACACCTCTCTATTTAGTTCTAGCTTCTAACTTTTCTTCTAACTTTTGTTTTGAGTGCCGTAAAACCTTTTTCAAACTATTTTGTATATCTAAAAACTCACCTTTTCCATTCAGTGTCCAGCAGAGTGACGGTCCCTGGTTACGTATGCAATAAATTGACCTTTATCAGTGTTCAAATGATCCTTCTCCAGTTGCAGTTGCAGTTGCAGTTCCAGTCCAGCTGTTAATGTTGGATGATCTTTTTGGGGCTTAACTGGTGTTTGTAGTTGTTGCATAGACGCGTATATATATGTGTATATAGTATGTATATCGATTAGCACACACACAATGGAGCATTGGCCATAGCGATTGCGATTTGGACATCGATTGCGATTGCGACTGATGGTGAATGGTGCGGCTGTTGCGGAGGCATTTACTCTTCGCGGACCGCTTGTCGTACTTAAACAAATGATAGACACTGACACGAGACAACACCGAAGAACACAGATTTCTTATAATTATTAATTTATGCAAAGGCGCCGGCGGAGGGTGGTGGCCGTCGGATGGTGTGCGTAATAGGATAACGGCAACAGCGGCAACAACAACAACGATTGACGATGACGATTACAATTACAATTACGATGACGACGACGACAAGTATTGTACATATGTACAGGGCAGGCAGAAACACACACAAAAACACACACAGAGACACAAAATCACACACACGCACACACAGACACAGAGAAAGTGAAATTACACTCACGCGCGATTATTGATAGACAGAGAAACGATTTAACGATTAGATTAGCGCAGATCGTTGATCGATGGAGCGATGATCGATGATCGGTTATTGAGCGACTCGGGGAACAGCGCGAGAGAGTTCCACTGTTTGTTAACTTTTAACGGGATTCGAACACGACACTAGGAAGTTTGCTTTAAGTTGTGTTTTTTTTTTGTTGCTATTTTGTTGCTATTCTAGTGCACAGTTTCCATGGCAGAAGATGGCGGAGAACACTGCAAGGGAAACACACATTTGATTAGAATTTAATTTATTTATGATTTGGTGTATTTGTTTGGTCTAAGCCGCAGCAGCATTTCTTATATTTGCTCGCGACTTGACTCCCATTTTTCCCCGTTTTTATTATGACAACGGCACTTTTTTCGGTTGGCAACGCGCACACTGCAACGGGGACGAAGGACAACGACTGCAGAGAGAGACGGAGCGATGGAGAATGCGAATGGGCGAGCATAAGGCACGGCTCAAAAACACATTCTGCAGGGTGGGATGGACAGAGAGACAGAGCGACACAGAGAGTGAGCGAGCGAGTGAGAGAGAGAGAGAGAGAGAGAGAGACATTTACATATGGAGATGGAGGCAGCTGCCTGCTCTCTCGTTTGTGGCCAATTTGAAACGCCACGAGAATGAAATGCAGCGAAACGAATGGGTAGCACAAAGCGCAATCAACAAAATAGAGAACGCAAAATAAACAAAATATAAAAAAGGATAAGCCACCAGCAGCAGCAGCAGCAGATGAAGAGCGCAAGAGAGAAGAGTGGTGGAGAGCAGCGAACACAAAAGCGGCATGTTCTAGCGCTCTCTCTCTCCTCCTTCATCTCTCTCTCTTCTTCACTTCCTTTCTTTCCCTCCCCCACCGTCGCACTCACTCACTACGCCAGGCGAAAAATCAATGAAAAATATCTGGGAAAAATTGCCGAAATTCTGCATTTGTTGTTGGCTTTGTTCTTATTTTTGTTGGTGCTGCGGCTTAAACATTTTTGGCTTATTGAGTTTTTAGGCACACTTTTTTTCGTTTGTTAGTTTTGCTCTTGCCACTCGGCTTCGTTTGCCCCCCACCACTCGATGGTCGATTTGTGGCTTTATTATTGTCACACACAAAAAACACGGCACACACGAGGATATCGCGATAAACGATTTGATTTGATTTCATTTGTTTATAGCCGCTGCCTGGACGTAATAAGACAACCGATTAGGGCACAAATCTGTGGCAGGATTCCCGACCACCGAGCAATAAAGCGTATAAAAGGAACCCCCCCACCCACACGGCCAACGAACCTGCCTCGACGACACAAACGGTTATTCGCGCTCTTTTCCTAGGGATGTTGAACATATATATACATACATATATATAAATAATATATATATATACGTCTTTCGGCCAAGTCAAGACAAAATTCCGGTATTACGTTGTCCGCGGCCGGCCGTTGGATTCGAGTTTTTGGATTTTTTGAGCGTGCTGGCGTTTGGTACGGGAAAGACAGACAGAAAAGAGCCAGTTAGCTCATTTTTGCGTTGCCTGAGTGAGTGAGAGAAAACTAACGGTGTTCTTTGGCCGGCGACTTTACAAACAAGAGAGAAAGAGAGAGCAAGCTTGGAAAATGCAAAGTTAATTTTTAAAAACATAAAGTTGCATGCTAAATGGACTACAACATACATAAAACTATAAGAATAACATTGAACATTCATTGAGTTTTGTTATTCGCCAGGGAGCGAGAGCTTAACATGCCAGTTGTCACACCTTTTTGTGCTACGCACCTTGCAGTCGTTTACAAGCAACATTGCTGCTCTCTCGCATTAACATCATGTGAGCAGACTGTTAGGAGCCGCAGGAATGTTAACCCTTAACATAGACCATTTGTGAATTTCTTATTTGATATATTTGGCACTAACGAAGCGAGTGATTTTAACCTCTGCTTCATAAAAGTTACATTTAATTTTAACAGTATATAGCAAAGTTTCTTTTTCAGAATTAAACAGTTTACACTTTTAACAGTTTACGGTTCATGTAATGTACATCAACCGAAATATGTTAAGCAAGAGAGCGATTCCATGCTTCATCGTTCCGCTCTCTTTTACTCTCTCGCTCCCTCTTATTCTTGAGTCGGCGCGTGCTAAGGGCGTTTGGTTACAAAAAATTTGAAATAATATGAATTTTTGGCACAAGCAACTTAATTCAGACAAAAACGCATTAAAACAAAAAACATTTAGTGGGTGCTTTTGAATTTTTAAATATATATGAAATTAATTCCAATTGTACCGCAATTTACTTGAACCACCTGACAACTCTATCAAACACTGCCACTTCGCGCTCTCTCTTTCTCTCTCTCTCGCGTTCTATCAAAGACGCGCTCTCTGTTTTTGCCGGCGATGCTTATGTATTGGTTTATTTATAATTTACAAATTGGTTCGTTTTGCATACACACACACGTGCAAACGAGTGTGTGCTAATATATAGACAGCATTTAATTACACTGGTTAAGTTTGGCTTGGCTTTAATTATTTATTGTATTCTTTCACTACAGCTTTCCAGCAACAAAAACACATGCTCAACCCGCCACATGTACACACATACCAGCATATGTGTAAGTGTGTGTACACTGTTTCGAAAAAGCGGCAAATAAATGCTTATTTATGTTTCTTTATGTAGCACTGCTTTCTTTCTGAGCACTTTTGATTTGTTTAATAAAAAGAATTGTTGTTTAATGCACTTTGCACGTCCCAGCACCGTCTGTTCTTGACGCCCGTTGACTTCCGAATTCGCTGCCCATTCCCATTGACAGCGATGCGATGCACAGTGGGACTACGGCAATATTATTTGAACAAATAGTTATTTTAAGTTTTCTTCGATCGATAAGTAATTATAAAGTATATATATGGTGGGCATTTCATTATTTTTTATTTTCCTATCGGATGCGGTTCCAAACTATCCATAGAGCTCATATAAGGCTTAAATTTGGCCACCTGATTTCGGCTAGGCCCCACTGTGCGCCTGGTTGAATTGTTTACAGCGAGATGTATGTGTGTTGGTGCGTTTGCGACGAAGGCTGCCAGACTTTCGCGTATATTCGATCTTTTCTATCGGAAAACGCCCACTACTAGCCGCCTATTCGATCTCTTTCTATTGGAAAGGCCTCATCACTACATTGATAGCTCCATTTCTTATCAATATGTGTATCGATAAGAACGGAATCAACTGTTTCTTGCGCTGAGCGCGGCTAATTCAAAATTAAGTTCAAATTTACAGTGGAATTTTTTAATTTAAATGCTTGCTATCTTCAATTAAATTCGCATCTCCCAAAATATCTGTGTTTTAAGTAAATAAATACATTGGTACTAACATTGGTATATGCTCGCCCCTTACGGACTGTAGCCCTTTCTCATCTTTGACGTAAAGCTCTACAGGAAATAGTTTAATAAAATATAAAAATATGATTCCATAGCCAGCGATATTTGGTTGGGCTAATCCGACTTAATCCAATTTTCTACTAAAATCGAGGATTATGATTTCCGGTCATGGAACAATTAACCCTCTATCGACCTGAGGGAGTCTCCGTTTACTCACGAATTGTATGACACTTGAATAACTTTGTCAGAGTTCAGTTGAAAGGCATCGTGGTCATTTTTGTTTTGTTACTTTCCGCGGCCTAAGTAGTGTTGTTGTTTTACTAGGGGGTCAGCAGCATGTTTTGCGTATGGAATGAAGATTCATTGTTGCGTCATTCCATACGCAAAACATGTTGCTCACACGCATTTGATTTGTATGGGAAAAATTTCAGCAACATGGGGAAATGAAGAGGCAGCATACCTTGGGAAAATGTATATTATGGCCTTGAGATATTGTTTTTTAGGGCTGAGAGGGCCATCTAATATAACTAATATTAAAATTGACGAATTTCATATCACAAAATATCATGGTATGGCAGCCCGCAGCAACTACGAATTGCTCGAGTCTGGCAGCGCCACCAAAACGACCAAAACGAATATGACGTTTTATGTTGTTTTTGTTTGAACCTTAATATGTAAATAATCCAATTAAAAGACTTCTGAAAACTAGCCAATCTTGTAGAATATTGATGTATCTATCGGATAAAATTATTTTTTTAGGGCTGAGAGGGCCAACTAGCTAGTAATATTAAACGGAATAGCAAAATCGTGGAATATCAACGTTGAATGTTTTGAAAGAAACAATCGATACTATCGTAATAGTATCGGGCTCAAATAATAATTAAAAAACCATTGAAACCTTTTAGGAACTTGTCCAATATAAAAATTAGATGCCACCTGTCGATTTGTTTACAAATTTGTCTTCGTATTTTATAGCAGCCAATTCGAACATATCAAAAGCGCAACTACTGTAGCTCGATACTATCATGATAGTCTCAAAACCATCGATAGTATAGGCTAGCAGCAAAATATCGTTACCATCGATAGTGCCCTCTTTGGTTTGACACCACTGATGTCAACACGTTCAAAACAAAAAATTTTTTGAACACGTCGGACGGCTTTGCGCGCGCAAAACGCGGTCACGAAACGTGTAAATATTGTCGAATTCTCGAATATTGAAGACAACACAGCGCGCGCAGCGAATGTGATGCCTGAAACAAAGTAAAAGAAATCAGAGTGCAAAGCAAAAGCAAAGAAAAAGGAAGACCCATCGACGTGTTCGGACGGCAGTCGTCGCGCGTTTTCTTACGCCGTGGGAGTCGGAATCAGACGCGCGTGTGTGTGTGTGTGTGTGCGTGTGCCCGTATGTTTATGAAGTAAATAAATATTGGAGCTGAATAATTAGCCAGATATGATCCTCATATGATGTATGATGGTGATGGAGTGATTACCACTAACAAGTGCCCCATAGAACAGGGAAACTGCATAGGGAATCGGTAGTGCGGCGTGCCAATTGTCAAAGACAAAATGGCTGCATTTCAACGCATTTAATGCCCGCTCTGCAGCAGCAGCAACAACAACAGAAAAGGCACAGGCGGCAGTGTAAAGAAGAAGAGGAGAAAGAGTCGCAGAAGAAGAAGAGAACTGGTAGCGTGAAAGGGAAGGGGAAGAACACAACAAAGCAGATTGTGGGCAGAAGAGAAGAGAAAAACAAAGTATAATTAACCGAATATTTGTTAGTATTTTTATGATCAAATCTGGTGCTCAAGTCGAAGGAATAAGGAGAATAAACTAAAGTTGTTCCTTAAAGCGAATGCTGTTTTACATTTACTTTGCTTGACTTTGTGTTTGGCTTTGCTTTTTATTTGTTTTGTTTTTTCTTTCCTAAAAAATACCAGCAACAATAATTCCACTTAATGCATTTTTTTTGCTTTTGCGCCGCTGCTGCCTCTCTTTTTTACTCTCTCGCTGTGTTTGCTCTCCCTCTGTCTGTGCTGGTTGTGTTGTTGTGCTCGCTCTCTGTTGTTACGTTTCCACTTTGTTCGCTCTTTGTTGTTTTGGCTCTCTCTCTCTCGCTGCCTGCGCTCTGTGCAGCTGCGCAGTGCGTCAGAATTGGCCCTTCAGCATGAGTGCGAGTGAGAGTCCAATACAAGCTGTTTCTTTGTGTGTGTTTTGATTTTGTGTTTGTTTATTTGCGAGCATTCATTTTTGTTTTGCCTCCAACTAAATTACAAATTGATTAATAAATAAAAAAAATCAAGAAAAATAAAATAAATAAAAAAATCAAGAAAAACAGCGGCTAAAGAACTGAAAAATTGTGTAAATCCACTAAAAAAATATCCCCCTCTGTGTTTCCTCTCTCCTTACAGCAGCAGTAGTAAATCCCAAAACATAATAAATACATTTAAATAAATAATAATCATTAAAGATAAGCTAAAAAGTGTTTAATTTTAGTTTTCGGTTTTTATTCGTTTTTAAATAAAAATAAAAAATACAAAGAAATAAAAGTGAAAAAAATATAAGAATAAAATACTTGGTGCCCGATCCGTGCGTGTCGATGTGTGAGTGCTAAAACTGGTTAATGGCAGGGCCGCGAAAAATCCCCCATTAAGCCAGCCAGCCAGCCAGCCGCAGAGCCCCACAAAAGGTGCCCCCAGTCCCAAAAATAGAGCATACTGCCACAAGAGTTACGTGAAAATCCCCACTCTAACCACCACCACCAACAACAACAACAAACAGAGAATCTGTTGATTCCCCCTGCAACCACATTGGATCCCAGTCGCTGCATATAATGTCCTCAAAATGTGCTTTCAACATTGCATTCGTGTCGATCATTTTCATCATCATCGTAAATGGTAAGTGGCGCTCAAGAAATAAATAAATTGCATAAAGATTCCATCTAAAAACAATGATTTTTAAAATTTCTGATTATAGAATTGTAAATTCAAGTTAGAAATTTGTATCTGGTAGGCTTTTAGCTAAGAACCAGTGAGGATTAAATTAAGTTAAATTAAATAAGAAATAAAGTTCGAATATAAAATTAGATGCATTTTCGAAGAAAATTCTGTGCTGCTGTGTTTTACAAATGTAACATTGAGCTTTCGATTTCACAAAATAATCATAGTAATCATGAAACTCCAACGAAGTACAATGCCATTTTCATTCCGCACTTGACCCACAAATATCCAACATTCAGTGAATAATATTAATAATTATACGCGAAGATTAACCATAATGGAAGACGTATAAACACAAAAAATAACATTGAAACAAATGCCCAATCAGGCGGATAAACAAAGTTAACATTTTCACCCCAACATTAAAACCCCAACAATTAAAGCGTAGGAAAAATAATTACGCACTGCTTGGGGAGGGTGAAAATGGCGTTGTGGTGTCTGCCACAATTTTGTAACCCTTATCATTTTAGTATCATGCTTTGGAAATTGTTTTCGCCCCCCATCTGAATGCTCTTTCGGCAGTGGAAATTCTGCAAGCAACTCTTTCGTTCCAGCTAGAGATGGGCTTCGTTTCTATGTGGTTCATTCGCTTGTTGATTCGCTGCTTACCGGCAGGTGTCAAGGCCTCGCGCCTCCCCCCTAACAACCGGTCTCTAATAACAACATTTACATAAATATGCGTATATGTGTCTGTGTGTACCAATGTATCTTTTATACACGAGTGAACTGCTGCATGAAATGAGCATTCAACAAAGCAAAATCATTGTTTAACTCTGAAAATGTGAGAAACAGAGAGAAATCCAACCGAGGAGTGAGTCATGGAAATGTCGAGGAAACCGAATGGAATCATCCATTTTTATGGTGAAATTTATTGCTTATAAAAAGTTGGAATATAAATGAAAGAAATTCAATTTTAATTTAACTTTTTGTAGAATCAATTTCCATACATTTTGATCACTTCTCTCCTATTTCCCTACTCCCGATAACCTTTTATTATGTTAAATTATGGGTTGAAAAAGACAAAAAAAAGGTTACACAATAAACACGTAACTATATAATTTATTGTATATTTTTATTTAGTATGCAAAAGTAAAAAAAGGTGAAATAATAACTATATATTTTTGCCAATTCAAAAGTTACTTTAACTAATTTGTTTGTTGCCCAAAAGATGGCTTGGTTCAACATTACGAAATATACAAGGCAAGGGCAGGGCAGGGTAGGGCCTCTTAGCCGGGCCAACAGCAGCAGCAGCAGCAGCTCTTAGCTAATTAGCAAAAGTCGAGCCAAGAAGCAGAGGCCAAAAACGAGGAAACGAAAACTGGTTTATCCACTTGGCCACTGGCCGGCTAATCTGACAACAAAGAACGAACAGAACATAGGAATGAAAGAGAACGAGAACCAGGGAGAGAGCGGCCATAGAGAGAAAAAAATTGCGACAAGTTTTTGTGTGTTTGTTTTTAGTATTTCAGAGCGCAAGCAAAAGCAAAGAAAAAAGAAAAAAGGTCAATGTCTTGGCATTAACTGTTTTGTCTGGGGGAACAAAATGTACTCATATAAAAAGAGCCTTATAAATCATGCAGAATGTATCTGTATGTGCAACAGATACAATCGGAATGAAGAGTGACTCCCCCTAGCTCTCGCTCACCCTCCTCGCTCCCTCCTCACTCCCCCTCACGCTCCTTTCTCTGCCACTCTCTGTCTTGCCTTTGCTGCCATTATCGTCGCCCTCAAAGCCACAAACGGAAGCGCAACAAATACATGCGGAAAAAACAGTGCTCTTTAGAGCAACAGTTTTGAGCTACAAATAAAAGATACAGATACACTTACAGATATGAATAAAGATAAAGATACATTTAGAGCTACGAATAAAGATAAGGGTGCAGATATCTATGTATGGGAAATAAAGTTAAGATACGAATTTAGATTAAGATAAATATGTAGATATATTTTTAAATTACTATCTATCTCTACAGCTACGAAAAAATGTAGAGACACCGATACATTTAGAGCTACAAATAATGATTAAGTTACAGATAGAAATATACTAACCAGATGGAGATAAAGATATACATAAATATAGGGAAGCAGATACGAATAGTGACCTATATCTAGAGGTAAAGATATAGATACTTTTGCAACAAAGATTGGCCTAATTTTACTTCATTTTTTGTCATGGGTTTTCTCCTATTCATTATACATAATACTGCGTCCATGAATCCGATCGCCCATCGACCCAAATAGTCTCATGTCACACATGTTCTCCAATTATTCTGACCTCCCAAGTCCGCCCGATAATTCACTTCTTGAGTCAGAGCTATTTCTGGCGCTCTCGTATTATTGATAAGCGCTGCACTGACATTTTTCTCAAGTAAAATTCCGTTCTGCTCCCGAACAAAATTAGTCATAAATCACATATGTACATATACGTAGGGGAATGTGGAGGATTGGAGGGGGCCTACTATCCATAGTGGGGCATTTATGCAAGTTTGTTTTCTTTTTATTATGCTTTATTTGCGGTACGTGCCAAGTGCGAATCCGGCTGAAACGCAACAGCAAACAATGAAGCAGCCTTCTAGCCAGAGATGTCAGCATGAATTTCGTTTGCCGATGGCCAATGAAAGTGGCAGAAAATGAAGCTCATGATCTCCGCACTACGATCCCATACCATACCATCGTTTTTATACCCTCATTTTTCTGTGTTTGTTATCAAGCGAAAAGAATGCATCTATTCGTTTATGGGACATTTGTGCGAGTACAACGTATCAACGACATTTGCATCATTCGACAAATGTGAACGAATGTGGTGTAGCGGAACAGAGGGGCATTTTACAGAAGCCTAATTTATTCTTAATATTTAAGTTGCACTGGCATTCATATCCAATTTCTCCTCCTGTCATCTGTGTACGAAAATAAAAAGGAATTCTTACAATAAATAAGGAAATATCGTAAGAATGCCTCAGTATTTATTTTTGTTATTAAACGATAACATTAACTTCTCATGAAAGCAGATAAAAATCATATTTAATCGCAATGGATTTGAATGCATACATAGAACGAATTTCCAACAATGAAAATGGTCGCGAAATGTCAAAGAGATGACCCACAAATTCCATAGCTTATGCACATCGGTTCAGCCATTCAGATGATGGATAGACTGCTTTGTGTCCTGTATCTGTGGTCGTATCTGCCAGTTACAAATGTATCTCCCACTGCGAAATGTGTTACACTCGCCATGAATGTGCTTCTGACATTTATTGTTTGTCGAGAGCCAAAACCACACACGCACACAAAATATACACAGTAAAAAATATATATATGCATTCCATATATGTACATATGTATACGTATCGGATAAATCCCTTAAGCTGCGGCTGAATCAGGAGTCAAGCGCATGGATGGGGCACTTCAAATTGATGAGTAGCTTTAATAAGAGGGCGTGACACTGACTCTTGACTCTCATTCTGACTGTGTATGGAGCTGCTGCGGCTGCGAGTGGCAGGTGGGCAGATAGATGGATTATGGGTTACAGCGTCTATCCCCCTGGAATCCCCCATTTCATTTTGAATGTATGGAGTGGAACATCTCATTTTCTGGGGGCGTAAAGGTTATCCACAACTGACACAAACGATTCGGGAACGCATTTTAGACAACAAATTAATGATTTTGCTTTCCGACAATGCAGAATGAGAGCGAAAGCGTTCGTTAGATAGAAAATGGAAATAAAATGCGCAAACTAAAAGAAGTAAAACTAAAAAAAATATAAAAAATAATTGGAAATAAAAGGCAATAACATAAAAAATACAAAAAATGGAATAAATACAATAAAAAAAATGGAAATAATATATAAAACAAAAATGGAAATAAAAAATAATAACAAAAATTAAATAAAATATAAAAAAAAAAAAAAAAATAGAATAAACAAAAAAAATATAGAAATAACTTGCAATTAAAACAATGCAAATAAAATTGGAATGAAACATAAATGAATAGCAGAAAAAGCTTCAAATTTCGTCTTTTGAGCTCCGTATTGTTGGGATCTCACGAATAAAAAGTAGTAGCGATATATCCGTTTTCTTTTTTGGCAAATCATAGTTTGTCTTTTCCCGTAAATTTATTGTTTTTGTTTGAAAATGACTAGATCTGAAGGAGTACAAAAAGTGAGAGCTCTTAGCTGGATACTTTCTACATTCTTCGAGCATCATTGAGTGGAGCTTTCATATGCTCGTATGAGTGTGTCGGCGGCCGTAATTCAATCAGAAAGCCACGAAGTGGGCTAACTAAAAATGCGCTTGAATTGGATTTTATGCGAGAATTATGCTGCCTCATTATGCCAAATGGCCTACATAACAATCAAAGCGGGACTCCTGGCCCACGACCCTCGCGGAGGGGGGCGTGGAATTTAATTAAATTATTAAAGTTGTGCGGTAAGCCACTGAGATACAGTGGATATAGCGAGGGCTACAGGGAATACTCGTACATAAACAACGAGACGACCGCCAGACAAAGGCATAAAAACTTTTCTTTTCTCCTTTTTTTTGTTTTTTTTTTTGGGGAAGCATAAACAAACACGAGCGCCAAGACGTAGATACATTATGCACAGACGCAGGCTACAGATACAGATACAAGATACGCGCCAGCGGAAATAAAAGGGAAAAACGGGGGAAAAACAGAAAAGGGAGAGAACACCCGAGAGAAGAACAAGACGTGGACCGGGTCGGGCCGGGCCGGCAGTCAAAGCACATTTTCATGTCGGCATTCGCTTTTCGCATTCGCATTTCACATTTACATTCAAGTGCAGACTCACATTCATTTTGGCTCGAAAGGGCACCAAATTATGTGCATATATGTATGTATGTAGATACTATGGTTACATATACAGATGCGCAGGAACATTTACGTAAATCCTGAAAGGTGCTTTTCGCCCCGAAAGAGCCATTAATAAATATATTGTGGAATTTTTCCATTTAAGGAAAAACTGCTGCCAAATAATATTTACTCATGAGTTTGAAAATTTTGGGATTATTTTCAAACTTTGTCATTGTTTGTCACGGTATACCCGTGACATTTTTGTTGTATCCGTGAGAAATATTTTGCTCGAATATTAATTATATGTAGATGTGGACGATTTTGTTTTAAAAAAAAATGTATTTTATTAATTTTTATACATATTTTATTAGCGTTTTATATTTATTTTTATATTTTTATTTTATTGATTTTTCAAAAGATTTTATTTATTATATTTTTTGCTTCATGCATTTGGCAGGGCATCCAAGTATTCGGCTTTCCCATTCCACTCCCTTCTTCTTCTGTCTTCTGCCTTTATGCGTCTTTCCACTTTGTCTGTCTCGCAATTTTCTTATTGTTGCTTCTTGGGGAGGAAGGGAAGGGCTTGCTTTGGGGGTCGATGATGGGGCGGCATTTGCTTTTATTTTTATTGTGTCTACGCTTTGCCACAGAAGTCGACATTTTTATGCTGCACGGCTCTTTGGGGCATCCATCCAAGAGCATCCATCCCTCCCCCCGACAAAGTTGATTTTCATTAGTTTTAATGCTGCTCATTATGTTCCCGTCTGTATCTGTATCTGGAATCCCTGTCTATATATGTACATATCTCTGCTTTCTGTGCTCCCCTCCCTGTGGCATGCTGCCTTTTTCTAGACACGAAACACGCGCGCGTGCAGAATGCTGCCAATAAAGGAAAAAACTTTTGTGGCCAAAAAAGAGTTGTGTGTCCTTGGTGTGTGTTGTGTGGTATTTTTATATGCAGCCGGGTAATGTTTTCACCCGCAAAACGAGTTCCACAAAATTTTTCTATATGGTTTATATTTTGCATCATCAAAATGTCGGCCCCATAGATACATTTTTGTGCACCATATATACGAGTACTACCTGGTGCTAAAGCCGATTCTTTTTAATTCGCTTAATGGCCTTGATATTTATTTTGCTGCTAACAAAACATGCACGAAATATCTGTTGATTTATGCGTCCAAAAAGAGGATTCTCTGCCCGCACCCGTGGCATCCATTGGCGAATGCAAATAAAAGTTGAAAGCGATTTCTGGAACTACTTTTTTTGTTGTTTTTTTAATTTACCTTTTCTTGCTATGCCAACAAATATGAAATTTATTTTCACCAACACAAGTCGAATAAAATAAAATTAAATGGAATATTAAAATTGGATGTGTGAAGTTCGTTCTATGGAGGGAGCAAAGGCTCTCTGGCTGCAGCACGTACGGGCGGCGAGAGACCCTTGTAGATTTCACATGATTGCTTGATGAAATATCTTTGGGTATACCATTTCAAATCATATTCTTGATAGAACCACCCTTTATTCCTATATTTCTTGTATATATTTCACTAATTGCCTTTCCACTTTGCCTTTTCTCTGGATATAAAATGGGATATTTGAAACCACAAAAATCCCCCCAGCCAGCGCATTGCCCAGTCACCATCCACCAGCTGCTGCTGCTGCTACTGTTAGAACAGAGAGAGGTTAGAAATCCAGTTCTCGACCTCGTAATTTCTCTGGCTTTCGATGGGCCCTGGGAGGAACATGTGTGACCGTTGTGCCCCAAGCATTTAAGTCGCTCGCCAGCGTGCAGCGACACATGAGACTCGCAGAGCGGACTCACATTTCATAACACACAACACACATACTATTCCGACGACAGACATTCGAGAAGAACAAAGGAACAATTATTTACAAGTTGGTCAAAATGTGCGGAGGCTTTGCTGAATTTAATAAGAATGAAATTTTAGTCCATCAATCGTCTCCATTTCGTCTGGGTTTAATTGCCTGGAACATTTGATTTAATCGCTTAGAAATTTAGCCAGAATTTTGTTTTTGTTGTTTAATTAATCGAAATTATGGAAACTGAGTCATCTCTATGAATATTTTACATACTTTCGATATGCAAAAGCAATCTCAAATTTTGTAGAAATCATCCAGTGATTAAATCTACTGATTTTATTTGATATTTATCGGCACTTAACGCTACGGATCGAAATGTTATTTATGAGAAAAACATTCTACATGCTTTACTTTTTGGGAATCCAATTTGATGCGCTTTGGAAATAAAAATTATCGGAAAATGCAGCTTAAATAGTGAAAAAGTGAAAGAACCGCATATAGCAAAAAATTTCAATATATTTATAGCGCCAACGATTAATCAAGAGCTCTAATCTACTGCAACAGCGAAGACTTTCCAGTCATTATATATTCTCATTGTTTTATATTATTTCGGAATCGACAGACAGACAAATAAATGTAAATCCGCCAAAAATCGGATTCGGTTTCGTATGCGTATGCCGGGGTTTCATTTGTCCAACGACGATATGGAAAGTCCGATTAAAACGAAATAAAAATAATACAAAAATGCGAAAAATCGAATTAAGTAGTCGAAGGAAATGTACACCAACAATGTGAAATCAAATTGCAGGCATCAGAAAATATATTAATTCATTTTATTTTTTATTTTATTCTTTTTTGGTCAAAACGATTACAGAACAAAAGCCAGCCGTAAAGTACATACACGATATGGGGGTGGAAAGGGGTTAGGGCTTGCTTTATATGTCTGCATGCTTCAGTTCATTTAAATGTGATTTATGCATGTGCCACACAGTGGAAAAGGGAGCGCCCACGCCATGCACATAGAAAATAAAATGAAAGTGTAACGATCTGACTGACATTTCCTGCAAAAAGTGCGTGGAGTTCAGCATCATCATCATCATCAACATGAGCATCATTATAATCATCGTCGTCAGCCTCGTTACACATGCAAATTGCTTGGGTCTTCGGTCAGGGTAACATTAACAATAGATCTGCGCACTGGATCTCTAATCGGAGATGAACAATCGCGGGCAAGGGCAACAGTCGCTGGGCAAAGCTCCTCACATTGCGAAATGGCCTTTGGCAAGGATTTCTTTGAGTCATTGCTGGTCCATGGAATAGATCTTATTTATTGTTGCATGTTATTGTTGCTATTTTTTTAACAATTGCATAATTATATTCGTTTAATATTTAGTAAAATTCACATCAAAATATATAAAGTTAAGAATACATGGAATTCTTTTTTAATTTAAATATTTTAAGAAAATAATAAATTTCATTGTTTGGGTAAGAAAGCATTAAGAAATTCAAGAATTCTTTAATTAAATTTGTCTGTCTTTCCATAATTTGCTGAGTAACTTTCCTTACTCCCTTTACTCATCTCTTATGCTCTGGAGTGCCCATTGAATAGCTGAGAGAACTAAATACACTCGTACATAACTGGCACGGATTAAATATAGAATTGCTAATTAAAATACTTAAATGATAACTGCTGCAGAGTTTTTTCAACATTCAAGTTGCTCTCATTCAAAAACTTTACATGGGAGCTGTGTAAAAGTTCCCTTTAAAAAACGACTCGTTTTCAATTACTTAGGGGACATTCACTCAAGGACAGCGACTAAAATTAATGGTGGCTGGGATGCACACGCAGGATTTACTAGTAATTTAGTGCTCTGCAACCCACAGAGCCAGAGACAGAGGCAGAGACACACCATCTCATTCTTATATACCAGTGCTTCCATGTACATGGCGATACGTACATAAATACTTATGTACTTTCCACAGATGCCATGGCAACTTTTTTGCATGGCATTTTGACATTTTGCTGCAGCGTTTGTGTGGAGCAGGGCTGAGTCCTGGTCCTGGGGTGACGGAGGGAGGGTTAAAGTGCCTACAGCTGCACAAAAAAAGTGCTTTGGACTCCCGACTGCAGGGAGAGACAAAAGACAGTCGCCTTTGTCTCTGGTTTCCAAGTGCCTGAAAGCTGCAAAAAAATATTCATCTAATGAATTAAAATCTAGAAAAATGAATTAGTTTTTTACGAGCATAAATATTCTCTTTCTATTTTTTCCACTAAAGATTTTATAGCCTATGGCACTTAATGTGTCTGTGCGTGTGTGAAGATCAAAGGAGTTTTTTATGGAAAAGAGAGACACTGAGAGCACAGAGCGAATAAAATGGAATTTGAAGTCATAGGTGATCTCTTTACATCCGATCGAAGGTGTTTAGATTGCACGAAAAACATAACATAATAATGGGTATCAAATTTAAACATTTCCATCAAAACCCTTGCCAAACTCTCTCACAGAGTAGCATTGCAGTAAAATGTGAATTTTCATTCATAAAAAAAAATGTTTTTCGTAATTTATTGCCTGCCTGGAATAATAAAATGATTGAAATTTGATTGGCGATTGGCATTGTCGTGTTTGATTGTGTTTGCCATGCAGTTTTGTGGCGAATGTCGGGATGGATATTTGCATGTTTAGCGTTAATTATACGCGACGGCAACAAAACAAAAGGCAACCAAATCAATAAGTGCAAAAAGGGAATACTCTAAAATATGCGAACAACGATAATTGGTCAATCGAAATGTTTGGAATGAATTTATTTGTGCATGAAAACGCATTACATTGCAAACAAAATGTGCTTAAATGTGCATGGGAATTTTAATTAAACCTCAGCTTTTGCATTCATTGCATTTTCACTGGGGTTTTGTTAGGTCTCGATTTTAGAAGCATCCATTAAAATTATTTTAATGGTGTTATTTCGGAAATGGTTAAATAACGAAATCAAATAACGTTATCGCTCAATAAATTGGAATTATCTTATCCACTAGATTGCAAAATCTAATAGCACTCAAATCAAAATGAAGAAAACAATTTTACTTAGCTGTCACCCGTGCCCGGGCACTCTTTTTCTCTTGTACAGAGTAGCTTAGCAGTAAAAACTATCCTGTCTGTCATGTACTAAAAGAGAGCGCAACTCGAAAAAATGTTGCAGAATATTATGAAAAATTTCCTACGTACCTCACATTTTTAAAGGTAAAATAAAAGCAAGTCTGACCTGAGAGAGCGAGAGAGATTTCTTCTTTTTCCCGGACATTTTAATGTTTGAGAATGACAGTTGAGATTGGGGCTCTGGTTGTTTCCTTCCCTTCCCTTCCATTCCCTTTTGCCGCTTGTCATGGAAAAAGGTCTGAGGAAAAGCACTGAGCACCGCCGAACCCTTCACAAGTTTTCTTCTTTCAGCCTTTTTGGCCTGTCAGGAAGGAAACGTTTTTCCCCATCCCCATCCCCCCCAACCATGCCCTTCTGCACTCCACCACCAAACAACCTGCACACTCCGCCCACTGAAGTGGTTTTTAATTTGAATACTTTTGCGTGTACTCCTAACAAAAGCGAAAACTCAAACTGAATAAGTGGGTTCTTCTCGGTTTTTTATATTTTGTTTTTGTTTTTGTTGGAATATTTTTGTAAGCTTAACATTTAACCCAAAAATATTAAAAAATACCAGAGTAACATGCATAATTAATAAACTTCTGAAATTAACTCAAGTTTTAAAAAATGTTTTTTTGTTTGGTTTACTTGCAGGTTACGCAAAAGATATTTCTGGAGTTAAAAGAGGTAAGCGAACGGTTAATAATTTGGTTCTATTTATAAGGAAAATATACTCCTATAAATATGAAATATAAAATAGTAAATTAAGCAAATCGAAATTTAATCCAAAGCGAAATTTTTTAGTGTGCAGAAATTTGAGTTCTGCTTTGAGCCTGAGTCTTACATTTGTGGCACATTCTTCCGTGCTCTCTCTTACAGAGTAGCGTACCCATAAAACTGATCATGTCTGGCAGGCACAACTTCGCTGCCTCTCTGTCTTCACCGCTAGCTGTATTCTACTGAGACTTGTGCTCGAAAAAATACCATAAATATCTACCCCATATCTTTCTACGATACCTAGGCACATCAGCAGCTGGCCTAAGCTGCCGCTAAACGTTATGGCCACTCCACCTTATAGACAGAGCGACGCATAACCCCAATATGTGCAGTTTCCTATTATTATTATTTTTTTTTTGTTTGGCCCATTCACACGCCGGCACTTTGGCACGGGCTCCCCATAGTGCAATTTATAATATGTGCCGACAAAGAGAAAAGTCGACAAAAAAAAAAACTGAAAAAAAAGCGTAGTACGAGTGGTAGGAAAAAATGTGAGAGAACCTGACGTCGAGTAGCGTAGCTCTAGAATTCGTTTAGGCCGCAAAGCCACTCGAAAGTCTCCACTGCTTTCCGCTTTTTCCAGGCAGGTTGCATCGCTGTTGACTTGTCAGTTGACTCTGACGGACACAACAACAACAACAACAAAAACCGTAAAGAACTGTACCATTTTGTGTTTGTTTTTTCGCTTCGTGCAAATGTTGCAGGGATACAACAGTAGGAGAGGCGTGGCACATATGTGCATATATATATTTTAAATATATTCGTGCTCGTTCCCTTCTTTTAATATTCGACTTTTTTATGATTCAATTTTATGCTTGTCGCGGTTGTGGTTCCCCCAAAAAGGGCGTAAAATCAATGAAGTTGTGTGGCCATTGGGGCGGCGGAGGCGTCCGCACAAAATGGCCGCCATTTCGAGCAGCCCTCGCACACACTTTTTGGGGGCGTTGGCGGGCTGGCGACCATCGGTCCATCGACTGTCATTATTTATTGAAAATATAGTTTGATGAGTTTTTACTTGGTTCGGTTCGAGCGAACCAGCCAGGCGGTACTCGTCCTCGTCCCGGTCCCTGTCCTGGACCAGCTGCAGATGCTGCCGCTCCATCCCTTCCGTTCACATCTTTTTACGGGTGTTGTTTCCCTGTTCTGCGGTCAATGGAATGGTTTTTTGTGTCTGTCTCCACTTTGTCTGTCTGTCTGTCTGTCTGTCTGGCATGTCTGTCTGCATTCGTGTGTGTTTTAAAATTGGTTAAATCAGTAAACTTTTCTCAGACTCGTTCATTTTTTTTTGGCGAGTGCTTAAACTTTTGGAACCGCGTCTAGGGATTGTTGTCACAAAAACAACGAAATTGAAAAAGTTGCACCCGAATTGCATCTAATTTGTGAGTTATGTTAAGGGCTTTTGGGGCTTATTGAGGCTTATTTGGGGCTCTTCATTTCATGTGGTTTTTTGAGGTAGGGAATCACACACGAAGCCGTAGATTACTTGGCATTGACTCGTAGAGGGTATTAACGACTGGTAGTTATGTTAACTTATTAGCAAGAAACCAATAGCGAATAAACAATTCCTGATCGATTTTCTTTTTTTTTTTTATTATTAAAACCAAATTAGCTCTTTGTTAATTATTCACATATTTTAAAGTATTATATTTTTTTTTAAATTTGTTATTGCGTATTTTTTTTAATTTAGTAAAAATTTGTATTTAAATATTCACTTTTTGTATTTTTTATTTGGTATTTTTAATTATAATTATTTTTTAATTTTAGCTTCTCCAGTTAATATTTAAATTAAGTATTTATTACTTAGTATTTTTGTAGTTGACTTTTTATTATTCATTTTAATTAAAATGTTTTGGTAAGTCTTCTGTATTATTTTTTTTCCTCCAATTTTGTTGCCTTACCAAATATTTTTTATGTTAGTTGGTAGTTTGAAAAGAACCAGAAAAAACCATACAGCTATTATGAAAAATACCATACATAATTTCTCAGAGGTATAAATATATTTCGTTGCTGCCACATAATTTGAATGATGCATTTCGAATATATTTATTTTAATCAGCTTTTGATTGAAGGTCAGCCTGCGTTATGTATCTCCCCCACAATAAAGGTTTTACCTCCGATTGATGGGGATATGTGTCCTCAAGCCTCCAAGCCACCACGTTTGCTCAATAAATTCCCATAGCAATTGAGTGTGGCAGCAATGACTTTGCATTTATCAGTCAAGTTGCAAAAAAAAAAAAAAACAAACAAGTGGAAAAAATGTCTGCGGCCAACAAACTATCGTCCATTTCTTCCGCTTCATATTACAAATCTTCGGCTGATACGATTATGTGGCGGACTCGTAGACAAAAAACATAAAACAAAAAAAAAGAAGAAGGGAAAATCGAAATGGAAATGGAAGAGCGACGTATCCATGTGCCTTCAAGCGAAGGGCCATAAAAAAAAAGCAGAAAAAAAATACACTGCTGCCATTCCGTGGGGTATGACCAGTTAATAGCCTTTGCCCCCGTCGGCAACGCCCATGCAATCGACACAATGTTTTTGTTTTTTATTATTTTGTGTGTGGCGGCACAGTCGCCTCCCTTAAGCGCTGCTAGAACAGGAGCTGGACCCGGCGTTATGCAGTTTATTATGGGGGCAGATGATGAGGCGGTTAGAAGCGCTGATTGCCCCACCGGATGGACAGACCAGACATTTCCCCCCCACAAAGAAAAAGGGTCGTTATGTGCGCGTATGTAGAATATATGTACTCAAATATATTCGTATCATGTGGAGTGTGTGTGTGTGTGTGCACTCGTACTCGAAGTTTTTGCTTGGCTGATTCCAGCGCCGAAGTGAAGGTGAAGAAATGTGGCAGACACATGCGAGTACATAGTAGCGGCGGGGTTGCCTCACATATTGCATTGGCCAACCAACGACAACAATTCGCCATGAAAATGTTGAATATGATGTAAGGAAATGCGAGCCATAACTGCAAGCAATATAAATTGTGACATATATTTTAGTTGCTGAAAAATAAAACTTCAAATTGCCCGACGTTTGGGCAAAGTGTGGCACAATTCGGTCAGATTGGTTCACGTTTACTATGAGCCCATCATTACGTGAATGTGACATTAATTTGCTGCACAAATCTCCCCTAGACAAAAGGATACGCAAATGGAACTGGAACCTCCTTTTATGCGCCTGTCACACGTTGATTTGCTGTAGAAATTACCCACCCATAAGCAAACGGCTACATACTTTTGCTGCGCTTATTAGAAATTTATGTAAATTTCATGGTGGATCAAATTAGTTTGTTCCGCATCTACATGCAAATGTCCTGTTTAGTTGCTGCGATGTTCCGCCATAATAGTCGCATGTAAGCTGTGATTTCCTTGCCCCCAACGCGGCCTCCCGCTCCACCTACCACCTACAGTGGCGTCTGCCGTTTGGCATCCCTTTCCATGCGCATCATCATCATCAGCAGCAGCAGCAGAGCAGGCAGCCTTATCCCCGCGTCATGTTGCAGCCGAATGCAATCCTCAAACCCACGCAAAGCGCTGCAAAACACTGCGCTTGGAAAACTTTCCTGTTGCTGTGTGTTTCGAGCATTTCGTTGTTTTGTTTTCCCATTTTCCTCGCATTTTTTCTCCATTTTGTTGTTGTTGTTGGTTTTTGTTTTGCCAAACAGATTTTGCCGTATCAGAGACAGAGCAGACATTTCTGGAGTTTGAGAGCTGAATGTTGAAGTGGCAGGATTGGATGGGTCGATGGGTGGCTTCTCCAGGCTTCTTTGCTCTCCCTTGGCTACCCATACCCATGCTGCTATTTAGCCACGTTTTGTTTGCTTTTGTGCTTTGCTGCAGTTTCTGTGCGCGCCGTCCCGCCCGTCCCGTTTGTGTGTCCCGCTGTCTGCCACTCTTTATGCTGCGAGAGTATCCTTCGGTGCTCCGTCCGTTCTTTTGGTGCAATTTTTATCTTCAATACACGCTCATTTACGCTGTCTGATAGCTTTAGGGTATATTCATATCCGTTGTCTTTGCCAGGCGTCCCAGCCGGGGATACGCGAGCTGGCAACTGATTCGCTGGCGAATGGATGTCCTGTCCTCTGCTCTCCTCCATGCAGCAGATGGGGGCCCCAGCTTTCCGTTGCGTTCCGTTCCGTTCCTGGAGTGATATTTGTGCATTGCTGCTAAGCATTTTGTTTGCTCTTGATTACACTGTCCAGCACACGAGCTGCAGTTGAATTAATCTCGCATTAAATACTCACTCCCAGCTGTTTTTTTCCATACGAAATGAGAGACGCAGAGCTGCCGGATCTGGCAAAAATATTAGTTATTCCCTCTACGATTATTTTCAATTTTAAAATTTTTAGTTCTGGAATTTTAATTGTTTTTATTTTAATTTTTTTCCTTGAATATTTTCCACTGCACAAAGCACAACATGCCAAAGGCAAAAACCCTTGTGATATTCATGCTTTTTGTTGACTAGTGTAAGTCGCTTTTTAATATCCTCGAAAAGCGTGTTGTCTGGGGGTCCTGGGCAGGCTTTCGGGTTTGCATTGTCTGGCAAACGTTTGCCAAAAGACGGCGGGGATTATCTTCTATCTTGTCTGCTGTGCATATACATTAGTTATATGCATATACGTACATATGTATATACTACATGCCACATACCACTATATTCTATATCTTTCTAAGCGCAAAAGGAATACGTTGCCAGCCTTTGCGCTAATAAACAACTTTGTCACCGGGGGATTTAATCAACTTTATTTTATTGTCCATTTGCACAGAGCCGTCTACGGCCTGTAGTCTCTGCCTCTTTTGTGGCGCTAGGCCCTTTCTAAACCCCTTCGTTTCGCTGTCCGACAGGATTTTCATTCCATTTTGTGTCCTGCATCGAATGGCATTTCGGTGGGTGGGAGGTGGGCGGCTGGGGGGCTTCGTAAAGCATTGATTACAGCATCGAGTACATATAACATGGATCTGTTTGGTTCGGTTCCAGCTCTCTCTATAGGCTTGTTAAAAGCTTCTTAAATTGGTTTTTATTACATGCCACGTTCTGTTGGACTCTGTGCCTCTTTATGAGGTGATTTGCAGGCCCTCTGCCCCATGCCTACTACTGCCTACTGGCTCAGTCTCGGTCTGTGTTATTTCCGTTTTATGGCAAGTTCATTGTTATCACCAGCAACAGACAACAGACAACAGAAAACAGACAGCACCAACAGAGACTCCAAACGCAGGGTGGGCAGGGCATTGAATGGTTCGTTGCTTGTAGCCAGCAGGAGCATCGATGGCATCGAGCTCAGCTCCTCTTATGTTTTACTAATTGTTTGGCATTTTGTTGTGTTGCTGACTACCTTGCGCCCCTCTCTCTCTCTCTCTCTCTCTTCTCTGTGTTTACTGTGTGATTTATGATTGTTTGAGTTTAAAGAAAATCTAATTTGAAACTTGAATAATTCATATCTGATTCCTGCAACGAGCAAACGTTTTGAAAGTTCATACTTGGGTCTGTTGTATTGTTTTCGACACTTATCGATGCTCAGGAGAACATAAACTAGTAAGGAATATAGCTGAGGGCTCTGCTTATGGTAAATGTTCTTAAATGGTATTTGCCGAACACATTGTCAATAATTATTTTAGAATTTCTTATCAAAAATTGAGAGAGAAATTCAGCATATTTATTAAAACTATTTTTTTATATTTTTTAATATTTATTCAATATTTTCTTTAGCTGTTTTGTATATCTGCATTTATTTAATATTTTTCAGTCCTCATTTTTTACTTTCAGTATTATTAAATTGTACTTTCTACGCATTTATTTTGTATTTTTAGTATTTTTGAATATTTATTTATTTATTTTGTATATTTGTTTAGTCTTTCAATTCTATTTCTCACGATATTGGCATACATAAAAATCATATAGAATATTTTAAATGACACTACTATAAAGCTATTTATATTAAAAACCCAGAAAATGAGTAATTTACAGAATGGGAATTTTCTACCAGTTTTCCTTTATATGTTCAATGCTGTAAAAGTGCATGAATATGTAAATGGATATCAACAGTTGTTTCCGAGTTCCATTACCGAACCAAATCGAGATAGGACACCAGAGATAGTCTAATGATTACATTACACACTTTCCTTGCAAATTGTGCTCACATTACACTAGGCAAATATCATCAGGACATCAGGACAACAGCAGTAGGAGTAGTCATCAGAGATCTACCACAATCCAGAAACTCATTACACGACGCTAATCAAAGGCCACACGCACAGGGGCGAAACAACAAACGTTTTTATGCTGGGGTAATTATGATGTTGGTAATGCCAACCAACCGATGGGACGGGATGGATGACACACACAACACACACCCCACACAGTACCCTCCCACACACGCGTATAACTTGGTTATCAGACACAAGTTGCTAATATAAGCATTACACTCTGAACGCCTCCAGGCGCCGCCGCCCACAGATGTCTGCAAAAAAAGAAAAAAACAAATGGGAAAAATGGTAGAAGAAAAAGAGGAGCAGAACAGAAACAGAAAACAGAACAGAAACAGAACAGAACACACGCAGAGCTGGGCAGACACGCAACCAGAGAACTAATGTACACAACTTAATTATCAAAGGAAAATCGCAGACTTATATATGGGATGCTCAATATAAATAATGGCCACCAGACAGACCAGACCCTGGGGCACTGAGAGAGAGAGGCTCTCTTCTCTGGCCCCAAGCGCCTGCCAGTGGCGAGTAGGTTAACGTAGGTTTAATGAATGAAAATTCATTTATTCAATCAGAAAAGCGAAAGTAAGGCAATCAGCAAGCCATAATGAGGGGGCTTACTCCAGCAGTGCCAGTTCCAGATAATGATTTTTATTCATTCCAAGCAGCACATCGATAGAGATATTCAAGTATGGCCAGTCTTTGATTTTTCTACACATTTTCTACAAATTTCCCATAAGCGAAAGACACAGAGAGACCATTCGCCGCAAATAATGTTAAGAGCATTATTCCGTGTTTGAAGTAAATTAACCAACAGATATTCCACATAACCAATCCATTAGGTATTGCAACTATTTGTCCAAACACTTTGAATAGTACCACAAAACACGATAGTGAAATGCAGTAAATATTTTGTTGTTTTTTTTCGTCTGATTTGTCTTCTCTTGGTTTTCCAATTTTTTTATTTTGTATTTTTTACAATTTCATCGTCCAGTTGTTTTTACGTTCATCGCTGTCCATTTTTCAATCTATGGGGCCCACTCACTTCATCTCTCCCAGCGCTGTATCTTTTAGCTTTTCTCTGTTTTCGGTTCGTTGGAGCATTTGCTGTGTTCATTGTACTATGGCTGCATGCCGCCGCATGTTATTAACCCCGGATTCGCATTCCGGATAGAGAGTCAGCAATTCAACGATCGATACGCGCCAAATTGTAATCAAACGTAAATCTATGCGGAGTTGAGAAACAGATTAATAAATGTCAGAGGTTGATGCTGCAAAGGGTATTTGTTTAGCAATATAAAGAAATGATACAAAAAAATTCAGACACTATGCAGAAATGCATCAGAATGGTTTTTCTTTATGTGTAAATATTTATGCAAATATTTACTACTTTTTTCTATCATAAAGCTAAGCCTTTTTCTATCCCTTCTTTTTTTGTTAGGTAAATAAAAATATTGAAATATGAAATACATCCGCAGTTTTATTGCGAGTTGACATTTCTGTATAAATAATTGAATCCCTTAATTAAAAAATGCCACCGATTTAATATTCCATTTATTCGATTCACGCCTCGTAAATCCTCCATAACAAAAACAAAAATTAATTGCATTTAGCTAACAGGTTTTCGCAATTTTCACCAAAACTTTGTACGATTTTATCGGCTGGCGTTCTAATGCCAAATCCCACGGATGTCGTGTCAGTTTCACCGCCGAACCGCCACCCCTCCTCGGTCCTTTGCAATCGGCCAATTTCCAGGTGCCAGCAAAAGCCAATCAAAAATAACCAAAGGAAAAACGCGAATGTTCCCTACATATAAACGGGAAAACAGCCACAAAATTCACATTAATGCAATGCTGCCTCGGCAATTTCAATTTGTGTTTTGTACAATTTAAGTTTTATGCGCTCTCCGCGCAGCTCATGATTTTGTTTTTCTTTTTTTGTTTGTTTCCCCCTTTGTGGGGTTGAGCCAAATATCGTCACCAAAATACAATCAAAAGCTAAAAATCTATTATTCAGGACCGTCGGACCGCCGACCCCATTGTTTATTCAGTCAAGGCAGAGTGAAAATAAAACAAAACAAAAACTTGGAGCGGAATAAAAAGCAATATCGAGGGGAAAACGCAAACGAAAAGCGAAAAAAAAAAAGTATTGAAGCGCATCTCAGTGAAATTTTCAGTTGTTGTTCCAAAAAAAAAGAAGGGAAAACGAGCGGAGGAAGCTAAAGCTGGAGCTGGGATCTCCGGGCACAGGATATCCAAAGTGTCAAATGTAGAGGAGTCAAGGATTTCGTACAGAATTCTCCTTGGAGTCGTAGCGCGAGAGTGTGAGAGGGGGGGAAACACTCGCCAGTTGTGCGACACAGAACTGGAAATTGCTTCGACACAAAAAAGAGAAAAGAAATTAAGTCTGAAACATGAAATAAAGATGAAGCGGCTGTCGAAGAAGTTGGCAGAGTCAGTCAGTTAGTGCATTTCTGTTGTAGAGAGAAAGAGCGACAGAGAGCGAGAGAGAGAGAGAGAGAGAGTGGTGGGTATATTCCTGGATTGGAATTGGGTTTGTCATTGGGTTTGGGAGTGGAGTCGGAGTCTCCTTCTCTTGTTTTGTCACTCCTGCTGCTGCAGATGTTGATGAGTGCAAAAGTAAGAGCCAGAGCAAGAGAAAAATTAAAATTTGTTTACGTGTCGCTTCCTTTTGCTGTGTGGGTAGTGGGCACTGGAAAGGGAAGGGATTCATTCATTGACTTAGGCTGATCCAAAAGCAATTACACTGAGCAGAATACTATGTAGAGATTATTTTTTTTTTGTGATTTCTGATACTGCACTGCAGGAAACTTCAATAATTTGTTCTCATTCTGTTTTTCCAAATTAAATTTACAGTGGAAAATGTTTGCATTGGTTTTTGTTTATAGGAATATTTATTTGTTTTATTTATATTATTTATTTATTTAATTTATTTATATATTTAATTTATTTATTTATTTAATTTATTTATATATTTAATTTATTTATATATTTAATTTATTTATATATTTAATTTATTTATATATTTAATTTATTTATATATTTAATTTATTTATATATTTAATTTATTTATATATTTAAATTATTTATATATTTAATTTATTTATTTAATTTCTTCTTTAATTGATTTATTTATTCATTTGTATTATTACCATTATATGAAGAATATTATGTAAGGCTATAAATTCCACCCCAGTGGTGTAATTTCGAATTATCCTTTATCCTTTATGTTCGCTGCCATCCATCAATTGTTTCCAGTGCATTTTGGGCATGTTTCTGGGTTCTGAATTCTCTCTGTCATATCTTGTGTTTCGTCATCGGTTGTCTTGTCCGCCGGACTATTTGTCTCCTTCAATTTGTAATCATTTAAATTGATTTTTCTTGTCGTTTCTCTCCGACATTGCTCAATCTGCCGCACACAGTCCGCAGCCACTCTACATGGCCCCGTTCGCCAGCCAGCCAGCCAGCCAGCCAGACAGCCAGGGCTATCGGCTTCGCTTTAATTGATGAGAATTTTGTGACTGCTTTGTCCTGCTCGGCCCTAACGCCAGCCATTGATAGTGATAAGTATCTTAACCTTTTTACGAGCATAAATGCAGAGACCGTTTTGTAAGGAGCACTTTATGCTGGCACTTTTCCTTGGCTGGCCCCAAAATCTTCTCCTTCAGCTTGACTCCTGGCCTGGCCATTGAACCCGGACCGTTGTACGGGTTTTATATACATATATTTAGATTTATGAAATGCATTGACGTCAAGACGCACAAGCCGCCTCTACCTGACGCTCGCATTGAAACTTCCTGCAGTTGGCTTTGGCTGAAAGCAATTACCCAAATAAAAAACCTTAATTAATATTGCATGTCACACACATGGTCAGAACAGTGGAGCAGGGGAGACCAGAATCGGAGTGGAACTGGAGCTGCTGCTCCCTCAAGCACAATATAATTGAGATTGATGCAATTGCATATAAAATTCATATAAATTACTTGAAACTAACACAAAGACTCTGTCGAGACTCGAATCGGCTGGGCTCCGGTCTCTGGGCTCTGGGCTCTGGGCTTTGGCTGTGGCTCCCCACTGCGACAGTTCCTCTGACTCTGTTTGCATTTTCGAGAGGGACAGACCCAGACCGAGAGCAACGAGAGCATCGAGCGCACCGAGAACTCGTTTGCCCCAATGAGTCATAAACACTGAGGAGGCCAAAAGCGAGTGTCAAACACAGGCGCACACACATGGTGCAACATCACGATTAGGATGAACCAAAACTACATACAACACATACAACAACCCGCAGATGCACATCTCGTTTTCCGTTCTGTTCTGTTTTGTTTTGTTTTTGAACTTGAAAAAAGTTTTCAGCAAAAACTTTTCCAGCGTTGCAATTTGCAAGTGAAACTTGCACTTCTTTGCATATACGAATAATAAATGAGGCACTGCATTATTTCGCAGCTAATGTGTAGTTTATTGCTGGAACTATTAGCCCTGTGGGCGGAGGAGTCAAGGGTTTACCCTTCGAAAAGAATTTGTGCGTTTGGAAATTTTGTGAAAATTAATTGGCCTTTGGATGGTGCTTAGTTTGGTGCTCTTAATTTCGCAGAAAATGTTTAGGTTCACCCTGAACTCACAGTCGCATCAGCAGGAGCGGCGCAAGCATGGAGAATTTTCCTTCTTGTTTGTTATATATCGTCATCGCCAGCTGCATTTGATTAGCGCCTCCTATGCTGTTCATACCAGCTCGTATGTATCAGTGTACATGCATATGAACGTCCATGTTTCCATATACATAAGTATGTATGATGTGGGGGTACACATGCACCCAAACAAAACTCACGAGCCGAGGACAGGCTGAAAAGTTTATTTTGTTCGCACTTTCGGGTTTCTATTGACACATCCAACTTTCTCAGTAAATGAATCACTGGAAAAGTAACAACAATTGCAATACAATGAATACTTTTGTATGTCTAGTATTTGGTTTACTCTCTGTTTATTAATTATTAATAATTATTCTTAATTATAGTTATTTATTATTGATAATTATTAAATTTTTATTAATTATTATTGATAATTATTAAAATTTATTAATTATTATTAAATTTTATGAATTATTATTAATTTTTATAAATTATTAATTATTTTTATAAATTATTATTAATTTTTATAAATTATTATTAATTTTTATAAATTATTATTAATTTTTATAAATTATTATTTATTTTTATAAATTATTATTAATTTGGTATTATTATAACAAGAAACCAATCAGCGAAACGGGAGTCGAGAATCAATTTGCACACGTGTCATGCACATGCAATGTATGTTGTTTATTTTTATTATTTAATTTTTTTTAGATTTTAATGCTCGGGCATTTTCTTTTGTAGCATTCGATTGTGCGCCTCGAGTCGAGCATTAAGGGAGCAAGGACGTGCTCCAAAATCTGCAAAGCAGTTCTTATGATCATGATAAACATTCCATATCGCTCTGTTACGAGCAACCCTCGCTGGGTCCCCGGCCATCGTCTTGCATGTATTGCGAAACAAAATGGCATTTGAAACATGTGTCAAGTTCCATGCACTTGTTTATGTTTGTCGGACATATGCACCTACCCAGTGCCAAACCCCCACCCGAGATACTATATCTGGCACTCCTCCACCCCCCCACCCGCCAGCTAAACTCCTGGACAGAGCAGACTTGACTTTGGCTTATTTATTGTCATGTGCCCCCCCCTCCCCGTTTCGGCTTCCTTAGCAGCCGGAGTGTCGTGGCTACGCCTCTCGTGAAACGTGTTTGCTGATAAACGCAGCCATGAATCATTTCTCGTCACCGAGTGAGTCCCAGTCCCTGTCCCTCCTTCATTCCCACCGCACCGCACCGCCCATTCCTTCCTTTTTTTTTGTGAGTTTCTTTGTGTGTTTCGCTTGATTTGCATATGTATTGTACGTGTTTTGTATGTATGTGTATGTATATGTGTGGTGAACACGGACATCTCTTGTTGCGCTTTTTATACCCTGTTAGGCATCAAATGGGCACAAAGGGTACGCTCATACAGGTGTTAGCGAAAGGTCGAAATATGATAAAACAATAGCAGATATATAGTATGCCATATACAGTGTATAAATTGCTAAAATTAGCCAATAATAAATTGCATACTCCATTAATTTAGAATAAATAATATTAATAATATTTCCTGGGTATTTTGTAGTCCATTAATTAAAAATAAATAATATTTCCTGGGGTTAGTACTGGGTATTTTGTAGTCGCACTACTCGCCTAAATCCCTTTTGACTTGTTGTATGATTTGTTTGCGATTTTCACGCCTCGTTTCGCTTAGTTTCCTTGCTTTGCTTTTCGTTTCGTTTCATTTCAGTTTTTAGTTCGCTTTTGAGCTTCAACTACTGTTTTGAGAATTTCATTTGTTCATGGGGAGGGGGACCGCCGCCCCCTCATGTACACGTTCCGACATGTCGCAATTCTGGTTGCCCATCTGCATGCATGTGTGTATGTGTGTTTGTGCGTTATCTCTCTCTTTGCGCCCGTTCTCCACGCGTAGCAGAAAGTGTGATATGTCCATTGAGCTTTTCACTCTGTGTGTTTGTGCTTCTCGGTTACCCCGTTGGGGGATGTATTGGGCCCTGGGGATTGGACAGAGCAAAGCGCGCGGAGGCTACTGTTTGCCAGAGCTTGGGGCCCCCGGCGCATGTTTTGCTGATAAACACGCATAAAATTCATAAATCCATGCGACGGGCTTTCGTTTGCATGACTCTTTAAGCTATTGAAATATATCACACACAAACACACACACAATTCGTGTTGCTCCTTGGCACATTTGTTGAATGTCTAATGAAACGGAAGTGTTTTATTTTGTGGTTGAGAAATATTGTCGGATTACGCGGCCCATTTGCCATAAAACACACATAAAACTTTGATTGTCTGCTGCGCAGGGGGCGAATCCCTGATCAGGCATGCCATCCATCTTTATATATCTTTAAAAATATAGTAAGATCATTTGATTAACTCAGAAATGGCAGGTCTAACAAGTAAAAACTTAAAACAAAATAAAAAAATAATTTCTACGGATTTCGGTATATTTTTTAAAACATTTTTTATTTCCGTTTATTTTATCTTTACATTTTTTTCTTTTTTAAGAAAAACTATCATTAGTTTTTTGTAAAGTTTTTTGTTCAATCAAAAAAACCATTAAAATATTAAATTAGCAAGAACCCTTGTTTAATCTCTGACTCTGACACAAATTTAAATCGTTCTGTCTGTCCATTCTGCTTTATTATCTCGTGGTTTGACGACACCCTTTCATATCTTTCTCCCTCTCTCTCCCTCTGCCTGTAATTCCAACTATTTTTGCGATGCTGTCAGTAGGGAGGAGGGTTCCCTTGATTGACACATTTTGCAGTCGTCATACTATTTTGTTATGCTAATCTGCTGCCTTGCCCCCGCACACAGTACACCCACAGTACACACCGCACCGCAGTCTCTCCCCCGGTGGCTGTGGAGGAGTGCGGTGGCTAACCCTAATAAGCCCTATTATAACGCTTTGCTGGCACCGTTAATGCCCGTTGCTCCAATTATTTTAAACATATTACAAGCAGATTTAGCACAGATTACAGATGAGGTGTGCGGATGGTGTGGTGGGTGGCGAGGGGCTGTGGCCGTGACTGGTGGCTGGGCGCTGGTGGCTGTGGCTGCGGGGTTTCGGGACGATGCCTCTGCAACTTTGAAGTGTTGCGAACTTGGGGCACTTGATGGCACTAATTTATGCAACACACCACACACAATGCCACACCGCACAATCCAGAGCGTGTAGCTAATTTGTTTATAATTTTCATAATTCAAAATGTGCGAGAGGCGTAACTCCTCTGCCAACTACATCGCCTGTCTTCCATCTTCCATCTACCATCCTCTCTCGTAGCTGTAACACCATTTCGGATCTACACAAAAACGCGTCTGTGGGTCTGGTCTCTCTGTGCAACACTTGCCACACATGCACAGCCACAGTACCGAGTCATTTTGCTGTCATGTGCTCTGGCAAAATGTAATTATTATTATTATTATTTCTGTGTGTGGTGTGTGTTTGTTTTGTTTTTTTCAAACGTGCCACAAAAATCATCAAATACAAAGTCTGTCTGTGCTTCACAATCGTATGAGCCAACAAAAGAAGATAATGGCAAGTGAAAGTGCTGCCATTTGTAGCCATGGAGCGAGGGCCAACACTGAGAGTGTTTCAGAACTACAAAAGTGACCATGAGTTCCGACCGCTATTTTCAGATAAAATATCACGGATGTAATGGTTACAATGAAAAATATTTAAAATATAAAATAAATGAAATATAAAATAAAAAAAAAAAAAAAAAAAAAATATAAAAAATGAGATATACATACATTAAATAGTATATAAAATAAATAAAATATAAAATAAATGACAAATGATATAAATTAAATATAAAAATAAATGAAATATGAAATAAATGAAATATAAAATTAATTAAATAAAAAAATAAAGTTATTAAATATATGAAATATAAATATGAATAAAATATAAAAATATGATTCAAATATTAAAAATAAAAATATGAATAAAATATTTAAAATAAAAATACGAACAAACTAAAAAAAAGTAAATATAAATTCCATAAATAATTAAAAATTTGAATATTTAGTTAAATATTTTAATCTGATTTTTTTATATTACTATAATTTTATATTTATTCCACAATTATTATCTAAAAATATTCCTCTTTGAAGCGCAGAATTTCCCTCTAATAGCCCCACAAAATCTATGTGACATTGTCATGGGGCTAACAAAGGACTTAAAATTCCATTGTTAGCCCCATTGTGCAGGAGGGGCGTGGGGTCAGCTGTGAGCCCCACACACCTGGTAACCCTTTCAACAAACTGCCCAAGCTTACGTGACTTGGACAACGTTGACCATTAAACCGAATGTTGCATCAAGCCAGTAATTAAAGGTACGCGCCACAAATGTCGGTTAGATGGGGGCAGGAGGCGAAGGCCGACAGGATAGAAAGAGAGAGAGGGAGAGAGAGAGAGCTGTAGGACAGCCGGATGGACGGATGCTGTGCCTTTGGCGGAGACGATGATGATGCTGACGGCGATGGCGGTGGCGATGATGATGGAAATGGGGTAAATGCATTCCATACCCCCAAAGCCAACGGTGGACTGACTGACTGACTTCGTTGCGCTTTGTGTGCCGCTAGTTAACGCCGTTGTTGGCACCATCCTTCTGCTGCCCTCTCCCTGCAGCAGGGCGATGCAGACCTGCTGTTGATTGGCATATGCGCGATGGCCGTTCTACGTGCCCATATGCCCAGACCCCAGAGCCCAGACCCCAGAACCCAGAGTCGTGTCCTGCAGCTGGGACTGTACTCTACATACGCACAAAATGGCGACGTCTTACGGGCTGTTGAATGCTGCATTTCATTTACTGCGGCGACGGGTAAACGGGCAACGGGCAACGGGCAACTGCAGTGGCCATTGTGCACGTTCATTGTGCGTGTGCATTAGCGAGCAGAGGCACAGTGCCCCCACGCTCCGCTCTACATTGCCCGTTCCCCTTTAACCTTTCCAAGTACAGTGGGGTCAAAATATACGGTGAAAATTGCTCTGCTTCTCTCCTTAAATAACAAAAATGTATCCGTTCTGTTATGGGAAATTTGTACAGCGAATCAACTGAATTTGCATTAATTGCATTAATAAATAATAATAATAAAAAATAATTAATAATAATAAAAAATAAATAATATTAATAAAAATAATAAATAAATAATAATAAAAAATAAATAATAATAATAAATAAATAATAATAATAAATAAATAATATTAATAAATAAATGTATTAATAAATAAATTTATTAATAAATAAATTATTAATAAATAAATAAATGAAACGAATAGCAATGTAAACGTTCCCGTTGCATTATCCAGCACCACTGTGCCCCTGATTGGGTGGCTCTGTGGGCGGTTGGCTGGTGGGATGTTTGGACAGTCATGGCATTGGGCTTCCGCTATGCGTGCAGCGCCATGAGAGTACCAGCAGCAACCTGCTCAACATGTTAATGTGCAACAGCGAACCAAAATCCAAATCCCCCATGCACCAGCTGCTGCTTGACTTGTCCAAATGCAGAATGTGGTGTGGGGTGCACGGGGATGCCTTGATGGGTTTTGCTACGTGCATCCAAAATGCTCAGACCCCAGACCCCCAAAAAGCCCTTTCCATTTGCCCAGCTGCTGTTGCTGCTGCTGCTGCACCCGCTTTGAAAAGATAATTCCGCATTCTTGGCCAAACGTTGGATCCAGAAAGGACTCTCCCTCCCTCTCCACTGTCCCTTTTGCAGCGCATACAATTTTTATTTGATTTTATTGCTCCTGGTCTTTGTTTCATCTCTGAATCGTGTGTGTGTGTGTGTGTGTGTGTTTTGCAATTTTATTAGTCAGTCCTTGCTTTGTCCGCATATCTGGAATGTCGTCGCTGGCCAAAAGATGCGAGCCAAAACTCTTTGGTGGAATTATGAATTTAATATTCTCTTTTTCCATGCTGGATTCCACTTTGCATTTCTGGATGCACTTGAACAAAATAACTGTGTATAGCTTAAAAGATTGCAAACCAACAAAAACAATTCGCTTATCAACAAAGCAATTAATGAATGAGCTCTGAGGGCTTATCGCTTGTTTTCTGTTGTCTGTTTTCTGAATTTGTTTTAAAATTAAATCAAAATAAATTTATTGGGTAATTGCACTCTTCAAACAAAAACAACCATTTAATGTGTTAATGAAAGCTGACAAAGTAATTATACAAATAACAAATAATAAAAACAATTTAATGCGCATTTGGTTGCGCCGCAAATGATTCCATCATCTTGCATTAATCTAACTAAAAAAATGGAGCATTATGTGTGACATTATTATTATGCAATCAAATAATTTATTGTTTGCTGTAACTTGTTGTTGTTATTTAACTCGTTTACAATGATTTATTTTGCGCAGCAGAAGATATTTTGCATGTGCTCAAACATATTTATAATTATTTCGCACATTTTTACACTGATTTTTATAATTTATTTTCCTTCAATATATATTTAATGGTTAATCCATTGTCGGATAAAAGTACAGGCGTATGTACATATTACTTGTTTAATTGCATATACCATTTCCCCGTCACGAGCACAGGGTATCAAAACATGACTCAGTGCCATGCGGCTGCAGATAAACTCTCGGACACATGCAGCCGCCATATGGGATGCTGCTGCTGCTGCTGCTGTTGCTACCATAAGCATTATGGCTCCTAGCTACTGTTTTTCTCTCCTCGCTGCTGCGTTTGCTTGTCGCTGGCTAAACATGGTCTCTCCCTCTGCCCCTCTTGCGCTTTGGCTTTGCTGTATTTCTTTCTTATCAGTTGAACGCGCTCAAGGGGGCGTCGTATGGGCAGGGGAATTGGCTGTACGGCAGTGCATGTGCTTGCGGTTTTTTATTCGTGCTGATATCGAGCGTGAATGAAAAACGAGCGAGTGTCCCATGGCACACAAATGGGCAATTTAAATCTAAATTAGGTATTAGAAGATGTCACACCGCCAGACCGCTTAAACGAGATGGATATGTACTTAAAAAACATATGATTTTCCAAAGGGGAACCAAGCCGCAGAAAGTATGTTTTATAAATGTATTTTGAAGATATCTTCAATGCTTAACTATAAGTATCGAAATAGATGGGGGAATGATGCGAGACTCCGCTACTAGACTTTAGATTTATGCACATTATACGATTTATTTCTATTAATTATATTATATTTATTTCTATTAATTATATTATATTTATTTCTATTAATTATATTATATTTATTTCTATTAATTATATTATATTTATTTCTATTAATTATATTATATTTATTTCTATTAATTATATTATATTTATTTCTATTAATTATATTATATTTATTTGTATTTTCCATCCTAGCGCGACAAGCACAAAAATACTTATAAATTAAGGCGCTAGTCACAACAATTCTAACAGCTAAAAGCATTTAAAAATTCAGAATAAATAGTAACATTTAAGATTAATTACAGTTGGAATTATAATTGAACTTATGTACTAACATTTACTGACAGAATATATTTAATTTTACTTCTATAGGTCTCTCTCTCTCTCCTCTTCATCCATGCCCACTATTAAAAAGTTTAAATTATTAGATGTTAAGTCTCTTTTTCGACTCTAAACGAGTGTTCCTTCCTGTCGAACGATTGAAATCTTGTTTTAAAAATCTTTTCTCCAAAATGGAAGCTGGGAACGCTGCCACATGACGCCCGACAGGCACTTTAAACGTATTTTTCTATTTAATAATTTTACTAAACAAACCCTTTGTTTTGTTTCGTTGCTAAAAGTGACTTGAATTGCTTTTTAATGCGAATGGCTTGTGCGTGGAATAGTACACGCTGCTACCCGAAAACAAAGACTTTTGCTGTACTCTGATTACTGTCTCCCTACCCTCCCCCTGCAGCACACGAACACTTTCTTGCTCGTATTTCTTGCTCTCAAAGTGTCTTCAATTCCACAGCTCCAATTGCCCACGCAAAATGTTCACATTTTTGTGCAAATTTCAAGACAATTTTGCGTTGAGTGGTTTCGGTTTCGTGCGGGAAGGGGAGGGGAGTGGGCACATCTGTCTGTTTAACATTTTTTTAATGGCATTTTATCAAATGCAATTAATCGTAATTGCTCGTTTATCCAAACAGCCCACATATGTCTGTCTGTCTGTATTTATGTATATCTGTGGCTCTGTGTGTTGGGTTAGGCAGCTTAGGCAGCAGAGAAAAGAAAGTAAAGTAAAGTAGGCAATGTGAGTGCCTACACACAAACACACATTAACGCCTGCACACTCCCACTCGGAGCACTACGCCTCCCACTCAATCCCCAGCCCCCTGCCCCTGCGGAGAAGCCACCGTCGATGCTTCAACGTCAACTTCAAGTGCCGCAGCGGAACCAGAACAACGGAGTCGACTCCTCGGCCCATTAACATTTTAGACTTCTTTCTGTGTGTTGTTTTATGTGTGCATTTAATACCCTTCCAAAACGAGCATGCCAATTGGCAGAGCAGCAAGAATGTTCCACTATATAATTATTATATTTTATGCAACACAAGACAAGTCGATATAGTTACCAAAGGAAACCCCTTCCAAGGTTTTAATTAGTCAGTTCTCTTGCTGAAAATTTACACGGGATTTTCTTCTATTTATTTATTTTTATTCTATTTTATTCTATTTATTTATTTTTATTCTATTTATTTATTTTTATTCTATTTATTTATTTTTATTCTATTTATTTATTTTTATTCTATTTTTATTCTATTTTATTGTATATATAATATAAAATATTGCCTTAAAAATCAAATCTCAATGAGCAAAATTTTTATTTTTTTTCAATCTAACTTCTGTTACAGTTTTATATGATTTAAGATAACTCCGACACATATAAAATTGGATTAATGTCTTTAAAATCAAATATCGAGTGCTCAAACAAATGTTAAATTATACCCTTAAATATTTAACTCATTCATTTATCGAAATACGAATTAAAAAGTAATTATAGGCTCGTTGCATCTTCCAGGGTATCTAAAGTGGCGACCCCCTACAGCAGCCTGCTGCATTCGTTTCTTGTTTTGTCTTGGCAACGTGACAAATGTGTTAAAAAAAAGAAAAGAAAAAAGGAAACAGAAACATACAAAATTACACTTAAATGGGCAAAGAGCAGGAGGCCCAACGAAGGGGTGCACAGGGCGGGGCAGAAGGTGGTTAAACCAAAAGGGAGCACACAAACACACACACACACAGATACACCTAAGGCACATACATCAAATTACACATATGAAAAGTAAAAATTGTTGCATCCCCACACACACACACACATACGTACATTAACCCTCCTGCACCTTCCCCAATCCTTGCCATGGCCCCATGCTCGGCACCAGAATGCTTTATGAGGTCAATTACCTGTCATTTGCATGACGTGACAGACGCAGGGGCCTCATGTGCGCGGTGCGGGCAGGAGGGTGGAAGTTTGGATTTGGTTGGGTGTCAATTTCCATTGGGTTGATGGCTTGATGGCTTGAGGGTGCGGCACGGGCACGGGCACGGGCACTTTGCATCTGAACTTTAAGCGAAGGTCATCGCTCGTCGTCGTAATCGTTGAGTGTTTTTTTTTCTTTCATTTTTTGCTCTCATTTCTACTTTTGATTTCTTTTTTGTTCTCTTGGCATTTCGCTTTTAAGAGTGGGCTGTGGCTAAGGATGCCGGATGGATGGATGGATGGATGGATGGATGGATGGATGGATTTAGCTGCCTGCTGCCACATGCACCCCTCCCCGCCCCATGCTCTGGTGGTCAGCAGGCAATGAACTCAATTAATTAGGGCCATTGACATATGTACGCGTATGTACATGTGTTTCTGTGTTCTCTCGTCCTCTCTCTCTTTCTCTCTTTGTGGGGTGCACTCCAGTGTAGAGTTCAAATGTCAAGTTTGCAAATTAATGGACATTTTTAATTCGCTTGCAAATGGAATGGAACTTAAGCGGCTTTAAGTGGATTAATAATAATCACAATGGAGTGGAAAACTTCTGCGCTAAGACCCAAAGTACATGCTCAATCACTTATGAATATCTCTTTTGCGACTACTTACGGAAGATTTGCACAGCATTTACTTTCCATATACGTAAGCAGATTTTAAGTTGGGGAAACAGCTAAGAAAAATTATTGCATACTTTTCAGACAAAATAAAAACGAAATTGTTTTGTGTTCGTCTCAAATAAAGTGAAAAAAAAACCTTATGCCAATGCTGCAATCAGCAAACTGCGCTTAAATTTATCATCTTTAAGATTAAATCTCTGGGCTCACACAGAGATTCAATAATTTATTCTGCGCCTAATTGCCACATCCTGAGCTGAGCCCAGACAATGGCATAATAAACCATAATCAAATATATGTTAATGTTTGTTCTTCATCATCTTTTTCTCTGTTCTCTCTTTACAGGTGAGTGCTCCGTGGGTAACGTACTTCATGAACAAAAAAAAAAAAAAAAAACGAAAAAGGAAGCAAGCGTTGGAGTTGGAAGTCCTCTCTATCGCTTGTTCTGTTTGCAGGTAAACTTCTGCCTTTATTATCAGACACGACAGGCACAGCGACACGGGCAGGGCAGGGACACAGCCGGCAGACGAGGAGGAGGATGACTGGTTTCTTTTTCCTGGCAGCTGGCATAATGCTGGGCTCCGTTTCTCATTTCCTTTTCGAGACTCCCATGCCCCCCCCCCATGTTGGCCACATAAATAATCGCTTTTGTGTTTTGCAGCCCCTTACTCTACCTTACCATCCCTCGCCCTGCCCACCCCAGCCCGCCTTGCGTTTCATGTTTTCTTTTATAATTTCAAATTAAATGATGCATTTGGCATATAATGATGTAAAATGGTTAGAATTGCTGTGCATCATCCCACCCACCATTTCCCTGGAGGCTGCAGCATGTAAATTATGCAGCTGAGCACAGCACAGCACAGCCCAGCACTCCTTTGGCCCCATTGGGTACTTCGGTGCTTTAGATATGCAGTCTCTGCCCATCGCCCATCTCCCATGACCTTCCCTAATGGCTTTCATGTTGCGAAAGGTGCACAGCTGCAGGTGTGAGCAGCCTGGCAAATGTGAGGGAGTTCTGTGTGTAAATTTTGTGTCCTGAAAGGATAATTGAACATTCTTTGCATTCGCTGGCCATCAATTAAAATAATTTGCATTTAATTATGTACTTTTCGGTTAAGCAAAGAACAATTGCCAAAGGAATTTTAAGAATTTAGCATTACAAAACGAGTGCGTCCCAGGGGGTAGCAGGGGAAGAAGCTGCACCCACTTGAGCATATTTTTTTTGTAGGAAATACAAATTTTTATTAAATATACATTGGAAATTGTTATCGTTTAATGGATTTATGCCTAAAGATTTCATTTTTGGTTTTTACGAAATTCAAAATGTAAAATATTATTTTTATTTTATTTATTTATTTTTTGGCATATTAATCTTTTAAATAAGATTTAATCTTTTTGTGTATATTTACTAATCCCCTCGTAACTCCAATGCATAAAAACATTGAGTACAGTTTCTCAGATTTGTTTGCCATGGAATTCTGTCACAAAACTGTCACTTTGAGATCGTCTTCTTCCCTGCTCTTCCCTTAGAACCCAATATACAATATACCCGCTCTCTAGCAAGGTGTAATTAATGTAATTGTAAAAACTTGTAATCCACAGTTTGACGGTTGAGTAGACGTAGCTGACATGTTAAAGCTATTTATGGGCACACTGACATTGAATATTCAATTCCATTAATGGAATAGATTTGCATAGCCCTTTTTTTTTTTTTGCATGCCAACGTGTAATTTCCGCTCATTTCAAAATCTCAACAACTGCCGGAACCCGCTGGATGGCTTGGCTTGGCTTGGCTGGGGTTGGGTTGGGTTGGTTGTGATATTTTTTACACACTTTTATCATTGGTATTTTTTGCATGTGCCTGCCATGTGTTTTCCATTTTTATTTGCACTGAAACGGAATAATATTTACTGCTTTTGAGAGCATCAGCAGCAGCAGCAGCAGCAGCGGCAGCAGGCAGGCAGCACCGACCGAAACGTGGGTCCTCGTCACAGGCTGCAAATCAAAAAGGATAAACTGCGCTTTCAGCCGCCATGGTATATGGCGTAGTCAGGGGGGACCCCACCCCATATATCGTATGTTGGGTTAGCGATGGTGCAGCATGGGGGGCGGAGGCATTCAACATGATTATGAATTCGTTGCGAAAAATGCAAACTTCCGCCATTGAGTTGCAGTTGAGTTTGGCTGCTGCCCGTTTGCCGTTTGCGCTTTGATTTCGAGTTTGCATTTGCATTTGCCATACGGATACATATACGGACGGCCATATGCATATACTACCACAACAGGCAGGCAGGCCAGGCCAGGGCCGGCAGGCAGGGGCTAAAAAGACAGACAAACAGCGCCAGGGCAGGGCGGGGCAGGGCAGGGCACTGACTAAGTGGAGTGAGTGAGTGGATTGGGTTAATGGTGGGGATAGCTCACTGAATGCGTTGAACTTTTGTGTAAAGTGCAATTGCATTTTATTTTCATCCTCACGGAACGAAAGGATCGTTATGCTTGTGTGCGCGCGTTGCTGGTGCTTTTATTTTTTTTAATACTTTTTATGCGCCAATTTTTAGCAGAGCATTTCCATAGTGCCTTGCCCCCTTGGCCCACTACTAGGAGTAGTCGCACCCACACAGTTTCAACCCCCAAAACAAAATAGGGTATGATGAGGGCAAAGCATTTGAGGTGAAATATGCCCCGAAAGTGCTGGCAAAACAATTATGAAATAATTAAAGAATTTTCCGATTGAGTAGTTGTTCAATTAATATTAAATTCCCACAAAGATTTAGTAAGAATAAAATCTTTAAATACAAAAAAAAAATCCCTCATTAGAGCATTAACTAGTCGTTGTGAAAGTCTGCTTTGCAGGCACTCTTTTACCCCCATTTGCTTTGCTAATGAAAAGGATTCGCTTAGAATTTTAAGCAAATAGAACGTGAGTAGCAGCAAAATGTGAAATGGGTGAAAAAGCCAAACCCGTCCAATCGGGTTGCCCATTCTCCTGGCTGGCTCTCCTGTGCTGTGCTACCTTGGATAGTGGTAATGTATGCGTGTGTTTTTGTATAATCCTGTTATATATAGATGCCTAACCAGAGAGCACAGGCGCCGCCGCTGCTGTCGCACCCACACACACACAGCCAGGGACATAGCCCTGGCAGTGCCATTGCAACAGCAGGAGCAGCAGAAGCAGCAGCAGCAGCAGCAGTTCCATTTTGCTTTCATGGATTTACCCGAAGCATTTTAATGCTCATTATGCATTTTTGTTGGCCTGGTCGTTGCCATTGGCATTACCGTTGCCACATATACACCCACACCCACACCCACACCCGCATATAGCAGCCCAGCCTCCCAGCATCCCAACATCCACGCTTGTTTTATTATGTTTATTACTGTTAAATAATTTGTATGCAATTAATTTAGCTGCAACGAAAATAAGAGGAGCAAGAACAAGCCTGATTATGGCGCGGCCGAGTTTTCATTTCACATTTTCTCATTAGTAAAACAGGAAAGAGAGAGACAGAGAGAGAAGAGCTTTAACTTTGTGCGTCTGTTCTGTGTGTGCCTGTGTTTATTTTTAAAACAAACTTTAACTTTAATATTTACTTTTCACATACAGACAAATGTACATACATACATACATATGTAAAAGTTGGACAGTTGGAGCACAGGGGCTGTGCTTCTCTTCTTGTATTTTGTTGCTATCTATTTGAGTGCAGTGCAGACGCAATTTTCTTATCTCTTGATCTGCATGCGAGCTTAGCTCCTCTCCCGCTATGAACTCACTCACTTTCTCAGTTCTTCATTCCATCGCGCTCTCAGAAATGCTTTCAATCGTTTTGTCAGCAGCAACAAAAAAAAAAAATAATAAGTAAAATAAATAAAAAATAAAATAACATAAAATGCATAATAAATAAAATAAATAATCAATAAATTAAAATGAATAAAATAATAAATAAATTAAAATGAATAAAATAATTAAATAAATTAAAATGAATAAAATAATAAATTAATTAAAATGAATAAAATAATAAATAAAATAAAAAAATATATAAAATAAAAATAAAAAAAAAAATATCAATCTGAGTATAATAAACAGTCTTATTGTTCTTTAAAATATTTCCAACTTTAATGAAGCATTTTCGATACGCTGCGAGTTCCATGTTGAGTTCCATGTTGAATATTAATTTTTAAATATGGCACACAAAAGCACAAACAGGCAATGGAGCGAAAAGAAAAGTAAGCCCACAACAATAGATGCCATATAAAGAACAACAAAACAAATGGCCAAAATAGAAAGAGAGAATAAAAACCCAAAAAGTACTTGCCCCATAAAAAAAATACGTTTCTTCTCCTCCATGGGGAAGCCCCCCAAAATAAATTTCAGCATGCGACCATAATTCAGGCACAACAAACAAACGACAAAAAAAAAATAGACAATAGACAAAAGGTTCCTGCCGCTTTGATACGCGTATTGAAAAACATTCAAACACAAAATATGTTCCATGCATATACTTCTATGTATTGTGTTTATTGACAATCAGCAGCCATTAAAATGCCGAGTCAGACAAAAAAAGACGACGAAAAATAAAAACCAAAAGGAAATTAGCCTTTTTTATGGCCGAGGCCAGGACACAACGAAGTTCAAGGTAACAAATATTGTGGAAATTGCGGCGGTCCGCGCGCCATTTGATTTGACCTTAGATGTAATGGCTAATGGGGTGCCGCTCGATAAGGTTTCGCGCTGCAAAAAAACATTCAAGGCGATCTTGAAAGCGCGGCCAATATTACATATATAAATTCTGTGAAATTAAAACGAAACCGAAGCCAACCAAGCGGCAACATGCAATGCCACAGTGGCCGTGCAAGTTGCAAGATGTACTCGTATCCAAATTGTAATGTTCTCCAGCTGTTAATGAGCTCAACGAGATCTACAAACTACATGGCAAAAAAATAAAATGCAAATCTATGATTCGGATGGTTGATATTTATGGGAAATTACCGGCATGTTCTGGTTTAGATGGAAATGAGAATAGGAAATGAAGCTCATTAGGGTTGTTGTGTGTTGTGTGCAGTGAATCGTTGGTAATCTTTTGTTTAGATATTTTGTTGGTTGAATTTTAACAAATAATATGTTGATGGCACATAAATCTGTAATAGTAAATAATTCATAAAAGTAATATGAAAACGAGAAAAATAATAAAAGTTAATACATAAAATTCACAAAAATAAATCAATATACAAAACAAATAAATAATTAAATATAAAAAAATATAATTAAATATAAAAAAATATAATTAAATATAAAAAAAATAATTAAATATAAAAAATTAAATAATTAAATATAAAAAATATAATTAAATATAAAAAATAACTAAATATAATACATAAATTATAAATTAATTATAAAAAACCAATGATAAAAATGAATATAAAAAATAATCAAATAGGAAAATGAACAACAATAATAAATAAATAATACAACTAAAAAATACCAATAAAAAATAATAATATTAAACATTTTTTTTAAATGTTTGGAAAAATAATAAATTAAATTTTTGTAATCTGTAATTGGAATTGGACCTTCTGGCTACTGTATCCATTGCTTGGACCTCTGTCCAAAAACATTATTTCTTCGACTTTCGAGTGGTGCAACAGTTCAAAGTTCTTGATTCTACTTGGATTAATACACATGTTTCGCCAGGGGACGCCCACAGCAGCCCTTGTCGGCACTCAACCTGATGATGTTTATAATCACAATAATACATATACAGACGGGCAGACGGACAAGCAGACAAGCAGACACTCGAGTGTCGTTGCAATGGGAAATGTCGCAGAGAGCGGGCGGAACAGCGCAGAGCGACAATCGAGGGAAATGTTGATGATTATGATGATGACAATGGCTAGAGTTAGAGATAGAACCCAAGCCCCTCTAGCGTAGCTCTTCTGCATTGGCATCCGTATGATAAATACATACAGACATATGTATTTATGTATGTACATTAGTTGGCTACACATTTGCAATGATTGGCCATGATGCTGCGATGCTCGGTTCCTGCCTTGGAATACATATTGCTCAGTGTCAAGAGAGACAGAGGGAGAGAGAGAGAGTGTGTGTTGCCAGTGTTGTTGGTTGTCTTGTTACAGTTTATATAATCAAATCTCATGCTTCGTTAATTCAAAATGTCGTTACGTGTTACATGACAAGCCCGCTCATGCTTGCTACACGACTCGAATGTCGTCTCTGCGCATTGTGCCACATCATTCTGACAACAGAGTGGCAGCATCAGCAGCAGCACCACCAGCAGCAGCAGGAAGTAGGACGAGGGACGATCCCCATAACTGAACAAGTGTAACGTAAATAATACGCAGCGCACAAAAACGTATCGAATCGAATCGAATAGAACAACAAACTTTGGCGTAACCGCATCATCACTCCGGTTCCTGTGTCCTGCCCGTCCGCATGTACATGCAGCCTGTGGCTCCACTGATTGCGTGTTGTATGTACATCCAACCAAGCACTTCCTTTTCATAATATTTTGTTGCTGTTGTTGTTGTCAGTCAGTGTTTGACACTTCAAAAGGGGTTACAGCAATTGCACAACGAGAAAAAAGTAAAAAACATGAAATAAAAAATATTTTTGAAATTTATGCCAATAGATTTGACACGAGCAATTGATAGTTGTATATTGATATATAAATTGAAAATATAAATAAATAAATTATATATAAATAAATATAAATAAATATAAATAAATATAAATAAATATAAATAAATATTGATAAATTAAATATTTTATAAAATAATAAAAGTATTTTTAAATCAAAGTAAATGTTTAATTAGTAAATTTTATTTAATTTCATTATATTTTTATTTAAAAAAACAATATTTAATTTAAATGTGTGTGTATTTATTTTTACCATTTTAACATTTTACTTCTGGTTAATGGTGCATCCATTGCTATAGATTCAAGGAATATTTATTCCTTACATTTTTGTAAGAAAGTTTCCTCTGAAATTCTATGCTAAAGAAGGGTATTTTCCTTTTCTTTTCTTTTCTTTTCCTTTCCTTCGCTCAGCATTCGGTTATCCAGCATAAAGCCTGCGGTGTTTTGAAGCTTGTCAATGGCAGACTCACACCATAACCCAGGGACCCATGAAAGATCCTGGCAGCTGATGATAATGATGAGAAAGCTGGCCGCCATGACTTGTAAAAGCTCAAAGAGAAATACTCATTGTCCATGAGTGCCTGCCGCTGTGCCAGCCCTGTGCCGGGTACTGGCGTTGACAAAAAAAAAATGTGGCCATAATCTATATCTACGGGTATGCCCATTTATAGTTGTGCTTTTGGCCCCGGTCGCTGCTTTGCTTTCGGGCTGGTGTTTAGCACGGCCATAAACTTTATTTGCGTTTATTGTTATTGGCATTGTCTGCTCCAATTTTATGCCGCCTATAAATTTTGGGGGTCCCCCTGCCTCGGGTCGGGTTGGGTCCGTTTTGAGTCCAGGAATCTACTTTATTTATTTTTGTAATTTGATGTTAATGGTTCTGTTGTTGTTGTTTCTGTTTGTTGTTTGTCCTGTGCCCTGGAAAGTAGTTACTTTCGGGATTTTTATAGTTCTGTGGAGTCACTTGTCCCTGAAGTAGGGTCAACGTAAACTTAACTCCTTTGCCAATTAACTTGATGGCACTTGAAAAACTCTACAGTTTCTGTTGCCGTATCGTCCTTTACATCCTTCATATGCATATATTTTACATTATGCTTTGAAAAGTTAACAAAATAAATAAAAAGAAATGCCGGAAAAATATTGTTTTCTCACAAAAGTTTTATAAACCAAGAGAAGGAAAAGCTGATGGAAGATGTTGGAGTGAAATAATTTGAAACTTTTGAGAACTTTCGTAGAAATTACTATACTAAATAATATTTAAGGTGAAATTCTCTGTTAACTGACGATTTTGCAGTGGTCTTAGCTGCAGGAAAATTCCATCATTTTGATGCTTTTTGGTTTTCATTATTTACACAAAATAAATTCGAATGATATAAATGAAACGGAAGGAGGCTTCGGTGGGGGCGTTTATGCTCTCCGGTATTTTTGGCTCAAATTCCGTTCCAAATCGAAGAAAATTTCTGCCAAAGATAGTCGGAAGAATGCCTCTCCCCCCTAAAAAGTCTGGCCAAGAGTCTGGCACTTACCTGCCTTCGTTTACTCTCTCTCCCTCTTCTGCTGTCTGCCTGTCTGCCTGTCTGGTGTGTGTGTGTGTGTGTATGTTTTCTTTTGGCCATTTGTGTTGATGTTGGTATTGGCCCTTGGCTCGAATTTTTGGCAAACAATCAGCAGCAATTATGGCCAGGCTCTTTACTACAGCCAGCCTGAGTCTGTGTCTGGGCGTGGGCCTGTGCCTGTGCCTGGGCCGCCCCTGACTTTTCCCAATTAACGGCAATGGAATGTAACACACAAACGTCTCTTAATGATGCCGTCTCCGGGACCTGCCTCCATTTCCTCTATAGCTCTCTCGCTGTCTGCTCCTCCCTTTCGCTTTCTCTCTCCCTGGTGTGTATCTTTGGGCAACCCGCAAATTAATTGGCGCACTCACAATTTATTTTGTAATTGTAAAATTAATAAGTTTGTGGCTGCCGCCTGCCACATTTTGACTGCCAGAAGTGTGGGCGATGGCTGAAGGCAACTTTTTGTGCACAATTTTTAATTGCTAGTGTCGTCGGAGCTGTCGTCATCGTCACAAACCGTTTGCCAACTTCCAGACGACGACGACGACAACGACAATTACCAACTACGCTTCTTAGTTTTACTTCTTTTTGTTTAACTTTTAGACAGCATTGGATTGGGCCCTGTTGAAACTCTTGGGGGTACTGCCAGGTACTGGCGATGTTACCTGGCAGTGGCCGGCGGAAGACAGGGCCAAGGCACAGCAGCAGCAGCAGCAGGAACTGGAGCTGTAGCTGTAGCTGGAGCCACGGCACAGCCCATCAGCATAATGAAAAAGTTTCGAACTGTTTACCCACGAACAATGGGCACCAGAACTGAAAACTCATTTGGTTGGAAAAGAAAAATGAATCAATGAATGGAATTGAAAATTTTTAAAAGCAAAGTTTTGTGCCCAAATTGAATAACTAATTTAATGTGCCACAAATTGGTTTGCTTAATCAATGTAAAGGTAAACCGAAGTGCTAAGATAAATGTATTTAATTTTATTTTATTTATTCATTAGCTCAATTTATATTTCTCGCGGTGAGACCTAAAAGTATCGTAAGAAATTGAAATTTGTAGTCTTAGACAACTGTAGAAATATCAGAAACATGTCGTAGGTATATAAGGATAGCTCAACATTATTTGTGAGTCACAGGAGGCTCTGTGAGACGATTAAGGACAGCCACTGAGACCCTCTAAAGTGCTACAGGCCTTCCTATGTATGATTCAGCCTGTCCCGAGCGAGTTCTGGTTCGCTCGCCGACTCTTTGTTCTTGGAGGTTTATTACCGAGCTGCCTGCCATCTCTAAACTTCGCTCATGCTGTCTCCCTCTGCGCTCTAGGTATTATTCATTTATTATTTTTATTTTCTAGTTCTTCTTCGCGCTCTTTTACTAAACCGCCCGCGAGCCAGAAGAGTCAGCAATCAGTAATTGGCTCATACAAATAGTCAATTTATTTTATTATTATTATTATTATTTATTTTTATTTATTCTTTATTATTATTTTTTATTTATTCTTAATTATTATTTATTATTATTATATTGTGTCGTCAAATTACAGCAACATATTTTAAGCCCTAAAATAGATTTCGATTCCACTGTGCCTTCCTTCTACACAGTTCTCGTGTTCATTTCCCTTTGCGTTTTGGCTGTTGTTGCTTTTGTTGCTTTGGCTCTTTGGCAATATGCTCATTATAAATGTGCAGTATCTATGTACATACATATGTATGTATGATTATTCATATATATATATGTACATATGTATGTAGACATTTTGTTGCATGCAAAAAAGAAGTAGGAACTTTTTTTTTCAATTTTGTGCTCGCATTGTTTTTGCTTTTCTACTGCCTTTTTTTTGTGCTGCTGGTTTTCGTTCTGTTAAACATCTCTATCCAGCGCATAGCCCATCCCTGCTATCTGCTGTTGTTTTTGCTGCTACTCGTATATTAGCAACGCCATTTGATAATGGATTCCTTATTTATGTATGAGCAAAATCCCAGTATATATGTAGCCGTCACAAGGGTGGATGGCAGGCGTGAGGCGTGGGGCGTGGGGCTGTCTCATGGCTTAGTTAACGCGCCCATCCAAGCACTGGAAACGTGCTAAACGCTCTGAGGCTCATTAAAAATTTAAAAATGAATTTCCTGGGAAAATGGCAAAGCAAACAATGTGCTCGGCTGCCCTGCCTTTCTTCCATTCTTTCTTTGTTTTTTTTTCTTCTTTTTAATGAAATTTAAATGGTTATGTATTATTATGCTGAAGTTGATTGATTAAGAAAGCAAATAGAACATTGGACCCAGAGTGTTGAGTCCATAAGCCGCATCTTGGAAAGTTTGCAGACTAAAAAGGAATTATAATGGTTAGAACTCCTGCTTAAAGAAATAAAACCTTTATTTACTAATATGTAAATTTATGAATAAAAAAAATAAAATATTAAAAAAAAGATTTATCAACAAAATGGTTAGAAAAATTAATCCCAGCAATGAATAAATTTTGTAACGAATTTCCACCAATAAATAAGCTATTTTCAACGATATTTTCGTATGCAATGTTCGAACTAAATATTTAAACTAAATGCTGAATCGATTTTATTGCAATTGAAAATATTACCCCACATAAATGTATACATATGTATGTATATATGTACCATTTTGCTGCATGCATCAATCATTTAAATGTTTATTTATTCATAACGCATTGTAGGCAGTGAAGCGAGTATACAAAGCAAAAAGAAAAGTATATTGAACTTTCCGCAATTAAATGAATATATTGTGAGACTTTGCACAAATGGTACAATGTACAATGCAAGCCCAGAAACCTGGGCAAACAAGACTTTTCATTTGACATTTTCTACCGTTTTAAAGCAGTTAACGTTATGCAGGTGCTGCACAAATATTTATGCAAAACCAAACATGAAACAAAAGCAGAGAACCAGAGAAAGGGAAACGGGAATGGACATGGAAATGAAAGACTTCTGGCCCAAAACGAATTGCAACAAAATATGCGAATGGAACATACGAAATGGATTTCTCAGCCTGCACAATAACCCAGTTTCCTTCTTTTTTTCTCGCATACATATGGCAATGGCAACCCTATTGATATTTGCATATGTATGTGCCTGCCATATGTGAAAAATTGCAAGTGCTGAGAAGAGGGGGGTAGCCAGTGGGAGGTTCACCGCAGAAAACCATTTCTAGGTTATTCATGGCACTCGACTATGAAATATGTTTTAGGGCTTCGTAGGGGTCAGGTCGTATAGCCGTATAGCCGTATCTACTCGTACATGAATTTATGAATGGTTTTAATTGAAATCTTGGCATGCAAAACGTATCGCAGCATCCAAACCCGAATGCCAACCAAGATTCATAGCCCTCCATCCCATTCCATCCCATCCACTTGTGTGTTTTAAAGCTGCTGTCAACGCCCAACGAATGATGCATTAAACAAAGATTATGCGTTTGTTTTTCTTCTGATTATAAAACAGGGCCAAAAAACGTGCGCAAGGGATTTTCGAGTGCGTCATTCAAAGATAAACTCTCAAGAGCAGATAACTTTTTTAAGGCCTCATTTCCCTCCCATTTGAATGACTTATCAGCAGAAGCAAAAAAAATAAAAATAAAAGTTATGTAAATGCTTCAAGAATGAGTATCAAAATGCTAAGATAATTACGCGCATTTATCATGTAACAGTGCTGCATGTCATGCCGTGTTTCTAACTTGGAAGGTCAACTGATTTTTAACAGATTGCAGAACAAGTAATTTAATTTATCATATATTGATACTGCGGGCTGACTCCCAGTGTGGCTTAGCATTTAAGTAAATTATCATGCACTTGCTTGCCATTTAGCACTCTCTCTCTGTCTCCACTAGCACTCTTCCAGACAAACTTTTAAATTCTAATGACCGTTTGGCTTTTTTTAACGAGCGAATAGATTTTTTAAAGATTTTTTCCATGCTGCATAGAAGCATAAAATAGATTCAAAATAATTAAAACAAATAACGAGTTATAAATACCATTAAAACCTTCTGCGAATTATTGGGAAACGGAAACAGAGCCAATCACATTTGCGCAGATAATATTTTACCTTCATGTGTGTTCTCCGTTGTGTCCATCAGTTGTCAATCACCCCCCCGTATTTGGTTTATTTGCCTGCAAAACGAAAATAGCATTAGCAATAGGTTGTGCAGGCTGGGCATTTTGGCATTACATGCGATTAGTTTGCACAGCACACAAAGAGACAGACGAACAGACGCACGAGGCAATGCCCCGTGTCTAATGATGCAACAAAACCCCCCTTGAACACATTCGTCCAAAGAGTGCGGAAGGGGATCACACCAGGCAGAACGAACGTATAAACCGTACGTACGTATATGTGCGGATAAAATGTCAATTGCATTAGCCCTTTGTCAACAGCACTCCAAAGCCAAACAGATGGCAACTGCAACGGCAACAGCAACAGCAACTGCAACTGTCAGCTTCCTGCAATTTAAATGTAGACCATCTTCACTTTTATGGTGTTCTATGTAAAAATACAATTTTTTTTAAATTCTAATACCCATCCATGAGCGACGCTCTGCTCTCAGGGCTGCTCGCTCCCATGCCTCATGTTCGTGGCGTTGTTCTGTTCTCAACAGCTTCGCTTAGGTTGCTGTTGCTGTTGCTGCCCTCCAGTGCAGTAAATGACATTATTAACCCAGTTTCCAGTACTTTAAGCTTACAATACACACACACACACAAACACACACGACACACGCGTGTACATGGGGGCGCACAGCCATCATGCGCTTCGACACCCACAACTAACAACAAAAGAGGCACAGCAGAGCTGTCTTCATACATGGACTGATTAGATACCCTTACTCTGCTTGAATATTGGTGTATTTTAGGGCTCTTCGAGATGTAATGATAGTTTTAGTGACATAAATTCAATATTTATCGCGTTTTCTATTCATTTTCCTCGTTCACTCGCACTTGGCAACGCCAAAGGGACCCTCGCTAGCTCTTTTGATCCTCTCTGATAGAGTTTCTCACATCTTATCTCTCTTACCAACTCGAGCACAGCAACATAGAAGCACAAAGAGTATAGCAGAGTGACAGCAGAAGATCACACACTGGGAATAAATTCGTAGTAAATGCAGGCATACACTGAGAGCTCTCTTAAAATAATCTTACAATACTGGACCCACCGAAAATGAGCAGAAAAAAATGAACATTCCAAAAGATACTAGAATAAAATAATAATAAAATAAAGCAATAAAATAAAATAATAAAAATAAATAAAAAAAAAAAATAAAATAATAAAAAAAAAAAATAATATAAAAAAAAATAATAAAATAATAAAAAAAAAATAATAAAATAATATAAAAAAAATTATATAACATAAAAGTAATATATTAGAAATTTGGTTTTTTAAAATAACAAACTAACATGCCAGAAATATATTGGAAATTGGCGAAATAATATCAGAAAAAATACAAGTGGCAGTATTTTTTATTTTAAATTCAATTTCCTATACGAATTCTTGTTGAGTTCAATGATTGATTTACCCACAAATAAAATGGCAGTGCACCATTTTCGCCAGTTAAAGTTTCTGTTGCAAAATTCTGTTCCTTTTTTTTTTTTTTTGTGTTGAGCTTCTTGTTGCTGTTTATTTTTCGCTTCACGAGCTTCTTATTATGTTGTTTTCGCAGCTAGTTGTTGGCGTTAAGCCGACTACAGGATCAGAATCCCAGCTTGCAAAAAGTGGGTGCAGCACAACAACTCCACTGACAGCAGCTTCTCTGCTTTCACCCGGTACTTATGCAGTCAACGCCTTGCGCTCTACAGTCAACAATGTTATTAAAAAAAAAGAAAAAGAAAATAAAATCACACATGTGTGCAAATGGAAGTACGAAGCGGTACGAGGTTTGCTCGTTTGAATGAATGATTTTCACTGTTTGGAAATACTCTTTCGATTGTTTACCACAAGTTTCTACATAGCCCACAATAATGTAGGTCTCGTTTGGGGTCTGTCGATGGCTGCTTGAATAATTTAAGCGTAACAAATACCCAAGTGATTAATTTGCTCGAGAGATGGCTGCTTGGCCCCTTCCTGTGAGTATCCTTGGCGCTCCCAAGGGTCTTGCTATGCAGTATTTCCTTTTTCTGGGCCACCTTTTGTGCAGTTTCCGTTTCCGTTGCCGAAGGACGCACGGGGCTACAGTTTCTTGATGCAGTGTTGTTACCCAAGTCATTGTTGGCGGCAACCCCTTAAACAAGCTTAATTTCGTACGGCCACTTGTCCTAGTCGGACCATCTAAAGAGAAATACAGAGAGGGAGAGAGGGAGAAATCTAGGCAAAGACTGTTGGAGAAAGATAATAGGAGAGGAAGTTAGTTAGTTAGTTTTTAGTTGGATACCTGATGTTGTCTCTTCCGCTATTGTTGTCTGCTCATAAATCCAATTATAAGTTATTATAAGTTATAAACTGATGCTCTTGGACATTATCCACCGAGCTGCCTGGCATAAGTACGTACATAATATTTATACATTTTATATGGAAATAATGAGCGAAAAGTGCATTAAACAAGGTTCGATATTTATTTTTACCCAAGGTATCTTTCAGTTTATCTTGCAACTAACTTGGAGTCCGGAAAAAACTTGCCAATTTGCATGCAAATTAAATTAATATTCGTGAACTTTAGGCTGCTCTTCAATTTATTTATTATTTGATTTAATGCAAGAGAAAGTTTCTGTTTGTTTTTTTATTATTTATTTGTTTTATTTATTATTTATTTGTTTTATTTATAATTTATTTTTTTTATTTATTATATATTTTTTTATTTATTATTTGTTTGTTTTATTTATTATTTATTTATTTTATTATTTATTTTTTGTTTTATTTATATATTTTATTTGCACATTGAATTGCACTTCAATCGCCTTGTGACGGATATATATATTTTTTTTTTTAATTGTGGCCATTCCGTTGAGCCAAAAGAAAGCCCACCCATTCTTGCCACCAATACAAACACACCTCCACTCGCTGGCAATGTGGTCGTTGGACTGTGGGAATGATAGCCGCCTCAACTGAAACTAATAATTACACTTCTTCGTGGGCCTTTAATTTTATTCGTTTGCATTTTGTTTCCCTACTTTTTGTGTGTGGGGGAACTACTTTTAATTACAAGTCTTGTTGAGTTCTGACCAGCCACCAGCACAGCCCAGCCCAGCCCAGCCCCGGTCCGCTCCGCCCAGCCTAACTGTTGGCAATTTATGTTGCACTCCGTCGAGGGAGAGTGCACAAAGTTTTTCAAGTGGTGAAGGCAATTTTGTACTTGACATGATGTTGCGTGGCGCTGGCTCTGGCTCTGGCTTTTGGTCTTCTCTAGCCAAGAACTGGATGGAAATGTGGATTGTGGATTGGGTACTTATTGTGGTTTTGGTGGGTGGTTCCTATTCCTGGTGCCTTCTGGCTACTGGCAGTGGGCGTGTGTTTGCATAGGTTACGGCGGTGAAATCGTTAGTTAAATGAAGCCTAGTTTTAGGTAAGTTTCTGCTATGCAAATAAATCTGTGTAATTATAAAGTTTTTGGCTATGTTGCTGAACTTTTAGAGCAGTTCAAGGGTTTCGCGTTTAAAATTCAAGAAAATTTATCAAAAATCTGTATAATTTTTTTGGAAAATATATTTAGTTACTTTGGAATTATATTATTTTTTGGGCTGGAAGCATTTTTTTATGCAAGGAGAAGATTTTGTTTATTGGCATGTGTGGTATGGTATTTTTAGGTATATTTTTTTGTATATTTTCTAAAAATGTTACGCATGTAATGCGCATGAAAAAACTTCAAATTTTACTATTCTGGTATATTTTTAGTGTTTTTTTCTGGACTCAAAATTTACTTAAAAACTGCCAGCAATTTTATATTTATAATATTTATATTATATTTTATAATATTTATATTATGATTTATAATATTTATATAATATTTTTTAATATTTATATTATATTTTTAATATCACGCACATTTCAATTATGGTATTTTCTGGTATATATTCTATGATTTTTCTAATATTTTCAGTTATTTTCATAATATTTTCATAGTATTATTTTTTATTTGTTATTTACATTTAAACATAAATTGTTTTTTGCTTTGCATGTTTTTTATATGATTATTTTTTTCTGTAAGTAAAACTTGTCAAAGGTAGAGACCATAAAGAAGAATTCTCCGAGCAACTCTTTGACAACAGAAAGAGAGAGAGAGAGAAAGAGAAGAAGGAACATTTGTAATTACAACTTTAGAGAGAGTCCTTCACAAAAGGTGCTCGCTGTCGAAGTTTTTTAATTGAAAATGCTCTCGCCTCTCACTCTCTTGCCCTGCCCCTCTCTTCGCCCTGTCCCTGTCATATGCACTTAGCGCAACTCCAGGGCACCATTTCCTTTGACTTTTCCCCAATTAAAAAACTTTCCCATTCAAGTGGGTTTCCCCCATCTAAAGTTGATTCAGTTTACACACTTTTCTGTTCTGCAGTTGCAGTTGCAGTCAGTCCGTCGCGCGATTTATGGCAAATATTATTAACATATTAGTAACTCATCTGTGAACTTTTTGGCCATCAAGCAGTGGGAGGGCAGTAGGAGAGCCAGCGGAGTGTTGCCATTATTGTTCACGAATGAATGTGGATGAAAAGTTTGGTGTTTTGTTGCCCAACAGCTCCCTGCTCCCTACTCCCTGCTGCTGCGACGACATATGGCGATGCCAGCTCAGCCATCAGCCATCAGAAAGAAACACAAAACAATTTGAATATACAGTGAAGCGCAAAACTTTGTCCTTGGCAGCCAGACGAGACTCGGCACTAGACGAAACTTCCCCCACAACTAAAAACCTTTGAAATATTGTAAAGCCAGACGCCATTTATGGCGACCAATCCAAGGCGCACAGACTAGCAAAAATATGCTTAATGACCCAAAAGTTTGTGCTACAGATACATCGTTGTGTACAATTTGTTCATTGAAATAAATTAAATGAACTATTGACAACGAGCAGCCGCTGGTAGCTGGTAGCTGAAAGCTGCGGCTGTCTCCATGGCAAGAACTTGCCGAGTCTCATCTCCCAGGGGGTGGGGTGCATAAATTGATTGTTCCTCGAGAGGCAAGAGTTTGTCCCTGCCCTGCGCTGGCAGTCTGAAGAGTTTTGTCGCTCGCCAAGACAATGATATGTATTTGAGCGCAGTTTTCTTTCCTTTCCATAGCAGCTGCACCTTCACACGATTTAATCCCACTCGAAAGTTCGTTCACTCCACGTAAAGGGATTACTACCCATACCCATTGCCTCTTATGGCATCTCGCGATTACCTTTTCACTCTAATTGAAGTGATTTTTGCTTTAATATGCGAGCGACCTGAAATGCTGCTGGCGCTGAGACAACAATCACATTAAGAGCGGCCAGAATGAAGAGTGTTCGAAGGTAGTAGGGGGTGCAGAAGTGATGTCTGGCTAAATACTCCAGCACCCCCCCCTGCGGCTGGCGCTTGTCTGCGTTTCTGTGTGTAATTTATTAGATTTTGGCAAATATTTTGCCAGCAGCGCATTTCACTGTCAGAAGATGTGGCGGCATCATGGCCAGAACAGAACCGAACAGAGACGAACAGGGACGAACAGAGAGGAAGCGGGCAACCAGAAAGTGTGGGGGAATCGGAGACTGAGACGTAGTCGAAGGATACCGCGCCGCGGACTGCTTATGATGTAATGTTTTCATAAGCACATCGCTGCTTTCCCTTACCCACTCTTACTCTCCTTCTCACTCTCTTACTCTCCCTCTCTCTCTGTCTCTCCCTCTCTCTCTGTCTCTCCCTCTCTCTCTGTCTCTCCCTCTCTCTGCGTTGAGTCCTTTGTTTGGGATAGAAGTTGCTTTTCTAGACAGTTTTCGCTTCGAACATTTTCCTTTTCATTGTTTTCGCTGGCCCTTTGGGCTGCTGCTTGAGCTCCCATTGCAGCTGACAGCTGCCTGCCAATAGTTGATTTTCACTTGATTTTCCCCTTGGCTGCATTTACCCCCCCTGCATTCGATTTCTGCGAATTAAATCAAATTTTATTTTAGCTGAAATTTAGCTGATTTTTATCTTAGTTAGGGGAACTTGTGAATAATTTAATTCTAATTTAAAAGTTTCGCTTAGTCCGCAAAGTGTAGTTCCTAACAATGGCAGGCGTTTTCTTGTCCCCCATAAATCTTTGGCTTGTGATTGCCCTCGAGTAGGCAGAGAGAGATCCAGTGAGAGAGTGGGAGATACGCTGGGGGGGGGGCCTGTTCATATATCCCTTCGCACAGTTGGATCCAATCGGTGGAACCTTTTTTGCTTTCTGTTTTCTGTGTGTAAATATTGATTACGCGCATAGCACGTACGCCACTTGAGCGCCAAGATTTTCGCCCAAGAACTGAAGAGAACTGCGAACTGCAAGACTGGAGCGGAAGGGGGAAGTTCTGTAGGCTGGAGTGAGATGTGAGGTGGGTTAAGCGACTTCTCTGTATGTGTGTGTGCCATGCTCTCTATGTGTTTCTGCTTGCCTCTGTGGTGTAGTGGTGGTGGTGGTGGTGGTGGTCTTGCTGCTGGTGGGGCACATGTCCTTGTGCTAGTTTCCAAGTTGCTTGTGCTGCCTGCCTGCCTGCCTGCCTGAGATGCCGTCTTTTCCGCTGATGTCTGGCTTTTTGGCTGCCCTGGAAATTGAAAGTCTTTCTCTACGAATCGCTGCTGCTGCCGCCGTCGCTCCCTCCGTTCCCCCTGCCGCACCCTGTGTCCACCCCTTTTGGGTCCTAGGTTTTGGCTTTCGAAAACATTTAACGTAATGCCAGGAGGACACGTGCTCGTGCTCCCAACCATCAATTGAGCTTTTGTTGCCATTTATTTACCTAACTGTTTTGGCTGCTCTTACTGTTGGCCCTCTCACTGTGCCTTGTTGTTGCTCTTGTTGCTGTTTGTTGTCTGCTGCCATGTGTTAAGTGCTAATTGGGTTAGTCGTAGGACTCTTCATTCTGGCACTGGCCCAGCCTCGAGTCTGCTGCTGCTGTAGCTGCTCCTGCTGCTGATTAATTTTTAAAATTACTTAATGGCTAATGCCGCTAATTATATCAAAGTGTATTGTGTGTGTCCAACGACAACAGCACCAAAATTGAATTGAAAACAAAATCCAATCCCCCTTCATTTATCCTTAAGACTGGCCCGCACTGAAAGCGGTGCTGCCTCCTCCCCACTGCCTGCTGCTGGCTAATTAAAGTTTCAAGTTCTTAGCTGAACAAATAAAAAATCTAAGCCAGCAGCAGCAGCAGCTGGTCAGGCATTAAAGCTTCACCCACTTCTCCTTTGGTTGTGTAAATGTCGTACTGGTGCCTGTACTTTTGGCCAAAAGGTGGGCTAATTACGAGGCTTTGCTCTGCAGTTTGCCAGGTGGAACACTAAAACAGAGTTCTCTTGTTTCATTTTTGTACATTTCAAGCGGCGCAAAACCCAATCAAAAACCTTCTCAAGTGATTCCCAATCAAAAAAGGAGTTGCCACACAGCAAAATCAATGGAATTCAGGCCTACCCCCTAAATGCTGCTGCCATGGAGCTTTCGCATAATTTGTGAAAATTAATGGACACGGGCACACGGATTGTGGGTACGGGCTGGGGCATAAATATAACGATAAACACATCAACGCCCAGGATAACAATTTAGAGTATCATTAAGGACGATTTGAAAAGCCTTTCAGGGCAGCAGCAGGCAGAGGCAGCAGGCAGAGGCAGCAGGCACAAATAGACATAAATTTAAATGGCTAAGGGGCTCAGCTCTTGCCTGGCCTGCCTCTGCCTCTGCCTGCCTGCGCCTGGCTGCCTGCCACCAACCCCATCGTCTGTCAAAACAAATGTTTGCCAGGAGGACAAAATGCAAGTTGCAGCTGCTGCTGCTGCTGCTGTTGCAACCACCAACTGTGACTGTCCTCTGGTGGTTGCGGTGCTGGCAGCCTGCAGTTTCCACAATTCTCTCTCTCACTCACCCTCTCCCTCTCCCTCTCTCCCTCACTCTCTCTCTGTGTGCTGCTTGAATGTTGCTGGCTGCCTGCTGTTGCTGCTGCTGCTGCCACGCCACCATGCCACATAATCAGGACAAGTGTCCTGGGTTGTGTGCGACATTCTGCCAGGTTGCATGTTGCATTATTATTATTATTATTATTTTATATGCATTTCCGTGCACTGCAGAAAAACAAAACAAAGCAAAAAGATTTCTTGCGAGTGCCTGCACATAGATTTCTCGCAGTGTAATGGATGTTGGCAGTGTGGTGGGAGGCAGGCACAAGCTCTCGGTTCTGGCTCTCGCTCTCGGTCTCGGTCTGGCCTTAATGTACAGGTGACATTACTGCGGCTGGGATGGGTGGAAGGAGCAGCAGCAGCAGCAGCAGCAGATGGATCTCCATCCAATGGAGAACTTAGCCTTGAGCTAAAGTTGAGCTCTCTCTGTCGCTCTCTCTCTCTCCCTGCTTACTGATGATTTATGCACGTGTTTAGTGTGAAAAATGTACATTAAATGCATACAAAGAAGCGAAAGTGTTACCAAGAGAGGGAGGAAAGAGAGAGGGGGAGGAAGAGTGAGAGGGAGGGAGAGTGAGAGAGGGAGAACGAGAATCTTTCATGCATGTGGCATGCAGCCAGTAGCAGGAAGGACTCATAGCCCGCACAGGAAGTGAAAGTGTGTTGCTCTACCTCACTCCCTGCCGCCCTACGCCGCCCTACGCCTCCCTGCCACCCAGTCCTGCTCTCTGCCACCCCATCCTGCTCTCTGCCTCGCTCTTTCCCTCTCTCGCTTGCAGTATTGAGGTCACTGGTCATTATCAAGATGTTGCAAAAGAAATGCCATAAAGTGTGCTGTAACTCTAGTCCAAGACGCCGTCTTGGCCACCGCCGTCTTGGCTCTCATTTGATATGCAGGGCAGATAAAGGGCAACGCGCATTCAGTGCTCCACACTATGTGTGTGCGTGTGCGTGTGTGTGTGTGTGTGTGGCCTGAAAGCAAACGAAGAGAGCACAGCACAATACGGTGGATAGTTTAATGCCAAAGCAAACTGTTGAGCAAGCAAATATATTTTTCTTCTCCTTTGGCACGGGCTACCCCCCTCGAGCACTCGAGGGGATGTTCAGAAGGAGCGCAAGAGGCTGCAGAGGCTCCCACACGGATGGCAACTTGTTTTCTGCACAGTCATTTCATGGGTTTTCTGTCGCTTTAAAAGTGTTTTAATTTAATTTAAAAATGGCAAAAATTATGCATGAAAAATAATAAAAAAAATAATAAATAATAAAAATAAATAATAAAAAAAAAAATAATAAATAATAAAATAATAAATAATAAAATAATAAAATAATAAATAATAAAATAATAAATAATAAAATAATAAATAATAAAATAATAAAAATAAATAATAAATAATAAAATAATAAATAATAAAATAATCTGCTTCCGCAGAAAAAAATAACAAAAGTTGCTAATTAACAATAACAGTACATTAAGTAATTAAACTTTATTGTCTGTGATAATTGTTTACAAGAAACATAAATAAAAAACTTAAATAAAAAAAATTAAAAAAATAAAAACCTAAAAAAATAAATAAAATAAATTCCACAGAAATCCTAGAGGTACGATTGACTTTCACACACACACACACACACAGGAGGCACCTAAATCAAATTTCTAGAAGCCGCTAGAGTGAAAGTGATTGAGTGGGGGAGGGGGAGGAGTGTTGGCTGCCTTAATTGACTTTGAGGTACATAGAAATGTTACCAGAAGGCATCAGGCAGCAGGCAGCAGGCCTGCCCCAAAAGCTAAAAGAGTTAACGTGAATGGGAAGGCAACGAGGCCAGTTGAGTGGGGAGAATCTCTGGCTAATTATGCCAAACTCCCTACCCACACACACAGCTACACACACCCACAGGCACACACAGCCACACTGTAAGCCGCTTGGGCCCATCCCTCGGGTCTCGTGCACAGGAAGTGCCCCAAAGAGAGCTCCAATTAGCTTCAATCCGGCGCTGAAGTGTGTGCACGCCTCTCTGTGGATCGAATATACATAGGCCATGGATTAGGGATTTTCGGGATGTACATTGCTAATAGAGCTACAGTCTCGCAGTCGCTCGCCCCACAGATCATTCGCAGATTTGCAATCGAAATGGAATAAGTCCGCAGGCTAAATCAGAACTCGGCTCTGACGTATGGCCATTAGCTGTAATTTGCTCTCTCCATTTCAGGCATTCATTCAGGCATACAGCCATTCATTCACTCGTTCATTCTCCCCATTGACTTTCATTTCAACTTGCAGGCATTTGGCACTCTTTTCGGCATTCGCTGCAAGGGGGAGGGAGGAGTAGGAGCATTCACTCCCGCCATTTGGTTGCTTTGACCTGCCTTTCGGCTTCCTTCTGGCGAAGGCATTGAAAGGAGGCGCAATAATTCTTACCTCCGCTGCAGCTGCAGTATATCCTTCTACACATTTCACGCCCATGGCAGGACAGGACAGGGCAGGAGCAGCGGCAGTGCACTCTGTGTGTGGCACGCCCACAGTCTGCCAAACAGCCTTTCAATTTCAGTTGAGAATTCTTTTTGCATTGCACGAGGCTTGCAATTGTTTGCATTTTTCTCTACTGCGCTCCGCTGCGCTCCCTGCGCTCCTTGCGCTTCTTGCGGCATCCTGCTGCAAAATTTACGCGTCCCTGTTTGAGGCTTTGTCGAAAGGCAAAGAAGAAAATGCCTGTAAAATCCACCTTTGGGGGCCAGTTTATGTGCAAATTTTCACTTTTGCCGCCCCCGTATATTATTCTGCTTTTTGCCTCAGAACAAATTGCATAGACATTTGTTATTTCGGGCTAAAGAGGCTTTCAGCTTGTTGTATTGGTATTTATTCTACAGCCGTACATTGATGTACATATGTATGTACATATATGTATGTGCTATATACACTCCCACTGAGAGTTAATATATGCTCGCTCTCTGATATACTTTTTGCGCGGTGCAAAAATGTAAAACGGAGGGCGGGGGAAAGGCAAAAGGAAATTGCATTTTTATAACCTAGCTACGTTTCCTTCTGGGTTTCTTAAGTCCGCTTTATACCTGTTGTTTATTTATGGCCCTTTTCCCACTGGATGGCGGCGCTTATTCTCTTCGCTCTTGCGCCCTTTCGCCCTTTTGGCTTTGTCTTTTGCATCTGCTTTGGGCTTTTACTTTTTTTTTGTGTGTGTTTTTTTTGCTTGAAGCAACTTGCGTGGCTCCTAACGATCTACCCAGACCCACACCCTGTGACCAGATGTGGGCCTAAGCATTGTGTGGAGAAAAGGTGAAATTTATAATGTGTATTTCTGGTATTTAAGGACAAATTTTATGGCATTTTAGTTGACAGTTGAAAGCCGAGAGCATAATTCAAATGCCTTTTGAATGGCCCATAGAAGTAGGCAATGATATTTTTATTGCTCTATGACGTATACGTATTTTGGTGTGTGGGTTTGTGTCGTGTTTGTCGTACAGTGGCCTTTATTTATGTTTTATTTTATGCACAAATTTAATTAAACTAATACGAATATTTTCTTTATTTTATTTTTAGGTAAGAACGAAAATTGTTAATGGATTTTATCGCATGGAACGATGGCAGGTTGGTGATGCAAAGTGTTAAGGGGTATATAAAATTATAAATATAAATAAAAAATTATATAAAAAAAATAAATATATGATATATAAAAATCTAAATATATATACAATTAAAATAAAAGGCTTATGTAAAAAATGTACCTTATATAAATAGATATTATTGAGTAAGGAAAAATCCCATGAAATATATATAATTGTATGCTTTTAGGCATCTCCTTACCATTCATTTAAAGTGAAATTCGCAACTGAAAATCCTCTCCATTATCCACATCAATCCGCAAGATTTGTGCATAGATGGCATCAAATTTTGCTTAAAGTTTAATGGATTGAAACGATTTAAAAGTCATTCAAGCCTGACAACCTATTTAAAGACTCGCAAAGTAAACAAGGAAAAGTGTTTGCTATAATCCACAAGCTTTTTGCATGGCTGGCTGACCGATGAATGGCCAAAGACCATTTATTTAAGAGAGATATTCAGCGTCAAGTTGGCTGGGGTGGAAGAATCGGGGGGCAATCTGTCATGCACTATATTCATACAAAGCGGAAATTATTTATTAATTACTCACACCAGAAGAAGCCCCAGAATCTGCGCCAATTAAATCGATATAAAGAAATTTACAAAACAAACTTCATGGTCGACTGACCGCACTCCTGTCCAATCCAGCCCCCCCACCACTCTTGTCCAACCAAAATGAATCCATAAATAATTGATTTAATTTTCATGTTGAGTACAAACGAAGCGCTTAAACGGGTGGAAAAGCTCTCTGGAGTGGTCTGCGTGTGGTTCATTGGCCAGGCACTGGACAGACACTTATAATATATGCAAATTCGCATTATCAACCACGCAACAGTGCAACAGAAACAAAAACAAACCAAAGCGAAATTTCAGCATTCTAAAATCTCTAAATAATAGGCGCGTAAATGCGAAGGACACAATTTATGGAGGCGTACCAAGGGGATATCGGATTTGCGAATATTTTGATGCATACGAAAATTAAATGATTAATGCAAAATCGATTTTAACTTGTTGATGGTCAGAAATTGCTGCTGATTCATTTTAAAAGTTAAATATATATTTGTAAATTAAATAAAAAATACTTTCATAGCCTACAGATAGCTAGAACTAAAATTAGATAACTTAGAACAGAGCGAATCTCCCTTAGAAAGAGCCCCAATATGCCAAGCCCCACTGGAAGAGAGAAACAAATTGATATACCCTCCATAATCTCCTGTAGTTCTGCCACATAATGGGTGCGAACAATAGTCTGAAAACTGGACCAACCAACACAAAATAATAATAATAATAATATAAAAATGCACAATAAAAAGTTATGTTGCGGGTGTGGCGAATTGTATTTAATATTGTACAACTTTTTGTGGGTGTGGCGGGGGCGGTGTGGCTGTTGTGCCGTTGTGCCACGGTGGCATGTTGTCTTTGGCAACATTTGCTAAAATGTAAATATAAATTATGAATTTATGTTTTAAATTTTTCGCTGCTGCTCTTTCCATTCCGTTAGCCTGCACTCCGTTCCCTCGTCCGCCCGCCTGCCTGCCTGTGTCACTGCTGGCATCCATTTTGACATTATGAATTTATGTTTGTGTACAGAGGCAAAAATATATGACTATGTAGATACAAAAACCACATTTGCAGTTGTGCCATTACACATATTAAACTCTATATATACGAGTGTGTATATGTACATACATATATATGTAGTTTGACAGTCTGACAGACTGCCGTCTGTGTGCTTGCTGGCTTTGTTCTGACAGTGCGTCACTCTTGGCCCGGTCTCCCATTTTTTGGCTACGCTGCCTACGCTTCGCTTCGGCTCGATTACGTTTTACATTGGTTGCGTTGCGATATCTCTAGGCTATAATTAACAAAAAACATTAGAAACACTGCGACTGTCCGTCATATAAAGTAAACATTATATTAATATTTTTTTTATTATGTGTAGATATTATTGCATTACAATTTGGCCTAAGCCTAAGCCTTTCCAGACGTTAAAACAATACTTTACCATTCTAATATTGAGCTTCATTTTCCCTACATTTAAAATAAAAACCTTTTTTGCTTACTGCTAAGCCACGCTGGAAGAAAGAGGAAGCGCTGGGCTAGCCCTTACATTTTTTTAAGTTATCAAAATATAGCTTAAAATTTAATATCTACAATTTGCTGAAGTATTTTTTATGTGCGAGTCTGTTTTTATGGACCCACAAATTGTTGTTTGCTTTTTCCTAATTCTCCTTTAAAAGGGAACTTTTTTTCTGGCGCAAATTTCTTTTGATTTTTCGCTTCTTCTTTTTTTTTGGCATTGTTTATTTGGCAACTCTCGAGCACTTAACACATCAACCACAAGTGTAAGTACAGTGTGCGGCATCACAATAACACACTTGCCCTGCTCTGTGGCCCCTATCCACAGCACCAACACCAACCCAGCCCAAGCATTTCTCTGTGGGTTTCTGTTTATTTGTTTACCCGACTACCCATAGCAGTCCCAAGATGTCCTCAACAATTACATTTTCCTCACAATTTATGTATGTTTTTCCCTACAACCTTTTCTTGGTTTTTCCGGCTTCTTCTTTATTTTTTTTTTTTTTTCGTCATCTATTGTTTTGAATGCCAGTGAGTCAGTCACATGTGTGTTGGTGGGTGTGATGTGTCTTGGTGTGTGTGTGGAGAGGAGCGCTGTGGGTGGGCTTGACAACCGCAGGCGCAGGTCGTTGCGGTGGCCTAGCCAGAGGAGGGCTTCGGCTGCGGCTTCCTTCCATTTTCATCATCATAAAGTCTGCTGAAAGGAAATCGATACGGGCAACTTAATCATGAAATGAAGTCGACGTCAAGTTGTCTTTCATTTTCAATTCCATTCTGTGCACCTCGTACTCCTTGCACTCCATATCAGCCGTCCAGGACACAGCTCGTGCGTTGCCAACTACTTTTCTGCCTCGGCTTTTGTTTACCTTCAGAGTGCGAAGGGCCAAAAACTTTGCCCAGGACTCAGTTCCGTTCGGTTTCGTTTCGGTTCGGTTTTGCTCGCTGGCTGGCTTTCTGTTTTGTTTGTTTTCATGTCTAAGTTAGCTTACTTTTGTGCAAAACTTTTTCCCCCAGCTATCCCAGCTATCCGCTATGGCTTATGCTTTCAATCACCGCTTTCTTTCACACAGCCGCCGCACCCGCGCGCCTCCCGCTCGTCCTGCCGAAGCACTCCCCTGTTGCTTACATTTCTGTTCATTTCCGTTTCGACTTCATTTTTAGAACTCGTCAGACCCGTTATTCGTTTTAGCCAAGAAATGCAGGTCAGTGCATTGCAGTTTTATATTAATTTTTGTTTCTTGTTTTTTTTTTTTTCTTGTTTCTTGTTTCCTTTTTCCTGTTTTCCCACTGAGGTCAACCTCCTGTTTAGTGCTCTTTGTGAACCGACAACAATTGCTCCTGGCCTGGCCTGGCTTGGACTGGCCTTGCCTGGCCTGACTTGGCCTGGCAGTTTCTCGGGGCTTCCTTCTGGGTTGATTGGGCATGGGATTTTCTCTGTATTGGTTTTACGTTTCTCCTGCCTTCGCACTGTTTCATTATGCAAACACTTTTCCCTCGAAACTTGGCTGCCAAACTGTTTTTATTGTCCATTCCCCCTTCCGGCTGCTGCTTCTGCTATTGCTTCTCCTGCAGGTGTAACAGAAGCTGAAATCTTTTTGTTGTTTTCTGTTGGGCAGCGCTGCTACCTTATGAGTCAGGCGACGAGGCGCAGTGCAGTTGCGCACTTGTGTTATCTCTTGATCTGCATTTGTTCTGTGAGCTTTGCTTCGCTCACGCAGTGTTCACACTCTCACACTCTTGCTTTATGCCATTGCTCTCTCTGCAATTCATTCCATGTGATCTATGAGCTTTGCTTCTCTCACGCTCTCGCCGCTGCTTCATTCCATTGCTCTCTCTGCAATTCATTCCATTCCTGTGCGACTCTCTCGCACTCGCATACACACAATGTCGGGTTCTCATTAATGCTTTGATCTCTTCTTTCCCTTTGCACAGAGTCCTTCAGTTCCTCGTAGTTACCTGCGGTGCGACTGAGAAATAAGACTACCAACCTTTCTAAAGCCTTCTTCTTCATGTTTTTTTTTGTTTACACAACGGATATCGTGGACAGACACATCCATCCTCTCTCACTTGCACGCGGCCACATTTAGGGAGCTCTTATCGTATCGTCTCGCTTTTGTGATCCTCTCTGAGCGAGCTCAGACGTGATACGCACTCTCTCAGCTCAGCCACACAAGTACAGCAACAACAATAGAATAAGACAAAACAGGGAACCAGCAGAGCAAAAGAGATCACACACCGAGAATAATGTTGTGATATTTTGTCATATTTCGGAATATTCCCCACTTTTTATTCTTTGTTCAACAAAGGTTTGGCTTATAAACGATATTCGTGTAGAGCACCTGTAACTTTGCCAGAGTTTTTTCGTGAAGAACTGCTTGCTTAGTAATTAACTCTAAACGGTAAATGCACCAATCCCCTTAAGATTTCATCGGTGCACTGCTTGATGACTTTCCTGTGAGTGGAATCCACCAATTCAAACTGTTTAATGCACAGAAATCAATTTAAACGCATTTTAAATCCATTCCGATAGAAGCCTTAGAGCAATTATCAGCAAAGCCACAAAAATTTGATATAATAATCCTTGATATTTATATTTCTGTGTTGGATATTTAAATTTTCTCTGCATTCGTAGTAGGGGCATACATATGTATGTATGTATTTATGTATGTATATGTATGTATGAATTTAAATTAGTATATCTGTATTTCGTTCCCTTTGTGGATTTGAAAATCCTGCTATAAATACACACATATTCCTGTGTGTGTGTGTTTTTCTCTGTTGATTTGGGTTATTCCCATTGGCTTTCATTTAAATTTAAAAATATACTTTTATTTTTTTTTATTATTATTTTGCATGCAATTCCAGGCGTTGCGAAACATGGATTTTGCATTTAAACCAAGAGATAAATCAATATTTGCATGCAATGCACCCATTCGCACATTCTGCTGGTCGTTTTTGGGAAAGGCAAAATTGAAAAGTCGCTTTGCAAATGACAAAAATCTCTTCGCTCTGACATCACAAAGCTGCTTCTATTTTGTCCATTTTTTGTTCAATCTTTCTTTTTGTGTGACGCACAATTTTTGTGGGTCGCTTTCATACATGTAGATGTGCAGGTACATACATATGTAGCACGTACACCTGGATACCTTTTGCTGCTGTTGTATACTTTTTGTGAGTTGTGGCAGGCGGCAGGGGAACTTGTCACTGGATGCGGGCCCGTATGTTAAGTTAAAATGTCAATAGGATCGACGCTGTTGTCGTTGCTGGATTTTGTGCACAATACTCGCACACTCGTACACTCGTACAGTGACCCACATCTGACGGTCGAGAAAAAAACAAACCAAAAAAACTGTCCTTCAATTATTTTGAGCGACCGAACCCCAGATCCCACCATCCCCCCTCCACTGACTCCTCCCTCTTCCAACTGCTCTGGACGTTGGCTGACGTTGAGCAAGGTCTTGCCCTGGCAAGAGAAATATTTTATGTAGCTGCATACATTTTTCATGTTATTTAAAGTTCATTAAAAATTTACGTCAGACATGAGACTGATGGCAACAACAACAACAGCAACAACAGCAGCAACAACAACAAAAATGTTGCAGGGAAATTACACTGGGGAAATGGTAGGTGTGGCATTCAAGGGAAAGTGTGTGTTAAAGTTAACTTTTGGTTATTTATGCTCTAGAATTTGGCAAAGAAAAACACACAAAAAAATATACTCTCGTTTGTAGGTTGCCCCCAAAGGCTGTTCAGCAATTAGTAAAGTATTTTTTTGTTGTTGTTGTTGTTGTTCAATTGTGGCACAAAATTTATGTGTGTGCAACACATTTTGGCCCAGTTCGAATTGTCAACAGGATGGTAGGTGGCATGAGACGTGGGGCATGCAAGTACCACCCACAAAACAAATGAATTAACTTTTACAACGCAGCTGTTGATACTTTTTGATTGCTATCACTATCGCTGGGATGCCCCAGAACTACTGGCACTACTGGCACAAGATATTTTTAGCATTTTATATGCAGAGTTTATGCACACAGCCACAGCGACAGATCCCCACAGATACAGTTGCAGATGCAGGCACAGACACAGGATCAGGCACAGAAACATTGTTGGCCAAAAACTTTTGTAATTTTCTATCGTTTCGGCTTCCCCCAGTTGCAGTTTGTTGAATTTTTGGGTTGGCTTCTTTTATTGTTAATTTTTAGGAATCTATTTTTTTTTGGCCACAAGTCGTTTAATTTATCTACGAGTGTCTCCATATGCGGTTGGGGTTCTTTGTTTGTTGTTAAATAATTTGGATGTTAGCAAGTTAGTATTTTAAATTTGAAGGCAAATTGAAGGCTTTTACTTGCCAGCTTGTGAAACCATAAAAATAGTTATCCGATTTTATTTAGCTATACCTGTAAGTTACTCAATAGCATAGAGCTAGCGGTGTAGACACGAAAGCTCACCCTTTTCTGCTAAGCTACTCTGTGTGAGAGAGAGAGAGAGAGAGAAAGAGCGTGCCTGGCAGCTGACTCACCCACTGGAAATTGTTATTTTTATTCCATCCATAACTATAATCCAATCACCGCATAAATCTGCCATCTAGTAGAGTGGGAAATTCCTTTTGATTCTGCCATTTCCCATTTCTCTTCAATTTTCATGAATATGTCCAATATTTTATGAATGAATATGTCCAATATTTTATGAATAAATATTTCCAATTTTTCATGAATGAATATTAATGCATAGAGTTAATAACAATTTAATAAAAATGCACACAAATACGAAAAACTGCAGCAGTACATAAAAAAATAAAACTCAAAGATGGACTGTCGAAAATTAACGATGATTCATCGAACATTGATTGATATAACATGGGAAAAAACATTTCCCCACCCTGTTTCCACCTGTCACTCTTAGCTTTTCGCATTCGATGGCAAAATGTTAAAAACTCTCTGCACCCTCTATATTTTTTTTTTGTTCTCCCATCCCATCCCCTACCCGCCCCCACTCAATGGCCAATCTATAGGTATATTTGCATTCGCTTCTACCCCAAGCGAGCACTCGACAATGTTTGAATGACTGTGAACTGGAGCCAATGTTTGCCATAGTTTCGGAATAAACAAAACTTTTTCTTTATGTATATTATACGTGTGCATATACTACATGTTTATATATGCATGCATAGCATATACATATATTCGCCTCGCCTGACAGTATTTTAAACTTTAGTCATGCTCTTCCCTGTCGCTGCTCTGTCATTCTGTTGTTTGCTGTACAACAACAAAAAATGGACCAAAGTTTTTCTTGTTGCTGGTGATTTTTGTGCCCTCTCCTCCGCATCCTGCTCATGCTGCTCATCCTTCTCGTTCAGCTCTGTTTTACTGCCGAGTGAATATTTGTGCAGAATTTGTTTTATTCTCTCTCTCTCTTGTTTTCCTCTCCATATTTTCACAACCTACTGAATTTTGCCGCCCAGTTGTTCAATTGTAAGAACTTGGCTACGCCCTTGGCCTGTTCCTGCTACCGCTCCTGCTCCCTCTGCTCCTGCTCCCTCTGCTCCTGCTCCCTCTGCGATTCTTAAACCTTGAGATTGAAAGGCATTTGGGCATGGTCTTGCCGGCAGGGGCAGGGGGTATATCTGGGGAATTCGTATGTTCAGAAATTTTGTTGCATGTCACATTGTTGCTTGCCTGATATGCCTGCAACATAGTTGAGTGAGAGTTAGACAGAGAAAGAGAGATCCTTTTTGTTCGCTCTTGCCCCATGCCCCGTGATAAGTGTTGCAACGTGCGACTATTAAATAGTTTCGCAGATGCCATTTTCAAGTTTCTTGGCCCATGGCCCATTCACAAGGAACTTCGAGTGCCACTTGAAATGGCACAAATAAAGAAAAACAAAAACAAAAAACAAAACAAAAAACAAAAAACAACAACAAAAAACCAGCCAAACAAATCAAAGTCAGAGTCGACGATTGATATACCCTAACATAAAATCAAAATGATTGAAAAATACAAATAAATCTTATGATATTTTATACCCAAAGAATTCTTCATAAAAATTTGAAATACAAAGGGAAAATAATTTTGTTCATGTGCAGCTGCAAGTTGAATTCCTTGCTGCATGCAGGGATGTTTGCTTGGGTTCCTTTTGCTGCCAGTGGACAAAGGCCAATTGTTGTTGATTTGCGTGGTGGTCTCTGGTCGCTGGCCCCACAGAGCAGAATGTAATCAGAGGAAGAAGAATAGTTTTTGCCTGGCCATTCAGCCGGGCAGCACAAAGTTTTGTGCGAGCTATTCCCTTCAGATTGAATTCCTTACAGTGCACTACAGTGGGATGCTTGGCTAAAGCACACACACAACACACACACACACACACACACACAGTAGAGCTATGTAATATGTAATGAATGTCATAACTCAGTGCAGTGTCTGCTTCGATTTCTGCTTCGATTTCTGCTTGCCATTATTGGGATTATTGTATATTCGAGAGCAAATATGTGCGACTATGTGTATGCTTCATGTTGCTTATTAATTGAGAAAATCAATCTACGCCCCCCATCATCCCCCCCTGCGACCCCCTTGTAATGTTATTTAATTATAAATTACGTAAATAATCGCATTGTATGATTTTGCCAGCGTTGTTTGCTCATTGTCTATCTCTTTGTACCTGTCGCTGCTGCTCTGTTACCTACCGGCCATATTGTCAATATTGCTATAGCCCTTCTCTGTCTCTCTCTCGCACTCGCACTCGCACTCTGAGGCTGTGGAATTTCACTGAGATTAGCAAACATCATAATTGTTTTCATATAACGAGTTTGTTTGCCCAAGTCTCAAGTAGATTTTGTGCTGCAGCCCCCAAACCAAATCCTGTCTCTGCTCTTCTATGATGTGGTTTTGGCCGTGTCTGAAGTCTGTGCCTCTGCGGTTTTGTAGCTCATTAAAATTTTGGTCCATCACAGACAACGTAGAGTGCTGTCTGGTTAGAAATTTCCGCATGGAGTTGTGTGTGGGCACCCATCCAATGGGTGCGTTGAAGTGTAAAGGCTTTCGTTGTGGGCCAACACAGTGGATAAACTAGCTGAAAGACTGCGGCAGACTTCATTTAAATTTATCTAACCTATACAAAATATTTGGACATTTTTGGGATATATTTAAAATACTCTAAAAAATATTCTATGTAGAAAAAAGAATTCCAAGAGAGTCTGCAACTCCGTGAGAGCATTAAGTGCAAACAAACACCTTGTAAACTAGATTGAGTGATCAATTTTCGTTGCACAGCCATTCCAATGGAGTGTCCGAAAATAAACCTAATCGATAATTTAATTAAGCGGGCAACGGCACGGAACGCAAGCGAAAGATGCGACCAGCCTCACAGCCACACAAAATGTTCCACTGTTGGGAGCAATTAGTGAGGAAAAGTTGCGTTTTTCGGTTCGGTTCGGGTAGCTCGGAGCTCGGTCCATCCTCTCCATAATTGTGACACTCGCTCCGCATCCGGTGGGGCCTGCCATCACATCAGCTGGCATTGTCTTTGCCCGCTCCATTGTCTAGCAGCTTTACCATCGTTCTCTGTTGCCCCCCCCGGTCCGCCGTCCACCGTTCCGCTTTTGTCTACGGAAATAGCGTGGCGGCAAAATCAAACTAATCAGTTGAATGATTGGCATTGGCAACCAATGAACAATGGCCACGTTGAACGTCCATCCTAGTGTCGATGTCCTGCAAATGAAAATTGTCGCCCCTTCCGTTTTTTTTTCTCTTGTTGTTGTTGTTGCTGCGCTTCCTTTTATGCTACCTTTTTCTCGCTTAACGAGATCTCTTCTTTTTTTTTTTTGCCCCTTGGCAACACGCTTTCTGTGGGGTGTGCGGGGTGTGGGGTTGGGGGGTTGACACTGAAGGGTTTCCGGGCTGTGGGCTGTGGCTCGGGGCCGTGTCTCAAATTACTTGATAGCTTGCTTCATTTAGTTTATAATACGCAACGCAGCTTTGCTTTTTGTCACTCTCCTTCATCCACTTGGCCACATTACAGCTGGCACTTTTTAATTTGTCGTAATTTGAACTTGCTTTGGCATCAATTACACGCCCGCGCCCGCCCATCTTGGCCCCTGCCTGTCTTGGTCCCTGTCTTGGCCAGTCTTCGTTTCTGTCGCTTTGCGCTATTTTCTCCCTCTTGGATTTGCCTTCTGCTGTGTTGTGAGTGGCGGTGGGCACTTGATGTTAATTTGTTGTGCTACAAATTCCAACCAGAGCTTTGGCCTATTAATGTCAGCTTTTGTGGCTAAGAGAGAGTGCGAGTGCTCCCACAGAAAGCGAAGAGAGTGGCAAAATTGAGTTGCGTTTGGGGTCAGTCTTCTTCGGTTGTGGGATTAAAGCTGCGTATAGAGTTTCAGTGTTTATGTTTGTCTTCCTGCTTAGATACCTAAGATATATATATGATGATGCTTAGCATGGAATAATTAGAACATAAGTGACGAAATTTGATAGGTTTTGGCTTTTGCAAATTAACGAAAAAGTCGTTTGCTTTTTTTTCCCACAATCTCGTCAGCGATTTACTTCAATGAAATCCTTTCAATGCTGGATTTATATCTATAGGAAATCTATAGGAAAGTTAAATGGCTTTTTTATAGAATTACGAATCGTTTATATTTTTTATTTTTTTATTTGAAGATTACTTTTTTTTTTTTTTTCAAGTTTCAATTTTTTTATTTCAGTTTTCCAATTAGCTAAAGTGCTCTGATAATTCCATAGAATTAACGATAATTTTTATGTTTTGTTTTTTGTATGTTTATAATTATTACATTAATAATTAACTTGTTTGGCTCATCAGCGCATTAAATAGTCTCCAATTATTCAATTAGCTTCGATAAACTTCTACTTTAATTTTCTATAAATTTAACGATGACTTTTTGGTTGTTTTTTTGTGTGCAACATATTATTAATACTCTGGACGAATTTTTGTTTGTTCTAATATATGTGTTTCATTACCGAAACGCACTGTACGCGCTTGTCTGCATTCCCAATTAACTTTTGCTTAGCTCCAAGCATAAATATTCCGTCTCTAGCACCCACACTCCTTTTCACTTACCTAATGAGGCGGCAGCACTCACTCACTCACTCGCTCTCCCGTTAGCCACTCCACTTATCCGGCTAAAAAGGGGCCAAGGCATGGAGCTTGTTCAAGAGGAATTCAACAACTTGGCCGCGCTGTGACCACAACTTACACACACACATACGCATGGGTGCTAATGCCATTTTGACGTTGCTTTTCGGTTTTTACGCGCTCGTGTCTCGCAACGCCCAAATGTAGACTACATTTTGCTGTTCTGCTCTGCTGTTCTGTTCCACCACAAAACAGGGTTCCGCCCATAATCCATAAGTTAAGCCTTAGGTTTGTGTGTGTGTGAGTGTGTATTGTGTTTGTGTGTGTGTGTGTGTGAGTGTGTTTTGTGTTTGTGTGTGCGGTCGCTAGCTGCCTGTCTGTCTGTCGTTTGGTCAGATCTGCTCCTCCTCCTCCTTCCTTTGTGGTTCTGTTACAAAAATAAAGCGAAAAAAAATCACACACGCACACACACACACAAAATATTCCGAGCAACAGCAACCCAAATCACTGGCCTTCAGCAACCGAACTGAAGCCTCGAAAGTGGCTTTAAACGGAGCCAGCGATGCGCCCAGCGATGACCCTAAAGGAGAGGCGTGTGCTTTGTTAACAATTTATGAATATTTTTACTCGCTTGTTGTCTTGCTCTTTTTGTATTTGGGGCACTTTGTTGTTAGCCATACACTGACCACCCGCACACGCACAGAAAAGGTCCACAGTGTAGGTGTGTGTATTTTGCATAAATGGAATGTTTGCTGCCCCAGAAATGATTATGATGTGATAATACCAGCGCCATTTATAAGCAAAAGTGTCGCCAAATAAGTGCCAAAATTATTATTTATACGAGTTCCTTGCCTATTAGCTAAATAATAAAGCAAAATTTTCGATTCGGCATCGCATCAAGTGGTTTGAGAGGCTGGAATACAGCCCACGAAGCCCATTTTCGCATAAAGATGATTAAATATAATTGAAATATTCATTTCACTCATGTGGAGAAGCATTTGTGAATTAGCCTGATTCATTCAGTTCTCATTTTGGCCATTAAATCCGTCACTTTGTGTGTCATCGAGCTTTATTAATGCCAGACTCTGATTCCCCCAGCTCAATATCGAATTTAATTAATTTTATTTGTGAATTGAATCGGGCAATATTTCTGTCATTTTGCGTCAATTCGTTTAATTTTTAAAACACTAACCAAAATCAGAGCCACAAATTTCGAGGCTCAAAGTCAAAATTAAATTAATTTGCGAGTGGCTATGGGGCAAAATGTCCACACTGATTGGAGCTGCTGTTGATTATGTGCATGTAATAATAATATTCCGATTGCCAGCTGGAGGGCAGCGACGAGCGCCTCCAGCTGACATTCATTAAATAATGATTACAGATATGTTTGCCTTTTTGGTCAGTTGCTCGAAACATATAAAATGAAATGTCAAAGGAGAAATCCCTGCATCATCCTCGTCCCCTAGTCTGTTCATATCGAAAATCCAAAATTCTCATGTTAATTGCAAATTCGTGCAAAGTTTTGCAGCCTTGTTATTGTAGTCCTCAAGCCGTTCTTGCTGTGCATGTCCTGCTCAAGTCTGTGCTGTGCTGTGCTGCCGTTGTCGTTGTCGTTGTCCTTGGCTTGTGCTTGCGTCCTGTCGCCCCTTAATACTTTCGGGCTATTTGCTGTTGTTGCCCAGACCGTGTCAATTACTTGCAAGATAAATTGTAAAATTCCAGTCTAATGAAATGCAATGCCTCCAGCAATGCCACATCCACCCAGATCCCTGATCCCTGCCTGGATGTTGCTTTTCAGCTCGGCATTTAGTCAGTGAAAATTCAAATATAGTTTTGTATTTTTTGCGGATTTATTTTAAACAATTTTCTTACTTGTCGAAATCGAATGGAAAAGGAAGAAAGCAAGGAAGTAATTGGTTTAATATCTTAACGTGTCAGACACAAAGGGAGCATCAGAAACTTATTAGAAATACTGATAGTAACAATCATAATATTCTCTGCTGCTGTGGCATTTCTCTTGATAGTTTTGGCTTCTTCTTCTTTGCTGCGCTTCCTTTGGCAATTTAAATTTTGTTGTATATCGGATTGCTAAATCCTTTCTGCCGTTGACATATTAGCCCATTTTTCAGCTGACTTCCAGCCGCTACACACACACAGAGAGAGAGAGAGAAGAGAGGAGAACACACATTATGCCCTTTATACAATCTCGCGCTGACTCACAGAAACAGAAGGACTGTTCCTTCCGGCTGGTTGCCCTCCAGCCAAGCATTCTGCAGATAATAACTGGAGGGGTTCTTTTTCTCTTTCATATTCATATTCATACAAATTGAGAAATCTCGGTCAATAAGCATTCATGCATTGTCAGCGTTCCTCAGCCGACATCTACCAGTGCCACTGCCACTCCCACTCCAATATGCTGTGTCCGCGACTCTGCGGGTTCTGTCCGTAAAGCGTGGATCGTGAGGGCGCGCAACATAAAGGCGTTTACAGTTTACAGTGCGTACAATGTACATATGTAAATGCATTATTCTACATTATTCAGTAAGTGTTACGAAGTGTTACACAAGTTGTTCCCAACAGCAAAAGCGTCTTAGCAAGTTGTCTGCGCACAAAGATTGTTAAGCTGCGGAAAAAGGGAACTAAAGAACACAAAGAAAAGCAACAAATACAAACATAAATTCTTCACTGAGCATTCGAAGAGCTCTGCATGAACACACAGCTGAATATACTCTCTTTGTGCCTCACTCGGTGGTACTCTGTGCCTTCGATCAGTTGGGCAAATTGGTTCTTTTTTTTCATTGCTTCATCCCACAGCTACGCTGAACCTGACTGAACAGCACCTAAAATGATTGTCTTTCTTGCTCACTCTCCGTGTGAAATGCAGGTGTAGAGCAGGGCGAGAGGGGCAGAGGGAGCCCGACAATAATTATATTTATCTGCCCAAAAAGCAGCCACAATTGTAAATTGCAAAAACAACTTTTGCGCTGCTTGCTGCATTCTTCACTTCGCCGCCTTTCGCTTCAACAGTCCACATCTACGGTAACGCTGCTTAAATTTTACTGGCACTATATACATACATATATAAAAATGTGCATAAACAAAAGAAAATTTCTTCGCTGCGCTAAAATATTTTGCGTGAAAATTGCGAGCGAATTTATGTATCAGCAATTCTCTCTCTCGTCTCTTTTGTGTAAAATCTTGTAAAACAAAATATATTTATTTTTTTATTAATATTTCCATGACAACGGATTGCACCGTACCAGTAAGTTGCTTTCCATATTCTATCGATTGTTGCTGATTCGAACTGTATTTTTGTGCCTTGCCTTTCTTTTTGGGGTAAAAAGTCGACTTTGCTTTGGTTTGTTGAAGTTTGCACACAAAAGTTGGCCTGTGTATTTGGTTGCGAGTGAAATTACTTGTAATGCATTACATGGGAAACTTTTTCAACATTTTTCTGTTGTTGCTGCTGCCACTGCCACTGCTGCAAGCTTTAAGGCGCTTTTCGTAGGACTTGGCCAAGTCTTAGCCTTGCCTCGCCCCGCCCCGCCCCGCACCGCCTCGTGCCGCCTTGCACTGTTGTCCTCTGTCGCCTGTGATGGTTGCCAAGTTCTGGCCAGCGGCCCCCTGCTCCTCCTCTTGTCTGCCTGTCTGTTCGGTCTAGGGGATTATTGGCTAGTTTATGCAACGGCCTGGCCTGGCCTGGACTGGACTGGACTGGACCGAACTGACAGTTTGGCTTTTGGCGCTATCTATCGATATGCATGCCCAAGCCACAGCACCGCCCTCATGCCCCTTCCATCCTGCGGTCAAGTTTGTCCTGTGACTTGGGGACAAAGTTTTGCGAGCTGCCCCGAATTTAATATGGTAATTATTTTGTGACCCAGCGAAATCGATCGACTTTAACTCGATTTATAATTGATGGATGCCCCAAGGGCTGATTGCCTGTGCTGCTGCTGCCGCTGCCTCTGCTGCTGTTGTTGTTGTTTTTGTTGTTGTGCCACCATTTATCGAACACACTCAAAAATGCTTCGTTTTTGCGGCCAGCCTTATGCAAATTTATGGCATCTATTAAACAAAAAAAAGGTAACCAAAAGAAGCTTCATTTTAGGAACAGTCTGTCGCAGAATCAAGCGAGACTGCTACCACCATTACACTCAAGGCTGCTGCCTGCCCCTGCCCTTGCCATTGTTTTTGCAGCACTTTGAGCACATTAAGTGCCCCGCCCCATTTCATGTGTGCAGAGAGGGGAGGAGCGTGGGTGCAAAATGAAATTACATTAGGCAAATGTGCCACATAATCCAAAGGATTTCAGGGACATGTTTGTTGTATTATAATATTTATTAAGCATGCGAGAAATGACTGAAACAGCTGACTGCCTCTTTGGTATATTGCCATTCGAGCTGCGGCTCAGTTGCTTGAATCCCTGGCTGCAATGATAGCTCTTCTATCTGTTGGGGGGGGGGTAAACGTCATTTGTAGTGTTTGGTTAGGTGTCGCCCTGGGCGCTTATTGCATTTCTAAGCTGCCTACAAATTGGAGGAAGATACAAGCAAACACACACAAACACACACACACACACAGAGTGCAGACTCCCCCGCATAAGCAAACATTTATTGTGACATCAGTTATGGTGGTGGTGGTGGCTGGGATTTGGTTCCGCTTTAAAACATTTTCGAGTAATTGATTTTTATAGCCAAAATTGCTTGAAAAATTGCTTGCTATTTTTCGGTTTCCATCTGCTGGAATATAGAGTGTACCCACTCGCAGCATCTGCTCGGACTATGATCCCGACTGATCCAGGGCATAGGGCTAGGATAGCTGCTAATGTGCCTCTTTGTTCTTCTTGCTTCACGTGGCACACGCAGGACGTAAGACTCGAAGTCGGAGTGCCCGTCGCTGCCTGGTGTTTGCTCATGCAGGGGCTTTGCCGTTGTAATTGTTGTTATTACAGATGTTGGCTTGTTTGCACGGCTCTGATGCTGTTATTGCTGTTGCTGCTGCTGCTGCTGCTGCTGCTGCTGCTGTTGCTGCTGTTGCTCCTGTTGCTGCTGCTGTTGCTGCTGCCTTTAAGCTAAGGACTTAATGCGCTTTGCACTGCCAACACGCAGAGAGAGAGAGAGAGAGAGAGCCTGCACCCAGCAAAATGAAAAAAAGAAAACAATCTCTAGACTGACGCCAAGGCCAGAAGGGCCTCATTGCCAGCGCCCTGTGCAGCAAGTCTGGGAAGAGCGGAGACCGGAGACAATGCTGGGACACAGATCGCCCAAAGGTTATCGCCAAGAATACGAAAACAATGGAAACGCCGCATTGATATTACTTCTCTGAATATAATCTAAATTAGAACTGGCATTCGCAGAGTTTCATTTGGGTTCCTATACTCCCGTTCCTTCCTTTGTGAACTGATAATAAATTGAAATGGGATAATCCCTGAATAAATAATAATTCCATAATCTATAAGGAGATTAAAACCAAAGTTTCAAATGTCAAATATTTTGTATTCCAAGAAATGGCATCGAAAAGTCATTCGCCTACGATACCAACTAAATAATCCCTTTGCACAAGCACAAGAAATGTTCTACTAATTTCATTTGGTTCTAGAACTAATCCAAAGACATCTCACACAGAAAAGGTATCCATCTCGCCGCATAGTCTGTCGTTCTTTATAGCTTCGGGGTCGATTTCGTTGTCCTGCCAGCAGGTTCCCATGGGCTCCCATCTCACGGCAGTTTCCTTTGAATTTGCATATTCCATGTAATAGCATTTGGAGCCCATTTATTTTGAAGAGTTCCAAATTTATAGGCTTCGGTTTTGTGTCTGTTTCTGTTTCTTTCCGATCGGGTTGCTCCAGATGTGGCTCCAATTTCCCATTTGTGAGGCCAAGCAGCCGGCAGACACACTCTCGAAAGTCGCCCGAGTGGAGAAAAAAGTGGGAGACTTTGGGAGGACACTTGGCGATCCAGCAGGAGTTGGGAAAGAAATCACAGGAAAATTTTCAGAAATTAGAGCAACAACTGGCATCCGAGCGGAAAGAAATAGACCAAAAATTTAGAGCCTCTGAAGCTTTCGTCTATTTCTTTCCGCTCACATGCTAGTTGTTGCTCGAATTTCCGAAAATTTTCATGTGATCTCTTTCCCAGGTCCTGCTGGGTCGCTGTTTATCTTCCCAGAGTCTCCCACTCTTTCTCCTCTGGGGCGACGTTCGAGAGTGTGTCTGCCGGCTGCTTGGCCTCACAGGCCTCGCTCGCTTCTACAGGTTGGCGAAGTACTCCAGGACGGGCTTCACTCGCCTACTGTTGGGCCACGCAATGTTCTAATGATTGTGTTCAGTCAATAAACAGAATGTTTCACTCACCCCACAATGCTGCGACAGAGATCGGCCAAAGGTTATCGCAAACACCATGGAAAGAATGGAATGCCGCATCGAGGCGACTTCTCTGAACGGAATCTGGAAAGCGACTGAATTATGGACAGAAGCTATTCTGTGCTGTGTGCTCTGTGCTCAAAATCTCCACATCGTATTACAGTGGAAGTTCGGAAATTAGAACCACTTTATTCATGGGCTGATTGAATTTTGTTTGCATCATTTTTTTTTGCAAGCGAATATTTTAACACCAAAAAATGTGTTTCTTATTAATAAGTAGCTATATAATTAATTAAACACTTTAAAATTCATAGAGACATTTTAGGTTTTTTTTTTAATTTTTAATTTTAGTTTGTTAATTTTCACTTTGAGCTGCAGCACTAAGCTTAGTGCCTGCTGTCTTGAACTAACAAAGATTTCTACAAAATTTTACACGTCACGAATACATCGGGGACTCCAATTATTATTTTTAAGACAACCGAAAAGGCGAAACTGTGCAGGTACTAAAAAATTCTTCCGATCGCTAATGCCCGCCCGGTTCTAATTTCTGGGCTGTTCTAATTTCCGAGCTTCCACTGTTTATTGTATTTAATGTGTTCATTGCTATTGATGTTTGGTTTCATTAAGTTTGACTGGGATTCACATTCCGATTTTTCTGTATTTTCTTCTCTTTCATTCACCATTTACCGTTAATCTTGAGTGGTACATTTTGACCCATGAATTTGATAATCCTCTAAATTTTTCCATTTCTTTGAGATTTCTTATCAGTTGCTCCAGTTTGATGATTTTGTTTGCTGTTTGTTCTGTTTCTGTTGTGTTTCTTTTCTGTTTGTTATTTGTAAATTCTTATTTTGAGTTGATTTCAACATCCATTTCTTTGATAAGTATATCCTGAGTTGCCAATCGCTCTACAGGTAATAGAAGGTAATGCTGTTGCCTGTTGAATGCTGTACAAAAAGGAAAAGAATCCACATTTTGGGAGTTCTACGAGCACTGCAACCAGCGCTCGAGAAAGCGAAAACCCAACTGATTTTGTCTCTGCGAATTAATGGCCCTTAAAGCGAGTCTTACATTCTTTAGCAGAGGCTTATTAAATATTTTATTTATAGCCATACTAAAGATAAATTCCATACTGTTTGCAGCTTGAACTTTCAACTCATGTGGGATTATCGAATCAACTATTGTTGATATGGGGACTCAATTTGACGTACCAACTTCTCATTTTGTTCTGAAGCAATTGTCGGGCTCAACTTGAGGGCCAAGATGCCAAGGAAAGTTAACCCAAGAGGCGCATAATGCGCGTTCCACGACATTAGACGGCCAATGGAAACTTCTTTTAAAGTTTCGGCATAAGAATTTTTTTCTCTTCATTTTGTTGCAATTTTTCGTACCTAATGGGACGCACGTCACGGTCCTCCTGACCGGCTGTCCCCCAACCCAAGCTACAAAAAAAAAAAAAACTCTAACTAAAGTTTTCCGACTTACCAACCGACTTGTGGGTGGATGGATGGATGTTGGTGGCGGCAGAAAAACGGAAAAAAAATAGAAAAACCGCACGAAAGGTTGTCAAATAAAATCCAAGAAAAGTGCAATAAATCACGTAGCACTGCAATCATTTTTATCAGCGCCCAGAGTCCTTCAAAGAAAAAGGATATACACGCAAACGAAGCGATATATAGCGGTATATACTTAAGTACTATATATATGTGTGTGCAAATGTATTTGAGCGGATTTCGTCTAATTTAAACAATTTTCATAATATTTTTTATTGTGGAAAATGTCTTGTACTCTAAGGGGAATTTCACTTAAGCGTCAAAGTATTTAATTTTCAGAGTCTGCAGCTTTTTCCCAATTGGAAGATTATTTTTCATTTCATATTTATTTTTTTTTCAATTTTTCTCTTTGCTGTTTCGCTCTGTGCTGGCTGTGGGGGTAAGTGGCAAGGCCATGACCCAGGCATACAATCGGAAAAAGAAATAAAACATTTTCATCAGCCACTGTACCCAAATGAATGAAACGATTTCTTGTTCGATTTTATGATTTTCTTTTCCTTTTTTTTGCATACCCTTTATGAGGTTGCAACACTTTGGGGATGCATGATGCAAGTTTGAGGGCCCTTAAAATTATTAAAATTTAAATTTATTTTTGATTCGGAAAATACTTGATGGAAAAAACCAAAAATAAAAATTAAAAAAAATTAAGTATATTCTTCGTCGTAAAGGGTATTTAAAATTTGCCCATACCTCTTGCTGCATGTCTCCTTTCTTGGATATTTTGTATTTTATATTTATTTTCCATTTTCATCCTTCAACTTGAGGCGATTTAAATGTAAATTGACGTCGCTGCCAACTTGCGCACGTGCCCCCAATAATTGGAGTACTTTTTGGGAGTACGAAAGCCACCACAAAACTCTCACACACACAAAGGCACACGCAGCGAGGGGTTTTTTATGGGGTTTCTCTGCATAGACCTCAAAGATTGATGGTGGTAAAAGGGTGGGCACTGCTGCTAAAAATCGGGGCAAATATAAGTCTAAGTAAATGCTCTGAATAAATGCTCTGAATGAATTTTGTAATGCTGCTGCTTCGGGTAGTAATGAGATTTATTTTTGTATTTTCGGAACTGTTGCAGCAAAAAGAGGGGCAGACATGCCTAATTACATTTGTAGTAACTTTCATGCAACTGAATGACTGCCCCCAAATGCAGCCTTAAAGCTCAAAACTTTCAAGCCAAATCGACACACAATTTGGACTCACATTTAACCGAAATATTGGCAACGAACGAAAATTCAAACTGAATTTGTGGCCCAACTGGTTACACAGCTAAGGACAGGGCACATCCCCTCCGCCCCCCACATGACCCAACGTCATCCATCAACTTCAAGTGCAAAACTGTAAACGAATCTCAAATGCAAGTCGATGGCAACGCCCAGACGGGTGATGGGTGGGTGGTTGTGGAAGAAACCTAACCTTATCTGCAGTAACTCGCTTACCTCCAGTCTAGCCCCAGCAGCCACCCACACTTAAGCCTATCAATCAAAAATGAGCATGTATATGGGTCCGATATCCAGCTTGCAGCTGGAGAGCCATTTAAGCCATTTTTGTGTCGGCAAACACAGTGCAACTAAATTGAATCATCATCGTCCCTAGATGGGCTACTGGGGGAGGGACAAGCAGTTTAAAAATGAATAACGCGGCAGTGGCAGTGGCAGTGGCAGTGGGATTCGGTTCTGGATTTCAGCTGCATCTCTGGGGCGTGCACTGTAAACCCTCTCCAGGGCATCAGCGCATTCTCATATCTCTCTCCCTCTATGCCTCTCCAGTGGAGCGCATTAAATGCTCGTTTGTCCTGGCTCTGGCGACATGGATCGATGGCTCGGGTCTGAAGGGTTGAGAGCTGAGAGAATTTGGGTTAATGGAATATAAGTGAGACAAAACGAAAATCGCTTTTCGTTTCGCACTCCCTTTCTTTTCATTCCTTTTTTTTTCGTTGGGGTATACCAAAGAGAGAGACGGTTCAATTGAGTTAGAGTTTTGCCGCTTGGTCTCTCCAAAGAATTTGTTAACTTGAACCGGTTTACCAATTTTCGTTTTATACGGTAGTTTTTCGTAATCAGATTTTTGTTGCCGTGGACTTTTAGGTTTTCCTTTTCAAGTGGCATCGATTGGAAAAACTTGCCAAACGTGTCTGTGAAAATTCAGAGACTCACACAGAAAGAGAGACAGAGAAGAAAAAGAAAAACAAATTGAAAAAGAAAAGTTGTAATTTTGTTATTTATTTTTCTTTTTTTTTTCTCTCTTTTTTTTTTGTTTGTTTGTTGCGCTTGGAAAAGTCGGGCAAAGCCATTCACTGGCCGTTGTTGTTTTTCCCATGTTTATGCTGGCCTTTTCTTTGGTCAAGCGCATTTGGCCATATTCAATTTTCCATGCACGCCTGCCCCGTGCCCCTGCCCCTGCCCCGTGCTCCGTGCCACTGTCTATGCCCCCAAGTGCGACTAGCGAAAGTCGTTCTCAGCTGGTTTTTCCTCTTCCACTGCGCTTTTTCTTATTTATCTGTGCCATTTGTGCAGCTGTGTGTCCAGACCCAGACGCTGCTGCTGCTGCTGCTGCCAGGCCGGAAGAGTGGGTCGCAAAAACCGGCAAGCAACAGGCCACAGATGTAAGTCAAGGTGTCACTAATTGGAATAGATTCAGACAGCAAAGATACTCGCACCAAACTGACACCGTCCACAGGGACTGCAGCAATGATTAAAAATATTTAATTTCCTTTGCATATTTAAGGCTTTTCAAGCGGGTAAATGCTTCCACAGCATTGTATATTAATCTACAGAATTAATCGAATCAGAGGACACAAAGCCAGAATGTTCAATAAAGGGGCGACCCCGCCTTTTGTAAGCTTCTCGGAAACATAACTAAATGCCATATCTTGTTATTCCAGAGAGAGTCTACGAGTACAGCCTACGCTCTCATTCTCTTCGCTGAGGTTTTGTTGCCTGCTCACTTGTTCCCATTTAAATCGTGTGCTGTTTCACTCGAAAGCATTATCTATAATTTCTTTAAATGTATTTTCATTTAATCTATTAAATATTTCAAAACCTATTCTAGACATTTCCAAGAAGAACTTTACCTTCACAAATAATCTCAGACAATTGAACTCTGGTTGACATTTGAACAACAAATGCGAACTGCCAATCGAATGGAATGGAATAATGGCTCTGTTTAGCTATTAAGATGGCTTCCAATCGACCAAAGCTGCGACTCAGCCACTAATGACACTAAATTGTCACTTAGACATGGTTGCCATTTCCATTGCCATTCGCATTTCGTTTTCGTTTCTCCATTTCATGCCCCCTCCCCTATTGCTGGCACCTTTCGCTCATTTTCTGTGCGGCTTGAAAACCCCTTTGAGCTCTTAGCTTTGTTTAATCAGTCGCTGAAAGGGCTTTCCGCATTGTTGGCCCTCATAGAGCCGAGACCCGAGACCCGGAGACCCGGTTAGTGGAACCTTTGTGCCGCTTTGTAGGTCAACTACTAGAATGACCCTTTGGACAGGGGTTGCCTCAGCCTCAGCCCCAGTCCCAGCACCCCAGCACGTCCCTCCCTTTGTTCTAGCTGGATTCAGCCAGGAGTTTGCTTCAAAAAAAAAGAAAATATATATATATATATATTTTTGTTTAATGTTTGCTTGAGCATTCAGTTTAATTACCCTCCTGCCACGTTTTTTATTTATATTTTGTTCTTCTTGTTTAATTTTGCGGCAACCATTTTGAAGGCGCAAACCCGCATCCTGTGAAGCGGCTGTTTTTTTTTTTTTCTCTTTCTTTTTTGTTGTTGCTTTTTTCGAATATTTAAGTAATTAAAATTCCTCACTCATGCCAAATGCACCTGAATATACTGCGCACCTGAAATTCTCGCTCTGTCGTGTTGTGCTGGCTGTCTGTATGCCGACCACAGATATTTTAGGTTTATTTTTTTTCATTTTGCCATCGATTTTTGTGGCTTTTTTTCGAACGCAATTAACCCGCTTCCTGTCTCTCGTTCTGCCTGGATTTTAGCCAGAGTTTGTTTGCTGAATATTCAAGGACTCTGGCTTGATGATGAGAAAACTGTTGTGCTTTGTTTTCATCTCGGCTTAGTGCTGCTGCTTCCTCTCTCTCTCTCTCTCTCTCTCTGCCTCTACTGCTTCTATGACAGTTTTTCATTTGTATTTACTTAGCCAAATCCTTGCCGATAATTTGATGGTTTTGCTCTGTGGCATTCATTTGGGTTTACGCCTGCAAACAATAAATATCCAGCAGCAATAAGATTAGTTACTGTTCAATTTTGTGGTTCCATCGAGGGGCATTAAGGCTTTTAATTTACTGGCTAGCTTGATGGCAAAATAGGAACAAAATAAATAAAATAAATATAAAATGAAATAGAATATATACAAAATATAAAATGGAATAGAATATGTACAAAATATAAAATGAAATAGAATATGCACAGACACACAGAAATATTCCACAAATTGGAAAGAAAACGTGCCCATTGGAACCATTTTGTATTGGCTTTATTCCTCCGATGATTGATTCCTCTCACAGCGCCTCTTGCTGACCCCATCAAAGGGAGTCACATTAGCTGACTGCATTATTGTGCGCTGTGATGTTCGATTCTGCTACAAAACTGTGCGAATTGGAGCGACTTTTGCGACACAATGCGAATACGTCAGTGGAAAAAATGTTTGCAGTAAAAGCTTTGACTGGACTGGACGGGCACTGGCACTGGTCCTAGCACACAACACTCCATTAGGCAATCAGGCATGCCACATGGCCACATGGCCCCTCGGCCCCCCTCACTACACAGTCCTCTGTTGGCCTCAAAATTTGCTCGTAAGTAATGCAGTTATGGGCGAATGTGTGTGTGTGTGTGTGTGTGTGTTGTAAATGCATTAAAAATGTTGTGCAAGTTTTAACTGGGGGAAAAAGCAAGAATATTGTTGGCCCCAAACGAATGTGGCACAGCCGCCCCCGCAGCACCCAACCCTTTTTTTCCTGCCATTTCACTGCCTCGTAGTCGTAGCCGTTCTTGCTGTTCGTTTTCCATTTTTCCAGTCCATCTGCCAAAATAAATATGTTTGTGCCAGTCAAAGAAACTCCTCTTGCTCTTGGCCCCCCCCTGCCCCCACATGCCTGCCCCACAAGTGCCACTTGCCAGCTGCTGAGGGTGTGTGTGTGTGGGCGACTGTGTGGCATGTGCAACAACTTTCAGTTCTCAGGGCGACTGCAACAGTAAATGCATTACAAGAAATTGCAGCCCTCACCTACCACATACACACTCCACACACACCCACACTCCTCCTGTCTCTCCTGTTCCTTCGCAGAAGGCAACAAACGTTAAAAGTATTAAGAGGGAGGCGTGGCCCGTGAGTGGCAATGAAATGGGGGCGACAGTTGTGCTGTGCTGTGCTCTGCACTCGCTCTGTGGTGTTTTGTTTCAATTTCCGGCCTTCAATTAAATTGAAATTGCGGTTGCCTCTCAATTGTTTTTTTTTTCGGTTTGTTTTTGTTTTTTAGACAGCAATCGATTTTCCAGATTTGTCAATGGATTTGTACTGAAAATGGAAGATTTTTCTGGGCCAAGATTTAAATGCGCTGCTTGAATAATTTACTGTGCGTACAGCTCTAAGATTTACCTCTATGCCACATTAATGATTTATAGCTAATGATTTATACTGACTCTCTCTCTCTTTGTGTTTGTTTTTTGCAGGTCATGAACGACTTAACGAATACATATCCCACTACGAAACACTCGACTATGATCACGAGCACATCCGAGCTAGTCACAACAGGGCGCGACGATCAGTGACCAAAGATCATTTTGTACATTTAAAGTTTGCAGCACATGGAAGAGACTTCCATCTTAGATTAAAACGTGATTTAAATACATTTAGCGATAAGTTAGACGTGAGTACAAACATATATTTAAAAAGAAATCTCTTTTATGTATTATTTACATATTTTTTATATACATATATTTATTTTTTTTTCTTCTTTCCCATGCAATGCTAGTTTTATGATAGCAACGGCCCCATTGATGTCTCCACGGATCATATCTATGCGGGCGAAGTGATAGGGGATCGTAATAGTTTTGTATTTGGTTCCATACACAATGGGGTATTCGAGGGTAAAATTATAACGGAACGTGATGCCTATTATGTTGAACATGCCAAACATTATTTTCCCATAAATCGCACTGCGATTTCATCATCCACAACGGAGTCGTTCACAGTCACTCCAAGGAGCAGGAGCAGCACAAGCATTGGCACCGGCACAAGAGCACGGCCTTTGGCCTCTCGTAACTCTAACAAATACACAAATAACTACAGCAATAGCAACAACAATAACAGCAACAACAACAACAACAACAGAACTGCCGTTGATAATAAGACAGAAAACTTCATAAAGAAAATTGCTGAATCCACAACGACGACGACGACGACGACGACAGTGGCGCCCCCTGAGCTGTCTGAGGAGTCAACAACAACAACAACAACTGCAACAACAACAACATTCCCACCCACAACAACGGAACAACACGTCGAGGAGCAGCCGCAGCAGCAGGATAATGCCGAGGACGAACTTGATTTTCACTCCATTATCTACAAGGAGTCACATGTTGAGGATGCCTACGAAAATGTGCGCGAAGGTAAGTCGAAATAAGTTCCGTTCTCTTCATTCCACATTCCCCCAACTCTGGAACGCAGAGAACTTGCCGATGCAGAAATGAAAAACTTCCCCTGCACCCCGCCCTCGGCACCCCGCCTCTGCACTCACCTACCGCACATTGTTAAATGTGATTTATTTGGCTGGCTTCCGGCAAAAGTTTGAGGGCTTTATTTTATAGGGAACACAGTACGAAAGGGAGAGAGAGAGAGAAGCACTGAGCACTGCGAGTACATTCGCATTCGTTTGAAGGTTGAGGGTTTTTGGGGCAGTGGGTGGAGGGAGTCGTTTCGGGAGAGGACAAGCCAACCTTGAAATTGTTTGATAACATTTCGCTGCTGTTTTGACACTTGAGTTATGACTGTCGCGAGTGCTTGCTAATAATTTTTGCTTAGTCCCCCATCCCCACGTGCAGGCTGGCTTGGCTGTCTCTCTGTTTGTCATGTGGATGTCAAGTGTGGCGCACAGGGTGGTAAAGTAAGGTAAGGTTAGGTAAGCCAAGCCAAGGCGGGGGGCACATCACTTCAAAAGTTGTTAAGCTCGACAACTTGTTTATATCAAAGCTGTCACTGGGTATACAATATATATTCGCTATGGCAGCAGAGCTTAGCTAACGTCACGGCACAACTTTGCGTTGATCAGAAAACTAATCAGCCAGGTGAAACTTTTCAACAGCTTCTTCTGGGTCTTACTTTGCCAGGCTGTTCAGCAATAATGAAAGTAAAATTACATATTTTCTCAATGCTTCAATATGTCTCTTCCTTCCCCTTTAGAAATTAAATATTTGAAAATAGCAGCTTGCGCTTATTGCTTTTTGTTCGTATTTTGTCTTGAGGCGCAGTGCAGTCGCACTTGTCTTATCTCTTGATCTGCATGTGAGCGACGAGCTTTCGGCTGCTCTCACAACGCACACCCAGCACACACCACTCTCTCAACTGTTCCATTGCTCGCTCAGTAGCAGCAACAACATAAATGTGCGTGAGACGGCTCTCCCGCTCGCCGGCTGCGCTCTCAGCACAAATAAGGGGCCCTTGTGTAAAGCAAAGGCATGACCAAACGGGAGTTTGGTCTGCTTTGCTGAGTTGTTTCTGTCTGTGCGTTGATCTTCTTTTATTCTACTAATTTCGGATATTAAATCTATTTTGGCGTAAACCGAAAAGAACATAAAATTATTCTCCTTTCCAAAAGGAGTACTACAAATCCACATGCACATAATTCGGCGTTATTTTAAGCTTAAAGTGAGAAACTTTTAAACTCAAAAAATGTCAGCCAAATAATTACAAGCAAAAAACTGCATTTTCCTTTCCACTGCGCCCATTGCAACTGGGACTGGTGGCAGTTGGCAACATTGTTCTGGATGCACAGACACTGGAGACAAAGAAAAACAGACACACACACACACACATACAACACAAATGTGAAATGTGCATTTCAGTGAAAAGGGGCAACGTTGCAAGTTCATGGTTTATGCAAAAAGGCGTCCAAGCGACTTCATTTCAAAACCAAGCCACGCATGAAGAAAACGAAACCTAACGAAAAACAAAAAATGAAAAAGAAATAAAAGAAATATTCTCTTGCCGGTTCAATGGTCAATTTTTTATGCAACTCTGCAACAAAGAAGGTGCACACAAGCACACACACACACACACAGCCACCCACACCCCTGCACAGGGCGCATACGTAATATTACAGCAACAGCAACAGAAACAATGACACTGACAATGAAAAGTTGCAACAGCAAACCAAAAACGAAAAAAAAAAAAAAAAAAAAAAAGAAGAAACGAAACAGCATACAAAATTGTGACAAAAAGCGGATGCATCGTCGTTGTTATTGTGCAGGCAGCAACAACTATGACGACATCAGGGTTCCAGACCGACGGCTGCAGGCGGCAGGCGGCAGCAGCTTCCAAATAAGCATTCGAGTACGATTCGAGTATTTGTATGAGGTTCGGTTCCCATAGCCATGGCGGCGGCTATGACAATAGGCGGCACGGCACGCCCATGTAAACGTAGTCACTGCTGTTCCAACAAAAGAAGTAGAATCAAATGCATAGCTAAACAAGAAAGACGAGAGAGAGAGCGAGTGAAAGAGAGTGCAGTGGAGTGCAGTGCAGTGGACTGGAGAGAGGGCAGAAGCAGCAGATACTCTTACAGATTTGGCGCGGTTTAGGCAGTCATTCGAATTGGTTGCAATTGGGCTCAATGTAGCTGGATTATTGGTGAATTGTTTATTTTTTATATTTTTATTATTTAGAGTACTTATCATTAGAGTTATCTAACTTTGTTCAAGAAGATTCCTAGCAACATAGAGGCATATGCCAGGATTGGGATATTCGACTGTTGAGACGTTTGTTGCCTTAGCGAATAGTGTAACAATAATACCCTTTATGAGAGCATAGCAACACAAATGAGAGCAACTGTGAGCAGGGAATGCTCCTCTCTCTCTGCATGTGTGCTGTGGCGTGGTGTGGGGGCAGGGTATCTGCCACTTTTGTTGCTGGAACTTTTTTTTTTCGACAATTTACCATTGTTGTTTCATGCAAACAAAAAAATACGTAGCCGCAGCAGCAGCAGCAGTGGTAGCAGCAGTGGTAGCGGCAGCAGCAGCAGCAGCAGCAGCAGTGGTAGCAGCAGCGACACTTGATAAAACTATTGTCATGGGCGTATTTAGTTAAGTTGCACGTTTGTTGTAACGGTGGGGAGGGGCGTGCTGTAATCCCTTTAATGAGCTCACACAAAAGCCACTTACAGCACCCCACCCCAACCCTGCCGCAGCCGCAGTCACAGACACAGACCCAGCCCAGCCCCATGCCCATCCTCCCACCCCCAGCTGTCAGTCTACTTTGTTGCCGCTGCACATTTTGATTGATGCACACACACAGTGCACAGCATTCGTTGCATTTTATTAAATTGCTACTTTTCGTTTAGTTTTGTTATGCAAATTGTGGAAAATGCGCTGGGGGCGGGCCGGGGGATGGAAAACCATTTAATTAGCTTGTGTTTGACATTCTCCGCAGTTCTCTTCACTTAAATGTATCAAATCATTTATGCTGTTAATTAATAATGTCACTCAATGAATTTGATTTGGTTTGGGACTGACAGCGATAGAAGGCGGTTATAAAATTGATTTTTGCGTGGTTTGCAGTCGAGCATCAGTAAGGGCAAGGAAAGCAAAGGATTTGTGAGCTAGGAATATGGAAGTAAACGCCAAGCTAAAGATGGAAATTAATGGCTAATAACTAAAATACAATTTACATTTATTCTGTAAGAGTTTTGGTATTTTTTGTGCATCAAAATAACACTCCCAATACACTCCCAAAAATCCCCCTGCATTACTCAATTCTCCTGCTGCTGCTGCTGCTGCATTCCCTCATAGACTGGCTATCGACCATCGCTGGAATGGGCCCATAAAGTACCATAAAGTAGTGTCAAAGCTTTTCATTTGGCTGCCATTGGCTGCCACTTAGCCAATGGGAACATAACATAAACTTTAATTTGTGCAACAGTGCAAAACGGTCAACTATTTTTGTTCATGGCTGCAGCACGTTCACAACACACCCCACGCCAGCACACCGCACCCCACCCCACCCCAGCACACCGCACCCCACCCCAGCACACCCCTTTAGCTCTCTTACATTTTCCATTTGTGAGGTTTTTGCTGTGGTGCCCAGTTCTCCCCTCGCTGTTCGCCTTTCTTGAGTTGGCAAAGTTTATTAGCCACTGGCCCCCCCCACCACCCCTCCGGGGCATGTGTGGCAACTGTGTCGCGAGGTGTTTACGCTTCTGAACTTATCAGCAGCGACTCCCCTACCTCCCCCTAGGACTTTTAATGCCATTTTAGCAGCATATTAACTTTTGTAGTGGAAATGAGCAGTCGCCGACGGACCCTAGATAACATTGTACGACGTGTGGGGGGCCCCATTCACATGTGCGGGCAAAGATGGAATAATGTGGGTTGCTGGGGTGCGTTAAGTGCGTGTTGAAAGCGACCGAGCAATGCACACGCACATCGCTGCTTATCCTCCGACTGCAGTTCCTCTTGCGCTTCGGGTGGGGCCAAGTAGCAGTCCCTCAGCTGGGATTGAGTCAAGGACTGGCTGCCATTGTTTGCCGCCCTGACACACTGTCGCACTCTGTTGCAAGCAGCCAAGTAACGAAGCATAGCCACACCCCAACCCCCCACCCACAACACATTGACTCAATTACGCGAGTGCAGTCTCTGCACTTGAATGCTGTTCCTGCTTCAGTTGCAGCTCCTTCTGCTGCTGCTTCTGTTGCTGCTCCTCCTGCTGCATGGAAATCACAATTTATACACAATGTTGTAATATAATTTTTGCACAGCAAAACAGTGTGCAACTCAAGTGGCACATTGTTTGGTGGCGTCACTGTTGCCAGCTCCTTTTTGCCCTGCAACCTGCAGCTCCACCTCCCACTGCCAACTGCCACTCTGACTGCCTCTTTTTCTCTCGAGTGCATTGACCATGGGATGGCTGTGGCAGCTTTATGCGCAGTTTCTGCAACTGCCATAAATGCAATGCGGCTCGCATTTATTTATGACCATTTGATTGCACTTGTTAACGTTATGCAAATTTATAGTAAAAAGGCAAAGGCCTGCCCCCTGCCTCTCCGCTCAACACAAGCAGCTGCCTCCCTCTCCTCTCAACACAAGCAGCTGCCTCCGCAAACTCATGGCAGCGGAGCATAAATGTCTATGACACACACAGGCCTTCAGTTTTATATTGGCAAAGTTTTAATTATCCAAGCCCCAGTGGGCAGCCCATAGCTTCGCCTTTCGCTGAATGTTTTTCAGGGAAATTATAACATTTTAAACCCTATTTGTGTGCGGGAATGTACAGAGATGGGATCGGGATCAATATTTAAAGTAAAGTAAGAACTAAGCCAAGAAATTAAATAAATAAAATAAATAACAAAATCCGCAATAAGGAAAGGAGGCAGCGTAAAAACGTGTTTTTCCCCATGAAAAACTGCCCACGCACTGGCATGAGTAATTGATTTGAATTTTCTTCTCCGTCTGTGCGCTGTGCCGTCGTCGTTGCCCCCATGAATATGTATGAACATATTTAGCTCAACGATGCGTGAAATAAGCAGACAAAAATACATAAATACAGGATTTACGCCCGCGTTTCGATAACGATGAGATGGCACGGGCACTGGCACTGGCACTGGCAATGGCGATGGCAATGGCGATGACGATGACGACGTCGCTGGCACATAACATACAATAATTTCCGGTATTTGATAAGAGCAGCAACGACAAGCAGCAAAGCAGCAGCAGCGTGGAGCCAGCCGGCAGTTTTGCAATTGTAAACAAACAAATTTCATGCTACGCTGCGCAAGAAAGTTCTCCCTGCTCCCCTTCAGCCTTCAGCCTTTGCGGTCGGGTCGCCCCCTCCTTCGCCGCATAGTTCCATTGATAAGGGATAAGGGTGTAAGGGTGTAGAGTGGAAAACATATCTGAAAAAATATATACAAAACAAAACAAAACAAAAAACGTGCCCAAATTGACATGCGACAGTCATGGCCGGAAATACGTTTCTTTTTCTCGCTCTCTCTCCCTCGTACTTTTGGAATATTTTTTTTTGTTGTTGGCATAAAGGGTATATTTCAATCGTTACGATGAATATAACAAGCGCTTCCGATTCCATTAGCACTTGCAGCGGATATGTGCATATATCTATTTATTCTTAATCGATATCCATCTGCCTCAGTCTCTCTCTCTCTCTCTCTCTGAATTTTTGGGGCATCATTAAAGATTTTGCAGGGTCTACTTTCAGGCGCTACAGCAGAAAGATATGGAAGAAAACTTTGGTGCCATTTAAAATGGCAATATTCAAAATTCTTTGAATAGTTTCTGCTTCAGTATTCAAATTTCTTTCAATAGTTTTTTCCTGGCTTTCAGGAATCATATATAATCATTTAGTCATAATTATTACAGGCAGAATGTTCCCAATTTTCGCCAACAATTAACACGAGAGAATTCTCTCAGTCCTCCATGCTCTTCTTAATGCAAGTAAAGGGCATCTTCTATTCGTTTTTACAGCTATTGGTTATTTTTTTATCGAAACGAATTGAAATCAGACTGCGCCAGTCGACGTTCATGTTAATTGGCAGAGTTGCGAGGGCAGGCGGTGCTGCAGGCCAGGGCCCAGGCCCCAGGCACAGATATTGAAATCAAATGCGTTTGAGCACAATGGCCCCTCCATGGCGGCTGGCGGCTGAGCGGCGGAGCATCCATGCTGTGTTCCAGAGAGGCGGCTGAGGAGGGTTGGTGTGGTGAGCACTCCTCCTCTCCACACTGCCCACTCGGCTGCGGTTGGATGAATACATTTTGCATGCGTGGCGACATGTGTCAACTTCTATTAAGTTAACGTTGGTCATTCAACCCGTGGTCACAGACTGTGCTCAGTGTGCTCCGTGTGCTGCTCCTCCTCTGCCCCATCCCTGCTCTGTGGTCAGCAGTTTGCGCTAGCAGCGGGCGAGTGTCCATAGCGTGGAGGTTTATTTTTTGCTCTATTCGTCTCGTCCAGTCTGGGGGCTTTAGAACCACATTTTTAGATTAATTCAACACGTCGCCGGGTTGATAAACGCGACAAAGGGTTAACTTCGGTAAGAGATGACAATGCAGTTATGTCTCGCAGCTTAATTTGATTATTTCCCATTGTGATAGTGTAATGGACGATAATGATATTATGTGCGATATGGCCAGGAATACTCGCATTTATTTTCTTTGCTTTAAAGGTAAAAAAGATTGGAAAAAATGTTGTTTTAACTTGTTTTAATTTTATCAGGAAACACTTAAAACATGGCTTTATTTTAATCAGGCATTAACTATGTTTAATTGTAATTAAGTTTAAGATTTTAAGATTTTGTTGCAGCGAGCAATGCGTAGCCAATGGGTGTTTATAGCTATAAACAAGGATAATCTAGCTTCATCTTCGCGAGAGGAGCCTGCAGACACTAATCGAATAATGCCTGGGGGTGTCCCTCCTCCGTTGTCTCCCTAATTCATCAAATTTTCTTAACTCTTGATTAAGTAATCAGCTGAAACAAACCAGAGGGGCAGAGGAATTCATTGAACATTTTAATGCAAAACTGATGGGAATCCGAGAATGCAAATCTCCAACCATGGAACCACAGTCCAGTCCGTTTCCTGTCTATTAGATCAAAGAGCTGGCAGCTGGCGTACCGTCGGTGGCTAATTACAAATCAGTTAGCCAGAAATGGGTCATCTGCATCGTTAGCTCAGTCACTCTCTCTCTCAATCTCTCTCTCTCTCTCTCTCTCTCTCTCTCTCTCTCTCTCTCTGTCTTTTTGTGTCTGTTGGAATCGGCAACTGAATCTCAATTCAAATCCGACCGCATAATTACAATGCAAAAGTCAACAAAATCAAGTGCAAACACACACACACAAAAACAGACAGAAACTCGCTCAGAGATGGGATATATACACACACATACACACAAGGAAAAATTGCAGCAGCAATACCAATAAGAGCAATTAGAAGTGACAAATTACAAACAGCAACAACAGCAACAACGAAATGTTGCAGCTGACATATGAAACAGGCAACATTGTTGTTGCTGTTGCTGCTGTTGCTGCTGCTGCTGCTGCTGCTGTTCCTGTTGTTTAATGCATATTTATTATTCGTTGAGCATTTCTGCAAACTGTTTTAATTATTTTCATATTTCAATTTTATTCGGTGCGGGCACTTCACTTTGACTTCACTTTCGATACTCTTTCAAACGAACGGGTATTATATATTTTGTTGACATATTTGTAGACGCTGAGAACGCACTTCTTTGAGTGAGCATCAATAAAATGTAGGTCTGTTTCGTGCACTAGAATTTTAATCAGGTTTAAGCTTTGCCTTTGCAATTGCTTAGGTACATTTGTCACATTTATGTAGAGTAAAGGGTATCTAGCAGGCGTCAAGTGCACAAGTTAGCACTAATAAGAGAAGATCAACCGCATAGACAAGAAAAAACTCAGCAAAGCAGAGTACCGTTCCTTATGCCTTTGCTTTACACAAGGGCCACGTATTTGTGCTGAGAGCGCAGCCTACGAGCGGGAGAGCCGTCTCACGCGCATTTATGTTGTTGCTGCTACTGAGCGAGCAATGGAACAGTTGAGAGAGTGGTGTGTGCTGGGTGTGCGTTGTGAGAGCAGCCGAAAGCTCGTAGATCACAAGCAGATCAAGAGATAAGACAATTGCGACTGCACTGCGCTGCTCAATGTTGTAAAAGAACCAAATGCAAGACACTACTCCACAAGGGTATTCGAACTTCGTGCGCGTAGTTTCCTTTGGTGAATAATTTGTAATACTTTTTTATGCTGACACGAGTACAATTTGTATGTTTTATGCTGCACACTTTTTTTTGCCAGTTGTCTGAAAATTGCTGTTTGCCAACCACAACAATTGCATTTGATGGAGAATGAACCGAACCGAACCCCTTGTTTCCTTGTTTCCCCCCCCATTTGTGTCAGCCCCGGTCAGCCGCCATGGAAATTGCGGTTAATTGAATTCACTGAACAGGGTTCAGAGTCAGCTGCCCGCCTGGCCTGCCTCTGCTTTACTCTATTTTACACATATATATTTTTTCACCCCGCCCCGCCATATGTGAAAATTAATTGAAGTTTTGCAGTTTTATGGCGCTTTCCAGTGAAAATCTCGCATGACTAACTTTTCATGTGAGCCAACCACCCCCCAGCCACCCTCTGCTATGCGTTACTTTTTATGGCACTGCTCGTACGAATAAGTTTTATCGTCACCAAAGCCAGCCCCGTTCCCGTTCCCGTTCCAATCCCCGCGACAGCGCTACATAGACGTGACACTGTCCCACAGTGTTTATTATTTGTGTGCCATACTTTTAATTGACATTTGTCCAGAGATAATGAATGCCTGATATGCAGCAGGCCAACTTTGCATTTTTTGTGTGATTTCCTGCTCCCCCCCCACCACTCTTGTGCTGCACGAATTGAGTTTCATGTTCATTGTCATGTCAGCTGGAGGACATTAATAGCGGTGCTCACCAAATGCTATGATTAACGACATAAATAAAACCATGGCTTTCCACAGAGCTCGCTGATCTGATCTGTGCTCTGTCCATCTCCAGCTCAAACCACTCGCCGCTCTAACCAAACAATCAATGGCTTTATACCTGAACGAAAGAATGCAATTTTCCAGTTGAAATGTTGCCTGAAATATTTTTTTTGTCGCCAGTTGCCTAGAGAGGAATTTTTATGAAGAGTCATCGGATAGAGTGCTATGAAACATTCCCCATCTAGATCTGTGCAATTCACTTTATAGGCATTCCATTTGTCCAGTCCAAAACAACACATGTCCGAATGACTATACTCTCAATTAAATTCCAATCTTCGATTGGGAGTGGACTATAAAAGAGTGGACAAAATGAATGTTGATTCGTTTAGCTTTTCCAACAACAGAATTTCAGCTTGTAATTGTTTATCCTTGTCGTGAGTGGAGGCCCTTTAGCTATTTTATTTTATTTTATTTATTTTGTATTTTATTTTATTACTGGAGCTAAAATTCTTGCCAAAAAAAAAGCAGAATTGTTTTAATAATTACTACAAATATATAAAAAATACTTAGGCTATCCTCTGGCGAAAGTTCCCTTAAGATTAGGTGTGTCCAGACCCTGACTACGATGACATCAATAAATAATTCAAAGAACTTTTAACATTTCTCTGGCTCTGTCTGCAAGCTTACCGTGCATCTACTACTCGTCTCGTCTCATGCCAATCTATGTACACAACTTGCAACTTTATTTTATGTGTTAGGTTGTGCAATTTTCTATGTGCATATGCATCTGCATCTGCAGCTCCTCAGCCTCAGCCTCCTGGCTCTACGTGAAAGTAAACTGCGTGCTGCTGCTGTTGTTTTCGTGCTGTTCCGTGCTGATGGTCTCTCGCCTCCGCAGTGTCATCCTTGCAGCCTTCATTCTCATTCTCATCCGTGAGGTCGCTCTCTTTGCTGTGCTCGTCTGGTTTCGTCTCGCTGGCTGGCTAGCTCTGGCTCTGGCTCTGGCGCTGGCGCTGGCTGCTTCTCCCTCCATCCGGCTGCTTGTGCCACACTTCGTTTAGTTTTGTTTTTGCTGTCTGCCGGGGTTGCTGTGCTCTCTGGCTGTGTGTGTGGCGTGAAAATTCAAATTAGATTTTAAAATTTAATAAATGTTTGTGCAAATGAAAATGTGCCATAAGCAGCACACGTTCCAACACCTTGCAAACACCTTCACCTCCACCGCCGCCACTGCCATTGCCATCGCCCCCTCACCTTTGTACCCATCGTTGCATGGCAGTGCATGGCGGAGAGCGTGAAAACATTTCACAACATTTAAGTCGCTTTTAATGGCTTTTTTGTCTAGCTGCAACCCCATCATCAGCACCCCAACTCACCTCACCCCACCTCAGCTCAGCTCGCACATGGCCTCCATAGATACGACTCCCATGGCCCATGACATTGTGTAGCGCCACTTCAATTCGGATTGCATTTACTTTTTCATCAGTGGGTGGCGCAGGAGTCGCAGCTAGACTGCAGGGCTGTGTTCCATGCCACTTTGATTGCCCCTTGCGCAGCCCCGGCCAAGTGGCATCATTGTTGCTGTCGCTGTTGCCGTTGCTGTTACTGTTGCTGTTGCTGCTGTGCAGCAATCTGTCATCATAATTGTCTCATATGTATGTGGGAATGGTGACCGTGATGAGGTTTGTCTCCTAGCAAGCACAATCGAAATGGGCCATGATGAAGGCTTTTGGGAGCACCAGGTTACTACTTATGTGAACCATCAAAAACTGTGGGTGGAAGCACCACGGCACAGCTGCTCAAATCAGTGACGAACAGACTTGGTTTTCAGAGGCGAATACTAATGGGAAAATTCAAGAATGAATGCAATATTAAAGGCATTCATTGAATGCTTAGAATTATGTTGGAAATCTATTTAAAAATAAACACAAATATACCTCCAGCAAGCAGAAAAAATAAATATAAAATATAAATATAAAAAATAAAATATAAATATAAAAAATAAAATATAAAATATAAAATATAAATATAAAAAATAAAATATAAAATATAAAAATAAAATATAAAATATAAATATAAAATATAAATATAAAAATAAATATAAAATATAAATATAAAATAAAAAAATATAAATATCAAATATAAAATAAAAAGCGCGCAATTGGGAAACTGATTCTTGGCAGTCAACATATAAAATAATTGTATAAAATCAGCATCAAACATAAGCAGCACGAAGCCAGTTCGGTTTAATAACCCCACCAGGTCGTACCCTATATCATGTGTATGAAATACCAACGACCATTATCACATAGCACAATCGTCGTGGTTCGTGTGGCGCCACAAAACGGACGAGCAGCAGCAGCACCCAGCAGCGGAACAAATAAAAGAGAATTGACGGAAATGGAATTTATGACCATCATAATTTCTTCGCAATGCTTTTTCCTGTCCGCTGGCCGTCCGCTGGCCTGTCCATCAACTTTATGCACTTTGGCCCCCTGAGCCGCAGAGTGCTCTATGCCACGTGTGCCCCCAGCGGTGTGTGTTTTGTGTGTGTGCCGCCCCATCGATAAATATTTTAAGCTGCAGCAAATGTGAGACTATGCGAAAATGCGCTACGCTTCCAACAAGAAGAAAAACCGCATTAAGCGAACAGACCCCAACCGAACAGAACGGAACGGAACGGAATGAAACGCTGCATCGGTGCTGCTTTATTGGTGGGGGGATGTTCTTGTGGCAGGAGGCAAGGTGAATGTTGAACAATTCAATTTACCACAAAACTCGTTATTATGGCGGGGCCCAGGCCCAGTGCTCAGTGCCCAGTGCCCAGAGCCAAAGCCCCATGAATCGTAACCCGCACCCATGTCCAGCAACTGGACACGGCACACGGCACACAACCAATAATTGTTGCCAACGGCTGTTGGCCCAGCCACACGGCCACATGGCCGCCACCTGACCAGCATTCTCGTTCTGCAGACCATTGCCGAGTGCAATGTGCAAAATGTATTTAAAATCTGTCGCCATCATCAACGAAAATGGGGAACATTTCGGGTTTGCTGGCAGCAAACTTCCCCACTCCCATTCGCACTGCTACTGCCCCCCGCTTCTTTCTGTCTGAAATTTATGCAAATGTTTGGATGCAGTGCCCCAACCTCAACCTCAGCCCATTCCGTCCAGCCCTGTCGCCCATCTGAACCGGCCAGGTGACAGCGACAGCGACAGCAGCAGCAGTGTGGAGCTTGCAGCTCGGAGTCTGGGGCCTGAAGGATGAGCTGTGCTGTGCGTGATTCTGTGCGAGAAATATTAAATGACGCGCCGTGGTTGATGCAGCGCGTACTGGCAGCGGGGGGATTTGTTTGCCTGCCTTAATTGAGAGTTGATATCAGTGTGCCTTTTTGTTGGAAGATTTCAAGTTCATTTAAGACTCCGACTGGCCCAAATGACTCGCTAAATATGATGTCACATGCTAGCATATAAACAAAGAGTAAAAATCGCCTTTAAGGCTGTGCCGATAAGTATATAATGGCACATGGCGTATGCGTAATGTGCTCCAGTGGTGGAAAGCCGCCTGCAACATGACAAACACAGGCAGAAGCAGAAGTAGAAGTAGAAGCAGAAGTAGAAGCAGAAGCAGAAGCAGCTGCAGAAGACGGCAACACAAGCAGCATGATGTAGTCAATGTCTTGACGCATAATTCTGGCAGTGTCCCTGTATCTGCTTGCAACACAGCCTGGCAATAGCAGACCGAAATTTAAACAATTTTAAAATTTACAACACACATGCCACTTGACCAAGGACATTGCACCCCTTTTATGCGCTCCACTCGCTCACCGCTCTCTCACGCTTCTCCTCGCAAAATATGCATAAATCTTGTGCTGTATTTACATTTTGCTTGTGCTATTTAACAACATTTGGTCAGAGCCCAGACAGCCCCGACCAGACCCAAGGAGGCACATTATAAGGATTCCCCAGCTCTGGCGCTCTGGCCCTGCGGTCTGCTGCTGCTACAAAAGTTTTGCATTTAAGCACTTTGCAACTGGTCCATGGAGCTTGCTGTTGCTGCTGCTGCTGCTGCTGCTGTTGCTGCTGCTTCTGCTGGTGTTTGTTTTATTACAAGTGCCAAATAATTTAACTACTAAAATATTAAATTTCTGTTTGAATTGTCAACCAGTCAGCCAGACGGCAGCAGCAGCAGCAACTGCCGTTGGCAATGGTCATAAATTTGTTTGGTCGCCCCAACGGCTTGTGTCAGTTCAATGGGCCATTTGGGGAATCTACTGGCTGGCTGGCTGGCTGGCTGGCTGGCACTCTGGCTTACTCATATTCATGTATTCGTTTGTGGCTTGTAGCTCGTGTGGCTCGTGTGTACATCTATGTTTGAGTTTAATTAAAATGAACATTAGGCTTGGCCAGCAGAAATATAATACAGGGGAATACTCGCCGCAGCAAGGTGCACTACGCTACACACTCGTATAATAAATAAATGCAAATATAAGCAGGCGCTCCCTACAATGGTCTCTAATCAACCTGGGGCAGCAGCAGCACATCCTGTCGAAGCCTTGTGGTAAATCTGAGGCCAAAAATACCTCTCTGGCTGGCTTTGGGTAACACCTCCTTGGATCGGGTTATAGCCAAGAGAGCCCCAGTCAGGCAACAGGCAATGAACACTTCATTCAGCAAGTTTAAATTGAAGTGAAGTGAAAATTGCGGTTGGCAGGGACTTCAGCATCGAGAGCGATAAAGCAGCAGCACACACACACAGACACAGAGACAGCGGCACTAACCTGTTAGCAGTCGCAACCATCGATGATGGCCTACCATGCCCATCCCCATGCCTGCCCCTCTGGCGCAGACTTTCTGCAGCGTAAGATAGAAGGACAGCAGAGGGGCAACGAGTTGGAGTTGGTTAGTCAGCCCGCTGGCCCGCTGGCTGGCTGTCATGTGGTCTTTTTTAAGTGCTTTACTGGTTATTTTCGGGGGCATTGGTGGGTGGGTGTCGGGTGTCGGGTGCCACTTGATAATGACGATGACAACGACAACGACAGCAGCAACAGTAACCAACAAAAACGATGTTGTCATAGGCGATTCTAACTGCTTCAAACACACACAGCCACCACAGCCACAAAGCTGCAGCACAGCGTAGCAGCAGGAACAACCCACTCGGGAGTCTCAATTGAATTTCAAAACAAGTTCAAAGTTGCTTCTGTCAGTGTGTCTGCTTTGTGTGGCTGTAAATAAAATTCCAGTGTATTCTGCTTGGGTTTCAACGCTTATGCGTATTTTTTATTATTTTTTCTACCCATAAATATATTTAAAATAAATATAATAAATATTTCTAACCATTTTAAATCAACTAAAAATCATAGATTTTATTTTTTCCACACACAAAATGTATTATTATGACATCTGTCAACGCATAAAACGATAAACTGCAACTGAATTGGCAGCAAGCAGCGATGACAATGAACATAATGCACTTCTTAGCAGCAGATTAAGTCGGACAACTCGAAGACGGGGGCTAGAGAGCCACAGCCATAAACCACTTGTATCATAGCCCGGGCACTTGCCAACCGCCTCTGCATCTTTATTTCGACTCTGGGGGCAGTAAACTCCTTTCTGCTTAGCTACGCAGACGGTGGGGGGGGCAGGGGGCAACAGCACAGCAATGTTGAAGACTCAAGCCAAGTGCTGGGCAAGCGGGCAAGTAAATATCTCCACTCTTCGGCCACAAATGCAATTGGGCTTGATGATATTTGCTACTTCCGTTTTTGGTTTTGCAACAGAAGGAAATGAAGTCTCTGCTCGGCAGATATTGCTGCTGCTGCTGCTGCTGCTGCTGTTGGTTGTTGCTTGTGGGTTGCACTAATACTGCTGTGGCACTGTGGCCTCCCAGTGGGTTGGGTCTGGGAGTCTTGTTGGTCGAGTAATTTACTTGGATAAATAATATGAGTCTTTGCTCAACACCAGGCGTAACAGGATTAACCCTTAATGTGGCAGACTCTCAGGAACTGTCCGCTTGGCAGTTGGATGGAAGGGTTTTGCTTGTTGGTAAATGCTCAGTGAAGGGATTTCAAGAAGAAGTTTTTCATATATAAAAGAGGTTCAAAGATCTAGGAACTGAACATGAACATAAAGAAAATAACATAATATAGAGATTGTACTTGATTTTTAGCTGAGACCTCAGCAGATACTGAGAGAAATACTACAAAATAACAGAAATGAATTTAAAAAAATAATAAATAAATATTACAGAACAATATTACATAATAAATAAATATGAAATTAAATAATAAATAAATAAGAAATAAACAATAAATAAATAAGAAATAAATAAATAAATAATAGCAATAAATAATAAATAAATATTACATGATAATATTAATAATAAAATATAATAAAATTAAATAATAAATAAATAACAAAAAAAAAATTAAATAATAAAATAGTAATAAATCATAATATTATAAATAAACGTAAAACTCTCATCAAAAAGAGTTCTTGCGAATGTCTCGTAGAGGTAAAAATTGCAAGAAATATACTTCCAGTGCAGTGGGTTGTTCTTCTAAAAACAAATTTCAAAATAGTTTAAAACTCGACTAAATAATTCACTTGACCCGCAGCTGGTCACGCTCTCAGGGATTTGCATTTAATAATTTATTACCCGCCATTGATGAATAATAAATGTTCGAGCGAAAGACTTGTGTGACGGAATTTGTGGCAGTGTATTTTGCATAGGCATATACATATACTTACATATGTATGTATGTACAGGTATGCCAGCATTTCCCGCTGACTTTGCACTTCATTCCCATTTTGTCAGTCACAATATCCAGCTGGCTATATGTGTGCCTAGACGGACTTAACCGCCTTGTGCGGCACCTGCCAGCAGTCTTTGCCTTTGATGTATTTATGTACATATACATATGTATGTATGTATGTGTGTGTGTGGGGGAAGTGTGTGCGTAGGCAACCGAAAATAAAACCGCAAGGTTCCCCATTTGCTTTATGGCCGGATTGCATGCAATGAAAATTCCCCAGCAACATGCTGCAGGCCCAGGCCCAGGACCCTACCTTGGGGGGATACATACATTTCATTGGAGCTCCGCCATACCCAAAAGGAAAGCATGGAAAGCAATTTCCCCCCACCACATTCGAATTTCGAACACATTCTCGACCGTCTTATCAGTGCCACAGTGTGCCCGGGGGGCGGGCTGGGGCACAAAGCTCCGTTCTCTCCGTACTTTAGTTGGAAATTCCAGCCCGTATGCAAGTGTCCCCCGTCCGGCCGTACGAGGAGTACTCCCCAATGGATGTTTGGTGCTTTGTGTGTGACAACTCGACATATTTCCCTGGGTTTTTAGGGGCAGAGGTGGGCTACAGCTCCTTCCAAATTGTGCTTGTTGATATTGCACTTTGCCTTGAATGCAAAATCTGCCTACAAGGAGCAGACTGGCCAGGCTGACGGGGGCAGGGGCAGGGGCAGGTCAAAAGCCAAACAGTTGCACTGCCAAATGAACTTTTCTAATTCCATGCGAAGGAGCCCACCCCATCTCTCTCTATCTCACTCTCTCCCTCTCTGTTCCACTCGTAAAAGAGTTTATCCTCGGGCAAAAATCCCGACAGTGGCCGAGTGGCACCCCCCGCCCACCCCGTGGCCATTTGCATTGGCATTGGAAATTATTCTGTCGTTAATTAGTGCCCGATAGATGGACAGGGCCATAGATTTGGCTTATTTCTAGCCCATTTGCACGCAGGACGGGGCAGACAGGACAGGACAGGACAGGACAGGGCTCTGCTTTTGCTTCTGCTTTGCTCTGCTCTGCTCGTCCGATAAAGTTCTCTGTCATTTGGGAAGTTTTTCTTTTTCATTCACTCCATCACAGTGCCACACCATGATGATGATGATCATCATCATCATCCTCATCCTCAGCGTTGTCGTCGTTGTCGTTGTCGTTCTCATCGTTTGCCTTTAGTTTGTACTTGACCACAAATTGCTTGGCTACCGTTTGCTTTTGCCTTCTAACTAAGCTTTTGTCCACCCTCCAGCCTTCCGCCCCTACAGCCTTCCGCCCCTCCAGCCTTCCGCCCCTCCAGCCTTCCACATTTACACACAGATACAGGCACAGACACAGACACAGGCACAGAAATTTTGTTTATCTTTTGCTGGCACTTGAGCTGAGTGCAAAGTTAAAGATGGATAAGGTGGGACAGGTGGGAGGTGGCAGGACAGAGCCCAAGTCCTGCCGAAGCGGAGACTTAACAGCTCTGACAATTAGACTGCTACGAGTGCGCCTCTCTGTCTGTCCTTTCGCCCCTCTCTCTGCCTCCGTCTCTCTCCTCTCTCTCTCTGTGCTTTGTGGGCAGCAAACTTTCAACCTGATTTGAGTTGCTTTTGTGTCGGTGTTTGTTCGATTTCAATACAAGTCAATTGAGATTTTTGTTACCAACAGCAGCAGCACAGCAGCAGCAGCAGCAGCACAGCAGCAAAAGTTGCTCAGTATCGAAAGGTGTCTCCTTCCTTCCATTTATTGCCGAGTTTTCGCATTTCACAATTGTGTTTGCATTTACATTTCATTTGGGAATTCATCTGGAAATCTACCAGAGTAATTTAAATATTTTGATTTGATTTCCAACTTAAAGTTTAATGTTCTTTTTTGCATTGGAAAATGTAATTCAATTTTATTACATATTTCATAATTTATTTATATCATTATTTATTTATTTTATTATTTATTTATTTCACTATTTATTTATTTTATTATTGATTATTTATTTATTTTATTATTTATTTATTTTATTATTTATTTATTTTATTATTTATTTTATTCATTGTTTACTACTGCATTTAATATTTATTTATTTATTATTCACAAATACATTTGCTGTGCTTTCCATTCATTCTCTTATTCACATGCCTTGACTCGTCCCCTCGCTTAAGTGGCGGCATACTCATAGCATAGCAGAACACCATAAATGCTGCTGACTGCTGTGACGGCTTACACCTTGAGACCCCACCCCCAGAAGCCCTTTGTCCACTTATTAGGCTTTCATTCCATCACATTTGTATGCCCGCAGCATGTGCAATAGACACGAAAAAGACTCCTAAGTAAGTCTCGCGATGGCATTCACTTGTACATTTGTATGAATATGCGCAGGAATAAGGAAAGAACCCCATGCATATGTAGCACTACTATTGTGATCAATGTATTTAATATTAATGTGTTTTTGCCAACTCGGAATCATGGCCTGGGCAACGCGCCACAAAAACTAATTTGTATGCGGAAGGTGCGCGGATGTCGCCACAAAGCAGCAGAGGACGGCCCTGACCCAACGGACGGACATTGCAGTTGGAGTTGGAGCTGTAGTTGGCGTTGTCGTTGTGCTCCGTGGGACGTTTTGTTTTGGTTTTGGTTTTTGTGCGGGACGCGGCTGAAATGCGTAATCTGTGGATGCCGGGTGTTTGGCTGCTTTATGTGGAAGTGTCGAGGCGCGCAGGTGACGACTCGACGGCGACAGTTTTACTGGGCAAAAAGTGTGACAACAACTGAAGAAATGTTGCGTCCATGCTGTGCCCCAGCCCCGTGCCCCATGCCCCATTGGTGTAGGGATAGGTCAGGCATGTGTGCAAAAAGGTTTTTAATCAAACGAACGTCTGGCGGCTATTAATCATTACAAAATGTCATGCAAATTTAATACTTAAGCAAGAGAAAGAAAAGAAAAAGCGGAAATCACCGCCTCCAGTTGTTGGCAATCAGCAAACAACATCAGCGGCAAATGAAAACATTTTTTAATTAAAGCAAATATTAAGAAATGAAAATAACAATTGTCGTGTACACAAAATAAAGACTAAACCCGAGAGAAGTGAGGCTGGCATGATGCTGATGATGAGGATGATCATGCGGTACAGGGGCCAGAGAGAGAAAAAACACACACAAAAAAAAACAAAAGAAAACAGCAACTGCGGGGAGCAGCAGTGGGGCACAATGGGGTACATACAGCGTGATAATCAAATCATTTATAAAATAAAAGAAAATTAGAGAAAATTGCAGGAATTGTGCTGCCTGTTTGCCTGCCTGCCACCCACACAGCCACACAGCCACGCGCGCAAAAGCGAGCGCTTTGCGATGATTTTCACTTGTTAATGCAAAAGGCAGGGCCACGGGCCACGGGCCCACAGCATCCGCGTTATTGGCTGCAGGAGACCCGCACAAAAACACGCACATGCCACGCCCATTTAATGTACGCCCTCAACTCTGGCCCCACAGCATTTATTGCGCCCAGTTGTATGCTACATAATTTTTGGGCGGCCACGAATTTGCAGGCAGGGCAAATTGCTACGGTGCACGGGGTGAAGTCCCATTTGGTTTAGTCATTTCTAAAGTTTAATGTTTTTTGTCTTTCTTTTTTTTTCTTCACTCTCTTCTTTTGCAACATTTCAAAATGCCTTTCAACGCAACATTCTTTTGTGAAATTAAAAGGATACGCACTTGTAATGGTTGTACTAATTCTTTAAAGTTGTGCGTTTCATTAATATTTTGTAAAGTGGAAACTTAATTTTTTTCATTTGTGACATGTTTAATTCTTTCCTCTTGAATTAAAGCTTTTTTTAAGTTTCTTTTTTATAACAAATTTTAAATAAACTTTTTAATTATACAATTACTAAGCTTGATCAACAATCCTCTTATTTGGAATTAACTATAATCTTTTGAAATATTAAATTATAAATATTCAAATATTATAAATTTTAATATTAAATTTTTTGATCAAAAATTTTATTATTAATTAACATTGTTTCAACAATAAAAAAATATATTCATTTGAAATGTATTTAATTATTTAAAGATCTTGATCAATTTATAATTAAATAATCTTTTTTAATTAAATAATCATTTGGAAATTTAAAATTTATTAAATTATTTAAAAATCTTCATAAATTTGTAATTAAATAATCTTTTTGGAAATTTAAAATTTAGTAAATTATTTAAAAATCTTCATAAATTTGTAATTAAATAATCTTTTTGGAAATTTAAAATTTAGTAAATTATTTAAAAATCTTCATAAATTTGTAATTAAATAATCTTTTGGAAATTTAAAATTTATTAAATTATTTAAAAATCTTCATAAATTTGTAATTAAATAATCTTTTTGGAAATTTAAAATTTAGTAAATTATTTAAAAATCTTCATAAATTTGTAATTAAATAATCTTTTTGGAAATTTAAAATTTAGTAAATTATTTAAAAATCTTCATAAATTTGTAATTAAATAATCATTTTGGAATGACTCTATTATTTGACTCTAGTTATGGCATGGCTAACGCTTCGACGAATATGCCATTGAAATATTGAACTTTAAACTGAAAATAAGCCAACAAAAATACTTTTAGATGCATTCAACTCTTCGATGTATGTTTTAATTGGACACTTACCTTCATACTTCATACCTTCATACCCTCCTACTTTCTTCAGTATATATGATTTCGCATGTATAAATTGAATGCATAATTTTTAAGCTGAAATTTCTCGTGTTAGTTGTCTTATTTTTTTTTTAAAAAATATATAAAAAAAAATTAAATTTTTTTTTATTTTTTTTTTGTTTTTTTAAAAAAAAAAAATATAAAATTTAAAAAATTCACTTTGATTCAAATATAAATGTATTCAATTAATATTTATTTTTAATTCCGAGTTCCCAACTAAAATTAAAAATGTAATTTATAAAAATAAAAAAAATTTTTTTATTTATTTATTAAAATATAAATTTAAAAATAAAATTTATTTATTTTTTTTTAAAATATAAAATTTTTTAAAATATTTATTTTAAATTATTTTTATTTTTTAATTAAATAATATATTTTAAATTAAATAATTTTAATTTTTTATATTTTAATAAAAATTTAATAAAATTTTATTTTATATAAAAATATTAAAATATAATAAATTATAATATTTTTTTTTTTTTTTGTTAATTGTTCCCAACTTGTGGTTCTAGTTATTTTTCAGCAGATTTAATGCCCATTTGGCAATTATTTTCGATTGATTTATATGCCGATTTCATGTGCAATTCCATCCACAATTTCGCATATTGCAAGGCTTCTCTTGGCTGACCTTTGAACCTAAGCCATGCCAACAAATGCCAAACCTAATGCCAAACCTAATGCTAATCCCATTTGTATTCTTATTCCATTCCCAACATTGTAGTCAGGTGCATGAAAAAGAGTATTCCACATTTGGCTGCAACTCTGTGCGGATGGATGCTGTGTGTGTTTGTTGCCTCAGATATTTGGTGGATGGCACACCATTCAGTTATATTTCTCTCTCTCTCCCTTCTCTGTGCCTTTTCTTTGCTTTGCCGTTTAAAGCGCCGAAATTGTGTAAAGCGTCTGTTATGGCCTCTGGGGCTCTGATTCAGTTTTGAGATTGTTGCTGTGAGGAGCAACGAGCTGGGGGCTGGTGCTGGGCTGGTGCCATGGCTGTTGGGGTTGGGGTTGAATTTTTCCTTTTTGTGTGTGTATTTATGGCGTCTTTCGCCCTCAATTTCATTTGCAATTGAATTTGGGATTATTTTTCATTTTTGCTTGCGCATCTTACGCCCCCCACACCCCCACAGCACCATACATTCACAGCAAAGGCCACAAGTGGCCTGAATGGGTCTGTGTCCGTAATTGGGAGCGCATGAGGGAGGTGGAAGGGATCGTACCAGCGACAGAGAGGGGGGGAGAGAATGAAAGCTAGAAGTCGAAGAAAACGAGGGAGAAAAATCTACAGCTACAACTGCAACTACAACTACACAACTACAACTACAACTACACAACTACAGCTATGAAAAGCCGGCATGCATGTCTGAACGTCGTTTGTCTCTGACTCAAAACTGAAACTGAACTCAGAGCTCGGGCTCTGGTCCTGGTCCTGGTCTTGGTTTTTTTTTCGGGTTCTGTTCTGGCCTGGGCGCTGTGCCTCCTCCTTCGCTGGATGGAACGAGCAGCGACAGCGACAAAACCTAAGCTGCCCTGAGCCTGGCCTGGCCCGCTCTGGCCTGGCCTGGCCTGGCCTGGCAACGGAAGTTGTAAAATTCATAAGTCGAGGGAGCGCGCGTGGCTTTTGTGCAATTGGAGCCACAAGAAGTGACAGCGGGAGGGGTGGTGGACGGGGGGCTAAAGTGAAAATAAAAAACACACAAAAAATGCAGAGAATCGTAGAAGAAATAGCAGAAGAAAATCTTGAACTGAACTCCAGTAAAGATAACACCAAAGTGCACTTTAATCTTTGTGTGGAAATCTCAACGAAGCGCTGGCCCGGGCCGGGCAGGGCTGGGCTGGGCTGTGCTGGGCGATGCAGTCAAAGCTAAAGCGAAATATGATTGAAGTGTCGTCACGCAGGGGGCAGAGGGCAGGGTTGTTCGGGGGCATGGATGTGGATGTGAATGTGGATGGGCGAAAGGAATGTGTGACAGCAAATGAAGCCAGTGTCGTCGAGCAGGAGACTGTCAGCGCAGCACAAGGGGATGAGGATGTGGATGTGGATGTGGGATGTGGGATGTGGAAGTGGAAGTTGAAGTGGAAAGGGGAGAGAGCACAAAGCAAAAAGCAGCCGTTGAGTGGCATGGTTTGTAGCTGGAGAAATTGGAAAAATGGAATGTGTAGAGGAGGAGAGGAGAGGGAGAGAGAGACGCGCGCGCTCCATGGCGATGGCGATGGCGATGGCGATGGCAATGGCGACTCAACAGCTGTTGATTGAAATAGGTATGGGATTGGGGATGAAGATGGAGATGGAGTGTGCACGGAGATAACTTCAAATACAGAAATGTACAGGGAGCAGAGGGGCGGGGCAGCAGCAGCAGCAGCAGCAGCAGCAGAGTGGTGCCTGTCAAAGGAGGCGAGCGAAGCATAAAGACCAAAAATCAGACAACATCTTGGGGTAGGCAACATCAGATAACGATTGAATGCAAACCCCTCTCTCACACACACACACAGAGTGACACACACACTGACAGACACACACACACACAGCTGAAGAGGGTGCAACAACAATAAAGCAGCTGCCCCCCAAAGGAGAAAGGAAACAAAACAACAACAACAAAAACGAAAAGAAAAGTAAAGCAAAAGTAAAGCAAAAGGCGATGCAACAAAATGAAATAAAAACGGGTCATTGGAGTAAGAAGCGGGGCATGCAACAAAAATGAAGTAGAAAGAAATGAAGAGCGAATGGGAGTGGCAGAGTGTGGGGGGCAGAGTGGGAGAGTGGCAGAGTGGGAGAGTGGGAGTGCAGAGGAGCAGGCGTACTCTCAAGGGGTTGCCTTTGAAATGCAAATTGCAAGCCACAGTGGGCTGGGCTGGGGGTGCGGTGCGGTGCGGTGGGGAGTTTGGGTGGGTGGAAGGCCTCACTGAACATTTACGGAAGCTGTGCCACGTTGCGGCATTCTTGGCTTCTCGAGTGTTATGTATTTAGTGGCTCCAGCTTCAGCTTCAGCTCCAGCTTCAGCTCCAGCTCCCGCTTTGACTGCGACTCTCGACTCGACTCCTTCAGGAGCCGCTGCCTCTGCACCTGCACCTGCAACGCCCGGCAGGCAGGCAGCTCTACGGAATTTGGCATAGGTCTCGTGTGTTGCTACATTTTGCATTGGCTTTGGCTTTGGCTTTTGCTTTGCCGCTGAAGTACGGCAACGCCGCCAAATGCTTGTAATAAAGACAAACAGTTTGGAAATGCTGGCAAAATAAAAAGCGACCGCGCGACGGCGCATAAGAAAATGCATAATGGCAACAGTAGCAACAGTAGCAACAGCAGCAACAGCAGCAACACTCCCACTCGAATTTTCGCAACTTTTCGTCGCCTGCTGCCGCACCCCCTTGGCCCGCGCACTTGGCACACAATAGCAGCATCAGCCAAATAAAAATTTATGGCTCCAATGAAAGCTGCAACGTGGCCACTGGGAGCTGACTGGACTGACTGTTCTTTGGTCGCTCTGTTCGGTCTCTTGTCGCGGTGCTGGCTCTTGGCTCCATTCCCCCCTTTCGTGTGGTCTGGCGCCAGGAAGAATATCCTTGGCGTGCCAAGAGAGCCAAGCAAGAGCCAAGCAGGAACAGCAGAGAAGGAAACCCTGTTGCCTTGTTATGACTCTTAACGATTCGGTTCTGGCTCACTGACTCGCAGGCTCCCAGGCTCCCAGGCTGCCAGGCTGCCAGGCTGCCAAGCTCTCGGGCTCCCTGTCTCTCCCTGTGTCTCCCTGTCTGAGTCTGAGTGGGTGTTTCTGGCAGGAGGTGTTTAAGTAGCAGCCAAATGAGTAGCATGAATAATGTTTAATGAAAAGTGCACAGCATTTTCAATGGTCTGCTCCTCCGCGCAGCATTAAAATTACTCAGCGTAAAGAGTTCCACAAGAAGAAACCAACAGGAATAATGATCAAAATTTTATTGAAGATTTTTGAAGATTTTTCAATAATAACTATAAAAATAATAGCTACAAAAATAATAATTATATTTGTGGTAAAATGTTAAGTAGAAATGCAGTTTATGCTGCACGAAGGGGCGCACACCAAACTCGATTTTACACTTAAATTGCTGCTTAAATTAAACCATATCTGCAGAGCATACCGCGTCAGCATGCCCCCAAAACTGTGCTTTAGTTTCCCAAATCTATTTGCTGCCCGCATGAATCTATTAAGCCAAAGGAAATGCTGCTGCCACTTCTGCCCCGGCAGGGCCCTGGCAAGGCAAATGGCTTCCCAAATTCGCACACATACAAATCGTGTCACTTTTAATTCGTTTTCTCGCTTTGGTTGAAAGTTCGTTTCACTGCCCCAGAATCGGTGGCAGTCTCGTCGTAACTCAGAATATTACGCTCGAAATGAATGTAAATTGTCGCGACCATAAAACTCTCTCTCCCTATCCCTCTCTCTCCCTCTCTCTCTCTCTCTCTCTTGCGCTTGCTCTTGGCTTGAGCTTTTAAAAATGTGCAGCACTCTGTGGTCCCGCAACTATTTTCCATCCCTCGCCCTGTCCTGCCCTGGACGATTGCGGTGTAGGGGATAAAACGCGAGGGAATCGCGTGCAAAACGCGTTGTCCAACGCGAACTGCAGCTGGAATACAAGTAAGAGTTGTGGCAGCAGTGGCAGTGGCAGCGACAGTGGCAGTGGCAGTGGCAGCAGGCGACCAACGCGTTGGCGACTCTGCTTAAACAATAAAACAATAAATTTTCATTACCGGCACGGGGCTATTAACAGTTTCCGCTGGCCAAGACAATGCCCTGCAGGGCGGGTGGGTACGGTAGGACAGGACAGTTGTGGCAAGTATCCAGCAAAGCAGTAAATACATTTGTTGATACACATTTAAAGTGCAGCAACAGCAGCAGCAGCAGCAGCACAGAGTATGCAACACTTTTGCCGAGTTTCCTTTTGACTTTAGCGGTCGTTTTTTTTTTCTCCTTTTTTTTATTCAATTAATTCAAACATTTGACTTTGGCGTTTGCATTAAAATTTCTCACATTTCCAGTGCTGGCTGCCGGACTCCCGGTGTATGTTCGCTTTAATTACATTTCTGTGGGTTTTTTTCTCGCTCGTTGCGAGTCATAAATAATTTTCGCCAGAATGGGCGAGGGGAGGGCGATGGCGAGGGGTGTGCCCCGGACTGCATCAGGAAAAATTAACATTCTCCCTTTTTTGTTTCTAGGCATCCCCTTGAAAGGGTTTTCCTACTGCTTTTCATTCGTTTTTCACTGGTTTTCATCCTCATCTTTCCTTTGTTCTGCTCGTACAGGTCACGTGGGCGGCTGCGGCATCACGGACGAGGTCTCACAATGGATGGAGAATATACAAAATTCAGCTGTCGAAGAGCTGCCCGAGCCCATGTCAAAGGACTACCAAAAGCTCCACCGGAAGCAGCTGCACAAAAAGTCCGCTCCACAGCAACAGCAGCAGCAACAGCAGCAGCAGCAGCAGCAACAGCAGCAACAGCAGCAGCAGCAACATCCACCGAAGAAATACATGAGCGGCGAGGACGATTTCAAATTCCCCCATCAGAAATACTCGAAGGAGGCCAACTTTGCTGACGGTGCCTTCTACGATCCGTCCACTGGACGGCGCCTGGGCTCGTCCGCCAATGTGGGCGATTGGCATGAGTTCGTCCACGAGCGGGTGCGTCGGGCCAGCGATGGCGGTGCCGGCTCTTCCGGCGGCTCGGGCCCGGCAAGAGGGCGCGAGGACAACAAGAATACCTGTTCGCTCTACATACAAACGGATCCATTGATTTGGCGCCACATACGCGAGGGAATTGCCGACGTAAGTCCCTTAAATTATTTATACACAATATATATACAATCGGAGTTGCGCGGCGACGACTGACAAAGCGGGAAACGAGCTCGTGCGCCAAATTAAACCAAAAAAAAAAAAAAAAAAGGGAATGTAATTCAACAAAATCCACGAATTTTGCAATTTTTTACGAGCCTCCCCCGAAAAGTGAAGTGCACATAAAACAGAACAGAAAGCGGCCCTTGGGTAAATGGGGTGGGCAGAGCCCGCCCGCCAGACAGCGTAGTTGCTGTGCTGTTTCTTATTTTTTTTCGTTGAATATTTCCCCATTTTGCTGGATATGAATAAGCAGAAATTGACGGATGCCCTTCGTCGCCACTCCAAGATGCAAGCAGGTTGAAGTTTTTTTTTGTTTTTGTGTTTTTTCTCCCGGCTCAGTGGTTCGTAGAAATTTGGAATGTACCTTAACCTACGCACACAGCATAATGAAAAATCAATAAGTGGGGGGAGGGTAGTAGGTTTGTTGCGCCTAAATTCCCAGAAATAATTATAATTTTGTACTCTCAAAATGGGAGCTGGCAAAGTTGAATTAACACAAAGGTTTCCTTGGATATGGATCTACAAATATTTGGCATTATTACATGTTAATTTATATTAACAAAAGTCATTTCCATTAGTGTAAGCTTTGAAAACTGACCATAGAAACATAGCAAGCCAAAAGCCATTAATTAATTGCATTCCTTGTTTATTTATTGTTGATTTGTATTTTGTTCCACGAGTATTACTGAAACTGCAAATGGAAATCTGTGTGTGCCTTAATTCCTATGGAATGTTATGATGCATATAATTTCCGCTGAGGCATCGTAATTAATTTCTCAGTGCTGAATTCTTTACATAAATGCAGATTTATTTATGCCGATTATTCCGATTATTGGCAGGCAAAAAATATTTTAAAGTGCAATTTTTGTGCCTCCTGCTGCTATGCAAATCTATACGTCAGTTTCTTGGGCAATCAATTTGCGGTGGGGGGCGGGGGCGCATTTCTCACCTATTTACCCGACCAATTTTTACGCTCCGTGAACCCTTTGTGTCGCCCCTTCGTTGTCGTGGCATTCTTCGTCTTGGCTGCGAGGATTTCCACGAGCGTTGCCTACTTTTCTGCGGCATCTGCAGAGCCATCATCCAATCAGCTGCTGACCTGCTTGGGATTATACGATACGAGTATAGCGTATGCAATCAACCGTTATAGCCCGCTATGGCCCGCTATGTCCCCGTTCCTCCCTCTCCCTCCCTCTCTCTTTCTCTGCCACCCATCTTGGGGCAATTCTTTCGCCGCACTTTTATGTTTACGCTCATTTTTTCGCATTGTTCGCGGCGAGGAGGATGTCGACGTCAACATCCTCGTCACCAGAGTGCTGCTTGCCCCCCTATTCGTGCCCCCCTTAGCCTTAGCCGAGAGCACCTCTTTCCCGTCTCGCTTGCTCTCTGTTTTTGTCTCCTTCGTTCACGTTCTCTTGCGTGTGTTTATTTGCAATGAGTTTTGCATAATTCGCGCATTTGTTTCGCGCTCTCTCTGTCTCCATCTCTCTCTGCCTCTCTGTCGCTCTCCATCATTCTCATTCTCTTGCTTTTGTTTTTGTCGTTTGCGCCCCCCACGGCATTTTGATTTTTGAGCCAGAAATTGCCGTTAGCTGCTGCTGCTGCTGCTGCTGCTGCTGCGGCTGGGTGGAAGTTGCCGCCCCACCATTTTGGTTTCGGTTTTTAGAGCCGGAGCGTGCATAAAACCTTATAAACTTCAGCAGAATTATTCGACGAGTTTAGCTGAATTTGCATTTTTATACAAATATATTTGAAGAGTGTTTGTTTGGCGGGAAGGAGATGGAGAAGGATGAAGGATGCGGAGTGCGGAAAGCGGAAAGCGGAATGCAGGATGGCTGCGGATTGGATGAGCCACTCGATGAAAGGGGACTGTGGCATGGGTTGGGTTGGGGTGGAGTGGAGTGAGGTGAGGTGCAGTGGCTTGGAGTTGAGGCCGTTTGTTTGTCTGTCGCGTATACTCCTATACCGTCGCCGGCGGGCGGGCTGGGGTCATGGCTCATGGGGGTTTTGGGCTATGGTTTTGTTTACACAGATGTCAAGCGCATTTCCGCCAGCCAGCCATCCATCCAGCGCATTGCGGTTTTGAGATTTTTATTGCGCTCAACGCTAAAAGTCGCGACTCCGTGCCGTACGTTTTGCGTTTTACGTTAATTAAATCTGTCTACCTTTTCTCACACTGAATCTCCCACTCTCTCACTCTCTCTCTCCCACTCTCCCTCTCTCACTCTTTCTCTTTCTGATTCTGTCAACAGCATGATCGTGGTCGAAAGTATGAGGTGGACGTGAAAACGCGCGAGGAAATCACATCGCTGATTGCACATCATGTGACGGCCGTTAATTACATTTACCGCAACACAAAGTTCGACGGACGGACCGAGCATCGGAACATACGCTTTGAGGTGAGTCCCCCCCCCACCCACTGTAGTACCCACACAAAGGTAAACGCGTGCACACACACACGCACACACGCACAAGGACACTACTGACAGGCAAAGCAGAGGGCAAACAATGAGATAAGAACAAAGCGGGTTCTGTCCTGTCCTGTCCTGTCCGGACCTGCCACAAACTACTCCAAACCGCAACCGGTCACTGGCCGTGGCCGTGCCACCAACTGGTTAAACTGCTTAAATGATGAGCTGATGGGCGGACAGCTCTCTACTGGCGTGGCATATTCGCACATTAAATCAGAGGAAACGGAGGACTTCGACCATAGATCAGCCTGAGGCTGCAGCGCTGCTTATTAGCAAATTTATTGACACTTAAATTGAATTACTCATCAGGTGCAACGCATTAAAATCGACGATGATTCCGCGTGTCGCAACTCGTACAACGGACCCCACAACGCCTTCTGCAACGAGCACATGGATGTGTCCAATTTCCTGAATCTGCACTCGCTGGAGGATCACTCGGACTTCTGTCTGGCCTATGTCTTCACCTACAGGTGAGTGGAAACAAACTGCAGTGCAGAATTTGCCAACTGATTTACTTGTTTGCTTGTTTGCAGAGACTTTACTGGCGGCACTTTGGGTCTGGCGTGGGTGGCCAGCGCATCGGGCGCCTCTGGCGGCATCTGTGAGAAGTACAAGACCTACACGGAGACGGTGGGCGGACAGTACCAGAGCACCAAGCGATCCCTCAACACGGGCATCATCACCTTCGTCAACTACAACAGTCGCGTGCCGCCCAAAGTGTCGCAGCTGACACTGGCCCACGAGATCGGGCATAACTTTGGATCACCTGTAAGTGTGTCCGGGGAGTGTGGCACAGCTCATTCCATAAGTTAATATACATCCTCTCCCGCTCTCTCTCTGCCACACACAGCACGACTACCCGCAGGAATGCCGTCCGGGCGGTCTGAATGGCAACTTTATTATGTTCGCCAGCGCCACCTCTGGGGATCGGCCGAACAACTCCAAGTTCTCGCCCTGCTCCATTCGGAATATATCCAATGTGCTGGACGTGCTGGTGGGCAACACGAAGCGGGACTGCTTCAAGGCCTCGGAGGGCGCCTTCTGCGGCAACAAGATCGTGGAGTCCGGCGAGGAGTGCGACTGCGGCTTCAACGAGGAGGAGTGCAAGGACAACTGCTGCTATCCGCGGCTCATCAGCGAGTACGACCAGTCGCTGAACTCCAGTGCCAAGGGCTGCACGCGCCGCGCCAAGACGGAGTGCTCGCCGTCGCAGGGCCCCTGCTGCCTGGCCAACTCGTGCACCTTTGTGCCGACGCGCTACCACCAGAAGTGCAAGGAGGAGACCGAGTGCAGCTGGTCGAGCACCTGCAACGGCACCACGGCCGAGTGCCCGGAGCCCCGGCATCGGGATGACAAGACCATGTGCAACAATGGCACCGCCCTGTGCATCCGCGGCGAGTGCAGCGGCTCGCCCTGCCTGCTCTGGAACATGACCAAGTGCTTCCTCACCTCGTTCACGCTGCCGCACGCCGACAAGCGGAAGCTGTGCGACCTGGCCTGCCAGGACGGCAACGACACCGCCACCTGCCGCAGCACCAGCGAGTTCGCCGAGAAGTACAACATCCAGAAGGGCGGCATCAGCCTGCAGCCCGGCTCGCCCTGCGACAACTTCCAGGGCTACTGCGATGTCTTTCTCAAGTGTCGCGCCGTCGATGCGGACGGGCCGCTGGTGCGCCTGAAGAATCTGCTGCTGAACCGCGAGACCCTGCTCACGGTGGCCGAGTGGGTCACCGAGAACTGGTACCTGGTGGTGCTGCTGGGCGTCGGCTTCATTGTGGTCATGGGCGCGTTCATCAAGTGCTGTGCCGTGCACACGCCCAGCTCCAATCCTAAGAAGCGACGGGCTCGTCGCATCAGCGAAACGCTCAGGGCCCCCATGAACACGCTGCGCAGAATGGTGAGTGCTCTGAAGGGCTTCCATTCCATGCTTTGTGTCACCTTTTCATCGTGTCTCGTCCCACCTTTAGCAGCGGCATCCACATCAGCGTGGAGCCGGGCCACGCAGCATCCCACCGCCGGCCCACGAGGCCCAGCACTATCCCAGAGGCGGCGATGGACGCGGCGGAGGCGGCGGCGGGTCGCCACGGAGGCTCTCGATCGCATCACCAGGCGCATCCGCATGACTGGGATCGGCATCAGGGCGGGCACTCGATTGTGCCGCTGCCCACAGGCGGCGGTCATGCCAGTCGCAGCTCTGCCGCGAATCAGACGCGACGCAGCGATGGACGCGGCACCCGCTCCACGAGCAGCGGCAGGCCCATCCCAGCAGCAGCAGCAGCGGCAGCGGCAGTAGGCGGAGCTGCAGGAAGCCGGGCACATGGCGGGTATGGAGCTGAGCAGGCGATACCGGGTTCCATTGGTGGTGGTGTGCAGGCGGCCATTAGCAGCGGCGGTGTGGTGGCGCGGGCCCAGCTGCCGCTGCCATTGCCGCCGGCCAATGCACTGCAGCAGCAGCAGCAACAACAACAGCAGCAACAGCAAGCACTCTCACCGCAGCAGCCACTGCCAGCGTTCTATGCGCCGAAAGGTGCGTGTCCCTCCCAACCCCCACCCACAGAGAGCCCAGAGATCTTAGATTCCTCTAGAGAAGTAGAGCCCCCCCCAAACACTCTCCCCCCTTCTATAAGTATCTCTCTCTCTCCCCCCGTTCTTCCACCAAATTTAATTTGTTGTTTTTCTTTTCGTTTGCGAAACGCTGAAATTCAGACTTGCCACCACGCAATAAGTCCCGCTCATCACGTACCAACAACACCAACAACACCTCCACCACATCCACCGCGGCAGCAGCGTCAGTCGGCACAGGGGCGGGTGCGGGGGGTGCGGCCAGTAGTGGCAAGAGCAGCAGTAAGGGCAGCAAGAGTGCCAAAGCCAAAGACACAAAGCAGCACAACGGCAGTCGCAGCAGCAGCAAAGAGAAGGCCGCCAAGCCAGTGCGCCGCAATATCGTTTACTAGCGCGGAAAGAGCGCAGCGGAGCAGAGCGGAACACACGATCACACGGCCATAACCTGAAGACATACATTTAAACCCCAGAAAGACAGATCCGATCCGATCCGATCCGATCCCGAACCCAACGAATGCTCGCCCGTGCGCCTTTTCAACACCCACCCAACCCCCACAGTCATCGATCCACGAGCTGTTGCCTCCCCACCACTCTAAACCATAAATGATACAAACATTTTGACAGAATCGATTGGTATGCCATTTGTGTTGTTTTCTACCCAAAATTTATTAAGTTTGCTCACTCCCAACACTCCCCACATGCCCATGGGCATTCCCGACCAACTAATTGTTTTATTGTGCGTATTCCTGAACCTCCTGGCATGTTCCCTTTTCGTGGATTCCCTCCTGATTTTTGTAGTGTTGCGTTTGGTTTATTGTATTGCTGTTGTTTTGTTATTGCATGTGCATTTGAATAAACTAATTTGTTTTATTTAAGCCTCTTACTAAACATATTCATAAGGATTTTATTTAATATTTTACACAACAAAATGTGGTCGGCAAGATAAGGTTTTGATTTACCCTAACCAGTTCTAATTCAGCCCCAGATACTTTCGTAGAATAATTATAGATATTCCATATCCATGCATGATCCAATTAACATTTTAAAAGGTCCAAGAAAGAGTTGGGGGTTGATTGGTCATTCCAGCAAAAGAAAATAAAAGAGGAATCTATCAGGCAGTCGCATGACATTTCAAACTGATTCATTTAATTCAAATCTATATAAAATGAGTAGAATTTTGAAAGAAGAAAACTTCATCGATTGGTAGAAGAAAACTTTATCGATTGGTAAACTTTGAAAGAAGATAACTTTATCGATTGGTAAACGATAATTATTACTTGCGATCCGCCCATCTTCCACTGTGAACATTTTTTACCAAAATTTACTACTTCAGTATAAAAGTATAAAATAATTGATTAAAATACTAGAGCAATAGGAATTGATTAACTGATTAAAATACTAGAGCAATAGGAGCCACAAAGCTTTCGTATTATTTTTGTTGCAACAATACAAATCTATAATTTCTCACTAATACCACTAATCATTAATGTTGTAGATAAGCAAAAAAAATATATATATATGTATATATATAAAATATGAAAGATAAATAATGTATTATACTTTTTTTCGTAGCCGTCGCGCCGCCGCTGCTACAAGTAAGCTTTAGTCGGCCGACATCGCTGCACGAACAGCAGCAGCAGCAACATCAGCAGCAACAGCAGCAGCAGCAGGTGCAGGAGCAGCAACTGGAGCCACATCAACAGCAGCAACAGGCGTATGCCGATGCCTATGCGGCCTTGGGGCGGGGTCAGTTCGAGTCGACGACACGGGCACCCAACAACAGCAAAGTTTGACAGCCAAAGGCGGCAATGCAGCGGCACAAGAAGCCAAAGGCCAAGCGGCTAAAGCAGCAGCAGCAGCAGCAAGCGACAGCAAATGCAACCAACACAGCCACAACAGCAACAAAAGCAAATACAACAGAAATCAAATGAACTCAAATTAAATGTAAATGTAATTTTTATGCTAATTATTTTTATTTAAACGAAAGTTTGTTTGCGTGGGGTAAAAGCAGCAGCAAGAACAAAAAAAGAACACACACACACACAGAAAAACGGAGAGACATATTTCATAGGACAACAGAGAAAAGCTAAAAATGAATGATATTTTTTATGAAATTAAATTAAATTAAAATGAAATGAAATGAAATTCGTAAGGGCAGCATGCGAAATATGATTAATATAAATAATTGAGAATGGCAACAGGCATAATATACACATACATACATATATACATATACAAAACTATGCCCATGTACATATTTACTGTGCGTACATGAATATGTATTTACAAAGCAGCAACCGCAACAAACAAAACGTATAGAAAATAATACAAAAAAAAATATATATATTAAATTGTGCGAAAAGGAAAAAAACATTATATTTAAATGTCGGACAAACCTCTAAAGACAAGTCATGAATACAAAATTAATTAAACATTTAAAAGTCGCAAAAATGTGTGTTTGTACAAACAAAAAAACAAAAAAAAAATGAAAAAAATCAAATAAAATATACATGAAAAACTGTGCGAATTAATTAAGCGACATTCACAAGAAGAGCGGAAACAGCAAAGCATTTAAATTGTATTTAACTGTAACGAAGGCTAACAGTTTAATTAAAGCCGTCAAAATTGCATTTGTAAACTAGCAAAGAACCACGAAAATCTAAAACCCCAAACAAAATACCGACGTATGTATGTGCATGTGTTCCAAGGGTGAATTTTTATTTAATTTGTTGTTCTGTATGAAATGTGAATTGTTTTCATGTTGCTTTTCATGTGGATCCCCTCTTTGTGCAGTGCAGTGCCAGCAGGCAAACAAAACAAAACAAAAAAACACAACTAATTTTTATATTTCACATATTTTGATTATTTTAGGTACAATTTTCTATTGTCAGTTTTGATTAGTATTAGGTTAAAAGCTTTATGTTTTAGCAAGCTGGTAGCGAGCCCGCCACTGATTATGTTTAATGTTATCTGACATGTACATGCACATACATGTATATGATGTGTTTGTATCTCCATAAATCTAAATGTATTTCGTGACTCATGTACGCGTGCTCGTATGTGACTTGTTTTAGTACTCTTATCTTAGGTTACTAGTTTATGTTTTTTGTTTTTGTCTGAGTTTCGATTTGCATGCTCAATGTTTAACAATGCAACTGCCCGGAGTCGCGTACGGATACGCTGTCTCATGCGCCCGTACTACTACTCCAAGCCGACGGATCAAAGATATTTTAATAATATTAATGGAGCGCTTGTGTTCATCTCAATCATCATTTAGCTAGCCCATGCCAGGCAGATCAAATTCCAACTGTTTGATCAGTTTCTACAGTATTGTTTGTAAATGATTCGGTGTTTTTTTTTTTATTTATCACAAAACTAATCGTAATTTTACGTTGCAGACATTTTGAATCTGTGCTTGAGTTTCTGTGAACGAAACGCGTGCTCTGTGTTAGCCTCATCTTCGATTCCTTACACAAAAACACCAACTTCAAACTCTTGTAAATAAACTCTATGAAATATATATAAAAGTAAATAACAAATAAGTAAGCGAATAAATTTAAAATGAATTGCATATACATAAACCGCTAAGTAAGTTCACAAATTAATTAAATTAAATAAATTGATATATGGTATATGTATTCGATAAATTTACAAATTAAAAATTTCAAATGCAAACAAACAAATGAAACTCAAACCAAGCAAATGCTTTTGGTTTTTTTCTCAAACAAAATAACAGACAAAGAACAAAAACAAAAAACATTTAACTATTAATTTAATTAAAATAAATAAAGAATTAATTAATTGACTTTAAGTAAACTAATTAATTATGATTATGAAAAACAAAAAGGCAAAGGAAACTTCTACAAAACAAAAGAATGAATGAATATGAGAAATGATAATAAAACACAAGAAAAAAAACTACTATTTTATAAAATAAAAGAACAATGTGTATATAATTACGAATATGTATATGGACTTGATCACAAAATACTGTGTGTGCAATTGTAATGTAAAAAAAGGTGCATGTACCATTGCTAATTTGGGTCAAGAGCAGAATCTCCATAGACTCCACAGACTGCCAATTTCGGATGAATATCCGACAGGCATCATATGCCTGTCATCGTTCTGTGGGGGTAATAAAAGCGACCCGGCCCCTTTTGAGTTTGTAGTTCATTAAGGAAACGCATTTTAAAGTACAATTATTAAATCATTTTTATTATTTGTTAGCTAAGCAGTAAGACAATAGTACTTAAAAATTAGTATACAAAAAACGGTTTTGGTTAACTACGAACGAGACGAACAAAATTGAGTTGAGGCCTCTGCTGACCGAAGCTATCAGTGGCTCCCACCAACTTATGCGCGTATTCGAGAGGCCTTCTTGCTCTTGTCGGCCTTCGGTGGAGGTGGTCCGCTGCGTCCGGCCTGCATGTGGCGATTGTAGATGCTGTGAAGGAGATGTCAGATTATAATGGATAAACTGTGGCTATTTCGTGCGTTTCACTCACATTTTGTAGGTCTCCGTTTTGAGGTAATCAATCACGTGACTGATGCCCAGCAGATATTGCTCGGCAATGGGATTCACCCAGGGATTCTCCTCCATTTTCATTACCGACTTGTTGCTCAGCAGATCCAGCTGAGCCACCTCGGGCGGCAGTACCTGCAGCCTGTTGTTTTGGATGTGCAGCTCCCGCAGACGAGCCAACTCGCCAATCTCCCGCGGCAGTTCCAAAAGGTCGTTGTCGCGCAGTCCAAGTATCTGCAGATTCTTTAGTTGGCCCAGCTCCTTGGGTATATACTCAAAGTCGTTGTCGCCCAGATACAGGGCGCGCAGCGTCTCCATGCCAAAGAAGTTGCCGGGCAGCACTTGCTCGCTCAGATTGTTGTACGACAGATCGAGCACCTCCAGCACGGGAAAGGCGCCAAACCCACGCGGCAGGTTCACCAGCCGATTAATGGACACATTCAGGATACGCAGCTTTGGCATGGACGATAGCGAAACTGGCAGCTCGGCCAGCTGGTTGTTCGACAGGTTGAGAATTTCCAAATTGAGCAAATTCGCGATTCCCGGACTGATCACACTGATCTTATTGTGCGACAGCGTGAGTCGGGTGATATTAGACATGTTGACTGAAACAAGCAAACAAAATTGATTTCAAATAAATTATAATGGAACAAATAGGATTTTAAATTTGAACCTCGCAGCTAATTTCCTACTTGGTTAACTGTATACGGAACAGCTGTCTGCACGCAACAGGCACCCCTGATGCTATGTGCTAGAGCGAGATAACTATAGTCGCATGGAACATTTTTGTTGCTGCTAGAATTGTTTGAATTTAAACAAACAAGTATGTATGAATAATGTTGTTTGCACATGATGATAATTATTTTCACATTTCGACTTTTATAACTATTTTGTCTCAAAATTTGTTTCTGCCTTTTCAGATTCTGTGCCTGCCACCTACATATTTATGTACATACATATGTATGAACATATGGAATGAAGTGCTGTATGTACGTCATCGCAGAAAATAAATGTGGGAAAACTACTTAAAACAATATTCTGTAGTTATTTTCAATACGATAATCACAATGCCGACATTCCAGTGACAGAAGGATGCAAATAGAGAAGTATTCCTGTTTTATTCTTGACAGCTGTAGGGCGAGGCCGAATTTTGCGTTGGAGTTTCTTGTGACTTGTGGCTGCCTGTATAAAAAATTATTTACACAGTTACAAGTTCTACTTACACAGTCCGGGCAGCTCCTCGAAGGATGTGAGACCCTTCTCCACCAGGTCCAGTTCCCGGTTTTGCGTTTCCCTGGCTTCATCCAATACTTTCTTCGCTTTCGACATCTTCGCGTTTACAGGCAGACACTGACTCATTTTGTTTGTTGCTGCTGTTCTATGTGTTCAAAAAAGATGCCAGACTGTTGGAAAAAAATAGTTTTTTAATTTAATTTTATTATTTTTATAAATGCCTCTTTGCAGAATTAATTTATGAAGTCTTGCAATGAACATTTTATATAATATTCAGTGTGAGTCGTCTTGGAGTGTTAAAGTACTGATGTTTATTGTATTGTAATTCGAAGAATGCATACATACCCAATGGCTGTCAAACTGTATATGAGATGGTGCTCTTGCAACTGTGGTAACTGCAATTTTCGCCTGCATATGTTTCTCTGCGAACAGTTTTTCAGCAGTTTTCCATCACTTTGATATACAAAAATGAACTTGACCTAGTTTATGATGCGAAAATAAGTTTTACATTGAAATATATCGCTTTTCACCTGCATCTACTTTAATTTTGTTTGATTATATGATTTTACCCTACTAAAAATTGGGGCAGTGGCTTTATTCTAATGTGTTTCCTAGCGTGCCGTTCAAAAAATCTAATCACAAAAATAGCCAAGATGCAGAATGAGTTGTACGTCGCGGCGTGCGATCTCTCGGTTAACTAAAGACTCGAAATCTCCCACAGCGTCAACGAGATCGATCGATGTGAATGTGGATATGCTGAGAATGTGGTGTGGACGGGCTCTCTGGCATGGGCTGGTTTTGCCTTTTCTGATTGTCGCAACTGTCGATTAAAACAAAAGCAGCAAACCGAAAGCCAATGCCGGCCCAAAACTTGATATTGTTGATGTTTGCTTTCGTTTATTTTATAAAATATATTCTGTTCGTTATCCGAGGGAAGATCACTGCGATGGAAACCAGTTTAAGATAGTGGATTGAACGATTTTTCTACCCAGTACTCGAAGAGTTTAGGGATATATTAGTTTTGTGGTGGATGTGTATCGCCCAGATAGAAACTTTTCCGACCTCAACAGTATTAATAGCTGAGATCTAAATCTTAGACATCTCAAATATCTCTTTGTATTTCGTTGCTCTCTTTTTTCGCTCTCATTTTTCTAATTTTCTGCCTCCACTTTCCACCGCTTAAAGGGCTTTAAGAAAACCATTGAATTCAAATCTGAGATACCAGGCAAACAGAAATCAGCATAAGGTCGCTGCTGTTCTCGTGTTTTCTTGTTTCGGGGTTTTGGGGTTTTCTATATTAAATAAGTGTGGCATACTTTTAGGTGGGTATATTGGGCCTTTCTTTTACAAAATTGTGTGTAACTGGCGTATCCTTCCAGCCTTGAGGTCATTGATGGATTTAAAGGATACAGGAGACCCTTCCGCTCACGAAGACATGCGTCACGTCTGGATCGGTTGAGAAATGGCGGAGTTATACAAATTTAATCCCTAGTCCTTGATGTCCTTGATGCGAAACTGATTGAAAACGATCGGGGAGATTCTCCTGATTGCGAAAAGGTGTCGCCCGCATAAATCGAACGACAAATAGGCCAGATAGAGCGTCTCAGAAAAATACTGGTTTTTTATTTCCGACGCTATATCTTGACCAAATAGGGGCTGATCCTTGAAGGACCTACTTTTTCAGGATCGTGAGGATCCAAACTGTCGATCGGAATCCAAAAAAAGGACATCCGACGAATACTGGTTTTCGCGAAAATCATGATGTAACCATCATCCGTTTTGCGAAAACCGGTATTTGCCGAATGTCCTTTTTTTTGATGCCAACCGATGGAACGGGCTCTCCTGATTACAACAAGACATGCCACGCCCAGATCTGTCCCTATATGGCGGAGATATAGCTTGATTAAGAAAAACCAGTATTTTAAATTTTTAGCAGCCAAAACTTTGGGACGCTATATCTCGGCCATATGGGCTGGGATCGCGGCAGGACCAACTTTACCAGGATCGTTAGGATACAGACTGTCTATCGGCTATAGGTTTTCGCCGATCAGATGGAGGCGTGGCCCGCCCTGATCGAACTTAAAATGGCAAAGCAATATCGAATTTCTAGCGTTTCCAAGGCAATATCCTTATTGTCCTTGATGTCAAACGAAAGGGAACTGTGTTCCGATCCCGAGGAGGCATGGCACGCCCAGATCGGACAGGAAATAGCCGAGCTATACGCATTTTAAAAAATACTATAAATTGCTATAAAAAGTATCGTAGTTCCAGAAATTGCCGTCGGCTAGAATGGGGGCGCCACTGTGCAAACGTAGTTGTTACACAGTAGCGCCCCCACGACCTCCGACGGCCATTGCTTGAACTAAAGTATGGTAGTTCTCGAAACTCCCGTTCACATATGGGGGCGCCACTGTGAAATCGACGTTTTGCACGTCGTTTGCACAGTAGCGCCCCCACGATCACCGACGGCCATTGCTGGTACTAAAGCATGGTAGTTCCAAAAATTCCCGTTCCCATATGGGGGCGCTAGTGTGAAAACGACGTTTTGCACGTCGATTTCACAGTGGGTATTCATTCGAATGTTTGAATGTATTCATTCGAATGATTGAATGTATGAATGTATTCATTCAAACGTAATCATTCGAATGAATGAATGTATTCATTCGAATGTATGAATGTATTCATTTGAATGTATGAATGTATTCATTCGAATGAGTGAATGTATTCATTTGAATTTATGAATGTATTCATTCGAATGTGTGAATGTATTCATTTGAATGTATGAATGTATTCATTCGAATGAGTGAATGTATTCATTCGAATGAATGCACGTCGATTTCACAGTGGCGCCCCATGATCACCGACGGCCATTGCTGGAACTATAGCACGGTAGTTCCAGAAATTCCCGTTCCCAAATGGGGGCGCTAGTGTGAAAACGACGTTGTGCACGTCGATTTCACAGTGGCGCCCCCATGATCACCGACGGCCATTGCTGGAACTAAAGCATGGTAGTTCCAAAAATTCCCGTTTCCAAATGGGGGCGCTAGTGTGAAAACGACGTTTTGCACGTCGATTTTACAGTGGCGCCCCCACGATCGCCGATACCATGTATCCTTGCAATCCTTGATTTCCTTACTAGGTTCGAACGATGGGGGATATTTTTCTGGTTACGAGGACATCCCAGTGGCGCTACCATGCTTTAGTTCCAGCAATGGCCGTCGGCGATCGTGGGGGCGCTACTGTGCAAACGACGTGTAAAGCGTCGATTTCACAGTGGCGCCCCCATTTATGAACGGGAATTTTTCGAACTACCATGCTATAGTACCAGCAATGGCCGTCGTTGACCGTGGGGGCGCCACTGTGAAATCGACGTTTTGCACGTCGTTTGCACAGTGGCGCCCCCATATGTGAACGGGAATTTTTCGAACTACCATGCTATAGTACCAGCAATGGCCGTCGGTGTTCGTGGGGGCGCTACTGTGCAAACGACGTGCAAAACGTCGATTTCACAGTGGCGCCCCCATATATGAACGGGAGTTTCGAGAACTACCATACTTTAGTTCAAGCAATGGCCGTCGGAGGTCGTGGGGGCGCTACTGTGTAACAAGTACGTTTGCACAGTGGCGCCCCCATTCTAGCCGACGGCAATTTCTGGAACTACGATACTTTTTATAGCAATTTATAGTATTTTTTAAAATGCGTATAGCTCGGCTATTTCCTGTCCGATCTGGGCGTGCCATGCCTCCTCGGGATCGGAACACAGTTCCCTTTCGTTTGACATCAAGGACAATAAGGATATTGCCTTGGAAACGCTAGAAATTCGATATTGCTTTGCCATTTTTAGTTCGATCAGGGCGGGCCACGCCTCCATCTGATCGGCGAAAACCTATAGCCGATAGACAGTCTGTATCCTAACGATCCTGGTAAAGTTGGTCCTGCCGCGATCCCAGCCCATATGGCCGAGATATAGCGTCCCAAAGTTTTGGCTGCTAAAAATTTAAAATACTGGTTTTTCTTAATCAAGCTATATCTCCGCCATATAGGGACAGATCTGGGCGTGGCATGTCTTGTTGTAATCAGGAGAGCCCGTTCCATCGGTTGGCATAAAAAAAAAGACATTCGGCAAATACCGGTTTTCGCAAAACGGATGATGGTTACATCATGATTTTCGCGAAAACCAGTATTCGTCGGATGTCCATTTTTTGGATTCCGATCGACAGTGTGGATCCTCACGATGCTGAAAAAGTAGGTCCTTCAAGGATCAGCCCCTATTTGGCCGAGATATAGCGTCGGAAATAAAAAACCCCTATTTTTCTGAGACGCTCTATCTCGCCTATTTGTCGTTCGATTTATGCGGGCGACACCTTTTCGCAATCAGGAGAATCTCCCCGATCGTTTTCAATCAGTTTCGCATCAAGGACATCAAGGACTAGGGATTAAATTTGTATAACTCCGCCATTTCTCAACCGATCCAGACGTGACGCATGTCTTCGTGAGCGGAAGGGTCTCCTGTATCCTTTAAATCCATCAATGACCTCAAGGCTGGAAGGATACGCCAGTTACACGCAATTTTGTAAAAGAAAGGCCCAATATACCCACCTAAAAGTATGCCACACTTTTTTAATATAGAAAACCCCAAAATGGATTTTTTTATATTTCTGACTAGTTCTTCATTAAAAATTTCATTTTTAAGTATATACAAGTATATATACAAAGAGAAACAAGAAAACACGAGATCAGCAGCGACCTTCTGCTGATTTCTGTTGGCCTGGTATCTCAGATTTGAATTTAACGGTTTTCTGCCATTTGAGCGGTGGAAAGTGGAGGCAGATAATGGGAAAAAGTAGAGTCGACTCACAACGCGCTCTCTCGTGTTTCATTTTTTTTTGTTCATTAATCTAGCCCCAAATGATGCTGCAAAAGTTTCCCGAAATACATTCCCGACATGTATTTCCGATAAGCCTGAAAATAATCCAATTGCTTATATACATATATAAGTATGTGTATGTACACATATAAATATATAAATTTTTCAGCAATTCCTATTGAAGTCATTTGATTGTAAGCTTTTGCGTTGAGCAGTTGTACATCTTAAACAATTCACAGAATGTCAACAAAGTCCGCGTCGCTCCTCTTGTTTATGTTAATTGTTTCGCATCTGCAGACATCTTTTGCAAGCGATTCGGTGAGTGGAAATTCAAGATGAATTCTGGCATAGTCAACTGGAGTTTCTTTCCAACAAAAAGCCGCATTGTCGACTCAGAGCTCTGAAAGCCAGTGCGGTGGATATTGCTTTTTCGTCCTGAAGCCTCTTCTGGACCACATCGCAGCCAATCATGAGCGGTGGAATGCCTGCGACGCAACCAAACTGGAATTCACGGCCAAACTGGACAGGACGGAGAGCCAGCTGGGAGTCCTCCAGGAGAAATTGTCCAAAATCGAAGCGGAAAAGGCTGCTGAGGGAAAACTGGTGGAGGAGATGAAGGTAAAGAAACTGGAGAAGTTCGTGCAGATCGGCTCCAGGTTCTTCTACATCGAGCAGCAACACGAAATCAATTGGTTTTCCGCTACGTGTACATGCCGTCAGATGGGTGGCTATCTGGCGAGTCCGAGAAGCGAGGAAGAGTGGAATGGCATTAAGGAAAAGCTCACACAAGAACGATCCTATTGGCTTGGAATTTCTGACTTGGCCAATGAGGGCTCGTATCTGTCGCAGGCCACAGGAAATATGGCATCTTTTCTAAAGTGGGCTTCTAGTGAACCCAATAATTTGGAAGATAAGGAGAATTGTGTGGAACTTCGATCCGATACTAGCTTCCAGATGAATGACAACACATGTACAGTTAATAATTATTTCATTTGCGAGGCAGGCGATGAATCATAATAAATATCAAGCATAAAAGTAAATCCCTTTTTTCTGCATGCAAACAGCTTCCGGCATCTGATAATTTAAGAAATTATCTTCAGAGGTTCCACTATTTCTCGTGATTTTGCTTATGAAATGAAACGCGAAGTAAGTGAAAATTAAATGAGCACAGCAAAAAAGCTTTAAGATTAGGCTCCGAATAGAATACAATACGTATGATGCAATAGGATGGGCATATCCCCGGTAACAGTGAATCAACGATTGGGCTTTTTCCAGGAACACATATTTAATTCAAAGATCAAAAGAACAACCAAATCAAAACTTTGCACCGCTAATTTATTTGTTGTCATAGTACATCAAGATCACCTCTGGTATCAAGTGTTTTTCCTGGTATTGGAAGTCATGCCAAATCGCCTTTCTTATCACCTGGTCCAATTTTATTCATTGACAAAGGCGAATTAAAAGTCTTGTGTTTTTTGTTGCGACTTTTTTCTTCGAGTACTTTCAGACATAAGCTGTACTAACACTTGCAGAAGAATGTCTAACCGGTACAATCTGGTTCATATAAATAATAGAGAGCTAAGTTATAAACAAAGAAATCTCATAATGGCCTAAATATTATGAATATTTTTTCTCTAAGTGCAATCACGTTTTAAGTTCTCTAATATAATGTATCTGTATGTAGCCCGGAAAACTTTCAATCGCTGATAGTGTCCAACAGCGAAAATCCGCTGCCTATAAAAGGCATGGCATGAGTTCAGCAATTACAATTCGAAATCATTTCTTTCTGATCTGTTGCCTTGTGCTATTGCGCATTTTGAGTAACTTATAGAATGTTCAAGCTTGTGTCTCTGCTCCTGTGTATGTGGATTGCTGTGCATCTGCAAGGATCCTTGACAAGTGATTCGGTGAGTGGAAATTCTGGACGGCTGGACAGGGTGGAAGATCAGGTGGCAGTGCTGCAGTCGCAGCGGTCGGGAGGCTCTGGGAACTTCTTGAATATCGGTTCAAGGTACTTCTACATTGAGGAGAATCAAAAAGTCAACTGGCATTCCGCACTGAATATATGCAGTGACATGGGTGGCCATCTGGCGGATCCGGCAAACCAACAAGAACTGAATTCCATTTTGCAAAGACTCACCCGCGGCCGTCACTATTGGCTGGGCATCTCCGACCTGGCCAATGAGGGCTTGTTTGTGTCGCACGATACTGGAAGGAGGGCGACTTTCCTCAAGTGGGTTTATGGTGAACCAAACAATTATGGAAACTATGAACATTGCGTAGAGCTTAAGTCACAACAAAATAGGCCATTCCTAATGAACGACGCCCCATGTAAGCTTAATTCGTATTTTATTTGCGAGACTGGCGCACCGAACACCGACTAATAAATATCGTAACACCAGTGTTCGTTGCATGCCACTAGCATCCGGAAACATATAGTAATTAATTGTGGGAATTATTGCTTATCAGTGATTCACCGAGGAAAGTGATTAAAAGTACAAATCACAGCAAATGAAATTATTAATTTTCCGTGTCAACTGGAACCTTCTGACCGTCTGTTACACATTTAGTTGATAATACGGTGATCAGAGTAAATGAACCTACATATAAGCATACCCTCTCCTAGGGTATCAAATATATACAAAATAATTTTAATGACGTTGCAGCATATATTTGAGAAATGCATTAATAAATTACTTTAAGCAAATTGTGCCAGTGGCATTGAATTCTTACTGTTTTTGGATGCGCGTTGACTTCTTGGCAATGAACACCAAATTTTGTCCGCGCCCCTCATTGGCAGTCGTCTCGTTGTCGTCCTCCTCTTCGTCCTCCTGATCGTCCTCGGCGTCGGCGTCAGGCGTCAACCGATCCCGCTTGGTGGCCGCCAGCAAAGCCGACTCCAGGTCATAGTAATCCTCGTTGACCAGACTGTATCCCCGCTTGACCTCCTCGACCGCAATGCTGTACTCGTCAAGATAGTTGTCGCCGAAGCTGATCGTGCGACCGATACGCATATAGGGTCCCGTGTCGTCGGTCATCGGCGGCCAGGCGGGCAGACCCGGGGCAACGGGAACACCCGTCTTGGCGAAGGACGTCCACAGGGCCACCATGCGCCTGGCTACCTTGATGTCACGGTTCGAGTTGAGCATCTGGAAGCGTGGCCAGGGGAAAAGGTAGAGGTTGTCGTCGGTCAGCGACACGCCCATGTCGAAGGGCACAAATGAAGCCTCCTCATCGCTGGTGCCATACCGGTTCATCTCCCCCTCGTAGTCAAAGGTGTACAGATAGGTGTTGTTGGGCAGCTTCTTGGCATTGGCCTGAAGCACCAAGAGCACGGGATTCTTCAGCGAAATCGTGCTGCACAGCTACATTCGGTAATAATTAGTGTTGGCATTCGGGCAGGTTAATTTTCTACTCACATCGATCAGTCCTGGGGTGAGACGTTTGAAGCTGCCGTTCTTGATGTCCTCGCCACTGAAGATCTCCTCGTCGGCAAACTCACTCCAGGAGCCAGTGGGATCCGCCCCATTGGCCTGCTCAATAATGGTCTCAATGTACTGCCGTCCAGTCAGCTTCTCATCCAGAATGGTTTCGTTGAAGCTGTCCGCAAATATGTCTGCCACGAGAATGGGAAGGGGAATTCAGTCGCAAGATCATACCAGTGTGGCAGTGTTCGTGTCTCCCACTCACCTCTCAGTATGAAGGTACCGCCGTGCTTGACGCTGCCACCCAATGTTGGATAGGCCTGGAACTTCTCGGCGGCCAGCAGCCGTCCGGGATGCTCCGGCAGAATGCCGGATGGTCCGCCGATGACCAGCTGGACCCCACCATAGGCGCCGCCGCTCAGCGACGGCTTGTCCTCGCCATGGATGCTGAAGGCGGCCAACAGCATAGTGGCGTTGAGCCGCATTAGGCACTTGTTCAGCGACTCCACCTTGGCCAGCTGCTTGCAGCCGGCGATGCGAGCAATGTCCTTGGTGGCTGCCAGCGGGGTGTCTGTGATAAAGGCGGGCGACAGCGCCGTGCCCGACTGATAGATGACTCGGTGGAAGAGACCCGCCGGCACGGCCGGGCTCAGGGTCAGCACGTTGACAAGGGCAGCACCGCCCACCTGGCCGAAGAGAGTGACCCGCTGTGGATCGCCACCGAAGGAGGCAATGTGCTTCTGCACCCACTTGAGGGCCAGGATGATGTCGCTAACGGCCGCGTTTCCAGGCATGTCGTCACTCATGGTAGACAGGAAGCCGAATGGCCCCAGGCGGTACCGCACCGAAACCAGCACCACATCCTGCTCCAGCAGATAGCCAGGAGCGGCCTCCACGGAATCGCCGTCGTAGAAGAAGTCGCCATGAATATACACCATAACTGGCGCGAGATCTCCCTCCATCTGGAAACGGCAGCGAGAGCCTAAATCCATCAGGAATTTTCACTTGCGATGATTTTCACTTACCGCCTTGGTGCTGATGGTGAGACGAAGACAGTCCTCAACATCTAAGCCATTCTCCTCCAATTTGGCGTACTTGAGCAGATCCTGTATGGACGGGCAGCCGGGGTGGTGACGATGGGCGGGAAGAACGCCTCTCCAGCCCGATGCCGGTTCCGCTGCCTAAAGCCAATCAAAAGCAGAGAAGAGTCAATCAATTTCAGTTTAATCTCAAATCTATTGGTTTTAATCTACTTATGTAGTTTGTATTTTTAGCTCCCTCGACAATTGATGTACTACGAGTATTAGATTAATTTATTCTTTTCTTGCCCACAATTTGTATGCACCCATAGGTTGAAGGTTCTTTCGGACAGATTTTGCCGCTTTGATCGCAACATCCTCGATAGTATAGTGGTCAGTATCCCCGCCTGTCACGCGGGAGACCGGGGTTCAATTCCCCGTCGGGGAGAGATGTGAAAACATTTTTTTTGTTCTTCTTTTTATGAATTTTGGGAAGTTATTAATATTTGCATTATGTAAATTAAATTATGTCTCGTTGACAAAATGAAAAAATGGCGAAAAAAGTCGAAAACAATGAAAAAATATACTCCTAATTGAATGCGAAACTGTGGTAGACCATTTAAATTTATAAATAATTCCCTAAAAGTTATAACCAAAGTAAGCACAAAAAAAATAAAAAAAAAGGTAAGGTGTCCGTCCCCGACAGGAAATCTAATCCTGGTCTCCCGCATAACGTATCAAGGACTGTGAGCGTTGCGCAAAAAAAAGATGTTTCCCCATCTCATGGACAGAGAAATTTCTTTTTAAAACATTTTTGGAATTTGAAAATAATTGGAGATATCAGAATCAGAAGAAATATCTAGAACTCACCTTGAAGCGCTCTGCCTTTCCATATGGCACATCGACGAATTGCATTATTTTCTTGCCAGACCAGTCCGTGTTCAAGGTGCGACCGCGAAGTCTGCCCAGAACGGGCACCGATGCGGTGAACACATTCGAGTCTGGGATATTGGGCTGCTGCTGCTGCTGCTGCTGCTGTGGCTGTGGCTGCTTCTGTTTGTTGGGTCTCTGCTTCTGCCCGGCTGCCTGTTGGTTCTTGTTGGGGCGTCTGTTCTTCTGATTTCCCATCGCCTGTCCCAATCCGGTCATGGGTCTCTGCTGCCTTTGCTTTTGCTGCTTTTGGGATTTCTCAGCCTGGCTGCTGGCTGCCAGGGCCAGAAGCACGATCGCCAGAAGGATCAGCACACCACCACGCATCCTTGCCATGTCTAGACTTCACTTTGTGGTTCCGTTGGGGTTCGAGGGACAAGTAGAACTGCTGGCTGCCTCGACCACTGGCCACGACGAAGACTTTCTCGGCCTTATCGAGTGACTCTTGACCGGGCACGAGCTCTAATTCAGATGAGGCGCAGCCACAGCAGCGCCATAAAATTGGGTCAAGTCGTAGCCGTTGACAGCACTCGGCCTCCTCTTTGCTCTTCGCAAACTCTCGACCGATCCAAGTCCACCTCTCAACTCTGCGAACACAGCCCATGAATATTCATCGAGGCACAGCCATAGCTGAATTGGTTCTTGAGGAGTAAAACAGAGCCACAAACAAATACGATCAAAGACGATTCACTCGGCGTTTTCTCCCAATCAGTTGGATCTGGCTCTGGATCTGGCGCCAATGGGTATAATCAAATCAGAGTCAGAAATGCCATTCTGCTAAGCCATTTCCAATCTTTTGTTACAGTTGTTGGTAATCTTATGTGTGCATGTTACATTCGTTAGCTCTTTATTAATAAATTAATATAGTATGTATCGTGTAAAATTATATTAAAATGCATTCATCTAGAACTACAAACGCACTAACAATATGCATTCAAATGCAGAAACTTCAAAGAGCAGCGAACTGTTTCGCGGAGAACATTTTGAGACGTTGGTGGTGCATTAGCATCGGGCAGAATTGCAGAAGATCGGCTATAAATATATAGACTCACATATATATTTATATATGTTTGTTTGTTTGTTTGTTTGTGTGTGGGCGAGTGTGAGGAGTGAACACCTGGCCGTGTGCGAGTGTGTGGGCCGACTCTGACTCACATTCACTTAGATGTAGTAGAGGCGCACAACCGATTTTGTGATGAGTGTTTCGTTGTCATAGAAACTGGTTTGAATTGTCACATTGCCATTTAAGACCTTGGCTGGCATCATTTGGGACTCGGGGGCCGCCTCGATCGTCGACTGCCAGGTGTTGGTGGTGCTGGCGCCGACGAAGCCCATCTCGAAGAACCACTCCTCCATGATGCGGCCCTTGAACAGCACCTTCTGGTCAAGCCGAAAGTTCTCCATCGACTCGACGGTGCTGAAGTTGATCTCACGCGACACCGCCCGCATGTCCAGTATTTTGACGGGCACCCGCGCCTCGTGCTCCACGTCCGGGGCCGAGAAGTCCTTGTTCTCTTGCCATATTATCTTGCCGCTGTCCGCGTCACGCAAAATCATGTAATTTATCTGGAATCCCTTATGGATCTTGTCGGCGGCACTCTGGTCGTCGGAACCCATCGCTGTCGCCGGTCACGTCACCGTCGCTGGCAGTCTCAGTCCTGTCCTGTGCACAACGAAGAGAGCGGCCACTTTTTGCAGCTCACTTCAATATATTTTTGGGTAGAAAATCAATTATGTTTATTTTTAATATTCAAACAGCTGGCCGATATTAAAATGGTGGATATGATATTTTTTCTGATTCATCGATTAACACTTAACCTATTGTCCACCGGTCGACAATTTCATTAATTTACGTAGGAATATTGTGAAACTCTAAAATCAGGGTTGATATTCGTATGAAACCGTATGAAATATGGAACATTTAGCTAGCAAACATATTTTCACAAACGATATTATTTTCCGCGGATAAACTGGAGTTGTTCAACTATTTAAATGAAGCGGGGCTAAGTGGGTTAAGCTCGTTTCTTTTTCTCGGTATATTTATGGTATTTTTAGAAAATAAGAAGGTATATTTCGGTATATTTCTGAAAGTCTGACTGAAATATAAAAACATACCGAAACAACAAAATTTGCAACAATTAAGCCATGATTATCTATGGCGTCTATATAGTTAGCAAATCGGGTGGTCTTATATTCAACCTGGACAACCATGTGCCACGCATCGAGCACGAGAAGACATTTACATATCCACTGGATCTGGTGCTCGACTACGACTCAAAAAAGGTGTCGGTCGCCTTTAATCGGAAGGATGGAATAAACGGTAGGCGTGCCCTCGTATTAATATAACTCACTCTGCACATTGACTTTCCAGTGGGCCATGTCCTGGTGGCCGTGAATGAGATTCCCGTTAATGGCATCACACTGGATGACGGGCGCGACGTGAAAACGACTCTGGAGGCCGCGGAGAACTATCCCATCCACCTGAAGTTCAGCCGTCCCAAGATGACAACCAACGAGAAGATCTTTCTGGCCAGCATGTTCTATCCGCTGTTCGCCATCGCCAGCCAACTGAGCCCCGAGCCAAAGAGCTCCGGCATTGAGCTGCTGGAGGCGGACACCTTCACGCTGCACTGCTTCCAAACACTCACCGGCATCAAGTTCATTGTGATCTCAGAGACGGGGCTGAACGGCATCGATCTGCTGCTGCGCAAGGTCTACGAGCTGTACTCGGACTACGTCCTCAAGAATCCCTTTTACTCGCTGGAGATGCCCATTCGGTGCGAGCTCTTCGATAATAAGCTGCAGGAGCTCCTCGCGCAGGTGGAGAAGACGGGCATTAGCAATATTGATAAATAAACGTTAGCTACATTTTATACTCTGTTATCGGATCTGTTTTCTGTTTGTCTGTCTGTTGTCTCTTGAAACGATATTCAATCAGGCAGAAAAAGAATGGAGGAAGCTGCTGGCTGCTCCAACTTTACTCGATAGTCGTTTTCACGAAAATTTGCTGATGCGCCAAAGGGGCTGTCGGACGACGCCAGTCTATACTCCAATGTCATGCCGAAGATGTGTATTTATAAAGAATTATTAGCTTAAATATAGTGTGTACATACGTAAGAAGGTATATGTATAAATCAATAATAAATTGTTATATTGATAAATAAATAAACAAAATTGAAAATCATGTTGTAAGTACAATAACTGGGCGGGGGGGGCATATTGCCGATCATTAGGAGTCGTGGCACGCATATATCCCCGATCGTGGGAACCCATTTTATAGATTTTGCTCAAACCGGCTTTTAATTCAAACGCTATAGCGCTGCCATTTCACATTCAATATGGACATGATCAGGAGTGCATTCCGTATACTTTGAACCAAAATTGGCATCAAGGGCTATAAGAATATGCCTTTTTAACACTATATGTATGTTTTAATAGATTTTGCATGGAATAACTCCGCTATTTATAGTCCGAGCTGGGCGACATGGTATCCTGTGTTCGGGAGATTGAATCAAGATTACAACAAGAAAAATGCACTGTTATCGTTATTTTTAAGTAAAAGATATTGATTTGACTCGTTTTGCGTTTACTTATACTCGCAGTGCCATCGATTGGCATTGCGGTGTACATAGTTTAGATTAACTTTGATTTTGTTTTTTTATTCATTCAGCCATCTTACAGCTAGTTTTGTGTATTTTATACATACTCATATAAAAATAGTTCTTCGCTTAGCTTTAAAGATACTCGTATTTTACACTTTCAGCGCATATCCTAGACAACACCCTAACCTAAAACAATATATTGCATGGCCTGTACTGTACGAACTGTACGCTTTGTGATCGATGCACACGATGCCGCCACAAGGATAAGAAGGTAACGTAACCAAATAACCAACAAACTCAGTACATGCTAGATGGTATATATACATATGTACATACATACGTACATACATGTGCACGTAAATATGTACATATATTAAATGGTGTAATGTGTATGTTGTATATGTGTATGTGTATATCATAGTAATAAAGTTCTTGAGCAGAATATTGACTCCAAAAATAGATTGCAACTGCGTTAAACATTTAAAAATTAAGCAACAATTTCCAAAATACCTACTTAAGCGCTAATCAAAAAGTATCAAAAAGGTTTCAAGGCATAACAATTAAGTAAGTTTCTTCATTTCATTTCTGTATAGCACTTGGTGGGGCATTGGTTGGGGTGTATAGCAAGAGGGGGGCCTGTATATTTGGGGGTGGGTGTGGGGGTTGTGGATTTTGGGTGTGGTGTGATTCCTATTGCATACTGCCTATTGCACCAGTACTGCGATACGATGCAGTTTTATGCACCGTTTCCGCTCAGTAGCCCGTTTCCGGTTCCTGCTTCAGCGTCATGCGACAGGGCTCTGAAAAAACCATAATATATTCATGATTCAGATGCAATTTGCTAGTGGACTCACCCATGCCATAGCCAGACGGTGCCGTCAGCAGCTCGGGAGGGCGAATCTTGAGCGGCGTGCGCCGCAGCAGCTCCTCGGCGCTGCTGCCCTCGCTCCGATTGTACTCGTTGAGCGTAATGTCCGCAGGATTGCGCAGGCCCAGCCCGTCGACCGGCGACGTGACCGTTCTTTGGTACGGATGCATGCGCTGGGGACTGTGGTTCGGCTGCAGGGATGCCGTCGATCGGCTGCCGTTGTAGTGCTTGACTGCTGCATCCATGTAGGGGCTGTCCTGCTGTTGCTGCTGTTGCTGCTGCTGCTGCTGATGAGACGCATTCTGCAGCTGATGCTGCTGCTGCTGTTGTTGGTGTGACTTGGGGCTGTTCAAGGGGGGCGAGATGGCAGACGGAGCGACAGCCGTGGGCGTGGAGGAGGATGAAGCTGCCGAAGCAGCGGCTGCTGCCGTGCTGGCGGTATAGGCCCGGAACGAATCATCATTGTTGGCCTCGATGAGGGCCTGTATGTGCTGCACGTCCAGGTCGAGGGCCTGCGAGGCGGCAATGGTCGCCGAGGCCAGCGTGTCCAGCGTGGAGCTCACTTGGCTGCCATCCAAATTGGTGCCGTGGGTGGGACTCTGATAGTCGTTGGACTGATTGGGTGGCGACAGCGGCAGCGGATTGTCCGCCAGCTCTCCTGTGGAAACGAGAAAATAACCCAAATGAGATACTGTTTTCGGCTTGAGCAGATTTCTTCCGATAGAACGTACCACCCAGGAGCATCTCCTGCAGCAGGGAATCGATGTGGGCCACGCCAAAGATCTTGGCGAATTGTATTTGCTCGATCATCTGCCAGGTGATGGACTGCAGGACCGGCAAGATGAGCAAGATCTCCCCGAAACGGCCGCGCGACTCGTACTGCCGATCGGATATGTAGTCCTCGAGATTGTTGAGTATCTGGTGGCGCAACGACTTGATGCGGTGCGGTTCGTTCAGGCCCTTGGCATCTGTGAAAGAAGAGCAGTGGAAATGGTTACCCATCACGCAGCCAAAAAGCGATTCGCTTCTTTACAACTCACTTGGATCGAAGAAGACCAGCGCCTTGATGCAGGCGAACTCCGTGTCGTCGATGCCAATGTCCCGCATTACCGTCACCAGTTCGTCGATGATGCGGGCGCCTATCCGCGATATGTCCAAATTGGGCGACACTCCAGGATCTGCAAAGGACACAGACAGAGAGAGGGAGACGTAAGAAATGGTTGGAGTGCAAGCTGGAGTGTGGGTTATCCGTACCTGGACAGTGCCTGGTGATGACACAGTTGTTGCTCAGCAAAAGGACGTCCTTCAGGTGCATCGATCGCCGTGAGAGACCCAGGAGCAGGTGCTCGCCGGCATGGGCGCGCAGCAGGGCCACCTGGTCGTCCAGCTGCAGCTCATTGAAGGCCGGTATCTGCTTGGCCCACTCCACGAGGGTGAGCAGCTGTTGCTTCATCGACTCGCAGACATCGTTGATGCTGGCAAACTGCTTGGTCGAGAGATCCTCATTGATGTTCGGCTCCATGGCGGCGCCCGCCTTCGACTGCCGCGACTCGTTCTCCGCCTTCACCAGCGAAATCACAGAGAGCCCATTGCCCGGATCCGGATCATCGTTGGAGGTGCGACGGCAGCTGATCCTGTCCCGCTCGTTCTGCACCGCCTCTTTCTTCATGCCCGCCTTGAAGCACTTCCTCAGGCGGCAGTAGCGACACTGGTTCCTCTTGTCCTTGTCCACCACGCAGTTCCGCGAGAACCTGCACGTGTACTGGTGGTTCTTGCGCACGCTCCGCCTGAAGAAACCCTTGCACCCGTCGCAGCTAGATGCCCCGTAGTGCTTGCCCGTCGCCCGATCCCCGCAGATCGCACAGACCGTCGGGGATTGCGTTTGCTGCTGCTGCTGCTGGAGCTGTTGCTGCTGACTGGTGGCGCCACCGGCTCCAGCTCCCCCGCTGCTGCTGCCGCCTCCGCCGCTGTGGTTGTTGTTGGGCGAGTACACATTGTTGTTATTGTTGTTGCTGGGGGTACCGCTTCCGGCGCCATTCCCGTTTCCGCTTCCGTTGCACAGCGCAAAGTTCTCGCTGCTCTGGTTGCTGCTGTTGCTCAGGCCCAGCCCCACGCCATTGGGACTGAGGGCGTGGCCGATGGGGCTGTGGGGCTGCGATGCCGGCGGATAGCCAGAGGTCAGAGCATCGGCGTGCATTATGTGGCTTTCCGATTCTGCGGAAAGATCAAGAGAGTCGAAAGTTAATACTAAGTCGAGAAGTTTGAAAGAAATTTATCTCAAGCTGTGAGGCAGTTTGACATCCATGATTTTCAAAGAATTCTACGACAGTTGGAGAGCCACTTGGACACACTTCTAGCGCTTGCACAGCTTTCAGAGCTACTCAGCTTTCCCATAAATTTACATACTGCGTTTTACAACATTTTACAGTTTTAGAGCAGCTGACTATTAGTTTGAGCTTCGAAGGGTAGGATTAATACTTAGGCTTGTCCATTCACATACATTTACATTAGTGCTCTCAAAACCTACTATTACGTTGCGAATGAAGTGCAGTTTAAGAGCCACTGGCTACATAGAAAGTAAAAGATTTAACTCTAGTTGCACAGTTTCAGAGCCCTACAGCTCTTTGAATATTTCGATTGAGGTACATTAAACCCTTCCACTCTACGCAAATTCCTGTCCACAGTTTTCGAGTCGTTGGAATTTCAGTTACAGCAGCACTATGAATATCTTTGCATGCAAAAAGCAATTATACATTTACACACACACACACACAATTGTACACTTGTATGTGAGGAGTGTGTGGCAAACGTTTAAAAACAAAAAATAGTTAAAAATTGCAAAAAATAAATCGCGCAATAGCAACAAACAAAAACAATACAAATTACAACAACAAACACACCGTCACTTGAGGCCGTATTGCTGGCGCTGCTGTCGCGTCTGCGTCGACGTCTTCTGGTCAACGACGGCACTGCCACCGCCACCACCGCCGCCGCCCGCGACTTGCCACGCAACAGAATGTTGCCACCGTTCGAGGCAGCGCGATCGCGACTAGAAATTTTAACTCTACCGGACTTGCGCACCATTTTAGTGCAACTGATTAGTGGAAAACACGACGACAAAAAGCGCTGCGCTCCCCAACGCAAAGCCCCAACGCCGCACACGCCATCGTCGTCGTCACACCATCGTATGTTGTCTCTGCTCCTCAGAGAGGAGAGGCTCAAACAGCGAGAGAGAGAGAGGGAGAGAGAGAGTCTGCATGTGTGTGCGTTAATCGACGCTTAAATCAATTCCACTGTGTTTGCATATCGTTTCAGTGTGCAGGTCCTCTCTTTCTTTCGATACCCTTGCAGAGGGTACATCAAAGGTGCCTACCGCACAAGAAGATATACCAATATACCCACATCTGTATATTTTGAGTCAATCAGGTTGGAAACGCGCAGATCAAAGCACTATAGCTTCTGAAGTTTGTTCATAATCCAGCAGTTGAAATTTACATAGTTATGTAGATGGCTACAATGAGATGATTTGCAAGGGTATCAAACCCATCGGCCACCATGGATAACCTTTCTTTCTTTCTTTCTTGTTTTCTCTCTTACACGGAATATTGGGTGGAGAGGGAGAACCAGACTTGGAGCACCACACACGAGCTGCACAGACAACGCAGAAAGACAAAGATAGAAATTCAACAGCAAACGACGCAGAGGCAGAGGCAGAGACGGTGGCAGAGGCAGCAAATAAACAAATAAATAAATATAAAGAAAAAAAAGCCGGCTTTAATTTGGACATCGTTATGGGTGTGAATGTGTGTGTGCGTGTGTGGAAAACACAACAGAATAAAAATGTACGACGCAGCTACGACAACACCGAAGTAAATATACTCTTTCCAATCGATCATTAGCATTACAACTATATGATAACGTGATTCGATTTTGATCTTATATCAAAGAAGAGCAGTCTTGCAGCTGAGGCACGAGTTTTTACAGAAACAGATAAACAGACTGATTGCTATTTTATAGCAGGGGCAAACTTCTGGCCAGAATCATAGTACCTCTGCGTAGAGCTTCAAAATAGACAGCGAGTGAGAGCGCGAGAGAGCGACACGAAAAACGAGAAATACACGACACGAGCAAACCGAATAGCAACAAGTAGAAGAAGAAGCAGACGAAAAAGAGGAGAGGCGGTGAATATGTAGTTGCTTTAATAAAAAACAATCAAAATTCTGTATTATTTTAATGCACGCAACAAGTTTGTGCACAGTGGGCACTATACGCCAGATTTTACTCGGAATATTTTCGCTTTTCTAAATTGATGGAGGTAAATGTTTACTTTCTCAATAGACTTTTCGCAAATTAGCACTGCGGTTAGAAGATTCCCAGACGGTTAATTGGTTCAACCGATCGGCGGTTTTAATTGTCACCTCCACACCCACCACACCCAGCCATCTCTTCTCACCTGGAAACTCGTTAGAATCAGTCAAGTTTCAATCCGTGAGATAGTGGCGATCACTCGAGGCCCACAACCGAAATAAGAGCAGACACGTTCGGGTAAGAGAAGTTTAAGTGAGAACCAAAAACCAACAAGCCCCCAGACGAGCCATTCTTATCGCCTGGTTCGTCTTTTTATCACAAAAATACTAGTTCTGAACACTGCAAAAAGACACAAACAAAAATATGCCTCCTATCTTTTCGCACATAAAACTTTCTCGCTATTTCTCACCCTCTTTAGCTGCCTCTCTCTCTCTCTCTCTAGTCTCTCTCTCTCTCTGGTGTAAGTTTCTTTTTCTGCCATGTCATCGTTAGAGCTCAGTTTTTTTTTCGTAGAGTTGCTGCGTCATCGTTAGTATTGCAAAAATGTTGTTGCTGCTGCTGCTGCTGGCGATGTTTATACTCGAGAGGGGTAATCATAATCTGAGATTAGAAAATATCGGATTTTGAATGTTTTCGAAGGATTCGTTCACTCGCCCCGCCTGTTGCCACTAATAGTGCGGTTTATGGTCGTTCATAAAACGAAAGAACCAAAATATATGTATCTGTGTTATTCGATTTTTCAAGTACTCGTGTCTCAGCACTGATAAGGGGCAACAACATTTATGGATGTATGCATCATCGTTAAACACCTGGGTGCCCAAATGAATCAAAAAACAAAACAAAAAACTGATCTACATATTCCTACCCGTGGTATATATTTATATAGAAACAAATGTATTCCTCATATTATATACATCTACTTATATATGTATATCTACTTATTTGAGCGTGTTGGCTATTCAACTCAATTTGCTTAATTAATTTGCCCCACACAAAATTTGCGGCCAGCGGGCGACGAGCCCCCAAAGCGCCCAAAATAAAGTATAAATAAATACATCGAGACAGCGGATCCGGAATGAAAGAGAATCGAATACTTCACGCTTCGACGTTAAATTCCATTATTATGGATATGTATATTTATCTGTAGAAATACAAGCCTCTGTAAACCCTCATGCTTCTCTTTGATGTTTGGTATACATATGTATATCCCAAGCGAAGTTAGTCTTTGAAAGCAAACAAAATTATAATACATTGGCAGGAGAGTAGAATAATATATTCGGGCATGTGTATCAAATGTATGTATATTATAGATTTTCGCACATATTGACATACACACCGAAATATGTATCCAAATATTATTTTTTAGACGCCCATTTGGTCGAACTACGCTAAATTTGTGTTTATTTATAGCCCGAATTGTTTTTGTTTGCTCAAAATAAGTTCTTTTTTCTTTGGGAATATATACTACATACATATGTACATATGTCTGATGGAAATAAAATTCTAGCAAAAATGGATACAAAAACCAAAGAAAAACCGGTCGCAAAATTATAAATCCAATTGCTCTGCAGAACTAAAGCGAAATTCGTCTATCGGTTGTCAATGAATTTATTTACATTCATTATTATGCGATTATTTATCTGCCACCAAATCAGTTGTTTAGATATGTAGGAACACGTGTGGTGTATTTGTCAACAAATTAGTCACCCGAAAACTGAACAATTTTAATTGATAAGAGAACATGGTGAGTTTCCATTATGATGCGATATGAATTATATAAAGAACAAAGGAGCCGTGAGTACTCCTGCGACAAGAAGTAAAGGAATAGCACACGGCTTATGAGAAATTCAGTGGAATATTTATCGCAATTTTGGAAGCAATTCTTATCCATTTTTTCCGTTTGATAACAACACTTGATTAAAGAGGGCAAATTAACTCAGGTTTTCAATGATTTCCAAACTAATACTCGTGCAACAAAATCTCTTTGGAAATTTGCACTGCACAGATGTGTTGTATATTTATAGATGATCGTACCGACCCAGACGGATCTGTTGAGCTTGATCCGAAATATATATTATATTGTGTATGAGGTCGTAATAAATATAGTAGCAGTGCTCTTAATCGTTTGCTGATCTATTAGGTTTGGGGTCGAGCTTCTAAATGATTCAATGACTGAACTAAGTAAATGATTGATTAAGGAAGTCGCGCACAGAATCTGGAAAATCTTGAAAATTATAATGCATATTGAATTCCTAGGATCGAAGACAGACTGGGAGAGGGAGCAGCAGTTTAACAAAGGCCTTAATTATTGTTTTGTTTCAACAGCAATGGTGGAACGACTGGCATTAGCCACGTACTGCTTACATGTGTGTGTAATTTTGAATGCGCCGCTCATCCCCCCTGCCCAACTGCCCTCCCTCTCGTACACACCACCACCAAACGAATTTTATAAGCTCTTATCGGCGGCAGAGCCGCAATAACGTGCCTAACGGCAAATCGAAGCTCCTGCCTTGCTCCCCAAAGCTGATAGCAGCGGCAAAAAGCTCAATTTAAAATCGAAGCAAAAACAACCAAACATTCGAAATCGAAACCGACAAGCGAACAATCGCAATTAGCGAAACAGAAGAAAGGAAAGAGAAGAAACCCAAGAAGGAGGGCTAGCAGATGGAGGAAAGTGAGTCAGGCCGAGCGATATCAGGCATTGGTATTATTCATATAGTAGTAGTACCCTCAAAAAGGGGTATTAATGTCCACTGAAACATAGAAAATTTCAATCTAAATCGAATGACTACATATATCCACATCGGAATAGGTGACTGACTACTTTTAAAGATAATCCAATCAAACTTTACCAGTTGTTGGATGGTAATTTGTGAACACAATTCGAACAACTATAGAGTCAAGACACTAAAATATATTATTTCGCTTCACTAACGATATACCAATAAAATTATAAATGAAATAAAATGATTCATCGAGGGTAACATACAGTCTTAATTGTGCATCTCGTTGCTGTCCCGCTGTTTGTTTAAATATAAATTGCATGTCAGAGATCAAATTCAGTTGAGATGCAGAATAATGTTAATTGAAAGGTACACACAGAAGTATGTATAGCCATAGCCATATAATCTTGGCAGTCAGTTGCACAGCTGGATGCACCCACATGGGCTGCAACACTGTTGATGCTGATGATGCTGATGATGCTGACATCTCGCCAGCTCTGGAGGAACTACACATAATATACAATAATCCCTGTGGGGTGGGGTGTTCGTATGGTTCGCATGAACTTTGCCAGATTTTAACAGTTTATTGCCACAGGGCCTCTCTAATCACTGGCGGACGTGCCGATGCGTCTATACTTTCTGGGAAAGTTTATACTTCCCCCCAGTACATACATCATCAGACCCGTCCGTCGTCGTTGTGGCTTGGCTCCTCCTGCAAAAGTTTTCTACACTTGAGCACTAATCACTTCGACTCTTAGTATTAGTACTCCAACAAATTGAGTGTTTAATATTCCTGGACTGCAATTAGAACCCCACATTATACCAGACAGATGCCACAGACGTCTCAGCTTATAGCTAAGCAAACAATCTACAATAAATATCGGTTTTATGGATATTACCAGAAAACCCCAAAGGGCCCAACTTTGTAGTTTTCATCGCGTGTGCGCGTAGAAAGGGAAATTCGTGTGTGTGAGTCTGTCGCTAAGCAAACATTTTTGTGGGCGGAAATTTTGTATGAAATCATGGCAAGTACAACAAATACAAATACTAAAACTAACCTTGGATCAATCAGACCAAGGGCAAACGTTGAGCTCATACCCAAAGATGGTACTTACGAAGGGTTTTTTATTGGATGCCATGCGGCGGCAGGCGGCATGCATGCCCCACAATCTCACGTCATTCGCACCACTTTGTGAACACTGCAGTGGGGCTGGAGGGATTCAATCATCGCTCGCCATCTATCTGGGCGGATGTTTGTGCGAAGCATTAGAAATTGTCAACTGTGTGAAATTTACACAACTTTTTAGTTCGACTGCAGTTTGACTTTTGACTGCAAATATCGGTCGATCAAAAGTTATATCTGTCCGATGACCCCCCATTATGGGGGGGAGTGGCTTAAGCAAATTGGAAATGTCATCATGCGGTTGTGAAATAATATCCAGCAAATACGACCGATGTCTATAGTGCGGGCATTTCCAGCAGATCGAATGCGATCATTCGGATAAGTTGGGCTAGGTTATGTCAGCCCAAGAACCGAGCTACAAAAAAGAAGAGAAGAAAGAAAGAACTCAAACTTTTCTGCTCCATTCACGGGCATTCTCTTTCACTTGTGCGTCTCGAGCATCAATAGGGAACCAGTAGCAGAGCACAGACGTGCCCGTAGTAGCTCATCGATCATTCGTACGAGAAGCTTTTGCCTTTCAGGTGCCTAGTGGCCGCATGCCGTGATCCAATTATTGTACAGGCGACAGACTATCGTAGAATTCTACGTTTTTTTATTGGCTTTATCATTAGTTTTATGACTAATAATTGCGCTTATATTGTCTATAATTAAAATACTAAAAACGTCGTCTCAATTAAATTGTTATTAACAAAAAGTCAAAGCGGCAAAACAGAACAGAACAGAACAGAGCACGTTGATGTCAGAGAGCTGGCTGGCTGGCTGGCTGGCTGGCTGGACCAATCGTAGTGCCAAACCGAGAGCTTCAACTATTGTATCTGGCAGTACGAGTATCTATATCTGTACCTGTGTCTGTTACGTGCGGCAGCCATCAAATGCTGCTGCTGCTGAAAGTAAAACTTCTCGTTACTCGTACTTAGAATCGAGTCAAGTGTAATTTCCATTAACTATGTTTGTTATGGTCTTGGTGTCCGTCTGGCCTCTTAATTGGGCGCTAACGTGTTTCAGATACATTTGTATCTACAAATGACAGCCCCCAGGCCCCCTCGACGGCAATTAAACAAATCCTCGCCTTGAACTGCGTATCACGACATTTAGAACTTGACTTCGCTAAGCATCCATTTAATTTTCATATGCATATAAAGTCGAGCTCCAAATAAAACCCACTTTGATTTGATCAGCACTTCTATCTGTATCTTTAGCCATGTCTGGGTCAGCTTCCTACCACTTCTCTTCCTATTGCTTTAGCCGGGAATTCGTATTAGACCCTTCAGGGCTACTCAACCGCGAGTCACAATCAACTCAGTGGAACAGTGGGTGCCTCTTGGCAGCTCGTTGGCTGTTGGAAGTGGCGATAAAAGCTACGATTTCGGAATAATAATGATTGTCAGCTAAAGTATTTCAAATAAGACACAGAGAGAGCAGAGAAGGAGATTGTCAGCATGACCCAGCGCCAAACTGGGCACTGGACCTACCCCAAAATAATGTGGCATGTTTTGGTACATATATACATGTATGTATATTTGGGGGGTATCAGCAAAGCCTTTTGGGTTTATAAGTAGTGGAAGATCAAAACACTCTTAAGTAGAAATATAACTATTTATGACCCTTAAAGAATCACAAAAATAAACCAAAATAAACCTCAATTGTCGTCAGTCTATATTTTTTTTTTTATAGATCTTTAGACATATTAAATGCCCATGATTCAGATCGTATTCGAATGAAAGTAATTTTCAAACTATTCGATTGAATTATTAAATAGAATCGAAAGATTATCTCATGAATTCACATGTCGAATTGAGTAATTTAATGGATTAAGTCAATGTTCTATGACTACCAATGATAAATAGCGACAAATATAGTAAAAGTTACCCAATAAGGACACGTGTGGAATAAACAATTTCTAAAAGAGTAAATCAGTTCTCGCAATACAAAAAAAATAAACAGTAAAATAGATTATGTTGCTTTCGAAGCAATTGAATTTTTTGTCAATTTTTCCACAACGTATCAGTATTTTTAATAAGATTTACGATGACCTACCAATCCTTTGCTTTGATTAAACATTAATAAAGATTATTTATGAGGATAGAGCTCTGCTGGGTGGAAGATCTGCATACATACGTCAGAAAAGCAGCCCTAGTATCTCTTGTCAATAGCAACCCACAAATCCACAATTAAGATATTTTTTTCGGTTTCTTCAACATTTAATTTGGGGCTTATCGTCGTTTGATCTTTTGGGGTGTGATTCTTTCAAGTGTCTGGCACTCAAAAATCTCACTTTTATTTTGACAATGCTTAACTATTCGTTCACTATTCGCCTGAAGAGATCGCTGCGAGATCTCAAGTGTTCCCTTTCGGCACACATGTACGTAGTTCGTAGAGATATGCATACATTGCTGTGGTGGCTAGTATTTCCGGTTATATCAGAGTTAGAACCAGTGATTAGTTCTCTAAGCCAGCTGAATAATTACAAAAATGAAATTAAGTACACACAACATTTGTCGTTGAAGTTGTTCTCCTCTCTAACGTTCCTGTTGTTACGAAGTTACGAAGTGCTCATCACCTTGATCGGTGGATAGGATAGGATAGTATAGAGCGTGTAGCTCTCCATAAAGGTATCAATAATTCCATTGTATTGAGAACAGCAATTAACAATTAATCAAAGCATTCGTCTGTGAAAATACTGCGAATTAGTTTATTATTAATTTTTGGTTTGTTTTTGTGTTTTGTGTTTTTCCGTTGATCGACCCCCTGGCCTCTTGCTCAACTGACCCAATCATCGCCTCAGAGGGGCAGAAAGGAAATTGCAAAAAGATTTTGGGTTAGAGATAGCGATGGTTCTTCTATCTGTTGACTGGTAATCACGACACACTTCCCCCCCCACACAAAAATGCTGAAATAAACAGGAACATATAATTTAATGTTCATAATCTGGGACTGTACCACCCAAACCAACAAATGGAAACCCACTATATAATCGCATACGCGCACAATTCTTGCAAAATAAAAGCAAATTATATGAGTGGCAAAAGTTGGATTGAACGAAGCTTGGAATACACTTCAGGGTACCCTTGAAGTACACCATAAAACACGCCTTTGGATGCACCAGGGAATGTTCTTTCCATACTCTATGGAATACACTTTGAATATGCTAAAGAACATCCTTTGAATACCTTAAGAATGTTAATTAAATTCTAAGTACTACGAGAAATATTTAATGCAGAATTTTACTGATGACAATATGCATCCCTTACCATACACCAAACTGAGAGTATCCAAAATAAAAGGACAATCGTAGGTATAGCTTAATGAACGGACATCTATGCAGACAATAAGACAAACAGAACATCGATTCTTATGCTGAAATTCAGTGGGCAAAATGTTCTGCTGCTAAAATCCTTAAATCTCTGCATTGGTCAACACTCTGCATAGTCCAGTAGTACCCTCTATAAGGGTATACTCGTTCTACAACGCAAATTGCCCAATTCTGTTCTTTTTTTTTATTTCTGTTTGCAGCTTTGTGGGTCTTTCTTCTTTGCTGCTGATGGAAGGAACAGGAATCTTATCGTCTCTCGGATGCACAACAATGGCACACAGCGAATCATAATCGTTGATAAGCATTGCAATAAAGTTGTTTTTATTGTTCGCGGGGATCTGATAAAGGCAACACTCTGATAAAACAAAAAAAATGGTCCCCGCAATCAAACGAAAGGCTTGCGCATGCATAATACTCTCACTTATCAGATGTGTCAGTTAGATAGAGCCACACATCATCGGGAGGATGAGCCAGAGGATTGCATTCAAACGGATGTTGAGATGGGCGGATCCTGCGCATATTGTGTATCGCCTGATTTTGGCTACAAATTGTTTTCCATGTTGTCATGGACGAAATTAAATGTATCTTATCAGAGAGCCATTCAAATCAGAAACGATTACAAAACATTGGCCACTCCCGACTTGCGGATACCCTCCCAGAATTTACTCAGTATTCCGAGGGGGATCGATTAGATCCCAAACGAACTTCACTTAATTTACTGTGGCCCTTGAAACAGTAGCCAAATGGGCATGGCTTTATATACCCCACTTGGGGGGAGTTTCTATGAGCCAGAAACACTTTTCACCATGACTCGGCGGATGTTTAAAGTGGTGCCTCGCTGGGAGTCCTAATTAATCTTAGCCATCATATGTTTTTCATTAATATTAGCAACTGCATACAAACATTTTCCTGTCAACCTTCTCGCACCTCCGGAAGGGTTGGAGTGCCAAAATCTTTGAGGATTTCAATAGATTTTTAATCAAATTCGTTCGAGCAGATACGAGTATTCATATATGTTTAAAGAAATGGATTTGAATAGGAATTTACGGCCCTTACACATTCTACACCCTACTGAAGACATTTGGGGATTTATAAAAGGCATCAAGTAATTCCGATAAGCAAATCCTGGAGGCTGCAATCTTTACTAAAAATTAATGGGTGAGAGAAAATATCCACCCACTCTATTCCCCGACTTGTACGTAAATGGACAGGCAAATAAAAAAAAAATCTTAGATTCTACAAACAAAATCTTATCCGTGGAAACATTCGACAGTGCTCTCCCCACCCCACCATCCTTTCTTCCCCTCTCATTGAATTGAAATTCCACACCAGTTTCGCACCACCTGACCCCCACACTCACCCATCATGTGCAGGAGGTTCTCCTCCAGGAGGAAGGCATCGTCGTAGCTGGAATTGGTCAGATTCTCCGTTTTCATGTTCAGCAAACTGGGCAACATTGAGGCATACATTTGGGTAGCGTAAATCTTTTCTTTTCTCCGGGTTTTCAGAATAGATTGCAGTACAACCAACCGATTAGGGATTGAAACGCGTTTTGGGGCGACAAAAAAGGTAAATATTTGAAAGTCCTTCACACTCTTTTGCAAATTGATTTTGTTCACGAATTTATTTGTTGCTGTTGCTGTTGTTGCGGCTCTTTGGCGTTTCGCTGGTGCACATTTTTTTTTAATATGTTTTTTTTGTTGATAATTTTTCGTAGTTGTTGGGTTTATTTTTACGCGGTGTTTGGTGTTTTTGCTGTGGCCTTTTTTTTGCAGCTAAGGTGAGGGGCCATAGACACACTTAAGTAAAGTTAAATATTTGCACAAATTAAAACCGAAAAAATAGCTGAAGCGATGAGAAAGTTTGAGGAGAATAAACCGCAGCACAATACACTGGCGGGGAAACACCGACGGCAATTGCTTCGCTACGATACGATACGATACGATATTTACATATGTGGAGACGGAGGAGCGTGGACGGCAGGCCGGGCGGCGGTGCATAAATAAATAATGCAAAACGATCGACGATAAAAATGTTGGCAACGGAAAACGAAAAAGGAATATCACAGTCCTTTATCACTCCTTCCTGTACTTTATTTCTTTATATATATATTTTTTTAAGCCTCGAATTCTACCGGCGTTTGTCTGTGGAGCAGGAGGTGGCGGTGGGGAGCCTGCGGTGCTGCCTCTGCGGGCTGTATGTATTATTACCGCCTAGTGCAAAACACTGACTAAACCTCAAATAATGTTCTCAACACGTACTAACTGTCTTAATATTATTTGTTGTAGATATAGAAGCCGACGCCAGCGACACCGACACCAACACCGACCCAGCGCCGACCCAACACCGACGCCAACGAAGCCAGCGGCGACAACGAAAGCTCCAGAGAGACGACGGACGAGACGATCAACAGGGGGAATGCTCGGCGGTGTCGCTCACTCGGTCGCGTCGCTCTGCGGGCCCGCGCCACCCATGTTCGTTCGTATAAACTTTAATAAATATTATTATTACTACTATGCCTCTGCCTCTGTCGCTGTCGCTGTCGCTGACGCTGCTCCTGCTGCTGCTGCTGTATTACCTGCTGCACTCGGACGCACTCGTACTCGTCTTGGCAAAATATTGTTAACAGTTAACAGTTGATACAACAGTTCGGATCGGATCGGCGGTGGGTTTTGCGCCTCGGATCATTTCGGATCGCTGCTGCTTCGTACCCTGCTCTTATCGGCGGAGATTAAGCCCTCCCATACGACTGCTACATACATAGATGTATATACATATAATTCAAATTGTTTAATGGCCCACTAAATGTACACATATATATAAAGCCGCATCTATATATATAGAACGGTTATATTTGTCTGTGGCTTTGTATGTTTTTGAGCTTTCATTAAAATAAATATAGTTTCTATTTCTTGTTTTTCTTTTTCGACAGTTTTCAAAGATTGTAAAGAGTTGAAGCACTTCAGCAAAAGCAAATCCCAAACATAATCGGGGATTATCGGAAGGGGTGGGGCGTGGAGATAAAATTAATAGAGAATTAAGGGAGCATTCAATGAGAAATAAATACATAATTAGGTGGAGAAATACTCTCTGTAGATATGGCATGAAGTGATATTGTACTTCAACTCATTTTCAGAAGCAGAAAAACAGGAAACTGTTGGGAAATTCTGTACTATATATTGGTTTTTTTTGTATAGGAATTTTATGAATATTCTTTGGGATAGCATAAAATATTATTTGGGATAGTAATAAAAATAATAGTCCAAAATTCTTTGCCATTAAATTTGGAATATTTATTCCTTTTCTTATTAAATCCCTTTTAGCGATTTTTTTTGCTTGTAAAACTCTCTCTTTCTCTCTGGTCTATTCTTCATAGCTACTAGTCATCCCCTTGGATTTCCAAGCCATTGGTTACCTTCTCCTGGAAAAACATTTTCCACGAGCACTTGCTGCTCGCTGTCTCCTAGAAAAGCATTTTTCCTACGTATTTCTGCGTATTTGTAGATCACTTCACTTTCAGCTTGACAAACACAACAGTCGGGGGGCTCTCCGTCTGGTATCTGCTGCCCCGTATAGCCGGGCCAGGCTGCTGCTTATCAAAACCGGAGCTGCAGCCTCGCCGCCACAGACAGCGATAGACAGAGACAGGGACTGAGACAGCGACAGCGACAGAGACAGAGACAAGGGACAGGCAGTGAAAGAGAAAGATAGATAGATGCCAGTAGCAACAGCGGAGCAGCCACTCGTCGTATAATAGGTCGCTGTTGATATTATTGTTGATATGTATATACACATATATATATAAAATATAATATGCAGTATCTTTGGCTGTGTCGATTAGTAAGCAAGCGCCTTAAGCTGGGGCAGGCTAAGCCGTTCAAGGCACCCCGCTCTTATTAGCAGAGTCGAGCAGCGAAGTGTTGCATGTAACGGAACGCGCTGCTCCGCTCCAGAGAATCCCCAGATAGATGGGATAGATGAATAGGCTGCTCGAAAGCTCTTTAAATGCATTGTTTTGGTTTTGAATCTGATTCAATTGAATATAATTCTTCGTTCCCTCTCTCTCTGTGGCATTGTTGCCATCTCTTTCGCATGCACAATCGCAGATTCTCTGCCATTCCACTGTACTCGTACTCGTACTTTATACGGCGGAATTTCTGTGACGAAACAGAGCTCCACCCCACCAACCAGTAGCCAGCCGCCTGTGCCACTCACTGTGCACACTCGTTCGTTCGCATTTCGATCGCCATTGCCCGCCGATTGGCGTCATTGTCAACATACACCAACATCATCATCATCGTCATCATCGTCATCGTCATCATAGCCGTCGTCATCATGGTGGAAACGTGATGGAATTATGGGGGCATGGTAGTGCGAGATTCTTACAGCACACGGCACCTTACACAGCGAATCACCATTTAGCGGATCAATAAAAAAGGCAAAAGAATTTGAAACACACAAAAATATTACTGATCCTCTGACAGAGTTTGAATCGTACTTCGCTGACTTTTAAGCAGATTTCTCTTGTAGTTTCCCCTACAATTGAGTCTCTCCAAAGACTCCAAAGACAAAAGCTATAAAGTATTGCATATCTATTTCTCTCACCTACTTCACTTTGCAGCGTACTACCATTTAAAGGATCACTCTGAACTTAAGGCAATAAATAGCTAACATTTAATGATCTCTTAAATGATCTTTTTCAGAATTTGACTCTGGCACATCCCAAGCAAATCTTTGGTGGCCTTTTCTCACAGTTTTCTTTAACAGACTTCTGCAGAGTGTTTTCTTTTATTTCTCATTGAGATCAAAATCTGCACTCCGCATTTCTCTCACACTCTCTGGTGTCGTGATTCTTTCGCCTGGCCTCGGTACTGCCAGAATGCAAAACATCAGCCAGATGACAATTATCCCAATCCTCTGCATATGGGGCGGTTGAGTGATTGCATTAATTGCACTTACAAAATGTGTCGCCCCCAGATACATACACATACACATAAATAAACATACATATGTACATATATCCCTTATCTGTGCTCTGCTTGTGGAGACATACGATCGTTGCATGACGCATATGTTTTGGTTTGAAGCCACACCGATGATCCGCACCGATCAGAACTATCATCAATCCGTTGTGCTGGCTGTATGCATGAACAAGTGAACAAATGAATGAACGAATGGAATGAATCACTCATATAATAATCCGAATTTGACTCCAAATCGCAGAGGAGGTTGAGGAGGGCTACTGCTACTTTATGTATCTGAGTGATACACACGCTTCCTGCCTGGGGTGTGGTGTGTACGAAAGGAAAAACTAGCATTAAAATAAAATGCATGTCATGTTCAGGGCGGTTGATGGCTGTCGCTTTTCCCCGGCCGCACACACACACAAAACACACAAACACTCACACATGTGTGTGTATGCCCCTTTGGGGGCCCTTTCCAGATTGCCATTTCCAGAGAATTATGGAAAAATTAGCCAAGCCAAGCCAAGCCAAACATCTCCTTCTGTCCTTGTCTCTCTGTCTCGCTGTGTCGTTCGTTTTCTTGGGGCATTCGTTAAGTGAATATTGTGCGAAAATTTAATATTTTATTTGCATACATTTTTATAGAGAGACAACACAGCAGGCACAGGCAACACAGCCACAGGCAGCCACAGGCACTCGTGTGTGAGTATGGGATGCACATGTGATTTGCATGTGTTGTTCGTCATCGTTGTTCATGATCATGATCATTCATTGTTGTGCTGTGTCTTTTCTGCTGACTGTGACATGAATGCAACGCAACGATGATGATGATGATGATGATGATGACGATACTCATAATGTTTGACTGCAATTTACTATTTACACTTCATTTAGCGGCGACAACTTTAAGTGAAATGTGTCCACATGGCGGCTGAGTAGTTTGCCTCGTTCCGGCAGTCTCTCTACTCAGCCTCTCCAGCCTCTCTGCTGCATCCGTGAGATCTCAGTGAGATCTCCTGCGTGAAACAATAAGAAAGCATCGCAATTGAATGGTAGTAGGGCTTGCCGGCTAGCTGGCTGCCTGGCTGACTTTGACTAATTGAAAAATTAGCTCAAGTGTGAGGATAGTCGAGCAAGTGGCTTGTGTTGTTGTGTAAGGAGCAAACCCACCCCATAAACACAGTCTACCCCCCCCTCAGACACTTGACAGCAAGAAGCTTTTCCTATTGCGAAGCTTCTCTTTAAGCGCCCATTTGGGTAATACTCGTGAGTAGTACGTCTTGAGTTCTAGAGTTTTACATAAGCCCAAGGCACGGCACGACACGGCAGCTGTTTGCAGTATTTTGAATAGAGTTTCCAATGCTTAAAATTATGATTTTAGTCTGCATCAGATTCATGGCATAATCGTACATTAATCAATTACTTTAGGTGTGCGTTGGCGCTGTTTAATAAAGCGAATTCAGTGAGTTCAATTGATTAAAAGTTAGCTTTGTATTATCATCAAATTATAAGCAAACTTTTATATAGAAACAAATGGGTAAATAAATTTCTGTGTACTCATAAAGTTTATATCCATACGAGCCCATTCTGTGGCCCATAAATATCAATGGCCCCCAAAACACCAAGATGTCAACACAAAGAGCGCGATTATAGGCAGTAGTACTATCCAACTATGTAGTATCCAACGTTATCTGCAGATATGCCTTGGGTATTGTGAAACCCTTCCAGACACACATTTCTATATAGTTTATGCACACACGGAGCTGACGCAAGGCAAGGCCCCCCTTTTAATTATCTTTATGGAAATTAATAAATGTCTGAGGCGGATATCAGTTGGGAAAATACTACAACAATAAGAGGTAGAAAATAAAGCACAAATGGAAATAGAAAATAAATCGGAAATATGGGTTATTTCCTAAATATGTCTGCCCCGTTCATCTAGCATCTAGATATCGTGCAGTAATACTTTTTTTTAATTATAAAAAGCTCGAATCAAAACAAAAAACAAAACAAAAAACTCAATGAACCGAAAGACCCGCCGCCACACACCCCGAAGAGAGCAGCCAAAGCGTAGGCCAAATGCAAATCGCTTGGAGTTCGCGTCTGGGCGATAACCTACCCACCCCCCCGCCCTATACATACAATATATTATATCAGCCGAACCATCCGAATCTGAATGCAGGGATATATATGTATATATATGTGTTTGTGGGTAGAGGCGATCGGTCTGGTGTGTTCTGGTCTGTCCCTCAGTTGATATGGGGCCTCTGAACCGTACCGTACGTACTGTACCCCTTCTATGCATAATGCGAGAGCCCCACAGGAGCCTCACCACCTTCGTCTGCTTGTCTTGGGAATCCAAATTAAATACGAAATGAGAGAACGAACCCCTTTCGTCATGTCATCCAGCGACTAAGGTGACACTAGTCAGAGCTTCAGGTACTGCAGCCCAGCCCCAGAGGGGCCTCCCGGCCGGTGTGATCGTCGTCGTCGCTGTTGTGTCTCTATAAATATTCAACGAGTAAAAGCGTTGAGGCTGACGGACACTTGGGGGATTGGGGCCTGAGGCTTGAGGCTTGAGGCTCTCGGTGCTTGTTGTGTTTGCTGTTGCGCATATTTAACCCTTGGGTTAAGTTAAACATTACGATTACGTTTTACTTCGCTTAATTTTGTGCGCGTTTTCCCCATGGTTTTCCATACACTTCACTTCGCGGCACAGCCCAGACTCTTACTTTTACAATAATTCATGGCAGTTCTTTTGGGGGTTTCGGTTTCTGTTTCTGTTTCGGTTGCAACTGCCTGAATAGAGCAACAGAGTGGCAGCAGCAGCAACCAGTTTGTTCCTAATCAATAAACAAATTATAAACATTTATAATGACTGCAGCCCGAGGGCTTATCGGTATTCGAAAAGCGGCTCGGCTCTTATCAAGGCCATAAGCGCTCTCTTTTTATTAGAATTTAACTTCTAGCCAGCGATACGATTACACACTTTTGGCTGCCACACGTGGCACGTGTTTGCCCACAGCAAAAGGTGTGCCGCACGATCTTGCACCTTGAACAGTTGTTATTTCAGTTTACGGCAGCCTCAAAACTGATTTGAAAATCATTTCTAAATCGTAAATATTATCTGAATTGGCAGTGGAAATCATATTCGGCTGAGTTAATGCGGCATGCGAATTATTCAAGGTCAATCAGATATAAATTATGGAATTAATAGGGGTCAGAAAGGGTCTTTAGTGCTACAGTTATAGTTTAACAAGAGAATATTCCTTCATATGATGCGACGAATGATGTTCATTCACTGCATAAATATTCCATAAACGAAGGGATACAAAACGAGACCCCGGAGAATGGAAACTGAGAATGTGGAGATCAGCAGATGATTCTGTGGTATGTATAGCAGAACTTGTAGGAACCTCACGGAGATGATTCTTTTATGTATTATAAAATTTGTAATTGAAACTTCGAAGACTTGCAAGAATTACCTCAGTAAGTAAATAAATAGAAACAACATTCAGCGGGCACATTAGTGCCAGGAAATATTCGTAGTCCGTATGGGTAAGCCCCTATAAATTATTTTATACCAATATGCGTTACTTTGTGGACTGTGTGATGTTTTCCTCAAGATCAATCAATAGATAATGCAAATATGACTTAAAACCTACCCTTAGCAAGAAGTCAGAGTGATATTTCACTTACCAGATTCGTGCAGCTCGTGCTCCATTTCCTCCACCTTGTTGATCTTCAATAGCTGCTGTCCATCGGTGACCCTCAGATCTTGTGGATGCTTCATTATATGGTAAGGGCTATGGCTATGGCTATGGCTATGGTTAATGGTTGTGAGTGTAAGTTTGATCCAATCACATAGTCATAGAGTAATGCCCCGCAATCTGCAAGTGGAGAGAAGAAGACTGTCATATATCAATCGGTACACCATGGCGGACTAAACCAACAGAACGAACAGTTAAAGTTAAAGTAAACGCAAGTGAAGTATCCGTTTGTAGATCTATAAATATTACACACATTGTAGGTGTTAAGCAAGTCGAGTGCCTGACAACCAAACGCTTCACATTACAAGCCCCATTGGAGGCGGGGGTCATTGGGTTTACGATCCCATATCAGTGGTATGATATGACAGACCCACCTGCCCAGAGGCCCAGCGCACCACACAGAGAGCCCTCTTTATGGCCGCTGTGGGCCATAAACCAAAGCGAACAACAGTTCCCTCTGCAGACATGACGTGTGGTGTACACTGTACAGTGTACACTGTACAGACTGCCAAACAGCAAAAAATACCCCCAAATCATAATCTTCAGCGGTTTATTGAGTGGCGGAGTCGCAGATAAAATACTCACACAGCGCTACGATAAGTTCTGCCCAAACAAAATATTCTACTCAGAAATACGCATAGGTAAAAATTCGCTCTTCTCTCGCGATAATGTTTCTGATTATCAGGCATTTATTGTTTCTTTGGGCGCTTTCGCTCTCGAGTGCCAGAACAGCCGATAAGCCTCCCAGAGCCGTCTCTCACTCTCTCTCTCTCTCTCTCGCTCGCCCCATGCCGCTCTTATCATGCCACTGGCACTGCCACTGTCACTGGCGCTGACGCAGAGACCCCCCTCGTACGCCTTGTTGTCACCTTTGAACGCTCGTGACTGTCGCGAGCCGATCCATGGGGACCCGCAGCGGGCCCACAGCGGCGGTCGGCTGTTATTTGATGCAAAATTGTAGACTGTTTATCACTTTCACTGTCGTCCGTGTGGATATTGCAGATAAGCTGGGGAACGGCTGGGCCTGGGGCCAATTATCCAGTAATCTGCAATGTTCCCATCGTTTTTTATTTACATTACTCTTGGGCATTACGGGGATTTCTGTTGATAGATAGTCTCGTTCTACTCTTAAGAACTGTTGATATGTTGATAAAATTACGCGTTAAAAAAAACGAGCATAGCTATAGAATAGGCAAAAGGAACAAGTGTAACGGACAGCTAAAAAACGCTGGCATACGTGAAGAGTACAAACAGGCAGCAGAAAAAGATTCACTGACATTAATCTCGAGATCCGACACACATTTTTGTGTAGCTTTAAGCAAAAACACCTTGCCACCTTCAAAGTCTCATATTTAGTGTCACAAATCCTCACAGTTCCCCTTGGGATTAAACTTCAACTGTGACTTCAGTCTAGACATTCCAACACACTCATTACAATACACAACACCTTCGGTTACAGTTCTAATTTTGTTTTGCAGGGAATACGAAAAATTCCTCTAGAATATTTCATATATAAAAAATTCGAAATCCAAAGATCTGGCAATGTGTTCACGGGATCCGGCCTCGAATCAGTTGATCGACTACAAGACCAATGATTCGGAGGTGCAGAAGGAGTGCACCACAGCCAGCGGCACGCCGGTGGGTGTGAAGGATGCCATCATGACGGTGGGGCCGCGGGGACCCGCACTGCTGCAGGACTTTGTCTACCTGGACGAGGTGATGCACTTTGACACGGAGCGCATACCGGAGCGTGTGGCCTATGCGAAGGGTGCGGGCGCCTTTGGCTACTTCGAGTGCACCCACGACATCACCCGGTTCTGTGCGTGCTCGCTGTTCGAGAAGATCAGGAAGCGCACAGCCATCGCCATGCGGTTCTCGGTGGCCTGCGGGGAGAGCGGCTCGGCGGACACCGTGCGGGAGCAGCGTGGCTTCGCCGTCAAGTTCTACACGGACGACGGCATCTGGGACATTGTGGGCTGCAACACGCCCGTCTACTACGTGCGCGATCCTTCGCTCTTTCCCAGCCTGATCCACGCCCAGAAGCGCAATCCACAGACCCATCTGCGGGACGCCGACATGTTCTGGGACTTCATGACCCTCCGCCCCGAGACGCTGCACGCCCTGCTGATGTACTTCAGCGATCGGGGCACACCCGATGGCTACCGCCACATGCATGGCTATGGGGCTCACACCTACCGCATGGTGAACCCGAACGGAGAGACCTTCTACGTGAAGTTCCACTTCAAGACGGATCAGGGCATCAAGAACCTGGACGCACGACGCTGCTCCGAGCTGATGGCCCACGATCCGGACTACTCCATCCGGGATCTGTACAACTCGATCAAGAAGGGCAACTATCCCAGCTGGACCATGTACATCCAGGTGATGCTCAACGAGGAGGCCAAGAAGAGCCGCTTCAATCCCTTCGACGTGACCAAGGTGTGGCCCCAGAAGGACTTTCCCCTGCTGCCGGTGGGCAAGCTCGTGCTCGACCGCAATCCGACCAACTACTTCACGGAGGTCGAACAGCTGGCCTTCAGTCCGGCCCACATGATTCCTGGCATCGAGCCCTCGCCGGACAAGATGCTGCAGGGGCGTCTCTTCGCCTACGGCGACACCCAGCGCCACCGTTTGGGCGTCAACTACATGCAGATTCCCGTCAACTGTCCGTACCGTGTGCACGTGAAGAACTTCCAGCGGGACGGGTGCATGACGGTCACCGACAACCAGGACGGCGCCCCCAATTACTTCCCCAACTCGTTCTGCGGCCCCAAGGAGAGCTCCCGGGCGCTGGCCCTGCAGACCTGCTGCCCCATTTCGGGCGATGTCTACCGCTTCATGAGCGGCGACACTGAGGACAACTTCAGTCAGGTCACAGACTTCTGGACGTACACCCTGGACAACTGCGGGCGGAAGCGGCTCATCCGTAACCTGTCGGAGCATCTGTGCGAGGCCAGCCAGTTCCTGCAGGAGCGTGCCGTCAAGCTCTTCACGATGGTCCACTCGGACTTTGGTCGCCTGATGACCGAGGCCCTGAACACGGCCCGGATCTCAAAGTTCTAACTGCTGTTTCATACATATATCCAATAAATGTTTATTGCCCATAAATTTGTGGCTCCTTTTTCCTTCTTTTGGAATAATCCTTCAAGCTGTTTCCATTGCATACTTTTGGGCCTGGTTGAAAGGCCTGGAAAAACCTTGCTTGGAATGTTGGCTGGAATGTGTATGCCTGGGGGAATATATAGAGTAATATCTGTCTCTCTTATCTGGTTACCCAACAAATCTGATCTGCTTGCAGTGCTTATCCAACCCGAGTGATTATTCCCAGCACTACACAGACAAACAAACACACAAACACACCCATAAGCCATCAGCCATAAGCCATCGAGATGAGATCTGTCATTAGCTTGCCGCTCTGTTTACATGCGATACACGTGGCCCACAGGTTTCCATGGTTGAATGCCTGCACAAAGCTACTACTCGTACTTATCTATAGATCTGTCTGAGTACAGTGCGTTACAGGGATTTAATGCACAGCTTGCAAGTCAATTGAGACGAATGGCCTTCGATTTATGAGCGTATTTAATTGATTCAAATATCCAATAAATGAAAATAGGTAATATTTTGTATAGTTTTCTTCACTTTTTAAAAAATGTATCAAATGTCAGAAATGCCTTGTCCTTATGGTTAAAAAAAAATACTAAAAAGAGTTTCTTAGTTACATTAATTTTTTGTTCACTGTTCTAAGGCTTTTCGCTGAAATTTACCTTGAAATTCTCTCGATTTTTAAACTATAAAATATATATTTTCAAACTGTCGCGTGCCACTGCGTATATGACATGTTCGGCTGATTGTAGCCTCCATATCTGCTCCCTACACCCACACGTAACCATGAACCGCACTGTAGCCCCGTATGGCTGAATGATTCTCCCCTTAGTTCGCCGCCGATTTATTTAACCAAAATGCTTATAAACGCTTGGCAAATAGGCGACAGCAAAAAAATAATTGTAAAGATTCCTCCTACTAACGGGTTAAGTGACTTGCGCTAAGAATGACAAAAACTTACTTAAAGCTCTGCCTCTCCTTCGCGCTGTCTCTCTCTCTCGCGCTGTGAGTCGGTCAGACAGAGTTCGTTCTAACTGGCGTTGTAGTTGTATGTAACTGTTGTTGTTGTTTGTGTTGTTGCTGCTGCTGGGCTTTTATCAGCTTTTGTTGGCGTTGTTGTTGTTGTTGTCGGTGCGCTGCTTTTGAGCGCATGAATGAAAGCGAAACAGACGTGAGAGACCAGACCCAGACGCACACTTGTTGATTTCTTTATGTGATTCGGATTCAGTTGCTCGTTATAATTAAAGTCGCTGCCGGGTATGATTTTTGTTTTTGTTTGTGTTATTATTTTTGATTTTGTTTAACTTTTTTTGTTGTTGTCTTTCTTTTGGCACTCAAATTTTAATTTTTTTTATTGCACTTTTACACTGCTTGCTGTTTTGGCTACCGCTGCTGCTGTTTCAATGGATATGGCTGTGTGATATTCATCTCTGGCGCATTAATTAAAACCCGGAGAAAGAGCAGAAGGAGGAGGATTGCACACACACACACTTGTCAGAGAGTGATTTTGTTCCAGTTGTATAACTGTATAACTGGGGCCGCACTGCATATTCATTTATATCAATCAAACGGCGAAAATATGTACTTTAATATTTGTTGTGTGTTTTCTGTCCTCTGCGCCGCCGTCTTCGAACGTCACTTGACTCAACTACGGCTTCGGTGAGGGTCCGTTATAAAAGCGACCAGCGCCAAACGGGCAGAGAGTCGGTCGCCTTTCCTCTCCTCTCACTTATCACTCTCTTGCTTTGGTGCCGCTCTCTCTCTCTCTCTCAGAGCAGCAAGTGTAGCGCTGCTGTTGCTGCTGCTGCTGCATTGAAATGTTACGTAGTTGTTTTTGCAAATTGTTTTGCAAATAAAATAACAAAATATGAATTTATTTTAATGTTTATATATAGCAATTAATGGCATCCAATAAGCATGTTTCTGTGCTCTCTTCGCTAAGGCGCTCTTCAACTATCTTTTGCCGTTTGTCCAGACTTGTCGCGGAATGTCATACTACTGGAATACTACAGTTGATTGAACCCGCTGACACTCTCACACACTAGCGCGCTCTCGCTCTCGCATTACACATTCCACACGACGGACAGAACGACAGAGCTAAGTAGTACACCCGGCGGACCCCATATTCGATTCGATTCAATTTGGCGACTGAAATCAAAGTCGCCAATTTCGGCAGAGGGGGCTAAACAATATTAGCAACACACACTCGAGACTCACACACGCGAGAGCGCGCACAGACACGACTGGGGAACGCGTGTGTGCAGGTTGCCAGAATTGGAAAATCACATTTTATTGTTTCAACTAAAGTTTAAACGGAGCTGGTGGCAGATATAGCAACAAATACTAGTTGCGACGAGAGTGAGAGTGTGCCCTGCCATTCGCAACGATCACACTGATCGTGGGGGGAGGTGGGTGAGCAGCTGCCATTCACAACACAACGATTTCCATCAAACTTTTTGTATGCAATTCACAGCGGTTGACAGGAGCTTTTCAGTGACACTTCGAAAGCTTTTCAAGCGCGCGAGATTCAAATTTATATTGGACTCACATACATGATATTTAATGACTATTCTTGGTTCTTTTATTAATGTTTCCATATTGATATACTTCTCCTTGGTAGAAATCAGTTCAGTTCAGTTCATTCCTGCGTCGAGTATATGTTAGAAAAGTTTGTTTATTGAGATATTTTTTGTCCAGCCAACTGGTACAGTGGGGGAGGGTCACTATCCCTATCTGTATGCGCGTATAATATAGGGGGGATTTGGGTTTTATATGGTAATTATTACATTAATTATATTTGAATGCTCGCTACGAATATATAAAATATATATAGTTTAGTTTAGTTTGTTTTTACTTGCATTGTTTATGCACTAGCATTGTACATGTTTTGTGTGTGTGGATATTTACAGTTAAGGTTTAGCACATGTACTACATGGATTTTACTCGTTAATCGCATATGTTAAATAAATTATAATAAATTATCATATATGGAGGGGGGGTTGTGAGGCCGAAAGAGACCGAAGAAGCCAAGCCGCCTCCATAGGGTTATGAAATGCGCTCTCTGGGCGACGACATTTTAGTGGTTTTACACTTATAAAATTAATATTAAATTATTACGTATTACGCATAGAATTAACTATAAAGAGAAGTATAGCGGGGGGGGGGGATAGATCTCAGAATACGATTATAAGCCATTTAGATTAGTGGTAGGAGGCATGGGGGGCATGGGCATGGTCACGGGCGTAGAAAACAATATATAAATTGCACTAGGATGTTGGGATTTAAATATAGATTTACAGATAGATTTAGTTTAGACATAGGCTTAAAATTGTCACGTGCTGGAACTTGAATACAGGTACGAAATTAGCAACGATCGCGATTGTTGTACGCCTGCACCTTGGCCACGGTGCAGTCGAGGGCCGACCGTATATCATTGAACACGGGCACACCCTGCCGCTTGGCCAAGTCGATGAGGTACGACCGTCCGCGATTGTAGTCCTTGATGGCCGCCACAGTTAGCTGCAAAACAAAACAAAACCCAATTGATTAGCTATCCAGATTCATATGAAATTCTATCCCCCAACTTACCTTTTCGCCACCGAGCACACAATCCTCGGGCAGCATTTGCACCGCCAGCACCACATTGTACATGAGGCCAATGCAGTGGGCGGCCAGTGTCATGGGGGCCAGGGAACGCGTCTCATTGGTGATCACAAAGAGCAGCACGCGACTGGAGTCCAGCAGCGAGGGATTGTACAGGCTCTGGCGCACAGCCACCGGCGGCAGTGACCAGCTGAGCGACTCCTCGGCCACCGTCAGCTCTTCCTGCTCCTCCAGCTGCAGCTGGTTGCCGCGGCACTTTCGTCGCGTGCGCACAAACGAGCGCTGCTGCTGCTCGTGCTGTCCTGGCTGCTGCTGTTGCTGTGGCGCCTGATGCTGTGTCTGCGACTGCGGCTGCAGCTGTATGCTCTCGTGCAGGGCCGGGCTGTGGAAGCTGACGTTCTTCGACTGCAGGTAGGGGACGGCCAGCTCCTGACGCCACTTGGTGCGCATCACACAGCTGCCGCCCAGATAGACATCACGCAGATCGAGTCCGCCACAGCAGAGGGCATCCCCGGCACTGGCAATGGAGCTGCTGCTCGAGAAGACCGAATCGTTGGAGTCACTCTCCTCCTCCTCGGTGGCCACGGACGCTGGGTGCGTGCCGCCTGGCTTGGTTTCTATCGTTTTGGTGGTGATTATTTCGGTTGTTTCAATGGACTCGACGTTCAGCAAGATCTGTGGCTTGGGGCTTTTACCTAGACTGCTCGCGGCGGCTGGCTGCGGCGAGGAGGTGCCACTGTCCCGGCTGCGACTCAGCTGCTCGAACAGGCTCTGGCGCTCCAGATCGTGGCCAATGCCGCTGCTGCTGTTGGACGGTACACTGGCGTTGCTCGAGGTGCGCGAGATGTTCTTGCTGGCCGAATAATAAATGTCCACATCAGGTGCTGAATGCATGCATGAAAGAGGAATTAGTCAGATGTAAGAGGGGTATATAGCGGACGGCCTACCATTGGTAAAGTAAACCTGGGGCGGTGGCACATTGGTGCCCTTGATGGGCGAGATGCAGCCACTCTCGTGTATCTCCTGCTGCAGGACGGACAGGTAGGCCGAGATCACACAGAATAGATCAAAATCGATGAGCTCCTGGTTGGCCAGAATGGGCAGATCGGCGTCTTCGTTTGGTTCCTTGACCTTTGAGCTGTGCGTTTGCAGGAATTTCAGCGATTCGCGCTGATTAATTATGATCTTGGTTAGATTATCTAAGTTAACTAAACTCTGAGCATAGCCTAAGAATAAGAGAGCACGTTTGCACTGTTCCACAGTGAGCAGTTCGCTTTGCGGATTCACGCGATCGAAGGCGCCGCGAACGGTACTGCAAAATGCAAACAAAATATAAGTAAAATAAATATTTTAAATGTATTTAAAATGCAGGGAAAACTCACTCTAAAATGGAAGATATCTTGGACGGTGGATCCCTGATGCCCGACAGTATTTCCTTGGTGCGCTGCAAGCCCGAGGGTATGTTCTCCAGTACTGGCAAACCGCGACGGGAGACCAGCTCCTTAAGTATCATCTGATTGCGAGTCAGATCGAGGTATTCTCTGTGAAACAAAAAAAACAGTGGGCATAGATTAGTTTTAGTTGAGGGCATGCGCTACGGAATGCATTTTAGGAGCTTTGGGAATAAGTAAAAATGATTTTTGGTAGGAATAAAATCATTAAATAAATCTATGAGAAATATCAGCAATTTCTTGATTTTATATCCCTCTCCTACAGCTCCTAAATGCATAAATCTTTCATTGATTTAACGTACTGCTGTGAAATAGGCTCATTCAGTATCTTCTGATTTGGTTTATACGGATGCAAAACCAACACCAGCTGCTTGCAGTTTTGACCCGCTATGTGTGCCGCCTCGATGGCACCAGCAGATGCGCGTGTTTCCGAATCCATAACGAAGAATAATACACGGGCCTTTTCCTTAGCTCGATGCTCGAGCTCGATGAGATCGGGCGTCCAATCGGATACTTGCTAAAAACAAATAAAAAAAACCAATAGAAAATCTAAAATAAGTAATTGTTTTTCTGGATTATTTGTGCGTGTGCGTTTGTGTGTGTTGTTGTGTGTGACTTACAGGATTATAGAATGAAATGCCCAGCTCCTTCAAGGCTGGTATGGCAACGTCTGCGCGCCACGTTGTGGGATTGCAGGAGCCCCCCAGGAACACCTCGACGGGCTCATTGCTGGCGTTCTTTTTCTTTTTGGTATCATCGACACTGCTGAAGGATTTGGTGCTGCGCAGTTCGGTGCCATGGTTGTCCAGCTTCTTGCCATTGCTGTGGCTGTAGGCGGCGGGCGAGGCGGCAGTCGATGGTGCATCATCCAGCAGCTGCTGCTGCTGCTGTTGTTGCTGCAGCAGAGAGCTGGTGCCCGCCGACAGTTGCTGATATTCGCAGTAGTTGGATGTCTGATTCGAAATCGTTGAAGCACTGCCGACCAAAATGCACACAAAACATTAGTTTAAATCGAAAGGCTAAAGGTTCAGCATAATAAAGAAAAACTCACCGAAAACGCTTCAGATCTGCAGCCAGTACACAAAATTGTCCAAATGTCAGACCATTTGGCTGTCCACTGCCCCCCTTGCGGGCCACCTTCTTGGCCGTTTGCAGCATTTCGCTAACTGTAAGACAATAAAAAATCAATCAATTAGTTGCATTTGGTTAATGAATGCGCAGTGTACTTACTCTGCTTTTGGCTGGGATGGAAGCTCAGCTCGTGAAAGAGCTCCTGGGTGCGCTCGTCGGGCACCACATTGCAGCGGGCCTTGGCACGCCATGCATTCAGCACTTCTCTGTAAGGAATACAACAAAAAAAAAAAGGAAGCGAAATATTAATAATAATAATAATAATTATTAAATGGTAACTCATTAAAATGCTGATGATTTAAAAACAGATAGATCCCCATAAAGCATTTGCCATGCCAGTAAATCGTTTATGGCAGCAATTTATTGAACACTTCTGGCCAAGATTCTACAAATTCGATCGTGGGGCAATTTTCAGCAATACAAAACAAACATCAGCCCATCATTCATTATAGTGCTGACGCGCTTTTCCACATTTGCAAAGATTATTTAATGCTGAAAAAAATGCCCAAATAAATCAATTCGGGAAACTGTTTTGCTGTTGCTCCTTATAAGTGAACAATGAATGAACAATGAATTATAAGTGAACTCCCTCAAGGACAGCCAGAGCCGACAGCCGACAGCCGACAGTCCGATTCCTACTATAAGTGGCAATGTGTAATGCCACAATCTGTATGCCAGTCACGTTCCCAGTGGCGACACATCGAAACATGTGCCACCCAATCGAGTACGCGCGCCATAAATAGGGAAACGGACAACAGCAAAAAATCTATATGAAATATTACGAGATTTTTGTGGCAGCTTCGTCTGCCTCTTCTTCCGTGTGTTGGCAAGACATCGTCATCACCAGAAGCAGCAGCAGCATCAACGGCAACAGCATCAACAGCAGCGGGGGCACTGACAATTGCATCATTTGAGCAAAATGGAAATTTAAATATCGCGTATACGTAGCGTATGCCACAAAGAGCTGCGAATCGGAGACGCGGGTGTATAAATGGGTTATTATTTATCGTATATAGCCATATTTCGCTGCGCCGCAGTTACTTGATTTCCATTTCATTTTGAAATTGTTTCACTTTGTTTTTGTTTTTGTTGCTCTGTTTCTGTGTTTTGTTATTTAATGTTTGAAATATTTATATCACAATTTTGGCGCTATATGTGTAGCTACATATATGTATGTATATTTGCTCATTTCTGCATCTTTTTGCGTTGTGGTTTTGGACAAAAGTTTTGTAATTGATTGCGTAAATCAGTTGTAAATGATTCTGTTTTTGCGGCGGCCCTGTTTCATTCCAATTGAGTGGAGGATCGCGACTGAAATACAATTATATACTTATGTATTTCCTGCTGAGAAACGTTTTACATTCTCCCCGTGCTGTGCTACCGGGTGGGCTTATCACAGCAGCGGCAATGCCAAGAGGAAGAGCCGAGCTTTCAGTGGCGAATGGGAATGGGAATGGAAATGACGTCAAGTCCAAGTCCAGTGACAAATCAAAGTCAGAAAACAAATCAAAATTGAAATATGTTTCTTTCAATGGAATAGCACAAAAACAATTTATGGAAAGAGAGAATTAATACAGGTTTTCCCAACAGTTTGCAAAGTGGAAATCGTCTCATTGAATCGACTGCCAATGTCAGTTCCCATACCAAAATGTTGCACTGCGAATCATAAATCTATCAAAATATCCAAAGAGTGTCTGATTTCTGTGTCTGTTGATCGTTTTCCATAGAGGGAATATCCCTTAATGTCTGCGACACTTTCTGCAGCCATAAAAGTCACCTTAATGATGCAGTTTTAAGCCACTGAATCGCATTTCCAGCACGAAAGATTTTATAGGAGTATCTGTAGAGCACACATAACTCATTACCACTCAACGCTTTGAATGAACAGCTTATCTTTTAGCCTGCTTTGAGGAGCTCCATAACCTCTCGATCCTTTCTTAGTTCCAACCTACATTCAGAAACAAATCCTACGTCAATCATAGATCATTCTCACATTATCCATGGCTCATATAGTCTTAAGTTAAGGATTGTTCCATCTCTACCAAAACATAGAAAAAACCAAAGTATGAAATCTACAGCTAGTGAGACAGATCTCACAACGAGGAACAGCATTTTTGGTTTTATGGCTACCAAACAAAACATAAAAAAAAAACTTGTCTGCAGCCCACACAGCTGAAAGCACCTGAAACCCGAAACAAAACACATAAACTATGCAACAAAAAGTTAAAAGAAACTCTTGCAACATGTTGACCAAAAGAGAGAGAGAGAGTCAAAGTCAAATGGGAAGCCAAATGCCTAGCGATTATGTCAGACAGAGCGAGAGACTCAAGAGCCAAGAGCCAAGAGCCAAAACCCAAGAGCCAAGAGCAAGTGCAGGCGGCGGTCAAACGTGTCTAGATGCCAATTACATGACTGCATCGACCTGCAAGCAGTGGCAGCGGCAGCTGTTGGAGGCGACACCACCGTTTTGCGTGGCACGCCCACAGCTTCACATCATTTACTAAATTTGGCCCGGCCTCTGCTTTTGCCTTTGCCTTTGCCCCACTCTCTATGCTTTTTGTTTGGTTCTTCTATTTTTGGACTGATTCTTGGCTCTTGATTTCTGATGTGTGGGTGAAGTTGCGCCATAATCGTAACATTTTTCTCTCCCCTCATTCATTCTTTTTTTTTTTGGTGCTGGTATTTTTATGGCAAACAGACCGAAGCGAAGCTGAATTTATGTTTTGTTTACAAGAACCACGAAACAAAAAAAAGTATCCATAAGAGAGGAAGAGCATTGGCCGCCAGACGATGAACAAATTTTGGCTGTGAAAACATTTCCGGGGGAGGGACGAACAGGCAAAAGTGTGGGATGCGATCGGTTCGGACACAAGGAAGTGCAGCAGAATTATCACATCACAGCACAGCCTCATCATCAGCATCAGCATCAATGAATGCAATTAACAGACTTTTTGTTCGTAAACAATAATGAGACCTGTTTCCCAACAGAAATCATTTAAATGAAGAGGAAAGTTCTTCCGTTTCCGGGGCCTCCTTCCTTCCTTTGCTTTGTTATCAGCTATCGATAATTTATTTATTTATTATCGTATGGATCTATCAATGCTGCCATAAATTTTGGTATCCTAAGAGAAGTTAATTAATTTCTTTTCTTATGGTTTTATATTTGTTTATCGTATAGATCCTTAGGTCTAAGAAGTGTTAGAGATATTTCATTAGCATTAGCTTTATCATACTTTGAACTGCAGAGATCCAGGAACTTTTAATGTCTATGCACCCATACATTTATGGGTGTATTTTTATACCTTTGCTCATCCCTTCCAAGCCCTTCCTTTAGTTACTTAAAAGTACTCCAACAAAAAAGAAGCTCTCAATAAAGATCGCTTCAGGTAAAAAACAAAAACCAGCATGGAATTTTTTCCGATTCATTAAACAATCGAAGCAAATAAAATAAACAAACAAACAAAAAAAATAGAGAAAACATTCCTGGACAGAGTTTTGAGCCCAAATGGTTTTCGTGTCTGATTCATAATCAGAATTCATGATGAAATGGGATTCTAAGAACCTGATGACATGATGTTGTGCTACTAAAACCGCGACGACATTTAGTGGTAAACAAGTTTTGCGTTCTCGCTGTCTTCTTATGCTCTTTTGGGGGCAATGGAGCGGAATAAGACGTTAACAAAGGGAGCGCATCGGTGGGGAGCGGAGATATACCCCGTACGGGCACAAGAGAGAGTGACATGAGTAAGATAAAATGTCTGTAAATTGTGGACTGGACTACCGGAAATACGCCGTGACCTATTAAATGCTCTGTGGGCATTGCAGATAAGGCCACGTTAACGAGCCAAGGTCCTCGCTCTTCTTGTCTCGAGTCGTTCGTTATCTGCAATCTGCTGCTGCTGCTGCTGCTGCTTCTGGCCCTACTGCTGATAAGGCCTTAAACGTTTCTACATGAATCAAGGCAAAGCAATCTATGGTCTGGCTATCTCCCAGATAATAACTGCCCATAATGCAACAATCCAAGTGTACATTTACTTAATATAAGCCATTTATGGACTAATAAGCTTGATAAGAACTGACAAATGGAAATTCCTGCTCATGATTACTACTAAGTGCAATTATCCGTTTAATATTCATTGATCCGAATATGATTTTATCGTTGTAATGAATGAATGGGAAATTGTTGGAAATTACATTATGCAGCAGCGCCCCTCGGTCGGTTTGCGTTCAACGACTTTCCATATTGTTATCTATGAGCAATGCTATTCCATAATACATATGGCAAGAAAACGGATATGTGATATCTGTGGAAATCCATTCATAAATATTGGATTGCATGCGCGCGACATATATCATCCTTAATTTGGGGGTTCCCTGTCATTCCAATGCATAAAGTATGTAAACTTTAATTATTATTGTTATTATTTATTACCAAAGCTTTAAATGGATTATCCAGATTAATCCGAACTCGAAGTAAGCAACGGATAACTTTTTTTTTGGGTTTATCTGTTTGAATACATTAAAAATTGATCTTCGAATTTTCAAAATGACTTATCCGACTTTATCCGAGTTGAAACTAAGCCACGGATAAGTTTAAATCAGAGCTGAATAAATAAATAAAACAAATATAATCATAGCTTAGCCCACGTCATTTAATTGAGACAGTCGAACAATATAAATGATCACTTTTGTGTAATGTTTTCCCATATCCGACATTATCCAGTCAGCTGATAAGCATTTCCTCAGTCCGTTTTGCCGCCTTGCCAGTCAATGGATAAACCACAAACGACACACCACACCCATAGATCAGAGTGTTAAGCAGATCAGCATTTCCGCAAGTGATGAATGAACGTCTCGTCTCATCGCCACCGCATGCCGCATGCAATCATTATTTTGGCCTGGGGCCAAGCTGAATGACGTTGCTTTCGACCAGTACAGCAATCTCACGAAAACCCATTAAAAAATAAGAAGAAGCATAGGGGGAGAAAGCTGGGGAGGGAGGAAATATGCATTTGTGCAAATGATTTCATTGACCCACGCTCTCGACTGCCTTATTAATGAGTAATAAACAATTTCCGAATACAATTGAGCAAAATGACAAAATGTACATTGAACTCTGAGCCAGAGCAATGAGAGATAGGGAGAGAGAGAGAGACAGCGAGTGAGAATGTCGCTAGTTTTAGCCACAAACAAAACAAATAATCAACATTACCATTAACACATGCGCCTAAGCATACAATTTGCATTTGCTTTTGACAGTTTGTAAAGCAAGCGTAGGGGCGATTACGGCTTTTAGTGATGAGAAAGACCATAGATCAAACTATCAAGCAATATCGATAATTATCGATCAATTTCGAAAAGTGTTTCCAAAGCACTGAGCAGAAAAGGTGTGTTCTGTGAGCAGTTTTCTTGAGCCATAATATTCTACTGCTGATACAGACAAATATAGGATAAGGAAAGTTAGGATTTATGTGATAAATGGAGACCCCCATTGCCGCTACAGCTTCAACAAAAAACAGCTACAACTATCGGTAGATTTAAATTCATGCAGATCTGTTATAATACGTGTGAAGACCCCTCTACCTCTAAACTCCACCGATGACAGAGCAAACAGTCATTAATATCTATGGGTTATGGCGCATACATTTGCATTTAACACTCGGTAACGTAACACTCAGTGGCAAAATATTTGTCTACAATTTGATACTAGAACACATGTCACACGCGAACGAACGAACGAACGAACGGACGGACGGACGGACATGCATATCTGGTCGGTCTGTCTGTCTGTCGCTCTATCGGGGCTAATCAGCATCGATCTATGTATGGCAGAAGGAGAACAAAGTAAATCTCACTCAAAATTCAAAGGTGTGTTAGATATTTGCACAGGTCTTGTGGCGCCTCTGGCCGGGCCGGGCCTACGCTACGAAATAAGGTAACTCTTGGGCAGGTAACAGGTAGCCACAAGGGGCGGGGGCAGCAGCAGGGGAGGAGGAGGGCACAGGCAGGGGGCAGCTGCAGCAGCAGCGATATACACCGTTCCGTTGACGACTCGTTTCAATCACACACAACACAACACACACACACACACACACAGACACCTAGAGACAGAGAGGCACAAAACTCTCTCAGCAATAATCGATGATGAGGTCATAACTAATAATAAAAATGACGCTGCTCTGCCGCCGCCGCCGCCTCAGTGAGTAAAAGCAAACAAAGAGCAAAGACAGAACAGCATTGGCGCAGAGGCAAAGAGCCAAAGAGAGAGAGGAAGCGGCTCCAAGAGCGCGAGCGAAAGAACAGCTAAAAGTGAAGAGAGCTTTTGGTTGTTTGGCTTCCACTCTCTCTCTCTCTCGCTCACTTGGCGAACAGCTGTTTTTGTGTTTGTTTAAACTTTCAACGTACGGAACGCATTTCGTATATTTATTTGTATTTATTTAACAAGTGCTGCTACTCCACTTTACGTCTTCTACACCTTCTACAATCCGCACTGCCCCCGTCCCCGTCCCGTTATCGTTAGCAACTCTTGACGATTATTTATCAATGGCCCCGGCTCTGACGTCATTTGCTCTTTGAATCGTATATCTATTATGATTATATTGATATTAATTATGTATATTATTATCACCTACTACTATGGACATGCCCCATGTCGCTGTCAATAAATCAAATTTATAATCCCCGTTTAATAGGGAATTCGGTGCAAAAGTAATGCCCGACCTACTACGTGAGGTTCTTAATGGAATTTTATCATTGGAGGTGGGTTCTTTGGGGGGGGGTTGGTATGTTTGACTATTTGAACAATTAATTGTGTTTGGCCAAGCAATAGCATGTTAGCATGAAAATAGGGGGAACTTTAAATATTATATTAATCCAGAATTCTTCTATACATTCTATATTAATTCTATATTTTTGGTAAGTACTTTTATGCGTTTAATTAATGGTTTTTCCTTGACTACTCCTCCTGTCCATCGCATAATTTATACAAATATTTACGAATGCCTTACCAAAAGTCACTTTAAGATTATATTCTTGAAGCCTGCCATAACGAGAAATCTTTCACTTCTATTTGTTCTTTTCTCAGCCATGATAATTAGCCACCACCTTCACCGGGTGCTTCTTCGGCTTCTTTCGCCGCACTCGTTAGGCCGAAACCCTACCTCAAGCGAAGCCTCCATATCTGATTAATCGGCTGTGTTGTGTTGTGTGTGTTTTATTTTTAAAACGTTGCTTCTACCCATGAAGACCGCCGTTCATCTTGGCCCCTTTCGACAAGCGACTATTTTTAGAGAGACAGCAACAGATAGGAGACTACTGCTGGGACCGCTGGGCAAACAGGGCCACCAACACAAGGAGAACAATGCGGCAGAAGCTTTCACAAAGCAGTTAGGCCACGGACAGCCCCCAAGACACGAGTAGTAGTGGTACTAGTAGTAGTTTTGTCTGCAGAAGGTACAGATTCACTCGTACTCGTAAAATGTAGCGTCATCGCTGGGTCTGGGAACTCTCTGTGGGCTCAGTGGTTCTTGTATCTTGATTACAGAGTGTCGTTGTCCTATAACCTTTTTTGTTTTTTGTTTCTTTTTTGTTCTTTCGAGGTCTGTCTCCACTTTGTCTATTCGTCTTTTGGGCTGTGACATCAACGTTTATTTTTAAGCTTCGCATTTCGCATTTCTATATATTTACGAGCATTTGCCTTCTCCCCATTTCTGTATTTATTTATTATTTATTTATTTCACTGTATACCAAAATTGTAGAGCGCCAATGATATCACTCTTTTTACCGAGTAATTTGTTTACCTTTGCAAACATTTCAGACTCCAGTATTTCCATCCATCCATTCCATTCCCCATTCCCATTCCCCATTCCCATTCCCCTTCCATGCGCAGCTGTGGCTATACACCAAATCGATTAAATGTCTGATTTCCAATCATATGTATTTTGGGGCGCTCAAATGAAGTGTACAATGTGATTTGTCCTATCGGAGAGTGGCATCTAATCTAATCGAAACGTTTTGTGGTCTGAATCCGACCTAGGTTTCAGTTCAGTTCAGTTCTGTTCTATTTATTTTTTTTCCTGTTGCTGTGTCGCTGTGTGTGCCATCGATTCTATGTGTACGGAAATTGATTTGAGATTGCTGAAGGTGCGCGATTTGATCATGTTCCACAAAAAGAATCGAGAAACTGAGACTTTCTTTTCGCTAATAAAACATTTTGATATCTTACGCGAGAGTCGTAATAGAATTCTGCACTAACGGCAGTGCCATAAATTGTTATACAAAAACATGGGCCATCCAACAACCCATATGTCCATACGGCCATATTTTTATGGTCCGGCCATTTATGGAAGAAATACCGTAGACTGTCCGAGACTTTCGATAGCCAACGGATAACAGTCGTATAATACTGACTGCATTTCTATCAATAATATCCAGCGAATGTCAGTCGTATAAATGCCTAAAATAGGAAATGTGTTCAAATATCGAACATATAACAAACGCATATTTATGATTCTATTATTCTTGAATACCTTCTCTCATTTGATCACTCGATTAATAAATTACAATTATAATTTAAGAAAGTCCTTTATAAATCCTATGAGAAATAGAAGAATCTTCTATTCTTCTATCTACATTTCGTACAGGATTTTTCGCCGCTTTAGGTTACGATTTTTGTAGTGAAATATTTTCAAATTTGAGGACATAATTGGTTTAAAAATTCTTAACAAAAATGCTATGAAAAAGTAATAGCAATTTCAAATAATATATCTAATTATTTTTTGTATTTTTCTATTGGTTTTTCTTTTTAAATTAAGAATTCTTTTAAATTGCAAAAAATTTTTATTTTTATTTATAAAAATTATATTTTTTTAATAAATTTTATCTATTTAAATTTCTTTTTTTAACTTTTGTTTTGTTGTAAGCATGAGGAAGAGTTATTACCTTAGTTAGAAGAAGAAATTCCCAAAAAGTGAATCCTCTTTTTATTTAATTCGAAAATATTTCCATTAACCGGAACGAAACGGACGGTGGAAAATAAACTAGAATTCCTCTTGAAAGTATTTGTCGCATTAATATCCTTCTTGTGCCTATATCCTCAAAAAGTTATTGAGTGAAAGTGTGAGGATTCAAGGGGGGCGCGACTCCAAGCCTCGAGATCTTGAGGCGGCGGCAGACACACAACCGAACCGCTCATTAGGGGCGCACGCGGGCAACTGAATCGAATTGATTAGCCTCTGTCGAGAGTGCCAGTGCAGTGCTTCCTCCGCCAAGTGGTTTTCCATGCCTCTCTTTTGATTTCCCAATAAAATATCTGCCTGCTGCTGCTGTCTGCTGCCTCCAGTCGGGGCAGCGGTAAAAATGTTCTCAATGAAATTCCGATTATCAGAAAATCGGTTCCAAGTGGATTTTCGCCTCACGAACATTTGATGTCATGGTGGGATTGTTGGATGGTGGGAAACAAAGAAATTATAGAGTGGATTATATTTATAGGTATTACAACGAGTCAGTCAAAGCAGCAGCACAGGCAGCAGCAGAAGGGGTGCTGGTCGGCCATTCATTTATTTAATATTGTGTTAAATTACTAATTAAGCCAGCCACTGAGGCGGAGAGCGTACGGATATCGTTACGGACGGTTGCCTCCATGAATGATGTCATGAATTATCGTTTTCTGATTGAAAGTATCCGAGATAGGAGCGAGAATTGACGACCATCGCAGCGCTCAGGCGTTGCTCTTGCTTGGCGGCGGTTCACAACAAAAGGCCTACACGGACTGGCCCGCTGTCATTCAATCAGTCAGTCAGTCAGCCAGTCAATCAGTCACTCTGCTGCTGCCACATGCTGCTGCTGCTGCTGCTGTTGCTGCTGCTGCTGCTGCCTCTAATGAAGTTGTCATCGACACATTTGGAAGCGCGCGCTATCGTTTTACTCCCATGCACGGCATGGCACGCCACTTATTTGTAGGCCTCTCTCCCACTGGGGCTGTGTGTGCGTATGAGGTCAACATTTCCAAAATAAATAGGTTACATATTCTGTCGTCTGAAACAAAGAGCCCAAAAAAAGCTAAGATCAAAAGGCGCACGATAAAGCGAACGCCACACACCGCTGTATGCTTTGTATTATTGTTTTTTTTTTTGCGCAAGGTTAGTGAGGCATCGATCGGGGGGTTGTACAACACACACATCTGGCATCGGACTGCCTGCCACACTAATGGGGAATGCAAATCGGTGAAATTCTCTGGGCAGTGACTCAGAAACTCAGTCACTTCACTCCAACCGTGTGTGGCGTGCGGATGTGTAACCCAATTGGCATCTGAGGTCACACACAATCGAATGGAGCAGCGAATCCTAGATCACCGATGAGTCTCACACGGAAATAATTGAACCGAAAAGTAGATCCAAGTCGGAGATTGGTTTATTGAATCACTGAAAATACTTTAAATTTATCTCGATTTTAGGCTGGAACGATGTTCAATTTTGCAAGTCAAATTAGGCTGTAGATCGATTCATAATTTACAAGATACACAAGAGTAAACATTAGCATATGTCTAACGACCGAACGGATAGGCGTGGAATTAAAGGCAGTCGCTCCATGTGGAAACTGCTCCCACAACTGTCAACATATTTACTTCATTTTTCTGAGAACAAACAAAAAATAGATCGACAGTCGAAGATTGGTTTATTTAATCATTGAAAATACTTGAAATTCTCTCTTCAGAAACTGAGACTTCATTCCTGCCATAAAAATCCGCTAAGCGGATCAATTGAAAGCGCATTTTCATCTCATAGGAACGGATTTCGGGTGCATATAATACCATAACCGACAGACAATTATCATGACTTAACTGACACAATGACACACATGCAAAGATTGCGCGCCGCCCACGCAATCTTCGAGCATTCCATAAAATTCCATTCTAAACGATTGTTTTCGTGTTTTCTGTGCATACACAAATGGATATACTCGCATGTGTTTTTTTTTGTGGTCTCGCATGATTTAATGGCTTTTCTTTTCTTATATTTTGCAATAAAAATTGCTAAGCTCTTTCCACACACACATGCACAATTTTTTGTTTGCTATTGTTGCTGCTGGCTGGCTGGCTGGTGATGTTGATCTTTGTTTGCTTTGTAAATTATGAAGTAGCCTCCGCGTTATGGCCCTCAAAAATTCACACTTTCTTTTAGCTTCTGCTTGGAATGTTATTTTTAGAACATGTTTCTTCGCGTAAATAAAGCGACGAATGCAAATCAAATAATACAGAAAGAAAACATTGTTTAAGCGCTCTGCACATTTATTTTTTGTAGTTTGTATATCGAATATTTTATGGCCCCCGGGGCCACGGCACTGACCAAAAACCACATGAAAATACTTGGCCGTGAAAAGCAACGCCAAGTGCATTTGGCCATCATTGAAATATGTACATGGATCGTGCATCAAAAGCTGCAAGCGCATGACGACATAAGAAATCTTTGGATACTGCGGATAAACATCCATCTAATGGTACATTCATTTCTGCTGGCAATGATCTCATTTTTTGCAAATTGGCTTCTTCCCACGCTTAGCAACAACAATATGATTTTTATATGCCAAAGATTACATCAAAATCGAAGCAAATAAATTTTGCCATTGGGTTAGATCATGTCCAAACTCTTTTGGAGGTGACATCAATGGATGGTCTCACCGGAAATGGGTTACCACAATAGTTTATTGATAGCCAATCCATTTGGGCGATGACTACAACCGATTGATCATCTAATCGCAACTATAACTCCACTTATCGTCTGCCATTATCGGGGCAATCGAGCAAAGAAATACTCGTAATATGTCAGTATGTATTTGTCGAGTACTCTTGGCTCTGCCGTTTGGCCTTTAGATAACCCATTGTCTGAAGCGGAAAAGGGTCGTGTCCATCCCCTCCAAACACATCGACATCTGCACATAGTGTCTGGCACGAGTACGGCCGATTGCAGTGCAGCTCACGCTGCAGAAATCGTTTTGATTCTGGGCTATTTTTAACCGATTAGCTCAGTGGAGGAGTACTCCGACTTGCTATTTGTTATTCGATATTTATGTTTGGTACTCGATCCGATGGCTGTTTACAGCGGGCTCTCCACACTCTCCGCACTCTGCAATCTTTTAATTGTTTACAGCACGTTTCTCAATTATGTCGAATGAATAATTAATGCGCACATTTGCTTAGCCATTACCCCATTAATGCACTTTTCCACCACATTTATTCATTATTATTATTCATTGGCGTAGTTCCGCAACGAAAGCGCACACTCATTCGCGATTCGCAATTCGCAATTCTCATTGTCGATTCAATGCGCCGCTCAGTGTGAGAATTGGGTGTGCGGGCAGTGCAGGTAATTTTCCTAATTGATTTCTCCGTGTTTTTCTGAGACGAGATGCGCCACCTGACATTGATTGAAATTTGTAATGGTACGCTGATGGATGACAGCAAATAAAAAGAAGCTTGACAGACTGTTTTATCCATTCGGATAAGTGTTTTGATCTTACGGATCAAGTGGGTAATTTAAAAAATGTAATGGAAAGTGTAGATGTATTCATTGTTGTTTCATATCATATAAAATCAAAAATAAAGCATTTGGACAAAAAAACCTTTACTGCTAAGCCACACTGTGACAGAGGGCTAGAGGGAAATATGGAGGGGCGCGACGCGGTAGAGTCTACCACTTCTAGGAATTTTTTTTCTTCATTCTGGCCATAAATATCAGCTTACAATTTTCATGCGAGATCTATGGGGAATACGTAGACACTTTGTAGGAAAATCTACAAGGGGTAAATTAATTAAATCTAAGAAAAAATAACCATATAGATGTTAAAACCGCATCAATGTAATCCGTAAAGTCCCTTCGTCAGAATAATGAGTTTTTTTTCTGATAACCAGATAAATTGGAAAACCTGTTAAAACACATCTATAAATATAACCAATTGTCATTAGCGGCTTACTGCATTTGGGATTTAAGCTAAAGCTTAGGGAAAAGTGCTGTGAGTTCTCTGAATTATCCGCGCTGAGACAAATGGCAGTAAATGACAATTGAAATTTTATTAAATTAATTAACCGTGATTGCTGCTTGGATTTTGATGCCATGCACTATGCCATAATCAAGTTAAAAATAAAGCATAATATCACGAAGTCAGAGACAAATTAATTCGAGTATATTTGCTTATACAAATTGATAAATGCACTTCCCATCACATGCAGAGGGAATAACAAAACAATAAACCAAAAAAAAAAGAAGGAAGCGATACGAGTAATAAAGACAAATAGTGGCCACTAGTAGAATAATTGACAAAGAATGCGGCGCGGCAGTTAGATGAATTGAAGTGCCTTTGATAAACCCCCAGACACATCAGACGATGCTCTGTCCCCGGTCAATGGTTGATTTATTAAGGCATCAACATCAACATATCAAATGGAATAAAGACAGAGACGATGCTGCCTGCTGCCTGCCTGCCTGCCTGCCATTCAGCAGCACAATCAAATTAAGGCGAAATAAAAACAATGCCAAACGCATTCAACTCTTTTAATTTAAGTTTTTTGCGGTCCATATAAAGTCTTTAATGACCCAACGCCAGAGAGCGCCGTGATTTATGGCCAGAAATTAGTTGACGCTTTTTTCATTTATTTTTGCTTTTTGCTGTATTTTTTATTGAGGGCCGCCACACAATGGGACTCACAATCGTAAACGTATATTGTCCCTTCCCGCTTCCAGGGCAATTGGCAATACTTAGCAAATGGCCAACACGTGCCCCATGGAGTTACAAATTGTGTGTTTGTGTCACGGAAGAAGGTCAGAGCCGCCAATAGATCATGGCTAAAATTAAACATTTCTGCCATCGAACCACAATGAGGAGAGCCCACCATCTATTGAATGAATTTAACTTTTTTTTGTTACCTCGCAGCAGTCTAGAGGGTAGGCTTGTTTTGGTTTGGGCTACTTATGGCAACAGCTTCGAAAGCAAATATTATCCATAATAGAAACAACACTCAGGGTATGCAGAAGCCGCTATATTTATGGGATATAATGGTTTTACGGATAACTTGATAATTATCTGATTTTAAGCCAGCACACCTAGTCATTGTACTATAAATACGTTCTAAGTTGTGAGTGGTGTTGGCTACTGGATAACCGGATAAGTTGTTTGGAGATTTGTTCATCAGAGCTGTGCAAAAATAAAGTCACTGAGCGGATACACTACGGATAAAACGTACATCGTTTTAGGAGATATTCTACGACCTTTGCAGTTTCAAAATGAAGTGATAAATAAAGAGATAAATCTGATAATCTACGGCTATGGTTTAAGCAAAAATTTTATGACTTTTTTTGCCTTCCTGCCAATCAAACATTCAGCCAAAGACTACTCCAACAGGGTGTCAATAGTTCGTTAACTGCACATGCCACACGAATTGCCACTGCCTGGAGGCAATGTGCTCAATAAATATGTTATAAATGTGACAATTTGTTGGGTTATTTATGACTTTATTATATGCAAATTGAGACAAATGTCCAATCTGCTCGTACAGCATGTGTACTCGATACTCCGCAATCGCATGCACACCCCGATACACCCGATACACTGTGGATGCTTGGATGCCTGAGTTCGTGTTTACAGCAGTCGCTTTGACATTTTAATGCTTTGTTATTATTTTTTGAATAAAAATAAATAAATGCAATACACGCGCCTTACTGGATGGCTATATGGCTGTATGGGTGTGTGTGTCTGAGTATAAGCGAAGAAAACAAATGACAAAACCTCGTACAAAGATCAAGTTCAATGAATTTTCACACAGCCCCAAAAAGAGGGAACCGAACCGAACAGGGGGAATGGTAATTTCATTTAATTGAATATATTTTTCTGTGTCGTTGCTGTTTTTGAGCGCGCGCGCGCAAAATAAATATAAATATATCAATTTTAAAATAACGATGACAAAATCCCTCAAAGAAACGACAGAGAGAGAGAGCAACGCAACCAAATGGAACGGATCAGTGTGAGGCCCTGTCCCGATCCGATGCTGGTGTCGAGGCGTGGCAGATCGTGAGACGATAAATCACAGAAAATGTCTGAAGTTCAATAGAACTTATGGGATAATGACCATTAAATTATAAATAAAGGTTTCAACGTCTAAAAGAACATCTTAATTCCCGGATAAATTAACCAAATTTACCAATAAATAAACTTCGTGTCGAAGGGTAAGTTGATTAATGGCATCAAGACCTTATGTATAAGGTCACTGGCCCACATTCTACGGCATATGCAATACATTTTCCAGGGGCCCATCAATTTAATCAAGAACCTCCCATAAATATTTACACGATTCCCCCTGGAGCATATACAAGCTGGAATTCCTTTTTGGCGGCGGTGACCTTGCTTAATCTCAAAGAGATTGACCAACGCGCAAAGATCGGAGCAGAACTGATCTGCAGACAGGCAATGATAAATGGATCAAACTATAAATCGAACTTTTATTTATCTTGCTCCAATATTCGAAGGCTTTCCTAGGCAAATATTAACAGAAAATTAAAACAATATTTGGGTTATTTCCTGTCCTTGAAGCATAAATTCTTATTGAGGAAAAGTTACTTGGTGTTTACTTGGGAGAAAAAAGATTTATGACCCTTTTTCACTGGGGAATGCTGCGAATTACTTTGCTTCGTTGTACAAAGTTCCCACAAGTGAAGGGATACACTCGTTGCAGTGCACCCAAAACTAATATGCGAGACCTACTTTGGTGCCCTTTCTTTGCTCAGCGTTACAGTTCTTCTACTTTTTTTGGGTCAATTTTAAAGAGCTCTCAGAGCGTATAGCCCCGCGTCTTTGGTTGTTGTTAGTCTGTTAGTAAAAGCCATAACCAAAATATAATGAAAATCAAAAGAAAACAAAGAAAAAACATACCCAAAAAACATTTGCGTGATCTGCGCGGGCGTCTGACACACATTGTGGACATTGAGGGTGCGCGGGCGGGCATAGAGCATGCCGGGTGTCGTCTGCGTGCAGTGGCCCCCAAATGGCGGCAGACCCGCTCCGGCCAATATTGCGGATGTCGAATTGCTGCGAATGGTGGTGTAGGCCCGATAGTGGGAGCTGGCCGAAGAGCGCAGCTCCACCGAAGTTGTGGTTGTGGTCTCTTCGGTTTCGGTCTCCTCCTCCTCCTCGTCCTCATGCTCATGTTTATCGGGGAGCAGAGACGCTTGAATGTGGCCCTCATCCAGCAGCAGCATTTGGTGGTGCCTTGTAAGTGCCACCGATGGCGGTGGCACGGTGGGTGGTGTGGCGGGTGGCATGGCGGCCTTTGTTGCTGTTCGCAATTTAATGATGCCGTTGCTGTTGTTGTTCAATTTCTTGGCTCTCTTGTTGTTGGTGTTGTTACTGTTGCTGTGTTGTTGTTTATGATGTTGTTATTGTTGTTGTTGATGTTAGTGCTGGTGTTGTTGTTGTTGTTGTTGTTGCTATTTGCTATGGTCTGCGTTTTTGTTGTTGCGGCTGGATTGGGGTTATAACGATGTTGCAAGCGCATTTTGGTTGAATTTTTTGTGTGTGTTGCTTGTCGAGTGAAAGAGATTTGATTGTTGTTTGTATCCGTTGTTATCCGCTGGAACTTGTATTGATTTTGTTCATTGATTTGTCATTTGTTTTGTAGTTTTATCTGTTGGCTTTTTTCTATGCTTTTCTGCATTGATTTGTCCTCTTTAAGCATTGATTCAATTAAATAGTTTCTTGTAGTTTTATCCGTGATTACTTTCGTCTTCTTTTGTCCGTGATTCAAATGAAATATGTGATTATAGTTGTATACGTGATTATCCGTTGGCGTCTGTTTTGATTTAATTCATTTAACATCGATTTAAGTCATCGAGTAGATTGTCGTTTTATCCGTTGTTATCCGCTGGCATTTGCTATGCGTTTCTGCATTGATTTCGCCTACTTGTAGCATCGATTGGTTGTCCTCTCAGTCCCATGTCAATTAGCATAACTTGTCCGCTCTCGCCGGCAACGACATTTCTCGTGGGGACACAGCGTCGCACTTTCACTTTCAACTGAAGAATTTATGTGGAATGGAAAATAAACAATGTTCAAAAAACTGATATAGAAAGCAAACAAAAGCAAAACAAAATAAAAAATAACAAAACCAAATAAATATAATTCAAATGCAGCAGAAAATGATAGACGTGTGTGTGTGTGTGTGTATGTCGTTTGGATCGTGTGGATATATAAATCGTGAGATTTTATTTCTCCCCAGCTATTTTCTGTTGCATGTTATTTAGCACTTTTACAGGTGTATATATGGATGTGGGTTTTTGTTTTTGTTTTGTCTATGTCTCGACTTTCTGTTAATTTTGCACAAAAAATTAATTCGATTTGATATTTGTTTTGTTGGATTTTCTCTCGCGCTGCTGCGAGCGGGGGGAAAGCTCTAAGGAGACAGACAGATGTTTGTTTGTGTGTGTGTGAGTGTGTGTGTATACGCGTTTTGTTTTATAAATTTAGAAATGATTTTATGCCACACACAAAGAAACACCAACAAAACACGGGCGGGAGCAAACCGGAGCGTAGCGTAGAGAAACGGAACGGAACGGAAGTCAGCGAATTTTCGTAAATATCGAAAGAGAACTCACATAGAGACACTCGCACACAGGCAACCGACAGGCGTTCGTTCATTCATGCACCTTCTATCAGATACACATTCATGCAACACACGCAGCACACGCCTCGTATCTCGTATACGCAATTTACGTTGTGAACGCGTCGAACCAACGCAAGCGAATGAGGCGCGCAGCTCCACGAAGCCCACAGAAGTACTTCGAACATTGATCGCTGCCTTCCACTGTGGGGGAAGAGCGCGCGAGAGCGACGAGCCCCAAAGAGCGGGAGAGAACAAAAAAAAAAGCGAGAGAACAAAAAAAAAAGCGAGAGACAACTGTCGTGTGGGGCTCTCTTGGGCAGCATGGTTTTTGCCGTTCAAAACAAACATTCAATCAAAAAGAAGTGAGCATTGTCTCGACTTATAGATGCCCCTTACTATCCAGATCTATCCACGCCATATATTTTTTTTATATTTTAATTTAAGTTTCACTCCCAAATTTTCAGATGCACTCAGATGCATTCTATGCGCATATTTCCCATGAACAAACGTACATAGATTCTGTTCGACTGAATATACCCTCCTTAAGCTGTACGAATTCCGAGGTAATCCAAAATTTTGACCAGCGTTGGAAGCTGAAGGAACAACAACAACAGCAACAGCAAGACACAAGTCCACGCGTGGGCTACTCTCGATTGTTGAACACTGTTTTTGGGAACAGGGAAACCAACGAAATTAATTCACACAACCACCAAACGAATGTGGGGGGGGGGTTACACGCACACGCACACAAATTCACAAAAGTTATACAAATAATAATTTGATCAGAAATCGTTAAGAGCTTAAAATCCCATCGAGTGTGTGGGGGTATAATTAAATTGCACATATTAGGGCTTACTAATTGCATTTCACATTATGCTTGTTGTATTCACAGCCAAATGTTGTTAACGTTTAAGCCAAATAACAAAATCAATTTATCTTTATTAAATATTTATATTAAGTGGCAAACTTTTATGAATATATTTATTTTTATTTTATTTTTTTATTCTAAACAAATTTATTGCTAGCTATCAGCTATTTCATTACAAAAAATGTCTCATTCATTGCCACTTTTCCTGGGGGGCTTTCTCTTTAATGTGGGGTCCCCCTTTGGTTCTTGGCATAAAATGAGGAAAATCATATACAAATTATGGAAACGTTGCAGCTGTAAGGAATTTTTGTACCACAAAGCCTACTCTTAATCCTATATTCACGACTCTTGGTGGCGCCATACACCGATCTCCCAATAATTACTAATTACTGCACATTACTCATGGCCACAAAAAATGTGAACTTAGATAGTAGTTTGACCAATAATGGCTGTGGCTCTGAGTAACAATTGGAAGTGTGGGAATAGGGGGGTCCCTTCGGGACACAGATAAGTGCCACGATAAGCGACTCATAAGCGGGGTCCACCGCCCCCGTAGGTTGCACCCAAAATAGGGATAACAGGTAAATTAGTTATTTCCGTTGAGTTTCGTTCCTTCTATTTATTATTTTTTTTTTGTGCGACTGTCAACAGCTGTTTGTGGGCGTGCTGAAGACAATCTGCCAAATAGATGCGAATGTATATATGAATAAATCTGACTATATCTGTTGCCCCGCTCGCCAAATTTATTGATGCCGCCTCAAAAAGAGATTATGAGCGCGTGTAGGTGAACAACAACAACAACGAAAATATAGATGTATACATTTTTGGAGGGGAAGGAAATATGTTTAGAAAAATATAATAAAAAGAGGGCGTTGCTACAAATTATAATGTGTGTCAGGGTTTGCTCTTGGCACTTGTTTCGCTTTTGCCACCGCGAATGCGAAAGTTCAAAAAGATTTTTGCGCACATGTCCAAGACGTTTCGTGGGTCGTTTGTTTCGATCTGCTGCCAAAAATACTCAAATGTTTAGAGCACTACACAACACTAATACTACTACTACTACTGCTACGAGGGGGAGAGGAGATGCTGTCATGGGCGCGCCTTTTATGAGCATTTCGCGATGATGATGCCATTGCGCCGATGTGGGCTGCTGCTGGGTTATCTCGGGTTATATTGTGGTTATAAATCCATCTAAGCCTAATTAATTGCTGGCCACGAGCACCAGCTCGCGGACAAGGTGAAAACATTGAGGTTCACATGATTTGTGGTTCCGGATAATCACGGATAACAATGTGATATGTGTGTAATGTCAAGATCACAATGGGAAGAGCTTCAAATTATTCCTGGGTCAACGATTCGACAATGCAAGGGAGGAGTAAAAAAAACGCTTAGAATTTTAAGCTTGGATAATGTGAATAATAATAAATTTGAGCTCATTTTTCATTCGGGTAACAACAAAAGATTGTAATAAGCCCTCGGATAAGCACTAATCAGTGCTTAAGTAATGCCGGATAAAACAAAAGTTACTTGTTGACAGTTTTATCTGCTTAATATATTTTGTGTCACCTTTCAGACAAAACATTTCTAAAGTAATGCAAATATTTTCAGGGTTCCTGGAATTCCATTACGTTGAATTTTTTCAAAAGACAGTAGCGGATAACTGGAGTCGTTTGAGCAAGTCTAAACAAGTATTTGGATAATATATAAGTGACGGATAACGTAGCGCATATGTCAAAGCCATATTAGAGTTCAATGGACAATAAGAGATAAGTGTACACATAGCATTAAACGAACAAATGACAAAAAGAGACACTCGGATAAGTGCGGATAACACACGAAGCCCAACATTACCCCTCGACAGACGCCGTGTGCGATTGCGAATACCTAAAGCACAGAATCATGTTGTCTAAATGGAAATAATTGCTACAGAACGATGTTTTCGATTAGTCAGTTGCTCATCCTCCAACCTCCTCCCTCCATCTCCCATCGGAACCAAAAGTGAGTCTAGAATTTACCTCACCCACATATACGTACTCGTATGGCGATTACTTCTAGGGCGCAGCGGTTTGATTGGCAACTGATTGATTGATTGATTGATTGATTGACAAATTGTTTGATTGTGGGCAAGAGACAGATCGAGAGAGGGAGAGCGGTATTAATGGCACTGCTCTCTTTATTGGATGATAAGCAGCACTCGAAACACACATATAATACATGCCAACCATTCAATCAAGTATCCATCAGACACACACACACACCACACACTCATGCCAAAGCCACACAAAAAGATAAGCAAATGCGTGGATAACAGAGCGCACACATACACTAGCATTCTATGCTTTGTTTTTATATGTATTACTGTGTGATATTTGCTTTAAAATACAGAAAAAAAAAACTTTATCGCACCGCAAACAAAAACGACCTTCAGTAATGATGGTTTTGTTTTTGTTTTTTGTATTTGTATTTGCTCAGCCACATTTATTTGTATGTCAGACAGAGCCGATTTCTTATTGCCAATTTGCCATTTTACTCGTATATTTTCAAAAACATTTCCATTTCCGTTTTTCTCTGGCCAATATTGTTTTTGTTGCTGCACTGTTTATATTGGGGCATGACTTTGTTGATTTTACATTGACGATGATTTATGCCACAATTGTTTTTGTGTTTTTGTGTGTTCCATGGCACGCGTACAACTTCTCTTACGCTGTTTACGATACATTCCACGGCTTCTACCTTCTACTGAATTAACGGGGGACTGGGCGGGCGCTCGTTTACCGCCAAAATGAACGCAGAAACACAAAAGCTCTTTTCCCACACCCACCACACTCTCTCACCTTAATTGTCGCTATCTTGCTTATACTCTCCCTCCCACCCACCACATCTGTCTCTTTGTTTTTGCACTCCTCTAGCTAGAGTACGAGAACAACCGCAAGGAGAACGACGGTTGGAAGAAAAAAAACGACTGATGTGACACTAGTGTAATACCCTAGCCTGATATATCCACATAACATTTAGGTATTAATTTACCAACTAATTAATAGTTAATTCCCTGAGCACTATCATTTGTTAAGTAAATAGCCTCAACAAGTCGTAGATACCTGCCCTCATGCAGGGTATGGTCAACAATGAGACAGACGGCTGCTGCAGTTGCTGCTTCTTTGAAATCGCTGCTTTTCGACAATTTGTATTTTATTTGTTAATAAACAAACGCGCATTGTTATTTCCCTGCCTACGCCTCTCCCCACACCCTAGCGACGTGTTGATGTTTATTAATTTTGTGGTTTGTTTTTGCTATTGCTCACCTCTGTTATTGCTACAAATTTATCAATGTGTTACATCTTTCAGTGCATTCCCGTTTCCGCCTTCACCATAATTAAGTGCATTAACTTAATAATTGTCCGAGTGTCACAACACTAAGAACAACGACAGTAAAGTGGATGATCGAGTGAGACATGAAGAACGCTTACAGAAATACTTATAGGAAATATACAGAACTACAGTGGACAGACATGGGGGACGTTGGAAAGTCGTTTTGAGCGTTCAAGGCAGATGTTCGAATATGACAAAAAGCGGTAGGATGGTACAATTGTTTATAATTGTAATGGATTAGCGGGGGCCTCTCTACACTGCGACCCAGAGGACCTTAGGGACGGACGGAGGACTTTTATTTATCCATATACAATCATACTTCTAAACAACTTAAAGGTCAAGGACGCTTGACTTACCGCACTACATGTACAGCAAAGAAAAAGAGACGTTGGTACTCGTATTTTCTTACACCACATGTGCTCTGCTCTCAATGGCAGCCGCAGCTTCACGTTTGTTTGAAGAGCGAAAAGAAGTGGTAGAGAGAGGGGAGGGCAGGCACTCAGCACGCGTTGAAATACAATTTGAATGCGAAGCCAGCCCCAAGGCTGCCCCAAAACTAGCGGTAAAGCGAAATTAACCTTCGCTTCAAGCAAATACACATAGCACACACACACACACACACACACACACACACACACACACACATGTACGAGTTTAAAGTAAACTTTTCCAACAAAAAAGTTTCTGCTGCTTTGGCAAAACGAAATGCAAAAGAAATCCAACTAACGGACTAAAAAGCTTAGGTCATTGACCAAAAAAAGAATAAACCAAAAGAGAGAGCGACGTAGACGGTACTCTCTTAAGCTCTCGAGCACGTTTTCCGAGAAACAACAACAAGCACCAGCGACGCCACTTTTATGCCTTTGTGTGTGTGTGTGTGTGTGTGTGTGGGAGAGCGCGACACAAGTAAAGTATATGAAATGTGGGGTGAAGCTTTGCCGCTCTTCCTCTCTCACTCTCACTAAAATTCGTCTATTGTCAATGCGATCTATGGGAATACCTCACCTCGTATTAATTCACTATGGCCACAATCTCCCAATGCTCACACACACACACATACGCACACAAATTAGATTCCGTTGTTGCCCAACAACAAAGCGCGGCGCGCTTACGTCATTCATAAAAATACAAGCGTAGCGTAAGTCAAAGAGAGAGGAACAACAAAAGAGAGATGGAGTAGAGTGTGCATTTGCCATTTACCTGAGGAATAATTTAACCATTTTGTGCATTATTTATGCTCTCTCTGTCGACACTTTCCACGCGAAACGACTCTCCGCTGGCGGGGGATGTGTGGGGTGCGTTGTTTAATCAATTCTTTTATTCTTCCATTACTTTCTGGTCGTCTTTCCGCTGCTGCTCTGTTACGCCAAATCGAACCTTCCACACGCGGGCCACAGCTGCGTACGTTATGTTTTATGTTTAGTTAAACTAATTCCACTTGTATTTGTTACATTTTACATATTAAATATATTAAATTTTTGTTTTGTTTTGGCACGCAACGTATCCAGTGGGACCGCGGATTTATCGAAGAAATATACCGTCTGACACTCAAAAATATACCCGAATAAACCTTCTCATTTCGGAATATACCATAAATATACTGACTTGTTAATTTAACAGCGCTGTTAGCAACTGACTGTTGTGCGTTGATATTCCTCGATTTTGTTATTCCGTTTAATATTATTAGCTAGCTGGCCCTGTCAGCGCTAAACAATTAATTTTATCCAAATCATCAATAAATTTTGTACGAGATTGGTTGAGTTTTCAAAACACTTTTTCATTGCATTGTATACATAAAATGGTTCAAACAAAAACGACCAAAGCATAAAACGTAAATCTTGACTAAATGTGACGTCAGTGTTGCTTGTCAACCAAGTTTCTTCTATGCGTATGGACTTTTGCACACTTTATTTCCCTGAATTGATGTTAAATTTGTTGTTCCAAGCTGCTTTGAAACGTAAATATTATATTATGTATTATATTTGTGCGCTAAATGGAGCTTGGCGGTCATTTTGAAAAGTATATTTTTGATTAAATAGTATTTTATTTTGAAATGAACCATGTGCTGCCAGATTGAGCGAAAAAGGACTAAGCTTAGCTAAGTTTAGAACCAGAGACTGTTTCAAATCAGAAATATCCCACGGCAAATGTCCCCCCCTTTTTCGTTTTAGTCCCGACGGGAAATAAATGTCCCTGTTTTTGCCCGCCCGCGCATTTGGTTAATTGCAAAATGTATTTCGCACCTGTTTAACTGTCGCCTTGTCGCCTTGTCCTCTCCGTGCTCTTGTTCCTTATTTTCTTCTTCGTATTCTTTTTGTTTGGGGTTTTTAATTTTCAATTACCTGTTTGACTAATGGACAACCCTAGAAGACATGGCCGGGCGGGCTGCTGGGGGGGTGGGCAGGTGAGCGGTGCTCAGAAGGAGCCTCTTAATTGTGGCAACAACGAGAAGAGTCTCTGCCACTCATTTTGCATTGTTTATTGCCACTCAAAGTCGCGCTGCAATACCCCCCACACCGCCTCGCTCACACTCTTGCGAGCACTGCAGCATTAATCTTAATGCATGTGCAACAATGGCGAGTCGACGCGACGCGACGCCACGGAGTTTGCTGCTCGCGTCCCATTCCATTCCGCCAATCTACGCCCATGCAGCCCCTACCAGTTGCACCCAGGGTGCAAGAAACCAAAAGGTAGGGCAGCTTTGCTCTGCGGATCGGCTACTTTATTTTTATTTGATTAATTTTTACTTTTATATTATTAATATTTGCCATGAAACGCTTTTATTTTGAATTATAAATGCAGGAAAACATCAGGCGCTGAAATGCTATCGACGCTAGTATCGATAATGGCAGCCGCCATCGACAGTTTGATAATTTGAAAAAAGGGAACCATATTTCCATTGACAAATAAAACCTAGCTAAACCCAAAGCTATGGGTAACGAACGAGAATTCAAGCGAACCCCAGAGGAAGCAGGCACAATGGAGGCCACGACCAAAATACCGAAAATGCAGCCATTTACCAGTACCTGGAAAATGCAGCCATTTACCTGTGCCTGTACAACGGTGCGTGTGATTGTCCAGGACAAGATCTTTGCGTGCCACAAAGTGGTGCTGTGCTGGCGGGCCATTGCAGTGTCTTCACGTGCCCCTGCGTGATTGAAGACACCGCCAAGCTGACCGCCCCCTGCCTGACTGCCCACACCTTTGGGTTCATCTACGATTGGATGATTGAAAAGGTTTCGCTGCAGCCAAACGACGATATCGTCAATTTGCTGTTGGCTGCCGATTTTCTGCAGTGCAGGCCACTCCAAAAAAGCATCCTGGAACTGTTCAATGACGTGTCCAGCTCTATGAGGTGAAAGGTTCCTTGCGCTGCTAATTTGAGGCGCTCGATAAGGGCAAGAAAGGCGATCGCCTTGCCCAACTGATGCTGCCGCGTGTGGGCCACTCCTTTCTGGTGCACAACAAACCCTAGCAGTAGCCACTGAGAAGATTACTTTTTAGATATTACCAGAAACCTTTCTTTATGGAGCTGCTATTCCGGCGCATCTGCCTCCTTCATGCTACTTGCCACAGGGTTATGGTGGCGCCCTGCCATTGCTTGCCTGGTTCTTCGGGCCAAGTCAAGTCGGGCACTTCATTATGCACATTAAGGTACAGATGCTTTGGTGCGTGTAGCGGTAGTATCTAACTTAATTTAACCAGCTAGGGAGCTACGTGAAGGGCGCTGCCAAAGAGGGATGCCACACGCATCCCCACATGTGGCTGTGAGGGTGTGGCTGTGTGTGTGTGGCTGTGTGTGTGTGTGGCTGTGTGTGTGTACTGCTAATGGGCTTAATAAAAAAAATGCAACATTTTGATTTAATTGAATTGAAATTCACGCCACTCGAGCAACTCCATTAGGCAGAAACGTGTCCGACGTCAAGGATGCAGATGATGCTGGCGTGGCTGTTGGCGGGAAATCAAATTACCCAAAGGCAGCGGCTTGGCTCTGCAAGCGAGCAGGGGGGGTGGTGGTAGCTGTGGGAGGAGGCGAGAGGGTAGGAGGGAGAGCCGTGTTACGTTTGCCAGCGCGTGGTAGTTGTAGAAAATAAAAAATTCGAAATAAATATTGTCAAAACACTTGTCAAATGGCTAAACAAAGAGTGTCGTGCCACTCTACCCCAAGCCCAAACCCAACCCCAGCGACCTTCGCCCCTCCGCCCCGCACCCCAACGCCAACCTCCTTTCTCGTTGTATCCATTTGTGTGGGCGTGCCAATTGGGCACTCGCTCGCAGGCGAAAATGAGACGAAAACACTGAGCACTGGAACTGTAAGCAAATCAATTTGATTCGATTTAAATTTAAAAGCATCTGTGCCCTGCGCCCTGCACCATTCGTCACCCAGCCACCCCGCTCCACTGCCCAGCACTGGCAGCCCCTCGGGCAACAGCTCAGTGTATTCCCTCCCACCCGACTGTGTTGCCTTTGGGTTCCGTTGAGCGATCTTCATGTCGGGCGGTCACGTGCCATGGACGCGTGCCACTGACATAAGTTTACAGTTCGAGTTTCGCAGCTCTTCAGCTCGGCCAAAAGCGGGGGGGGGCAGACACATGACCAGAGGTCGTGCAGCAGCAAAACACAAAAAAGGGGTCCTGGCTGGGTCTCCCGCTGGAGTTTTGGGTGTTCGGCGACACATTTGATTTGGCTTAGTTATCAGTTTATTAGTTGAAGAGATTTCTGGTGCAGATTTTTCGATTTATAGTACTTTCTCCATGGCTTTCCCTAATTCTCTGCATGTGTGTTTGCAGTTCTCTTTAATGATAAGAGTTGAGAGGCGGAGCAAAGAGGAATTAAGTTGCTTTGGCAACAGCTCTCGCAAGCATTTACGATGGGTGTTAAATGGGGTAACGAATATGCGCCTCATATAGTGCCTCATATATTTGAAGAATAATTTAAATTTATTTTAATTTAAATTTTATACTAGACTTGTTACCACTTTTAGGCAACAGCTTCAGTCTGCATTGCCTCACCCAGGGACAAACATTTTAAAGTTTAGATTTACATAAATTAAACATTTTTTTGTACACTAAATATATATAATATTTAAATGAAATACTTGTATATTTGAATTAAAGAAATTGAATATTTAAATAAAAAATTTAAATAACTTGTATATTTAAATTAAAATACATTTAATATTTAATTTATATATTTTTAATACTTAAATTAAATAAATTGAATATTAAAAGGAAATATTTGTATATTTGAATGAAATTTATTTAATATTTAAATTAAATAAATAAATTTAATATTTAAATGAAATAAAAACTTGTTTATTTAAATTTAAAATATTATTTTTTTTTGCTATTAATTTACTTTTAATCGTGATTAGTTGACAGATTTATTTGGCCCCCACAATTTAAAATATTCAAATTAAATAAATTGAATATTTAAATGAAATATTTTTGTATTTTTAAATTAAATAATTTTAATATTTAATGAAATATTTGTATATTTAAATTAAATATATTTCCAATGCATTTAAAAATTTGTTTAAAAATGTTTTATATTTAGCTTAATTTTAGGCCGTACTTAAATCAAAGTGAATTCTATTTAATTTCACTATATGCTGTCTTCTGTCTGCAGTTTTCATTACGACCAATTTCAACTGATTTTGGACTGTGTATCAAACTTAAACTTCGTCCAAGAGCAACTTAAAATTTAGCTGCTTGCTAAGCACACAAAAAATATAATTTGAGGACACCTTGCTGCCTGTGTTCCTGCCCTTTGTTGTGGCTTCAAGTCTTGAATACGCGCGCCCTTAGCCCACTTGAACCGCTGAAAATATCCGGCGTAACTTTAGCGATTTGTCCAATCGAAGATGACAGCCGTGCAGCCGTGCCCCACATTGGGGGTGGGTGTCCAAAGTACATCCTGTACACCTGTACACTTGCGGTCTGGCTGGGGGCGGCCCCACTCGAAGTTCTCCAAAAGTTCTCGTATCAAATCAGCCATAGAGGTGTCAATATACAAAGGACGCGCCCTGACACGCGTCTGACGTTTATTGGATGCCCTCCAGCGCTGCATCGAAACTTTGTGCCAAAGCAGTAAAAACCTTTCAACGAAAAGCAAAGCCACATGTGGAAATTGTAGACGACAAGCAGACACACACACAGACAACACACACAGCACACAGCACACAGCACACAGAGCACAGAATACTCACACACATAGAAGAAAATATTGTAAAGGCAAAGGAATGGAAGCACGCAAGATGGGAATACTCTTTTCTAGATTTTTCTTGAGGCATTCTATGGAATCGATAACTGGATTTCTGCTTACGTAATTAACAAGCTAATTATAGCCGATTGTTGGCTAGTACTATTGGGACAATCCCCAAGGCTGGCAAAATACTCTACTCTAGATCTGAATTGAGAAAAAAATGTGGATTGGAGATGGAGCATATTATTCAGGGCATAATTATGAGAATTAATATTAGCCCAATATCAATATTAAAATATATTTTGTCGAGCCTCATTATACACCCCTTAGACCTTCTTCCAGGAGTAAAAAAAAAGTCCAGCAATTATAGTGCCCGCACATCCAGTCCATCCCCAACACCCAGGCACCCACTCCACCCTCATCGCTCCCGCAATCGAGGCTATAGATATATATATAGAGTGAGCGCTCGCGATTTGTATTTTTGTGTAAATATTTTCATGTCAATATTGGAAAAGCAAACACACAGCCAAAGGGAAATGAGTTGCAGAGGGTTTTGAGAGTGCTGGAGGGCTGGGGGCGGCGGCAGTGGCTTTTTAAGTGCTGCCCTTTAGGCAGCTGCCAAGTGGGTTTAAAATTTCCCATGTCCATTTCCTACATTTACTGCCTGTCTCCTGCCTCCTGCCTCCTGGCCCCTTTCCCTTTCCCATTTCCCAACCAACTTTTGGCGTCAACTTGTCCAAACATTTTCCCGTTGGCTTTCTTCTGGCCAAATATTTGAAGTGTTTCAGATTTCGCAGCGTTTGGGGTCGAAAAAAGCAACAAAAAATGTTCAAAAATACAATTTTTCTTTTCTTTAAAGTCGCCAACGCCACCCACCAGCTCAGGGACGTCTCCTTTTGGGCCAGCAAGTGTTGCCAACTCGCTCAATGATTTCTGGCTTACAAAAATGTTTAGTACCCTGTGCCAGGTGGGGTATTTGGGTTGCTTGTTACATGTGGAGTGCTATGGCATCAGGCAGCAGGTAACGCAGATAATTTTTGTGTCGCTTCTAAGAAAAATTTGTGGCACAATTTTCATTATTTGTTAGCTATTTTTTGTGTGATTATTTTAATGAGAATTAATGGCAATCGAAAAGGTTTTACGTGCAGCATAATGGCAAGAACTTGCCATACATTTTATGGCTTAATTATTTGCGTATTTATTTGCGTATTTATTTGCGTATTTATTTGCGTATCTTTGCAATGTTTGCTCCCAGATAATATCCCTGTAGCGGGTATCCTTCTGGTCGTAGTGTCGACTTGTGGCCATTCTTTGCTTGTTTTTGCTGTGCTTCTTTTTGCTGCGTGGAGGGTTTCTGTTTCAAGCCACACTGCACTTTCCTCTCCGCCTGTGCTCGGAGGCGAGCAGGCTGGCAGGCTGGCAGGGTTGGGCGTGGCAAGCAGCCTGCGAGGCGTGGCACTCTCAAGTGCGTGCTTGAAAATACAAAAATTTCACCGCATTTCGCGTTATTAACACGTAGGTGCCAAGAACCCTCAGGGGGGTTTGAGTTTGGGCTTGGGCTTGGGTTAGATGCGGTTTCATAGTGCTGCCACGGGTTGCGGTTTTTGGTTTGGGCTGGGGCTGGGGCTGGGGTTGGGCTTGGGTTTGGGTTTGCCCTGGACCGCTGACACCGTGTAATAAGGAGTTTTCATGGCCTCTTGAACGCTCACGCTTACCAAGCGAGGACATTTTAATTGAGAGTGTTGCCAGGGCAGGACGACTGCTGATGATGACGATGATGATGATGATGCTGACGCTGACGATGCCGACGCTGGTACTTGGCCAGCTGCCGCTTCTTCTTGTGCCTGCTCTGAAGCGCTTTAAGTGCGGTCCGTCGTCGTCGTTGTCGTCGTTGTCGTCGTCCTGCGCCACTCGGCGACATTCTTTCTCATCTTGGTAACGGCCCGTTGACTTGGGGCCGCTGGTTCGGGGGCCAGGTCTGGGGCGCACCTTTGCTGCATTCTGCTCAGGTGTTGATGGATGAAATGCAAAGGCTGCCGAGTACTCTGCAGAGTTCAGCGGACACTTGGCTCGCTTTCAGAGTTAGCCATGGATGTGATTTGGTGGCCAACCGAAGGTAGCTCTGGCTCTAAGGTGTCCGCATTAGAGTCTCAATCCCATAAGAAAAATCTTTGTTGCGGCTTTTGCCCTGCCTGATGGATGGAGTTGCTGCAGCGAGTAGCTAAAAGATTGGCGGGATTGGCGCGCCCTAAGATACCATTACAGGCAGACTTTCAATGTTGATTGAAGGCATTCGTAATTAATTTCATACGAAATCGTAGCACATATATCTGATAGTTGTGGTAGCAACAAGCACTGATTATTCTGCTTATTTCTATGATTTTTTTCAGTGGCTTACTGTGGGATATTCCCCCTGTATTTTTATCCCCTGACTTTGCATAGCTCAACCGCAGCAGTAGCACTCTGTGGTTGCCGCAATGTGTTGGTGGTACCACAGCAACACCAACAGCAACAACAACAACAACCTATCATCATACTCATAATCAGGCATCAACATGAATGAATCTGTCATATTATTTCGGCAATGATGTTGACAACGACAGCAGCGGTAGCAGAAGCAGCGGCAGCGGTCGCTGCGGTCGCTTCTTTTATAGCCTCAACAAAAATCCCCCAGCGTGCAATATTTATCATGTCACATAATATTTTTCTGGCATTTGCACGTCACCTCCACTCCACTCCACTCCACTCCAGTCCAGTCCACTTTCTATTCCCATCTCTCCCATCTCCACCCTCAAACATTTCTCTGTTTTCTATAAGCAGCCGCCGCCCCTCACACATTTACAGAGACATCCAGGAAATCACAACCCCTTCGACTGCTGCTGCTGCTAACCAAACGGTGTGGGTTGGCCCTGTGGGGGTGTGGGGGAGTGTTGGTTGCCAGCCAGCCAGCCAGCCATCAATTGCAGTCATCAACCACCGCCAGAACCCACCCAAATACTCAAACCCAAAACCGAGCACCGAGCACCGAGAACCCAGAAACCTAAACCAAAACCAAAACCCATGCCATGTTCATTGAATTTTCTGCTGATTTCATTTCGACTTCTTTTGCTCCGCTGGGAACCAACTTTAAGTGTGGCATGAGATTTCTAGCCAGTGGTTGTTGTTGTCGCCAGCTTCTGTCTGTTTTGTCTGTAAATACTTTTTTTTTTTCGGCAATTGCCGCATTGCCCTTCCCCTTGAGGGCAAATTAATGATGTCTTCCCTTCGGAGTACCCGAAATGGAAATTACTTATAAATTGCTCCAGCTGTAGAGTCGTTGGCTGTTGTTTGGTTGTTGTTTTATCACACTATTTAGACAAATATATTAACCCAATCGCCTGGCTGTTGGCTGTTGGCTGGTGGATGGGCAAGTTCCTGCCAGCTGATGGGGTGATAATCCCCGAAATGGTGTGTGTGAAAATTTACCATGTACAATGTGCATTTATAATCCTTCGAGGAGGTGGGTTCGAGTGAAGGAGATATACATATATTATTTACCTTTAAAAGTAACACGCAAGCTAGAGTGAACGCTAATGCTCGCATAATTTTTAGTTTATAATTCAATACTAATTCAATTTATGAACAAAAAATAAATTACCAAAACCTTTCAAGGCAGAAAATAAATCCATACAAAATAAAACATAAATTATTATTTATTATACATATTATTTTATTATACCTTTTTTATAAATAAATAAATAAATAATTTTAAATAAATATGAAAAGGTATAAAAAAAATATATATAAAATGAAAATAATAATATATAATATAACACTGTTTTGAAATGAGTATATTTATTTACTTTAAACTGCCATTCAATTTTAAATTTTAATTTAATTTTAAATTTTCTTTTAAATATAATTATAATCTCATTCTAGAACTTCATTTAATATTAAATATTATTTTAATTTGAAACGTTCATTAAATTTTAAATTCAAACTTAAAGCATTAAGAAATTTTTATTTCATTTTAAAGTTTTAATTAAATTAACTTTCAAATTAAATGTGAAATATTTTTGTTTGATTTAAACTGTAATGAATATTCTCTAATATTATAACTCTTGAATGACAAGTGAACTAAAAATAAATGTTACTTGGGGCTAGGAAATACAAATTAAGTAAAAAATTAAATATTGCTTTAATAGAAAGCAAACTAAAAATATAATGCATTTAGCAGCGAGAATATGGCTGAGTAGTGCGCCTCCCAGCAACCTTATCTACCTTTTAAGCCATTTTGCAGCAGCCCGCAATTCGTATTGCCATTTTAATAACCTTTTGGCCGTGTCTATCTGTCTGTCTGCCTCTTCTGTCTGCCGGGGACTCCTCTTGAGGCTCGGAAATGACAGACTGAACCAACCAACACAAAAAAAATAAACCAAAATTGCTGCCAGCAGGGAAAGGGAATTCCTTTTGTTCTTATTGGAGCACGCGCTTGCCAAATGCCAATACAAATGGCGCAAAAAAGGACGCGCCACGGTCGAGGATGTGCCACCGAGAAGCAAACAAAAACAAAAAACAAGAAAACAAAAAAAAAGAGGGCGAAAAAGTAACCCTGGCCAGGGTTGCAACCACTTTGAAGTGTTGCTGTTTGCTCTGCGCCCCCCTTCGGCGGGGGTTTTCGTCCTTAAACATGCGCACTAAACGCTAATAGTTTGCCCTCCGACACCGCGCTGCTGCCAATCTGCTCGCTCCCCAGCCCCCAGCCCCCAGTTGCCAGCCGCCATATCACTCCCCCAATCAACCCCCAAAGAAGGCGCTGCTCCATTTTGTTCCGTTTCAGATTCATTTTAACTCCGCTTTCAGCCCCCAAAATCCGCTTGGATGGCGAGCAACTTACATATTAAATATTCGAAAATATGCATTCGGTTCACTCATTCGTGACTCGAAGGGGGGCAGGGCAGAGCGGGGCAGGGCTGGCGATGGGGCAGGGGGATGGTTGTTTACTTCCTGTTCCCGCAAGATTGATTCACAGCGTGACCAAAGGTCCTGCAACAAAATTATTCACGCATCTCGTCCCTGGACATGCAAGCCGGCCAAAAAAATAAAACCTAATACAAAAAACAAAAAAGAAGCCGGACACGTGCGCTCCCTGATTTTTTACGACTCCAAGGAACGAGCAGAATGCGGCGTAGGCGGGCAGGAGTGAAAAACATTTTATGAGGGTGTCGTACAAGTTTCAATATCCTTGACCCCATGGATCATTGGCCTTCTGGCTCACCACGGCGCAGTCCTGCCAGCGGATTTCTCTAGTCACACCCATTAAATATTTGCTCTTTCCGGTATTTTTTTGATGTGTTCCGTGCTAAGTCTGTGAAATAATTTAGAACATAGCTATATGCCCAGTAAGTATTGATTATTCCTGCATTAAAATTGTTTTCCTTAAACTGAAACTAAGCCAAAAAGAGTCTTCCCAGCTCCGCAATCTCCCACTGCACATCGCTCTCTACACAAGGAATCAAATCAATAATTCTTATACACACACACACAACAGCAACAACAACAACAGCAAGTAAATAAAAGATGGGAAACCATCTAAAAAATAAATTCCACATTCCATAAAAACGAAACACCGAAAAACTGGGCGTTTCCGGAACCCGCAATAACTGTCAAGTATCAATGTGCCCCCCAAAAACGACTAAAAAAAAACGGCAAGAAATATCATAAAATAAATAAATTTATGTAGGACAATAAAAATAAAATCCAATAAAAATTGCCTTTCCGCCGGGAACGCCACCAGCCACCAGCAACCCAAGAGAAATTCTGTCTTCTGCCGAACAATAAGGATGTGGGAATTATAACCAAATTATATTTAATGCAATGTACAATCAAATATATTTACATTCAATGCAATGGGAGTGGCGGTGCTCGCAACAGACCCCCCGCATTGCCGTGATCGTATTCAAATGGAGGTCAAGTTCAGTGATAGATATTATTGGGTTTACCATTTATTTATTTATTATGTTTCCCCCTTTAATTGTGGCCCGCATTAGACCTTGAGAGGCTGCAATTTTCGGTCGCTTTTTGGGGCAATTATTCAATAGTTTAATTTGCAGTCCGAACTGACAGATCACCTACAGGGACAGTGACAGTGACCCGCGATGGGCTGCTTGCTGCACCCCTAAACCGATTTGTTTTGTTTGCATGTCCCCGGCACAAATGATGCTCATTAGGAGGAGGCTGCGGCCCATGAGGGTTGGCGGCTCAGCGCAGCAATAAATTTAATTATAGTTAATCTTCCATAATTTGGCATGAGAAAATGCTCAGGCCAAGGGCCGCGACAGTAGCACAGGAAAAGTGTAGAGGGTGGAAGATAGAGCTGCCAGATAACATTTTTTAGGCAATGCTTCGATTTTTATCAAGCAATCATTAAGCATCCATTTGATCGATAGGGTAAATGGACGCCTGACAAAGCAGCGAAGAAATATTCAGTTGAGTAATCCGCCTGCAACCTGTTCATGTCAGAGATCTGTCGATAAGGCCTTCTGCCATTTAGCCTGAACAATCATCAGCCTTAAGTCCGATTACAGCGAATTTTAGGCAGCCATCAGGGGTGGTGTTTTTTCGATTAAAACATAGCACATGGCCGGCTGGGCCGTGCCGTAGATAAGCCACACCAAATTTACATATACGAGCGTGTGTGTCTGTACCTTTTGGACCTACATCAAAGCGAAGGCAACAAAAAAGCAGGCCACAGACATTGAGGCAGAGAGAAACTTGACATTTTGCACTTGGTCAAGCATGGAGAGCATGGAGAGGCGGCGGCGCACAGTAACTGGGGGAACATCTGAAGGGGTTTGCACAACTTATGGCGACATCGATAGTACAAATACCAAAAAAAAAAAAAAAAAAATAAAATAAAAGAAACCCCTAAAAAATAAAGATACACAGAGACTCTCTCTCTCTCTCTCACTCACTCTCTTTGTGTGTAGGGGGTGAGAGCAAACCACTCGACAAGCTGTTGGCATACATACGATACGATACGATGCGAGAGGAGAATGTGCTGAAAGACACTCGAAAGTATGCTACAGTTGCCGGCGAATGTCTCCACACACACACACAAACACAGAGACAGAGCCAGAGCCATAGTCAGAGCCATAGCCAGAGCCATAGCCAGAAACATATTCGTTCTCACTCTCATCCTGATCCGTAATCCCCAACCGGCCCACACAGCGAACGCCGCCTGCCTGTCATTTATCTTCAGCGTTTTTTTCGCTTTTTTTGCGTGTAACGAGAAATGTCGAGCAGCGGCCCAAAGTTTGTCTGTTCCTTGTCCTTTTTTGTTGTTGTTTTTTATCTTTTACAATTAGAAATGCTGTCCTTGGGGGTTCTCTCCGTACATATATATTTTTATATATTCCCTTTTTCTGATTTGTTCGTCCTTTGGTCAGATAAATGCAATTTTCGGTGTTGTTCTCCCCCCTCGCCGCTGTTGGCATGTGATTAAGGAAGGAAATTGTTTTGGACAACGCACAAAACAAATAACGCGCATGGGGCTTGTCCTGTTCCTGGTACTGGTACTGGTACTGGTCCTGGTCCTGTCTGCTTGTCTGTCGGAGGAGGAGGCGCAGTAGCAGGATGTTCGTTCGGTTCTTATCGCCTAAGTAGCATCATTTAACTGCTGTCTGTGGTTGCTTTTTACCCGCTTTTCCTTGCTTTTTCCAACTTTTTATTGCATCATTTGTTTTTGGTTTGTTTTCTTTTTCTTGTTTTTTTTTTTTTTTGGGTCAAATAATCGCCTGGCAGTATAATTTGTCATGATGTATGTGAGACAATGTTTTTAAGGTAATTTCTGTTTCCGATTTAGGATATTCGATTCATAGTGGAGGGGGTTAGGGCAAGGCAGTTCGTTTATCACAGGAAATTGAAAGTTTTGAAAGTGTTTGACTTTTTTTTTTTTAACGATTTTTAGCATTTTTCTGGCTTCATAAGTTTATAAATAAAGTACATAAATATAATAAAAATCTATAAAAATAAATACAATAAAAAACTAACAAAAAATATTGACATTAAAAAGCTAATTTTCAATATTAAAAAAAATGAGAATATAAAAAATTAAATTAGTTTTAAAAAGTTTTAAAATTTAAAAAAAAAGATAATATATAAAAAGTTAAATTAGTTTTAAAGTTTAAAAGTTAAAAAAATAAATTTAAAAATTAAATTAGTTTTAAAAAGTTTAAAAGTTAAAAAAATAAATTAAAAAAATTAAATTAGTTTTCGTAACACTAGGATAGAAGGAAAAAAAAAGAAAATAATTTAATATAGAAACAGATCAGCAAGTAATAAATTCTATGCTACATTTACAAGTACCTCCTGCCCAATCAGCTCGTATTTATGTTCACAAACGACCCATCTAGCAGCTTTAAGCGTGGTTTATGGAGAGACAATCACTTGCCTCGAAGCGGTAAGCCACTAATTGGGCATATGGACTTGCGGTTGCCTGGCCACACCACCAAACCAACAGGTTGTCGCAGTTACTATCGCACAATGCAATCAAATCACATATCATGGCCTCTTAAAAATGGTGGATGAAGCTATCAGACAGACACACACAATTCTAGATAATTACATAAACAGGAATGTTAAAAAAAAAATGATTATTGTCCATCAACGAGGAGCAGAAATGTGGTGGAAGGGAAGGGAGGGGCATTTGATGGGTTTGTAGTTTGGGGTGACATTTTGTGGTTAAACAATTTTGCCCTTGCCAGCGGGATGGTGCGGTGTGGGTGGCATCGTCGCCCATCACCCGGCAACGAACGCATAATTTATAATTGTCAAAGGAATTGCCAGGGGATCGGGGCTTCTGGGTGCGGGGTTGGGGGTTGCGTCAGGCGCTGATTTATGGAATTTAATAAATTTCCACAGATTTTAATCGCTTGTAATTATACGAAAAAGAAGCACAGCCAGCACAGCGCAGCAGCAACAAAAAAAAGGTGCAGCAACAGCAGCAGCACAACAAAAAAAGGACACAGCACACAGAGACAGTGACAGAGAGACGGGAGAGAGACACTGGGCAAATTTCAATTAAAATTAAGAACGAAATCAGCGACAGGTAATGTCCAATGGCTCTCCCCTTATTTGATTGGTTTTTTCCACCATTCAATGGCCCCGTGTGTGCGTGTGTGTGTGTGTGTTACCAATTCAATTTACCAGCCAAACGTTTTTCTTTTATTTTTATTTCATTATGTATTTTTTTTTTGCTTGCCTGGACTCTGGCCTGGATCCCCGTCTGGTCTTCCCGTGGTACTTGCGTTTGTATTATAAAGCCTCTCATATTCTTAGCAGCAGTCGCAGATTGATTTTCCGCTGCTCTCCCCGCCTATCAAGATGTGTTTGTGTGTGTGTGTGTGTGTGTATTTCCTTGGAGACAAGTTTGGGTTTTTTTTATCCGAACTTCAAAGAACTTTCGTCTGAGCCTCAAGTGTCCTTGCCGTGTGTGGTCCTCGGCTTATGCGACCAAATTTGCTGCTTCCTTCTTCTTTTTTTTTCATTTCATTTATGTTGCGTTTTTTTGGCTTCCATTTTTTGTTTGTTATTTTGCCCCGCTTGGCGGCTCAGGCGGCCTCAATTTGATGGCACAAAAAAAAATAAAATAAAAATGGCAAGAAGATTGAGGTGTGGCCCAGTCGGCACTTTTGTGGTTTCTACGGCAAGGACTTCAGTGATGCTGGGGATGCTGGTAGGTCAAGGGGGTGGGCAGCGCGTAAGAGAGATCTGCTTAGGGTCTGGGCAATTTGTAGCCAACTTTTGATTGGAACAAAGCGAACTAAGAAGAGCAGTGCTCGAGGTTCGAAAATCAAATTTCAAAAGCATCTATCAAGCCTCGATTTTCAGTTCAAAAATTAAAAATTTCCTTAAAATGTATACATCAAAATTGTGCGTTTTTCTCGAGGCATATATCGGGCACATCCACGGCTAAAGCTCAGCCAAATAACGAGCAATTAATCAATCCATCTGGCACCATGGACAGTCCACCTGGACACTTGAGTGTGTATATGTTTGTGATACATTCCGCCATACTGATGTCGTACTTTATCCTGTGCAGCATCCTGCAATGGATGCTGCTCTGCATCTACCTGAAGCACGCGCACATTGTGTACACGATGATCTGCTTCTTTGCCGCGCTGGTGCTGCTCACCTTCATTCACTTCAGCCAGTTCCTGAAGTACGGCAAGCCATGGAACTATGTGGCCATTCTCTTTTGCTATGAACTGCTGACCCTGGGCGTCACCAGTTTCATTGTGGACAGCAGCCTGGGCGCCGCAATTGGCGTCGTGGTGGGTGCTCTTTTCCTGTGGGCCAGCGTACTGGCGGGCTGCTATGCCATCATCCGATTTGTGAGCTATCCCAATCCCTATACATTGGCCGGCATTGGCATTGTGGGTCTGATGATGTCCATGGTTATGGTGGCGGTCGATCAAGTGCTTGATTGTCGCGCCTGCGGCGAAATAGCATTGGTCGCTGTAATGGTAACCGTGATACTGATGATGATCTCCCATGTGCTGCTGACCAACGACAGCCGCGATTTGCTCAAGAAAGATGACGCCCTGCTGGTGGCATTTGTGCTCTACATTCACTATGTGATACTGATGGTGACCATATTCATTTTCGTCATTCGCGACAGGCGCTTCAGCAAAGAGAATGAACCCACATCCACGGTCAGCGCACCCAGCTACAAGCGCTCCACCGACACTACAATGGATCCGATCGACAGCTACAAATATATATTCGCAGATGACTGACGTGCTGGAATGCCAGCCCACCCATCCGCGTGGATGCCTTGAAGATGCCCTCTCTATATGGCACAGCGGCACACATGTGAATCATGGCATCTAGCCTCGATCACGTCCCGGACTCATAATATCTACGTGACTGTCGGCGTCGATCTGCGACCGATTTCGGTCTGTGCAAATGCCTCATCTTTTCAACTGATAATATTCGTACTTGGTTCAGATTCGATTGCGTAAATGAGCACAAGATTTAATGCATCAATTGGTTTACTTATTTCTCAGGGGTTTGGCAATTGATAACTTATAAGGAATAACTTGCTAAATATATATTATCTACGTACAGCTAAGATTTAAATTTATTATATTTTCCTTACTTATATATAATGTATTATGTGGATTTAAACAGCTGCAGCTAAGATTTCTCAGCCGAAGCCATCGTCACTCAATCCCGAAGACAATACATCAGCCGAAGCCAAAAGTTAATGGAGATAAGCTTTAAGCTACATAACCGAGGTCCCGAGATAAAGAACTCGAGAACCAAAGATCCGTTCCGTTTAAGACTTCTAAATATGGAGTTGGGGAATTCGCCTCCTATGTTCTACTATAAGTTCGTTTAATAAAATATCTTTTTAAAAACTTACTTTGGAACTCGGGAATTATTATTATATATACATATATATAATTAATTTATTTTATATAATTAATTATATACATTTAAACACCTTTAAAAGCTTAAAATGGTTCTGAGCAAGCTTTAAATATTACAAATGACGAGCATATTACTTTTAAAGCCTTTAAAGGACTCGCAATAAAAACAAATGATGCTTTCTGGTCACACTGGTCAGCCATAAATTAAACTAGAAAAATATTTGCCAATTGAAATTGCACAGGAAGCAGGCGAGGCAGGCGGGCAGGCAGGCAGGCAGGCAGGCAGGCAGGCGGGCAGGCGGGCAGGCAGGCAGGCAGGCAGAGTGGTTCTACCCACCCACTCCCACACACACACACACAAACAGAATGGTCAGTCGGAGGATGAGATGCCTGACGGCAATTGGAAATTGTCGTCATTTCTGTTGTTATTGGTAGGTTTTTTGGTGCGCAGCAGCGGATGCAATTCCTACAAAATGATAATTTATGATAATGATGCTTCCGTTATGGGGCGCACAAAACTGGACACAGGACACGCGGACATGCGAGAGACATTGCGATTGTGGCATGCAGCATAAAAATCATACAGCCAGAGCCAGGGGGCAGGGATATGGCGCAAAAATTTGCCCCGTTTTCATTCATTTCACGGCGCACTGGCCTCGCATATTTATTGATAATTTCCGTGAATTTTGCAGCAGTCGAGCGCAAGCGGAAGTTGTGCCATTTGCTGCACGCCTGCCCAAAAAAGGACAATAGTTGTGTCATGCAGCGTGGCGGGGGGGAGGGAGGTGGTGCCTTGATGGGTTAATGTTTGTCATACGAGACTCTGCGGCAGCCCCCAAATCAAAGTGTGCCTGCCTATCGATTGCGTTTTGTCTAAGCAGACTGTCGACAGTCGACAGTCCCTGAACAATTGTTCCGACTGCCGACCGCCGCCCCTGAGTATTTATGGGTTACGCTCGAGCAACAATAGAGTGCCCGTCCATTGTCTCTGGATATCAATAAACATTAGCCAGACAAAGGGATGACTCTTGGGCGAGAAATTCTAATGACCTTGAAAATTAGTTCCTGCACAAAACGGGCGACGGCCACAGCTAGGATCCGACCTCACTCCAGCCCACACCCAAAAGCTCCACAAAAATTGTTAATTATTGTTTATTATTTATCGCTGATTGCATATTAATTGTTTTCGCTTTATGACAAAAATTGCATTTTAATTTGAGCACTGCCAGCATATGGCAGTATGGCCATTGGCCGTCGGGCGGGTCAGACGCGTTAGCATATGCTGGGGCTCCAGCTCATTGCCGATGCACTGCATCCGCTGCTGGTCAAGGGGCAGGCAGCTGCATTAAGGCCACAAATAGTGTGGGACAAGCCGGGCGGACGCCACAGACAAACCGGTGACAGCAGCCAGACCCAAAGCGGGCGCATAATGTGCCCGGGAATTGTTTGAATTATTATCGAAACTTTAATCATGATGAAATTATATTTATATTATTTATTACGTGGCTGGAATGGCCAACGGAGCATCTAATAAGGGGGCAGCTCTTTGAGCTATTGGCATTGGAGTTTGTATTTATAAGTAAATTTCGATTTAAATGTCAAGTAAATAAAAGCATTTGCTGTGTGTAATAAATCCAAAATGAGATTGATTTACTTATTGATGCGTAGCTTTGACAATTTTTGAAGAATTTGTATGATTTGTAGCTCATTTAATCAACAATTAATGCCACTAAAAACATAACGTAAAAGACAACAACACAATAAATACAAATTAAAGAAAGAATTCAAAGTTTAAGTGTGTAGAAAAGTTTTACGCTGGCAACTTTAGGGTCCATCTATCTTCAGGCATATCCATGCTATGGACACGGATTAAATATTTTGTGAGAGTTTCTTGTCTGCTCCTTCCAGTTCATCAGTTTGTGTGGATGTGTCGCGGTTTTTGAATTAAAAAAGAAATATTTTCCAATGCAAATTCTGGGTATGAGTGGATCAGGGCCTCGTCAGGGCCTACCAGCTATGTTTTGTCTCGTGCCAAGTACATTCATTTATTTTGTCATACAGTGTAATTGAGGACTCTATTTAGTCTTGTATCAAAGGTGACGACAACTCCATCTCGAACATATGAGGCTGGAGATGTGTACAGTCTACAGCTTGAAATATGACACATAAATTGGGATGCCGAAAGAACTGCTGAATCTGTGGAATAATGTGGACGACCGTTTGAGTGCCAATGCCAGCCAGCCAGCCAGCCAGTCAGCCAGTCAAACATGCCAATCCCGATACTCACCAACTGCTTACAATTGACTTGATCGAAAACCAGCAGCAACCTATTCGCACGGCGACGTAGCACCTGTCGCATTTTTGTTTGATCAAAATTGAAAAACGTAACGCATAGCATCAGTTTAGTGACAACCAAAGTCATCAGCTTGGGGCAGTCATCCACCATTTCCCACAGCTGATCGGCAGTCTCCCAGATGTTCAAACAATGCAAATGCAATTTCAGCAAGCAGCGAAAGCGCTTGAAATTTTTGTAAGTCTGCAATGAGGCATCCTCTTTGTGGCCCACACCCAAGACAGTTAGACTGAGAACTTTCTGAAAATATTCCCACACGCGCGTGGACAAAAAGTTGAATGTGAGGACATTCGTAGTTTCAGCCAAAATTTGCCGTTCCCCAATATTATTAATAATTATCCAAGGATCCGTGAAAAACGTATTGTAAGAAAATTTTCGCAGCTTGGGTAGACGGCTGAGACCGGGAATGATTTCGCTGACAATACCTAATTCCAGCTCCTCCAGTTCCTGCAGACTGTTTTCAATGCTCGGAAAAGGCAATTCGTACACGGCAATTTTTAGCACATGCAGGCGAAGATGCCCAAGGACGTGCTCCATGCATTCGGGTGTTAAGTTCCAGCATTCGCGAAGGTCCAGATACCTGAGGTTCTGCCAGTTGCTCAGGTGCCGGCTCATGCGACGGCATTTTACTTTGACCGCTTCCAGCAACGGAAAGCATTTGGTTAGGTTCTCTATTTGCGCTTCATCGACGGGACCATTGTCGTCTTCTTCATAGAGGAGAACTCGCATTTTGGGATATCTGTGAGTCCACCAAATAGCAAGCTGATCCTTTGGCACGCATCGGAGTGCCAGCTGCCTGAGTGTGCCACTCACTGCGCCCAGAAAGGCGTGCAGCACAGCATTGGGTTTTCCCTCGAAGCGAGGCCCGCAGAACTCTCCTTTCTTTTGAAGCTGCCAGGAGCGGTACAGAGCTTTATTCAACGTGGATGTTGGCTGGCTGGCCTGCCACAGCACCAATTGCTCATCCAGCGTCAGGAACTTGACGATGTGGCTTCAGAAAATATTATTAGCTCGACGGTGAACTATGTAATTGGGCGCGGAAGATGTTAACTTACATCAGGACATCGTGATTCAGGTCTAAAATATTCATTTTTGGGGAGACGCTTATATTTTAGTGTGGATAATGCTACTAAATGAAAATCATACAGACAACCAGTCGGACGAGGTTGTCAAGGCCCACGTGTTCTGTCGATTTATAGGAATTGCTTCAGGAATGAAGCAGGCCAGACTATTTTCAGAAAATTGTAGCCCTAAAAAATTGCTAGAAATACCATAGATTAAAACTGAAATTTTTAGTATTAAATATTGGATCCCATTTGGCATTTCCTTTTATTTTGTAAAAACATTTTCCTCTTATCATCAGAGAAGATTAAAATATAAATATGTAAAAAATATTTTCAAAAATCCCCGAAATTTTCTCTTCATAAATAAAGTATTGAACATGATGTATTAATATTATCTGTAATTAAGAGTATTAAATATTGGATCCCATTTGGCATTTCTTTTTTTCCTCCCAGCATGGTTAGTGCTAGCTTTAGTAATTTACTGGTCAGAATTCTGCTAACCCGTTTGCTCCCTTTCTGCCTGATTTCTATCCGCTACTAAACCTCTAACGTTTGTTCTCTCTCCTAGAAATCAGTCAAGAAACACACGAAGTGTCGTAAGCATCAAATTCCACTCGAGTCGCAATACAAATGGACGACAAACAGCTCAACTCATCCGCGCAGGTCTCCACCCAGATGTAGGAGCCATTCTATGGAAAGCTTACTTAAGGCCAATACCAGACACCAAACCATCATTTATTTATTTTATAGATTTGGGTCTTAAAAAATGTTTTATGCCATTTTTTTTTTCTGGGGCACAACTTTTTTTTAAATAATTAAAACATTTTTTTTTTGTTATATAATTTAGTTATCCTGAATATGGTGTAATGAACTTGGCATTGTGAAAAGCTGATGAATGCATCTATAAAGTATACCTGAAGAATTTTCAGCTTACCGTCCGGAAAATATTACAATTTTTTGACTTTAAAAAATCAGAAAAAAATGAACAAAATCTTAAGAGAATGCATAGTTATGGCAATTATTCAGAAAGAAATAAGTTTGTCGTTAAATTTGAATTGACGAGCTCATGGCAAATATTCACGCAGAAATCATCGCTATACCGCCCGAGATGCTCGAAAATGTAATGGAAAACGCTGCAAAGGAGGTACATTTTACTGTGTCCAGCAATGGCGGCCACTGGATGCTGGATTAATTTTGTTTTCCAAAATTAGTCTCAGCAAACACTAAAAGAACCAAATTAAATCAAAATACTCTTTATATAAAAATCGGTTGACAACTTTCAAACTTATTCAAGGTTTGCAGAGAGCACTAAAAGTTGGCGTACCCTGTACATATGTACATATATACATATATGCTTTAATTTTTGTCGAGATCATTATATGCCCACCTGACTCTGACTATACTTATCACTCAAACCCGCTGACTTTGCACTTTGACGCTTTATACACTTTCATATTTAAAATGATGCAACTGTACATTTCTGAGGAGAGAAAATGAGCGAAAAAGATTTCACTATGAGAGAACAGTGCAGCAAATGCATCTCAAAATAATTAATCAAAGAAGATTAATTTGCAGCCAAACAAAGTAAAATAAAATGGATTTGCACAAGGCACAAGAGGTCAGGCGTTGGCCTCGAAAGATAACATTCCATTGTTGTCTTTATGCGGTGTACAAATTTCCAAGAAATTAAATAAATACTGATATTGTGTACAACGAATAATCATGCAATAAATTAATTAAAAATATACATACATACGTACACTGTCGTATGAGCAAAGTGATAACAAAAAATATATTTAAATGGGACTTGAATTGGAAATCAGTTCAGTTTTGCATCGACAGTGCGAGAGTCCAGTGAAATATGAAGTTCTCGACGTTTCTGGTCCTTATCCTTTGGATGTTTCTGCAGGGGATGTCCTCCCTTGCCCGTGGATACGAAATGGCGCAGGATGTTAGCTTCCCGGAGCAGTGCCATGGATATTGTTTCTCAGTTCTCCAGCCATTCATCGATCATTTGCTCAAGTTTAAAGAGGCAACGGATGACAATAATAAAATGAGAGTCGAAAAAATACACTCACTGGAGCTTGCCATCAGCAATTTGCAGAGTCAGCTACTGAAAAGTGAGACGGAAATAAAAAACCATGTTGAAAAAATCAAGGACAAAGAGGACAGATCAAGGATCTTAGAGAGCAGGTTAAGATGGTTTCTGGAGTGCTTGGCAAAAGAAACGATCAGCTCTCGCAAACTACGCAAACGGCTGAGAATCTTCCCAACACTTGTGCCAATGGCCGCCCAAATGGAATTTACCAGTTAAAGGTCGAGGGAATAGAAGAGCCGTTCCAAGCTCCCTGCGTGTCTCCTTCATCTGCGTGGACGGTCATTCAACGGCGTATCGACGGAAGTGTTGACTTTAATCGCAGCTGGACGGATTACAAAGATGGATGGGACTGGAAAAAATCCATCTAATGACCCTGGCCCAGCCTCACGAGCTGTACATCCAACTTAGAGATGTGAATGGAAGCACCAGCTATGCTCGCTACCATGATTTTAAAATAGGAAGCAAAAATGAAAACTACAAACTGAAATCGCTGGGAGAGTATTCAGGAACAGCCGGAGATTCATTTAGTCAACATCTAGACATGAAGTTTACCACATTGGACCGGGATAATGACTTGGCTGAGACAAGCAATTGCGCGAAAAATCATGCAGGTGGTTGGTGGTTTATTAATTGCGCTAAAAGGTATATAGATATTTGTGAAAGTGAATTCAGACGAATTTATCGTATTAATTTTCCCTCTCCCTCTCAAACATACGGCATTCATTGGGGTACTTGGAATGACTATGACTACACGATCTCGCTTACATTTACTCAAATGATGATAAGACCTAAACCGTTATAAAATGAGTCCCTTTAATGACATTTTAATAGTTAAGTTAATCCAGAAAGACGAATAAATCTATCCACTTTTAATGTGTGCTAAAATGAGTTTACAATTAAATATTCCAATATTTGTTAGCATTCATTTTTAAAGGTTCCTTCACGGTTTTAAAGTACTGTTTGGACATTTTGTGTTACCTTCTTGGTTTTCCCCAATCCAATAAAGTGAGTCCTTAAATTAAGCTGAATTGTAGAAAATTGTTTCATCCATCGGGGTACCACAGAAATCACTTCCGCTTGAATTCCAAATTACTCATTTAATCTGTCTCTTCTATCTCATGAATATATTATGCCCATTGCACTACGCCAAATACCCATTATAATTATGTGAATTTAGCATCGAAATTTATGCAATTCCGCAGCCAACTTTTGGCTATCGAAAGCACGAGGGCAAATTTGTGCAGCTGCATTGAGCTGAGCTACTCATTTGCAAGAATTTAAAGTGCACTTGCCAGTTGCATGTGGCAACGAATATGGAAATAGTTTTTCCCTTATCTGGCCGGGTGTCGGGGGGGGGGGGCTGGCAAGCAAATGGAGCCAAAAGTTATAGACGAACAGGCAAATGCAGGAGTCTGCCATTTCCTTCAATTCTGCATCTCTCCAGCTGTAGGAAGTAGTTCCATCAGGCACAAAAAAAGGACCAACTTTCGTTGGGTATAATGCGAATCCCACAGTGCAAGAGAGAGAGAGAGAGAGAGAGCGAGCGAGAGAGAAGTGTTTGGCATAAAGTTATGCGCCAGCCAAACAACAATAAAATAATATAATTTTTTTGTTTGCCAAACTCTCAATTGTAGGAGGGTTTTTTTTCTTTTTTTTTTTGGGTGTTTTTTGGTTGGGGCCGAGTACGTGTTGCCTGGCGTTCTTTGCTTTCTATTTTTTTTTTTTCGGGGCAATTCGCGACTTGCGTTCGACGCTTGGCCATAAACTTTTGAAGGAATATCGAAAAGTTTCTGCCTCGCATCGCGTTCTCGGCTCGGCAAAAAGCTTGGAAGCTGCGCGAGAGACACACAAAGGCTACAAAACTTATAACGAGAAAACTTTGGCACTTGGCAAATGCGCGATAAAGAAACAAACAGAACTGAACAGAACAGAACGGAACAAAATAGAAGCTGAGAAGCTTTGGCTATACCTACATACATATATCTGGAGAGGGAAGTAGCGGAGATGAGACGCGCCGGAGATGAGCTGGAGCTGGTGCTGGTGCTGGTGCTGGAGCCGCCAAAGGAGGCGGCGAAAACTAGAAGAAGATGCCTCGGCGTTGATACGCGGCAGAGGTAAGTTGGCTAAAAACAAAATGGAAGCTGACAAAACTGTTCTTTGGCGTGGGCGAATTATGGTTACTCTAGGATAAAAAAGGTACACGTAAGAGTCGCCGGAAAAAACTACTCAACAACCAATCAAACTATAAAATATAAATATAATAAATAAATATTTAAATTCATTTAAAAGAAACGAAAACAAAAATTAAATAAAACAATAGAATTAATGCCTGTTAGCAGTGAGAAAAAATATGATGCCTGTAAAGATTTTATTTTATATAAATATATGAATAAAATTAATAAGACTTAAAAAAAGGAATTAAAAATTAAAAAAAAATATAAATTAATTCTAAAGAATAAAAGAAAAGTGTCACCATGTCAGTGGCATGGAAATTCGGTTATGCCCACGACAGGATATAGGCAACAGCATATATCCAGAGCAGCGATTGGATAAAAACTTGCTCAACCTCAGCCCACAGAAGCCTGGGGGGGCACGGGCTTGGCGCTGGGGGCTGGTTGGATGGCTGGCGAAATATAAAAGTTTGGCAAAAGCAAAATTGTGCCCTGACAATGGAAAAGCAGAGGGAAAACTCAAGAAAACTCATTCGCGCGCATTTCAACTAACTAGCAGAGTGGGTGGGTGGGTGCGTGGGTGGGTGGGTGTGCTGCAGAGGTTGCCAGTAAGGAAAAACTGGCAAAAATTATTATTTACGCACGGATGGTGTCATCTAATTATGAATTCATTTTGCATTTTGTATACCAGCAACAAACGGGTGCCCATGGTCGGTTCCTTGGGCGGTTCTTTGGGCCTTCCTTTCTGACGCTGGGGCCGGCTAAGAAATTAACAAAATGCGACCGCACTCGGACAATGCACCTGCAGCAGCAGCAGTGGCAGCATTCTGATCATCATTCCCCTCATTATTACGCTGCTGGTGGCACTCTGTTGGCTTGCCTTTGGGCTGCTTTTAATGCAATATATTTTGCAAGAGATTTTTCCAAGCAACCGCGACGATAAAAAGTTTGCTGCACGCAGCATTTTCACAACCGAGTATTTTTGCATTCTGCAGTTGCTGCTGCAGTTTGGCTTGGACCAAAAGACCAGGCCAAAAGAAAATTTCATGCTCTTTGCAAAAACTTGTTAAAGTATGATAACCACAATGCAGGCCATCCCCATCCCCCACCCACGCCCCACTTCCAACATCTCACCGTTTTCCGTGCAAAAGAATCGCCGCAAATAATAATAAGCAAGTTGGATTCCAGTCCAGAGCCAGGGACTCGTTAACTCGCCTCCGAAAGTTAAGAAATGCATAAAATTTGTTAACAAGCTAAAAAATAATGCAGGATAAAAAATCTGTATATATAATGCCTTGTTCATACCTATACCGCGGCTGAGCTGAGATTGGGGGCAGGCAGCCCACAAGGCAGCCATTTTCTTAGCGGAAGTAACTAACAAGCGCGAAATTTTTCTTTTCTGATGCCCTGACTCAGTTTTGGGGCATCATTGCTATTCGATTTGATTTATTACTAGTATATATGCTTACCTAAAGGAAAAACATTATCTAATTTTTTTTCGATTGGTAAAATATTGATTTATCTTGAAGGTAAAGTAATTAAATTTCACTTAAAGTATACCTTAAAAACTCCATCGGGCTAGCAATATTAGTGTTCTGAGGACAGTTGTTCAAAGAGCTAACCGAAAGGTGCATTTACTGGCTATATAAATGAAATGAGAATTATTATCTTTTGCTACAGATTTTTTTTAAATTGTTGTAGTGCTAAAATCCGAAATTTATATTATATTTTTATTTATAATTATAATTAATTATAATATTTATAATTATATTTATTATGATAACTAAAATTAATAGCATTTATAGTTCGATGAGCAAAGTCATACCATACTTGTTTTCCCATAGAAATCATCAGCAAATTCCAACTGAAGACTGAAAGTTTCTCAAAGTTAGAAGTGCATTCCAAGTTAGGCTTTAACTCTTAATACTCTCTGATTCCTTATAAATGTTCGCATTTTAGGGGTGAATGTGCATTGTTTGCGCTAAGAATGCATCAAGATTTGTGTGTTAAACTATGTTAAATGGTTATTTCAATGCAAAGTTTCGCTAATGAGAACTAGCAGTAAAATCTGCAAATAATGCTGAGGTTCCTCTGTAGAAAGTTTTAGGCCAACAATAGTTAAGTGTGTGAAACTACTGCCAAAAAAATGTATTCAGATTTCCCCCCAAAAACCTTGGACTGCTGTCGTCACTAGGGTTTTTTTTCCAAAAAAATATTACATATATTTTTAAATTGCATTTCAATTGGTTTTGTTTCGGTGAGTTTTACTTTTTTTTTTGGTTTTTTCCTTTCCGCTTTTATGGCTGGCAGTTCGCATATTTTTGCGGTTTCAGTTCTTTTTTTTTTGTGTTGCCTGCCACTTATTTGACCGCTAATTACATTTTAATGTAAATTAATGAATCCGCGCACTTAACTTGCCCACATCGGCCATCTCCCTCTCTCTCTCACTCTGTCTCTGCGTCTGGCTCGCTCTCTCTGTCACTCACACACTCTGTCTGTGGTCGCAGCCTGTCAACTTGTCTGGCCGCCATCCTCCGCGCCAACACTCTGACTCATTGAGAGCTCCATGGAACCACGTCCACAACATCAAGAAGTTGCCTCATTAGCCAGTCGCGTTGAGAGCCAGAAATCGGAGATTTTTCGTTTTCTTTTTTTTTGTTTTTGGCCCGAACATTTTGATAAATGATTGAAATAAATGATGTTGGCTTTGGCTTTGGCTTTATGGCTACGTCTGAAATGTACAGAAATTTGAGAGGAGTCTCTGACATTTCGGTTTCACGCAAATGGAGATCATTAGGCATTAAAATTGAAGGCAGATCATATTGATGGGACTTAAGTTTAACAAAAAAATTAAGAAAACTATATAGCCAATCGGTAGAAATATGTTATAGAATTTATATGATTTTTTAGTGCATACATTTATCAGTTATAGAATTATTCTGCTCTGTGTGACTGATAAAAAAATGTACAAAAAGTCTGAACAAATAATTTGGGATATAATTCCAGTTTTGCGTGTTCTGATTTTACATTTGCATTGTTTTAAGAACTCAAAATTAATCACGAAATGTTTTGTTATAAATCAAAATTTATCCCAAATGGGACTTGAGAATTTATTTAAAAGATAGCGAAAAGGTTCAGAAAGGAACTGAACCACAGTATAATATAAACATCTTAGCTTCACCCATTCATCATCTTAAACCCCTCGTCATGGGCTGCAGTCATGCTTAAAAATTAGCCAAAACAGGGAACTGACTCTGACTCCCAAACCCAAGCTGAAGAATTTCCAGCTCTTTAAACATCGCACCCACTCAACTCAGCACAACTCAACCAACGCCTCGTCCCGTCTCGTCTCGTCTCGGCTTGGCTTGGCTAATTTTGCAACACATTTTGATAAGCTGGAAAGCTTCTCTTCTCTTCTCCTTTCTTCTCCTTTCTTGCCCTATACTGTTTTCATATTAAAAATATTGTTTGCCTTTGCTGGCAGACCCAACGGAGGGATGTTGCATTATAATATATGAAACACACTCACGGCACACCTACTACTACACATGCTCGTGTGTGTGCCATTATGGAGGATGGCAACGCCTGTTTTGTGTTTTTTTGCTACACATGTGTGAAATTGCATGTTGCTACAGGTACGGGTACAGGTACAGGTGTGTGGTGTGCGGTGTGTGGCATGTGGCAAGGGGAATGGATGCATTAGACACATCATAATTAAACGCGGCATGGCGCTCATCATCGTCACCATCATCTCCTCCATCATTATTATCATGAACATTTTTTTTTTCCATGATTATAATATGCCACTCGTGGATGTTGCTTCTGGTTCTTCTGGTTCTTGTTGCAGCCGCGCCAATTAGGGAAATTGTGTGCTATTTCCAATTTGAAAATTTCAGCGCTCTTCGCGCTCTTCTGCTGGTCTGTCTTTCTGCCCGACTCTGAGGGCTTAAGTGCCCCACCAACCAAATAGCGAAAAAAAAAAACGTACTATCAGAAATGACAGAAAGGCGGAGCGAAATTGGAAATACTCTTGCAGACACTTTCTTGGTGTATTTAAATGCGAGTGTAATTGTGGGTATTTATTTTATGTATTATATTTACTTTTAATTATAATTGCCAGCGGAAAATTAATCATTAAAAATATTAAGTTTATATGAAAGTCTAAAAATGAATTTCTATTTATATATTTACACAAAATATATATATAAAAAATTACAAATACCCCCATTGCAGTGTATTAGAAATTCATAAAAACAATAGTAAATTCTGCAACTTGTTCAACGTTCAACTTCCAAGATCCCCCTTCTGTATGTGTGGGCGGATGGCTTTGGGGGCGGGCGGCTGTGTGTTGTCCATTAGCCAAAATGGAGCAGGCTATTTTTGATTTAATGAGCCATGCTCTAATGGATTTTGATGTTGCGCTAACTGTAATTAAACACTCGCCAAGCCGGCCAACAAAATCAGACAACAACAGAGTTTCTGTAGTTGCTTCAAGTTTCTGCTTTTGTTTTGTCCTCCCACAAGGAAGTTGGACTCTCAAGTGTAAGGGATATTTTTTGGTAGCAGTGCCCAAAAAAATAACTAACCAAAAAATCCGAGAAAATCTTAAAACGATTTGTGGGGAGGGGTGGTGCAAAATGAAAGTACAATAACGAAATAAATCCAAAAAAAAAAGAGGCAAGTAAAATAAAATAAACAAACAAATGCCTCATTACATGCGAAATTAAATTTAAATGTTTGCTTAATGTGATTCCCAGAGAGTTGCCCAGGGTGCTGCTGGCTAGTGGCAGCCCGGGAAAGGGCGGAAAAGGTATACCCGGGAACCAAACAAACCCAACTCGAATCCGACCCGAGAGCACCACCAACGCACATCAAATATAATTTCATTTTGAAGCCCTGGGCTAACCAAGGATGATGATGATGGTGATGTTGATGACGCTGACGCTGACGATGGGGGACACGATGACGGGTCGCCGACGCATGCTTAGAAAAATATTTCTGGTATTTTTCCTTTTCCTTTTTGCCTTTTTTTCCCTGCTACATTTTTGTTCGTTTTTTGGCCTCTCGACTGAGTGGAGAAATTAGAATTTTTGCGTGTGTCTGCGGTCGCCGCATTTGGACGCCGACGGATGCCGCCATCGCTCCAGGCCGCATTTCCTGACACCCCAACCCCCGCCTGATACATAGCACCAAATTTAATATATATTTATGCAGGGTATAAGCTCAAGGGTGAACAGGTTATATAAGGTTTGCCCAAAAAAAGAAAGGGAATTGACGGTGGAAGACGGAAGTTGAAGGAACAGAATTTATAAGATTGTTTGCCTATGGGATATGGGATAATAAGTTTAAGAAATCAAGCGAATACTACGAGATTTCTATAATTTAGTTAGTCCAAACCGCGAAGAAATAAAATTAAAATAAAAAATGACTTAAGTAATTCAGGAGAGTGAAAAAATAAAAAGAATTTCTGAACAAAAAAATATGTTGAGGCATGAAATGGATAATACTTACAGCACAAGAATTCTTGAAGAGAGATCCGTAAATCTAGAAAAATAAACACACAAATAAAATTAAAAGCGTGCATTAAACATTTTAGGATAATTTTATAATAGTTAAAAATGGGAAAATAATAAGAATAATAATAAATAATAATAATAATAAGAATGATATATATTTTTCATCTTAAAAATCTCTGAATGTGTAAGAAAATAGTTTATATAAAACAGTAAACATTTATTTAGCTTTTAAAATGTTTTTAAATGCTTTTTTTTAATAATAATAAATAATATTTTTTTTAATATTTGGAAGAATTATTATTATTAATAATATGCCTACCTAAATGTCCACATATTGCCTGCATCTACTGCCCTTTCCCCTTAATAATGGTCATCCAAATGTCGACTCTTTTTGGTGTGTAAACTAACTGGTAAATAAGGCCCGAGGAGTCTGCCAGAGAGACAAAATCATAATAATTTCAATATTTTTGTTGCCGGTTGATGGCCGTTGCTGCTGCTGCTGCTGCTGTCAGTGGCAAACTGTCAACGCGGGGCGTTTATTTGACAGCCGCTGGGGATTAGAGGCTGTACGGAATGGGGCATGAGGCAGGGGCATGGGCATGGGCATGGGGGGCTTGGGACTGATGAGGCATAAGGCAGAAGGTTGTGCGGCAGTTGATTGTGTGGCGATGGCGGTAGGGTGGCACGCTCAATTAAAATATAATTTTTGTAAAATTATTACGAAAAATAAAATAGGATGAAAAAAAAACGTGCAAAGAACGGGCACACCGGGGGGAGATCCTTTTTTGGATCTGCATCCCATTGCATTCACATGGCCATAAATTAAAAACTTAATAACGAGCGGGGCACAGGATTGGTGCAAAAAAAAAAAAAACAACAACCAGGACATGCCCAATACGTGTATCCTGCTGCTGCCTGGCAATGTCCGCAGTCACATCACATGCATATCTCCCTCTCTATCGCGCTCTCTGCATCCAGCTCTTTCCCTCGCTGTGTGTGTGTGTGTGTGTGTGTGTGTGTGCCTCTCTCGATGGGATGCGGCTGCGGCAGCAATAAATCGCTAACAGCAAATAAATCAACGCGCATAAATTCCAATGTACGCCGAGGCTACATGCCCCGACTTTATTTACGACATTGCGACAAAGACAGTAACGGCAAAATGCTGCCCCTACCACACACCTCTGCCTGCTCCGCTTTCCCTGCTCGGGCCCATGCCCCTGACCCTGCTGCACCTTCCAGCAAATGAGCGGTACGAGGTCAAGCCAAGAGGGTGCTGCACATCCATAGCATATCTATATCTATATTAGTCTATGTAATACAAAATTTGTTGAGATCAAATTACGCCCGATAAATATATATCACAATTTTCTAGAGCAGAAATTCCACGGTTGCAGAGTTATTGAAGCATTCGGCTCTGGGAATTATTTTTGTGGGGAAAATAATACAACGGATCTATGCAGAGTTCTTAATCAATCCGCATCAGACCTTAGCAGGATGTAGTTTCAGGTTGTAGACGCGCCCTAAGAAAAGATTCTGTACAATTTGTTACTCAAGATGAATAATTTATAGAAGAATAATTTACATAACTTTATTAGAGTTAGTTAAAAATGCTGAAGAAATAAATACCTTAAAAAACAGAAAGAGCTTCCCCAAAAATCAAGTGCTGCTTCAATGCCCAACACTTGTGCTCACATTGTTAGCTTTCTATTAAAGAAAATACTTTTTAAATTAATTTAAATTGCTATAGTTGGCCCCCAAAAAAAAGGAAAGGAATAGAAGCTAATAATTCTAATGGCCAGGCCATGTGCCAGCCAGGGCACTGTGGATTCGGATGCCCATTCAGCCAGCCAATGAACACGAAAAAGGTTGACCTCAGTGTCGTGGCAATATGTCCTGGAAAAATGTCAGGCTAACGCTGTCGCCGTGGTTAACCGTAGCGACAGCATTCGGTTGCCAAGGGTTAAAAGGGTTAACCCCCAAAGCTAAAACAGAGCGCAAAAAGGCGACAAAAAATCTCTACAAAAATGCGAGTTGGCAGGCAAGAGGCCGAAGGAGTCAACGATGCCAAGGACGAGTACGTGTACGTGTACGTGTACGTGTACGAGTATATTTGGCGCATTAAAACAAAGGGATGTGCCGTGTGCTAGGCAAATAGACAAAGGCCGTGGCACGGACACATGCGAGGCGCCAAATCAAGCCTTGATTTATGACCGCCCCAGCCAAAAGGATTGCCAAAGGAACACAAACGGAGAAATACAAAAAAAAAAAAGGAGAGAAGCCCGTGCACAAAACTAACATTAGCACCCTTGTAAATGTGTAAAACCGCCAGGGAAACAACAAATCAAAGGGAATACTTCTGCATCTACGAATGGTCCCATCCCGGCCATCTATTAGTTGCGCCACTCGGCAGAGGTTTCACCTTTTCCCTGAAAACTACTGGGTGATAATTTATTTATTTGGGATTATTTATTGCACATACATCATAATTTTTGAGACTCTCTCTCGCTCTCACTGTCTCTGGCAAATATATTTTATTCCTTAAGCAGGCCCTGGCCCCTCCGAGGCCAGCAAGAAAGAATTATAACTTTCAACAATGAAGGATGCGCCATAAATTAAAAATTCCAAACTTAAAAACGTAACAATAAATACATGGCAGCAGTCTCCCTCCCGACAATCGCCAGGAACAGGACATGCAGTTGATTTATTTCTTCTCTATGGAAAATCACCAAGCGGAGAGGAGGAGGAGCAGCAGCAGCAGCAGCAGGAGTCGCACATCCCGAAATCCCTCCCATACCATACCCGCGCGATATTTCTCAAAGAAACGGAAGTATTTATTTCATAATCGTTATGATGTAATGAAGAAAACGTCGAGATTGTTGAAAGATTGGACGGTAGTGCAGTAAATGATCATATACATTGAGTTTTGAGTTTTGAGATAGAAATTTCCATGGCAATTCAAAGAAATCTTCTGAGACTACACGATTATTGAGTGTGCATTTTATTGCTGATTTGATTATGTGCAATTTTCAATGAATGCTTGAATCAATTTTTATAAACAAAAAAATAAAATAAAATCCATATTAATATATATAAATTATAATATTAATTAATATGATAATAAATAAATAAATAATACATAAAATAATAAATATAAATAATAATATGTATTAATATGGATTTTTTTTATTTTTATTTTTTTTAATAAATATGAGTAAATATGAATAATAATATTTATTAATAAGGATTTAATTTATTTATTTGTTTATAAAATAATTAAGCAGAAAAAAGAATTCATATTGAAATATATTTAATATATAATTTTATAATAAAAATATATTAATTAATAATAATACTTGTAATATATTTTATTTAATACAATTTTATTTATTTTTATTTTATTTTTTTTAATTAAGGAGAATAAAGAATGCATATTGAAATATATTTAATATTTAATTTATAAAAAAATATTTAGTAATAATAATACTAATATATTTTATTTAATATATTTAATGCATTTAAAACAATTTTATTTATTTTTTGAACTCTTGAAATGTCTCCAAACTGCATGATATTTCACCTTAGATTACGAAATCGCACTCATCTGTGCAACTACTGAGCTCCAGCACAGTGTGAATGATTTAGAGGCACAGCGCAAAAAGAAGGAAGAATAGAAATAAACCGAAACACATCCTCAAACATCAAAATACGTGGCGCATATTAAATTCTTATAAAATCGGCATTCGCTGAGGGATGCGCTCTCCCCCCTCTCTCTCTCCCTCTCTATCTGTGTGGAATGGGCGATACCCAAAGGCAGATAGAGTGGATGGCAGCATAGCTACATGGATAGACTGGGGCGCTATTGTTGTAAGTTTGAGGCATTTTTATGGTGTCTCTACCTCCGTTGGATATTGAGCTCTCCTGCTGCGATATTAAAAACTTGTTGCTAATAAAAAAAAAAGAGATTCGGCTACGCTTGTAGAAGTCCCACGATGATGATGCTGATGATGATGCTGCTGCTGCTGCAGTGGCAGATGATGATGACATCAATGACATTTGTTGCGGTTCAATAAATTCGCAAACGCTTGGAAAAACGTGAATATATAGCTCGTACTCGTACTCGCACTCTGCCATATACAATATGTATGAAAAGCATTATGTGTGTGCGGATTTTTATAGACCCTAAGTAGGCTTGGGCTTGGGCCTGGGCCTGGGCCTGGGCCTGGGCCCTCTCACTGCGCATTTAATTGTTATGCGGAGTAAGGATGGCAGTCAGTGGCAATTGTCAAAGCGAAACGCTTTGCCATTCATTGACACATCGTTCGGGGGTTTCGAGAGGGTATGCCCGGGTGTTGTTTAGCTGTCGGATAATCTGCTGTGTGCATGTTGCCGTTGATTAAAATGACACACACACAGCCATACAGCCACAGCGACTTGTCCACAATTTACCGCTTCGTATGGGTCGTTTGGGGTCGCCTGTGGGGGGTGCCTCGCCTCTGGTCGATTGTCTATAAGCCGACTGCAGTTCCCTCCTGTATTTCTGTATTTGAAGTGCCAAAAAGCACACGTTGCCCCCCTTATTTTTGTTGTTGTTGTTTTCTGTGTTCGTAGTCGTTGGTATTATTGAGTTGTCGAGTGCGCGTTTTAGTGAGAGGATTTATGCTGGATGGCTCGATATTTGTTTAGCCGCTTAGTTTTGCCATTTGTCCATTGTTTTTCAGCGTTGCCTCTTTTTTACACCACTTCTTTTTTTGGCATAAAATGAATGCCCCTGGCTCGTTGTGCTTTGTGCTTCCCGTTTGAGCTCTGTGACTTTTTTTCGTTTGGCATAAAACACACAACAAATGGGCGCACAAATTTCACATATTTCACACAAATTTTCATACTTTTTACGTTTGTCAAATGAAATGCCAATCAATTATGCCCAAAGGTCCACACGTTAACACGTTATTATGGTAATTGCAGGACAACGCCGCTGGAGAACTGCGCCCGAAAAATGCAGCCAGCTCGAAAATAAACAGCAGCAGGAGTCCGTGCAAATGGAATGCCAGCCAGGCGGGCGGGCATTGTCTTACCCATTCGGCAGTGGGTGGTTGGTGTCGGTTTCTTTTTTGTGTTGTGCCCTGAGCCACGCCCACGCTCACGCCCACTCCCACACACACATGGGAATATGACTGAGTCGCAGGATTTTCAACACCCAACTTATTACGTTGTGGGTCTGGTTCTGGTTCTGGTTCTGGTTGTGGGGCCCCCGATGCTGAAATTACTTAATCAAAGTTGGATTATCTGCAGCTCAGAAAGTAAACAGTGGGAGTGGCAGCACAGAGTCCGGGCTGTGGGCTGTGGGTGGGTGTGGGGTGTGGTGTGTATTTCCTTTGAATTAAAAGCGCCAACTCGACCGAAAGTCGGCAAAGCAAAAGTTTGACAGTGCGGCAACCGGCAACAGCATGGGGCACTTGGCACACATATGGCCAGGGCAGGCAGGCACAGGGCAGGGCAGGGCTCTGCAGGTTCTGCTCATGCCCGAAGCTGCAGCTGAAACTAAATTAAATTCCATGTCTAATACTCGCACAAGGATTAGGACCAAACAACGCCTCAACAGCCTCGATTGGGCACTGCCTGGCCCTCACCTCGCCTCATTGCCTAAGACGGGTAATATTAAATAATTTTTACCCATCGCCCAAAAACCAGAGCCTGCTCACAGGACGTACACACATATGGCATGAATTCGCTGGCTCATTGTTTTGCATCGCAGTGCAGAGAGCAGAAGAGTGGCAGCGAGGAGTGGAGAGTGCCGGGTGGTGGTCGTCTCCTGTCCCAAGCAGCAGCAGCAGCCACAGATTAAAGTCTCCCGTGGCGAACTTAATAATAAAAGCCCAGGGACCAAAGTCCTGCTCCAGCAGCAATCCTTATGCGAGCATGAGTATGAGTGTATGATGATGGCACAAAAGTATTTTGTAGGTAGAGGCGCAAATCTTTTTTCGAGTGCTAGACATTAGCAGCATTAGAACAGCAGCCAGGAGCAGCAGCAAGGCTACAGCTATCGCATACAGCCATCGTTTATATGTGTAGACACAGAGACACACAAGGGCTATGGATATGCCAGCTATAGCTGGGAAGCGAGCGGAGCGTCGGGGTCACCAAATAACCAAAGGGACGTACGGCAGTGCGGGGTCACCAAATAACCAAAAGGACTTATGCCAGTGTGGCAGTGTGGATTTTGTGGTGTTGTCTGCTGGTCCCTTGTCCCCTGTCCCCTGTCCCCGTTTGCTAACTCAATGCAGCAAATGTAACCGCATTGCCAGCCCTTAAGCCTGGCTGCCACTATTCCAATTTTTGTCTTTTAATTATTAGCACTCGCAACAAAAATTTATCTGCCTTGTTTTACACACTCATTGGCACTGGAGTTCAATTAAATCTACTGACTCTACTGTCGTATGATAAATGTGCGAATTTGCATGGGCCTAAGGCTGACACTGAACGCGGAGGCCGCCTGTGACTTGTGCGCCGCCAAGGGCTTGTGCTGCGCCGTGAAGTACTCGGCTGCTTTGGGCCCAGAGCCCGCAGCATCGTGCTGGAATTTCATGCGCTTCATTTCGCTAAGCGGCAGATTGCCATCCAAGGTGGTCTCGCGAATCTCCACACCGGCCAAGCCATCAAAGATGGGGCGAATGTTGAAGCTAACAGCCACGGCTGCCAAGTCATCCATGAAGTTCTCCAGGCGCAGCAGAATCTCATGCTCGGCGAAGGGCTCCAGGGTGAGCAAATGCACCGACCGCGGCAAGAAATTGAAGTCGGGCACTGATTTCACAGCAGCACTGCGTTTTACATGGCTGTAACTGCTGAAGAACTTCCAAAAGGGCAAATGAATCTCCTTTTCGGCCAGACGCTCAGCGAAAGAACTTTCTTTTGCGGCTGCACTGAGCATGAGAAACACTTTTCCACGTGCAAGAGGTACTTCATGGTGCCGAAATTTCGTTCTGTAGTCGACCTCACCATCGAAATTGGCGGGATAGATGGGGCGGTTCAGCATGAGCTCCAGCCGTCCGTCAAAGAGGCTTGTGCCGCCCTGAGACCGATCGTTCAGTAGGACCATTCGCTTCGCATTATCCTGCAGGTAAATGCGAGATGTGACTGGATAGTAGTTGCCGCTCGTCAGCTCATTCTCCAAGTCGGGTGTGAAATCCTCGCGCTTGTCCTTTACTCGCTTGATCATCTCGCGACCATTGGAGTCGGTGTAGAAGACGCCATTCGAGGAGATTCCACTATCAAAGATTGTGACGATCTCTATGTTCCTTCCCTCTCCGATAGGACTTCTGATCAGCCACTCGAACTCCACCCGGTTGACACCCTCGTAGATGCGAATGACCTGCGAGATCCATTCGTTGAACTGCTGGTGCACCTCCTTCACCAAATCCCCATCATATACGGCGAACTCTACATCGGCTGTCAGCACATTCAAAGCTTCGCCCTCGGAGAAAGTGTACAGGCTCGACCGTTTCGTTATGTACACTCCAAAGTTCTGCTCAATGTTCTCCGAGACTCCGTTCATCTCCACTGTCTTCAGGCGACCCGTGTTATTGTCGATCACCAGTTTAATCTGCGACGTCTGCACCACAGTTTCGGATACTTCTTCGGCGAGGGTTTCCGCTTTCTTCAATCTCTTGGACCAGACAATTTCGTTGTCTCTCTCAGCCTTTGCGACCTTCTTGATGTAGTAGCTGGCGATCTTGTTCACGGATGCCTTGAACACGAGCTCGTGCTGAGTGCTGTTCTGGCGGTATCCCAGAGCCAGCACCTGCCAGGCCACAGGTACAACCTCAGAGGCCACCACGCGGCCCTTCTCGTCGGTCACCTGGTAGCTCTCTTCCTTCACGGGCACTCGCACATATTGGGCGGAGGTGTGGGCCAGTGGGTTGAACAGGGTCACCACCACGTTGTCGGCAGTGTCCTTGGTGAAGGCGCACTCGCTGATGTTCAGCTGCAGGCAGCTCTCGAACTCCCCCTGCGGCAGGTTGGTCAGCAGCCGCAGGGCGTCCCGGGCATTGCTGGCTCCTCCGATGATGCCGTCGTAGAGCAGGCGATCGTAGTCGTTGGACACCGCCTGCCGCGATGTGCCAGTGATGGCATCGTGGTGCTGCATCACTCCCATTATCTGGCGGAGCTTGTCCAGATCCTTCTTCTGCTGCTCGCTCGAGAGTCCGGCGAAGACACTGAGCTGCTTGGCCGTCTGCAGCATGTGGTTGCCGTCCCGCTCGAAGCGTTTCTGGGTGGGTCTGGAGGTGTAGAAGCCTGTCCAGAAGCTGCTGGAGTTACTGGCGTAGGGGAAGAAGTCCTGCGTCTTGTTGGGCCACGTGGCAAGGCTCTGGTGCAAGGCGTTCAGATAGCAGCCTGGGGTTGAGTAGAAGACGTGGTACTTGAACTGAAGCTGGTTGACGTATCTTTGGGTGGGAGGGTTGGAAGAGGTGCTGGCTCGGGGATCACAGGCAGGAGTACTCACTTAATCAGCTTGTCCATATTTTTGAAGTTCCTCTGGGCATTTTCGTAATGGAAATCATCCCCCATTGGCACCATGATGTGATTCGAGCGGTAGTACCTTCCCAGATGCTGGACCCATTCGATAAAATCATGCACCCTGGCCGCCACATTGTTGTCGTAGCTCCTGCCATCAATAATCGGGGGGTCCCAGCACAGCAAATCAAAGCAAAAGCCAGGAGGATTCTTGTAGTGGTTGTACAGAATTCCGGTGAAGAGTTCCATTTGATCCAGCGACTCGCTGGCGTTCCAAATCATTTCCAATGCAAACTTATCCAATCGGTTGATTTTGTCCCTGTGATCCATGCGGGCAAAGAACTGTCCATCATAGCCCATCTGGGCGAAGATCGAGGCCTGCTCACGGGAATGGCCAAAAGTATCGATCTGCCAGCCCACGCGGGGACGGGCACAGGCGCCAAAAGTCTCATCCAACCATCTAAAAGATATCGTTTGGTGTGCTTCTTTCTCGTCCAATGGAAACTTACTTCAATCCCACCGTAAACTGATCGATCACACTCTGATAGTTGACTGCCGCCTCGTCGTTCATGCTCCAGGCTCCGCCCGTGAACTGCAGGCGACCTTCGTTCACCAATTTCTTGACCACCTGCTTGACAGTCTCCGACTGTTCCCTCCACCATTTGGCAAAGAACGAAGTCTCCACCTGGATGAAGCGACGCCTGGGATCCTTGATCAGCTCCGAGACGACTGTGTCGATGATGTACTGCACTCCGGCGTGCTGGATGCTGTTCTTGTGGCCGTAGTAGTACTGATCCACGGTCTTCAGCCAGCCGGCATCGTCGTGGGAGTGCGGCACCAGGTGGATGTTGACCATGTTGGGTTTTGTTTCGGGACACGACTGTGGATCGGGAGATGGTTGATTATTGCAGACCACTTGGACATGGAAAAGTCAGCGCTCCCAGTCACCTCATAGCCACAGACAGCCTCAGTTGGGCTTGTGTCGATTGCCAGCAGTAAAACAAATGTGAAAATACAGCCGAAATACTTCATTGTGACTAAAGAAACAGGGGATCTACGCGACGCTAACAAATAGAAGGCTCGAACTCGAGCACACAACTAAATTTGATACAATTCTAATTTGCTTCTTTAGTTTTATGAAAACAGAACACAACTGAGAGTGGATAAGCAACGAGCACTTGGACGAAATAATAAATAATAATAAATAAATAATAAATAATAATAAATAAATAATAAATAATAATATTCTTTCATCAAATAATTTGCACTTTCCTACTTCCTTCCTACACTGATAGAAAAAAGGCATATTAAAAATAACTACAATCATATTTGAATTTAAAATGCGATTTTTAAATACAAACATAGTAATATTTAATAGAATTTACTTTCATTCAAATATAAATGTATTAAAAATGCTTTTTTAATACGGTCATATTTAATGTAAATACAAAACACTTCAAAACAACTATAATATATTAAATTTGTAGTTAAATATGTTTCATATTTAAATTGAATATTATTATCTTTTGATTTCAAAATTTTTGTTTTAAAATCAAAAAGAAAACTTTTTATTTTAAATATTCCATATTACATGAAATTAAATATTTTTTGTATTTATTTTAAATATTTTTATATTATTTTTTCTATGTCCCTAGAATTCCCAACTGGTTTGCGCTGCTGCAGCCTTGAATACAAAGTAAGATTATCCTTGCGCAGGGGCATAATCACAACAAATACAGTTCCACTTATGTTGCGATTATTTCTAGTTGAAAACTTAAACAAATTTACAGTGTGAATTTCACACCATGAGGACTTCAAATGTAGATCGCGTATGCAAAATAATAACCAATTAGTTTAAAAATGAAATATACTCAATATAAATATGAAACATATTAGATTTAAATATTAAACATATTAAATTAGAATATGATGCATATTAACATTAAATATGAAATATATTAAATTTAAATATGAAACATATTAAATTAAATATGAAATATATTAAATTTAAATATGAAATATATTAAATTTAACTATTTCTATATTAATATCAAAATTTAAGTGAAAAATATTCAATTTTAATACAACCACTCTTGGATGAAAATCAATGGCATAAATATTAAAATCTAAGGGAAAATATTAAAATATCAGGGTTTTTTCTATCGGTATACATATTTCCCACAAATCACAAAATTCAGAACGGCAGATTTTTAAAAATAAAATATATTAATTAATTATACAGTTATTATTTATTATTATCATTTATTTATTATTATTATTTATTATTAATTATTACAAAAAAGTTATACTTGAAGCACTAGAAATAAAAAAATTAAACAAAAAATTACAAAACTTTTAATTAATAACATTAGTCAACACGACATTTAGGCTGTGTCCCAAAATAAGTTTTTCTTATAGATTTCGGGGGTTAAAAATTTTGAACGAATTATGGTTTAGTTTTTTTTAAGAATTTTTAAAAATCTGAAAATTTTTTTTTAATTTTAATGTTTTTTTTTCAGAGGTGCAGCTTAACGCCTGGAAGATATTAAGCTTTCAACTGCAAATTTCATAATTTTTTTGCGGTATTTTTCCCGAAATTTTGACTTTAAAAACTTAGGAAAAGTCGAAAAATAAAAATTTCTTTGCCAACATTTTTAGTCTTCGATATTTGATACAAAGTGTCTGCGTGAAAACCATGAAAAAAATACCTGATTTTAAAAATACTTAAAAATAAAAAATTAAACCTAAAAAAAAAAATAAAGTACTACAAAACATTTTTAATCCCGAAAAAAAGTCATTTTGGTCCACAGCGCAAAGAAAAAGTTCAATTTTGTTGAGTAGTGTAATTATTGGAATGTTGATTTTGCTTTTAAATGTTGAATTGAATTATTGTTGTCTATTTCGGTTGCTCCGTACGATGTGATATGGAACTTAAATTGAGTTTGCGAATGGTCTTAAGAAACACGTTTTAGTCTGGTTCCCTACCGATAAGCCACCCGCTCAAGGGGTTCTGGTCTCAGTTTCGGGCAGTAGCATTCCTCCTGATGAGTGCGGGAGCAACCCATAGCGGAGGAGATGTAGAATATAAATGGTACATCTATAATCTACATGTTAGATGTAAAATAAACATTGTAGATGTAGATAACAGATGTAGCAAAAAAAGATAAAATGTAAAATTTTTTTTAATTCTAAAATTCTAAAAAATGATTTGCTCAAAAATGTATATGCTGACTGAGTATGGGTATAAGTAGAGTCGCGTCCCCAGAAGCGACTCACAAGTTCCTTCTCGTTTTTTATTTTTTTTATTAATGTTTCATTATTTTTAGACGATATAACTGGGCGCCATTGCGTCTTGCTGGCATTGTTAACTGTATGTGACACACAAATGGACAGAAAAAACAAAAACAAAAACACAGACAAATAAATCAAAGCATTACTCAATATAAAAACAGCAAAATTGCGTTTAAAAAATAGTGAGCGCTGGTAAGAAGATAATAAATAATTAACGACCTATTTGCACATCTACTTAAAATGCAACAAAAATTGCATAAGAATCGGTCGAGTCGTTTGGAAGGAGTTCAACCACAAACACAGTAATACGAGAGTTTCTTATTTATGTATGTATAGAATGTTCTTCTGTTTACTGTAAATATTTTACAATTAAACTGCATAATGAGGAACCCTAAATTACCTCTTCTTGATGATGAATGTGCGAATTTGCATTGGGTGCAGGGTGACGCTGAAGTCGGATGCCTCCTGCGACTCAGCAGCAGCCAGAGGCTTGTGGGCCGTCGTGAAGTACTCCACCTCTGCGGGACTGTGGCCAGAGGCATCGTGGTGGAACTTGAAGCGCTTCATCTCGCTCAGCGGCAGGTTGCCGTCCAAGGTGGTCTCGCGGATCGCCACCCCGCCCAAAGCATCGAAGATGGACCGAATGTTGAAGCTAACCACATTACCCTCGGTGTGATCCAGGAAGTTCTCCACGCGCAGCAGGATCTCGTCATCGGTGAAGGGCTCCAGGGTGAGCAGATGCACCGACTGGGGGAAGTCGTCGAAGCTGGGCACCGTCTTGGCCACAGCGCTGCTGCTCTGACTGCTCTGACTGCTGGCCTTGCTGAAGAAAACGGAGAAGGGAAGCAGAATCTCCTTCTCGGCCACGCGCTCCACCTTTGTCGATTCCTCCACCGAGTTGAGGATCAGGTAGACCTTTCCTCGTGCAATGAGCGGCTTGTCGTACTTCTGCTCGTTCAGGGCTTCTCCCACTCCATAGCCATCGTCCCGAATGAGTCGACGATGCAGCATGAGCTCCAGCTGTCCATCCTCCATGCTGGTTCCTCCCTGGGCACGGTCGTTGAGCAGAGCAATACGCTTGTTGCCATCCTGCAGGGCAATGCGCGATACGACTGGGTAGTAATTTCCACTGATCGGCTGCCTGCCTAGATCAGGGTTAAAGTCCTCTCGCTTGTCCTTCACTCGCTTGATTATCTCGCGGCCATTGGAGTCAGTGTAGAAGACGCCATTCGAGGAGATTTCACTCGAAAAGATTGTCACAATTTCCCTTCCAGTATCCTCGTCGGTGGGAATAGGTCCGACCAGCCACTCGAACTCCACCCGGTTGACACCCTCGTAGATGCGAATGACCTGCGAGATCCACTCGCTGAACTGCTGGTGCACTTCCTTGACCAAAGCTCCGTCGTAAACTGTGAACTCCACTTTGTCCTCCAAGAACTGCAGCTCTACGTCTTCCTTCTGACGGAAGACATAAGCTCCAGATTCCAAGGTCTCATAAATGGCGAAGTTCTGCTCAATGTTCTCCGTGACTCTGTTCATCTCAATGGTCTTCAGGCGACCCGAGTTATTGTCGATCACCAGCTTGATCTGCGACGTCTGCACCACAGTTTCGGAATCATCTTCATCGGCGCGGGTTTCAACCTTCTTCATGGAATGGACCTTCTTGAACCGCTTGGGCACCTCCAAGTCCCCTTCCTTTTCCTCCACAGACTTTTTGGCAGCATTGGGCAGGACAATTTCGTTGTCTCTCTCAGCCTTTGCGACCTTCTTGATGTAGTAGCTGGCGATCTTTTCCACGGATGCCTGGAACACGAGCTCGTGCTGAGTGCTGTTCTGGCGGTATCCCAGAGCCAGCACCTGCCAGGCCACAGGTACAACCTCAGAGGCCACCACGCGGCCCTTCTCGTCGGTCACCTGGTAGCTCTCCTCCTTCACGGGCACTCGCACATACTGGGCGGAGGTGTGGGCCAGTGGGTTGAACAGGGTCACCACCACGTTGTCGGCAGTGTCCTTGGTGAAGGCGCACTCGCTGATGTTCAGCTGCAGGCAGCTCTCGAACTCCCCCTGCGGCAGGTTGGTCAGCAGCCGCAGGGCGTCCCGGGCATTGCTGGCTCCTCCGATGATGCCGTCGTAGAGCAGGCGATCGTAGTCGTTGGACACCGCCTGCTTCTCCGTTCCGGTGATGGCATCGTGGTGCTGCATCACTCCCATTATCTGGCGGAGGTAGTCCAGATCCTCCTTCTGCTGCTCGCTCGAGAGTCCCGCGAAGACACTGAGCTGCTTGGCCGTCTGCAGCATGTGGTTGCCATCGCGTTCAAAGCGCTTCTGGGTGGGTCTGGAGGTGTAGAAGCCTGTCCAGAAGCTGCTGGAGTTACTGGCGTAGGGGAAGAAGTCCTGCGTCTTGTTGGGCCACGTGGCAAGGCTCTGGTGCAAGGCGTTCAGATAGCAGCCTGGGGTTGAGTAGAAGACGTGGTACTTGAACTGAAGCTGGTTGACGTATCTTTGGGTGGGAGGGTTGGAAGAGGTGCTGGCTCGGGGATCACTGGCGGGAGTACTCACTTAATCAGCTTGTCCATATTTTTGAAGTTCCTCTGGGCATTTTCGTAATGGAAATCATCCCCCATTGGCACCATGATGTGATTCGAGCGGTAGTACCTTCCCAGATGCTGGACCCATTCGATAAAATCATGCACCCTGGCCGCCACATTGTTGTCGTAGCTCCTGCCATCAATAATCGGGGGGTCCCAGCACAGCAAATCAAAGCAAAAACCTGGCGGATCCGAGTAGTGGTTGAACAGCATTCCGGTGAAGAGTTCCATTTGATCCAGCGACTCGCTGGCGTTCCAAATCATTTCCAATGCAAACTTATCCAATCGGTTGATTTTGTCCCTGTGATCCATGCGGGCAAAGAACTGTCCATCATAGCCCATCTGGGCGAAGATCGAGGCCTGCTCACGGGAATGGCCAAAAGTATCGATCTGCCAGCCCACGCGGGGACGGGCACAGGCGCCAAAAGTCTCATCCAACCATCTAAAAGATATCGTTTGGTGTGCTTCTTTCTCGTCCAATGGAAACTTACTTCAATCCCACCGTAAACTGATCGATCACACTCTGATAGTTGACTGCCGCCTCGTCGTTCATGCTCCAGGCTCCGCCCGTGAACTGCAGGCGACCTTCGTTCACCAATTTCTTGACCACCTGCTTGACAGTCTCCGACTGTTCCTGCCACCATTTGGCAAAGAACGAAGTCTCCACCTGGATGAAGCGACGCCTGGGATCCTTGATCAGCTCAGAGACGACTGTGTCGATGATGTTCTGGACACTAGCACGCTGGATATCGCTTGCATTGCCATAGTAATACTGATCCACCGTCTTGAGCCAGCCCACATCATTGTGCGAGTGTGGCACCAGGTGGATGTTCACCATGTTGGGTTTTGTTCCGGGACACGACTGCAAGACGTGCGATTAATTGTAGAAAACAAACCGGGCTCAGTCTCTCTCTCTCTGCTCACCTCATAACTACAGGCAGCTGCGGATTTTTTGATTGCCAAAAATATTAGAAATAAAATAATAATGCCGCGAAAATACTTCATTGCGGCGTGAGAATTTGATAGCACGTAGTCGAGTCTACAACTAATTTGCAACCTCCTGTGAGATGTGTTTTTGTAAGGAGTTGATAAGCAGTGAGTACTAGAGTAAGTGAAAGCAAATGAGAGCCAAATAAATGGCCAACTGATGGCCCCATGCAGTGTCAAATGTGATCATTTGGCTATACATTTTTCTGTGTGCCAGTCCATACTAAGCCCCATTTGGAAATATGCACTCCAAGCTATCTAAGCGAAATATGAGTTGTACACCGATAAAAAAAAACTAAGATTTTAATATTTCTGCCACTGATTTTCATCCACGAGTGGTTGTATTAAAATTTAATATTTTTCGCTTAAATTTTGATATTAATATGGAAATATTTAACTTTAATATATTTCATATTTAAATTTAATATATTACATATTTAATTTAATATGTTTCATATTTAACTTAAATATATTTCATATTTAAAATTATTATATTTCATATTTAAATTTAATATACTTTATAATATTATTTAATATGTTTCATATTTAATGTTTATATGCTTCATATTTAAATCTAATATGTTTCATATTCTGGCCAGTCTTACTAATAAGCCAAGAAAGAGAAGACTAGAAAGGTGCCAACCACTGGATCTCCCTACCAGCTTCCTCCCATAGCTAAATAATATTTTACTTAACATATAATATAATATAATATAATATAATATAATATAATATAATATAATATAATATAATATAATATAATATAATATAATATAATATAATATAATATAATATAATAAAATATTAATTAAATTGTAAAATGTAAATACGTTTATAATATGTAGGAAAAATAAGTTTTTTTTTTAAGCTTCATTATTTAGGTTTATTGTAAACAATTACACTACGCAACAAAATTGAACTTTTTATTTGGGCTGTGGACCAAAATGACTTTTTCTGATAGATTTCGGGACTTAACAATTTTTGTAGTACTTTATTGCATTATTCTTTAAAAAAAAACTAAACCATAAAAAAAACCATAATTCGTTAATAATTCGCTAAAAATTGTTGCGCCCCGAAATCTATAAGAAAAAGTCATTTTCGGCCACAGCCTAAATGTCCTGTTGACTAGTGTTATCACAGACAATAAAGTGAATTTACTTAACGTACTGCTACTGTTGTTTGGCAACTTTTGTTAAGGCTCAGACGGAAAATGTGCTGTATATATTATTTTCACAACGTTTACATTTTGTTTTTCCCCTAAATATTATAACTTGATTATAATAGGTAGCAGTAAGGCTTTTTTTTTTTAAGAAATAACGAAAAAAAATAATAATCATATGGTTTTTGTAGAGGTACAATTGCAAGTCTCATCAATGCGCACCAGTTGATTATTTTAAATGGATTTTAATTGATAGATGCCACTTGCGATTAAAGAAAACTTTTATGGATTTTTACTACTTGAAGTTCCCAGGCAATCAGCGCTCTTATCACTGGGCAAAGGAAAGCCAAGCCATAAATATATTTTATAGTTCCCTTTTAATAATGAAAGTGCGTATTTGCATTGGGCTTAGAGTTATAAAGAACTCTGATTCTTCCTGAAGTTTATCTGCCTGCAGGGGCTGGTACTCAGCCGTGGAGTACTCGACAGCAGTTGGTGGCACACTGCCAGATGCTTTGAATGGGAACTTGAAGCGCCTCATCTCGCTCAGCGGCAGGTTGCCGTCCAAGGTGGTCTCACGGATCTCCACACCGCCCAAGCTATCGAAGATCGGGCGAATGTTGAAGCTAACTAGCTTGCCCTCGCTGTGATCCAGGAAGTTCTCCACGCGCAGCAGGATCTCGTCATCGGTGAAGGGCTCCAGGGTGAGCAGATGCACCGACTGGGGCCAGTCATTGAAATCGGTTATTGAACGAGGCATAGGAATCGCAGTGCCGCTGCCACTGCTGCCCTTGCTGAAGAACTTGTAAAAGGGCAGATGAAGCTCCTTCTCTGCGAGACGTTCGGCCAGAGTATTTCCCACTTGGATTGAGTTGAGCACTAGAAATAGTTTTCCACGTGCAATCAGACCCTTGCCATGCTGTTCTTCATTGAGAGCTTCGCCAACGCCGCCACCGTCATTGAACGTCAGACGACGATGCAGCAGCATTTCCAGCTGTCCGTTCGCCAGGCTGGCCCCGCCCTGAGCACGATCATTGAGCAGGACCAAGCGCTTGGCATTGTCCTGCAGGGCAATGCGCGAGGTGACTGGATAAAAGTTGCCGCTAATCGGTTGATGGCTCAGGTCTGAGTCAAAGTCCTCCCGCTTGTCCCTCTCGCGCCTCATCAACTCACGGCCATTGGCGTCGGTGTAGAAGACGCCATTCGAGGAGATTCCACTGCGGAAGTTGGTCACAATCTCCATGCCCACGCTGTCCACAATGGGTATGGGTCCGACCAGCCACTCGAACTCCACCCGGTTGACACCCTCGTAGATGCGGATGACCTGGGAGATCCACTCGTTCACCTGCTGATGGACTTCCTTGACCGCCTCCCCGTCGTACACTGTGAACCCAACGGCATCCTGCACGACTTCAATGGCCCCCTCCTGACGGAAGGTGTAGGCACAGGAGGCGCGAGTCCTGTACACCCCAAAGTTCTGCTCAATGTGCTCCGTGACTCCGTTCATCTCCACTGTCTTCAGGCGACCAGATTTCCTGTCTATCACCAACTTGATGAGCTGTGTGTGGGATCGAGGCATTTCCAGGTGACTTTTAAATTTATCTGAGAATATCGTTGGCTTAGCTTACCGAATTTTGAACCACAGTATCGGAATCCTCAACCCTCTTTGTCATGCGACTCTTTTTCTGCTCTGTCTTGTCGATCTTCTCGATGTGGTAGCTGGCGATCTTGTTCGCGGTGGCCTTGAAAAGCAACTCATGCTGGGTGTCATTGGCACGATGCTCCAGTGCCAGGACCTGCCAGGGAACTGGCACTATTTCTGCAGCGACTTCACTGCCCTTCTCGTCGGTGACTTTATAGCTCTCCTCCTTCACGGGCACTCGCACATACTGGGAGGAGGTGTGGGCCAGTGGGTTGAACAGGGTCACCACCACGTTGTCGGCAGTGTCCTTGGTGAAGGCGCACTCGCTGATGTTCAGCTGCAGGCAGCTCTCGAACTCCCCCTGCGGCAGGTTGGTCAGCAGCCGCAGGGCGTCCCGGGCATTGCTGGCTCCTCCGATGATGCCGTCGTAGAGCAGGCGATCGTAGTCGTTGGACACCGCCTGCTTCTCCGTTCCGGTGATGGCATCGTGGTGCTGCATCACTCCCATTATCTGGCGGAGCTTGTCCAGATCCTCCTTCTGCTGCTCGCTCGAGAGTCCCGCGAAGACACTGAGCTGCTTGGCTGTCTGCAGCATGTGGTTGCCATCGCGCTCAAAGCGCTTCTGGGTGGGTCGGGAGGTGAAGTAGCCGGTCCAGAAGCTGTTCGGCTCATGGGCGTAGGGAAAGAAGTCCTGGGTTTTGTTGGGCCACGTCTGCAGACTCCGATGCAGAGCGCTGAGGTAGCAGCTCGGCGTGGAGTAGAAGATGTTGTACTTGCTGCCATTCGCCTGTCGCTCGTTTAAATACCTACGCGATGCCCAATGGTCAGCAATGGATTCTCAGCTACAAATACTCAGGCAGGCACTTACTTGATCAGCTTGTCCATGTTCTTGTAGTTAACTTTGGCATCCTCGTACTGAAAGTCGCCACCCATGGGGACCATGATGTGATTCGTTAGGTAGTGCTGCGCGACAGTTGCCGCATAGCTGATGAAATCCTGCAACCTGGACTCGACATTGTTGTCGTAGCTCTGGCCATCGATAATGGGGTCATCGCTGCAGAGCACATCGAAGCAGAAGCCGGGCGTATCGGAGTAGAAATTGTACAGCATGCCGGTGAAGAGGTTCACATCAGCGCTCAGCGACTCGCTGGCATTCCAAATCATTTCCATGGACAGATTCTCCAGGCGCTTGGCCTTGTCGTTGTGATCCATGCGGGAGAAGAACTGTCCGTCGTAGCCCATCTGGGCAAAGATCGCCGCCTGCTCGCGGGAATGGCCAAAGGTATCGATCTGCCAGCCCACCCGAGGACGGCCACAAGCACCGAATGTCTCGCTCAGAAACCTAACCACAGCGTTGATTAGCTAATGAAGTGCACACCCAAAGTTTCACTTACTTCAATCCCACCGTAAACTGATCGATCACACCCTGGTAGTTGACTGCCGCCTCGTCGTTCATGCTCCAGCCTCCGCCCGTGAACTCGAAGCGTCCTTCGTTGACCAATTTCTTGACCACCTGCTTGACAGTCTGCGACTGTTCCCTCCACCACTTGGCAAAGAAGAAGGTCTCCACTTGTATGAAGCGTCGCCTCGGGTCCCTGATGAGCTCCGTCACAACCGTATCCAAAATGTACTGGACCCCAGCATGGTGGATGCTGTTCTTGTGGCCGTAATACGACTGATCCGCCGTCTTGAGCCAGCCGACATCGTCGTGCGAGTGTGGCACCAAGTGAATGTTCACCATATTCGACTTCGTTTCGGGACATGCCTGCAGGACACAGGACCGTTGAGATTGAGCTCTGCGTTTCCTCGCAATTGTTTACGCACCTCATAGCCACAGACAGCATCGGACTGCTGTGGAGAGATCACCAGCAAGGTGATCGAGAGCAGAACACTGCCCAGATAAATCATTGCTGGGAATTGAAAGCAAATGAAAGCAAGAACTGACTTTCTTTGAGCACAGCCCTGCTGTTTTATAGGCACAGGTACGGCTTGATAAGGATCACTGTGATAAGCACAAGAGATTTATTGCTGCGGGTATCGATACTCGGCACACGGAAGATTTCATTGCGAAATTGGATTTCTCTCACTATTTCTTAACAGAGAGACAGGAAAAGCTTGTGCAAAAGAGTCCATGGAGAGTCATCCACGACTAGCAACTTGTTTTCGACATATTTTATGTATACTTATATTTTTATTTATTATTATTATTTTATATTATCTTCATTATTATTTTCGTTATTTATTGCGTGCTAAACCCTTGGACCCCATGGCTACCATAGGTACCATGGGTATTATAGCTTGAATTTGCTGATAAACTCAAGTAGCCTCTTTGATGTTTATTTTTTGCATGACTCCCGCGATGATGCACTTTTCAGTTATACGATCTAAAAATATCTCGATTCAACAGTGTTTATCAATCTCTTAATGGGAACAGAACTCGTTACTTCTGTGCTACTGCCACTTGCAGTTCTTATCATTGCTTATCGAGTATTTAAATGGGGCACTGATGAAGATTGCTCAAGTGCGGATAGGAGTTTTTTTTATGGGAATGTACTAGCTGGAGTACCAATAAAAAAATCTATAAAAATATAAATAAATAATAAAGAAACTAAACAAATAATTATATATAATAATAATAATTATATATAATAAAATAGAAAAATAATAATAATAATTATATATAATAAAATAGAAAAATAATAATAATAATTAATAATTATCGAATTATCTAATTTAAAAATATAAATTAATAATAAAGAAACTAAACAAATAATTAATAATAATAATAATTGTATTTAATAATAATAATAATTATGTATAATATTAAGAATAAATATATATAATAATAATAATAATTAATAATTAATAAATGAGCGGGAATTTCGTGAGCTGTGGCAAGAGCCGCGCCTCTACGCGCATAGCTGGTACTCAGCCAGTCAGATTTTAAATACTCTTTGAGTAGCGGGAGTAGACAGAAAATATATATGATATATTGATATATTCTGTATCAGAAAAGTATTCTTCGGACATGACAAAAGTAATTATTGTGGCACAACCTCCGTTTTCGTCCGTTGGTACCGCATTTAACTATAAATAGTAAATTGTCATTAGAAATTGTCCTTGACCCTTAACAAAAGTTGCTAATCAACAGAAACAGTACGTTAGGTAATTTTACATTATTGTCTGTGATAATTGTTACAATAAACACCCACAAATTAAAGCTGAAAAATAAAAAAAATTACGAAAATCAAACAAAATTGTTTGTGAACCTAAAGTTAAAATAATCACCCAAAGGTGCCCAAGTTTAGTCTTAAACTATTTTAAACGATAAAGATATATACGATGTAGAGTTCTGTATTCCTCTGACTTAGTTCATTGGGTAAAAAGTTCAGGTTTAATGGGAGAACGAACCAAAAGCGTGGAATCGAACACAACTGACAGCACGGGCATATTTTTAAACACCTTCCAAGGCCTTGATATTCAGTAGCTCTAATTTAAAAGTCATAAACATACATTTGTTTCTTTTTAGCTATTTATTTTCAGGCTATTACTCTATTAATTTAATTCTTTTTGATTATAAAAGTGCGAATTTGCATGGGGTTCAGGGTGACGCTGAACTCGGAGGCCTCCAGAGAACTGTTGGCAGCCAGAGGCTTGTGCGCCGACGTGTAGTACTCGGGCTCTGTGGACAACGCACCGGATCCTTCCGCATGGAACTTGAAGCGCTTCATCTCGCTCAGCGGCAGGTTGCCGTCCAAGGTGGTCTCGCGGATCTCCACACCGCCCAAGCTATCGAAGATCGGGCGAATGTTGAAGCTAACTAGTTTGCCCTCGCTGTGATCCAGGAAGTTCTCCACGCGCAGCAGGATCTCGTCATCGGTGAAGGGCTCCAGGGTGAGGAGATGCACCGACTCGGGGAAGTCGTCGAAGCTGGGCACCGTCTTGGCCACAGCGCTGCTGCTCTGACTGCTCTGACTGCTGGCCTTGCTGAAGAAAACGGAGAAGGGCAGGAGAATCTCCTTCTCGGCCACGCGTTCCACCTTCGTCGATTCCTCCACAGAGTTGAGGATCAGGTAGACCTTGCCACGTGCAATGAGGGGCTTGTCGTACTTAATCTCGTTCAGCGCTTCACTCACTCCATAGCCATCGTCCCGAATGAGACGACGATGCAGCATGAGCTCCAGCTGTCCGTCCTGCATGCTGGTTCCGCCCTGGGCACGGTCGTTGAGCAGTGCCAGTCGGTTGCTTTCGTCCTCCAGGGCAATGCGCGAGACGACTGGGTAGTAATTTCCACTGGTGGGTTGCTTCCCCAAGTCGGGTGTGAAATCTTCGCGCTTGTCCTTTGCTCGTACAATCATCTCGCGGCCATTGGAGTCAGTGTAGAAGACGCCATTCGAGGAGATTTCACTCGAGAAGAGTGTGACGATTTCCCTTCCAGTATCCTCGTCGGTGGGAATAGGTCCGACCAGCCACTCGAACTCCACCCGGTTGACACCCTCGTAGATGCGAATGACCTGCGAGATCCATTCGCTGAACTGCTGGTGCACTTCCTTCACCAAAGATCCATTGTACACTGTGAACTGCACGTCTGTTTTCAGGGGATGCAACTCGGTATACTCTGCCTCACGGAACACGTATGCACCAGAGGTCAGAGTTTCGTACACTCCAAAGTTCTGCTCAATGTTCTCGGTGACTCCGTTCATTTCCACTGTCTTCAGGCGACCCGTGTCATTGTCGATCACCAGTTTGATCTGCGACGTCTGCACCACAGTTTCGGAATCATCTTCGTCGTGAGTCTCGACCTTCTTCATCGAATGGACCTTCTTGAACCGCTTGGGCACCTCCAAGTCCCCTTCCTTTTCCTCCACAGACTTTTTGGCAACATTGGGCAGGACAATTTCGTTGTCTCTCTCAGCCTTTGCGACCTTCTTGATGTAGTAGCTGGCGATCTTTTCCACGGATGCCTGGAACACGAGCTCGTGCTGAGTGCTGTTCTGGCGGTATGCCAGAGCCAGCACCTGCCAGGCCACAGGTACAACCTCAGAGGCCACCACGCGGCCCTTCTCGTCGGTCACCTGGTAGCTCTCCTCCTTCACGGGCACGCGCACATACTGGGAGGAGGTGTGGGCCAGTGGGTTGAACAGGGTCACCACCACGTTGTCGGCAGTGTCCTTGGTGAAGGCGCACTCGCTGATGTTCAGCTGCAGGCAGCTCTCGAACTCCCCCTGCGGCAGGTTGGTCAGCAGCCGCAGGGCGTCCCGGGCATTGCTGGCTCCTCCGATGATGCCGTCGTAGAGCAGGCGATCGTAGTCGTTGGACACCGCCTGCTTCTCCGTTCCGGTGATGGCATCGTGGTGCTGCATCACTCCCATTATCTGGCGGAGGTAGTCCAGGTCCTCCTTCTGCTGCTCGCTCGAGAGTCCCGCGAAGACACTGAGCTGCTTGGCCGTCTGCAGCATGTGGTTGCCATCGCGTTCAAAGCGCTTCTGGGTGGGTCGGGAGGTGTAGTAGCCGGTCCAGAAGCTGTTGGAATCGCTGGCGTAGGGGAAGAAGTCCAGGGTTTTGTTGGGGTACGACTGCTGGCCTTGGTGCACAGAGTTCAGGTAGCAGGCGGGCGTGGAGTAGAAGATGTTGTAGTGGGATCCAGAGGCTTGGCGTTGGTTGACATATCTACAAATCGAAAATTGGAATCGTGGATTGAGGATTGAGGAAGGAACTATGTTTCAAGGACTCCGGCTGTCTTCTTACTTGATCAGCTTGTCCATGTTCTTGTAGTTAACTTGCGCATCTTCGTACTGGAAGTCCCCGCCCAAGGGTATCATGATGTGCTTCGTGCGGAACTTGGCCGCGACCTTGGCCGCATAGGCGATGAAGTCGTCCACCCGGGTCTTCACGTTGTTGTCGTAGCTTTCTCCATCGATAATGGGATCGTCATTGCAGTGCACGTCGAAGCAGAAGCCGGTGGTCTCCCAGTAGTGGCTGTACAGCAGACCGGTGAAGAGCTTCACATCGCCCAGGGACTCGCTGGCATCCCAAATCATTTCCAGTGAGAGGTCCTCCATGCGCTTGGCCTTGTCGTTGTGGTCCATGCGGGAGAAGAACTCTCCGTCGTAGCCCATCTGTGCGTACAGGGAGGCCTGCTCGCGACTATGCCCGAAGGGATCGATCTGCCAGCCGACGCGGGGACGGGCACAGGCGCCGAACGTCTCATCAAGGAACCTAAAGATCAGTCTCCGTTTAGCCACGTAAGTCCCAGGCGCACAATTCCGTTGAAACTTACTTCAATCCCACCGTAAACTGATCGATCACACTCTGATAGTTGACTGCCGCCTCGTCGTTCATGCTCCAGGCTCCGCCCGTGAACTGCAGGCGACCTTCGTTGACCAATTTCTTGACCACCTGCTTGACAGTCTCCGACTGTTCCCTCCACCATTTGGCAAAGAACGAAGTCTCCACCTGGATGAAGCGACGCCTGGGATCCTTGATGAGCTCCGAGACGACTGTGTCGATGATGTACTGCACTCCAGCGTGCTGGATGCTGTTCTTGTGGCCGTAGTAGTACTGATCCACGGTCTTCAGCCAGCCGGCATCGTCGTGGGAGTGCGGCACCAGGTGGATGTTGACCATGTTGGGTTTTGTTTCGGGACACGACTGTGGATCGGGAGATGGTTGATTATTGCAGACCACTTGGACATGGAAAAGTCAGCGCTCCCAGTCACCTCATAGCCACAGACAGCCTCAGTTGGGCTTGTGTCGATTGCCAGCAGTAAAACAAATGTGAAAATACAGCCGAAATACTTCATTGTGACTAAATAAACAGGGGATCAGCGCGACTCTAAGAAATAGAAGGCTCGAACTCGAGCCCACAACTGAATTTGACACAATTGTAATTTGCCTTTTTATAGGGGGGAACTGTGTTGTGTGTTATCAACTGAGAGTTGATAGGCAACGAGCACTTGGCCGTATCTTGGATTGGCGAAAGTGAATTGATGCTTAAAAACCAATTAAGTGGGTGCATTCGAAAGATAACCCCTGGTTCGGTTTGGTCATTTCTAACTTCAAGTCGTACCAAGTAGCCAGAGGAATCCATCAAATGGCAGTGCTAATCATCAGCTAATCATCAGTCACCTCACCCCTCTTCTCAGTACGCGGTTAATCTTAATTGGGCGCCATATTAAGCAATCTGTCTCTATTTGCTTCTGTTTTGAGGCTATAATGATTTTAATTGTTGATTGCCTGCATAAACATTGTTAGTTTTTATGAATTTGTACGGGAAGTAATCAATCGCCTTCATGGCATCGCAATACTTTCAGTTGTTTTATATTGTTTTGTTTAGTAATCTTTCACAGCACTAAAAATTTACAAAAACCCAAGAGGGTTCGTGGTACTGTTGGAATGATGATTTTAGTTGAGTTCCAATTCCAGTACTAATTTATTAATCTTTAGATATTGTATGCATACATCTATATGTATGTATTTATATATTATATAATAAATTATATATTATATTATATAATATTATATTATATTGATAATTAATTATTGTATTTATTTATTTAATATTATTATTTTTTAAATTAATTTTTTTATTTTTATTTTTATTTTATGTTTTATTGTTATTTATTTATTTTTTTTAGTATTTATACTATTTAAAATTAAATGTTTAATGGTTTTTTTATTTATTTTAGTTCCAATTTCAGTACTAATTTATTAATCTTTATCTGTCAATATATTATAATTTTGTTTTGTTAATTTATAATTAATTATGATATTTATTTAATTAATATTATTATTTTTTAAATTAATTTTTCTATTTTGATTTTATATATTATTGTTATTTATATATTTCTTTTAAGTATTTATACTATTTTAAATGTAATTTTTAATTGTTTTTTATTTATTTTAGTTCCAATACTCCAATACTAATTTATTAATCTTTATGTGTCAATATATTATTTTTTTTTGTAAATTGATAATTAATTAAGATATTTATTTATATATTTTTATTATTTTTAAAATTTATTTTTATTTTGATATTATATTTATTTGTTATCTATTTATTTTTTTTGTATATATATATAATTTAAAATATAATTTTTATAATTTCTTGTTATAATCTTTATATCTATATAATCTTTATTTTTTTAAAATATTTTTATTTATTATTTTTAATTTTTGGCTATATATTTTATTTTAGTTTCTTTGCGATGCATTATAAAGTGCATACCAAAAACAGAACGCCCTCTCAAAGTGCATGTGCTATAAAGAATGGAACCTGTGTAGAGCTTAGCCCCTAGACGAGGACTGAAGTCCACAAGCTGCGAGCAAAGCACTTATGCCGACCCAGTTCCCGCACAGCAACAAAGTTGAGTTCCTCTTTTGGCGGTCAGTTGGGAGAGTCGAGTGGGTTGAGCTCAATGCTAGGGAGTTATCATAAATGGGAGTGGTGTATTAGCACACTCTTAACTGATTACTGATTAATGCCAGCATTAATTTGAGAATATTATTGAGTGTCAAACAAAAATTGTATCCATTATCTATATGCCATTATCTGTGGCTTAACCTAAGCATTCATGTCTGTTATATTCGACATAGTTAAGTCTGTTAATCCATCTGTTGGCGCCACACACGTGGCTGTAATTATCAATGGAAGATAAGCAGAGTACTTGTTCGAAGGAGATAGAAAATTAGAGGAATGAATGGGATTGTCAATATAATTAATATTTTTTTTTTTTTATTACGGTTTTTATTTATTGAATCTTCCCTATTAGAGACAGACGACAAGTATGCAAATCTTAACCTAATATATTTATTGAGTCGAAAATTTATTTAATTTTTCTTCATTTTTTTAATTGCTTTCATTTCTGAACCCGACATTTTTTGTTATTAAGTCATTTCTTTTTTATTGTCTATGCAAACGCGGATATATCAGAAACTATTAGAATTATGTGAAACAAAACATTGAAGTTTGTTTGGACTTAATCTTCTCAAAGGAAAGACATTTATCTTCTTCAAACTTCAAAGTGCAATACCAAAATCCTACACGCAGATAAAACAGGCATAGTAAAGAAAATTAAATTAAATTAAAAATTAAAAAAAATTAAAAAAATATTTTAAAAAATTCAACCAGTGAAAAAAAATATATCTTTTAATCGAAATATTAAAAATATATATATTTAAATATGGAAATATACTATATTAAGTATTTAGGAAATGTATTTCATCTTAAAAATATAAATTTTTAATATGAAATAAAAATATCTTAAAAATATTAATTTTTTAATATGAAATATATATAAATCAATTAATTTAATTTTAATGTGGAAAAACTTTCAAATTTAAATTTCCACTATTGGAAGTACAATATGTATATTTATAGATATAAGTTGAAATATTAATCTTTTACGACTCCTTTTATTGGATCCCAATAAAAAAATTAATGCCATGTTTTCCAGGGAAACCCTGCCAAAACTGAATTAAATTTCTCAGTCATCACAAGCTCTGAATCTCAGAGCATTGTTTTCTCTAACAAAATCAATCAATTTACCCTTCCATAGTCGAGATAAAGGCTTTTAAACATTAAATTTATATTTTTAATCGTTTTTTTATTTTAGTGTAAATATTTTACAATTAAACTGCATAATGAGGAACTCTGAGCTACTTCTTCTTGATGATGAAAGTGCGAATTTGCATTGGGTGCAGGGTGACGCTGAAGTCGGATGCTTCCTGCGACTCAGCAGCAGCCAGAGGCTTGTGGGCCGTCGTGAAGTACTCCACCTCTGCGGGACTGTGGCCAGAGGCATCGTGGTGGAACTTGAAGCGCTTCATCTCGCTCAGCGGCAGGTTGCCGTCCAAGGTGGTCTCGCGGATCGCCACACCGCCCAAAGCATCGAAGATGGACCGAATGTTGAAGCTAACCACATTACCCTCGGTGTGATCCAGGAAGTTCTCCACGCGCAGCAGGATCTCGTCATCGGTGAAGGGCTCCAGGGTGAGCAGATGCACCGACTGGGGGAAGTCGTCGAAGCTGGGCACCGTCTTGGCCACAGCGCTGCTCTGACTGCTCTGACTGCTGGCCTTGCTGAAGAAAACGGAGAAGGGCAGGAGAATCTCCTTCTCGGCCACGCGCTCCACCTTTGTCGATTCCTCCACCGAGTTGAGGATCAGGTAGACCTTTCCTCGTGCAATGAGCGGCTTGTCGTACTTCTGCTCGTTCAGGGCTTCTCCCACTCCATAGCCATCGTCCCGAATGAGTCGACGATGCAGCATCAGCTCCAGCTGTCCGTCCTGCATGCTGGTTCCGCCCTGGGCACGGTCGTTGAGCAGAGCAATACGCTTGTTGCCATCCTGCAGGGCAATGCGGGAGACGACTGGGTAGTAATTTCCACTGATCGGCTGCCTGCCTAGATCAGGGTTAAAGTCCTCTCGCTTGTCCTTCACTCGCTTGATTATCTCGCGGCCATTGGAGTCAGTGTAGAAGACGCCATTGGAGGAGATTTCACTCGAAAAGATTGTCACAATTTCCCTTCCAGTATCCTCGTCGGTGGGAATAGGTCCGACCAGCCACTCGAACTCCACCCGGTTGACACCCTCGTAGATGCGGATGACCTGCGAGATCCATTCGCTGAACTGCTGGTGCACTTCCTTCACCAAAGCTCCGTCGTAAACTGTGAACTCCACTTTGTCCTCCAGGAACTGCAGCTCTACGTCTTCCTTCTGACGGAAGACATAAGCTCCAGATTCCAAGGTCTCATAAATGGCGAAGTTCTGCTCAATGTTCTCGGAAACTCCGTTCATCTCCACTGTCTTCAGGCGACCCGTGTCATTGTCGATCACCAGTTTGATCTGCGAGGTCTGCACCACAGTTTCGGAATCATCTTCGTCGTGAGTCTCGACCTTCTTCATGGAATGAACCTTCTTGAACCGCTTGGGCACCTCCAAGTTCTTTTCGTTTTGCTTCACAGCCTTTTTGGCAGCCTTGGGCAGGACAATTTCCTTGCTTTCTGGCTTGTCGACCTTCTTGATGTAGTAGCTGGCGATCTTTTCCACGGATGCCTGGAACACGAGCTCGTGCTGAGTGCTGTTCTGGCGGTATGCCAGAGCCAGCACCTGCCAGGCCACTGGAACCACCTCAGAGGCCACCACGCGGCCCTTCTCGTCGGTCACCTGGTAGCTCTCCTCCTTCACGGGCACTCGCACATACTGGGTGGAGGTGTGGGCCAGTGGGTTGAACAGGGTCACCACCACGTTGTCCGCAGTGTCCTTGGTGAAGGCGCACTCGCTGATGTTCAGCTGCAGGCAGCTCTCGAACTCCCCCTGCGGCAGGTTGGTCAGCAGCCGCAGGGCGTCCCGGGCATTGCTGGCTCCTCCGATGATGCCGTCGTAGAGCAGGCGATCGTAGTCGTTGGACACCGCCTGCTTCTCCGTTCCGGTGATGGCATCGTGGTGCTGCATCACTCCCATTATCTGGCGGAGGTAGTCCAGGTCCTCCTTCTGCTGCTCGCTCGAGAGTCCCGCGAAGACACTGAGCTGCTTGGCCGTCTGCAGCATGTGGTTGCCGTCCCGCTCGAAGCGCTTCTGGGTGGGTCTGGAGGTGAAGTAGCCGGTCCAGAAGCTGTTGGAGTCGCTGGCGTAGGGGAAGAAGTCGTCGGTTTTGTTGGGCCAGGTCTGGAGGCCCTCGTGCACGGAGTTGAGGTAGCAGGCCGGGGTGGAGTAGAACAGATTGTAGGTGGAGCCGTCCGACTGGCGCGCGTTGACATACCTAGACGGGGCAGTGAGTCTCGGGACTACAGCTGTGGACTGGAGTGCAGCACTTACTTGATCAGCTTGTCCATGTTCTTGAAGTTGACCTGAGCGTCTTCGTACTGGAAATCGTCGCCCATGGGTATCATGATGTGATTGGAGCGGTAGTGCTTGGCCACATTCGAAACGTAGCTGAGGAAGTCATCCACGCGCGACTTGACGTTGTTGTCGTAGCTCTTGGAGTCGATGATGGGATCGTCGCCGCAGTGCACGTCGAAGCAGTAGCCGGGCGGCGCCGAGTAGTGGCGGTAGAGCAGGCCGGTGAAGATCTCATCGTTGCTCAGCGACTCGCTGGCATCCCAAATCATTTCCATGGCCAGATTGTCCAGTCGATTGTTCTTATCGCTGTGGTCCATGCGGGCAAAGAACTCTCCGTCGTAGCCCATCTGGGCGAAGATCGAAGCCTGCTCGCGGCTATGACCAAAGGGATCGATCTGCCAGCCAATGCGGGGACGGGCACAGGCGCCAAAAGTCTCATCCAACCATCTAAAATATTTGGTTAAATGGGTTTCTTTCGCGTCCAATGGAAACTTACTTCAAACCCAGGGAGAACTGATCGATCACACTCTGGTAGTTGACTGCCGCCTCGTCGTTCATGCTCCAAGCTCCGCCCGTGAACTCGAAGCGTCCCTCGTTCACCAATTTCTTGACCACCAGCTTGACAGTCTCGGGCTGTTCCTGCCACCATTTGGCAAAGAACGAAGTCTCCACCTGGATGAAGCGCCGCTTGGGATCCTTGATCAGCTCCGAGATGACTGTGTCGATGATGTACTGCACTCCGGCGTGCTGTATGTTGCTCTTGTGGCCGTAGTAGTACTGATCGACGGTCTTCAGCCAGCCGACATCGTCGTGGGAGTGTGGCACCATGTGAATGTTGATCATGTTGGACTTTGTCTGGGGACAAGACTGCAAGCAAAGTGGGTGGGAGGAGTCTTTAGTGGGGCTGCTACTTCTAGTTTAAATGCAACACAGCTCGTGCGATGTTTCACTTTCGCTCCAACTATTTTTGTATTTTTTTATTCCGATTACCTCGTAGCCACAGGCAGCCGCAGATGGTCTCACGTTGTGCAGCAGCAGCAGGGCGGCGGCGCACAGCACAAGGCCGCTGAGGTATTTCATTTTGTATTTACTTTTCGAGTTTTCACGCGCACACTTTCGAATCGAGCACAGAACTGACTTTCCTAGGAAATTCGGAGCTTCTTTTATAGGAAGCCGCGTTGGTACAGTTTGATAAGCAATCCCAATCGCTGTGGCAAGTGAAGAGGCCAGCGGCTTAGCGCGTAGCCCCATAAACCCACCAAAGATAAGCAATAGCTTAGGCAAATACGAAACACTTTCATTACCGAAGTTCAAGTTCGAAATCCATGGCCCAAGGGGGGTATCTGGATGGGTTTCTAATCTGTGTGGGCAATCGATCACCAAATAAGTTTGTGTTTATTAATTTGTACCAAGGAAGTGTGGCTAATCTTTATGCACATAAGGTCATAATTCTCGTGCTAGTTTCAGCCATTAGAGCAGGGCATACAAAGGTTTATTTTAAGCGGCAGTGCGGGAGGTTGTTTTGAATATAATGAACAGCCAAAAAAAAACCGCAAAAAAGAGCTTTAATATTGGTGAATATACAAAAAAAGACTGCAGATGTTAGACCACTTAACCGTTCGGTGTATCGATGTTTGTAGGTATTATTTATATAATTATATATATATTATATTATTTATTTATTAAGATTAACTTTAATACATTATGAAGTAATATTGAAATTTATTGTATGGAGCGCTAGCATCGGGACCTTCGGCTCATATATTATATTATATTATTAAATATATATATTGTATTATTTTATATTATATTATATTATTATTATAGTATATATTATTATATATATGAGTATACGTATGTAAATATCCCTTGAATCCCTTTTACCGCATATATGCCCCATTCCTTTGCCCAAAAAGTGTAATAAAATAATAATAAATAATAATAAAATAACTAATAATTATATAGATTTAAAATATATATTTAAATGCGCAAGACTTTCATTTGTCCGTCTTATGTGCAGCATTTAAAAGCGTCTGCAAGCAGATATACAATAAATACAAAGGTTCTTCCCCACTTAGCTGAGACAACTCCTTTCTTAGAATAAATTCTTTATTTTTTCGAGACTTTTTAATGAGACAAGTCTGCCGCGCACTGATTTTATATTTTTAATGAAGCAAAAACGGCAATTATATTCCGTTTTTTATTTTATTTTAGCCATCCAACACTATGTTGTATTGCCAACGTTGGTGATTGCATGGCACGAAATCGCTTAAATGCAAAACTCATTAAAATAATTGCAAAATGCAAAAGTATAACAAACCCATGAATATGGCGGCACAGCGAGGCAGAGGGAGCGAGCGAGCGAGAGCGCAGCCAGTACAGTAAACACACCGAGAGTATGGCACACACTCATTAAACCAACCATAAATAATTAACAAAACAATTTATTTTCAAGGATAGGGCGGGGCAGGCGGCTCTCTGGGCTCTGTCTATAATTGCACCGCATTATCCATCATCATCATCCAACCCCTCAGCCCCCCCCGCAGCCATCGGCGCAGAATGCATTCCATGCACTCGCCGCTCGTATGCAAACTTCAAAGCTCATTTATGTGGCCCAGCTTGGCCTGGCAAGTCCTGGCCGCTTGTCTGCGCCGCAGCAGAGCCGCTGATGCCAAGATGAAAAGCCAAAAAGTACAACAAAAACAAACGCAGCCAGAGCGGCCGGGTCTGTATTTCACGACGAAAAGATACCTCCCAGTGGGGAATTATTTAATACAAAAATTAATAATAGTTTTTAATTTGTGTTAAGGGATTTATAGGATTTATTTTGGAAAATATATTTTATAAATAAATAAATAAGAAATAAATTATATAAAAATATAAAAAAATTATATGCGGCAGTACTTAATAATTATATAATAAATATTAATATTATTATATAATAATAACAAAAAATTAATAAATAAATAAATATAATAAATATAAATATATAAATAATAACAGTTAATAAATAAATACATAATAAATATAAATATTATTATATGTATATATGTATAATAACAGATAATAAATAAATAAATATTAAATATAATAAATAAAAATATTACTATATTTATATATAATAACAGATAATAAATAAATAAATAATAAATATAAATATTATTATATTATTATATAAATAATAACAAATAATAAATAAATAAATATTAAATATAATATATATAAATACTATTATATAAATAATAATAAATAAATAAATTTTGGTAAAAATATCATAAAATGTTTAAGCAAACAAAAATCTACTCAGTAAATATTACAAGACACAACGACAATATTTTTACCATATTTTACGGATAAACGAATAAGAAATTTGCATTTTATCGAAGGACATGTCTGGCCCCGTCCGCCCGTCGCATGCCAAACCACAAATCCTATATACCCCACGCGTCTAACGCGCATAAAATGTGTATGGAAAAACAACAAAAATTGTGCTGACAAACAAACAGCGTCTAAAAGTCAACAAACCATGGGGCAAGAGGCATGTGGCATGGTGGCATGGTGGCACGGGAGCATGCTGGCACTGGGAGGTCTGTGTGTGTGTGTGCCTGGCTGGCTGACGTTGGCTACTGATGCGCGATATCTGAAAACACTTAAGCACTCCACGGAACACGACACATGACGCATACGCCATGTGGCACCCACTCGCAGGAGTGTGTTGCGTATGCGTGTGTTGTGGTTGTGTGTGTGTTGTGGCTGTGTGTGTGTAGTTTGCGAGTCATTAAAAGTAAATAACCTCAAAGCAAAGAGCTGCCCCACTCCCTCACTCTCAGACTCTGCGCCACTTGAAGCACAGCCATGATGGCATTCGAGCTGGCAAAAAGAAATGCCCTGTGTGTCGTCCTACCATGACCATGTCCAAGCTCTGGGGTTCAGAGGGCACCCACACGTGTTGGGTTTGGTCCAGGGTCCCGGGGTCCTGGCTGTGCGCCATTTGTCCGCAAACACTTTTGCAATTAATTGCGCATGGGCCAGCCAGCCAGCCAGCGCAAATGTCAGACCCACACCCCAAACCCCACACCCATGCCCAGGCCCACACCCATGCCCAGGCCCATGCCCCACACCCCTTGTTTAGGACCTCTGAGAACCCACTTAAAAGTCATCCAATGCGCTGGTCAAAGGTTGTGCCGGTCAAAACATTTACAGGGATGATTGCCAAAGCATTGCCCACGAAAAGCAAAGATGAAGCAAAGATTGAGAAGGTGAGGAGAGCAGGATTTAAAAATATTTAATCTAAATATAAATTCTAATCCAAAATATATTTAAATAGGCATATAAAATACACATCTATGCATCGGACTCTTTTTTAGTATGCCTTGTCTGAAAACATATTGAAAGAATACTTAAACTTCGTCCAAAAGTCTTCCTTTAATGAGCGAAAATTGCGGAATTTACGTGAAACAATGCGCCCGAGGACATTGCCTGCCCATTGTAGCCGTGGAGCTGTTGCCTCTGTTCTCTAAACGAATTTAGCATAATTAATTGCCTTGTCGAAATGTGTGCAAATGGAACACGCTGCATTGCTTCAGGCGCTGGCTAAGGACTCCCAGCCACTCCTGCACTCCGCTCCACTCCACAGCAGTTCGTCATGCCACGCCAAGCCACGCCACGCCACGCCACTCCACTCTAGCGTTGCAGTAGAAAAAATTGTTTCGCCTTGTATTTGCATAATGCAGCTGCTCCCCGCCAATCCGCGCCCCAGCCCCATGCATGGTGTCTGGGCTCTCTTTCCTTTGGGCTGTCGTTGTCGCTTGGGTGTTCTCATTAGCACACGACTCAAGTGGATTTGGCCCTGGGGGAACTATTTAGCACACAACGCGGCAGCAGTAGCAACAGCAGCAGTAGCAGCAGCAGCAGCAGCAGCATCAGCAGCAGAATGAATGCATTCGCGTGTGCCAACAACAATTCGCTAAAAGAACCTTTGTCGAATAATCCCTGGTGGTTGGTGGCCAATCATGAAGATGCACCTTGTAATATTTATTTAAAATATATATTTAAAATATATTTAATATAAAATATATTTATATTTAAAATATATTTATATTTAAAATATATTTATATTTAAAATATATTTATATTTAAAATATATTTAGAATTTTCACTGCATTTTTTGCATAATTTTCTCAGCCGCCCTCATCTCGCACTCATCTAATTTTTTTGACTTTATCTCCCCATCTTGACCTCACTCTTGTTGGTCCTTTCAAAACGCTCTCTTAGCTTTGCCATCAATCGTCAGGGGTTGTGGTGGGGGGATTTCGCCTTGGAATGTGTAATTAAAACATTTTTCACGTTACGGCTTTATGTATTTTTTTTTGGCTTTGCTTTTGCGTAATGCGCTGCTTACAAGTTTTAGCAGCACTTTCATGGCAAGCCAGTGCTGCATGAGTCTAGATTGAAGGCATAACAGACAGCAGAGAGCACCTGCTCTGAAAAATAGATAAAATCTATGGCTTAATACTTTTTTTTGCAGAGTTATTTTACATTAAAACTGTGCTGCAATTTTCTGTGCTATTTTTTCTATTTAAAGAAATTGCTGTGCAATATTTTGTGGATCTAATTAAAGTTAGAAATATTTAAATTTATGCCTTTACCATTCCAATATTCCAATTCAAGTCGCCTCCAAGTGCTTCTTATCTTTAAAATACGCGAATAATTTGCTTACCACCTACGAATCGTAATCGCAGCACACTTTCATTGGATTGATATGCCTTATCGCTTGGGTAAACAAAACCTGAAGTACTTTGATTGCTGTGCGGCTCTTGGCCGACTTATTCAGTTCATTGATAAGCCATAATTCATTGACCATTGTAAATGGCTATTATTTTGGCATTAAATTGTGTGCGCCACTCAGCTGATAAGTTTGGAGGCGTTTCCCTATCTCTGCTTATGGGAAACTATTTGTTATCTTTGTGACATATGCCCCAGGCAAATTATTTGCTTTGGTTTCACCAGAAACTATTTATTTTTCTTTTATTTTTATGGCAAATGGAATTAGTGCTTTTAATTAATGTTAATAATAATATTTCTGAATGTTTAGGATTAAATGCAAAAATGTAATAAAACTTTTCTCCTTTACTCTGCAGCATTCTGACTTTAGTTTTCCTCTCAAGAATCCTCAATCTTCTCATATCCGCCCTGCCTAAATGACTTCCTCTTCGCCGCTAATTAGACAAAATCCCCCCCCATACCAAGTAGGGCATTCCATAATCCCCTCAAGCCGAAGCGGAGCAATTTGCAGCCACAGTTCCTCCACTGCAGAGCCTCAAAAGTGTTAGCTTCAAGTGCAGCTGCAGCTGCAGCTACTCCTCGTACTTTCGAGGCTGTGGCTCTGTGGCACCTTCTGTTGTTCCCCGCATTTTGCACTGTTTTTTTTTTTTGCACTGTATTTTTATTTTTTCTGTCACCTGTTACAACACTTGAAATTGTGAGGGGAGCCGCCAAACAGCCTAATTAGTATGCAAAACACATTAAGTGGCAGCCCAACTACGTTGCCGCAGTACTCATCAAGCAGCTGCGGCACTGCGGCAGCTGTGGGGGGCGAGGCGCAGCTCCGCCATTGTTTTCACAACCTACAAAACATTTCAAATGGAAATTTCGCTGCGGCAAATATTGACAACCTTCACCTTCATTGATGCCTATAATTAGCATACAAAAAAAAGAAAAAGAGAAGCATAAATCCAGTGCAAACGAGAACGAGAGCTATCACGGCAGGCAGCATCGGACGGGAGCCGCCAGTTGGGTGTCGGGAGCTGTTTATTAATCATACGCCACGTTGACGGCAGGCAGCCAGCCAGCCATCGTCGTTCGTAGTCCTTCATCCTTGGTCCTTGGCGGGTGTGTACTAATTAAGCCTTCGATTAATTTACGCCTTTTGGCCCCCCAAACGTCAGTGTGAAAACAAAGAAAATTAAAAGCTCTTGCTGCTGCCGCTGCTGCTGCTGCTGCTGCTCGAACTTCAAAAGCCGGAAACGGTAGGCGAACCTCATGGCTCGAATCAGAGCCAGTACGGGCTCCGGGTCGGGTTGGGCGTGTCGTCTGTTTATGCCCGAAAGGCAGTGCCTGGCCTGGCCTGGGCTGGCTGGGTTATATGCGTTAATGATGCCATCACCGTCATCAGGCATCAGCCATCTCTGCATCATGCTTGCCCCCGAGTGGATGACACTGTCTGGGCTTAGTGGCTGCGTCCGTCTATGCGCCCGTGCCTCCGTCCGTCTCCATCCACAACCAAAAAACCAACTCCAGTAGCTGCAGACAACTGGCAACATCAAAGCGTTGAAGCTTGGGAATTGTTGACACACCGGATGAGCAAAGCTCCCTCTCTCTGCCTCTCGGCACTCATTCTCCCCTTTCTGGAGATCTTCTACGGGTGCATATAATTTTCCCCATTTTTCTCTACCATTTTCTTGTTTTTGTTAATACCCTCCGACTGCTGCGCTTACTGATAAGCTGGCGGATTTTATTATTACGGTTTTTTTGCTTTCCATATTTCCCTGTTGATTTGATTTTTTTTTCCTCCGTTATAGAATGCCGCCAGGGCAAAAAGGGAGTTCAGAATATTAGATACATTGGCACTCTTGGGAGGCTTGGGGATGATGTAGCCAGAAGCCTTTTATGGCCTTTTGATTTGATTCATTTAATGGTGAATGAATGCACAATAGAAACAATGATTCAACGAGGGGATTCGAGGTTTCCAGGTGGGATCTTGCATGGGGAAAAAATCATAGCATTATAAAGCGTTATCTTAGCTATCAGTTGGCAGAATCTGATTTAGATGGGATCATTATTATAGTTAAAATAATATAATATAATATATTATAATATTATAATAGAAAAGCAATTGCCACAGGCATTGTCTCTCTCTCTCGCCCAGAGTAGCTTAGCAATAAAGTGTAATTTTTGATGCCTGGGCATGCCTATTGCTTATGTTTCTCTGTCTTGCTTTACTAGAATTTTTTTTGGCTCACAGAACACACAGAAAAAGAAAGAAATATGTGATCCAGGGTCTAATTGGTTTTTATGAGGGGATTTCTGGATTAATTACAGCTGATCAAATGAGTTGAATCGCTTCAAAAAATGAGAGTATTAATTGGTATTTCAAAGATGGGCGTCATCCTCCCGTAGCCGACTGAAGTTTTGACTTTTGATGACAGTAGATCATTGACTGACTGACTGACCCTTTGCTCAACTTTCAGCCACTGCAGGCTTACTACACCTCAGCAAGAGAGCGATTTGAAACCACAAACCTTACGGGTAAATCCCACTCAACCCATTCCCACTCCCACTGTCCGTAATATCATAGTCCAAATCCCAATCCCAATCTAAGCCCAAAATCCAAATCAAACCGACCACAACGCTGCTCATTGTGAGCAGAGTGAGTGGCGTGGCGTTGCTCTTGCTGGCAAATGGAAATAGAAAACCAAACTAAAACCCACACAATGCCCGCTGCTCCTCTATGGTGGGTTGTGAGGGGTGTGTGGTGAGTGGTAAGGGTTGTGCCAAGGGGGTGTGGTGTGTGTGTGCTTTGAGTTTTGCGGAAATGAATTGGTATTTAATTAATAGTTTTACCCTGATTAATCTACCCCCTTACGCATCCGCCCCCATCATCATCATCATCATCATCTGCGGAGCATTGCGCAAGCCACACCGATCCAATCCACAATCCCCTGCCCGCCCACACCGCTCACCCCATCGCTTTCTCTCTCTTTCAAAGTCCTGCCGCATGTTGACCTAATGAAGTTGCCGTATAATTGTTGCTCAGACTGCCAGCTCTGCCAGCCCTGCCTCCTCCGGTACTCCTTCTCGCAGTTCTGGCACGGAAATCAAATTGAAATTAACGTACCATAGACAGACGGCAGAAGGGGCCAGAAGGGCAGTGGGAAAGCGTTGCGGAGCGGGGGGGTCAGTTTGAATTTCAGTTTTGGGTTCGAGCATCCAGGGGCTTCCATAAGCCTCAACGGCAGCAGCAGCAGTGGCAGCAGCAGCGGCTGTTCTGTGGCCTGTTGTTGTTAATTTGATTGGATTCTGATGATGGGGCGTAGCAATTGCAACGCCCACGCACACGTTTCGACATTCGGCTGCGGGATTCGCATTTGGCATTCGTTTGGTCTGTCGTTTGGTCTGTCGGTTGGTCTATTACTTTAGTGCCTGGGCTTTGATTTTTACCCAAAGCCGTTGCCTGATTCGCAGTCGGAGCCGGAGTCTGAGTCCTGGCATCGCATCTGAGTTCAGGGGTTCCCGTTCTGTTCCGGGCCACCCCTGGGAGTCGATGCTGTGCCTGTTTTGATTGTGTAATGCAATCACGTCGTTGTTTTGCTTCACGTTTTTTTCTCCACCCCAGCAGCAGCAGCAGCCAGCAGCCAGCAGCCAGCCAGCCAGGGGCTAAGGTAAGTTAAGTAGAAGGGTCTCTGCATTTTAATTTTCGACAGCATTTTGCGCTGAGCACAAACAATGTGCGTAATCATACGTGATGATGTGTCCTCGTTCTCCTTCTCGTCCTTGTCGATGTCGTCATCGAGTGCTGGGAGGTGTGGATCTTGTTAGGCAGTGAGAGAGGGCGAGGGAGAGGCAGAGCAAGAGATCCTTCCCCCGCTGCCCATTGTTGTGTGTGCCTCAATTGGAAGACATTGATGTGCCGTCAGCGTCGCGTCGCGTCGCGTCGTCTCTGCTGGCACTTCATGAAATTAATAACTTGATAGACTAGCGGATAGACTTGCTGCTTGCTGCTGCTGCTGCTTGCTGCTGCTTGATTGAACGTATGAGCCACTGCTGCAGAGAGGTTTCTTCTGCCTTTCTTTCTGGCTGAATGGCTGACTGGCTGCCTGGCTGGGCTGGCTGACTGCCTGGCTGTGCTGTTGTGGGCGTGTCTTGCAACATGTGTACTTGAACTTGCCGCAAGGGTTGCTGCTTCATTAGTTAATAGTAATCAGTGCACAAGTCGCTGGTTTCTTTCCACCCAAAAAGTTTCACCAGTATATGCATAAATCTGTGTACAGTTCCCCCTGCCAACGTCTCTTACTCCGCCTCCTGGCAACTGCTGCGCTTCCTGCAGGCGCACGCTCCGCAGCTGAAGCTCCCCTGGCTGAAGCTGCTGCCGCCAGGATGCGGCTGTCTGCCGCTCGCTGCGTTGACATGCCACGCATTTAAACATCACCGGAAGTCCTTTTGTTCTTATGCCTCAGCGATGACGTTGCCGTGAATGTCTAACTGACTGACGTCGCGACGAACTGACAGGCGATACAGCAGGCAGCAGGCAGCATGGAGCGTGCAGAGTAGGATGAGATTTCTGCGCCCCTTCAGCAGAGTTCAAGTGTAGAAATTAAATTTCTTTTTAAAACAAAAAAAACTTAAAATTTATGCTACGGCAGCTTCGCACTCCCCATAGATCATCCATGGCACCGAGCAAAGTGTAAAATTTCCCATTTCTCTTACTTGTTTTTTTGTTGCTGTACATTTGCCCAAGGAATGCCCATCCTTGAGGCTTTTTTGCCAGTCGTAGGATCAAGCAAAAATCAATCAAATTGTTCACATGCATTTCTCACACTTTCATGGTTGTGGGGGAGGGGGCAAGGGAGCAAGGAAGGGAGCACTGGCAGGTCAGTCAGAGTGAATGATTGCGCATTATGTTAGGGCCTATACACCTTAAACAACATGACATTGGCATTATTTATTGTCTGCCTGCTGCCTGCTGACTGGGGACTGGTGACTGTGCTGTGTGTGTGGGTGCAAAAAGTGGGTCTAGGAATTGCCCATGGAATGGGAATCCAAAGGCAAAGGAAATGTCCCTGAATGCTGCCGCTGCCGCTGCGGCTGCTGCTGCTGCTGTCAGTGACACAATTCGACATCAGGAATAATGCGTCATTCGTCATTTGGCATTGTTCAGCAGCCAAGAGGAGTCCTTTGGAACATACACTCCCGCACATAAATACACACACACACACACATACATACAGACATATTTCATGTGAATTGTGCACCCCTGCCCCCTGCCACACTGCCACGGGATGAGTGCTACCTGCATTTGAAAAGTCAAACTCTGTTTGTTATTATTTGCCAGTAATCGGCCTGTTCCTGCTCCACTCCATCTTCTGTGCTCTCTCTCTGTGTATTCACTGTACTTTCTATTTTGTATTATTGGAAGAAATTTCTAATGAATTGCCATACCCTGTATGTGTGTTGGTTCATTCATAAAAAAAGGGAAAACATAAAGAAAGGGACCCTTGAGGTTGCGTTAGGTTTGATTTTGGTTAATGGTTGTGTCTTGAGTGGGTTCGGTTAATGATATTTATTTATTTTTCAGGGGCAGGTGGACAATATGGCAGGGGGGCATCGGGGTGGGTGAAAGTAGCACAGGAGAGACAGTGGCAGAATCGGGGGGGACAGATGCAAACAGTTGCTGATGTCGATGCAGTCCAACTGGGATGATAAAAAAAAAGAAGCTCCCTCCCCCAATAGGCGACCAAAATTGTAATTATTAGGCCATCAGCTATGAGTACATATTTAAATACATATGAATGTGCATACATATGTATGTATTTAAATATAATGATGTAAAATAGGGAAATTAATTTAATAACAGAATTTCCAATTCTCTTGGAATTCTCTTTTCTTACCTTGCATCAACAATTATTTTTGCGCTCTAATTTATATTCCTTTCCGTTTTCATATTCTTCCTTTGGAATGTACATATGTATTTGCTTGCTGTTGCCTCTCACACTCACACACACGACACGAAAAACGACGCAGCGAAAAACGAAACGACACAAACGTAACGGGACAAGCAAACTTCTCCAGCCGCGCGCGCAAAAAAAACATGCAAAAACAAACGAATTAAGCGAAAATGTACAAACATACGTATAAACATTTGTAAAGATGTTAAGCATGTACATATTCATGCTTAGAAGCACATAGTCATAAACACATTTGATGGTCCTGTTGCACTGCATATTCACATTTCTTGCCGCGATCTGCTTTTTAACTCGCTCGACGTTCACCTTTGTTTTCACCTTAACCCCGCACAGTTGCGCGACACTTTATTTCATTTAATTATCCGATTTTCCCGCATTTTTCGGCTTTTTTCCTAATAAAAGCGCGGCGATGACTTGGCACGCGCAGACAAACAGCAAGTAAAAGATATTGGAAAGATCGAATTCCAATAGGAGCACACAATGGAAAGAGGAAGAGACGAGAGAGCGAGCCACTCAGACGCCAAATCACGTGAGCGGCGCCCTAACCCTCTCTCACCCCACCACCAACCATATGCAAACAAGTGGCCGAACACAAACACATTTTCGCTCATCTTTTCGATTAGGAGAGGGAGAGGCAAGACTGGACGGCTGGAACGTTCGCTCACTGCCTTAGCAGAGAGGCCGTGGAAGACGGAATGCAGGACAATTTTCAATGAGCGCGAGCATCTGCACCACTCTCCCACGCTTATTTCGCGCGGTTCAAAGTCAGTAACGCACGCGTTTTATAAAATTCGCGTTTAAAATTCGTGAAAAGCAGGGAAAGTCGGAAAATCAAGTGATAAAAGGTGTCGCATAGCTGTGCAAGGGTTATGCTGCGGTAAATGGTGAAAAACGAGCGGGCAAAAAGCAGAAAAGTGTGTGAAAATGTGGTGTATCAAGTGTATCAAGTGTCTATATGCATGCATATGTATTTACATGTGTGCAGGATTAATTTTTTGTTGTTTTTTCTTGTTTTTTGTTGTGCGTGTTCTAAAGAAGTTTGCTTGTCCCGTTACGTTTGTGTCGTTTCGCTGCGTAGTTACATACATATCTCGAAATCGTTGTGCGGTCCTACCAGACATACATATGAACATACGTATGTATGTACGTTTTTGCGAGTGCGAAAAAAACCTACACAAAGACAATGAAATAGATCAGATAAAGAAATGCAGAGGTAAGAGCAAGAATTGAGTGTTTTTATGTGTGTTTGCTCTCTCTTTCTTGGAATGGAGAGCCAAAGAGTTGAGCGTTTGTACGTTTGTGTGTGTGTGTGGGTGTTTGGGTGTGGGTGTGCGTGTGTGTTGGGCCACTTGTTGATACAAAAACGGTACACGATTATGAACAAAAGGAGAATTATTTATCTAATGTTGAGTGGAATTAATTGCCATAATGTTAAAATTGAGAATAAAACCCTCATGACTCTAGACTTATTGTTCAAGATTAAAGTAAAAAATACTAGTTGAGAGTTTTATTTTGCAGCATAATCCCCCATCCAACTTTGACCTTATACGGATTGTGTTGCTTTTTATTCTTGAGTTGGTCTTTGCCTCTAATGATATTTATTTTCAGTTCTAACTTTAAGCAAATAAAACACACCCTGCAGAAAATGTTTGCATTAAAATGAAAGCGAAAACTTTTTCATGAACAATTTTTAGGCAGGTTTTTTTTTTGTGCAAAAGTTAAATGTGATTTTGTTTGGTCGAGGGGTGTTCAAAGGGTTTTGAGTTAGAGTTTTTGATGGTTAGAATTTCACTCCATATTAATAAATAATTATTTGCTTTAAGAATTTTTCTTTAAATAAAAAAATGTCTTCAAAAATGTACGCAGAAAAATGCATTTTGCTTTTTAGTTTATAAAAGTATAAGAATTTACGCATTGAAGTTAAATTCCAAGGAAACAGAAGTTCAATCTCCTCTCTCCATTACCAACCTCTCTCTCTCCTGCCACACGCCTCCAACAAACCTATGCCACCGATCCACATGTAAAATAAAATATAACTTTTACTAAATGCTTTTATCCAAAAAGTTGCTCCTACAGCAAAAATTCCCCTAATAAAAAAGGAACATACAAAATATGCAACACAACGAAAAAAGTTCGCTCTTGGCACCCACCAACAAATAAACAAATAAACAAACAAAACAACAAAACGGAGCGAAAGCCCCTAAAGCCGCGCCGTCACAAAGACTTTTGTTGGTGTTTGCCAAGTGGAAAACATTTGCCAGCCTATTCGCCCCGGCCCGCCCCGCCACCAGACTTTGCACTGGCCCATTAGACGAGCAAATTGTTGGTAAAACAAGCGCGCAAACACCTTGCAAACTTGCTCCTGAAGGAAGTGAAATCGGCGAAAAAGTATACGCAACCGAAACTGGTTCGATTAGTTGTCTATAATTTTTCCATTCAGTGAGTCGTAAAGTGCCAAAGAAGAAGCAATGGAAATGGCAAAAGAAAAAGCATAAAAGAAAAGCACGGCAAAGAAAAAAAATGAATCGGAAAATGTCTGTGTACGAGTGCCGACACCTTATTGATAAGTTCTCTATAAAATTTACATTCATTCGGATTGCTGCAAGTACAAGGAAATGTCGGAGAAAAGTCTCTCAGAGATCTTACACATTTGCTTATATTATCTGCGACATAACTTTTAATTATTTGCGATATAATCATAAAGTTCAGTCTGGCCAACTACTCCACGGCTCCATTGAGACAAAGATAATTTCAGATGCCAGGCCAGGCGGCCATGCCATGACATGACTGGAGGTTTTTTATTTTATCTTTGAACCTGAACCAACTCCAGGCATTTGTCCCGCTGAGGAGCTAAGAGCTGAGACTCACTTGACTGCGACTGACTCCAAAGCCTAGTCCCCGAAACTCCACAAAGCCTATGCAGCTCTCAGCAGCTTCTCCACTGCACTGCTCCTCTTTCTTGCTCTCTCTCTCTCTAGCTGGAGTGACGAGTGGCCTCGAGTGCGTCGAGTCTGGGAGACTGGGGGATATTCGCTCCACGTTTCACTTTGAGCCCGATACTTTGTTTAAGTTTTGCTTTTGCAACCCCCAACTTTGCCAGGAGCAACGCCCATCCATGCACCACCATCGTCCGTACAGCCCGCCCGTTACGTTACCGTTCGCTGGGCGACTCTGTCGTGTGGAGTCTGTGTGCATGCAGACGTTGTGTGGGGTGTGGTGGGGTGTGTTGGGGGTGAGACAGACACCGGATTGCTTCCAATTCGTCGCGCAGTCGGCGGTGCAAAGTATTTGCCAAAGGCATCGTGAGTGCTAGGGATTAGTTCCCCCAGCCCCACTTACCCAGCCACTCCAGGGATAGGATAGGATTTTTTTATTCCTCCTCTCTTTCTTTTTTTTTTTTCTTGCACACAACCTTGGGCTGATCTTCCCTTCCAAGCGTTGAGAGGGCTTTAAAGATGCGCTTCGTGGGCGGTGGATGGGCGGGGGGATGGGCGCTAGAAATTAGTTAATACCGGAAGTCATCGCACTGTTCCATGCATCCGCCTCAAGTCCTGATTCGGTGTTCTGCCCGTGTTCCGTGCCTCAGATTCTGCGCAGTCGAGTGGAAATTTTTGTGAAACTGTTGCCTGTCTGTCTGTCTGTCTCTCTGTCTGTCTGGCTGCGGTTTTGGCAAACGGTTTGGTGGATCGTAGTAGCTGGTGGGTGGAACAGAAGTCATAATTTATAATTTATTGGCCAGCGTGTGCGTTTATGTGCGTTTTATGGGGCGCTAATTAGCTTGGCCTCAGGATGGTGCACGGATTTTCCTGTTGCTGACAATGAAAAACGAGCATCAGGCGGGAAGTTCTAAAATCAGAGCTGACCGAAGGAGACTTTGATATCTAAAGAGTTGAATAAGAGTAGCAAATAAAATAACTTTAAGCTGCTTCTGCTACAAATATTTTTTCTACTTAAAGGCAAACCCCAAAATCAAGCCAGAATTCCTAATCCAACCTGCAGCTTTGCTTTGCACAAATTCCTAAACAAAACAAAAAGCAGCAAAAAATAAGTACTCAATATTCATAAAATGTCCAGTATGAAAATCTTGAAATTAATGCGCTGGCCATAAGAACGAAACTGGAGCAGGAAATGGAAGCGGGCAGCAGGACCCCAAAATGGAGGGGCGGCACTCGGGCTCTTGCCACTTTCCAATTTTCATTAAAATAACAGAGCCGCTGCCCGCCAACCTGCCATGGCCGGCTAGCCCGCAGACCCAAGGATTGGAGCGACCAGAGAGCCACCCCCAGATGAACATTTTTTGGGATAAAAGGATGAGGAAACATCGTCGTCGTCGTCGTCGTAGTCGTCGTAGTCGTCTCTACGTGATTGCTGGGCGATGGATGTCTGCCTGCTCCGTGCCCAGTCTCCAGTCTCCAGTTTCAGCTGCCATGCCCCATACCCATTCTCGGGGCCTTCGTTTCATTCGTTAGTTCAACGCACACTCTCGGGAGTATGATGAAATTAAATTGGGGAAACTTTGCCAGTCGTCGTCTCTCGTCTGTCCTCGTGGCTGGGTCCCTCTGTGATGCTGATGCTGGATGCTGCTGCTGCTGCTTCTGCTGCTGATGATGATGATGGCTGCCATCAACAGAGTCAGCCACATCCACATCCACAGAGCTTCAGTAGCAGCAGCAGCAGGCAGCAGGCAGCGTCTGTGTCCTTCTGTTTTTGGGCTGGCTTAAATCCTCCTCCTGTTTGGCTGCCATTTTTTTATACAAACATACACCATGTACATACAGATATAAATATATATATATTTTTTGTTTCTGTTCCTGGAATATTTTCACTGCAAACGAAAGCGAATGTAGATTTTTGTATTTGTTGCACGTTGCCTTCTGGCTTGTTTAAAAATTTAAACTTGTCGTTTGCCGGGTTTTTTCTTGCTATATGCTTGGGGTTGGGGTTTTTGCTTTTTGCTTTTTTTTTTTTTGTTTTTTTTTTTTTGCCTGCTTTAAGCTTTTTACCTGGTCATACTCGGGCTCTTCTGGCCCTCCTTCTACTTCATCTTGTTGGCAGAAAATTTAATCAGTTGCCAAAGTTTTGCAATTTTAATTAAATTCTCCAAATTGGTTTTGACTTTGCTCTGCTCTGCGCTAAAGTTTTCCATTTTCATTGTCGTGTTCGCTCGCTCTCACTCGCTCTCACTCCCTCTGTCATTCGCTCTCCCCTTTGCCTTGTCGCTTTTCATGCTGCTGTGTGCGTCTCTGTCTGCCTCTCCGTGGCCCCTGTCATTGGTTCTGGTTTAGAGGTTATCCAAATTGGCAACTTTGTAGGTAGACGAGCAAAGTTTTAATTGTTTAAGAAATGCAGTAACAGTGCAGTACACTCAGAAAAAAATCCAATAGATTTAAAGTAAAAGTAAGACTTGCTTTGGGGTCAGCTGTGGCTTCGTTTTTAATGTTTTAAATGTTTTTCGGCAACCCCTCTCCCGCTCTCTCTGTACAGCAATCCTTCAAATCAAAGGTAAATAATTATCCTAAACATATGTATACCAGAAATTCTCTCAGTGTTGCGCTTTCGCCGAGAAATCCATGGAGTGTAAAGTAATGATAGAAAAAAAAGAAGTTTTTGCTCATTTTATGTCGCCATTTTTGCTGGATACATAGACATAAACTATAGTGTCGTCGCCTGCACTGGACTCCACCTAGACGACCCAATCCCCACCCACACCCCCACCCCCTCCACTGCCCAGAACCGCTGATGGCAAAACAAAAACAACAAGCAGCACAAAAACGCCATTTAGCGCACAGGAAACAGTTTTAAAAGCGCGACAGACGTACCGGACCGTCAGGCGACAATGTTGATGGCGACGTCGCGTCTCGCAAGGAGGAACCCAAAAGGAGGAGCAACCTGAACCAAAGTGCTCGATGGGGGGAGTGGGTGGGGTCCGAGGCTGGGCCAACGCAATTGCGTTTAATTGCAAGCAAGAAAAAAGAGAAGAGAAAATATTAAATGGGAATACTACTACTGCAGAAATGAGGCAAAAGTCTCCTGGCTTGGACAAATTACGAAGTAGGAAAAACTTATTTTATTTTTGCTTTTTTTTTGTTGTCTTTTGGCAAATTACCAAATGGCCTCGCGGTCCCCATTCTGGTGGAAGCTGCGCGAGTACCACCACTCGACAAACTGTTCGAATTCGCGGGCCCCGTGTTGCATGGACAAGAAAACCTTTTTGGTCGCCTCACTGAACAAAGCAGATCGAAATCGAAACGAAAACGGATCGCATCGGGTCCATCTTAATTGCGCGACAACAACAAATGGGCGGCTGGCGCTAGAGATGGCAGCGTGCGGGCGAAGCTTTTACGTAGATTTAATTGGAATAGGGAACATTGTAAATATTTAAAATAAGTGAAAGGGATTATAGATCATTTAACAGGCATTCTGGATGAATTTAGTAATTAGTATTTATAATTTATAAATATAAACTTATATATTTTATAACCCGTGTCAAACGTGGGAGCCAAATAAATCTTTCAACTAATCAAATAGTTGAAAGTAACTTAATATAAAAAACAATAAAAATTAATAAAAACAATATAGATTATTTTATGTTAAAAAAATTTATTTTTTAGGCATTAGCCAAAAAAAAATATAGTATAATTTAATATATATATTTTATAAAAATTATAACAACTATAATATAATAATATAACAATAAAGACAATTAGAATTTTTTTTTTTTATTATTTTTGTTTTTTTAATAATTTGATAAATAATTCTCGTGTTTGCCGATCTTTTAGTAGATTTATAAATAAATTTTAGCAAGTAAAAATCTTCGCAGCAAAACTTGGCTACTGCACCGATAGACTATAATAATGTCGGATGAGGAATTAATATATTTATTTTAGTTCCATATTTATTTACTCTATTGCGATAATACCACAGATTTTCAGGCATCACAGCCAGAACCCTAATCACGCCTCACGTGCACATCCAAATTGAAATATGTTAAATCAATCGCAGAGGCAGAGATTTAAGCAGGCAGGCAGACGGACAGACAGCCAGCCTCTTATCAGTCGAACTGTTGCCTGAATGGATGTGGATGGACGTTGCCAGGGATGTGGCGGGGTGGCAGGGTGTGTGGCCCGGACAGGGAAGAGTGTGGGTCAGCGGTACGGAAGCGCGAAGATTAGTTGATTGCATCAATATGCTAGCCGTCCGTTCGTCCGATAGTCACCCTCACATTGCGTCGTCGTGCGAGGAGAGACGCAGCGACTCGTCGGCTCGTTGGCCCTTTATCTCATCGTTCATGTGAATCCGAAATTAAATTATCTCCCAAACTGCGAGAACAGACGACGTCAAAGTGTGTGGGTGGGAGGGGTGGGAGGACACAACCCTTGTTTCAAAAGTCCTTCCCCTCCCTTTCCTCGGCACTGCTTTTATTCCAATCAGATTGTTTCCGTGGCCCTGTCGCTCTCTCTCTCTCTCTCAATCTCTGTCTCTTTATATATCTCTTGCCACGACTGTGTGTGTGTGTGTGTGCCACAAATAGGCTTTTTACTTTGTCGCATTGCCCCGCACCGCTCGTGGCCATAGCCCCGTAGATTGAATTCGAATTAATGCCTTTGACCCGCCCCGCAGCCCAACCTCATTACCATCGCCATCACCCCCTCATCGGCATCATCATCCTCATCCTCATCAGCAGCAGGAGTAGCTGTAGCTGTAGCCGTAGCAGCTACAACATCATCCACACGTTTCGATTTGTGTCCTCGTGCTGGCTCGTCCTTGTCCTTCTGCCCCGTCTTTTGCGGCGCGTGTTCGTACGCCTGATTAACATATGTCAACAGTATTATATAAAGTGGTATTTTTGGGCCTCATTTCTGGGGAATTGGAATTCGGTCCCGGATTTGGGACTCGCAGCTCTGGGTACTCCGGCCCTCGGACCTGCTCACGAAAGCCGGCACGGCACATGTTGCTTACCAAATTCAATTATGGCCCAGCATTTGCTTATTTTCGTAAGAAATTAACTTGTAGATTAGGACAAAAGGGTGGTGGGGGCAGCGAAAAAGAGTTGCATGCACATAAATTTACATCTTAGCGCTACGCGATTTTGGGGGTGGAAAACCAGAGACTTATTGACCGAAATCGTGTTACGATTTAAGCTTGGTTTATTGATTTTGAAAGGGGGTTAAAGATTTGCTACGAAACTGAATTTATTTATGTGTCAAGGCCTTCGAATGATTTTAGTTTTAGAAGTCAGCGTAGCAGAAGATAAATTCGGGATAATTCAAATAAAATTAAATGAGACTTATGCAATAATAAATATTATTTTAATAATAAAAAACTATATACAAATATAATAAATACAAAATTAAAAATATAATTTTTTTTCGTTACCTAAGTATTTTATTTGTTTTTTTTTATATTATATAAATTTTTTGTTATATTTTATTTTATTTATTTATTTTAGTTTTAGAAGTCAGAGTAGCAGAAGATAAATTCAGGATAATTAAATTAAAATTAAATGAGACTTGTGCACTAATAAATATATTATTAATAATAAAGAAAAAACTATATAAAAATATAATAAAAACAAAAATTTTAATATAATTTTTGTAGCTATGTATTTTATTTGTTTTTTTTATATTTATATAAATTTTTTTTTTATTGTTTTTACTATTTATTTTATTTATTTGTTTTATTTTCATTTATGTACTTTAATTTAATGCTTAAATCTGAGTTACAAGATTTTTGTACTCCACTTGAAGTTTCCTATTTAATGCCAAAGTTGCGTAGGGTCGCCCAAAAAAAGTCATTAATAAAATCTCGATACATCGATACATGGACCATGGACCATGGAGGAGCCCTTGGACTTGAAATTGCCATCGCCCTTTTGCGAATCTCTCTCTGTGCTCTGTGCCTGTGCCTGTGCTGGTGGTCAACCACCAATAAACCTCTCCAACCTACCCACAAAATGCAAATGAACAGCCATGAGCACGGTCTCCACTCGAATGGGTTTTCATCAAAAAAAAAAAAAAAAAGAGAGAGGAACCACCAATAACCAACCCCAAAAGCGGGACCAGGGAGCAGACACCAGGAACCAGGGAGCAGGGAGTTGTAGTCTCGACTGCAATAAATCAGTGCTCCAATAATTGAGTGGAGCAAAAGGATTGGCCTGGGTGCAAAATGGGGTTGCAGCCAAAGGGCCAACAAGTGTAGTGGCAGTAGGAGTGGGGAGCTCACTCTGCCGCCTCTCTCGTCTGCTTGGCCGTCTGGTCATTCCAGTCAGACACTCGACTTGGCTGGCTGGCTGGCAGCGGCTATTCCACGTTCAATGAGTTGTGGCCTGTTCCCCTGTTGTTCGCCCAGCGCTGTTTGGCTGCTTTTAATTAGGCGCATAATTTATGAAATATTTTCACGTGATATTCAAGTGGTTTTTCGATGGCTTGCTGGCTGGCAAAAGGCCTCCCGCCTCCGCCTCTAAACGAAAAATTGCCCATAGGCACAGGCTTCAGCAGCTGAATCACCAAAAACCAGAACAAGGATTATTTCACCCACATTTCTACATTGCATTGGAACAATGATGAGCTGCGGCTGTTCGTTCGTACGTCCGTCCTCCTTGAGAGTGCTACACCCGTGTGCACTCGAGTGCCAGCCAAAGGGTTCATCATCAAGCAGCAGCAGCAGCAGCAGCAGCAGCAGCAGCAGCAACAGCTCTGTAGCTGAGGTATTTTCTTCGTTGACGAGTTTTTGTCTCAGGCAGAAGAGCATAAAGAAGAACCAAACCAGTGCAGTCAGCCAACAATCCAACCAACCAACCATCCAAATCCATCCATCCATCCATCCATCCATCCATCCAGCTACATCCTTCAACCCAGGCCGCACTTGAAATATTTGTGGTTGTTGTTTGATTGAAGCAGTTCAAGCCGTTGAAGCAACGGAAGTGTGTTTGATTAAACGCAGAAGGACACAACACGAGAGCGAAGCGAACGAGCACAAGTGGCTCCCAATGCCAGAATGGTGGGAACGCAACGGAACACAGTGCTGCGGGAACAGGTCGAAAAGGTCGAACTCCAGGTAAAATACGAGTATGCCAAGATTGGAATCAGCGCAGGCGCTGGGGGAATCCTTCTAATGTGGGTAGAAAAGAGGAAGCTGAAATTTGAAAAATATCTGAGCTGTGGAATATTTCTAGTAGCTGCTGTTGTCATTTCCCTTGACTATAATTAATAACTTTAAAGCAAAGCTTATGCATAACAATTGAAGGTATATTCCCGCTATTATTTCTATTTTTTTCTTGATTTATTAATGGGTTCTTCAACCATTTTGAAAGCTTTATTTCAAACGAGTCGCCCAGCCATTAATCCCCCCCAACCATTAATAAAAAGGAGAGCATGAGGGACTGCCTTTAATGGGATATCGATTTGTTGTTTATGGCCAGTCCGGGGGGATAGCCCCATCGTGATTGTTTCTCTCTGGCCACCTTTTGGCCAGACCCAGCTCGACTGCTCTTTGGTTGCGCTGTCTCTTGCCCCACACCCAAATGGGAGTGCAATCTGCGTGCGAGTGTGTGTGTGTGTGTGTGTGTTGTGACATTGTTGCCACTTAATCCGTTTATCTAACTTCGTACACCGTTGGACCCGTTGATACCCAAAAGAACTTGCTGAGAGCGTGGTTTAACATTCCATCCCAACCCATACCGAGTGGCATTTTTTGCTGTACCGTTTGCTGGGGGTTATCGCCACTTGAAAATTTGAAATCCATTCGACCGTAGAGTGGAGCTGCTCCATGCCACACCATCCTGCTCCTACTGCCCCTTCTGCAGAGAGCCCCTTCTCCCCTCCCTTGTTGGGGGGACACTTTGACTTTGCCAAACGCCGCTGCCGCCTGCAAGTCGACATCCATTAGCAATCGCAGTCATACAGACTTCCGCATCATACTTTCAACTTCCGCATATTTTATGCTGCTCTCTCTCTCTCTTCCTCCACCTCTCTCTGTCGTGCCATCTCGCTCTTCCTCGCTGTGTGTACAAAATGGCGGACGCACGCAACAGAATATCCAGGTTCAGGTCCATGTTTTGGCCATGCGCGAGCCTTGTCGACCTTCCTGCAGCTCCACCTCCTACCCGCCAACGATGGATGTCTGGGGCAGAATCTTGCAGAAGGAGTTCGATTTGAATCTTTTTGTTGCAAATACTTTAGCTGCTGGCTGGCCTTCGCTAGCCACTTTTGGTGGCATGCCACATTATTTAGAGTGTTGATTGGGAGTTTGTAGGGCATTTAACTTGCGTGGAGAGTTAAATAAACAAATATTTAATATTTTAAAATTTAATTCCATTTTATATTCATAAATTTAAAATTTCACTTATTTAAAAATATATATTAATCGAGTAAACATTTGCAGAATGAAGTAAAAATTTATTAAAACTAAATAAATACTACAAAAAAAAGGATAAAAAAATTAAATATTAATTTAAATAAAAATGGAACTACCATTTGAAATTAATAAATTAATTTAATTCAAAATCGATTTGCAAAATAAATGTCTCATGACTCTGGCTATTTCTCTTGCAGAGTTTGGCAGCATTAATTAAATATTTATCAATTTCTTTAATTAAAAATGGCATAATGAAGTAGGTCCCTTAGCACTTTGCCATTAGGAAACTCCCTAGCCGAGACACCTCTTTGTGTCCCTTCGCCATCCCATGCAAAAAAGGTCAAGTTTAAGCGACAAATTTGTTGTGAAAGAATCCCCCAGAGCGAGAGAGATCCGAACCAACAAACAGAGTGCGGGCCCTGCCCCACTTGGTTTTAGCCCGGTAAGAAATCAGCGACAAAATATGACAAATTCGGGGCCAAGAACAAACAGGAAACGAACCGTGCGCCAAAGCCAAAGAACAGTCGAAACAAAATGCTTCTTGAGAGAGCGAGTGGAGTGGAGTGGAGGAGTTTGGGGTGCCTCAGGAAGTACCTTTGTGGGAAGTGTGCGGGTGGGGCGGGGGGGGTGTGCCAGTTCAAATGCAAATCCTTGGCAAACCTGGGGAAAACTTTTTTAAAGTTATGTACCGGGCACCACCCTCAACTTTTGCTACCTTTGCCAGCCATAAATCATGGCACAGGAGCAGCAGCAGGAGCAGCAGCACCGGCACCACCACCACAGGACAAGACTTGTGTAGGCTGCGTGTATTCACGGATTCTTTTGGGCTTTGTTTTGTTGAGGACAGCATTTCCTGAATTTACCTTCGTTCTTTGCTCACACTCTATCCGCCTCGCTCTCTCTCTCTCTCTCTTTCGCTCTGGCTCGGTATCAGTCTATCTGTATATATCTGCAGGTCTCTCGCTCTGTCTCTTGCTGGGCTTCTTATGCTGTGTTTGTTTCGAGAAGCGTCGCAAAAACATAAATCCAAACGCCAAGACAAATTTCGCAGATCCGCCGTTGGTTCTTGGTTCTTCGTTGGGTGGCTGCGCGCGGCGCACTGGGGAAGGAGGATAAACTTTCGCTCCAAGTTTTTCCTCGCCTGTTACTTCACGTGATTTATGCCTGGCACGCCATTGGGCTACCAACTTTTTCGAGCTGCGCGAAAAATTATTTGCCCCGGCACAAAGTATTCCCCCATCCTTCCGCAGCACCCCCACACCGTGTTTGGCTTTAATGCCACCCGTTGTTCTAAGCCATTTGCGTGGATTGCCTGCAATTTGCTGCTCAGATTTCCCAAGATGTTGTACGGGCCACCCAGACGGTGGCCTGGCCTGGCATGGCATGGGTGGCTTGGGTTGTGTGGGTTGTGTGGAGGAGGTGGTAATGGGAGGGTTCATCCTTCGCCAAGTCGTGTGTCTGTTTCAAAATTATGTTTGTGCAAAAGATTTGCCGTAGTCCTCTGTTGCCTCTCATGCCGGAAGAGATTTCTTGGCTCTTGAGATTTTATATGTCCGCCTCTGGTCTCTGGTTTCTGGTTTCTGGGTCCGGGCTCTGATCCCGCTGTGAGGACTACGAAAATTGCGTTTAAATTAATTGCAAATGGCGCATGATTAAGGGGAAGTAATAAATGGCTAATTGTTCATGATTTAATGATTTCGGTCTTTCAGTTGTACTTTATCTTCGTCAGTTTATTGAAGGTCCCTGAATGGGGGATGGATGCTTTTCATGTGTTTTAAGGGAGTGAAGTGGCTTGATAGATAGACGGGGAAAAAAACTGAAGACAAATAAATAGCACTTAATAAAATAATAAATATTAATATAAATAAACTAATAATAAATAAAATAAAAAAATATTATATAACAATTATATGAAATAAAAGAAAAAAAGGAGGGAAAAAGAAAAGAGAAATAAATAGCACTTAATAAAATAATAAATATTGATATAAATAAATTAAAAGAAATAAAAATAAATATTAATATAGATAAATTAATAAGAAATAAAACAAATAAATAAAATAAATATAATAAAAATATAAATATTAAATAATAATAATAAAAAAAAAAAAAAATATGAAATAAAAGAAATAAAATAAATAAAACAAAATATACTTAAAATGTATTAACTGAAAATAGGAGTCAATAATAAGAAATACCTTTAAAAATATCCAATAATCGTATCATACTCGCAGGTCGATGGGTCACTTAATTTCTTCTTTCTAATTTCAACCCAATCCAAAGCTATCGAAGATATAAAGCCAAGATATAGAAGTAGACAGGTATCTCCTGTCAGACAAGTTACCAAAAAAATCAATCGCAAGATTTTCACATGCAAATGAGTCAACGATCGTCGCTCTTTAATGTGGACCATGTCGGAAAGTCTTGGCTTTAAGGTATTCATGCTTAATGGGCATCATGTGATATCAATAGGGGTTCGGTTCGCTGCTCTTGAGAACCTCTCAGAGACCCCTCCGCTAGCACACACTCTCATGGGCTCTCGTGTCTGCATCTTCAGAGTTGTTAGAATTGTCGCCTGTAATGACAAATGTAACCCTACTTAAAATAATTACTCTGCCTTAATTGCGCTGTCAGTTGGTGTCTACTTAGGGAAATATTATCCCGCATAGACACACACACACACACGCACCGAAATATAGCGAAAGGGTGTGAAAGGAGTCGAGGCGGTAGCCCTGAGGGCCTCGCCTAAGATGAGTGTGCTGCTCAGCATATGTCAATTAAGTTATAATTCCGTTCGGCATGCTGAGCCTCAACGAGTCGGGGAGTCTCGGGACGACTGTCAATCAAGCCATTCGACGTTGCCTTACTGACTTCCTTAAAGTCCCCCAGCAAGAGACATGTCAGGCAACGGGAAGGCGAACGCGAACTGGCTTTAAGATGATGACAGAGAAACAACGACCACATCAAGTTGTCAACAAACAACCCCCGGAAGCCCAACCGACAACTGACAGAACGAAATATTTCGGGAGTGGTAGCAGAGTCCTGGAGGATTCCTGCCTTCCTGCCTCACAATTATCAGCGATAATTATGCAATATTTTTACACACGCGGATCCGCCGAGATGCTGAGAACTCACACAAAATACGAGCACACATGGAAGTTCCCATTGCAATCCCTTTACCCCCAATACCAGCGATTCATAATTCTCATTTCCCAATTGCCTAATTTTCCCATGCAACATGCATGCCGTCTGATTGATTGGAAACGCCATTGAGCTTCCACAGTCTGAGATGTGGAGAGTGAGAGAGGGAGAGAGTGAGGCATTTGTTAAATCCTTCATTGGTTTATGGAGCATGCGGGGGTAGGTTAGGCTTGAGAGCATTGGATGTTCCAATAATAGAAGATAAATAAATAAATAAATATAAAAGCTGAAAATTTACGAAAATAGATGAGTAAACAAATTAAACTAAACTAATAAAAATGGGTGGAAATAGCTATACATTTTAATAAATTTAAAATTTAATAAATATGATTCACATTAATAATAAAAAATGTAAAAATTATAAGCTAGTAATTACTAAAAATTACAAAAATAATTACACTTGTTCCTCATACATTTTTTTAGTCATTAAAAATCGTTAGTTTCAGAATTTCTTAAATAAAATGATTTAATTATTTAATATAACTACTAAAAAATTATAAACGAATAATTAATAAAAATTAAAAAATAATAACACTTATTTCTCATAAACTTTAGTATTTTGATGAAAAAAACACGTTTTTTAAATTTAGTTTTAAAGACCCTGTTGTACCTTTCTGCAAATCTTTGGAATATTTCCAATCGAATTATTTTTTCAGCGAATAACTTTGAAGAATATTGCGAGTATTTTCTGCACTTGCAATGGGCATCAAAAGTTCGATTCTTGTGGCATCCATTGGGACGTAGTACGTAGTACCATTCTTGTTTTAATTAGACGCCGCGTCGAGTCGTATCGAATCGAGCTTGTTAATTGGCTCGAATGCCAGACTTGGCCTTAAATTCTCGCCACCAGCCCACCAGTCCCGCAGTGCCGTTGAGGATGGCTGGTTGCTGTTCACTTTTTTGCTTTATTTTAAGTTTTTTCCTTTTTTTTTTAGTGCCTCGCTGTGTAGGGGCTGTGGCGCGCCAATTTGCGTCCTGGTCTCTCCTCCGACTCAATGGCGTGTTAAGTCAGTCAATAGGCGCCGCCGCCAATCAGTGCTTCAACTTGCCAAGGACCCAAAGGATGCTGCTGCCTACCCAACCAAAACCCCATCCACACACACACACAAACTAAGAGAGGGAGAGAGAGGGAGGGAGGGAGAGTGAGGCATACCCTGGCGAGCGCGTTCTTAATAGAAAAGCGCTTTTTCAATTATGCTAGCCAACTCCTTTGCTGCCTGCCTGGCTGCTGCCTGCCTGCCTGCCTGCCTGCTGCCTGCTCCTGCCTCTTCTTGTCCTCTCCTCGTGGCAGCCCAGCCTGGCCATGTTGTGTACCTTTTAATTTACTATTTTTGCTTCATCTTTGGGCCAGGTCTCTCGGTCTCGGCAGACCATAGTTGTAGTCGTAGTAGTCGTTCGGCAGCAGCATCCTGCTGTTAGTATCCAATTAAAATCGAAAATTAAATGTCAGAAAAGGGCAGCAGCAGCAGCAGCACTCACCTCACCTCACCCCACCCAGTTCAGTTGCTTTCTTTAGGGGGTCTGGGTACGCTAAGGCGCTTACTTATTGAATATTTGCAGCACATTTTCAGTGCCTGCGGCCAGAAAAACCTAATTGCCTTGACCGTAAGTAAACAGACTGCTGGGCCGCAGAGTCCAACCCATTCGGAAGCTCAACTCAAAAATGCATGAGTCCCCAGCAGCAGCAGAGCAGCAGCAGCCACACAACAAATAGACAAACATAATCAAAAGTACTACCGGGAACAAGTACGAGAAGTACGAGCACAAAACCACTTGAAAATCACGCCCAATTTGACATGCGCCTAGAGTAAACATCCATTCCAAGCTCCAGGGGTACGTACGGAAAAATCCGTGTATAAATTCCGTGAATAATTGATGTCCCCACCCGTTGTGCGGGGCTGAGTGGGGCGGGGCGGGGCGGGGCAGGTGTGTGTGTGTGTGTGTGTGCGTGTGTGCTCGGACGCAATGTAAACTTAGTCATTAATGGCCTCGGGGTACTTAATATATGTATTACTCGCATACTCGAACATTGTATACATTGTATACTTTGCACAGCCTCAACCTCAGCCTTATACTTATGTACCCATACTTATCGCCATCGCCATCCCCATCCTTCTTCTCTGCCTCCTTATCCTTATCCTTGACGTGTGTCGCAATATTTTCTTTGTGCATTTTAAATGGTTTGTTTGTTTTGGTTTATTGGACGGAAGGCGGAGCTACCCGGGGAAAGGGTTCAAATGGTTTTATATGGGGGAATATCTTTGGTTACTGGATAGCCCAATCAATGGTAAGAACTTCTGCAACGATAAAAGCTAAAATTTTTATTTATTTATATAAATAAAATATATTTATAAAATGTGTAAATAAATTGGCCTTAAATGATTTTAATTCCTAATTCTCGTAATTCTTTGGAACCCCAAAAGAGCATATAAATATGGAAATATTCTTGATTTTATTGATTTAATTATGTATAATTATTTATTTTTTATATAATATTTAATTATACATATATATATATTTTATAGATTATTTATATTTTTTATTATATTATATATATATTTTTTTAATTTTTGCCTTTAAAAATATTTTTTTTAAATCTTCCTGTACTTTATATGCTATATTTATTGATTTAGGCAACTGAGAATTTTTTTTTATTAATAATATTTTTAATTAATACTTTTACATTAATTACCCATACAATTATTCAATTAAAAATAGATTTCACCTATTCATCGATTTTATTTACTTTAAAAATCTTTAATTTCCATATGGAATATGAAATATGCTTCACTTCTCATCTGCCAAGGGGGATTTTCGTAACTGTTCCGCTCATTATGCAGTGTTTGTTAATAATCATGGGGAGGATGAAGGATGTAAGACGAAGGCGACTCGAGCCCATAAACTAATGTGACTAATGCCAGCCGATGATCAACAAATTATGCAGGGGAATTATTCAAGCATTAATACGAAAGCTGCCAAAGCCGAGATGGATGACTTGGATGGACAGGATGGATGGTTGGATGGATGGATGGATGGTTTTGGTTTGGTTTGGTTTGGTTAGATGGGTTGTCAGTCCGGGGGCTCATATGAAATTTTAATGCCTGGGAATACTTTAATATGACGCTCGTGCCTCCTCACTCCATCTGGTTCTTTGCTCTCTGCTCTCCGCTCTCTCTCTCTTTTTTATTCTGATATTTTTAATAACACGAAGGCACGCCACGCAGCTGGGCAGCAGCAGCAGCAGCATCAGTGTGGAGCAGCGTGGAATCGCATGACACAAAATGATAAACAAGAAATGTAAAAACAGGAGATTTATTACGCAGGCGGTGGCGACGTTCGTGAGTTGCTGATGATGGACCATAAACCAAAAAAAAAAAAATAAAGAGAAAAAATGCAAAGTAAAACACCAACAGCAAAAAAAATGTATGTATAAATAAATGTACATATATGTAGATATATTATATACATCCGAACCCAAACCCGGACCCGGACAACCCAACAGCTACGACGAGTAACTGCTGCGTGCCACAAAAGCCATCAATCATTTTGGAGGCAAGCGAAAGGGTGGCAAGCGGTGGACTCGGCAGAGAGAGAGAGAGAGTGTGTGGAGACAGCAGCAGCTTCCCTCGCCCTCCCACCACTTTCGGGGGAGTTGCTTGTAGCACGGATGGTTGGCTTCCCTCCTCCACAGCATTAGAATAATCAGGCAACGTCATCAGCATGGAAGCCGCCGCCTTGCGGCTCATGATTATTAAATATGGCAAATCCCGAGATCCCAGAGCCGAGCTAATCGATTTATTATGCTAACCAGGCGATGCAGCAAAGTGTGGAAAAGCTTGGAAATGGAGAAAACTGTAGAAAAGGGGAAGAGAAGGGAAGCCTGGGTAGTGCTGGAGTGCACGAGTATGTCTGTGTGAAGGGCCAAGCATCAAGCAAATGAAGCGTGGGGCTGTCATTTAGCGTTCGGGAATCCCGTCTGAGTTTTTGAGCTGGAATTTTTATAATAATTTAATTAGCTTTAAGTTAAGGAAGGAATAACTTTAATTGGGCTTAAGAACTCAGCCTTTGCTGCTAAGCCACTCTGTGAGAGAGAGCGGAGATTGTTTTAAAAGAAAAATAAGTCAAGGGAATATTGAAAATATTTTTTTTTTAGCAACATTTAATCCAAAAAATATAAAAACTATAAGCTTTGATTCTTAAGTTCTTTTTTTTATTTTCCAAACGTACGCCTGTAATTACCATCTAATGATGCGGAGATTACAAGGGGATTTCTGCTTCAACTTTTTTTCTAAGAGCCACGTGATTTATGGGATTTATGTACAGTTCTTTTTTGGGCTAATTAAATGCAGGCAGCATGGAAATATTTCAAATGGGAAACCGCCGAGTGAATCCCCCCACCGGCCGCACTTTAAATTTCAACTCATTTGCCAAGGCAACACCATTAACCGACAGCCGACACCCGGAAGAGCTGCGGAAAGCAGACAGAACTGTGATGGCTTCAGGGCAATGCTACTGCTGATGCGGATGGCCAGGATGCGGAGGATGAGGACGACACACAGCGTGTGGCAACGTGGACGGACACGTGCCGCTAACTTGGCCAAGCGTGTGCAGCATCAACAACGATAGATGATGATGCCGTTGACAGCCAGAGGCAGTGGCAGTGGCAGAGGCTAGGCTGGAGGGCCACAAGTGTGAGGGCTTGTGGTCAGCCAATAGACCGCCCATCTAGCCACGCCCAGGCCCACCCTGCCACGGACCGCGAGGGCCGCCTGCGCAATAACTTTTGGCATTAATGACCAAGACCAAGACCAGCAGAGTCCATCACTTGCGAGCCATTTGTATCTTTCACTCAGCATTCGCTTTGACAAGCTACAAATTTTGTATCTTTCCATCTGTGTATCTTGTCACGTTGCCTGTGCGCTTGCCTTGTCTCTCCACTGGTCTTTGGTTGATGTGTTTATCTAAACTTTGCGCTAGAATGCTCGTCACTCGTCAGTCGACAACTTTTCTACATCATCTCTCGCTTCAGCGCTTCATCTTGCATCTGCCAACGGACTGTCGTATCTCCTCGTGCCAGTTGTATCTACATCTCATCACGCTCCTCTGGCTTGCCACTTAAATTCGATTCCCTGACTGCTCAAATATTGTCTGCTATTAATAATAATAATACATAATAATATTTCTGCGCCGCTCACGCTTCACTGAAGTTTAGTTCCGGTTTTGGTTCTGGTGTTAATGCAAATTCCAGCAAATTTATGCCGCAGACTGATTCACAGTTTGTTGTCTTTGAATGTGTATCGAATTATGTATCTATGTATCTTTAAGTGTGTCAATTGCTATAGTTTGTGTGCTTAGATGATGGCTTGCAGGCAGTTCCTTGGTCAAGTTGTTGCCAGATAATTAATTTGAGCGAGGTAATCACATGTTGGGGATTTTCATTAGGCAACAAAATAAGCTAGCGACATGCCACATCTATATAAATATCAATACAAAAATTTATTAAAATATAATACTAAAAATTTCTTAATTATTAAAAACTATATTTTATTATTTATTAATTTTATAGCCCTAATTTAAGTTAAACTCAATTTTTAATTGCGTGCTAACTACGTAATAATATTGATAATAATAATAATATTATTATTTATTTATTTTATTTAATATTTTTAATTAAATTTTATTTTAGGTTTTTTATTTAGTATTTTTTTATTATGCTTATTTTTTTATGTTTTTAATATTAATATTAATATTAAATATTTTTATTAAGAGTTCTATGATATCTAAATGAAATTTGGAATCGTCCCTCAACTGTTGCATAAATTCTTCCGATTCATGAATCGATCAGGGGTTTGAGTGCCTCTCCCATACTGTCGCTGACTTGTCTACACATACGCTATCTCCCTCTCTCTCTCTCTCTCTCTCTCTCTCTATGCCCCATGCACTGCCAATACTGAGAGTTCTCGTCATCTTCCAGCTTGTCCATATGCCATTGTCCAAGTGCTGGGGGTGCGGGGGTGCAAAAAACTTGAAATTAAATTTGCTGCTGACACCAATTTTCAGAAACAGCTTTTCCGCAACTTGACATGTTCCTAATTGATTTTCCTTCTTTTTTTTTGTATTTTGCTTTTTGGCAATTTAATATTGCAAAGCAACCTTTACGCTGGGCGCTGCCTTCAACGTGGGAGCGCCCAGTGGCAAGATGCAAGGGTTCCACACAAATCCTTTTCATCACATGTTCCTTGGTTGGCCATTGCCAAAAAAAAAAAAAAAAGGAAAATAACCCCGGAGTGTGGAGATGGTGCAGGACTCGTTCCACCTTTGGTTTGGTTCCTTCCAATGCCCAAGCCCTTGCCAGGCTTTTCATCATCATTTTGCTCGTCTCGTTTTTTATGCGCCACATGTGCCAGAAGCTTTCATAAAGCAAACACACACGCCCACTGGGGATCCACGGGTACACGGGGGTACAGGTGTGTGTATATATATTATATATCCGTGTTCATCCCTCTGAACCACTCGACCATTGGGGAGCTGCATTGGTTATGGGAATTTTTGATTGACATCGGGTTCGCTTCCAAAAAGTAAGCTTGGCGCGCGTTAACTACACTGAACCTGAAGCCAGCGCCAGAGCCAGAGCCAGAGCCGTAGTCGGAGTCCGGAGTCGGAGCTCGAACAGAAGCTGTGGCGCCGAAGCAGGTGCTGGGGATGGGCAGGTACCGCCTGGGGCGGCTCTGATGCAATATTGACAAGCAGCACACACACACACACACACACACACACAGGGAATGGAATGAGAAGCGACTGGAGCCATCGTCGCCATATTGCCAGCTGCTGCTGTAGGTGCCTTCCACTAAGGCACAGTGGGGCGAGAATGAGAGCTATTAAAATAGTTTTGTGGGATATACTTGGGAGAACCATGTACGAGGGGTTGATCAATAAATTTAGCCAAGATTTAACGTAAGAAATAGCACAAGGAATGAGATTTTCCCTTGAAAAATATTGCATCTGGCCTAAGAATTATGAAAATGGCAGAAAACTGATATAGCAAAAAAAAAATGAAATAAAATAAATTCTATTTGATTTAAACAAAAATCTATTAAAAAGTGCATTTAATACGTGACGTGCCGTACACTTAAATTTTAAATAAAACACTTTAAATATATATTAAATATTAAATTTCTGGAAAATAAGTTTTTGGTTTTTTCCTTTATTACTTGGCAAATTATTAATTTTGTTTTCTTTTTATTTATAGGAATTCTGACGCCACAAACTCCGTTCTATGGTTATTATTCGATTAATCGATTCAGCATCCACAAAAGGTAATTAAAGTTTAAAGTATATTTTCTTAGCATTTTCCCACTTTATTTCGTGTCACTGTGGCCTACGTTTCCTTATTCTGCTCCGACATTTTGTGAAGCATAAATGAAAAAGTTTTTCGGTTAGCACTCAGCGCGTACCCAATTTTCTTTTTGGCCTGGCCGAAAAATACGTGTATGTTTTTCTTTAGCCCGGGTGCACCTACGTTTTCCCACCCACCTCCGACCTCTCCTTGGGCTGCCTATCCTACAGTTCGTACTCCCACATGTCCCCAGCTCTGTGTGGGTGGATGGGGAGGGGACAGGGCCTGTGTGTGTTTGCTTTTGAAGCAGCGCAAATTAGTTTTTTCACTTTGGACGCGCTCTCGTTCGCGTTCTTGGCCGTGTTTCCCTCCCTCCCCTCCCCTTGCCATCTCTTTTCTGGCTGTTTGTCGTTGTTGGCCTTTGTATGGCCCCCGTTGGCTTGCTTTTAACGTTAAATGACGAAATAGCTTTACGGTTCATTGATGCACGTAGCAGCATGTCCCGCCCCAGCAGTGCCTCCCCTCCCCTGCCCAGCCATTTGGGCAAGTCCGGCAAGTCACACGCCCAATTAGTAGACCAAGTTTTAGACTCGTTTAGACTCTGCTCTGTAGGGGATAGAGGATAGAGCAGCGCTAAGCTTCATTGAATTTCCACTTTTGTATTTGCATTGGCCATTTGTTTGGGGCAACCCTCCCATGCAGCCCCACCACTCTCCTACCAGCGTATCCATTCAGCGCCATCTCAGCTGTCAGCTCTAGTATTTTTTCTCCTTTTTTTTTTTTGCATACAACGCGCACTTTTTTGGCTACAGTTTATTTTTATTTTTTCTTTTGCTTATTTCTTTGGCGCTTGTATAGTATTTGCAGTATGTGCCATCCATATAATGGCCAAAGCTATTTGCTGCTGCAGCCAATGAAAGCCGTTAAGTTTCGGTTGGAATTTTTGAAGCGTTGATTTATTCAATAAACACACGATGGAGCGAGCAGCTGAGAAGCCTTTGGATGGGACACGAGGACGAGACCACTTTGTTTGGGCTATTTGGTACGTGGAGCGTCCTGCACTTGAAGTGCTGTCATTGCTGCTGCTGGGGATAGCTGTGGGGAGGGAGGAATGGCTTAGCTGAAGCTGTTTTTAGATCCGAGCCAGTTGAAAGGAACGTCTTTAAGTCGTACCAGAGCGTTTTTCGACTTGCATAAATTTAATGTTGGCAAATAATGAAACTTTTGGAAATTCTTAAACATTTAATATTTTTGTTAGCTACATAAAACTATTTCGGACTTATAGCACTTTTAAAAATAGTTCTCTATTTGCGAAATATTATTTAAAAAACGATGACAGCTATGGGATATTTTTTTGAAGGTGTCCTGGAACAGGATATACTTTCATACATATCTTTTAATGCCTTTCTATTGTTTTTTTTTATGTGTGTTTAAGGACATATTCCAAAATTCCAAAAATACTTGAATTTTTATTTAAAACAATAAAAATAAATAAAATGAAAAAAAAGTTAAAAAGATAAAATTAAACAATAAAAAAAATTATTTCTGATTTAATCATAATCATGAATCATAAATTTTTAAATCATATTTTTCATAAGTTAATAAACTAAATCATTTTTAAAATCAATTTTTATTTGTATAATCTTTATTATACTAATTATAATTAAAACTGATATTATCATTATTTTGTATTAATTATTATTATTAATATTAATAATACTAATTAGTAATTATTACTTTTTACTTATTTATGACGCCACAAAAAATCAAATAATAAACCTATATATATGCTATCTTTTCAAGCATAAACTCCTTAAGCAATGATACTCTTCCAGACTTTAATTGATAATTGAAAAATTATATTATGCAACCCTCTTTGAAGCTCTTTTTTTTCTGCCTTCCTGGGGGGAAGGCACCCTGAAGGATTCACCATTTGTTAAACACATGTGTGGCCATAAAGCAAACACGATTTATGACCAGAGAACGAAACTACTTAGGAATCCATTACCACCAGGGCAAGCAATTGGCGGGGGGACTGCTGACCGAAAGAAATGCGTGAAGTGTAACGAAATATATCCGAGGAACATAATTGAACACTTGCACGCAATTTCATATTTTACGATTCGGAGATACACACATACGCATGCCTTGGCCAGAGGCTAATGCTTGTTTAGACACAAAATTTATGGTTGATTAAAAGCATCCGATAGCACGCAAAGTTTTCAACCCAAATCGAGCAGCAATGCGTGCAACGCCAACGAATTTTGTATGTTGTATGCAACAAAATCATTTGCAGCAGAATGAATTTTTGTGCTGAGGTCAGAGTTCAGTGTGTGTGGCAGTGCAGTGCAGTAAAACAAATCGACAAATGTCAAAGGGTAGAGTCCGAGTAGGAGACGAAAATTCGGGACTCGGGGTTCGAGGTTCCGGGGTTCCGGGGTCGGGTTCGCCCTTAGCCATTGACTTCTATGCAAGTTTGTCTGCTCCTGTAGCCGTTTGTTTGTTTATTCGTTTTGTTTTGTTTCATGTATGCTGTATGCTCCTTTTCCTGTTTACTCAGAGTCCCCGGACTAGCCCAAAAGTAAACTAAATTGCAATGGACATCCTAGTCCATCCAGTCGACTGGCTGGCTGGCTGGCTGGCTGACTGGCTGGCTCTCTGGCTGGCTTCCTGCTGAAATCATTTTCAAATTGCAGAGGCTGCACACACACACACACACACACACAAGAAAAAAACTAGAAATAGAAATGGCGAAACTACACATATCTGAGTGCAGGAATCTGGACTGGAGTCGAACTGTGTGGTGTCCCTCTGTGCATAGCAATGTGACATTTGCATGCGCCCAAAAGTATGCAAGGCACAGTCGGCACTCGCACTCGTACTTAAAGCGACTCACTCACACTCCACACTCCACACTCCACTCCACTCCAGGAAGAGCTGGCTGTACGTAGTAGAGTCCTGCCAGGAAGAGTTGTACGCTGTACGAGTCGTTGTAGCTGCAGCAGGATGCTCCGCCTTCCTCCTTCCTCTCAGTTGTGCCTACACGAGTTACGCTTTGCTTTTAATTTCCACCTGGCAGTTAACTAAACATTTGAGTTTATTTGATGTGCCCAGAGGGCGCAGCAGGGGCAACAACAGGATGTGGCATGTATGCCTTGGCTTTTTCGGAGGTTCTATGCTCCATAACTAAACGGAAAATTTGTATACTCTCGAAGCTTGTTTGCTGTAAAGGAAGAGTCTGTAAGGGCACAGGAATCGTTGTACATTTAAGATCCCTCATTCAGCTACGCCAACTACCCTCCCCAGCCCCAAAACAAAGTTCATAATTGATCATGAAAAACTCTTTTCAGTTCTGTGTGAGTGAATCAATGAGCATCTTCCATGGGTCGTGCCATTGTTTGGTCACCCGGCAGCTGAGGCTGTAGGCGCTGCTCTCCTTGACCCCATCAACAGCTTGAAAATATCAATAAATCAGCCAGCCAGCCAGCCAGTCAGCCAGCCAGCCAAGTCGCAGTCGGCATAAATAATATTCGATAATACTTACATATAAAAACCCCGAGCCAAACTTGAATGAATTGCAACACGTGTGTGTTGATGTTTCTGTTTCTGTTCTACATTTTGGCCCCGTGTCTGCGTATCCCCCTACCCCCGTTTCGAAACCCAACTCAGATCCAAGACAAAAGCCGGCTATGATCGCGAAAGATGTGGAGACGATGACGACAACGACAACGACAATGAGATCGTGTCCATTGTTACCTTAGGCGAAGACGACGACGGCGATGCTGCTGCTGCTGCTGAATGGAAGTTTTCTCCTTTATGTTTGAGAAATCTGAAGAGGTTTTTCATAGAAAATTTATGATATTTATATTGCGCACACGCGGAACAACCGAAAGGTGTGGCCCAGGCGCAGCAGCTGCCCAGAATTGCGGATCCCAACAGCCGCTGCCGCTGCCGCTGCCACTGTCGCTGCCACATGCCACAAGGGGTGCCCTACAAGGGGTGGGTTCCCATCGATCCTTGAATGAAATATATGTTGACATATGTCCCCGTGAAGTGGAGGTTCAGGGAGCAGCCGAGCACGGGGTGAACCCCACAAATCAATGTACAGCTGTGCTGGGGAGATGTAGAAGAATGATTTAATATTACCTGGTTGCAGGTACAGTTGTGCTTGAGGCAGTACAAACTGGAGCTTAATACGGGATGGGATTTAATGGTAAAAATAGTAAATAGCCCTTGAAAAAATTTGATTTATTTTGGCTACAAAATGTAGCAATAAGGACATGTTCATTGAGCCAATGCCAACGGCCACCATCGACTGACTGACAGGCCATCAAGTCAATTCGGCTTAAGGCCGGCAGCTAACGACACAGCCCACCGGCTGAGGTCCTGGCTGCATCGGAACCAACTCAATCTCAATCCCAGGCACAGGCACAGGCACGGGCACAGTTTTTCGCTCTAATTCGCCTTAAGCCTTCAGAAAACTGCCGCTCCAAAAATATGCTCCGAATTTATATATATATTTTTTGCTACACTGAAACATAGATTATACCCACACACACACACACACATACACACGATGTATATGCATGTATGTGTGTCAGAAATTTCATTTTGGTAGAAAGGGAGAGGGAGAACAAAACACGACACCGCGCTCGTTTTGGCAGGAGCAAGCAACCCTCCTGTCAGTGAGGCTCAGATTGAGGATCCAGGATCCAGAATCCAGAATCCAGGAATAGAGGGCCAGGGCCAGGGCCAGGTGTGCCTCTGTGTGCCCGTGTGCCGCTGCTGGTGCGCAATCAGCTTTGTAGGCGATTTGTGAGGATTAAAACTGCGCACCATGCGCAGAGGGAGACAGCAATGGCTGAGGCAGAGGCAGCCAGAGCGGGACAACTGCCTACCTGCTGGCGGATCTGAGGATGGATAGGATCCCTTTGGAATGGAGTTGCGGAGTAGGGAGTAGGAGTAGGAGTAGGAGGATCAATTTGCTGACTAAATACGCATGGAAAGGTGTAGCCGTAAAATCTGTCAGATACACACAGACAGGCCCGAGAAACGGCAAAGGAGTTGGGGGGTGGGGTAGAGAGGATAAATCTTTCCATTTTTTGCGTTTCAATGGGCACTTTGAGAGCCGACCGAAACAACTGTAAAATGTAATTTGAAAATTGAAATGCCCAAGAACGAATTTCATGCTTCCTGGTAATTGGCAAACAACAGAGGAGGGGAAATAGATGCCCGAACAGCAGTCCCGAATACGGGCAGCAACAGGGTGCTGCGGCAGCCCGAACAAGTTGTGGCCCCTGCCCACCCTACACTGATCCTTCATTTACCAGGTGGCTTTTAAATGGATCTCCTGCTCCTTCTTAGGGGTTGATTTTCGTTCTTATGAGTGTTCCTCCCCATGCCCAGCCCATGCCCATGCAAAAACCACCTCTCAGATTTGCGCCTTGATTTCCCTTTGATTTCCCTTTCGGCAAAAAACTAACTGCGCAGTTGTAACGGGTTCTGTTTGGTACACGTGGAAAATTAAAATTACAATTAAAGCCCAAAGTGGCTGTCACAATTGTTGCTGTTACCAGGGGGGCTCACGAGACTCCTCGCAGACAACTTTAAACTTCAATTCTCAGTTGCTGCATTGCAACACACCACCAGCCATCAGCAGCCGTCATCGATCATCGTCAAGCGCTGCTGTCTGCCTCAGTGTCTGCCTCAGGTGTGCCGCCTCAACGCACAGCTAGAGATACGAGATGCGATAGATACTTGACAAGACAAGACAAGTTTCCCTCTGGCCCGTCCCCTGCCTCCTGTCAACCCAACTATTGCGCAGTGTCTGCAATGCATTTTCATTTCAGCACATTCAATTGGATTTTTTTCTTCTTTTTTTTTTTTGCTGAAGGCTGTTGAGTTCTGGCGATTTATAGAGATTGCAGTCGCTGGGGCAGCGCTTTGGGCATGTCTAAAAATAAAATTCAATTTTGAAGTCTGCCAGAAATTCTAGGAGTAAAGTAATAAATTAAATAAAATTGAATTTAATAAAAATAAAATACATAATTTCTGTGAAAAAAGGCCCGAAGTACAAAAAGATACAACCAATATTTAATTTGAATATTCGGGTTTTAAATGCTGTCCTTTTAATACACTTTTGATATTTAATCTAATATAAAATAACTTAAAATAAATAAATATTATATATATTCTTATTATTATAAATACTATATTATATAATATTATATATATTTTATTATATATATTATATAATATTATATTAACCAACCAATATTTTAATTGACTATTCGGTTTTTGCATGCAGTATTTTTAATACTCTTTTAAATAAATAAATAAATTTAAATTTAGTATATTATATTATATTATATAATATTAAAAAATATTATATATTCAATTTGTAGAATTTGAACGTGAAATATTTGCATTTAATTTAAATATAAAAATATTTATTCAGTTTGCATTTTGAAATCAACTATATTTACGATTTATTTATTAGCAATTTATAGATTTATTTATATATTAATATTATAATTACAGGCCTTGTTTTCTCCGAGTAAAAATTCCCCTTTGGTGTTTTTTAAATTCATCCAATCGCTGTCCTCTATGTCTATGAGTAGACATGATCACCATGAAATCAATTCCAGTTATCCCCTGCATCTTTCAATAGAATTTCATCAGTCATACATATTGCATCTTTACAGCTTCGCAAATGTCATTCAATGCAATGACTTGAACTCCGAACTGCCAGATCTTTATTAGCATTTCCCACACCATCACCGCCCGCACCGACAGGATATGAATTTTACGGCTTTTGCACAAATTTTCCCACCAATCTGCGAGGGCACAGGCACAGGCAGAGGCACTGCCGCTGGCACTGGCACTGGCACTGCCACTGCCACTGACATTCCCAATAAGTACCGTCCCCCAATTCCCATTTTGCCATTGACAATGGCTAGCCGCAGGATATATTCGGCTTGAGCAAATAGTACAATAAAAATACCTGTTGAGAGAAATATTCTATGGGATGGATGCATTTACCTATATCATTATAGGGCCCATTGTCAGGGAGTGTAGGGTAGGGTAGCGATAGGGGAAGCTGCTGCAAGTGCCCGTTCAACCCGAAGCAGAACAGTTAGCGAAAACAATAATAATAATGCCGTGTCGGTGTCGGTGCCGGTGCCGGTACTTGAGAAAACCGAAATAATAAGAGCAGAAAAGGAATGAAAAAAAAAGGAAACGATTGGGTAAAAGGTAACCCCCCGGGCCAAGAGGTCGGTCCCATTGTCTATCGATTTTTTTTTGCACTTCGAGGGAATTGCACAAGCAGAATGCAGAATGCAATTCATTCTCACACGATGACACACACACCACCCAATCGCTCCAAAGAAAGGAAGAAATGTAGCAAATTTTCGAGGAACGTCTCCTTTTTTTTTCTTTTTATTTGTATTATTTTTTTTTGGCTTGTTGGTGGGCGTAATTTATGGCACTTAATGATTTGCCTTCCTGGCCGGGGGATCACGGAATCGATAAGTGAATTCCCAGACAATTTAAATGCACGGAGTAGCCAGCAGAGAGCCTAGAACTTTCACCCGCGTGGCTTCAACTTTTAACATGGAGTCGCACAATTTATTGCCACAACCATAAATCTTCCAGTGCCGCCTGTGCTCCTTAGCCCGTTCCCGTTTTTTACGACCTGCTGCCTGCCTGCCTGCCTCTTGGGGTAGAGGTGCTGCTGGCTCTGACCCCAGGTTGCCTGAGTGTCGGGACTGGGGTTGATATTGCCTTTTCCTGCGTCTTCGACTGCGACTTGGCGTCGAATTGTCTGGGCCTGCCCAAAAGAATTCAATAAAATATTGTCCGCTGTTGCTCTCTCAAAGGATTCCGCAAGCAGCACCAAATCTGGAACTGGAATTGAAACTGAAAAAATCGAGAGAGTTTGATGATGAAAAATCCGACAGCCAGCAGCTGGTTATCTCTTACAAAAGGATTCTTCCTGCAGGGTTTCTTAATTTTTATTGAATTTCAGTTTTTATGACATTCCAGTAAGCAGAGTAAATTTCAATTTTATTTTTTTTATGTATTTACCCCAACCCCAAGCCCAGCAGTAAATTAAGCGTAAAATCATAAAACCAGGCAAGGTGTGAAATTTTATGCCAACTTTGATTTATGCGAACATCAGTGCTTCCCCCTGGCTGGAGCACGGGATTAGCACTGATTTAGTGTTCTCAGGAGTGCAGAGGACAGGACACTGCATATGGGATTGTAATTAAATTTATATTTGCCATTTTAATGGCTTTACTGCTAGCTGGACCACCGGTGCTGCTGGCTTTATAATTTCGGTCAAGGTTGAAATGGATTAGATGGGAAATGATATAGAATAAAGATATAGCCGCTGGCCAATGAGAAAATGGGACATGGTCCGCGGAATAAGTCATTCGATTGGTTAATTAAACATACAGCATAAGTGGGAATTTCTAGGAATATACTTTATATGTGAATGTGTGCCTACAATAAATATTAGCGCCGTTTTCGCCTATCCACATGTCAGTTTAAATTCGTGTATATTCAATTTATTTTTGTATATATTTTACATGTAAGAAATGTTTGATATTTCGAGCTCGTACCTTAATTTATTTCCAAACCAAAATTGGCGGGTATCTCCCTTCACGATGTTCTCTTTTTCTGTGCAAAAAGTCCTCCAGAAATCTTCTCTCTCATTTCCAAGTTAAATCTCTTCCAACTGGATAAGTTCAATTTCCATTTCTAATAAAACAAAAAGTGAACGCTCATCGTTGACATATCATATAATGCAAACAAAGATCTCATGATATTTGACAATTCCCTCGTCTGGAAAGTTTCTCAATTATACTTGTGGCATCTCTCTCCTACGCTCTCCTTCCCGAAAAAGAAAAACAATTGCAGAGCAGAAAGTGCTTTGGGGGAAGAGCAGCCTTGATGGGACCCATGGGGGACACCAGATCATCCACTAACTTGTCATACACTCTGCAGGTAACTGCGGACTCTCTGGGCCCCTTGAGAACATGTCTAATTGCGGCAACTTAAACTCCAAATAAGCACTTAATTTACCAGCCAAGTGCACTGCGTTTCCACTTACGACCGCCATAAATCTCAGACAAAAAAAAAAAACGAGAAAACAGAAAATAATGTATATATGGTGGATGGGGCGCCATATTTGCAAATAGAAGAAGAACAGAACAACTGGCATTGGACGGGGGGAAGGCAAAAGATGGCAGCGACCAAGGCGAGAGAAGACTCATTGCCAAGCCAGCCCCAGCCCCAGACCAGGAACAGAGCAGAGCGGAGCGGGTAGCAGACTATTCCCCACAGTGCTAAGCCACAGTGGTTCAAGTTGAGGAAATTGTGAAAAGTTTAAAAATTAAAGCATATAAAAATAAAATAATATAAAAATAAAAGAAAATAAAAATAAAAAATATATAAAAATAAAATAATATAAAAATAAAAAATAATATAAAAATAATTAAAAATTAAAGCAATAAGTTAAATTAATGAATGAAATTGTTATAAAAACAAATGAATAAAAATACCTAGCGCACTCCAGCTCTTCCCACTCACAGAGTGGCTTAGCAGTCACCTCTCCCTTTCTCACACAGAGTAGCTGAGCAGTCAAACCTGTGCCACTGTGCCATCCACAATGCTGACTCCGAAACAGACACCGACGGCTGCGACGACTGCCACGACGATGACGATGACTCCGACGACAGACAAACAATAAGCGACAGTAGCACTGATTACTTGAGCACTGCATAACAACAGTTGCCATTCCCGTGTGCCCCTGGCAGCCAGCTTCTGCCACTGCAGCTGACATTCGAGCCACGTTTGGTTACGATTCTAGACAGGATGGCGGCGGTGGACTGAGGGCCTGGGGGGCGACATGGACAGGGCCATAAGGTGCATGCGACTTGAGAGTGCAACGTTAGAATGCAACAAGAACTTAAGTAAAATAACTCATGTGCAAAAATAGAATACGAGTGCGAATGCCAGCAGCAGCAGCACCAGCAGCAGCACCAGCACCAGCACCAGCACCAGAGGCAACAGTGGCAACAGTGGCAGGCAGCAGAGGATGAATGTGTCTAGTTATGCTTATGTGCCCTTGCCAGAGAGAGAGAGGGTGAGAGGGTGAGAGGGAGAGGTTGCCAACAACCGTTCGTTGCACTTGGCTGGGCTCCACAGCAGTGGGTGGAGGGGGAGTCACAGTTTGACATTCACTGAACGTTATGCACCACGCGATACTTATTTGCACATTTACTCAGGCAAAGTGCTTGGCTTACTTATGATGAGGTGCCCCACTTGATGATGTCGTTCCTTGGGGTTGGATGCCACCGGTAGCTTGGGGTTGGGTTGGGTTCCGGCTAGAGCTGGGGCCCTAACCAAATGGCCAAAGTGCTTTTTCCACCAGCTTTAGGGATAGCGATAGGGATAGGGATACGGCTATGGAAAGGGGTGGGGTGGGGAGGGGAGGCACCAAGTTGGCTCTTGGTATCTTTGGAGTTTGTTTGTTTGTTTGTTCGTTGTTTGTTGTTCGTTCTGTTTCGTAGATTGCTTTCAAATTACTTCGAACCAAAAAGCAAATGTCTGAGATTTTTGATTGATTTTGTTTTGCTTTTCTTTTCTTGTTTTTTTTACTTCCTATTTTCTCTCCATTATCCCTTCCCTTCTTTTTATTTTTTGTGCTTTATTCTCGAATGAAATTGCTTGGAAAGTGCGCAAAGTAGATTGAAGTAATTGCAGGGAGGCTGCAGCAGGTGCGCCCAGCCAGTTGTTTGTGTGATAATGGAACTGGAAAATATATCATTAAAATAAGCAAAATTGAGGGTTATTTTACAGGAACAAAAACAGTTAATAGACATTCATAATTGAAGCATATTTTGTATATTTTATTGGAGAGCCTTTTTGCCACATTTATTTGATTTATTCCCAGTCCAAATTTCTGCCCAAAATGTACAACAATCTACAAAGTTGTTATATTCAATGTCAGCCAATCCCTAGATATTTATTTTTGTGTTGCCTTGCCGCTCCCAGCAATTAGCTGAGCAACTGGGCTTTAATCAAGCAGAAAATTAGCGCATTTCGCTGCTGGCAATTAGAGCCCGGCCAAATGCAAAGCAAAAGTAACAAAACTGTGTGCAAAATATATACCAAATATATAACAAATATATACATATATATATATATATATATAATATGTGTATATCTGAAGTAGTATCTGTCTCTCTCTCTGTGTGTCGAAATGTGGCAAACAAAACAACTGCCGAACTCAGCGAAAAATGTTCATCTGCCTGTCGAACTTTTCGCCTTTTGTTCGCAGCTCTGGTGGATTATTGGTGGTGTCAATTGCCAGTGGCCATTTCCTTTTTTTTTTTTTTTTTTGGTAATTTGCGCTCAGCAGCAGCAGCAGCAGCATCTGCTCCATCTCCAGCTCCAACTGCCCATCCACAGCCATTCCACTTTAACGAGCTCAAGTAATTTCAAGACTTTCAAGACTTTGGGTTGGATGCTGAATGCAAATGCTGATGATGCATTTCCTTTCAGAATTGAAGATGAAACTGCTGAAAACAGCAGATTGAAAATGGCTCCTACACATGTACGTGTATATGTATCTCTTATACTATACATACATATATATAGCGTATGTATATATTTGATTTGTATTATTTGTCTTGCAAGTTAATTGAATAAAATGGCAAATGGCAAATGGCGGGAAATGGAACGGAATGGAATGGATCCAAAGTGCGACAATTTCAGTTGCGCTGCTCTGGCTTTTTATTTTAGAGACATTTCATGGCATGGATGTGGACTTGGATGTGGACTTGGATGTGGACTTGGACTCAGAGTCTCAGACACGGACGACAACGACAAATTGGCAGCCATATTAATAACATCTACGTGCAGTTGGGGGCTGCTCTGCTGGTTAAGACTTGGTGCCTGCCTGCCTGCCTGCCTGCCGCCTGCCTGCCCCATTGTTCAGTGACCGGCCGGCATGCTTTTTCGTTCGCATTGTTCGCATTTTCTGTTACTTGTAACAGCATTTCAATGGCAATGGCCAAGGCGACGAGATGAGATGACTCTGACGACAACGACAACGAGAACGACGACGACGACGGTTTGCTTATTACTTGGGGTTTGCAGATGGAACCGCACAGCATCCAGAGTCCCAGTCCCATACCCATTCCCGTACTCGGCCGAAACGAATGCCACATGCTATGCTATGTGCGGTCAGCAAGTTCTTTGTTCCCTTAAATGTGCGTGCGCGCATCTGTGAAGTAGTCGCAGTCATCTATCTACGAGAATATCCAGCACTCGCCCCCTGCCTACGCCCCACTCACAGTGGTTTTGGCAAATTAAACTGACTCTGGGATTAACTTACACTTATGGTTATAGCTTTGATCCGTGGAAGAGTCGTATCAGCATCATTCCGAAATAAGTAGAGCTGGCATTTAATCGGTTCTTTTTCTGGATGGTGTATATCTATCGATCTAAGATTAATTATTCTTATTTTAATTTGAGTTACAATTACTGTGATAGAATAAGATAATTCTCAACGTATTTTTTTACTAATAATAAAAAAAATTAAAATAAATTTATTTTAATAAATTAATTAAAATTAAAAATTAAAATTAATGTTTATATTTAAATATGAATTAGAAAAAAAAATAAGAAAATAAAATAATTCCAAAGAACGGAAGCTGACTATAGTTTCATTTTCGGTATAACATTTTTATTTATTAAAATTAAAATATTGGGAATTATTTCCTAAGCGAAACTGGACTGACTGCCTCTTACCCTTTTCATTATCATTCATTCATTCTAACGAACTTTCATTAAAACCTGAAGAGTCTTATCTCTGGTATAAACGAGAACGTAGCTGTAATTAATTTGTTCCCAATTTACACCTTGATATATTAGCCCGTTTTGCACCCACTGTGCCGCTGTGACCCCACATCTAATTTATGTTTGTCAAATCTCACACTCCGCCCAGCTACGGCCCCAGAGCTACAGCCGCGGTCCTCTATTCGAACGAGATCCAACGACTGTCCATAATTTATGCCCCAATCACTGTCCACTTTTGTGTGCGCGGCGAGGCGAGGAGCCCCATGTCCGATGTCCGAATTTTTGGTGTGTGCCTAGCGGCGCGGCGTGAAGTTGCCTAATTATGAATTAATTTCTTGAAATATTGGCAAAGAATTTGAATGTATTCGGGAATTATTTATGGCCCCCATTAAGAGTTCTTTCTGCTGCGTTTAGTTTCGTCTTGTCTTGGACTGCTCAAAGTGTTTTAGGCAGGGAGAATTCTTGTAGATCTTGAAGCTGAATAAAGACATAATCGAAATTATTAATATATGTCGCCATGTGGCAGCCAAATCAATTCATACTTCATTGATATTTATATAAATTTATCTAGATAGATAGAAGGAGAGAGAGAGCGCGGGAAAGCGAGATGCAGAGATCCGCTCGTGTTGAAAACAATTAATGTGACAGGCTCCCTCATATCATGGGCAATTTATGAACCCCAACGGACGACGCAGTTCTTCTTCGAACCTTTTACTTTTTGCATTTTTAATCACAAAACTCCCGTCTTAAGTTATGCGAAATCATTGGATACGCATCTCTGCGCTGCCAGTCCAAATAAAGTCTATAATATATGACCTTTAAGCTTTAACTGTATGCGTTGTAAATTACAGCGCCGCGCATCTCAGACCCATGGAGGAGGAGGAGCAGGCAGTCAACGTTTCGGTTAATTTCGATATTTTATCAATGTGAATTAGCATATGAACCGAACTGGTCTGCCATCCGTGGAGCATGCCACATTTCTGATGGGTCACTTGGGGCAAAAGGGCTTCGTGGTCTTGTCGGATATTATCTGCTTGATTGAGCTATGAAATTGCTTAGATATACTCGTCGTTTCTCCTTGGCTAGGCAAGCTGGAATACTATTAATTGGTGGAATAATTTTACATTCTATTTGAGTGAAGCTGCAACTGACTTTCGTTGCGTATATCCAGACCCATATTTAAATTAAATATTCGGTTTTTAAACACAAACATAGTGCATTTAAATCAAGTCTATCAGAGTTAAACATAAACATACCAAAAATTATTTTTTATGCATTTAATCTAATCAATTCAAAATAAATGTTAAATATTAAATTTTAAAAATATATAAAATTTATTTAATTATTAAATTATTTTATTTAAATATAAAATATATAATTGTATAATAATAAATAAATAAATAATGGGTTATTTACTTTAATGTTAGCCTTACTGTTTTATTGTTTTTTATTTCGTATATTATTTTGATTATTTTCTAGAGCTATTAGCAAAACTTTTAATGCACTGAAAACTAAATTATTACAGAATATTCTATTAAAATTAAATCAAAACATTTTTTATATTATCAAAACAGTTTTTTTGTATTATTGATAAGTTTAAATTCATTTAATTGTCTTTAAAATAATTTATATTATTCTTTTGTTTTCTATTTAAATTAGTTCATTTTTTCTTGAATAGTTCTCCGAACTTCTTAGCTACCAAAACCCAATTGTGGTCTATAAATCGTAGAACACTTTAGGATTTCTCCCCTTTAAAGCAATTTATCTTTCTGCAACGCATTTTGTTGCAGCGCACACACTCGTACATACATATGTGCGCATATGGCTCCGATTAGCTCCAGTTTGTTCAACATTCAGCGCGATGGCAAAATCCTGAAAGCATAACCAGTTTTGTGCGGAATATGAAAACAATAATTCACATTGGCCGCAAACAGCCAGCGGGCCAGCGGACCAGCGAGCCAGCGCCAGCCATTAAAAACTCATCACCGGCCAACTGGAATGAGCGGTGGGGTTGTGCGTCGTCTTCTTCTCGATACGATACGATACGATACGGATACCGATACTCTACTGGCATGAAGGGGAGTGTCCAAGAGACTTGCCTCCGTCGTTCCGCTGCTCCGAAACTTTGCGATGCTTGAGTGCACACAGACACGACACAGTGCCGCGAAGATCTCTATTTGGTGGCTTGAGATGCGCCATTTTTGTATAGGGGGGGGATCTAATTTGATTATAAACTTCGGGGCCTGAATCTGGGTCTGGGTCCCACTCCAAGATTCGGGGTGGACGCCCACAAAATTTACAAAATATTTAAAACCGAAACTTCCGGCAAAATGAATTGTCATTCAAATGATTCTAATTTGTAGGGTAAAAGTGGGATATGCTGCTGCCGCTGCCGCTGCTTCGGGACTTCTCACGACGAGAGTCCCCTTCTTCATAATTACAGGGAGGGGGAGACAGAGAGGAGAGAGAGAATCTGTGTAAGGGCAGAGAGTTGAGGAGAAACCCTGTCGTATCGCTTAGTACACATCTTGCGATCTCTCTTGTGATCCTTCGTCTGCGGCTTCGTTTTACTTTACGTTTTGGATCTAATTGCAGAGCGGGGCGACCTTTTTTTTTGCTGCAATTAAAATGGAACCACGACCAGCGGCACAGGGGCCGAGGCCGAGACCGAGGCAGCCCATCCAAGCATCGCATCTAGACTGCGATTTCAGACGAAGCAGCAGCAGCAGCGCCAGCAGCAGCAGCAGGAGGAGGAGAACAGCATGCCGGAAAAATGGACTCAAATTACAGAGAGACTTACCATCGGTTCGGCTACTGGTACTGGTACTGGCTACTGGCTACTGCTGCTGCTGCTGGGGTACTGTGTGTTACCCTCTTACCCTCTTACACCCAGATCGGGTCGGTCGGTTGGGTTGTTGGGTTTCAGAGGGTTTCGTGTTTTTACTTGGAAGAGCAAAAAAAAAAAAGAAGAAATTTGCGTGTCCTAATTGCCAGCTGTCAGTCAAGCTGATTTCTGCCAGTGTACCCACAAATTTCTGCTAAATTAGAGCGATTTCTCTGGCCCCTGATTGATTTTGATCTCCATGTAGGATAGCATTTCCATTTCCAGTCGGGGAGTCTTGCGATCTTCCATGTTTGTTGTCTACAATTTCATGCGGTCATGGGTTTCGGTTCGGTTCGGTTCGGCTCGGTACGGTTCGGTTCGGGGTACATATTTAGTCTAATGTTATGTCTTCATTGGGGTATAAAGAGATGAACGATCGCATGCTGCAGATAGCCGCAATACAGGTGGTCCGACAGTTAATTGCTGCTTTAAATATACTCCATTAAATGTAATGGAAAATCCTGCTGTAATTATTCTCAGGCATATCGCTTTGCACAGTTTGGGGAGAGACACACTGACCTCTTGCAGCATTTTCCCTTTGTAGAGTTTACGCTTGGGCTCAGCAATAATTAAATTAAGGCGCAGCATCAAGCAACTAATTATTCATGAATTAAGTAAGCAGAAGACCAAACAATATCCAACTGACCTTAAATCATTTAATCAGCAAGGAAAAGCAGCCTCCGGCAGCAGCAGCAGCAGCAGCATGGAATACGAATATTTGCAAAACTCAAACTCAAACTTGGGATGACAACTGTTTGCAGATTATAATCTTTCACAGAAAAAAAGAAAATAAAACTCTCTAGCAGACAGCCGAAGAGAGTGGTGGACTGGTGTCCGAGGACTGGGCCCCTGGATTCGGAATGAGCTTCCATGTCCAGCAGAGCAGTTCAGTGTCCAGCTAAAAACTTGCTGTGACACTTGTTAGACGGGCTGACAGCTGCTGGACTGGACTGGACTGGACCTGGAGCTGGACTCTCTGGCAAAGGCACAGGAACAGGATGGGAGAGGGGACTGGACAGCCGCTGCGACCACGACCCAATGCAGATGTTGTCGTCATCATTCCCGTTGTCCTTCAGATGCCTCTCTCTCGCTCTCTCTCTCTCCACAGCTGCCGGGGCTTGCCGAGAACTTGGACCGGACAATGCGATGACGACGACGACGCCGACAACTTTTTGCATGCGAAACGACTTTGACAGACGCCATAACTTGGACTAGAGCAACGCCTTAACCCAGGGGCAGCTTCACAGTTTCTCAGCAGCCTCCCAGCCTTCTCTGCAGCGTCTCCCGCTCCCCTCTTCACTCCTCTTCTCGCCTCTCAAGTAATGAGGACAAAGTTTTGCATTCGTAATGTAGATTGCAGTGCAACTGCGACTTCCACTGAACGGACCCGATACTACACTGCCAACTGCCTACTGCCTTTAGCTATAGCTTTTTCGGTGGTGGTCAGGCGTGGTGCAATTTGCAAACTTCATTTATTCACGCCCGAAGCGAAGCGCTAGATCCCGGTCCTGTGCCTGGGCCTGTTGTGCTTGCCTTCCCTTCCCTTCCAGTTTTGCCCACGAAGAAGTTTGGAAGCTTTCGACAAGGCAGCAGAGCCAAACAACTCAACAGACCCTCAACAGACACCGGGTTGGCTTCCCTCTCGAGTGTTGGGGGTTTGTGTCTTGAAAGTCACCGATTTGTCACTTGGCTGTTTAACCGGACTCTGTTCCAGTCAAGGGAGGATCTTGCTGGAAAGTTGAATGCAAGTTTAAATCGCAGAATAGCGAATAGCGAATGTTACGGTGATTATTAAGCGTATTTGGGGGCGCAAATTCGAATCCATTTAGGATGTATATTTCCTTGTTTTTTAATTTTATGCTTTATCCCAGCAATTGATGAATATTTAATATTTTTTAACCGTTAAATAATATTCTTGAATATTTTAATTTTTTACTTCGAATTTTTTACATTTTTAAATTTTTTTTTTTATATTTATTACTATTTTTTTTTATAAAAGTTGGTTTTTATTTATTAATTTTTATTTATTAATTTATTATAAAAAATTATTTTATTTATTTACATTTTTTTTAAGTTTTTAATATTTTTAGTTTGAATATTTTTTTTAATATTTTATTTAATTATAAGTCTTGGTTGAATAATATTAATTTTAAATATTTAATACTGTATAATTTAGAATGAATATTTTTTATATGTTTTATTTATTATAGTCTTGATCATTATTTGTAGATGAAAGGCTCTGTTCAACTCTAACCATCTCTCAGTGAGACTCGTAAGTTTTGGGTTTAATTTTGGGCGTGAATATTCACAATGATTCACACCCTTGAGCAGCTTCTTGGATCCACAGCTTGCAACGCCTTTGCGCGCATACACTTTCTTCCAATTGCCATAATCAAAAGCAGACCAGTTGAGTGGTGAAACAAGAGGAGGGGAGTAACGTCTAGAGGCGCTCTCAACTATAGTTGATCGCATTTTAAATTTATTTAAATTGAATTAAATGGCTGCAATTTGTGCGGCACCGCCAATAGGACCTAGCGACAGTCCCACCACATCCATGAGGTTGATAATGATGCGATAAATTACGCCCCAGAGTCTCAGTCCCCAGTCCCCAGTCAACAGTCGCCAGTACCAGATGAACAAAGAACTTTGGCAGTCAACAGCCAGTCCGTCATCGTCTCACTCAATTGGTTGTATCCGCCCGCCCGAGCATCTAAATGGGAAATATGGCGATTGTCAAAGCGATTTTCATTTTCCGTCTTGCTACAGTTTTATATCACATTTTGTATGTCTTTTATTTTTTGTGCCGTCTGTCACACAGCCACTGGACAAGTTGTTGACTCGCTGATTAGTTTTATTAAATGAGCAGTTTGGATGGGACGGGAACTAAAGGCGCACTTTATGCCAGTAGGTATGAGTACTTTTAGCTGCCTAAGTGACGGGATCTTGGGATGCAATCCAGTATCATGTAAACTATGCGTGACTGGCTTAAAGCCAAGCAGTTCCACTGAAGAGCCACTGAAACTGGTTTTAATGGCAAAGAAATCAAGCAATAAGAAAAATTAGTTGTAATTACAATTTTATAAATATCACAAGCTTTAAAGCATTAGTTTTAATCATTTTAATTGTAATAAATAATATTAATAGTTTAAAATTTAATTTAATAATTTTTAAAATTTAATTTATTATTTTATTAGAATTTAATTTAATAATTTTTAAAATTTTAATTTAGTAATTGGTAAAATTTAATGTAATAATTTTTAAAATTTAATTTAACAATTTTATCAATTTAATTTAATAATTTTTAGAATTTAAATTAATAATTTTTAAATTTTAAACGCATAAATAATTATTTCGGTAATATGCATCACTTTCTCTGGAGCAGAAATCACCGACTCATAGGAATATTACATTTATATTACAAAGGAATTTCCTTGGAAGCAACCAGTCGCTCGAATCATTCAAAATCATAATCACAGACGAAATTTCTGCCTGCCAGAGCTCGCAATAAATAATAAAGTCCATCAAGTGTTAATAATCCCAATTAAATCAAGTACTTTTGCTACAACAAATCCTTTCTGCGAGCCATAAACAACAACAATCCGCCCTAAAGCCACAAATTCCTGTTAATTTGTACCCTTTAAGCGACTTAAAGTCTTTCACAAATGGAAAATCAATTTCCTAATCGAGAAATCTGCTCGCCCAAACCCCACCCCCCCGCAAAAGTTGTGTCTGCCGTTGCGTCTGCCCTTTAAGGTGGGGGGGCAGGGAACTGTGGCACAGTTCGGTTCCCATTGTTGTCGCTGAATAACCGAAACCATTCAGGAAAGTAAAATACAAGTGGCAAAAATAAAAAAATGTGAAAAAGTAACAACCAAAAACAATTGCATTCTTCTGATTGATAATGATTCCTGCTGCCCCTCTCTGTACCCCTACCCTGACCAGCACTGCCCTGCCCCTGCCCCTGCCCCTGCCCGCCCTGTCGCCATTCATATTCTGTGGCTGCGGCCTTACTCACGTTTGCTTTCTTTCATGGCAAAATAAGTTCAATGACACAAAAATAATACAGAATAACAATAAGATATAATATCTTTAGCTCATTGTTCGCTGGGAAACACGCCCCGTCTGCGCTTGGAGACTCCTTTATTGTAAGGGCGTGCGACAGAGACACAGACAGAGACCTACAGAAAGGGACAGAATGCGAGAGAGAGGGAGAGAGAGAGCAGTTTGCTTGGCTATTATTTGCATCTTTCACTTTTCAACTCTTTTGGGGTCTCGTCGTCGTCCCTGTGGCAATATGAATGTGGGGCAGGCCGCCTCTCTCGTGCTCAAGCTCTCTCTCTCTCTCTGAGTCTGGTCGCTCTCTCTCTCGGACCGCATAAAATCGATGAGAGGAACTGCCTCGCTCTCTGTGGCACTGCCACTTCCACTATTGTTTGGTCCTGCATCAAGTTCAGAGCCCAAAAACTAATGCCATTTGATTGTTGCAACCAACCAACCTACCTACGACCCTAACCCGACCCCAAACCGACTTTCACTTTCAGCCAGAATAGAATAGAATGGAACAGAATAGGAGAGAGAGCCTCAACAATTCAGGCGAAGTGAAGTGAATGACTGACTGACTGACTGAATGAGCGAGCGAGTGAGTGAATGAATGGCTATACTCATCAACACGTTCACAATTTCAATGGCCAGAACTTCGCGCTTATCATCATCATGCAATCAGGATACACACACACACCCATACGTATATATATATAGAACTAGTAGCGGCGACGGCACCCAGCTCACCCTCCTCGTCCTATCCAGCAGATCCATTTGTTCTTTGTCTCCTCCCTTGTGGCAAAAATTTCAAAAGCTAGACAGAAGCAGCAGTGCCAGCAGCAGCAGCAGTGGCAGTGGCAGTGGCAACCTGTTGCCACACACACGCTCGCCGACTGAAACTGAACTTTGCCATGGAATGCAATTTTCAACAACGTCATCATCATCATCAACATGATGTGGCAGTGGCAAGAGCTACCCACATGGTAGAGGTGGTATGTAGGGAACAACAAACCCATCGCATGCCACCATATAGTCTCGTTCCTGTGGCAGAAGCAGAAGCCACACACACACACACACACACACAGCACAACGCACATAATACATTCAACAAACAATTGAAATTTCGTATACAATTGCGAATTGAATGAGGAAATGAATGTGTAAAATGAATAAGTCTGAATAGCGTCTGTGTCTGTGGCTGTGTCTGTGCCTGTATAGCCCTCTCTTCTTCGGTCTCACTCCCACTCTCCCACTGTCCCACTCGCTCTCTCTCACTCTCTCTCTCTGGCTCTCCTGTGGCTGCGTGTGAGCTTCCGTGTGTGTGTGTGTGTGTGTGTGTGGGTTCGTCTACAAGTGTCGAGACGGGTCGTATACGTAATTTTTGTTCTGCACTTGTTTTTTTTTTTTTTTTGTTCTCGACCTGGCCCTGTTCTGTTCTCTCTGCTGCTCTGAGTGTTTGCAGATTTTTCCCTTTTCATTCTCTTCTTTTTTTCTGCTTGTTTTTTGGGCGTTGTTAAACGGATAAACTCGTAAAACAGTTGCCGGCAAAGTTGCAAGAGCAAAGCATTTAGAGACCGTTTGAGATTTGAGCTTAGAGTCAACACACACACCCACACGCACACTCACCCACGCACACTCACACAACGAGCGGCAGAACGGAAGTGAGTGAAAGTCTGAGAGAAAGGCGTGTGAATGTGGCCCAACAGTTTGGCAGGAAAAAAGTATGCAACAAAAGCGATTGATAGCTCTTAATATTAGTTTGAATATCGATCAAGAAATCGATGGTCGGAGCAGGCAATGTTTGGCCTTTAATACTTAATGGAAAAATGAAATATGCAACTCGCATTTTGAGTATTAATGTATTAATTATATTGCTGTCTTTAAAACTATATATTTTTTTTAGGCTTTATGCAGTATTAATGTTGAACCAGATAACGTAAATGATTTTATAAAAAAAGCTTATAGAAAATATGAAAATTTCAGGCAATTTTAAACTATTTCTGAGTATTAAAATCAGGAATAAAATGGTCTATTAATCAATATCATAAATTATTATTATTATTATATACATATTTTCTATTAAAAAATAAATGAGAAAAACCAATAGTTGTACTTCTAAGGAACAGAATACTTTAAATATTTCCTTAGAGCATTTCCACGCCCAAATAAAAATCAAATGCAGTTCTAGTATTTTCTCTTAACGTCGAATATTATGTCTCTCCTTCTGAAAGCATTATTTTGTATTAATATTGTAATAGGTATAGAGGTATTCTATATTATATTCTACTTAAGGATATGTCAAGAAATATTGGAATCTTTTTTTGTGTTTAGCTGTCTTCACATTTTTCTAGAAATTAAATATTTCTTTAGCATAAATCCAACATTTAACTGATAAAGTCGCGTATCAACGGAGAGAGGGAACTATTACTACTCCACAGTATATATGCAGATATCATTCAGATATCGTTCAGATTTTGTTGTTGTTGTGCGGTTCGACTTGTTGACTTGCCAATTCTGTCTTTTATTGTGGGAAATGGCAGTGGAAGTGGGAAGTGTTTGTTGCCGGGCACGGGGCTGCTCCTCTGGGCTGGCTGGCTGGCTGACTGGCTGACTGCTGCCTTTTTGCCATTGTCCATTGTTGCTGTTGCGTTTTTATTTCTTTTATTATGTACGAATGTTTGTTTGTGTAATGCTCTCCCGCCCATTGTTGTGTGTGTGTGTGTGTGTGTGTGTGTTTCTGTATGATTGTGTGTGTGAGTGGTTTTTTTGTGTATGAACAATTAAAACTCTTTACAATGACCTTGACTTTGTTTTTTGTATGGCTATATAGAGCTATGTGGCTACGGCTATGGCGATGGCTCTCTATGGCAATGGGTGTACTATGTGAATGTCTGTGAGTGTATTCGTGAGTGAGTGAGCTTCCTTTTCATTCACACGCGCCCAGCACGCTCAAACGTCAAACACAAATACTACACAGCACTGCCTGGCCTGGCCTGGCCGGGCCCAATAACAAAGCCGTCTGAGTGTGTGTCTACTCGTCTCTGAGTCTGAATCTGAATCTGAATCCCCGAGTCTGAGTCTGAGTCTCGAGTCTGCTGCTTCAGCTTCAGCTTCGGCGTCTGGCTCAGTTTTTCGGTTCAGATTTTTGTTTTGGTTTATTTCTTTTTTGTTTCCCATTTTCAAATGAATGGCGAATGGCTTTGCTGAAGAGCAACAGTCAGTCAGGCAGGCGCCCCTGCCTCCCCGACCCTTGAAAATTCCATTATAATACAGAAAAAAAAACACACCAACAATAAAAACAGGAACAAGTACATTGATAATGAAACAAGAATTGTATTTTTATTTTGTGTGTGTGTGTTTGTATTTGGCATTATATTATTGTATGCACAATGCCATCGGCAGCGGCAGCGGCATCGGCATCGACTTTTCTTTGGCCAACTTTTTGCGGTTAAGATTTGCGTTCTTCTATTGTTGTTGTTGCTTGTTGCTGTTGCTCGTTGCCCAATTTTGTTGTAGGTCAGTTTTTGGGGCAGGTTTTTGCATTGTTCGATGAACTGGCTTCTGGCTCGAGGTTCCTTGTGTGTCTTTTTGTTTCATTGTCAAATCATTTGCAATTGGCCATAAATTCATTAAGCAGATATCGACTTGTTCTGCTTTATTGTATACACGCAAATATGTACATAATATACACACACATTTTTGTGGGTTAGTGGCTCGCATCAAGTGTGCGAGATGACGATGCAGGAAGCGAGAAATCGATTCGTGCATAATTTTGTAAAGGCAAATAATGAGAGGGGCGCCTTAATTTTATGAGTAAGAAATTCTTGACTTACAGATATTGCAATTTCGATTTAAAAGAAAGCTATTTAAATTTAAAATTAATCAATTGCAAGAGCCGAATATTATTCAGATAATATTATCTTCAGAATCGAATCCTTACAAAGAAAGGAAAAAATCTCGGACATTTTAATATTTGCTCTTTAGTTCTAAAATTATATTTATATTATAATTATTAATTATATTTATATTATAATAAAATTAATAATTATAATTAGAATATTTATATTAATTATTTAAAGATGAAATTAGCTTTGATTACATATTGTTTTTAATTTGAAAATATGCATATAATTTAAATAAATTCTCTTTTTATTAATAATTTATATTTGAATTAAAAATAAAAATTTCAATATTGAATATAAAAACATATTTAATATTTAAATCAATATTTAAATGAAAAGTTAACAATGTAATCCCTTTGAATTTCGACTATATTTTTATTTAAAAACTGAATTTTACATTTATGTAAAGTTTATTTACTATCAAATTTATTGACATATTTCTCTGAGTGTATCTAAGCCAATTTCTTGCCTAATTTGCATCTAAATTCGGTTTCAATGTGACATTCTTTTGGGTTGACTCTTTTAGCTCCTTTTTCCGTTGCCCTTCAAGTGAAATGAGCAATCAAACCACCCCCCAGCCATATCGATGGCTGTGCTCCAGTTTTATTGTGATTTAAAAAACCTTTAAGAAGCAGTGAGTAGTGCGGGATAAAAAACCTGTGTAAACAGCCGAACTGGAATCCAATCACTTTGCGCTAATGAAAACTGAAACAAAAAAGAAACCAAAAGTTACTCACGAGAGCCCCAACCAAAAGCGGGATGGGGGGAAACAGCAGCAGCAGGAAGGGTCTAGTGCCAAGAATATATGCATTAATCGACGAGCAGAAGGAAGGTTGAATGAAAACACCTGTGGACGAGAGCGGCGGGGGTGTGCGGCGGGAGGGAGGATGGTTTAAGACAATGGCAAGACCTTTTTTGCTCATGTGATAGATATGCGAGAGGATGCCAGACCGCATCAAAGTTTAACACACACACAGACACACACAGAGCAAACACACGCGTGGAATAGTAATAGTATCCGTGAGATACATGCCAGAGATACATAGATACATTTGTAGCTGCTGGTGTAGCAGCTACTGCAATGCACTTGGATGGCAGAGCACTCGCTTAATACATTTTTTTTCCGTACCATTCGCCTGCTGCCTATGCAATTATTTAGCTGCTACCTTGACGAAAACCCATTAGGTTAATAAGAAGAACTACTGCAGAAGATCTGGAAAAGAATGCAGGAAAAAAATAAACATACATATGTACATATGTATGTATTTATATGTACTATAAATATGTGCATAGACAGGCAAAAAAGCAAAGGCCCCAAAAAAAACCAAAAAAAAAAAAAAAAAAAAATAAAAGAAAAAATAAAAGGAAAAAATAAAAGGAAAAAATAAAAGGAAAAAAATAAAACGAGAGGAAAAACTATGCGCGTGAGACGCGCTCTAACGGCAAATACGCCGCAAACACTGCGGCCCGGTGGCCCCTGGGCCAACCAACCCATGCTGCCACGGTACGGTACGGAACGGTACGGGACTTCTGTCGGCCATATTTAAAGCTAAAATTTATATGAGCACTTCGCTTGTGCGGGCGGGGTGCGGTGCGGCGCGGGCGGCTACAGCGAAATTCCTCTAGAGGTTGAAGCGAGCGTGAAATGCGGCAACGCCGCTTGCCATAAAACCGCAGCTACGACGACATTTTTATGGCAACACACGGCCGGAGTCCAGAGCACACGGCAGCAGGCGGCAGGCACAGCCACAGCCACCGCCACAGCCACAGCTGAAGGCGCAACACGGATCGATATAGAGCTGTGGCGAGCGAGACGGCATTAGCTATGGCTGTGCCACTCGCACGCCTCGTTGATTGGTTTGGCTGGCTGCGCAAAATCCAACCCAAGGCACACAGCTGCAGCCCCGCACACACACGAACACACACACACACACCCATACAGGCAGGCAGATGCCGTGAGTCGAGAGTCGAGCGCCGAGAGCCGAGAGAGAGACGGAGAAGAAATGCGTTTATTTGATTTATTAGCATGGGGCGAACGAGTCGTCGGTCGTGCCACAGGCAGCGCTATGGTTGTCTCGCTCTGGCTGCCGCTGCGGCTGGCCTGTCCACGGCTAACTGGTTTGCACATGCCGACACACACGAGCACACCGATACACGCACACACACAGCTGCACATGGAGACCCGTTTTTAGCCAGCCAGCCAGCCAGCCAGCCACCCTGTCTCGACGGCAGGCCCAGGCCAGGCCGCTTGCTCGAGCCACCAGCGACATTCAGTCTCTCATTCGACTCTCGTATTCGCTGTCGTCAGCACACGCGCGCGCACGCAACAAATACGGCAACAAAACACGACACCACGAGCGACACAGTACGATACGTTAGTACGATACGATACGATACGATACACGATACACGATAGTACACGGAAGGCAAGCAAGCAGGCAGCCAGCCAGGCAATAGTATCTGTGGCACTCTGAGCCCCGCTTCGTTTCGGTTTCTCGTTTCGTTTCGGCTCGTTACCGCCTCCTCGTCGGCCCCGGCCAGCAGCAGTTGTTCGTGCCCCGTCATCGCAGCAACATTATTCAGGCCCGAAACAAAAAAAAAGAAATAAATATACACAAGCAAGAGTAAAAAAAAAGTAAAAGAGTGTGGCCCGAAATCAACGTAGAACGCACCTCGAACAGGTTTCGCCGCCGTCCACAGTTGACGGAGAAACAGAAAGGTGCTCAATTCCGCATAGTGTGGAGGTATTTCTTTCCCGGAGGTGTTACCCGCAAAAAATACACAAAAATAACACACAAAAAACACAAAACCGAAATATAACAACAATCCGAAAGCTACAACTACAACAATTTTGAAGGCGGCACACGGCACACGGCACGGCACACACATTCCGTACCGCGACGGTTTTTTATTAAACAAATTTCAAGTGTTTTTTATGCGCAAAACCAAATAGAGCAAAATAGAAGAAATTTGTGACTGTGGCAACGAAAACAACAACAACAACAACAACAACAAAAGAAAAGAAAAGCAAAGCAAATAAAACGCCATTCGAAAACTCCAAAGAGCAAAAGTGTCGGCTGCCAAAAAGCGAAATAAAGCAAAGAAATTATCATAGAAAATACACACAAAAAATCTGTTATGCAAAAAACACTTCAGAAATAGATACTAAAAATTAAAAATAAAAAAAACAAAAAATACTTAGAGTAACAAGTGCAACATGGTTTCCAAGAAAATGTTCAAAAAATCCTAAAACTAAAACGTATCTGCTGGATATCTACAGAAGAGCAAGGAAAAGCAACGCAGCAGCTTAGTAGAACAAAAAACGTAGCCAAAACAAAAGTATCTACGACACTGGAAGAAGGCAGCAAACCCTAGGACCAAAAGAGACTCAAACTAAAATATAAAAATAATAGCAAACGCCCAAACGAACAGACAACATGCTGACCATGGAATCGGATATGAAGGGCAGCCTGCTGCATGCCACAATGCCGCCGCATCACACCAGTGCCGCGCTGCACGGCCATGCCGCCTCGCCGTACTCGGCGCTGGCGCCTCTTATGAATCTCGGCCAGTCGCACCTCACCCACTCGCAGCTGAGCCACCATAACCATCATCACCATCATCACATGAGCGCCCATATTGCGGCCAGCCAGAGCCCCAATCCGCTCAGCTCGCTGCAGACCAGCATGGCCAATACCCTGAACGGCACCCAGGTGGGCCAGCAGCAGCAGCAGCAGCAACAGCAGCAGCAGAGCTCGCCGCTGCACAGCTCCAGCGAACTGAGTCCCACCCAGAGCAGCATTGGCAGCCATCACATGACCTCGCCCGTGAGCCACCAGCAGCAGCAGCATTCCCAGCAGCAGCAGCAGCAGCACATGGCTGCCGGATCCGCTTTGAGCAGCATGACCGGTGGCGGTGGCAACAGCAGCAACAACAACAACAACAGCGCCACGGCCAACAAGAATCAGGCGCACGCGGATCGCGTGAAGCGGCCCATGAACGCGTTTATGGTGTGGTCCCGGGGCCAGCGCCGCAAGATGGCCTCCGACAATCCAAAGATGCACAATTCGGAGATCTCGAAGCGGCTGGGCGCCCAGTGGAAGGACCTCTCCGAGGCCGAGAAGCGGCCGTTCATCGACGAGGCGAAGCGCCTGCGAGCGGTGCACATGAAGGAGCATCCGGACTACAAGTACCGGCCACGTCGCAAGACCAAAACCCTCACCAAGACCAAGGAGAAGTACCCCATGGGCGGCCTGATGCCCGGCCAGACGGTGGGGGGACCCGGCGGTGTGCCCGGCGATCCCGTCACGCCCACCCGCGTCCAAAGCCAATCGCAGAACCAGTCCGGCGCATCGGCAGCAGCCGCAGCGGCGGCGGCGGCAACGGCCCAGCAGGCACGCCAGGATATGTACCAGATGAACGCGCCCAACGGGTACATGCCCAACGGCTACATGATGCACGCCGATCCCGCCGGAGCGGCCGCCTACCAGAACTCGTACATGGGCCAGCACTACGCGCAGCGCTACGACATGGGGCACATGTACAACAACGGGTATGCGATGTACGGCACGGTGTCAGGGGGCCAGACCTCGCCGTATGGCGGCAGCCTGCAGCAGCCCGGCTCGCCGTCGCCCTACGGTTCGAGCAGCCACCAGCAGCAACCCGCCTCGCCCCAGCCCTACGGCGGAGGCGGCGGCGGTCAGGTGTCCTGCCAGAGCCACAGTCCCAGCGATTCGAGCATCAAGTCGGAGCCGGTGTCCCCCAGTCCCAGTGCCATAGCGCTCAACAACAACAATAACAACAACAACAACCACATCATGAAGCGGGAGTACGTGTCCGCCACATCGGCGGCGGCGGCAGCAGCCGCAGCAGCAGCGGCGGCCGGTGCCGGTGGCGAGCTGAATCATCTGATGAACATGTACCATCTGCCGGACGAGCAGCGCCACTTGCTGCACTACCAGACTGACTCGCCGGATCTGCAGCAGCAGCACGCGGCGATGCACCAGCACCAGGTGCATCAGGTGCACCAACAGGTCCAGCAACAACACCAGCAACAGCAGCAGCAGCAGCAACAGCAGCAGCAGCAGCAGCAGCAGCAGCAACAACAGCACCTGCATCAGCAATCCCTGCGAGCGATGGCGCCGCTGGCACATATGTGAGAAATGGCCAGCGCCTATGGAGCAGCAGCCTCAACTGTGAGCGTTTCGCCGCCACCGCTGCCGCTGCCGCTGCCCCTGCCGCTGTCGAGTGTCTATATGCCGTCGGCGGCACAACAGCAACAGCAGCAACAGCAGCAGCAACAGCAGCAGCAGCAGCATCAACAGTTGCTGAACGGACGGCCCAGTCCCACTGCGTCCGGTTCTGGGTCGTCGGGTGGCCGCTCCTCGGCGCATTCCAGTGGCCATGCGGCCGCGCATTCACCCGCCTTGGCGGCCGCTGCCATTGCTGCCGCCGCCTATCAGCTATCCTCTGCCTCTGTCTCAGCCTCTGCCTCTGGTTCTGGCTCCGCCGTTTCCATAACCGGATCGGGTTCGGGATCCTCCTCCTCCACCACCTCCTCGTCGGCAGCTGCCGCAGTGGCTGCTTCTGTGGCGGCGGCGGTTGCTGGTAGCTCTGCTTCCCATGTTTTCACCGCCGCCAGCATGCTGGACATGCACCAACAGCAGCAACATCTCGAGGAGCAGCAGCACCATCATCAGCATCTCCACTACCAGCAGCAGCAGCAGCAGCAGCAGCAACAGCAGCAGCAACATCAGCAGCAGCAGCAGCAGCATTATCAGCAGCAGCAGCATCAGCTCTACCATCACTATCATCATCCTGGCCATGAGGCGGCGGCAGTTGTTGCCAGTGCCGCTGGGCTCCTGGATATCTCCACATTGTAAATTATTGAAAATATTAACTAGAACACACACACACACACAGACACATACACATACACATTTTAGCTTTAGTTTTAAGGAGACAATTCCAAGGAAATATATAAATAAATGATTAGAATTTAAAGTATAGTAATTTAAATGAAGCATACGCACTGTTGTACCCCCCACAATAGGAACATGACATTCCACACGGCATTCCATTCCATACCCTTTCCTTATCTTTCATTCTTTGTTCCTTCCTCCCCCACCCCCCACGACAATTGTGTGATACAAATAAATTGTTGGAAATTATCCCCAAAAAAAGATGCAGCAAATCTTTCCCACAGCATTTTTTTTTCATTTAGAACTTTTCTTTCTGTACAAAAACCAAACAACATTCTGAGAGAACATTAAATGTGTGCGTCACAGAGCGGAATAGCAGTAAATCAGCAGCAGCAGCAGCAGACGATTAATAAAACTAAAAAGAAAAGCAAAGAAAAAAACTATAAACAACAACAAACAGAAACGCAAACGAAAAAAAAGAGGAAAATGAAAATATTTCAATAAAAAAATAATGTCGAAAAAAACATTCTATTTTATAAATTCTCTTATGCATTAAGTAATTATAATTATTATCTATTATATAAACAATTTAATTATTAATTATGCTTACAAGAAAATACAAGACACGAGACAAACATAATTATAATTGTAATAAAACCAACAAACAAAATTATTATTATTATTAAACAAAACGAAATGAAATGAAACACAAAATGAAAATGAAGGCAAGAAATCTACTGTTAGAACACCTAAAGAAAAATTTAGTAAAAGAAAAACCCAAGAATGTGAAACATGGAGCTAGGCAACAACAAGACCCAGAGACAACAAATTAAACAACAACAAATAAAAAAAAAATACAAAACAAAAAAAAAAAACGGACAACAAACAAACATTGCCAAGCACCTGGAAATAATAACAAACAACAAAAAACCCAAGAAAAAAATTCACAAAAAAACAAATAAAAGAAAAATCTTTACAAAAATTGAAAACAAATTTATTTATTACTTTTTTTAACTTATTATTTCGGTCTTGGGCCTGAAAGCCGACGGCAAACTCTGATCATAAATGTTGCACACATAATGCCGATATGCAGGTTGAAATGCTTCGGTTTGGGTTTCTGTTTCGGCTTCGGATGGTTTTTATAATCCAGTTTTGAGTTTTTTATGGCGTTGCGTCAGATGCGGAATTCTCTAGACAATGGGGTGGTGTTTCGAGCAATAAAATTCACGCATTGTCAGAATAAATATATAAAGTTTAATGTTAAGCCATTTAGCGCAAGCCTTGGCAAATTAGAACGAAATACCTGAAAGAGTATACGCCTGAGAAAAATCCACTCCCACTGCAATGGGTCGTCCGACTACTGCCAGCTATTAGCCATCATTAACAATGTAGTATACGATATCGTTGTCATGTCATCTGCAGGTCTCTAATCTGCTCGTAACTACACCTGACATTTCAATATTTATTTAAGTGCATTTTGTCAATGATTAGCTGTGGGTTTTTTTGTTTTTTTTTTGCTTTTTTGTTTCTTTTTGCGTGACCGGAAGCGGTAGCTTTGTAGGCGACACCGCACCGCCGCCCGATGCTAATTCCCATAATCACACTGCAGTGCGCTCTCGGCGCAAGGTTAGAGCACAATTACAAGGGACACAAACTATTTGGAGATTGTCCAATCACTCGACCCTCAGCGCTCAGCACTCAGCACTCAGCCCTCTGCCTATTGCAACGCATAGCCATCCATAATATCCACTTAATATGGCTAATTTATGCTGGCCCAAAACACAACTCACATCTGGGCCGTCCCACACACACACACGGAGCTCGTAAAAAATTATGATATGTATTATTAATGAAAATTGCAAATTCAGAGCGGCACGGGCTGTGGCTGTGGGGGCACGGGTACAAAAAAAAGCATCATTTTGTCTAAAAAACGATTTATTTATTATGTGCAAATATTATACACACTTTAGTACAGTTTTTTGTTGTCTTTTCCATTCGGTGTCATTTGAGCGATGCTTTTGCAGATTATTATAATTTCTGTAAATGATTTAGCTCAAAAAAAAAACGAAAGCTCGCGCGGAATTTCAATTAAAATATTTCCCATTTTTTTTCAACTCTTTTTCCGGCAAATATTTCATTTCATTTGAGTCTCTTTTTTTTCCACCCATTTTCTCTACTTTATTTTTGGGATTTGCAATCAATTAGTGGATACAATTTTTAATTATAAAATTTACCATCTAAATTATTTTTTGCTCGCACTGTTAAAACCTTTTTGCCCCTGCCATTGATTACAATCTCCCAATGGATTTTTCTTCAGTTAAAAGGGTATTATGATTTAGCGCTGATGCTGTGGTAAAAGTGGAGGAATTATTTATTTAAAGGACATGTGTATCTATTTATTGGTCAGTTTTTCAACTAAAAATAATATTCATTCAGCTATAGAATACGAAAACACTGACAAAAACATATCAAAATCGTCTCACTTTATCATCCAACTGCCACTGGTTCGATTTGTTAGTGTATCTAACGCTGCGGCAGCCAACATTTTTTGTGTTTTTTGTAGCTGTGTGCTGTGCTTTTAAATTCTCATCTCATTTGTCTATGCACAAAATAGTTTGGATACATAAAATTGAGTCAAAACGAGACACGATTTGCATTTGTTGCAGATATCTACTTATGAATTTTTGTTGGCTGCTTATCTTTGATTTTGAGGCCTGTTTCAGACCGTGTTGAAATGCGAGATTGTCAAGATACATGCATAATTTGGACACACACACACAAAGGCAAACGCAGATATTTATTAATGCCATATGGGTGTCATTTTGAACCGCATTGGCACTGTGTGGCAGCAGATACAAATCTACCACAGCTCCTAAGACGCCGTTTCACATGCAAATTGATGGAGAAAGACTGCGACGCGACAGATATTTGATGTGGATTTATGTACATATATATATATATCTGTAGATATGCATAATATATCTTTCGTTCTGCTGACATCCAGCTGTGTTTGCTTAGCTTCTAATTAGCTTAAAAAATTGTTTTGGTTCTCTGTCTGTTTTAACTTCCATTTTTTCTAACTACTCTGGCAATTTGTTGCAATCAGCGTGAAAATTAAATCGAAAGCCCAATGACAACATCGTTTATATCGTTTGGCCATTATAATTAAGAGCTAATCACGCGTTTAACAAGATTTTTTGTTTTGTTTTGTTTGTGCGCTTGCTGGTGACATTTCTGGCTTGGATTTGTTGAAGATTTTTTTATTTTATTTTTGGGTTGCCTGCTGCAAGCTGAGTCACACAGCACAACCGTTTGGATCGTGAGAGTTTTTTGTGTGCGGCTTTGTTTTGGGTTTTATTTTTTATTTATTTTTTGTTTGATTTAGTTCATTAATTAGCCATAATAGTTTCATTTTATATGCGACTGATGCTATAATTTTATGCAATGTTTTGATTGATTGTTGAACTTGAAACTTGAGACAAATGCTGGCAGCTTAGGCATTTGGCAACTGTGCTACAAAGCAGATACGCAAAAACTCTCGCTCTCTGTGGAAATGGCAGCCTTTCAATCCCTCAATTGTGGATACTTGCTGGCAATAGATAGATACATAGATAGCTGCAAAGATTAAGCCCAACAACTAATTAAACTTTGAACAATGGCCCAAAAAGTTGGCAAACAAATGCCATTACAGGGGACTCTGTCTGTCTGTCTGACTGTCTTTCTGTCTGGTACTGATATTTCGACTGTGTGTGTCTTGGCTCTGTTTTGACACATTTCCGTATGTCTGTGTGGAATGTAGGTTAACCAAGTGAGACATGCAACACGAAATCGAGTTGATTCATAAGCCTAAAACTGTAACCAATCTTGAGACGGCGTTGGGGCTGGCGTTGGGGCTGCTCTCCCGTTTCGTAGGCCTCGTGTATTTCCGAGATGGCGAGTACATCAACAAATCGGATTAGTTGACAAAAATCCAATTAGTTGTGGGGCCAGAGTAACACTTCGTTTTTTTTTTCAAACCGTTTGATATGTTTTTTTTTTTTTTTTTGGAGTGCAACATTTGATGGATGTGTGTGGCATGCGTAAGAATTTGATCGATAGCCACGATGATGATTTACGAGGCACAGAGCGAGGTACACAGCTACAGGTAAAAGGTACATTTAGGGGCACACACTGACTGTCACACAATGCCACACGGGGCACATGCAAATTGTCAGACTGCCTGGCGGCGAACCTTTCCGTTTCGATCCGACCTCCGGCTTCGGCTGCGGCTGCGGCTAAGCTGACAGCAGTAGGAGCAGTAGGAGGATGGCAGCACCTGCACCGGAAAACTGGGAAAAACCCTGAAAAAACAACCTTCGCCGTGGATAAGGTGACATGGATCGCAGCGGATCTGTGTTGGGTTCGTTGGGTTTCGGCATACCTGTACGGCCTGCATGGGATAATGAACCTCTAAAATCCACGCCTCGCAAATCCTGGCATGCCAGCGCTCGCTTTTGTGGCAATAAAGGGCTAAGTAAACAGTCCCCGCTGCTCGCAGGGCAAAAACAATAAGTCCCACAGGATAACAATGCATATTATCATAATCACCAATAAAATTCACTAGTCGCAAAATTCTAATCCACTGCCAGGCCCCAGAACGGCCTGTGCCTGAGTCCAACTAAAGTTCAAGTTTATCTGCGTAATACTTCCTCCCCAAGGAAGGGCCTCTGACGAATTCTTGGTATTGCTCACCCGCATTTTTGCTTAGTGTAATTCAATCACAGACCGACCGAGCGAGCGACCCAGCGACCGCATTCTGGGAGAGAGGGAACAAGCCGAGCCGCGCCATGCCGCCTGCATAAAATGCGCAATCGGCAACGCAACCGAAATCCCATGGAGCCATTGGCTAATCGCTGTCTAATTATAATTTTGCATTTTTATCGCTGTGTGGGCCTGGGGCGGGGATCCGGGGAATCAGGCGAGGCAAGGCCGTTGCTGTTACGGCTGCGGTTTGCTTTGCAATTAGGCGATTTGTCACGCCCTGATTTGTCATTGATATACCCATAGTACCCATAGTCATAGGCTCTCTCTCTGCGTTGCTCACTCGCACTGGGTCTCTCCATATACGTATCCGTATCGGTCTCAGTATCGGTCTCCGTATCAGTCTCAGTCTCAGAGAGTGTTATGCAGATGGAACTAAAATCCTCTGTGTGGCATGCGGGCTGCATGCAAGCCCTGGGTGCAGATAACAAGGAATGAATTTGATACTATGGCTGGCAAGTAGGAAGTATCGCATGCCTTTGAACGTTGCAGCTATAAAATAAAATGGAAATTGATATTAAAGAGAGAGGTATAGGATATAAAATAAAGGCATAGAATGTGCAGCAATGACAGAGAATAAATCTGTGATTTTTAAGCAAAAGATTTACAATTAAATTCGCACTTTCCATTGTGCTAAAAATATTTCTATTGTATATACTGCTCTCCATTGGTCTACTTAAAGTAGGCAAAATACTTCCAGAGTTTATGGTTAAATACTTATCATCATTTACTCTGGCAGTACTACGTATATTTGCCTTCTTTAGTGCACTTTAATTGTCCCATTTCCACCTTGCAGCATGCTCCTTCCCAAATGCTTTCTATACTCAGAAATTCAATGAAAGATTCCTGGCATGCCTCACACTTTTCCCCCTATGCGGTGACGCATTAGCCAGTTAGTACAACCAAAGGGATTTACATGTACTATATGGGTGGCTATGTCTGGTAAAATTCTACAAAAATTCTAGGCAGAAAACTTCCAGACAACTTTAAGTAATATATTTTAAGTAGTGAAAATCTCCGTATTCAATCTCATAATTCACAATGAAAATGCTGAGCATTGTGCTGCATATTACTCTTATATTTATGATAAATTTAATATATTTATATGGAAAAGCATGAATCAGTGATTACTTAGCCAGGCAGACAGGCAGGCAGGCAGTCAGGCAGGTGGGACGACAGCAGCGGGGCAACAACAACAGCAACAGCAACAACCTGAAGCACTTGTGTCACTTAATTAAGTTGACGTTTTATTGTCGTCATCACAGGCAGCAGCAGCATCGTTGCTCAAGTTAATTACTCAGGGAGAAAGGTAGAAAGGAGAGACAGAGAGAGAGAGAGAGAAAGCTGCTGCTGGTTGCTGGCTCCAACTCAATCCTGTTGCTAGTAAATCTCCCCACCTCCACTGCGTTACTGGCACTACTTTTTCCACTGGCTCTTGGGGGCTGGCAAGTGAGCAGCAGCAGCAGCATAACAATTCCTCTCCTGCTCAGGAGGATGCCGGAGTCCTGGGCTGCACTTTGGCGCATTTGTTGATTCGCGCACTTGAACAAAATGCTGGTGGGGTAGGGGACCGCCGCCGCCGACAGGCAACAGCTCTTATCTTAATGAGTTTTTATGCATCTAATTAAATAAATTGCACACTCTTGGCGCTGGCTGTTCTGATGGCGCCATGACAACTTCCAAAGTCGTTTCCACAAATCTCTTACTCCACCACCCCCCTCCCTGGCTGTTTTGTAGGGCGTGGTCAGTCGTCAGCCCCATTCACACATGCAATTGCCCCTGTGCATGCCCCCAATCTGGTGTGGGGGGTCACCAGAAACACACCCACAAAATGAAATTCAATTTTAATTACAATTTTTTTTCGATCTCTCTCTCTGTCTCTGTCTCTGTCTCTGTCTCTGTCTCTTACCCTCTTTATCGTCGCTGCCACAGCAGTCAAATCGATTTTGCTAACCAATTTTTTTTTTTTTTTTTTTTGTACCAACAATTTGTTTATAGTCTATGCTGCATATGTATGTCTGTGTATGTGTATGGGCTACACACGTGTATATGTATATTTGCATGTGTATATATTTTTAATCAACCGCGCCCAGACACAAACGCTTAACAACATTTTCAGTTGCTTTCATGCCGGAATGTCCGGCAGTTTGTTGAGCCACAAAGCAGCTACAGATTGTTTATATATATATGATGATATATATATATATGCCACACCACACCACACCACACACCAGACTCTCTTCTGTACCATATGATTCGCATGGATTTATTTACTTGATGTGCAGCTTCAGGTCTCGTCTCCCCCCATCACACATTCGTCATCGTAGTCGTCGCATTTTCAATTTTTCGCTTGCAAATTGGAAAAGTTCAAACGCATACACACATAGCCACACACAGCACAGAGCCACAGAGCTGGGACCGGAGGGTACCGGTGCCCCAAAATGGTGACTGCGACCTGACCAGACTCCGAACCTCAGACTCAGTCTCTGCAGACCCCCAGACACACGAGAGCGCGCACACACAGAGCCAGAGAGACCCCATGAATGAGTGCCAAAGCTGCTGATAAATGCGACGACGACGGGCATAGGACGACGATGCAGCCACTGCAATCAGGCTGACCAATAGTTACAGTGGTTCGCAAACGATTGGCCTGGCACAAGCAATTAACATTACATTACGAAAACAATTGCGAATGATTCTAAATTCAACTTTGAAGGATACATATAAAGAATATTATTTGACGGAATTTCTTGAATTTTTTCAAACTAGGAATCAAATATAGAAATATTAATAAATAAAAATAATTAATATAGAAATATTAATAAATAATAATAAAAAATATAGAAATATAGAAATATTAATAAATAATAATAATAAATAAAGAAATATTAATAAATAATAATAAAAACTAAAGAAATAATTCAAAGAAACTGTTTACACATATGTATGTACATATGTACATTTTACAGTAAATATGAAAAGATTTAATCTAATAATATTTCAAATTTAAATAAATAAATTTCATACATAAATTAAATATTTTCATATACTTACATAGATTAAAAATATCCTACAAATTTTAATTACTATTTTTTTTAGCTGTTTTTGTTTAGCTTAAATATAAAACGAAATTTTTAAATCAAATTGAATTTTAATTAATTTCACTGTATTTTTATTTTAAAACCCAAGACTAAATTTGGATGTGGGTATGTTTCTACTATGCAATTGTTTACTGAGCGTAGGAAGAATCCTAATTTTCAAATTATCATAAAAATTGCGCAAAAAGTCTCTTCTTTAGTCACTCGCATATTAATGCAAGAATTGCCTTGAATATAATTATTTTTAGTTGTAATATTTCTGCATATATCATGTGCAGCAGCGCCCCTCGGTCGCTGGGGCTGCTTATCCGCTGCCTTTCACTTTCTGATTACTCTGAGCCCACTGTGCAGTGGGGCAATTCGGCTATATGTAGTTGATGTTGCATGAGGGGAATGTATGGCAGTGTATGGTGCACATTTCCATACGCACCACACACACACACACAACACACACGCGCACACACACAGGCATACTTATTTTGAACATTTCGCCATGTCCATGTCCGGCAAAAGCAGCAATGACAGGCCTCAATGAATGAATGAGAGACTGACAGACTGACAGACTGACTGGCTGGCTGGCTGGCTGGACGGGTCTGTTCTGTCTAGATAGGGCGGCGTGCAGCTTTTTGCATAAAGAGAGAGAGAGAACATGCATGTGTGTGTGTGTGTGTGTGTGTGTGTGTGTGCAAGCTGATTGATTGATTATTTGTTCCGCATCACTCACCTGGAAAATTCAACTGAAGTGGCAACTTTAATTAATTTGCTTATGCTCAAAAGCCAAACCAAGCCAAGCCAGGCCAACTCATGGCTTACACGTACATGCACACTCGCTACAGATACAGATATATATATATATATACAGACTATATATATATAGTTCTGACATGCGTGCACATAATCCCACAAGGCAAGAGTAAATACTATGTACCACATATAATTGCAGGGCGTGGGCTTAATTATAGAGGAATATAATTTAAATTAAATATACATATATGTATACATATACGCGTGTGTTCTCAGCTCATCGGTCTGTGACCTGATTTTGCATCGGAAGTCAGGATAAACATATAAATTTAAGCCACACAAAATGATGTCAGCGACTAAACGGGTTTGCTTACAGGGCAGGGCCGGGCAGGGCAGGGCAGGGCAGGGCATGCAACAAATTAAAGGCATATATAACTATATGCTATATAGTTTCCATTGTCAGACAGACAACACATCGTAAACTAGCTCTGCTGAGGGTGCATCATCAAAAGGGTTAAGCTCAAGCTTCCCCATTGATCATACATAAATTTAGAGTTCAAAGCCTGACTGAGCCCTGAGCCCTGAGCCTGGGGAGTGAAACAAGCGATCGGTGCTCGTATATCGTTTATTTCGAGAACACTCGAAGACTCCAAAGTGTGGTAAACAAATCCACAAATCAAAATAACCGTTTTCACACATCTAGGCCTATGCCAGACAATGGGAAACCAGTAAACAAAGCCACACAAAACACACGAACAAAATCCATGCGTTGCTGCGATGACAAGAAAATATTTTAAATACCAAACAAGAGAGACGAGAGACGAGAGCCGAGAGACCAGCGACCAGCGACCAGAGACCTGACAAAAAGCATAACAAATTAAGACTTATAATTTAGCGTGCGCCAAAAATACCGTTGCCAGATGGATCTACGCGACCCAAGACAAGACAAAGGGGGCACCGGGCCGCCGTAGAGCTTTTGCTTGATTTGTTTATGAGAAAACCCGACGGGGCTCCGGAGTCCGGATCTCTCACCCATTGGCGGCTCTTGGCTCGTACCGTTCGACCTGCATTGAATGCCACAATTTGGATGTCATTTTATAGCATTTTAAACGCCAAATTTATCATCTTTCCCTCTCTAATATCCACTTTATATGTTTTCAACTTTCTTTCCAGCTAAATGGAACATGATCCAAGCTGCCTGCGCCCAGTGGCTTGGGATGGGAGTCGAGCGTCTCATCTGTCGCTCATTAATTAAAGTTTCGATTTAGTATTGCTGCCGCCTGACAATGATTGCTGGCCAAGAGCTCAGACTTTGGCTTGATCTATGCGTTGGGCCCCCAGAGATTAATGGACGCGATGCGCGACTCGATTGGAGTTGGCTACTATTTTTGGGCAGGTGAGTTCTTAGTTGGCAAATCAATAGACTTATCCACTTTGAAAATAGTCAACTAATTAGCAAAACCCTCGAAGTGAAGATTATTCTATACAATCAGCTGCTAAGCATGATAAATATAATTTAAGCTGTTAATGGAAAGAAACTTCACGGCGTTAGATCCACTAGAAACGATATATTAAACAAAAAAACTGCCCTTTTATTTATTATTATATAAATGATTTTTATATATTTATTAATAAAATCTTTTAAATAAATATTAATTATTTAATATATCAATATATTTTACACCCTAAAACTGTCCTTTAATTTATTATATAAATTATTTGCATATAAATGGTTTTTTTATATATTTTTAATTTCTTTATTTCGTATGCATAAAAAATATCAATATAATTACATTATATCACCAATATATTTCCAAAATTGTCCATTAATTTTTATATAATGATTTTTAAATATTTTTAATTTTTTCCCCTTATCCTCTTTATAAAATCTACAAAATAAATATTAATTATTTATTATATCTACCAATATATTTTACACCCTAATGCATAAAATAGGTCCCAGGCGAGGCTGTCTTTTCATCGCTTCTCTAGCGCAGCGCCTCTCACACCCTCTTCCAGAGCAGCTAAGCACATTTTGGGTAGATTTTAATGCCCAAGATTTGTAGCAAAAGCGACACTTGTAGAAGGATAAATCATACTCTATAAATGCCTTTAAAATGTCAGCATATTTTTGACTCAAAATATAAAAGTACTTTCTCCTATTCTCTGGCATCTGTTCACTTGTCTTCTGTTGCGCTGCCCTAATCAATTATCCACCCAATTGATCTATCCGCCAAATAGCAGCAGCACCCCCACAAATGCTGGCATTACCCTGGCCGCAACGCACTCGCAGCACTCCTTCAGGCACGATCCACTTGTGGAAAGAGGAATCCACTTAGGCCAAATTAGTTTGCCCAGTGGCTAGTACAGTTGTTGTCGTTGAGTGGAACCAATTAATGGCCCAAGCGATCGGTTAATAAAAAAAACAGTAGGAGGAAAATTTAGCAATTGGGCAGCAAAAAAAAAAAACATTAAATAAAATGGGCAGGACCGGCAGCTGCATGCAGCCAGGGGCTGGCTGGCTGGTGTGTGTGTGTGTCAACAAACCGCAGCATATAATGAGGCATGCCACATACCCTGAGTATATGGAGGGAGGGTGGAATCAGTGGGACGGGGACGGTGACGGTGACGGGGAGGGAGTGGGCTGCAGTTTTTTGATTGACATGTCGCCGACGGCTGGACGTTGACTTGCATGTCAATTAAAACTAACGACGCGAAGGCGACTGACAGTGACAGGGCAAGAGAAGAGCGAGAGAGAGCGCGTCAGGATGAGGACACACGGATGCGGACGTGTTCGGTCACCCAGGGAGAGCGGGCGAACGGGAGATCGGATGAGCGGCAGAGCGGGAGACGAACTGCTGGCACACTTTAATAGGCTCAAAGTGGATTTTAATTTCTGTTTGATTTGATTTCATTCGATTTGATTGCACTGAACACGAACACGAGCACGACCCACCGGTGTCAGGCAGGCAGGCAGGCGGGCAGGCAGTCGCAGCGTGTGGCCACGGGGGAGGGTGGTGGTTGCCACGGCCTTCGAACGCCCTCCCAGCCCACCAGCGAGAGTGAGACGAAGTTCCGGACGGACCCCTTTCCCGGGCTTGACTTGAGAGTTGCACGCCTGCCGCTGGGCGGATTACAACGTGTTCTGTGGCAGGCGGCAGGCGACAGCCAGCGGAGACCCACAGCGACAGCAGCTGCTTTGCTGCTGCTCTGCCGTGGACAGTAATTCGCATTATTAGCGCTAGACTGGTGGCCACTCGGCAACCCCAGCCCAGCCCATCCCAACCCATCCCATCCCAATACCAGAGCAGAGCTCAATCAATGCAGCCCCTGGCACTGGGTTCCGGAGATCTACTTGGAGCGACGACGCTCGCACACGTCCATTTGGCCGCGTTCCCACGCACTCATCTTGGGAATAAAATCTTGGCTCGCCTTCGCACAGAAGAGCAGAGAAAACCTGCGGCGACAAATGCTCTCCTTTGATAAATTGGGTGCCAAAGCGTAACACTCTCCGCTCGCCAGTGCAAAAGTTGTGAAAAGTTAAACGCTCCCCTTATGAATGCCCGAGAGACACGCAATATGCCGTACCATACCGCCCCCCATACACCCATGGGAAGCTCTCTTACACTGAGATAAACTTGAGAGTATTTTGTGGACTTAAAAAGTGAAACTTCGTGCAAGGGAAAACGTTGCTTTCAGTAGAGAAAATTCGACAAACTTTGATCTTTATTTTTCTGCCTTTATTGTAAGGAAACTTTATTGGGACTTCAATTGTTTTCTATATATTCATATGTAGATTTATAATTATTTGGAATCAGTTTTCTTCATACCAAAAGTATAAAGCTTTTTTAAAAATTTTATTATTATTATTTTTATTTTTAATTTTATTTTTTTATTATATATTCCACTTGAAGTTCATTCTTTATATTCGTAAAAACAGTTGAAGGGAACTAATTTATTTTTCTAAGGCGCTCAAAAATCCACTCTTTCCTCTAATACATTTTTAAACACACTTAAAATATTTTAACAATTTCTACAATATTTTTTAACACTTTAAAATAATTATTATTTTTTTCTTTTATTTTTTTTTGCTGAAAAATTAAATTAAAAAATAATTCACCAGTCTTAAAACTTAAAAGAAATTAATTTCTAAAGTGTGATTTTTAAATTCGAATTTTTAGTGCAAATTATAAAAAAAATGAATTTGAAAAATTATTCTCAGTGCATTTCGAGTCATTATTTTATAAGGCAATTAATGTACGGGCCGTGGGAGTGCAAACGTGTAGCACATGTAACGCACATACATTTGGCTCAAATTGCTGGGACTGCGTTCTGTTCTGTGGCAGCCACCGTTTTGTACCACATGTGTCCAGCGTCTGCTGGTTTTGGCCAATTTTTGAGTGCCAAGTCTGAGGCTGGCTGACAGTTCGTGACTGGGTCTTGGCGCTATGTGAGTTATGGCCACGTCGTCTGCACGCCAACAACGAAATTATATTTAAAAATACATAACTCAGGAGATTATCATTAAAAGCTGTGGGCGCGCAAAAGGGAAGGCGTGAAGTGTTGGGGGGGGACCCAACCAAGATACCAAGATACCAAGATCCCAAAATGAGGACTCGAGGCAATTCGCGCGTGCGCAAAGCTCAAACGGAAGTCGTTAGCCGGTCGAGACGGTTCGACGATACGAGAAAAAGGGAGCTAATGTGCCAAGAAACCGAACAACCGCCTCAGGGGCAATGTTACCCATTCAAGGATTACGCAGGACAATGCAGAATGAATGAAACGAAATGCCCGCGCGTTGACAATAAATTGGAGTTGCATTTAAATAAGCCAACCCAAGGGATTGTGAGTGTGTGAGTGTGTCCGCCGGCGGCAGCAGCCGCTCGTTTTGGGTGTGAAGTTGCTAATGCGTTTTTGAAGAACCATTTGCCTGGGTGCCCGTACCCGTATCGGTATAGCGACTTATAATGCCAAAAGAGAGCGCTGAAGAGGCGAAGAAGTTAACCTTCTTGCCTGGGGGGGTCATGTAGCACACCTTCTCCTGGGGTCACGTTTCAGTGCCACCTGACCTGGTGGTGCTGCATGCTCATTTCGTGGCCCAATAATAATTGCAAATTTCTATGGCCATCATGTCCATGGCAGAAGTTTTGCGCAACCGAAACTGTGTGGCAGCCACAAGTTGTCTCTTACCTGAACGATGGACAGACAATGCAGACAATGCAATGCACAGGACAGAACAGAACAGAACAGAACAGGACAGGCCCGGACAGGACAGAATCTTCAGCTGTGGAAAGACCTTTTCATAGCTTTATTGATACCATCAATACAATGGCTGGGGCACCAGTATGGCTATGGGCTGTGGGCTGTGGGCATGGCTGCGAGTCAAAGTCGAAGACGCTGCTGCACACAAACAGTGGCATGTGCAACAATTGTTGGTATGTGTGTGTGTGTGCATTTGTTGTTTGTATATTTGTTTGCTTGTTAACAATTTGTTTGCTCTGTCACACGCTTCATTGTGCCGAAGCAAGGCTGCTAATTGCACTTGTTGATTGTGTGATAACAGGTTGCCGCCAGTGAGCCTCCGTCCAGTCCAGCTCAGCTTGCATAAGTGCCAATGCATAAGACAAACTTTTGTCCCCCCAAAAGCCAAGCACACACACAGGCACAGACAGGGTGGAGAGAGAGGGTGAGTGCGGCGCACTTAAGTGGGCGTGACAGGCCACGCAACTAACTGGGCCGACAGCCCAGCAGATAGCAGCCAGCAGCGCAGCAGCAGCCAGCAGCCAGCAAGCACCCCGAGCTGTCTCCTCCAAGAGGAGCAACAATTGTGCACATGTTGCATGAGATGACGTTGTCTGATGTCCGTTGGCAAACACAAACTTAAGTAGGTAATTTGCAACTAATTTTCAAGTGGGGTAGCCAGCATTGACACTGCCACAATTACACAAAATGTCACATTCAGCATTGCTCATACGCAACGTTGTCTGATTTGCCAGACACACCCATCCACCCATCCACCCAGCCAACCAGCCAACCACTCGATGCCCATCAGGTGTCACTGGGAGCTGACTGCCTGTAATGCTGCCCGTAATGAGTATGAGTTGCACTCTGATTGCACTCTGATTACTGCCACTGAATGCTGTGCATAACTGAATTCAAATTCTCGTCACGAATTAAGCAATGGAAAGCTACGATTGGTGGCAAGAAAATGGCACATTAAAATGAATATAAAACTAAATTAATATGAGAAACAAGTAAGGAATTTTCCAATCTATATCTGCGCCAGCTATCGCCAGTCGTCACGCCCAGCACTCAATCACAACTCCTGCCAGCCAGCCAGCCAGCAGCCATCAATAAAAATTTAAGAAATATGCGTGGCAAATAATTTGCCAAGCCAACAAATTTGACATTTTTGCAGCGGTTTGGTGGGGAGGCAGCTAATAAAATGTTTTCCAAAGGCAACGCATAAAATTAAATAAAAATTTCACGCAGCTTCCACAGACGACGACACATCCCAGAGACCCCCCCGTTTGCCCCTCTCTCTCTCTCGCGCACTCTCTCTGTTGCTTCTGTGCGTGATTTCCGCCCAATGATGTCGCCCATGTACGCGCCATTAAATAATTTCCGCCCTCGCCGTCACCAAAAAAAAAAACAAAAATTTCCAAAAGAAAAAAAAAAAAAAGAAAAAAGTTTTTGACATCAAGTTCAGAGCAAAGTCACGCGCCGTTGAATGCATTTCTCGCACAAAAATGAACTAGAAATATTTGGCCACCAGATCCGTGTATCGCATCTCAGTCTGAATCTGAATCTGTATCTGGCATGGAATCGGAAAAAAAATGCTGATGAACTTCTTCAGCGATTTCTCTCTGGTTTCGTTCTGCCTTTTCTGGCCGGACTCTGACGCTGAGAGATCGGACTGGGAGTCGGAGTCGGACTCGGACTCGAGGCTATTATGCATAAGTGTGGGCCATTAAAAAGCAGCCGACTGGTTGGCTATGCTGATGCTGCTGCTGCTGTGGCTGCTGTGGCTGAGTCTTCACATAATTAGGGTACATAGCGGTACTTATTATGGGTGTTAACGGTTTCGCAGCGCCATAGCCGGCAGATCAGAGACACACAACAACAACAACAACAAAAGCGTTCGTCGTGTTTGCAATCCAAAAATCCGACAAAACCCGCCTGTCAGCCACAAAGATCTTGCTCAGAGCTCGAGTCGCGCTTTAATTTAAAACAGAAAATAAACGTCATTCGCTGCTGGCTGGCTGGCTGGCTGGCTGGCTGGCTTTTTTGACTATGAGAAGAGCCCAAAAAAAACCAAAAAATAAACCAAATATATTTGTATTTAAAATTATGCACAACACTTAAAAATCAACGCGCTTATTTATTTCAGTTTGTGTGTTGGTTTTGTTTTTTTTTTTTTTTTTGGTTTTTGTCAATCGATGGATCAGTTTGACAACGTAAACGTAAACGTCGCCGGGCCTGGGGAACGGGTTTCTATGAAAATTTCGAAAATCTTTCAGCGCTTTCAACGTTGCTGGAAATTTAATGCTCATAAATCGAAATTTGTAGTTGGGGCTTTGGTTTGGTTTGGCTTTTAGTTAGTCCACAGGTCCAGCGGTTTGCTGTTGCAATGCCGCGGCTGGAAAAGTTTTTCGGTGTTTTTTTAATGGAAAGTGAAAATGTATGCAGAACAGTTAGTTTGTCGTAGGTCTGCTTGGGTTGGGGGGAATCTTGAGAAAGTAAAAAGAAATACTGACCTGGGCTATGGGAAATTAATATGGGGAACGTATGAAAAATAAGGAAAATTGACAAAGGGAAAGAGAGAGGGAGAGAGGAACGCGCTGCGCACTCTTCCTTCACTGCTAAGCAACACTGTGACAGAGCAGCGAGGGATAACCATGAAGTACAGTCCCCTATTTGTGTGTCGCATCCAATAATTATTTGAGTTTCAGCTTCGAACTGACTTTCGCTTCATTTTTTTTTTGGTTGCTAATCTGGCATCGTGTCTGAACGCCTCTGAGCCACAACACAGACCTCCCAAACCTCCTTGCCGCATGAATCCTTTGCCGCAAATTTCAATAGAAAAAGCGACAGGCAGTCTGCATTTTGTGTTCTTGTCTCTTGTATCTTTCGAGGCTAATCTTATCGCCGCTGACGATAAGCAATCGGGCGCACAGATCGAATCAAACGAACCGCAAACACACAAAGCCCAGGATCAATCGATCGATTGCGAGTGCACAGTAGTCCCGTCCGGTAAGCAATGATTACCCATGCAGGCATCGGGCACCCCGACTCCGACTCCGACCCTCGACTCTCGACCATTGTGTCCCATAATTCAAATACCGCAAAAAAACATAGAGAGCGTAGAGCAAGAGCAGGGGAAAGGGAAAGGGAAAGGGGAAAAACAAGCCCAGATAAGAATCAAAATTGTAAAATGGTACGTAAAAATGCGAGAGAGAGAGGCTGGCGAACTCATACGAATAGTTGGATTCTGAGAAGCGAGACAGGACCTGGGACACGACCCTCCTCCAGCGACACTCCTACGCTGCCGCTTACATCCTGTGTGTGCGCTGGCAAAGGTGGCAAAAACACGGATGGATGCTACCTGCAGAGAAGCCAAAAAAAAATATATATATACGAGAGTATATATATATATATGTATGTCCCTAGGAGTCTATTCCCTGGGAGTGTACGTAAAAGATTTATTATGCTATACATTTCATGAATGTGAGTGAGAGCCGAGCCGAGCAGAGCCGAGCCGAGCCACTGAGCCTGAATCTCCTACGTCTGCAACTGTAGCTGTAACTGTGTAGAGCTGTGTGTGTGTGTGTACATGAGGGTTTCCCTAGAAAAACTACTAGCAGCAGCAACAACATTCAGCAGCAGCAGCAGCAGCAAAGGTGTGCACCATAATGGCTGACAAAAAGTCGGCCTTAGCCTTTAATAGCAGCAGAGTTTAACAGCCAACACAAACATGGCACAACTGTCGTGTGCACTGACAGAAAATAACATTGAACATAACCATTGACTACTGGCCAAGTGGTAGGCAAAGCTGTGGAGGGGCAGGAGAAGGGGCAGAGCTGTCCAGGCAGGAACATATCTCTGGAAATTATAGAACTAAGAAAAGGCGGAAGACAGCCACTTAAAGTCGATAAATAAAATTGTAGATCATTGCTTCCTATACCCCCTTTTGCCGCAGTGTAAGCAGCACGCACAACTCCATAGAACCCCCCCACCCACCCACCACTTGCAGCAAAATCCAGAAAAACGCCAACAAAATGGCAACATTCACTGCTCACTGCTCACTTCTCACTTACAACTGAAGCTGAAGCTGTAGCTGTAGCTGGGCTGGGACTTCGCATGGAGGAATATAAAAAGTGAAACTATTTGCTGTTGTTTGGTTAAGCGTTTTAAAGTCTGTCTATCCCTTCGTGTCTGTCTGCGCACTTTTCTAGGTGAATGTGTGACTGCATTTGGACCCCGGTGCCTGGTGCCTGGTGCCTGGTCCCTGGCAACAGGATGCCGATGGGTTCTGTCGTTTTTTTTAGATCTGGGTAAATGCCAATTAGCATAACAAAAACTCAGCGAATGTCTGACGCGGAGCAGCAGGAGGAATATTCTAGCATCAAAGCCCCTTTTACTTACTTATTATCTGTGCGGAGTTCGAGCGGTTCGAAGGTTCGCCCCTGCGCCTTAAATGCAGACTCAGGTGTCGTTCTCATGTGGGCGAGACGATAATTTGGTGTTACTGTGTAGGGCAGGGGTAAGGGCACAGCCACGTCGCCATTGATGTAGATTATGTTGGGACACTGCCACAATCAGCCAGTCAGCCAGCCAGCCAGCCAGTCAGCCAGTCGGACGTCAGTCGTGTCAGTGTGGGCGCATAAATTGTTTACTTTCCACTGATATGAAACGTGAAAATCGTGATAATGTACGGAAAGACTGTTGGCCTGGCTGCCTGGGGGGAAATCCGTGAATGAGAGTGTGGGAAAATGTTGCGTGAACCCTGCGACGGAGGGTCTTCCTCAAGTGTGTTGATCCTCATTAATGGATTTTCGAGAGACTTAAGAACTCCAAAAATTCATAAAGATCTTCTTTGGAGTGGGTGAATTATTCATTGGGTTATGTGTTGGGAAGATTGCATTAAAGTAGGAGATTTCATAGGTACAATTATCATTTATCATTTAGCATTTATACAGCAGAAATACAAATAAAAAAACGAGTTTCATAAAAGCAAATATATAAATACTAGAAAATCCCGCCATATAAATTTTGAAATCTATTAAATTTATAATACCCAAAAATCCAATTTTATGTGCTACAAATTCTAGCAGTAAATAAACGTAACTGTCATTAATTAAAAGTGGCATCAATCCACCACAGATATTATATTTCACAGTGCCAAAATCAGATCCAATCTCTTGGGGATCGTTTCGTTTCGTTTTGTGCGAACCAAACTTGTCCCACAACCCAACCAAAATGTAATTTACATCTTTCATCAGGTATGCCCAAATCATTAAATGTCATGCAACACAAAAACAACAAACTAGATATAAAAAATTTAAATTTCTAAATAGTGACAAGAAATTCGGCAAAACAAAAAAAAAACTATTAAATTTAAAGAGGCCCGAAAAAACCAAACAAAAATCTGTCAAAATGTTTATTCATACGCGGCAATTTATGGGTGTCTGTGGGGCAAAACTCCGAGTGAGAGACAGAGAGAGAGAGAGGGAGATAGAGGCATTGGGCACAGCCCACCATCAAATCATCTTTTATTTTTTTGGGGAGGGGTTTGCTCTTTGGCAGGACGATGTACGGGGACACGCTCTGTCCGTTTTTGGTAATCAATTTTTGCCCTAGCCCGTGACGTCATCATGACGAATTAACACTTTTCCCCTGTATATCTCTCGCTCTCTCCGCTCTCTCTCGCTCTCTCTCGCTCCCTCTGATATTCACATTTTCCAAATTTGGTTCGGAATCTCGGATGGACATTCGATTCGTTACGTTTGTTATAACATTTATTCTACACACTCCTCGCGCTCGCTACCCTAACAGCCCTAGCCGAAAAAAACCCCCCGACTCTACACTCTCCACTTCAGTGCATGCCTCTTGGCCCCCTCCCTGTCACTCTCTCCTCTCCACTCCGCTCGCTGATGATGGTCTCGTACTACTCTGTGCTCAAGTGCCACGCGGTAAGTGCTTTGTGCCCGGCATATATTTGGTTCTGTTTTTTGTGGGTTTTCTGAGCTGGAACTTTGATGGTGACTCTGTAGTTTTTTTGCGCCCCCCCCAACCTCTCAATTTGTGGCAAAAGCGTAACAAAAATTCTTATGAATATTAATTGGCCTGGACTGGACTGGCCTGGGCTGGCCTGGACTGGCCTGGCCTGCCGTTTGCGTTGGCGTTCATTGTCACCCGGCGGTTTTGTCGGGCGGCGGCTGCTTGTTTATGGCCTGTGTATTTTTGTGGGTGGGGTGTGGCCGGGCCGGGCAGCTGGACAGGTTTCGGCAGCGATCGGCAGCGCTGTGAACTCTGCCTATTAATGGGCAAATCTAAGCGCAAGAATTGAGGCATAAAATCCAACTGAACATAATAGTTTTTTTTTCCTTATTGTGTAGGTCAAATTTGAGCTGAATAAGAGCCAAGGGAAACTCCTTGCTGGCAGCAATAGTTTGTTCCGCTTTGTGTGTGTGTGTTCTCCGAATAGTTTCACACAGGAAGCCGCAAATAAAGTTTACAATTCGTTGCCTCTTAAAGGAAGAAACAAAGAAAGTGCCCGAAAACCAAAGAATATTACTTCTAATTCACTTGTCAATAATTCGCGCTAAGCCCATAATTATGCCAACAATGCGTGCATGACCGATAAAGGCTAGAAAAATACATAAATGGAATACTTAATTGCTGGCAATTTCAGGTTAGGCCGCAACTGACGCACTGACAGCACAGGCACAGCCACAGCCACAGCACAGATCCCTGGTGGAATGGAAATAAAAAAAACCCCTGACGAGACGAGACCGAAACGTTTAGCGATGTAGAAAGATCGGGCCAGCAGCTTTGATTGAGAGCACAGCCACGAAGCGAACACCCGAACCGAACCCCTAAGATTGATTGCAGAAGTACTACTTGGGCTTGGGCTTGGGCTTGTGGATGCTTCGAGGGTTGTTTGTGGTCTCTGGGTCTGTGGCCTGGTCCCTGCGATTGCAAACTGTCGAATGGATGGATGAGTGTTGTGTGTGTGGTGCGGCGGTGGCGGTGGCGGCGGCCGCGTCGGCTGTGCCCACTCGAGCATCTCTCACTCTCTCCCTCTCGCTCGGGCATAATTTCAAGTGGACCACAGCAGCACTCAAAGGTTTGGTCTTCCGTCTGGGGGCATCAATCCAACCAGCCATACAACCAGCCATATAACCATCTATCCAAGCATCTATCCAAGCATCCAACCATCCATCTATATGTATATATATGTAAATATATATAGATATATATTTTTGTGTAGCTACCAATCGAGCGTCGAAGAGTGGTCGCATTTGCGTTTTGCGGCACAAAATCCGTTTAATTGGCATTGCACCTTGGCAACAACATGCGGGGTAGTACCTGCCAAGTGGAACTGTGGATTGCTAACTGGGGGGTGGGGGGTCTGGGCTGACGTAGGTGCTAACCATGGCGACACTGAACTGTCTGATTGGCCTCGCAACATTTGCCATCATTTGTATCGAGTTACCAAAAATACAAAATACAACAACAACAAAGAAAGTAACAAGCCGCAATCCGCTTGTCAGACAGCCACAGACACGAGTTAGATGTCGTGTGCGCCTAATTAGCTGACAGCCGCAAGGATATTAGCATTTTCGATGGGGTTGTCGTTGCCCAGCGGCCAATTAAACGCGAATTTCTGCATAATCAAAAGGACGCAGCGCTCCAACCCGCCCCCGATAGAGCCATGGCCCATGCCTATCGATTGCTAGTTCTCATATGGAAAGTTCGTAGTGCCAGTAAATCAGTGGATGGGTTTTTGGGTTGCCTCTGTTCCCTCCTTTCCCTCCATTTGCATCAGCATTTACTCCGCTGTCAAGTGTCTGTGGCGTGCCCCTAGCCTTAGTCGACCTTTTCCCCCGAACACTTTATTTTCTGGTTTTATGATCTATTTGCATGGGACAAACCCGGGACAGCGCTGACCTTAAACAAACAGCGTTACAATAATATTGGGCACTTGAGACGTGTGAATGTGAGAACCTGCAGGAGCAGGGCTAAAATGTGAACCTGCAGGAGCAAGGATAAGCAGGAAGGAGTGTAAAAAGGTGAAGCAGAACGAAGTGTCAAGTGATTTGCTTAAGGCCAATGCGGAAAACCCTGGCGTTCTAGTCAAGTGCAGTTAGAACGCGAAAAGGTGTGAAGGTTTCGCGAGAATCTGGACTTAGGCCCCCAAAAATATACTACTATGTCTGACGCTTTGATTGCCAGCAAAAATCACACGAATCCATGAATGACTTAAGCCAAATCCCCTGTTAGACATTGATCTTCGTTTCTACAACTTTTATGAACAGATTCCCCGCTTTTGAATGCCCCTTTTCTTGTGACCCTGAGGACCTTTTATTTATTTTTTCCCCTTGGCTTTCATGTGCGTGTGTTGCCAGCTACAAGTCTTTGGCCGTAAACCATTTGACTACCAATTCGATTAGTCATTTATGAGCAGTTCCCCGCTCCCCCACAGCCGAAGCCGAACCCGAAAGCAATCCATAAGCAAATACAGTCTGCCCGCATGTGCATCTGCAGGCATGCCCTTTGCATTTCTGTTCTGTCATTGAGAAGATACACACACACACACACGGAGATACAGCTACAGCTACAGATACTCGTACTATATACAGTTGCTAATGATGCTGCTGCCAGTTTGTCTGGTTCTGGCTCTGGCTCTGGGCTCTGGTTCGGGATCTCTGGTAGATGCAGCACGAGAAGGAAAAAAAGTAAATAAACGAATGCTACCTACAAGACCCTGGGACTGGGACTGGAACTATCTACCTACCTGCTGCAGAGTCGCCGAGTTGAAGCTGAAAAATATTTATCGATCGGCATCGGCTCATCGGCAAGTTATGAACAAAAAATTTACTTTCGTTACAACGGCAGACATTAAGCGAGGACGTCATGAAGTCTGTGCCGACCAGACCAGCAGTCAGACCCAGCACCAGACGCAGACGCAGACTCAGACTCGGACCCAGAGCCAGACCGAGACCCAGACCTACTCACAGCATGAGATTGCTGCGAAGGGCAGGGAGAGAGAGAGGCAGACAGACAGGGAGACAGGGAGACACTGCAGTGCCGTGTGGCTGCAGGAGAAGATGCATACGTTATTTTTATAATTTTTATGGCCTGGTCAGGTATCTTCTGTCGGCTTGGCTCGACTCTGCTTTGCTTTGCTTTGCTTTGCACTGAATGAGCATTGAGCCGTCGTAAACTCCTGATGAACCTCATAAATAATATGTATTTTTCGATTTGTATTCCAGTTATTTTCACACTTTACACAACCATCCCATACATACATATACATATGTGCATGGGGGAGAGAGACCGATCCATAAAACCCATGTCAAAAAGTTAACCCACATCTCCACCAAAAGTCAACAAAGTCAAGAATGAAATTATTGATTTGAAGGTCCAGCCCAGCCTACTTAACATTTTCAAGCAATTTCCTCCGCCCGCCCCGAGGCAGAATTATGAAACAATACGGAAAATGTCAACCAGTGGTTCGTAGGGCAATAAAATTCAGAGGATACCGATGCCCCGTAGAGTTGTGGGTCAACCAGCTGCATTTCTCTAAACTGTTTGGCATTTCACTCTTTAGGGGCATCGTTTTCGGCATGATAATGTTGTCAATTCCTGACGTCAGCACTCGTCTTAGTAAAGTCTTAAAGTTGCTGGAATGTTGGAAAAATTGGAGAACTTAGAAAAGAAATTTTTGCAAGGGGTTTAAGAGTTTTCAGATGTTTCAGAAGATAGAAACATTATGTTAAGTGATCATAACTATTTTTACAAGGGTTTAGAAACCTTTTTCAGCTCTTTCTATCTTAACATTTATTAATACAAATTTTAATATTTAATAATTTTATTGCTTTGGTCCATTTGAGCACTAAAAGTTCACAAAAAAACATTTTATTTAGGTGACACGTGACAATGAGCATAATTTCATTATAAAAGTATTCTTTGGGTAATTAAATTAATTATAATTAATAATAATAAAATACTAATTAATTAATTGAATCTTAATATATATGTACAATGTACATCCATATGCTGCATCTAAATATACATATTTTATTATATTTTGCTTGTTCATTTTTTTTAAATTTGTGTATATATTTATTTTTATTGTTTTTAATTTTTATACCAATTATATATTTTATTTTTTATTTAGTTTTTACACCAAGACTGTAGCAACTAATGGATGTTTTTTTAATATACATTGAATATATATTTAATTTATGTATTTGAATTTATTTGTATATACATATATTTTATATGTCCCGAATAAACCGACTAATGGTTTATCTTAGACTTTCTAGTTTTAGTTCATAAACAGCTTGTCATATTTCGCTGGACATATACTAAAACTAGTACCGTTATAAGCCCCAGACACGCACAAGGAATACCGAAATCGAAACACACAAAAATCGAGTTCAAGGCAATCTCTAAGTCATCGCACCTCATAAAAGTCGATCATAAAAACGTTGACGACATACCCAAAAAAAAAAAGAAATACTCAAAAATAAAAGCTCAACTTAACTCAACTCCGGCAGAGATGATCGTAAAAATCAATATCTTATTGAAAGTTTTGGAAATCGGCGGACAAAAAGACAGCAGCAGCAGCAAGGCAAGGCAAGGCAAGGGAGGCAGCCGAAAGGGCTGAGGACCACCGGCACAGATCTCTCTCTCTCCCCGATTGATACGATTCTAAGTAGTCGAAAAGACATTTGGAAAACAAATTACAAAATTACGCTAAACGACAAGAGAATCCCTTCGCAACCCAACAAAATAAACGTAGCGGATTCGACCTTAACGATCAATAATGTCACATAAGTCAGCTGATTATTGTTGGGGGCATGGACACGGCCTGAGATGTGGTGGTTCGTGGGTTTTATGGATGCCAACAGATGCGAGAGGGTCGTTAAAAGTTTTCAACCCAATCCACAGGTGCGAAATGTCTTTGGAGGCAGATCTGTTGTGACTTTTTGATATGATTTTACGACTTTTTGGTCGACATGTGTCTGGGGGTCTGAGTCTGGGTGTCTGGGCGTCTGGACTGGGCCTGTCTCTGTGTCGCAACGAACAAAGATCTCGCGTATGTTAAATGTTTCTGTTTTACGATCACACGACCGATCACTGAGCCGTCAGCTCTGGCCAACAAATCGTTTAACACCGACCAGGCCCCCTGCCCCAGTTGACCCCGTCCCGTCCCGTCCCGTAGCTTAGAGAACTTTTTTCGGGGATTAATTATGCAAATTCACGAGAGTATAGGAGATAATTCTTTTTGGCAGGAATCCCAATTCAAGACTAGTCGTAAAAAATCAATATAAAAATCGTTCAACATTTCGGTTGATTTTTCCCTTATTATATTTTATTATTACTTTTGTTTTGGAATATATTTAGTCCGGTTTGTCCGTGTTCTAAGGGCCATTAAAGTATTATAAAAATTGAATTCAAATTAAATGAAGCCCCAAACGATCATTGATATGCTTTTTCGTTACTTTAAATTTGCTTATCGCACCGAAACGAACCGCCCCGTGTGGCCCCGTCATCGAAAGCAGCGCTCCAGCAACAAACAAAATTCCATATGCCATAGAAGACAATAAATGTTGCCACACACAAAGGCTGCCTAGCTACCTTCTGCTACATGCCCATAAGTAGCTAAAAGTCTTTCTTTCTATGCTGATTTTATGGCATTTTCATTATGATCTATTAGTGACCATTAACCGATAAGCTAAATTAAATGGCCAGAGAAGTGGACTCTACAGCAGGGCTAGAGGCTTGCAGGGCAAGAGGCTTTCCGGGCTAGAGGCTTTCAGGGCAAGGGGCTTTCAGAGCAAGATGCTTTCAGTGCTAGAGGCTTTCCAGGCTAGAGTCTTTCAGAGAGCTTCTTCAAAGGGTTAGCGGCTTTAATTGTGGCCCCAGAGCATGGCGCTAATGCTGTAAACCATAAAATGGCAGCTGGAAATGTTTATTTTTCCCTAAAAAGAGACCCTTCTCCACTAAGTAAAATCCATTTGGCTTCAAACAAAAATCTGTAAGATGCAGATTTAGGTCTTACAGCAGGTCACTTCGTTGGGAATATATTTTCAAGCAATATATTTCCATATTATGCAGAAACTTTTGGGCAGATCTTTCCGCACGTAACTTTCAATATTTGAATTAAATTCCCAGCTAAAATTTGGCCTAAGCTGAAGCAGCCTTAGCCATTAGCTGGCTTGGCATTTGATATTTGTTTTTATTTGTTTAGTTTACTTTCTAGTGTTACATTTTTCTTGTAGGACCTGTTCGTTGTCCTCTCCCTGATCCTTGACCAATTCGCAGACGCCTCTGTGTCTGGCAGCTAACCAAAGTCAAGCATATGGCCAGCACTTTTGGATGGTAGCATGCCGCTTTCCGACACATAGATGCCGTTTTCCCCGTAGCTGCGTAGATCACAGCGTGTCCTCGCACCAAGGTCGTCGCACAGTCACGCTGGCAGGGGATCTCTCGCTGTCGCTCTCTCTCGACTAGACAGCTAGACGCCCCGTTTAAAGTATTAGCAAAAAAGAGAATAAGCAGTACTGCGGCACTGCACAGCATGTGGGTTTGTTGCACCGTTGCAGTGCGTTGCAGGTGTGTCTGCGCCTTTCCGAGAGTTGGGCAGCGTCACGTTGTCTGCGGATGCGTTGCCTGAATATTTCGAGTATTTTGTTAAAGTCATGGCCATGGCCGGGGCCGGGGCCGGGGCACCCTAATGATGCTTGAAACGAATTGTCATTAGTTTTGCACGGTGCAACATTTGAAGTGAAGCCGCGCGGACCGAACCGGACCGGAGCGCTGGTGGATCGCATATCTGAAGGGTTGGCTGCAGTTGCCATAAAATTCAAGGCTGCACACAGCAGCGGAGCCGGCGATGAGTGGCAACAATAATTCAAGGGATTTCTCACTCACAATCGCACACAATCCCAGCTGAGTCGCTTAAATTCCCCCTTAACCGGGTTTTTTTGTGCCAGAAAACTCTCAGCAGAGAGCCCGAGCCTGCTATCGATTTAGGACTCACTGCCCAACTGGACACACGCTGGATCCAGCTGACACATCAAATGTCGATGCAAGGATGCCCCATGCCACGCCCATACACCCCAAACGCCCCATGCGCCCCCAGCAGCAAGCGACAGCAAGCAGAAACAACAGCAACAAAGCTGAAGAAGAGCTAAAAGCGATATAAAAATTGTTATACATATGACATAGGGACTGGCTGCATGACGAGAGCGGGGTGTGGGGGTGTGGTGTGTGTGTGTTGAAGCATTGAAAAAAAAAAAAAAAAAAGAACTTCGACAGACGGAAACAGGAAACCGGAAGTCCATCTTGCTCACAGTGTCGACGACAGCAGCAGCAGGCAGCAGGCAGGCAGCAGGCAGCAGCAGCAGCAGCGCGAGTGGTGGAGCCAGGGAGTGGAGAGGGGAGGGAGAGTCAGGGAGTGGGTGGAAAGCAGCCTAGAGAAGGAATGGGAAAGGTATGGGGGGGAAGCACGTCCAAGATATTTTTATGCGTTGAAATTTTTCAGCTGGACCAAATCTCAAACACATATATCATAAATATATAATGCATATATATTAAATATATATATACACATGTGTGTGTGTGTGTGTGTGTGTGTGTTGGGTAAAAATCAGTGGCGCAACTTCAATAATCATTATCAGCAGAAACGACAACGTTGTCGTTGTCGTTGTCCTCCCCCTGCCATCAGCATCATCATCATCATCGGTCGGTTGGTCGGTTGGTTGGTTGGTTGGTTGGTTGGTTGCTTGCTCTGTCGTCGTCTCACTCTTTGCAACATCATGTTGCGGAAACAGATAACGCACGGACACGGCACGGACATATGCTGTGTGTGTGGAGTGTGGTGGCGGGGGGCAACGCATGCAGCACACATAACATTTAATGCTGATAGTTCGGTGGGGTCCTCGCAAGACGGCAACGGCGACAACTCGAGCTTCAAATTGAAATCAATGATGCGCAAGTTTATGCCACAAAAAAAAAAAAAAAAAATAAAAATAAAAATAAATATAGATAGATCTGAAACAGAAGTGAAGCCAAAGCTGCCACTGGGGAGACCGGCACGCCGGCACCCCGGACCCAGGACCGACAACAAAACAAATGATGCGAAAAGCGTAGCAACTTTGCCACCCACCAGGCACAGGCACAGCCACAGGCACAGCCACTGACGCCGGTGTCCTGTCGGGACTGGCAAGTCCAAAAACCGGACGATAAAAAAGTGTTAATGTATTTGCAATCTCACCAGGAAAGGTACAAAAAAAAAAACACAAAAAAAAAATACAGAAGGAAATTTATGCTAAGAAAAAATATATACAATATGAAATGGTAAGGAATTTCCGTTGCTAGCAGCAAAGCCAAGGCAGCTTAGTGAAGTTTTTCAAAGCGATAATCTTTAAGAGCCAAAAAGAAAGTGATGGCCAGAGGAAAAGCAGACTTGCCCGCTCTTGGAATTATAGTTCAATAAACCAAAATAGCAAAGAGAAAAAATAGCAAAAGGCAAACCGAGCTGAGCATTGAATATTCATGCGAAACATCAAACATTTTGTCACTACCCCCAAGAGCATAAAGTATTTAAATTTGAGGCAACATCAAATCTAACAAATCTAACGAATCAAACTACAAGCTAGTAGCTAAAGTAGTTTAGCCCACGCAGCAAACACGGCTCTAGTGCGAGATACGATAACTGCGATATATATATATTGGTGGCTATATATATCCACGGCTGTCATTAGCATAAGCCAAGACTTGCTTCGCAAATAAAACTCAAACCAAAGCGATCCAAATTTATGCAAAATCAACACTTTACGCTAATGATTTGTGACAAGCCAGCCACAGAGGCGGAGCGACAGTTCCCGGACTTATCTGCATTAGAAATATCAGATTTTTATGGCCCCAAAATTTAATGGAGGGGAGACTCTGCGGATGGGTTTGGGCAACTGGAGCAACGCTTTATGAATGATCGAATCGAAACGAAGCGATGTAGGAGAACCTTCTGCAGCATATTTTCTCTGGTTTCTAGTTTATCAATGCAAAAGTTAAATATTTAAATTTAACTGTTACTTAATGATTGGCAAATTATGCCCAAGAAAAAAAAAACAATCAAATTTGTATAAAATCTTAATCCACAGACAGGTTACTAACCAGAGGGAGAACAGTCTCTCTCTCACCAGAGACCTGCTCTCACCTGCTCTCACCACTCACCTCTCGTTGGTGTTGTCACATAAATTCTACTTAAAGAAGTTGTTTAGCTGTGAATGGAACTCTGCTTTTAAATGTCCGTTGGTTAGTTTGGGCTTTGGGTTTTAAATCTAAGCTTAGACCAGCTGGCTCTTGTTGGAATGAATATCCTAGGAGTATTAGGCGATTTGTTAGGCATATTGGAGGAACCAAATACTGGCGGAAATCCATAAATAAATCATCAATTATGCGCCTTTAAATATAATATGTTTATTTTCTAATAATAGCAAAGCAAAGGCTTTTGCTCATAGTCTTTCTTTGCTTTTGGGGGATTCATTTGTTTTATTTTGTTACTATAATTAAGACAACGTTTTAATGCTGCATAATTTATTCATATTTAAACCTTTCTTTTTGGGCATGGAAATTACAGGCACGTGTGGCTTTTGGTGAGTGATTGTTAATGCTATTTGAAGTCGGTTAAATATAGCTGGATTATGGATAAATATTACAAGTGACTCGCACTACAAATATGTGGAATATTAAATGGAAATCTTTAGCAGTAAAAGGAGAACTTTAAAATTAAGATAAAACTTTTATTTGAAAGACTCCTTTGCCGCTCTGCATATCTTCTTGATATGTTCCCAAATTATGCAGCAATAATCCAATATTACATACACTTCGCACCACTCCTGAACCTGAACCACTCTGCTGTGGCCGTTTAGTAGTGCTCTGATCGGACATGGTCCTAAGTCCTTGTCTGGCCGATGGCTCATGGCTCTTGGCAGGCTTTTATCTGGTTGTCGACGCTGTCCCCTGTACCCTGTGCCCTGTAACGGTGTTTGGTTACACGACCAAACAGAGTCCGTCCAGTCCGTGCCCTGGCCATTACGCAGTAGCGCGACCCTATCTGGGCTCTGGACTCTGAGCTCTGGGGTTACGGCTGAGTAGCGAGCAAGTAACATATTGTATTGTGTGAGCATACACACACACACACACTCATCTATCGATGGACGCGTGTCTGTTTATTAATTGAAGTATTTGTTCAGTGTGTCGTCTGTTGTCTGTTTATTTTTTCATGGCTCTTCGATGGTTGTTGTCTCAGTGTCGCGTCAACACACTTGAAATTTGAAACATTCCCTTTTGCGGTTCGACATCCACTCGCACTCGCACTTCGGCTTGGCTTGGTCTTCCTTCTTGGGCTGGGCCTGGGACTGGGCCTGGGCCTGGGCCCTTCGATCAGCGATGTTGTGCTACTTGTTTGCATTAACCAATTAGCGTGTTTGTGTGTGTGTGTGTGTGTGTGGCAGAGCTGAGACCGGGTGTCTGGTCTGGCAGGTTGCGAGGGGCCACGAGACCTTTGACATTTTTTTTTGGTTTCATATTTGCTTTGACAGTTTCCATCCAAAACACGTCTGTCGGCGAGGGTGTGTGCAAATGAACAACTGTTGTTGTGCGTCAGCCATTTTGTACACAATTTATAAATACTTTCGGGCAGGATTATCGGGCTTTGAGATACTCTCCTACAGGCGGAGTAGCATGCAGGACCGACCAACCTTAAATGGTGCTTTGTGCAAGTCTTTTGGCTAGAAGGAGCAACACTTTGCTGTTCAGTTAAGTAATGCTCTGTGGATCAATAGATGTGCAGCTCTGATGGGCACACAGTGGAATGACTGGAGCTGTGAGAAATGATTATTCGGTTATACTTTTCTAGACGAATTATAGCGCCATTTATACAGTCATTTCAGGGGGATAAATTTTCGAATTTCTTATTAAATCTGCAGCTGGCCCCCAAAGAGGATCAACTCTGGCGAGCCTCCGGCAAGTTTTTGTCATACTAAAACGAAGTTGAGCTCAAGCTAAAAGAGTTTTCCAGAGCCTTAACCGATTAACTGGTTAGGCAATTTCCCCCATCAGCTCTCCAGCCACTCTCCATCGCTCTCTGCACGTCACTCCCCGCTGAACCAGAAATGTGTGTGGATTGGTTTTTGTGTGTTATCAAAACAAATTGCACTGCCAGCAGCAGGCACAGTAGCACAGGAGAGAAGACAGGACATTTTATTTGGCAACCCCACCACTTAACCTGGACCCACGCCCCAAGACCCAGGGATCCACGCCCCAAACCCAAGTCCATAGGCAAGCCACAACCCTCTGCTCCCTGCTCCCTTCTCCCTGCTCTCTGCTCACCTTCAGCAACTTGCCCCTGGGATGATGTCGGTTCATCCCACATAATGATGATGCGCAAGTGTCGCGTGCACCTTTTCGCCTGATTTGGTGGTTGGAGCAGCAACAGCGGAAGCCATGTATTAGCCAAGTGTATATGCTGTGTGTGAGTGCTGTGTGCTGTGTGTGCTGTGTGCTGTGTGTGTGCGGTGTCTGTGGTTGTGGGTTGTGTGTGTGGGGGGGCGTAAGGTGTGGAAATGCCTGCAAGGAGATTGCCCATAAAAATTCCATAAAGATAGCGATTTATGTATGAAAGCAGCAATGGGGCAAAAAAAGAAAAGGGTTGCCCCCAAGTCGATGCGTAAATTGATGTGGCTGCTGCCACTCTTCTGCCACAGCCGCCACTTCTTCTTCGTCATCTTTTGGCTCTGTGTGGATGCGCTGTAATGGCATTTCTCTGCTCCCGAACGAGCGAAGGAACATCAGCAGCATCAGCAGCATCATCAGCATTTGTTGCTGACATTTTTGCTACTTAGGTGGGGGGGCGGCGAGTGCGAGATGCCCTCTTATTTTTTTTATCAGTTTTTCTTGAGCATGGAATGGGCGGCGGGGTGGGGAGGGGAAGTTCTTTTGTGTGGGATTTAGTGTGGAAATGATTTGCAGGTGGTTATTAATCAAATTAATGTGCTTATTGATAACACTCCACCGCTGAATGCCTTGCCATAATGTTTGTCGCTTCGCTCCGCCTTCGCGGGCTGTCGTTGATGTTTTGCCGCTCCCCTTGCTCCCCTCGTCCTCGCTCTGCGCCACTTACGAGTGGTGGAGGACACACCTAACCCGGACAGGTTACACGCACATTTTACAAGCTTTTAAAAAGAGATTATCTTATCCCAGCGGGCATCCCATGCTCGTACGCACGTGGAACACGAGGCTGCACTTAATAGAGAAAACCAATTCCAGAGTTACAAATTTAAATTCAAATCGAAACGAAATGAAAGCGCCGCCTCGACAAAAAAAGGGGGAAAGTGTATGCAGAACGATTCCGACAACAGAACAAAAAAAAACAAAAACATTGGTAAACAAATTCCAATTTCTGTTCCACTCGCTGGAAATTGAGACATCAAATTGTGGCCAGGGAGCGACATCGCGGAGATCTCGAGGAGAAAACCACTTAAATCACCTGAGCGACAAGCGGGAGATAACACACACGAAAAAAAACCAAAAACCAAAAACCAAAACCCAAATGACGTAGTCAAACCGAAATAAACCCAAAAACAAATCAAGTGCCTCGAATGACCCTCTAGGAGCAGCTCTTCGAATGCATTTCCCCCACTACCCCACCGCACACACATCTACGAATCGGAAGGCAGACTGATTTATTTGGAGAGACTAATTATATGAGATGTCCGTCTGTCTGTTTCGGAATTAGATGCCAAGCCGGACAAAAGGTTAAAACAAATGACGACATCAGGCCGTAACAGGCACAGGCACGTTGACAGCCAAAGTGCATCTTTAATTTCTGGATCGCTGTGGCTGGTTGTAGCTGGTTTGTGGCTGCTTGTTGATGATGGTCCACGGCCCAGTGAGCAGTCAACTCTCTGACTCCAACTACAGTTCTACATATGCCTGTAGCTACAGGTTACAGGTGCAGCACGCGATGCCCAATTCAAACGCCAGCGGACTGGCAAATGCAACAACTGTTGAGCAGAGTTGACAGTGCCACACAGTGGCAGTGGCAGGCAGGTTGACAACTCAGTCAAGCGATTGACAGCGAGGTGGGGCTGCTGCTGTCGTTGGAAGGAAGCAGCCGTGACAGCGGCAGCAGTGCAGAGGCACAGGTAGTTAGAGAGCTAAATGAAGTATTACCATTCAAATGCAATACTTTATTTTACAGATGGACTGCAATAAGAATAACTGTGATGCCTGGAAAGCCAAAGATTTTCCAATATTTAAATTTTAAGACTTTGGTTCTTATTTCCATGGGGCAGACATTGCTAAGTAGATAATCTACACTGCCAGTGCACTGGCAGAAAAATGTTATGTAGTAGAAAACGCATAAATAAACGCATTTTTAAATGAAATATTCAAAAATTAAATTAAATACAAGCAGAGTGAAATTAAATCAAATTCACTTTTAAATTAAATATAAATATATAAAATATTTTAATACAGCTTAATAATTATATATAAATTTAAGGCACTACAAATAAATATTTGTATATTAGTATGCTAATTTAAATAGAAAAATATTGAATTTAAAAAATATATAATTTAAATATAATAATATTGAATTTAAATAGAAAAATATTTTATTTAAATATAAAATATATTTCATTTAAATATAAAAATATTGAATTAAAATATAAAAATATTTCATTTATGGTATGAAAAATATTTATTTTAGTATCAAAAACTATTTATACAAAATTTTAGGTATCCTGCCATACATTTAAAAATATAAGGAACATAATATAATATATAATAACAATATAATATAATATATAATAACAATAAAAATAAATTTAAGTATACTTATATTTTTATTACTTATATTAGTAATATAAATAGCAAAAATAGAAAAAACACAAATATACAAAATTATTTCAAATTAGTTTATAACTAAAATCATAAAATTTCAAATTTAAATATTTATATTAGTAATATAAATATAAGTATACTTAAATTTAAAATTTTATGATTTTAGTTTTAAACCAATTTTGAAATAATTTTGTATATTAGTGTCATTTTCTCTTGGCTTATGAATTATGCTTTTAAATACGATTCGAATTCAGAAATTATTCATATTATTAATTCCTGCACTTCCCCTGTGGACTGCATTGCGGCACGTATTCGGAAAGCGGACAGCGGACAGGGCACTGGTCCCAAATCAGCAACGAGTGTGCTACGCGCCCCTCCTCAGGGCCAATGGGATAGGCAAGCCCTCGGTTCAATAACTCAAGCGGGCAAACAACTTAATTAGCAAACACCAACAGCAGCAGCAGCAGCAAGCAACAGCAGCAGCAAGCAACACACGAGAGCGAGCACACACCAAGACCAGCCCCAGCCCCAGCACCAACACCAAGACCAAGAATGCTGAGGGGTAATTAATTTCGAGCGCATGCCAAAGCACCAAACCAATCCAATCCAATCCAATCCAATCCTGGTTGCTGTCCACCCGCTGATTATTATGTGAGTCCCAGTCCCAGTCTCAGTCTTAGGTCTGAGGCATATTTTTTAGCCCTCTTTTTTTTGTGGGTTCTCGCCTACACGACGACGACGACGACGACGACGACTCTCGTAGGGGTTTTTGGGGGCAGCTCGAAGCGTTGGCGGTGCGTGCGTTTTTTGCCTAATTAATGGCGGCAATTTGTAAACGTCGCGAAATGCGCGAAAATGTATTTGCCAAATGTGAGGCAGTCGACTGGTGCTGGGGCCGAACTTGGTAATAAGAAACGGGTATGGAATGGGCCTGCTCCGACTGCAGTTGGCTTTTTAAGGCGTTGATTGATCAGCAGCCCAAGCAGAACCAGCAGCTGAAATGATCATCATGATGGGTAGGGCGAGGGCGAGGGAAGACGATGATGATGCGTTGCATGCTGATGAATCGAACGATGGGTGAGGATCGGTGAGGATCGGTGATCGCAGATCCCCAGATCGCACATCGTTTGCCACGTAGCGTGAAAATATTTTCGTTGTGTGCCAATAATTGGCGACTGGCATACATAAACAGCACGCGAGCGCCATAATCCATAATCCATAATGTCACCAAGTGTCGATCCGTTGATCGTCCATCGCCGATCGTCTGATCGCTGATCGTCTGATCGCTGGGATGCCTAATAATGTTGTCTGTCGCCCGTCAGTTCAATGGCTTGCGTGTGTGACACATCAAAAAATATGAAGAAAAAACACAGAGAAAAAGAGAACAAAAAACACTCGCTGCGCCGGAGAAATGTGAATTGAAATGGAAACGAATGATTTACGAGGCAATGCGCCCGAGACAATGCCAATGAATAATCTTGTAGGTGATTTTGGTATATTGGGAGGGAGCTCCGCCAGTGCCGCTTGATCTTGCCCGCACTTCAGTCAGAGTCAGCGTCAGCGTCAGATATTTATGGCCCCACCATAATTGTCATAATTCTCTCTGTATATGCAACAAGTAGCTACTGCTCCGGAGAACCGTAGAGAGGAGCGAGGCAGAGCGCTGCAAACGATGCCACAGAGGGACACCAGCTGGGCTACCGTTTAAATTTTGTGATAAGGGACAACGACGCCACATGTGGCCAGCCCAGGGATACGATACGCTACGATACGAATCGAAGGCAAAATCTTTGCAACAAGATCGCAATTAATTCACGCGGATAAATCTTCAAGTGCTAACTACATGACAACAACAAAGTAGTTACACTTCTTTTTAACCCACACAGAAAATCACGAACTTGCAGCGAGCAGCCGAGCATCGGAGTCTTTTTTCCCTTTTCGCTCTCTGATTGCATTCTGCGGCTGCGCAGGAGTCGCGTCTGCAATGTTCTGCTTTACTCAGAGGAGGAGTCTGCTCCGTGTGCTGCTGCTCCGTCTGCTGCTGCTCCGTCTGCTGCTGCTCCGTCTGCTGCTGCTGCTGCCACTGCTGCTCCTCCTCGTCTGGTGTCTGTTCGTTTAATTTCAATTTGTTGCCGCTGCAGAATTTATGATGGTTATTAGCAAAAGACGTGCGGCCGGCACATTCCTCATCATGATGTTGGCTGGCTTCTTTGGGTTTCCTGTCGGCATTGCCACCAGGATCCCATGCTACCGAAAATAAAAACTCCATTTTCTGCACGCCTGCGCAACAGCCTGCACGGTGTGGCATGGCTTGGCATGGCTGCCGGGCTGCCTGGCTGCAAGCGGTGGCAATGTTTACTTGCCACAGACAAATTTCATTGTAACTTGAGTAACTTGGTAGTGGAGGCTGGGCGGCTGGGAGAGGCTTGTGGCTTGGGACTCCTGCGCTTGGCTCTTGCCTCTTGGCTTTTGGTGTGGCACATGTAGTCGCCTTTGTTGCCGTGCCTGCCGTTTGTCTAGGTAATTGCGTTTATAGTTTGTCATGTTGGCTCTGCTCGCTGCCCTCTGTTACAGTTTTATTTGGAATTTGCGAGCGGTGCCTGGCGCTTGTTCGTGGCTTATCAAGATCCAACCCACCAGAGATTGATAGCGGCTCTGTGTGTGTATTTTTTATCTGAAATGAATCAGAGATTTTCGGTTAATTGTGACTGTGACTTATGGCCTACCTGCCACGTTTGTATCGCCCAAATCTGATGGTAAATAAATTATTTAATTAACGCTAACTAACATTTCCGAATGCCACTCCGGCTACGTGAAGGCACAACCAACTGGGGGATCATCGCTCAGCGCTCATAGACATAGACGCGTCTCGGGGCTCTCGATCCCCAGCATTTTTACAGAGTGTGACAAATTTTTGGCTACAGGCGGCGATCTTTCGGCGATGTCTCTGTGTGTGGCTGCAGACGATCGACAAATGCGCTGTTTACCTGCAGCAACACGCACGCGGCAGGAGAGCGGCAGAGCGAGAGAGATGGAGGTGGAGGTGGAGAGAACTCCATCCGAGAATCCATTAAGTTGTTAATCATATGCGAGCGCGAGTGTGGCTCCCATCCAGCTTGGAGCTTGCCTGGGTATCCTTGTTGGGTTGGGTATCCTTTTTCCTCGCCAACGCCACCGCTGCATGCCACAATTAATATGCGTCCAGCGATCGTAATCAATTCTGCCCGGGCCACAGCCTCATAGTCATCGTAGTCCAGGGCCCAGGGCTCAGGGCTAGGCTGCTGCTGGTAACCCGAACACGTGCGGGTCATTAGTCGCAGTCACGCATTTTGAGCTCACTCCGCGCTCAGTCCGGTGTCCAAGCTGTGGCTGGAGCGCCCCCACCTTCGAAACGCACCTCCACATTCACATCCACATCCACATCCATAACCATCTCCACACTCCACGCCACGCCACACCATGCCACGCCACGCCACGCCGCGCCACACACTCTGTGGCATGTCCGTTTCGTTCAGTTTTAGTCGGAAATGATTTTGTACGCTTCGTTCAACTTGAATTTTTAGGCCGCGAAATTTTTATGAGTAGCTGGAACTCGGAAACTCTTCTTTGGCTCCGGCTTCGGCTTCAGCTGCGGCCTCGGCTTGGTCTTTGTTTGATTTACCTTAATGGGTTCTAATGAACCATGCAGCCAGCAGCCATCAGCCAGCAGCCATGCTCAGTCCACACAATTATTGGCTACTGATTCAGCGGAGATGCAGCGATGGAAGATCGATGCGGGCAGAGTTTTTACTGGCAAAAAATTAGGTGAAAAACCAAACAGAAATTATAGAAAAATTATAGAATAATTTCTGAGCCGACTTCAACCCATTAATACATTATCCAAGAAATATTCCAAGCATTTAATGAGTCTGCCACAATATAATTTAGCCAGCCGCCCCAGCAGGTCACGTGTGAGGAAATAACGCAACTAAAAGCAAACAATTTGGGATCTCATAGAACCCTTTCCCAGCTGGCACGAACCATCAATGTCATATGCAGGCGACTGCGACTGTTGGCAGCAGAGAAGAAAGGACTGCCTCTGCCTGTGGCCTGGCATTTCCTTGCGCATTTGCACGACAACCTGGCAACGGGCCAACGTTGTGGAGCCTGCCTGCCTGCCAGCCTGCCTGCCTGCACCAGCGTGTCGGGACGAAGCTTTTAACCTTTAAGCAATATATATATATTTTCTTTTTCGTAGTTTTCGATTAATGGACACACTAATGCACGCATTAGACCGTCGTCTCTGGGGCCCGTACCGAAAATTGTTGGCACGTGCGGCGGACAAATAGCGACAAATGTGTGTATGATGAATAAACAAATAGAGGGGGGTGGTATATGGAATCAAGAAACATACTCATATATGTACATATATATTTATTAGCCATATCTGACAGCAATTTATGCGGCCATTAACAGCGGCAGTACAACGTGTTTATTTCAACATTTTGAAATGCCATAAAAAAAAAATACAAATAAATAAAAATAAATAAATATTAATACACTCGAAAAATCAATCAAACATTCAAAGCATGCTCCCCCCGTTCTGCGGACGAGTTGCAAAAAAAAAAAGTCCACAAACTGTTCATAAATTCAAACACCCACAAGAAATATCATTCACCCAGAGACCCAACCGAACCGAACTAAAGCAAAGCAAAGCAAACAAAAGACGGTACAACAATGAGACCATAGATCGTCTGGGTGCTCTGGCACTGTGCGATTTTGTGTGTGGGTCAGTGTGGAGGCCTCTTAGGAAAGTGATAGTAATTGATCGGTAAATGGAGGTTTAGATTGGAGATAATGCAAAAACGATAAAAGAATGGCATTGCACTTGAAGCAAAATTAAATGTTTAATTTATAAACATTTAAAAAATAAAAAATAATAAATATTATGCCATTAAAAGTATTTTAGAATTTTTTAAAATTTAAGAGAAATTAAATGTTTAATTTATAAACATTTAAAAAACAAAAATAAAAAATATTATGCCATTAAAAATATTTTAGAATAAACATTTTGTATTAAAAAAAATATATATATGTATAAAGAATATTTTAGAATAGAGCTAGCGAGTAAAAAGAGCATGAAAGACAAGAAATCTCGCCCGCTAGTGCTAAGCTACTCTGTTTTAAGTACTCTGCTCTGCACACCCTCGAGTGAGGGATCGCTTGGAAGCTGCGAGTATAAAAAATGTAAATTTATTGCCACCAAAAGTTGATATATATTCAACAATTGAAGAGGAAGTTCCCCCCAACCAGCGACAGGTGGCATGCAAATTTATGCCACACTAATAAAAAAATGTTGAAAAAATAAATTAGCCAGCGAAATGGCGGAAACTTGTTACAAATTAACATTAGAACAAATAGACGAGTGTGTACAATAATTAGTAGCGCCATGTCGGATATATTAGAGCATGTGGCATATTGTTAGCTATGGATGCGGCGAGTAATTAGGCCTGATCCCAGACCCAGGCCCAGACCAGAAGCTTTGAGTATGAAACAAAAATCGGCTGGAATGAATATTCGGAATGCATTTGCCGCACTTACATGGCAGCAGCAGCAGGTGGCACTCCACGCGCTGTAAACAATTTTTGATGATTAAAAAAAGGTATTTTTGGACAGACATCTGCAGCGTGTACAGTGGGTGTGGGTGCGGGTGCGGGCGGGGGTGTGTCTGTGTTTAAACAGCTTTCCACTACGATTATTCATTTATTTGCATACGCTGTGAGTCTTTTTCTCTGACGATCTAGGAAGGAGAGCTGCACAGCAAAACAGCAGCCGAAGCTGCCGAATCAGAAGGTGTTATACAATAACTCATAAATAACAGCCACGAGGGACAGGGGGCTGGCTCATTAACAGACAGCGAGAGAGAGAGAGGGGGAGAGAGGGGGAGATAAGGGAAATGCCAGAGAAATGCCAGAGAAAGTCATGCAGAACTTCCGTTTTTGTTTGTGGCAGGCGGGGAGGGGTAGCGGCGGGGGGAGTTGGACATAATTACACGACTTCATGCAAGCTCCATTTGAGTTTCCGTTGTGGGTTGAAGCAAATGCAGCAAACCGCTGTGCAGTCTGTACAGTGAACACTGTACACACCCGCTGCTGCCCGAAAATTGCATTATTAATTGCTTGGGCTTTGATTTATCTAAGAAGCAGTTGGCCAGCAACAACAGACAGTCCAACCCCTATGCAGCCATGGAGGGGGAGGGGGGGCTGCAACCCTTGTGGGGGCGTCCCTCTACAATGTTTAATTGTGGAAATGAGAAATATGCGGAAGCGTTGACGATTCCGCTCCAGCGTCTGCTGCACTTGTCGCATCACTTGATGGGCACAGCCCCAGGCCCGGGCCCAAGCCCCACCCATCATCATGGCCCCCCCTCGTTAGACCATGGCACATGTCAGCGGCATTGTGCAGGCAGAGGGAGACTCTGCCGGTGCCCTGTGCCCTCTACCCTGCACCCTGTACCCTGCCTGTGTCTAGCCATCAGCATCTGTAGCTGTCTGTTCCACTCCCACATGTTGTCTAGGCACTTGCCTCTGCTCTCTCACACACACACACACACACTAAATGACACAAAAATATGGGCTTAACCGGAAACGGATGTATTATCTGCGCTAACTGCGCTGCCACACACACACACGCACAACATTCAGCCAGCCAGTGCCGGGGCTGGGTCCGCTCTCTGTCGGTGCTCGCCGCTGCTGCTGCTGCTGGGGCTGTGGCTCGAGCTCGAGCTCGGGTCGTGGAACTAATAGAATATTATAAATCGTACACCAAAAGCACGTAGAATGAGACAACCTGTATGGCTGTGTGCCTGTCTGTCTGTCTGCCTGTCTGTCTGTCTTCTCCACTGACCCACGGATGACAGTGGGATGCCATGCCCCTACCACTCCTCCTTCTCGGGCTTCTCTGTTCTCGTTCTCGTTACGCTTCTGTAAGCTTTTTGGCTTGTGCTTTTTGCGGCATGCAAAATTCCCAAATAGAGTTAGGGCGCTGCCTGCCTGCCTGCCCGCCTGTCAGCGGATGGATGAATGTTGGGGAGAGGCGAGTGGCGTGGCGTGGCGAGAGGCGAGAGGCGAGGCGGTCACTGCCGTTAGTTTTTGTTGCATGTGGGACATCTGTGTGTGTGCCCCGTGCCTCTGCTCCAGTGCATTCGGTTGCATGTCGTTGTCAGGCACTTGCCAACGCTTTCACTTTCGGGGCGGCACTTTTTTGTTGTTCTATTGTAAAAATGCTCCAAGAATATTATAGCTGATATTTTGACTATAATTTACAGCCAGCTGGGAGCTGCTGGAACTATGAGAAAAGTGATGTAACGAGCCACTAGCAGATGGGTGCACAGAGTGGCAGAATATTGAGTGAATCGATGTGCCATATCTTCAGAGAAGTGTACCCTAAATAGTACATAATTCAGGCAAACATTAGCGCGTCTCCAAGCGGCAGATTTACATAGAAAAAAGCACTAAAAATGTGCATGCACGCAAGGAAGTAATGTAGAAAAAGGGGCATCGAAAATACACAGCATTGTGAGAGTAAAATGAGCCGAAGCAGCAGCTAGTAAACATATAAACATGCACATTCCGTACAGTGTGCACTTATCCATATATTTAGGCTCAAGCAGATCAATAAGCCAATCAAGACCAATCAGCAGAAGTGGCAGGCTGAAACGTTAACAATTTGATTGGCAACTCAAAGGGGTTACCATCAGCTATGTGGATATATGGATAGTAGCCGTATCTATTGCATTCGGAGCACAGCTGCCCGACGAGCACATTTGCATGTCTTTAGCGCTGGCAGCCGGGGGGATAAGCAGCAGCAGCGTAGCCAGCTGATTGAGATTGAGTCATTTGGTGAACAATGCCAGGCAATCGGGATCGTTGTGATCGAGGCCGCAGATGCGGCTCCTAAATGTATCTCAGAGATGTCTCGTTTTTTTTTTATTTTTCACTGCTGTGTTCTTGTATCCTTTGCGTGTCACTCAAGCGATCAGGCCAAACAACAACAAACAATGTCAGCGAAGGGGTAAGGGGAACGCAACGCAAAGGAAAGGAAAGGAAAGGAGTAAGGAGCAGCAGCAGCAGCATCCTTTGTGGCTTCCGTTTTTCTGTTGGCTTTGATCGCAGCCTCGCAGCCCAGCTACTTAGCATTTTCCGTTTTTCCATGCCCTCCATACCTTTTGTGCGCGGCCTCGATTTTTGCATGCCTCGCTGGGTTTTCCGCCCGTACGGACAATGGGGCTTAGCTTTACGGAAAAATTAGTGTGTGTGTGTGTGCGTGTGTGTGTGTGGTTCAATATTTATGCTCTAAGCTGGCAAACAGCGGGAAAAGTTAACAGATCGCAGATTAAGTATATCTTTTACCAGGCATTTTATATCGGCTGCAAATATTTTACACGGAATTCGAAATTTTTCTTTTATATTACACAAAAGATCTAGATCTTATTTATAATTGCTACTTACATATATTTTCATTTATTTTTTATTTATTATTTGTTTTTTTTTTTTAATTATTTAATTATTATTCATTTTATTTATTTAGTTTACTATTATTTATTTTTGTATTATTCATTAGTTTATTATTATAAATAAGATCTAGATCTCATTTATATTGCTACTTAGATATATTTTTATTCATTCATTTATTTTTTATTTTATTTATTTATTTAATTATTATTCATTTTATTTATTTCTTTTACTACTATTTATTTTTGAATTATTTATTTTTTTATTATTATAAATAAGATCTAGATCTTATTTATATTGCTACTTAGATATATTTTTATTCATTCATTTATTTTTTTATTTTATTTATTTATTTCTTTTTCTATTATTTATTTCTTTATTATTCATTAATTTATTATTTATTTTATCTATTTATTTATTGTTTATTTTTCTATTTATTTATTTTTCTATTATTTATTTCTGTATTATTCATTAGTTTATTATTTATTTTTCTATTAGTTATTTATTTTTTCATATATTTATTATTCTACTATTAATTAATTTATTATTTTTAAGCCCGCTTTTAGCCGCTTTTTTTTTTTTATTACCATCTCTTTGAATAAATAAATATTATATGTATGCCATATAATAATGCCATTTTCCGCTACTTTTAAGCACAAAATAATGTCAAGATCGCCCCCACTCTGATGTTTCGTAAGCCCTTAGGTTAAAATGTAACTTGTGGTTGGGTTTTCCATTTTATTGCCATATATTTGAACAGCCTTAAGTGCAAATTAGCATTAAATATTTCAAGCGGCGATAACATGCAAATGTATCCATCGGATGCATTTATTTAAACCATTTTACTGTCGCATTTCCAATGAACTGAAACCTGATATTGATTAAAGGTCGCCTACGTTTGCATGGGATTTTCTAGTACTATCAAAAACCTGGCTCATTCCGTTCGGATAGCGTCACGGATGAAGGGACTCTGCTTTGAGTGTCAAAATTTTGTGTGTTTTTTTTGTTACAACTAAAATGCGTCGATCCATTCCGGGACGCTACGGGGTGGCACTGAGGCCTGGCCTCCACCAGCTGCATCACTTTCCACAGCCAGCGGCACAGCCGCAGCAGAGCTTACTGAATCGCCGCCCGACGGAGCGGGGCCCGAGGAGCAACCAGCCCCAGTCCCCCCAGGCTCCGGCCAACAATGAGCCAGCGAGTGTGGAAAATGAGCCCGAGAAGGTGGAAAAGTTTATGCGCCGCTGCTACATGGCGGCTGGAATGTTTGTGTTCGTCGCCTGCTGGCACTGGATGATCATCTCGGAGACCCTCAAGCCGAATGTGGCCTACATCCTGGCCGGATTTCTGTGCCTGCTGCTGGCCTTCGTCACGCTCATTGTGCTCAGCACTTGTGTGCGCTTGCGCCGCAACTGTTGGTTCAATTGGATTGTGGCCTGGCTGTTCGTGGAGCTGTCCGCCATGGGCGTGGGTCTGGTGCTGGTGGAGCGCACCCTGATGACCGTTTGCCTGGCGCTGATTGTCAGCCTGACGCTGCTCTTTCTGTGCTACTCGCTGGGCACCTGGCTGCCCATGTTCCTGCTGCCCGGCGAGATCTCAATGTGCATCTGCCTGATACTCTTCGCAGTGGCCAGTATCATCGTGATATCGCTGTACATAGCCACCGACAATCCCATATATCACACCATCTACTTCTCGCTGCTGTGCGCGATACTGTTGCCCGCCAGCGTGTACCATGCAGAGGTTGTGCACGGCAGACGCTTCTATCTGCCGCCCCATGAGTTTGTGTACTGTGCCACTACGGTCTATGTGCATGCCCTAATGTTCTTTGTGTCGATTTACTATCTGATGTGGATACACGCCGATTGAAGCGGAAATAAACAAAGTCCTGTGCAGGATTTCTCTATTAACAGAAGGCTCAGATGTAGCAGTCTCGGTTTGAATTGTCATTCACAGTGTAGAAGCCCTCAATCTGTATTCAAATGTCCGCAGAGATAGATGAGGATAGGCGTTCTTCACGTTCGGCCCGTTCGACACGTTCGGGACGCTCGCAGAGGCATCGGCGCAGCTCCTATCGCACTGAGGAGGAGGATGCCCTCAGCAAATTCATTGCGAATCTCTACAACTACGGCATACCCATGATAGCCGTCTCCGTGCTCATTTGGATTGTGATGGCCAGCTCCGATGGCAAGTACATCTACCTGTACATGCCGTTCCCCAACTACATACTCGTCATCGTCGTGTTCCTCGTGATGGTGCTGCTCCACTGTGTGCCCATGATCGCCCAGGTGGCACTCTGCAGCCGGATGTGGGCCCTGGTCGTGTGGCTCTGCACCACACTGGCCGTTTGCTGTGTGCTGCATCATTTCAGCGTTCTGACGCTGCTGCTGCTGCTCGCCCTGTCCCTGCTGCTGGTGCTCTTGCTGAACTTCTCGGGTGCCAAGTGTCCCGTGGAGTTCCTGCCCGGCGGAGTTGTCTCCAGTGGCTTTATGATGGCCATGACCCTGGCCCTGATCGTACTCGGCAGCGTACAGCTCTCCACCGGCAGCATTAAAGTGCTGGATGCCTTTGTCAGTGTCCTGTTCATTATGCTGATCGTGGCCATACCCATACAGGCGCAGTTCTGCCACGGCCGCGTGGAGTACTTTCAGGTGGTGCCACGCGTCCATCAGATGGTCAGCATTCTGACGCTCTACCTCACATCCGTGATGTTCTTCTGCTGCCTGTGCTACTTTACGATGGCAACGGATCGGCACGAAAGTGCGCCAATTGAAGCGACAACGGAGCTTTATTTAAGTGAATGAAATGACACCCATTCGGAGCAGAATGCAGCTGAATATCCTGTTCAATCCCCGAGTTGGGATTGTAGTAGTGCAAGCCCTGCGGCTGGGTGCTCTGTGACTGAATAAATCGAAACCCTTCCGATTTACATTCCCTTCTTTCGTGTTTCTAGAAATCCAGGCCCTCGAGCACTTTATTGTCAACACCAAATTCAGAGTTCAACCACATTTAGAGACCTTAAAGCAGCAGCAGCAGCAGCGGCAGCAGAATGCAAAATATAAATCAAAATCAAAATGAATATCGCTATCAAATCGGCAGACGAGATGTGCCGCCAGACGAGGATGCTATAATTATCATCGACAAGTCGGTAATGAAAAGGTTTCGGCGTCAAGTGTACTTCGTTGCCGCCGTCTTTTGTGTGGTGTCGGTGCTGCCCTGGGCATTTGCATCGGACTTGGACCATCCGCTGCAAGTGTGGACAGTGCCTCCTTATATTTGGCTATTTCAGGCCTTCATTTTCCAGGCGGTATTGGCCTGTTCCCCACAGACGCGCTACGCTTTTCCCTGCAACTGGATACTGGTGCTGTCCATGGTGACGTGCCTGACTCTATTTGGCTGCCAATACATATACGTGGTCAACATTGAGACGTATCTGGTTGCTGCTCTGATTGCGACTGTACTGCTGGTTGCTCTGCATCTGTGTGGCGCCTTTTGCCCGCAGGTGGTGCTGCCCAATTCCCTGTGCACTGCCTGCGTTCTGCTGCTGTGCATCCTCACACTCATCGTGCATGGGATTCTGCTGCTCATCCTGAATGATCCCATTTATGGGCTTGTGTTCTGCATAGTTTTATTCGTGTTGGTGCTCCTGATGATACCCTTTAATTCGCAGTACATCAACGGCCGTCTGAAGTTCAGTCCCATTGCCGACACTCTGGTCTGCTCGCTGGGCATCTACATACACTTCATCATATTGCTCCTCTGCCTGTGTGCCTTTTCCTATTACTCTGACTTCTATGGATAAGTGAGAGATCATGAAATAAATCTCAAAACACACCCAACAATATAAATTACAGAATTACAGATTTTAAAATTGAAAAGAACGGCGCTAAAAAAATTAAACCAAAAACCAAAATGAGAAGGAACGTTGTGAGGTGCTTCTGTGGGCGCGACTTTACCTTTATGCCCGTACTTAGTCGGCATATAAATTCAGCTTATGATTTATGTGGAACTTTTAAATATTTTAGAAGTTTACGTTATTTTTTTTTGCGACATCTACCATGTAGATTATACATTTCCTCTACACTAATTAAATGATAATATTAAATAATTAAATAATTGACTCAGACTCATGAATCGCATTTTAATTATTTATATTTTACTGTACAAATGTTCCCATAAACGAATAGACACCATAAACACGAACATACCACACCGTTTCGGAAATTTTTGAAATTATAAAATGCGTTTAATATTATTTTAGCATTAAGTGCATTTTATATATTTTTTTTTATTTATCTATCTATCTATTTATCTTTTATTTATTATATACATTTATTTATTTATTTTTATTTATTTTTTATTTATTTATTATATATTTTTAGATACAATTTGATACAATACAGTGGAGCCACTATCATCCGCAAATGTGTTAAATGTAAATGTTCTGCTTATAGATCGATGGTAAGTTCATGCAAGAAACATAATAATATGTTTTATTTATTTAATTTTACACACCGAATGAAGTCCTAGTACTACTCCTCGTCGTAGAATTTATTTATATATTTATCCTGCATATCCTATTTTGATAGATCCACGTGCCTAGCAGGTTTCTACAGAAGAATTTCGAACTGTTTTTTGTTGATGAATTAAGTACGAGATTATTTGTCGTTGTATCATTGAAAATCTTGCAATCGCTGTGGTTGGCTTCTCTGTAGCTGAATAAATCGATACTTTTTCGATTTCTTTAGCATTTCTCTACATCCAGGCCGTCGAGCACTTTATTGTCAACACCAAATTTAGAGTTTAACAACATTTAGAGTCGTTAAGGCAGCAGCAGCAGCATCAGCAGCAGAATGCAAAATATTAATCAAAATCCAAATGGATATCGCTATCAAGACGGTGATGTTGTCATTGTCATCGACAAGTCTGTAATGGACAAGTTTCGGCGCCAAGTGTACTGCTTAGCCGCCATCTTTTGCCTGGTGTCGGTGCTGCCCTGGGCCATAGGATCGGCCGTGGAATTTAGGATAATCGATACGTGGAGCGTGCCTGCCTATGTTTGGCTATTTATGGCCTTCATGTGCCAGGTGATATTGGCCTGCTTTCCACAGACGCGTTACTCTCCTCCCTGCAACTGGATACTGGTGCTGTCCATGGTGATTTGCATGACTCTATTTGGCTGCCACTTCCTGTTCCTTCTGAGCGTTGAGACGTTTCTGGTTGCTGTTCTGAGTGCGAGTGTACTGCTGGTAGTTCTGCATCTCTGTGGGGCCTATTGCCCGCAGGTGGTGCTTCCCAATTCCCTCTGCACGGGCTGTGTCCTGCTGCTGTGCATCCTCACACTCATGGTGCATGGCATACTGCTGCTCGTCCTGAATGATCCCATTTATGGGCTTGTGTTCTGCATAGTTTTATTCGTGTTGGTGCTCCTGATGATACCCTTTAATGCGCAGTACATCAACGGACGTCTGAAGTTCCCGCCCATTGGCGAGGCTATGGTCTGCTCGCTGGGCATCTACATACACTTCATCATCATGGTAATCAGCCTGTGCGCCTTTTCATATTACTATAACTTCTACTACGGATAAGAGTGAGCGACAGAGAGAGAGAGCGATCAGAGAGGTCATGAAATAAATCTCAAAACAACCCAAAAAATAAAAAGTTATACCGAGAGACTATGGACAAGAGAGCTACCGAGGTGTATGGGATGCCGCCCGACACGCTGATCACCTACACCAGTCGCATCTACAAACTGGGCTTTCTCTTCGCCGGGATTGGCCTCGTCCAATGGATCATTCTGGCAGCAATTGATTTTAACATGGACAAGCTGACCGCAGATCGCTACGGCTGGTGGCTGGCGAGCACCTTCTTTGCCATTGCCACTCTGGCCTGGACCGATGTGGGACGGAAATTTCCCTTCAATATCGCCCTTACGGTTTGCATCGTTGAGAGCTCCACATGGTACATAGCCATTGAGCAGTCGTTCATTCAGAATCATTTGGCGGACTTCTACGCTTTGGTCATTGTTCTTTCCGTCGTGCTGTGCTCCATCTTTTGGGGCGCCTACTTTCCCATGTATATTGTGCCTGGCGATCTGGTGCTCAGCGTTTTCGTGGCCATGGCCAATATAATGCTGATGGTGTTCTTTTTCAATGCCTACATCACGGGTGCCCCCTCCATAGAGACAGCCGTACGCAATTACTTTGCCCTGTTTGCCATTTCGATGATTGTCTACACGGCCACCATTGTGCACGGGCGCCAGTTCAATGTGCCCAAGCACGAGTACCTCTTCCTGAGCGTCATCATCTTCTTCTGCTATATGATACTGCATGAGCGCGTCCTGGCCCTGTCGTATGAGTACTCCAACGACCTTGAATGTACCTCTATGTTCAATCAAACGAGGTTTATCAGGATATTTTAGTTTTAGAAGATTAATCTTTTTAATTACAAAAAATATTTAATAAATACAAAAAATAATATAATAAATAAATAAAATAAATATAATAAATATATAAAATATAACTGTATGTTTATATGCCCAAATAAATAAATAAAATTTAAATAAATTTATAATATAAAAAATAACAGTTTAAATCTAAATAAATCTAAATCTAATCTAATATAATAAGCTTAGGCTCTGATCCATGAATCGCATATTATTTATATTTTATTATATATTATAATATTTATTATATATTATATTATTTATTATATTATTATTATTATTATTATTAATTATATATATACATACAAATATATATATATATTTATATTTATTTATATTTTACTGTATAAATTTCCCATAAGCAAATGGACACGAACATAGAGTAAGACCATTTCGGGCTATGTTTGAAATTATAAAATCAGTTTTATATTTGTTAAAAATGACGTGAATTTTTTTAATTAAATTTTTTTTATTTTTATTTTATTTATATTTATATTATATTTTATATATTTAAATATATGCATATGTATATATATATATATGTATATATTATATGTGAAATTATAAAATCAGTTTTATATATTTTTTACAATGACGTGAAATTTTGTATTTTAATTAATTTTTTTATTTTATATTATTTATTTATTTTTTTTTATTTTTTTACAGATGCAATTTGATGCAGTGGAACCACTATCCACCGCAAATGTGTAAATGTAAATGTGCTGCTAATAGATCGATGGTAAGTTCATATAAGTTCATACCGAAAAATAGTTTATGTTCATTTTAAATTTTAATTTAAATTTGCTTCGAAAGCAATATGCTTGATATATTTTGAATATGTCAGTGCTTCTCATTAACCTCCTGATTAATGGCTGCATTTTTGATTGGTGCAGAGGTAGAGTCAATAGGGATGGGTCAATGTATTTATTTACGCATTATGCGGAAACCGTTCCCTAAAAAAGTTGCACAGAAACATCCTGCCCATTGTGATTGATCTACAAGATACAGATGCACTTTCCATTTTGCCCGGCACGTTTCCACAGATGAATTTCGAATTGTTTTTTGCCGCTGAATTTACCCAGCCGAGAGTATTATTGTAGGTGTTATTATTGTTTGATTTTGTATGAAATTTCTTGCCCATTGTCTGGTGCACTCGAACGGAGTTTTGTGGCATGCGCCGCCCGCCCAGTGCCAGAGACAATGGTGGGGGAAGTGTCGCAAAGTGATATAAATAAATAAGCGAATGAATTGTCAGCGCAACGTGTGGGCTGGCCCTTTGTGTTCCGGGGGAACAGCTGATGCAGCAGCAGTTCAGTGCAACAATTTATGAATTACCGAGCTAGGTAAACAGTCAATATTTTCGGTAAACGCCAACCAGCAGGCCCTATTATGTAAATTAATTTTACTATTTGCTTAGATGAACTGAAAACCGGTAGACCATAATTACAATAAATTTGGTAATAATTTTTGTTTAATGTGTAAATATGGGCTGCCCCTATTTAGCATATTTCGTACGTATATTTAGTCATTGAGGGCAGATCAGAGAGGCCCTCAAAAATAGGCCCTAAGATCTGTGATCAGAAGAGAGTCCCCTTTCGATGACCATCCCTGCTGGGATCGATTTAAACTGGATTAAGAACACTCCTAGAGGGGTAAAAGAAAAGTAACTAAAACATAAAATTTACATAAAGTATCCTTTACCACTCTCCTCCTGGCGCTGGCTCTGGCTCTGGCCTGGCCTGGCCCTCTGATAAGCCGCCGTAACCGAAGGCCCTGCGAAGTGCCTCTTCTCGCGGCAAACAGGATTATGGATGGAGTAAGGAACTGAGCACTGAGCACTGAGGACTGGACTGTCCAGGAGCGAACAAAGCGGCAGCTGTGCCAGACAAAGGATCGGCGAGGCGCTACAACAATACGCTGCGCTGCTCTATGTGCTATCCACTTAAGGTCCAAGCGGGGCGAAAGGAAACTCGTTATGAGTCACACAAATCTCAGACTACGTACGCCCTTTGGGAGAGGGTCTACGATCTATCTTTCTTGAGATACCAACCATCCATCCACCACCCCAACATTAACATTGAAACGCAATCCAACAACCCCTTCTGCTGGTCAGTCGCGAAAACAATCAGCGGCCATAAATGTTGATTATAACGATGACGCGTCCAAGAGGGAGGAGAGAGATGATCAGTCCTACACCACCATCATTATCATCATCATCGTCATCATCATCATCATCATCGTCCTCGCTATCATCAACTCTGGCAGCATTAGCCAGCCAGCCAGCCAGCTTCTGTTTTTTGTTATCAAAGCATCTGGACCGTGAGCTACTTACCTTTCTAAATCTAAAACGAAAATCGTGGGAATCGTGGGAAATTTACACAGAAACGCATATCGAATGCAATTAAATTGCTCGCGCGGGGAGGACTCGCCGACTCGCTGCCTCGCTGGCTCGCTGGCTCGCTGGCTATCGCGGTGGTTACTCATTTTGCCGCCCTTCGGGTGGTTGCTGTTGCTGTTGCGACGTTTTCCAATGCCACATTTTCACCCCCAAATAAATAAAAACGGGCATAAAACGGTGGAAAATGCTATGAAGAAAAATTCCGCTTGTTGCGTGGTCAGCTTTGTGATTTACCTTTCCGGTGACAAAATGCGGAAGTATCTGAAAATCGAAACGCCTCGAGGAGGAGGAGGAGGGTGGGCCCACAATTCTGCTAACGACTTTTTGGTAGGCGGCAGGAGGTAGGAGGTAGCCTTTAGGGGGGGGCTACGTAGTGCGTAACGTGGGAAACTTGTGCCTCAACATCAACTGGTAGCAGCATTTGCTTAATTAAATGCAACAAAATGTGCCAGCAACAGCAGCAGCAGCAGTTTGATTTCTCTCCAGATTAAACGGAAAAAAAAGCACCACAGCGGCACCAGAGGGTGGTGGAATTTTCACATAATTTTCCTAATGGCAGGAACAAATTCGGAGCTGGTTTTTCGGTTCGCTTTAAGCATAACAAAGTTCTTTGGGTATGTCAGTTTAATTTCGTGCATATGCCCTGAAAATATTCATTCATTCATTCGGGCCTTAAAGCTGCATTCAAGACATTCCTTGAGGCCATTATTCAACTCAGTTTCGGTTCTCTTTCGCAAGTTGCATTCATCTTGAGATCTCCATTCCACTGCGGCTGGTTTTCAGTTTGGTTCCTTGGCTTAATGCGAAATAATTACAACTTGTTCGCACATCATTCAACGCGGAGCGAAGAAAAAGGCAGCACAAAAATATTCACAAAGTATCTGTCAGCGTCCGTCCCCTTCGTTTGTTTGCCCAATGACGAATGTGAAACGCCGCTGACGATGGCGATGATGATGATGAAAACGACACTTGCCTTATTTACTTTTTGTGCAAAAAAACAAATACAAAAAAAATAAAACAGTCTTGTGGGCGCGTCGGCAAAATTTCAAAGTCGGCATCATTAACACCCCAAGCGCGCCATTTTGGTTACGATGTCGATGCCGATGTCGATGCCGATGAGTGCTGATGGTGTTGATGGTGATTGATGTAACCAACGCGAGGCAGAGAGAAGAGACCCAGCGAGACTTGGGCCTCCAACTCGATCTCTTGAGTGAGTGTACCAAATTGGTAGCCCAGAGGCAGAGGCCCAGCCTCAACCCCGTGCCCAAGGGCTCGCTCTCGCTTGCTCTCCATCTCCATCTCCCCTCTTGCTCTCCATCTCCCTCTCCATCACCCTCTCCATCACCCTCTCCATCTCCCTCTCTGTGTATTTGTTGTTTTAGTAGTCTTGTAGTCTTAGCCTGCTCTTCTGACAGTCAGTCAGTCCCCTTGCTCTATGCTAATTTGTTATTTTAAGCATGTTTGTTTGCCCAGCCGACCCGCTAGCACCGTACCCCGTACCGCCTCGCTCTCCCTCTGTGTGTTTGCCCTCTAGCCAGCAGACTCTCGATAGAAAATATTGACAAATGCGACACGAGAGAATGGCAGTCAGAGGGATTCAGTGAGGAAAATTCTGCAGCTCTGCAGCTCTGTAACTCTGCCCTGCAGGCACCTGAGGCGAAAATGTGCCCTGCAATAATAGCAAACAAGCAAACCAATTAAAGCAAAAGATACAATTTGAATTCGTAATGAATTTTACCTAACATATCCTTGAGTAAATTAATTTGAAAATAATTTGTAAGAATTTACCCAAAAAAAAAGCACACAGAAAAGGAAAGCGGAAAGAGAGAAGAGGGTCAGGGATAGAGTTACCAGCCCAGCCCAGCCCAGCCATCCATCCCGTCCCGCTTATAGCCCTTCGAAAGCCTTTTGAACTGCATGTAAACTCTAACCAGAGCTCTTCAATAACCTCATTAACCCACTCGGGAAAGTCAGTCGGGATCGGGATCGGATCGGGGTCTGGTTCTGGGCAGTCTGGGGACTTTGACAGGCATAATCTGGTTATAACCAGACACCCCCCAGTGAGAGAAATCACCCAAAAATGCAGCTAAGCAAAGATAACAAGTTCTAACCCCAAGTAAACTATAACTCAACGAACTAATTATGAACTCGAGAGACAAAGGTGGTTGAGTCGAGTCCCAAAACCAAATGGCAATTGCACATTGACTTCATCACTCGGCCCAGGGACAGGCCCAGCCACAGGCACAGGCCCAGCCACAGGCCCCTAATAATCCAGTCTGAAACCAGACTAGAACCCAAGGAGCACTGAGGCTTCAAATATTCAATTACCACAAATTTGTCGGCACAGCATAAATGCAATAATTAAGAATCAAGTTGCCACAAGAACTGAGACTGGACTGACTAGACCAGGTCCAGGAACAACCCAGACCCAGAGCCAGGGCCAGACCCGACCAGATAAATGCTGAATTACCGCACTGCCAGGGTAAACCGACCCTCAAAAAGATACAGATACGAATGCGAAGTGTACGAGTGTATGCCAGCATTGGCATTGCCATTGGGGTGTCCGCCACTTCCGTTTTGGAAGTCACATGTACACACGGAGCATGTAACTTATTTTCTTGTTACGCTTGAGAAATTTTTACAGTTGACATTGAGACGAGCGACAGTAACAGAAAACTCGAAAACTCGAAAACTAACCCAAATAGGTTTCGGAAGCTGCGGTCGACCGAACCCCTTGGCAATCCCAACAGCCCAGGGAGGGAGGGAAAGGTAACAGGCAGTAACTTCGTTCGATGCCTCGTTGGGACTTTTGTTTTAGTCGCCGAGGCATTTAAATGTGTTTCCAATTTGTAGCCCATATCCTTATCACTGCGTCCTGCCCCTGGCCCTTGCCACTGCCACCGCTGGAGTGGCGGCACTCGTGAGAGAATTTCCAACATGCTCTCGACCGCAGTCCCAATCCGAGCCGAGCCGGGCCGACCCGACCCGCTCGACTGCCTTCTGGCCCCTACGAACGCGACATCCTTTTGAAGGCGAATGCGACACCACCTCAGCGGGCGCACTCTGCCCGTCCGCTCCCCTTGGCGGTGCGGTGCGGTTCGGGGTTTTTGTGGATTTTAATTATGGGTGACAATGGTTACGGCATTGATTTTCGATATTCGAGATCATTCGCTGCGGTTAGTTAACGCTCTTTAGCGTTGAAAGTGAGACAACCGCCGTGCACAATGCCGACTGACTCTCGCATATGGAATTACGCGAGGAACGAAGAGGAGTAGCACTTGAGAGGAGCGTCCAGACGGCGATCTGGGATCTGATTTGCATGACACTCGCTTGGTGTGTGTTTGGTGAGTGATTTATGAAGGTGAACAAAAGTTAATCAGGCACAGAGACGGACTGAATAAATTTATAGGCAGCTGAAGGCGCCCGTCTTAAGCGAAGATTTCCCAATAGGACTCTGCCCAAGTATGTCCTGGAATGTAAGCTGCATTTAGCGGGCCGCCTCCTGAGTACGAATCGGTTCGGGGTCCTTCCGCTTGGCCAGAGTCCATCCATCTTTTAGCAGCTTAGTGCGATTCGTGGAAAATTATTTAGACGCCGTTGCCGCCGCACTGTCTAAGAATTTCCACTTGGCCAAACGTACTTACAACCAACCAACAAAAAAATAGAAGTAAAAACAGGTAACCCAACAATTTCCCTCTTGCTTCTACCTGACCGTGAAAAACGCCTAAAACTAATTGAGACCGCCCTCATTGAATAATTTCTGAAATTTTTCTTCTCTCCTTTTTTTTTATATTTTGTTGTTCGTTTGGTTGAGGCTGTGACTGAGACTGAGACTTATTTGATGTAGACAGAAAGGTGCCACGGCAGGGAGAGAGAGGTGCCACGGCGCAGAGGAGCGCTGGGTAATGATGATGTATGGGTAATTTGAATGATTAATGGGCTGCGCTTTGTGTCAGTGTCAGTGTTCCGGTCACAGTTGAAGGTTTGCTCGCCCTGTCCTGCTGTCTTGCTGTCGGTAAAAGGATATTGTGGGCCTGCTCGTAGATGTGAAATTTAATTAAAATATTTTTATGGTAGCCCAAAAGAAATGGACGGAAAAAAAGGCAGGCGAAAAGGTGCATCAGGGGTCAGTGATTTGATTTGCTGCCAGAAAAACGAGCAATGGGGCATACTCTCAGCGTTGAAATCTGGAAGAGTCTTCACCTATTTTTAGCGTATATTTTCAGTAGTAAAAGTTGCTTATGTAATATAAAATTTAGGAGCCACTGGGGTTCATTTGAGTCTCTATTGCCATCTCTCTCACGGAGCAGCTTAGCAATGAAAGCTGTGCAGCTCTAATATATTCTAATTAATTTTTCTGAGCAATGAAACTTCTCTGCTAAAAATTCAAGATTCATCTACTCTGACAATTTCCCCCAGTCACTTTATTACAGCCACATTTAAAGCTTAAAAAGTTATCTTAAAAATAGAATCATTTAAAATTTAAGACTCTCCTACAACGCGCTTCAACATTTTGCTGCATATCGCCAGCTTTAAATCTGTGGCAGTGAAATTATGCCTCCCAAGTGTGCTGTAGCTGTCGCTGTAGCTGGCTTTATAATCGTTGCGAACTATCTGACCAAAAGCCCTGGACCAATAAGGCGGCGCCGCATCCTTTTGGGTGTGGGCCAGCCAGCCAGCCAGCCGGCCAGGCAGCCCGGCCCGGCCCGGCCCGCACTGTGGCCATAATCAGCGCACAATCAGGCCAACGGTCCGACGGAGCGGATGGTAAAAATTAACTTTTTTAATGAATTACGTAAAACACACAGACACGCTCTCCAACAGGAGTGGGCAGGAGGTGGCAGGGGGTGGCTGGGTGGGTCGACAGACAGTTGCAATGCAACGCAATGTTACGTGACGCCCCAAAACGCATTATGTCATATCGCTGATTGAACCAACGAACCGAGCCGCCACCGAGCGCTGCGCTGAACTCTTCTGAACTGGCGAAATGTTGTTGGCCCTAGAACAAAGGGCCGGAGAGAGAGAGAGATGCAGAGCGAGGCAGAAGAGTACAGAGCAGTGGCAAGAGCCGAAAGTCAGCCCAGTGGTCATTAAAATTGTATATTTTAATTTGATTTTCCTCTTGCAATTTTGCATTGGCAATAATAATCGTGTAACGAGACCTCAAACTCCAATTGCACGGCATCTCTTGATCATCGGGGCTAAGCGGATGATGAGAGTGAGCAAGGGGCGAGGACGAGCTACAGGAGCTACAGGAGCAGCAGCTTATAAGGCTATTATATCAATCGAGCCTAAGCCTAAGCCGTGATTGCGCGCAAATCCCCCTAAAAAAAATCGAACCCCTTTCTTTGCCCCGCTGCTTGGCGCAATTGAAAAAGACAAATCCTCGTTGTCGTCTTTTGATGCAACATCAGCAGCAGCAACAACTGCAGCAGCAGCAGCAGCAGCAGCAACAAACGCGCCTGCATCAAGCAGCTAGCAGCTAGCGTCAATTGTATCTGAAGAGTGGAGTGGAGCGCAGCGTCTTTGTATCTCGGGATATCTGTATCTTCAAACTCCTTCTTGTCCGTGGTCCGTGGCCCCGTGGCTGTGCCTGTGCGGACGTCATGTGCGGATTTATTCTCCTTTACTTTCGCGCAATGAATACGCGGCTTATTCGATTATTGTATGTGCAAAAGTCTGCTTTTCATTTCCTTTTGAGGCGGGCCAGGCCATGATTGAACGCGAGTTATCTTTCAGGACTTAGGCGTTGTCTCTCTCCCAATGCGAATCCCAGCAGCAGCAGCGGTAGCAGCGGCAGCAATCGTCTCACACAAAAGGAGGTCACACACAAGAACCCAACGACTGTCAGCGGCTTATCCGAACCTCCCACCCCCCCCCCTCCCCGTTCCGTGAAGGATGTGTGAAGATAATTGTCAAGGTTCACGGCTGCCTGACTCGATGATTGTGAAACCGCTTTTCCCCCTTTTTCCACTCTTTTCTCTTTTCACATTTTCCATTTCATATTTCTTATTACTTTTTTTTTTTAATTAAATATTTGTGGCTTCCCTTTGAGTGGCTTATTCAGGACAGACTTCATTTAGACGGGTAAATGGCATTGCGCTGCCCAATATCACAGAAGCGGACAGCGCCGTATGGAACTACGTTTCCCTGGAAAGTATGTCAAGTTCAGGGCAGTATATTGAACTATAATTATATGCGGCTATAGCCCGAAAAGGTTTTTATTTGCGCCGCAACACAACGCGCTGCGTGAGCTCTATATTTGATTAGAAAACAGACAGACTGCGCCCAAACTGTATCAACAATTTATCAGAGTAGTTTGCTCTTGAATAGAGAGTCGCGGCATTCAGTTTTGCGTTGTTTTTTTTGCGTTTTAACATAAGCAAAAAAAATAAATAATAATCCGGAGATGGCAGATCTAGTTCTGGGATCTTTTAGTTCGTTCAACCTCCTGGAATTATCTCCATTTGCCAATCGATTAATTATAATAATTTGTCATTAATTGCTAGACGAGCGAAAACTATGTCCAAAGTATTTACAAGCAGCAATTCGAACACAATTAAATATTTGCAACCACTTTGAATGTGCAGTTAGCTGACCCTCATATTTCGTTCATCTCCTTGGCCTTTGTTGGTGTTTATTCTGGTCGGTTTTTCGCAATTACTCACTGGGACATTCCGGGTATGGCAACGAGGATGCGCCGCTGGGAAGGGGTCGAAGCAGTTGGTCCGGGGGGGATTGGGATATTGACTTAAAGCGTCGGCACCGGCCCCCCAACCAACCAATGGCAAATGACAGATGCTGTCAGCCACAAAATGCATAAGCAAATACACACACAGACACAGCACACAGCACACACACCCATGCACTCGGGGGGTGGTGGACTGGGTTGGGCGACTTTTGGCCAAATGCATTTTGTGCACGAGGCCGCAACGGAGGCTCATTAATTATGAAGGTATTAATGTTGGACCAGAGCATACAGCACCCATACAGAGGGACAGCCATCATTGACAGCCATCCACACATACATATATGCATAGAATGGGTGTGTGTGTGTGTGTGTGTGTGTGTGTGTGTGTAAATACAGACATATGTACACGCATAAATTTTGAGCAAACATAATTTATTACAACACATATTTGTTGTTCCTGCTGTTGGTTGTGCTGCTGCTTGTGACTTTGTTTATTTGTTTGTCGGTTTTAACGCTCAAAATATTGTTTGGTTTTGAGCGCAAAAAAAAATAATACACACACACTGGACACACACACACACAGGGACTCTGGACACACACATGAACTGGACACTGTGTGTTGGGGTCAGCGCACTGAGGCGCCATTTTGAACAGCCATTTTGTTTGGGGAATGTGCCCTTAGGCAAAAAGAAATATATATTTTATTTTTAAAAGGCGGCACTGGAATGTGCCGACTAGACAGATCCAAAAAAGATTTGGCTGGGTGGAAAAGGGGGAAAAAAACTGAAAAATATTCACCATTAATATTAAGCTGGATTAACGAGCATTTAATTAAATAAATAATTAAATAAAAATTAAATAAATAATTAAATAAAAATAAAATAAATAATTAAATAAATATATAAATAAATAAATATAAATATGAAATATTCCAATAAGCAGCCATTAAATTTTGTTTAGCAAAAACCACCACCTGGGAAAGTATTTCGAAATGTGAAAATTCGGGAAAAGAAATTCGAGTGCATGGGAATTTTAGGGGAAAAAAAACATTGAATATTTGGCAGAGTTTCCCACACCAGGTGGGTCCTGTTCTGGGACACACAACACGATCGCAGCGGCTCCAGCCCGCGGGGGGGCGTGTGCAGTTTCTGGCGAAACGAACCGACCAGGCGGCAGAATCGTAAAATCTTTCACACCTTCGGCGCGGCTGGATGTCCGAGAGTGGCGGAGGTAGGGTGGGTTTTTGTCAAGGCGACAAAAGTCGACTGATTAATCGGAATATATCGATCAGGCCCCGAAGGCAGCACTGCAGCAGACAGCCTGGCGTTAATGTTCCGCTCTACGACCTAGCAACGAGGCCCGAGGCTGCCTGCTGATTTGAGTCCCACACCCGGTCCCCGGTCCCCGGTACACTCGGTACCTATATACCCGAAGCCTGCACCTGTGCGCATCCTGCAACGTTTCAGGTGTGCACATTAGTCACAGATACAAAACACTCAGACAGCGGAGAGAGATAGAGAGAGAGAGCAGACAGGGACACTGGGACAGCGACAGGACGCTGGCAAGGACAGCAGCGTTGGGAACGGGAGGACATTAACGAGCCAGGCAGTTAGTCGTTGCCCCCTGCCACCGATGATGTAGCACTTTGCATGGTAATTTCGTGTCTGCCATGCAGCGCGCAGGGGGAATTCTTTTCGGTGTCCCCCGGTTCCACCGGAGACTCCTCCTCCACTCCCCACCTCACACACACACACACACACATATGAGAAATGCCTTTCAATGCCACACAAAATATGCCACAGTCATGGCCATTTAAAGCGAGTCGCCCCCCGTGCCCCGTGCCCCGTCCCCGCGCAATGCACCCTATGACCCCTTGGTGCCCGGTTCCCTAACGATTTGTGCCAAATCATTTGCCTAAAATAAATTAAATATGATTTTGGTGTGTCAGCCGGCCGAAAGCTGATTTATGGGGGCCCACAGTCGAGGGTCCTAAATTGGTCAGGACAGGCTGAAGCCACTCCCACGTGTTGCTTAAAAAAATGCCGTGCTACAGGAAAATATTTGTTAAATTCTAAAAAGGTTACGGCTAAGCCTAAATATCGCTTATAATTGTGGAAAATTAATGCACTTTAATCGATTGAAGGGTCAAATTTATATTTCTTCGACATTTTTTGTGGAGAAAATATTTGTAACATACAAAAACGGAGCTGTGGCCAGAGCTCTGGGTATTTTTGGGAGTGTTAGAAAAGGATTTATCTATTTAAAAATAGTTATAAATATCATTCAAAAGCCCCATTTGTAATTAAACTTGATAAACAATTAACTCATGAGTAAATGAGTAAATTATATAAAAAGTTAAAGCCAAACATAAAGCCTGATCTGATCCTAAAGCAAAAATTAATTGAGACAAATAAAATTCCCATATTCCTGTTGTGCGTGTGTCGGCTGGTTTTTTCATTTGATAGATTAATTAAAATCAATGAATTATTAAATTCAATTACAATCTCTACCTACACTTCATTAAGGAAAGATTTAAAAAAATAAATGCACGAAAATAAACGAAAATCAAAATTTAATAACCATGAACCATAAAAATTAACAACCAGCTGTGTGTGCGAGAGTTTTCCAGTTTTCGGCTTTAAGTATTTATCAGTATTTGTGTATACAATTTATGATCAATTTTTAATACATTTTATGTGAATTTTTAATTTGTCGCCCGAGAACCACGAACCACCTCCCATCTCACACCAGAGAATTAGGATTATGCATAAAAGTTTCGTTTCGATTTGATTTTATTTTCCATTTGGTCGGCTACGCTTGTTGTGCGCGTACATTATTAATATTTGGATGTGAGTGACGCTTAATTTAATATTTATTTATATATGAATATATAATAAGCAGCACAGCAGCCGCAACACACATTAACTAATTAATATTAAAACAAGGCGAGAGGCGAGAGACGAGAGGCGAAAGACATGATGAGTCGAATTCTAAATGCAGCAGCAGTCTCCCCCACAACAAATATATAATTTCAAATATTATTAACGGTCTGTCCAGGCGGTCAAGCGATCCCACCAGCCACATCCCCCATCCTGTTCCAGTGCCTGTCTCTCCGGTTTGTCTTCATTTTTGTGGTGCTCGTTATCCGCCGAGCATCGTCTGCTGTCGGATGTCGTCTGGCCTTTGGCTCCACTCTTTTTCTTGTTCTTTTTTTTTTTGGTCTTGGACGCGTTGACTAATTTTCATAAAATAACAATCGATTTAAAGCCGAAGAAACCAAAAAAAAAAAGGTGTGAAGTATTAATAAGATGTCAACGAGAAAATGTTAATTTCGTAAATAAGTCGATTTTTGGGGGCTGCCTGCGCGATGTTGTTTTGTCTTGTTTTGGCTTTTTTGGAGCTCCAGCATTGTCTCGGTGCCAGAAGCCAGAAGAAACTGCCACTCGGAGTATGCATAATTAAAGATATGAGTATAGATTTCACATTAGAAGGGCCGGAATGGCTATACAATGAATGGCATATCAGCCACTAGAACCTTAATGGACAGATCCGATGCGCAACAATTCGATTGTGCAGATAAACTATTTTTAGGCTTATTTTAAATGTATTTATTTTTGCATATAAATCTGAGGACTGTTAACAAATATTTGCATACAAAGATTGGTCATAAATTCGATATCGATGCGATATTTAGCCCTCTGCAACGAGTGTTGTTTTTGGGGCGCTTGATATCACATTACACATGGGCCATGGGCCATGGGCCATGCCGCAACGTTTCAATGCCTCATAACTGCACTGACAGCAAAATTAACATAACTCCTGATCCTATGACATATCCATATCCATGCGACTAAGCTATATATGTACATATGTGTTTGTGTGTGTTCGGAGCCCAGCTAACCGCATTTCTCATTTGGTTTTTCTCTTTGGGTTTCTCTGCTGTGTGCCTTCCTTTGCGGACGACCATCATCAACTTTAACTTGCACTCGATGTCTCACCTTTCGAATGATTTATTAAAGTGTCATTAGTGCACGAATGTTGGAAAAATGAAACGAAACCAGCCGATGAAGAGATGCAGACACACACACAGCCAGACTATTGAGTAGCTGTGGAAGAGTATGGCCCGAGGGGGCAGTGGTGAAGAGAAGCTGTTGGGTTTGGAGTGCGGTAATGAAGTTACCAAAGTCCCCCTCCATCATACCCCATACCCCATACGCAGCCACATCCATCGGGCATCGGGCATCGGGCATCATCATCGATCGTGTAATGGCTGCGTTAAGTAGTTGATGTCTGAGGTGCTTGGCTTGCCTCTTGGAAATTTAAATTTAAATGAAGCACAGGCATCCATCTACAGCCTCAGCTCCATCTCCTACTCCATCTGCAGCCTCAATCACACTCTCGCTCTATTACCGTTAGCCATGATGCCAACCATGATCTCTTCCCTTTTGACCCAACGTTGTTTGTGGCTGTACAGCCCAGCCCAAACCCCAGTGATTTATTTCCAACCATAAACTTGGCTACATTTTCATTTCGAGGCGAGAAAATTAAGTTGTTGGCGACTATCTGATGATGGGTCTCGTTTCCTCTGCCCTGCCCCACCCTCCCCCCAAAACAAGGTGCCCTGATCTGATAAGAACCATAAAAGTGACCATAAAAGTTATATACGACGCCACAGCACTTGACCCAACAGATCAGCTGTCAACGGTTTATCAGATGCCAGCAACAGACTTGCTCGGATATGCCGATAAGGCTATATACGATATACGCACATACACGTATGTAAATTGTCTGTAAATGTGGCATCTAATTAAAAACGAAATGAAAGCCAAGAAAAGAGAGAAGCTTTAGCCTACATAAGAGATATGCTTAGAATGGGAACTGGAAATTAATTTTTTTCAGTAAATTATTTGCACCTATTCGATGCATAAATTTAATATAAATATTCCTTGTCTAGGCGATTCTTTAAAAATAATTAAACATATTTTGGAATTACTTTCGTTTATGCTATGTATAAATTTAATACAAATATTCCTTATAGACATGGCGATTATTTATTGCTGCAAAAATAATAAAACATATTTTGGAATAATTCTACACTGCAGTACTGCAGTAGAAAGAAAGGAAACTGTTGTAACAGTCAGAAAATGTAAGGCAGAAAAATTAGAATTTTGTTTGAAGTTACAGGCCCTGTAGATGGATTATTTTGGGAATTTAAGATCGGTACTGAATGAACGAGCAATACTTAAAATAGATTTCTGCTCTAAAATTCTTTCGATTCATGAGTTTGGGTTCTGTTTTAATTTTAGATATTTGAACCGACAACCGATAACAAATTACAGCCCTTTCCACCCCATTAACATTAGTCGCTGTCAATATATGCCCCGCTGCAGCCCAGACCCATTTCCATTGCGACAAAACACACACACACACAAAAATTGAAATGCGCATACAAAATTATTCAAATGCGTTAAGTTATGAAGTTATCACGATGGCACTTCTGCTCCAACATTTCCCAGAGCAACCCAGTGCCCAGTTCCCAGTCTCCAGTGCCCAGCCCCCCCCATACCCAATCCCCATTCCATGCCCAGCCCGAGAGTGACAATGGGTTTCCCTCACGTAGTGCACCACAAGGGGGATCGGATGGGAGACGAGCGAGCGGCCAGTAGTAGGATCGCGCTTGGGCCCCTGGACTCCCATTGTCAGTGGACATTTGTTTGTGTGCGCTACAGTTTCGCTGAGCGACTGCTAAGCGTCCCAGTCGCAGCGCTTATTTATGGGGTATTAGGCAGCCCATTGCGATCCCAGTTAGATCCCTTCTCCACCCCGCTTTGCTTATTTTGACAGTAACAAGTTGGCCAGCAAATATATGTGTGAGGGAACCAACGGACAGCCACTAAGTGTCGCCGTTCGCCACGCTACGGCACGCCACGCCGCTCAGCTTGTTCGTTTTGGTACATATTTCATCGATTCATTTCCAAAGATGAAGTTATGAACGTCTAAGAAACAAATATACAAAAATTTGAATATTTGATTGGAACGCTCGCCAGCTACGAGCCGATATCCACGGCGAGTCGAATGCTTCCCCTCCAGCAGCACACACAATCATCAATTTATGCGGCGTGAACGGTTATCATTTTGTTGTTGCTGTATTCACTTCTCTTTTTTTGTTGTTGGAAGTTTGGCAAGAGGAGCGATACTACGTGACATGCGCAGGTGTTCCAGCCATCGATCGAGCCATCCAAAAACGGAAGTCAGCCCCGAAATGGGTCGTGGTCAACTGTGGCTGTGGCTCTGGCTGTGGCTGTGGCAGTGCCAATGTGAGTGAAGGTTTTTATTGGGTAAAGTTCGATCGAAGATCAAAGATATTTTTATATAAATGAAAGGAAAATCAAGCGCTGCATATGCTGAACATCGATATGGAGTGGATATTGAGGCCTCTAGAAATTGGTTTATTATAATATATGCATATATTATATATATAAATATATATAATACATATATAATATTATTATTATTTATATATATTATTTATTTCTATTTACATATTTTATTATATTTATTTATTATTATTATTATTATTATATTATTAATTATGATACAGAATTTTTAACTCTTCTTATTTATTATAACTATTATAATTATAATAAATACTATAATTCTTTAAACAGCTTTAACCATCATTTTAAAAATGGAGTATTTGCAGTGGAATTTGATATTTGATTTCGTGCATTTCTTTCCTCGGCCAACCTTCAATTCCCATACTGAGCTTTTTTTTTGTGCCCATTGTCTGTGGGCGACAACAACAAATGTACGCACATTAATTACAAAACAAAAACTAATAACAATTTTTAAAACCAAACATAATTGTCAACCAACAACAACAACAACAACAACTAAAGCAACAAAAAAGTATAAAGAACAAAAATATTAATATTTCGAATACAACAAAAAAAAACTGTAACGGTTTGTGAAGCATACATTAATAATCATAAATCAAGCGCACAAAAATGTGTGCATAAATTTCTGAAATTACAAAAGTTATTAATTTACGCCCCGAGAATGAGCCACAATTAACGTGGCAAATGGGAAAGCATATCAGTAAGCGATTTTTCAAAACACAACACAACAAAAAAATACAAAGAAAGAAATAAAATAAAATAAACAAAAATAACCAAAAACAATGCCAGTTTATAGAAATTTTAGCGAAGCGAAACAATAACAGACTTGACAAATTAGCAAACATTAAATACAAAAATGTTGAAATGCTTTCAGCATTTACAACAGACACATTTAACTGCGATTTAAATAAATAAGTGGACATATGTATGTTTTGAGAACCGTTTTAAAAGGCCTCCAGCGCGTATCATTTGCAGCTTCTTCAGCTGGTGGCCCCCGTAATCTGCGGCTATTTGTCAGACACGGTCAGACACCAAACAAAAGTGGCGACAACCCCCACAAACTAGTAGCGATTTATATTTAAGTTAACAGCTAGTTGGCCTAACAATGGCTGGCGAATTTTGGCAAGCATTTTTGGCAAACAAATATTAATTAGCGTGGTATCAAAATATTTCCAAAAATTCAGACAATTATTTTAATGATGTGCAAATTTTATTAGGAGCTTGCAGAGCATGTACAAAATAATTTTGGAACCCACTTTACATACAAAAATAATTTTCGTAATTGCAGGAAAATTGTAGCCATGAGAAAAGAAAATTCTGTATTAATTCCAACTGAATATAGAAGAATTTTAGATGTAGAAAAATGTGCAATGGATATGTTCATGAGCATTAAATGTTAATTTCTAAAATTTTCATTTAATTATACATCTGCCTGCGAGAACCGCCCTTTGGTCTTGGCCCAGGTCGCAGAGATCCCAAAATATGCAGAGCCAAGTCAAGCAGCGTCAGAGTCCAAGTCGGAGAAAGAGCAAGAGCCGCCATTAACACAAATGACTCTGCAAAATGGCGGCCATATTAGGCAAGAAAACCAAGAGAAGCCAAGAGTCAAGAGTTTGGTCTAAGCCAACCAACAACTGCGGCGCAGAGAGGCCCATAGAGCGGGTCTGGTTTGACAAGCGCATGTTGATTGGGGCAGCAGATTGGCAAACGTCTGATGATGATGGGGCGGCATGGCTATGCCCACAGTTGCCGCCGTTGCCCGACAGTGATGACTGTCAAGAGCAATTAAAGTCAAACTCGAGTCAGAGAGTCAGGCTGTGGTGGGGGAAGGGGGACTTAGATTTTTCACCGACACAAAACGCAGCTGCGCATGGTCAGTGGACCATCCATCCATCCATCCATCTAGGCACAGGCCCGGGCCCAGGCCCCGGACGTGAGCTGTCGTCCGCTAGCCAAATGCAGCACCAGCAGCAGCAGCAGCAGCGGCAAAAGCAGCAGCCTCTGTCCAGCAGATCCACAACCTACAATTAACAAAAGCAGCAGCAGCAACAGCAGCAGCAACAGCAGCAGCCTAAACTTAATTTCTTGAGTTTTTCCACTTGAAAAACTATGTAATTTAGTACTTGAACAGAAAACGATGTGTTGAGGCAGAGTTTCAGAGTTTCGTGTGCCGAAGGTGGGATATGGCAAGAAAGAAAGGTTACGTGAAGGAGTGCGTCATCAACATCATCATCATCATCATCATCATCCCCAGTATCATCAGTCGGTCGGGCTGGACAACTCAATCAGCGTATAAGTTTCGGCCGTCTGCAGTTTGTGTCTGTGACATGAAGTGTGCCCAATAATGAGCAATTAACGCCTTACTCCTACTTTTATGTTTTCGACCATCATCTCTACATCAACTACCATCCACCACCACCATCCACACATCATCATCATCATCGTGTGCTCCATGGCGTTTTTGATTGCCAAACGGTAGTTTCCCCCCAAGCTCTCTTTTTTTTCTTCTTTTTTTTACTTTTAAATATTCCGCAGTCCATAGCCAAATGAATTGATGTCTGGAATCTCACACAGACCATCTCTTTCTGGCTCTTGCCCTCTCTATCTCTCTCTCTCTCTCTCTCCCTCTCCCTCTCTCTCTGTCTGTTTGCCATATCTCTCGCTCTGTTGATGGCGGAGCCGCGGCGGGTAGAAAGCAATTTTGTAGCGCCTTTTATCTGACACCGCCAGGGTCTTCAACACCTCTCGAGTGCTCCACGAAGCACACACGAGAGAGAGGTGAAGTGAAGTGAAGTGAAGTAAGGTAAAAAAAAAAAAAAACAAACTGAAATAACTAAAAACTCGTTGTAATAAGAAGTTGGTTAAAAACAGTAATAATAATAAAGAAAATCACCAAATCATCATCAACATCATCATCAGCATTCAGCATCAGGCATCAGGCACCAGCGATCGCTCGCCGGGCACCAAAACGATGAATCGATTTACACATCGTTGTCGGTCTTTCGGGTTTGGCTTTTGGGATTCTTGCTGTTGGAGTACGACCCAGAGACAGAGAGTGCGAGCGCAGTTCTACGTATGAGAATTTTATTTTCTGTTGGGCTTTAAATTACTTTATGATATTTGGAATTTGGCCACATTTTTCCGTGCGCCACTCTAATTAATATAAAATACTCAACAACTTTTAAGCCTTATAGAACTCCTGCAGCTCCCAGGAAATCCCTACCAGAACCTCTCCTCATCTCCCAAGCCCAAGCAAACAAGTTTGTTGCCTAAGTTATTCCTTTTTCTTTTATTTGTACTAGCAAACGCTGATCCAATGGCTCTGGGTTAGACAGAACTAAGCGTACTTGCTAATTGCATTGTAATTAATGTGGAAAAACTTCAGCTTTGATGAGCTGCTAATTAAAGTCGACCTGCTGCCTGCTGCTACGCGCAGCAGCTAAGCCTAAGCCTCTTAGAGCGAAAACACGAGCGTGACTATAAAAATTGGCAAACAAAAATATGGCTTGAAAACGTCGCACAGATTTTGTCATTGTTCGCCCAGAGGAGATGGAGTAGGAAGGAATACGTGTAGAGAAAGTAAGTCATTGGGGTTCTGGTGCGCCCCACCCCCCTACTCCCTTGGAGCTCTAATTGGCCAACGAACGAAACACCTTTTTGGGGGCCACTTTTTGGTCATTGTTTAGCGAGGAGGCCGGCTTAGAAACGCTCCAGTGACACAGTTATTAGCGTGATTGGCATGAAATTCGCTCAAGAAACCGCAGGGCCAATATCAAAAGTGTCTGAGCCGTAGCCGTAGCTGGAGCCAGCGCCAGAGCCGCAGCTGGAGAAAACATCAAGCAGCTGGTTGTGGCCCAGAAAAACCGCAGGCAACAAAAAAAGAAAAATATACAGTGGCACAGACGCAACATAATTGCCACGACTGTGACAGCAGCTAAAAATCTAAGCTTTTAAATCGGAAATCAATGTGTCGTCGGTGCTCTGATCCTCTGATCCTTTTACCCAACAAGTGTCGTGTCCCAGTCCCATACCCAACTGCTGCTGCTCACCGCAAATTATGCACAAATGAATTGGTCTGGCCATGGCAGGCAAACAAAAAAGGGTTTTTTGCGGTTCCCCTTTGGAACCCCATAATATATGACATGTAAGCCTGAACCGCAAGGCCAACAGATTGCAAATTGCGGCCCAGAGAGTGCACAGAGGGCCAGCGATCAGCGGCTGTCAAGTGCGTGGGCGTCAATGAGGGCTAGACTATAAAATCCAAGCAGCGTAAGAGAGTGAAATTGAATTCTAGTGGGTTTCCCGCTAGTAAAATTGAATACAAAATGCCACACAGCTTATAAACATATTGTGTGCAAGTGCACAAGTAATTTTATTAGTTAAAAACTCAGCGCATCGATAGCAGTTCCAGCACCCCCCTTTTTGGCATATAAAATGTATTTATTATTCACACAGTTCATTGTTAATGGAGTGACAACAACCTTAACTAAGTGGGCGTTGAAGATTTTTATTTGATTTTATTGTTTCTGTCGCTGCTGATGATGATGAACGTGCCAAAAGCTAACAGTTAATCGGGGCGGTCGCAATTCCCACCCTCGTGCAACATTGGGCCGAGGCATGTCCATGTGGCATGGCAAATTAAATCAAATGAAAAGTCAAACCCATAAGCACATGCTACCCGGGCACAGAGCGCCCACACACAGAGGCACAGCCCAGACAACAATTTCCACCCTCTGCAGAGGGTGGCCTCTAAGGCCATTACGAGGGGTGAAACAATTGCGATACATTTTTGGCTAAATTTATGCACCCCGTTTTCACCTTACACTTGTCATTTTTTACGGCCCATCGACATCGCACCGCACGCAGTGGAGGGTGTGGAGGGTGTTACGGAGTGGTAAAAAAAAAGCAGAAACCGAAGCGAATAGAGCGCTAAGTTAAGCTCTGCTCTGCGGTAATTTGAGCGGATCAGACCGACTGTTGATACTCCCAGGCTAAGGCGCCGGCTAATGCCAGTAAATGACCCCCACAAGCCGCTCATCGATATATCACTTGATTTTTAGTGTCGAATTCAATTTGCGAAAAGTCTCTGCTATTTTTTTTTACCGAACAACTGACTGAAATTATTGTGAACATTTGTGCCCTGATTTGTGGGGATTTACGTGGGATTTGTGGCAGCTAATGTTAGTGGCAGATGCACCATTTGGATGCTTGAAATATATATCTATACCTATACACTACCTACCTATAAATATATTTCCTATGTTCTCTTTTTGGCTATGCCCATAATTACATTAATTAAAACATCATCAGATGATCCAAAAAAAAAAAAAAAAAAAAAAAAAAAAACGAACCAACCAGAAATGAGTCAAACACTTAGATTAATGTCTAAATTACAAAAGGCAACACGAAAATTTACGAGCAAAAGAAACCAACAACAACAACAAAAAAGACGAGGAAAATTTTTCTTTAAAGTTGTGGGCGCAAAATGCAAAGAGAAAGAAAATGCTGATAAATGAGCAAAGTAAATGTTGAAATAATGACCACCAGTCTCCTACAGGCCACCAGTCTGTGGCTCTGGCCACGAATTTTAGTTGAAGTTGAGATATATTACACTTCTGAAGGTAAGAAAAAAAAAAAAAAAAATAGTTCTCTAGAGCCGCCAAACTGATTGATGAACGGACATTAGGGCAGTAGTCGTACGCAGAGCAGGGGTACAGATACAGCCACAGATACAGATACAGAAAAAGTGTTAAAAAATTGTGAGTGATGAGGCGCTCTAATTGCACGCATAATCAACGCAACCTTCCAGTGCAGTCGATGCGATGCGATGCGATGCAATCATCCAAAAGTGCTGCATCTGTGGGCCCCAGCAATTAAATGGCCATGGCATCTTGAGCGTGTTCTTTATCGCGTGTTAGACATCTGAGAGTTCGAACGCTTCATAGATAAATGCCGGCGATAAGTCCATGGATAGACGTCGGAATGTCTGCCCCAGACAGCGGGTTCGAGCGGAGATTGAGAGTGCCCCCAAACAGTCTCTCACATGCGGAGTATGCGCCGCTAATTTCGGTTATCGCGGCGCATATAAAACTCGGTATTTCTACTCATCTCTTCTCGCACTTCCATTCCATTCCAGCTCTTCTCTCCTTTTTTTTGAATATCATCCTAAATAATTAAACATACCGGGCACGTCGTTATGAGTCTGCCAGCTATGGGATGGAGCAAAAAAAGGAACGTACTCGTATATTTAATTTCAATTTCATGTCACAGACTTTGGCTGATGCTGCGGATAATTATTATGCCGACTGCATTAGAGCCAAAGTTCTGTTCTGTTCGTTCTTTACTTGAAGCTTCTGCTCAGGCATCGTCTCTGTTCCACCCATTGGCAATCGCCAATCCCCTCCCCAAATTGCAATTAAGTCAAGTGACAAGCAAAATGGGGCGGGCTAGCAATAAAAAAAAAATCCTTCATGCTGCGCGCAGGGCAAAACCCACAGGAAGCATTTCCTTTAAAGTTTAAGAACTCTTTTTTTTTAACTAATTTAATTGCTAAATTTGTGAGAAATATTTCACTTACTTGCAGCTCATTTTCCTTTAATTTCATTGATTCCCAGAAAGTTCTCTCGGGTACAAGTTCTGGGAAAGTTTTCTTCTTGATATTCCTTTAATGAAATGAAACTTTGGCCCCCTCCTTCGCAACAACAACAAATTCTTAATTGCAACCAAAAGCCATACACAAAAAAAAACACTCAAATTAGCTTTATTTTATTCAGATTTCTGGTGCAACAAGTGCGCCGAGTTGCATGCCCCAGCCCGAGCTCCAACTCGAGCGGAAAGCAGAAATCTGCAAATTAAGTGGATGCGAGGGCAAAAATGTGCAACAAAGTCAAGGAAAAGCACAGCACAACAACAACAACAACAACTAAAAGCAAGCTGCAAACGGAAAAAATCAAGAGTCAAAAGGGGTTGGAGGGGTGGGGGATAAAAGGAAGAACTCCTCAAATGCAGGCGGGAAACACAAAATTGACAACACGCCGCAAAATTCAATTACGTATTCATGTATGCAAAAGAAGGAAGCGCCAAATACGCAGCCAGTGAGCAGCAGCAACAACCACAAGTAGAGCAACGCCTTCTAACCCAACCCACGCCCACACAGCCCCAGCACCAGCCCCTGCACCAGCCCCTGCCCCAGCCCCTGCCCCCAACTACGACCATTCTCAGCCCCGAATGGGGGCGGAGACCTAGACAAACCACAGTGGAGCGAAAGTATACGCGAGTCAAAGTGAGTAAGACATTTTAATTTTGTGATTATAAAAATAAGGGGGGACTCTCTTAGTATTCTTTTATTTAGATTTCCAACCGTATTTCTATTTTTCTTTCTCTTACTTAATTTTAATAACTGATTTATTAATCAGAAGTACTAGCTATTGTTCCCTTCAAACACGTTTTTATTTATGGAAAAATAACTAAATGAGATTCATATCTGCAGACTTTGTGTAGAAAATCAGAAAATCAGAAAATCCTCAGAAAATATTTACTAAAAGAATATCAGAATATTCACAGTATTATTATTATACTGTTATACTATTATTATATATTTATTATACATATATTATTCAAAAATGTTAATTTATGGGAATTTATTTAATTTCATAAATATTTTATTTTATTTATTTTTTTTGTTATGGGAATTAAATGAAGTTGTTTTAATTATATATAACCTACTGCATATATATATCATATATCAATGCCATTTGAAGTATTAGTTACCGAATCGAAGCTGTTTTTAACCTGTTTATTTGAGTCCCCGGACACTCTTGAGTAACTCTGTCCCACTGTGCAAGAAATCTTGGCAGGATGGCTGGCAATGGCGACTCCCCTCCAGAACGCCCTTTCTTGGCACTAGACGACATTTGATTGTTTGTTGAATTTCTGAGTGTGTGTTTGTGTGTGTACCGCCTGTATGTGCCTCGTCCTGTGCCTGTGTTTGTGTGTGACTGTGATTGTCATTTATGCAAAATAGCTGACATGCCAAGGAAGTGGGGTTGGCCCTCAGTCCGCACACCCAGCCAGCCCCTCAACTACTGGCAAGACCCCAGAGCTTATCTGTGTGTTGGCTTATTGATAAAGGCAGCGGAAGGGCTTAGACACCAAAAAGGCAACCGACGGAAGAGGCCACAAACAAAACAAAAAATAGAAGACTGCGGAGGAAAAAAAACGAAAGTCGAACTGAAGATGGAGCTGGACTGGGACTGGGAGCGGGAGTGGGAGTTGGACTCTCCCCCGATTATTTGATTTGTGAGCCGCCCCAGACAAGACGAAACATTTCTATTAGAGATGCCGCCGCCGAATAGATCAGATTGGATCGGATCGGATCTGGAAAAGGAGTTTTGCGCGTGTTTATGTATCAATCAGAGGCGCGGATCCATTTGCATGATGCGGCACAAACCGAAGTAGCTGGAAATGGATCTGGCATTGAAGAGTGGCCGAGAGGAGAGACAGACAGAGAGAGAGAGAGAGAGAGAGAGAGAGTGCGCGAGAGATTGAAGACTAAAGATTGAAGTTGGAAGATGGAAGATGGAGATGCACTGACTCAGCTTTGGGTTCCGTTCCTTCGATCATGTGAAAGACAAGATTAGCGCAACGAATTATGAAATTGAAATTACTCCCAAAAAGTGTTTGGCGATCGATACAAAGAGTCAGCATATTTCCCCACCCAATAAACACCAGTCATCATGGATCAAATGCGTTTTGCCGACCCTTGTGGTATATATGTGTATATATTTTCTTGGCCCCCTGCCCCAGCAACTGTTACCGTGTCATGCCTCTCGAGATGCGCTAATCTCTAAAGGAGAGACCCCCAGCTACAGTCGCCCCCCTGCTCCAGCTCCAGTCGCCCCCCTGCTCCAGCTTCAGTGCCCTCCCCTGCTCCAGTCCTATGCCTATATTCCCATACCCAGAGCAATCTAATTAATCAACATTCACCAGCGAAATAGTGTCAAATAGTTCGGGGGTCGCTTTGTAATTGCTACCAATTGAATGGGAATTGGAATTGGAAATGGAACTTGGAACTTGGAGCTGCCTCGCCCAGTCTTGTGTCGATTGTGTCGACTGGACAGAAGGTGATTGTCACACCACACTTCAGCCCCCCACAGCCCGCCCCCACTCAATGACTGCAATCGATCATTTTGGGCCTCCGCTCTGTCGCTCTGATTAGCCGCCGCATTTACACGGCATTCCACATTTGACATTTACTTGTGGAGCAGAGCAGCCAGCAGCCAGCAGCCTACACGCCCAATTGTTAGCCAATTAAACGGTTGACCCAATTGGTTTAACTGCTCTGATTGTGGTCCAAAGAGAGAGAGAGATGGTGATCAAACAAAACGATTACTACATGGCAAATTAACTCGCAGCTCCCAGCTGATTCGATCGGATTTTAAACATTAATTTGTGTAAATTATCTGCATTATTAGATGTAATTTTTGGTAATGCCCAACACGCATTAAAATAATTTATTTATGGCATTTTATAGCAACGTATTTTATGTATCGCTGACTGAAACTCTGTCACTTTTCCTTTCAAATTGCTTTTAGCTTTGCTGAAAGATATTTTTCAACTTTAAACTCTGCTCTCCCTTTGAGCTACGAAAACCCAAATGAAAACATAAACCCATTGGAACAAACATTTTTGCTGGCAGCTTTGCCTGCTGGCCATTTAGGTTGGCGTCACCTGTCCAGCGCACGTTCAGAGCTGTCGCTGGTGCGTTAAAAATGATTAATTAAGGCATTTGAAAATCATTTGTCATTCTTAATTTATTAATTAATTAGAATTGCCCAACACGTACATTGACACCTGAGGCGGACCCCAGAACCAGCACCAGACTCAGACTCACACTCAGACCCAGTGTCCCTCATTTGGGGGCGACTGACTGTCGATGTTTTGTGTGCCCAGTGCCCAGCGGATACGAGTGCCAAGTGTTCGCTGTTCGTATGAATAACCGGTTCAGGGCATGGGCTTTTTGTGCTATATATTGTAATATATTTTATGCATTTGATGGCTGCATTCTGACAAAAATTCTTTGTGTTAAAAAAAATGCTGCAACATTTTATTAGCATGGACTGACGCGGATTGTCCCTGTGCCATTTATTAATGTATATTTTCATTTATTTATTAAAAATTAAATTTTAACGTTTTTACCAAATTTTCGCAGTGGCGCCACAAATGTACTTTACATGGCTGTTTTTTGTACTATTTAATGTACATACATTTTACGTTCTACAGTCTACATGTCGCAGTACCATGTTTCAGCGCATGTAATGCTGGCGGCGCCACTGCAATTGATGGCCACTACAGCGCCACCTATTGGCTGGTAGCTTGACTACGTGCTCTCAGCTGTGGCAACATTTTTTCACTTTTTCGCTACATTCAAAATGCTGCCGCAACATTTGACGTCACACCAAGCAGCTGTTAATGATCATTAAGTGATTAAAATTATTTAAATAATTTTTATTCACATGCAACACATCCGAACGATGATTCATTGAAGAGGCGTGGCAGCTGCACCATAATAAAAATTCCATAATTCATATCTGGCATATTTAAGGATACTGCAAGGATTCCTGCGACTAAGGATTAGTTCGCTCAATGGATTTGTGATTATTTGTTGATTAACTCCATAAATCAGTCATAATTTAATCTGAGCTTATGATCGCATCATCACCATCCCCTGACTCCTCCCAGAAGACATTCAGTCACGTTCTGTGGCTCAGCAAAACAAAACTATGAGCGATAATCGAATATTGATTATGCACAATCACAGCTAAGTTCCATTGTAATGCTCGCATGCTTTGATTCGATTCGATTCGATTTACGATCTGACCACACAAAGGCACTTTGATAGCCATAAGGAAGTCCACGTCAGATCTGTCAGCTGCTGCTGCCTGCCACTCTGAATGATGGTGTCCATATGCACACAATGTGTACTCGTATGTTTTTATAGCTAAATGATAAACGTGACCAGCCATGCTCGGGGGAGCCCTCTCAAGTGTCAAGTTGAAGGCCTTTGGGCTGCCCCAAGCTTAATCGAAGAACTCTCCAGTCAAGTCGAGTCTTTCTCGCCCTTTGTGCAACGCAGTTTCTGATTCTTTCCTGGGTTTCAAAATGTAATTAAAAGTTTTAATAGCAAAAACCATTTTAAATCTTTAATTTTGAGCATGTACCGAGCGCAAAGCCAAACTATTACTTAATAATATTTCGTTGAGCAATTCCAAATGTTTACGACTTTACGAGTCGATTCAATCGCCTTAAAGAACTGTCAAATCATGCAAATAAATGGTCCCCCACACCACACCACAGCACAGCACACCCAACCGCACTCCACAAGCACCCATAGGGTGCCCCGGCAAGAGCCGATTGACGCTGTTTGGAGAGTCGTGAGGCATTGACTGCGTGATTTACACAAAGAAATCCCAGCACAACACAACATAAATAAATATTGAAAATCAATAAAAAGTGTTATTTCTCGACTTGAATGCACATAGTACGCAGTGCTGAGAATTCTGAAGAGTTTGTCTACGCACAGGGCATACAAAACAGTGCTTAATCAATTAATTAATTAACTAATGAATGAAATCATAGATATTTATGTTTATTTAATGCCTTTTCTGTGTTCAAACTTAATGAGATTGACTGGTAATAGTTCTGGTAAAATATCCAATTTTATTCTTTAAATTTTCAGCTTAAATTCCTCCAACTTCTGGCTGTACTTTTGGCTTCTACAACTTCTTCAGTGCTCTAACATTCAAGGCAAACATTAATCTTACTCAGGCCAAAGAACGCTGTTCAAGTGCAGCGCTCAATGCACAAATTAAAGGTTAAGTTAAGTCCATTTTACCCCAGCGATAGGAGTACGAGTGCACACAGGTTCGACGAGTATCTGTAGCTGTGTCTGTAGACGCGTTCTGTTGCCTCTCTGATTTATGGCTAGTTAACATTTGTCAGAGTCTCTGGCTTGGCCAAATATGGCCAAAACAAGGTAATTGGACATTAGGCAATCGAACAAGAAAATTTGACAAATAGATGCAAATAAATTAGAATTTAGCCAAGTTTGTGTGTGTTGGCACTCGCGAGTGCCAGTTGGTAACAAGCGGCTTTAGTTAGTCGTCCGCACAGTGGTGGCAAAAAGTATGCTAACGGCAGAAATAAATCAACATGGAGGGGTCTAAGGCAAAGTCAAAGGTAACTCAGTGTTCGCCAAAAGGTTTCCATCAGAGACATAAAACCCAAGAAAAAAAAAAAGAAGAAAAATCTATAAAGCTGCAGGAAAATTTTCTAAAGGAATTTCTGTGATTGCGCTGAGTTAACCAACTTCTTGCCACAACTGTAAGCTGTCGTGGCTGGCCTTTGGGAGTAGGCGTTAAGACCAAATTCTTGTCGTTAAACTTTCTCCCCTACTCTCCCACACAATGGCTCATTAAAGACACACGTCGCGAGTGCATCCATCGCCAGAGACAAAATGTCAGCTGCAGTCGATCTGGAGCCGCTGACTCTCTGACTCTGACTCTGACTCGTGGCACGGCACACTGTCCGTGGGCTGGGCTGTGCGATGATTGATGTGATGATGACACCAACAGCCACGTCTGGGATCTGGGGGATCAGACAAAAGGCGAAACCGTTACGAATCGCTAATAGCAATCAATCATCGCTGGCTGACTGGCTGCCTGCCATATCGATACCCGATACGAGACGATACCGAGCGTTGGCAGCAGACGAATCGGTGCCAAGTCGCACCACATCGATTTGCCTCCCAAAACGATGCCCCATAAAATTCTGATCTTTATGGAAACATTTTACAGCACAAAGCGAGCGCGATTCATTTCCCATTATGTTAACGACAATTTCGAAGATTTTGTTTGGCCACTTTTTAGGGTACCTGCTTTGAAGTCGGCCAAAACGTTTCGTGTAGGTTGTGGGTGTTGCCCGAAATCTCCTTATATTTATTTTTATTTTACTTGTTTTATTGAAGTTAATTTTGCAAATATACCGCTGGATGTTTATTTAACAGCTTTCAGACGAAAAGCCATAAACTTGTGCGGTAAAATGGGAAATTATTGATGAGTTGAAGGGAGATTTTATTGCTGGTATCACCAGCTGTTAGTGGCAATAAATTGTTAATACAGAAATTAAATAAAGTACAAAGTAGAACCTATAAAAAATAAAAAATATAATTGAATTGAATTAAATTAAATATCTGTCTAGCTAGCATGCTATGAAACATTTCTCAAACATTTTTTTTAAGCTTATTCCGATTGCAAGATCTGCTCGGCTTCAATTGCAGACAATTGGGTAGTCTCTGACATCTCACACAATGCTGCACCCAAAAGTAAATTATTGAGAAAAACTCACGCAATGCATTTTGACATTTTGGCCAAAAATGGGATCCGATCCGATCCGATCCCAAAACAGATACAAACGCAATCAATCATTAGCATCTCTTCAGAAATTAATTCTCCTCTTTACTTTGTTGTCATGATTTTATTTTTTTTTTTTTTCTTTCTTTTTTTTGTTGTTGTTTTCTACGGCTGCCCACGCTATGTTGAATGCTGCCATTATGTCTGGGGCATATATAAAATTTAATTGAAACGTTGTGCAGAGTGCAGTGTGGTGTGTGTGTGTGTGGCACGCATACAATTAACACAAATGAATGAATAATTAAATGGGTGAAAGACTTAAGCGACGAACTTTGATTCGAGCGGAGTGGAGTTTGCGTTTGAGTTCGAGGGAGCAGCCAGCATCAGTGAGTAAGTCAGTCAGTCAGTCAGTCAGTCAGCCAGTCAGTGAGCTTCCCACCAGCCCAAAATGTTAAATTACAAAAGAGCAAGCATTGCATGTACTTTGCAGATTCGTTGAGGCTGCTGAAATGATGCCATCAGCACAGACCAGCGACAACAATAGATTCAGACAGAGAAGAGCCGAGCAGAGAGACAGCGTGATGTACTGAGCGGGGGCATATCTCTCGCTCTCTTCTCTCGGGTGTGGGCTGCAGAGACAATTGTCTCATAGAGTATAGAGCATTACCCAACCAAGGTTTGCCACCCCCCCAAAGCCTAGCTACCGTCTCTCTGCCTGTAAGGGGCAAGTATCTCCAGTATTCATTGAGCTTAATGGGGCGCATAATTAACCAAATGTAGGTGAAACAGCCTCCAAGACCCGTGGCACAAATGAAGTGCGCAATTGTAACAGCTCTTGCCTCGGACCTACTCGCGCCATTGAGTAACCCACAAAAAAAAAAAAAAAAAAACGATGGTGAGTGAGACAGAAGAGACGCCCACTTTTGGCCCCCTTTAGGTTTGACTTACAACTGCAATTAACAGTGTTTAATTATCCACAATGCCGTCTGGTGGGGTTACATTTAATATTGCCTTAAACACAGCATTTCCACATCTTAATTGGATTATATAACAAGCCGCAAAGTAGAGCGGGCATCAGAAAATGTATAAGGAAAGTGCTTAATATATGGAGATGAATTTTTGTATTGTAAAGCAATCAATTACGAGGCTAAAACATCTGCACAGATGCCCTACGGGCACTAAATGAACTGTAATGGCTACTGACACTTATCAACACTTTTTCTTGCACTTAGCAACACTTCAGTGAGGCGTTTTCTAGCACAAAACACTAATAAAAGAATCTATTAACATAAAGAAGTGTTTCAAGCTGGCCATCCTTATGGAAACTGTTTTAGATTCATCTCCATAGTTTGCTGCCTCACTTTAGACTAGTTCAATGATCTATTTCAACATGTATGTACTATGTATCTTATCGGCCCATTCGATTAGATCATAGAGCATGACAGAGCCCAGGCTCTCCTTCTTTGTTTTTCCAACAAGAAACAAGAAATTCGCATTTACCCATTTAACAATTGAAGTATTTTTTCCTGACCATTTACGGAGGCCTAATGAATAACTGCCTGCCTGCCTGCCTGCCTGCCCGCCTGCCTGCCTGAGTAACTGACGACCGACTTGGACAGACTTTATGGCATGCTGTACTGTACGTGTAGTCGAGTAGAAGATGAAGTAACTGTTGCTGGGCCCCCAATGAAAATGAGTTGAATAATTACACACACAAAAAAAAAAAAATAAAATAAAACAGATAATAAAAAAAATGCATAAATAAAATTGTAGATTGGTGTCTAAGCTGCTGCCCACCACAGCCTCGCAGCATAATTTGAACATCGTATAGCTGTGGCTTCAGCAGTGTGTCAGTCAGTCGCCCCATACTCGATTATTTCTAACAGAGTTTTGAACAAGACAATTGACATTATATTTGCCACATATTTCAAATTGTTAAAGCTTCAAACAGAGACTACAGCAAACAGCTAAAAAAAAGTATTTAAATTAAAACTAATATCAAGGATATAATTTATGTTTCTTCTGCACTTATCCCTTCGAAAATCTATCAAAACATTTGTTACAAGCAGCACAATGCATGAACGAAGCCTCTGCTTAGAGCATTTACTTGCATAAAATTATAAAATTCCATTGATTAATTGCTGACATGATAAATACGCTGCCTCTAAATGTGACACAAGTTGCGCGCCTCAAACTACAGCGAAGAATAAAATTAAGAAATACAAAAACTACGCGCATGCTACAACAGTAATACCCACAATGGCAAGAACCAAACACAATGACAACGACAGGCCACAGGCAACACCACAAACAATTTGTAATTAACACGCGTGGGGGCCTCAGACTGAGGCTGAGACAGAGGCTGAGACGAGTCGAGCGGAGCAAAGCCAAAGCCAGAGCCAAAGGCTTCAACAATTTGAGATTCGAACTCGAATTGATATTCAGTTTTGCCACATGGTCCAGTTGCCATATAAGGCACAGATCGATCCACTGACAGCAGCTGCAGTTGCACACAAAACTGTAAGGCACGCTAAAAATAATAATAATAAATTTATTTATATTAAACCAATTTTATTAATTATATTTACTCTTTGGGTATTTATTTGTATGCATAAATATTAAAAGGCTTCATGCACTTTGGTTGCTGTTGCTATGAAACGCACTGTAGTGGATATTTGTCGCATCTCCACAGAAACTTGAACTTGTCCAAAATCGTTTGACTGGCTGATTTATATGAATTTTATTTATAGAATTTATTTCGAATCGAACAGAACAAATACCGATTTACATGGCATGTAAATTGGCTGTGTCCGTGTTGGGCATTTCGCATTTATTTAATTATTTATTTATAATTAAATTGTTCGAATTCAGACATACATATGTATGTATATTTATATGTATTTGTATGTTGTCTTGGCCATTTCTGCTGGCCAGCAGGAAGCCAATTTGTTTGCCTCTATATGGCCTAAACTATTTGACTTTGCTCGATGGTAGCAGCATCTGCATGTCGCTTGAGATTTTTATCGTTCTGTTCGGTGGCATCAGCTTTGCTAGGAAATCCATAGGAATGTCATAAAGGCCATAATTTCCATTAATTAAGTGGTCGAAAGATGCTGCGTGGACAGGACCGGAAGGAAGCTCGTCGCTCGTGGCATTTGTGGTGTTGGCGAACAACTTTCGGTTTCACATAGTTGCGGGGGGACCAACAAAACGAAGATAGCACGCCCGAAAGCAAACCATTCAATGATGTAATATAATATTTAATTTGAGGACACTTGTTTAATGAAACTCTAAATTTTCTCTTCAGTTTAAACTCTAGCACGTTGCACAGAATCGTCAGTGGCACTCTTGTCAGTCATTCAATCGGACACTGCGCTTGCCTGCTCTGCTTTTGGTTGGTGTTTGCGTCTAGCCTGTTTTGGGTGCACCATTTAATAGTTTTGGGCCGCAACATGTAATAGCAGCTCTTTAAAAGGTTGAAAGCCCAAGCGAGTCTCTCCAATTGGGTCACCAAAGTGTTATGTGTGCAACAAAGTATTTGCTTATAGAGCATGTGAGCTGCAACGGCTTTTGTGCTCTGTGCCAGAGAGCCAGCGGCTGGCTGCTGTGGCATGCCACACTGTACTGTACGTCAGCTCTGGAGATGAACATTGATTAGCTTGGTTCAGAGTTTAAGGGGGTTAAACGTGAGTTAAACCAAACTACTTGACAGCCAATGTTTTTTGGCAAATAGTCTTTGGGCACAATATGGCTCAATTTGCGAACAGGAAAATATATGTATGCGCTGTTTTACACCTCCACTGCTCCACTTTTGGGACACAATGTGTCTGCATTGTATCCCCAGGCATTCCCCTACAACACCTACAAAAATCTCCATTAAAACTAGCGCGTGGCCAAGGCGATTGTTTTTCTTTGCGTTGCCTAATTAAATATTCAAAACATATTCCCCCCATAAATGTCTCATAAATAAACGATCTTTTTTTTATTTGTTTGTTTTTTGTTTGCTTTGACAAAAAGGGCACGTAGCTTGAGCAAATGTTGTCCGTGCAGACATAAATCATAACATCATAAACATTCGCATTCGACATGAAACACTTGTGCCAAATGGTGCAAATAGTTGAATACTTTGCAGAGCTGCTACTCAGAGACGAGACATATCAAGCGACCCGACACTACTTCCCTTAGTGTATCATACGCATTTAATTATTTTTGCCTGCCAACTGTTGATGGCAAACACAAGCTAATATTTAATATTAATTAATGTTTGGTTGGAGCATCTCTTTGAGAGGCGTCACCGGAAGCCACGGGCTTCAGCAGATGAACCTGTGCCCATTACCAGGGCGTGTCTCTATAACCGACATCAAACGAGAAAAAATAAATATGTTTGCCTATTCGTTTTGCTTTGCGGCTAATTAAACATTTTGCTGTGTGTCTTTGCATACCCATTGAAAGGGGTATTGTGGAATTTGACTATATTTGGAAATAAATATAAAGAACTTAAGTAATTAATACATATTTCATTATGCAGCAACGTATTTTTCTGTCTGTTCTGGTCATCTAAAATTCTTCTTATTCCTCTATTTTTTTGTTGTTAAATTAAAACTTTGAAGCTAAACCATTCAGAACAGCTGAAGGGACTTGTCTTTGGGCATACATAAAATATACTAAATATGTCTTCAGCATTATGTACTTGCATTCCTTTCTTTACCCTTTTGTTCCTTTTTGTTGAACAGATTTAATGAAATAGTTTCCCCTAACATTCCAAGGGTATTTGCATCTTCGAGCTGTCGCGTCTTTCCATAATTTTTAGTCTTTTTTTCTGTGTCCAAACAATTAGTCAAGCATGCACCCTCCTCTAGTAAAATTCAGGAAGATTGTCCAAACACGTACAACAATTTGTTGAGGAAGCGCACCAAAGCGAACATACAAAAATATTTGCTTGTACTTTTGGTTTTTTTTTGGTTTTTTCGGCTATATTTAAATATTTTTGTGATTTTTTTTTTGGCACGTGGACCAACTGATGGTGAGTGATAGATATATACATATGTACATATATGTATGTAGTCACGCCCATTTGGTGCCCATTAGTTGATGCATTAATGTGTGACGTTTCCTCATTTATTTTGTGTCGTTTGCCCGCTCGAAATGTTATTGACTTTTGAACTTTTTGGATAGAAATACTCTTTGCATTTTTTAGTATATAATAATATATTTTTAAAGGTTTTTTTTTTTAATGTAGAATGGAAAATTAAATATTTTCTTTAAAAATTAATTTCGAGTTAATTCAGAAAATTATTTTTGAAACTTTTCCTTGTCTGAATGCATTTAATTTTAGGCATTTTACGTAGAAATTTTTATTCACATTTCTAGTTTAAATGTAAGACAACCAAACAGAAAGACTATCAAACAGAATTAAAGCTAATAGTTCAATGCAATTTGTAGGTCTGCCACTAGCCACAAGCAGCAGCAATTTGTGGCATAACTTTCAAATGCGATTTGTTCCAAAATTCGTACTCAACTACACAGAGAGAGAAAGAGAGATCCAGAGAGAGAGAGAGAGAGAGAGAGAGAGGAGAAGGAGAACGGCGTGACAACATTTGGACATAGTTCCAATGACTGCAACGAATCCGCAACAAAAGCCCCCAAATCGAAATCCAAATCCAAATCCAATTTCAATTGCATTGCGAATGCGGCAGCCGAAGCCACGTTTTTGAACCCGCAGACCCCGAAAGGGTCAAGTGGCGCGTGTAGCGAAAGCCAGGGCTAAGCCCCAGGGCAGTGAACCACCAGACCAAGCCAAGCCGCAGTCTTGGCCAAGTTTCTGTGTCTGTTTCAGCTTATTGCTGAGCTGAGCTGAGCTGCCACCCACTGAAGGGCTTTTAGTCGTAGTCGCAGTTGTAGTCGCAGTCGCAGTCGGAGGCTGTTACTTGGAGCTGCTGGAGAACTGATCTGAGGCGTTCGATCTTCATGCCCGAGTGCGTGGAGAGACCTTACTTGTGCCTGCCTGAACTTGACATGCATATTGTCTGCCCCTCGCACTCGGTCTCTCGCTCTCCCTCTCTTGCCACATGTGCCTTGTGCTGTGCGCCTTGTGCGTGTTGTCGCGAGTGTTGGCTGGAGGTAGGGTTGTCAGCCCCAGCCTCCCCAGTAATCAGTCTAGACTGCATTGGGCTCGTCCCACGTTCAGCATTGAGCGTATACGTATTTTTTTTTTTTATATTTTTGTTTTGCTTTTTGTTGACTGGCTGTTCTAATTAATGGCTTAATTTGTTCACAGCCAGAGCACACCACACACATGGCCAAAAGGCATAAATGTTTTTTTATTAGTCAAAGCCAAAGTCACAGAGTGCTACACTTGAAATTAAGGTGCAAAATTATATTTAATAATGCCAAAAATTTAAGTGCAAGACTTATAAAGTTTGGTTCAATGGCAGCAGTCAGCGCGCACTTCCATAATCACATTCAATGGGATCTCTAACGTTATGACGTTAACTGGCGCTTACGTGGCACGTTAACTGTGCTTGCGTTACGCTGAAAATGCCGGTTTTTTAGAGCCCACAAAAAGCCGGCCAAAAGAGAACGCTGCGCGCAAAGAGAGGCGGCCTCAATAGGGTTGTCAAGTTGACTCAATAAATTAACAGATCGCTGAAAGAGTGAATAGCGGGGCTCAACAATTGGAGAGGATTTACTGAACTTTAGTTTTGTATTTTGTTTACTTTTATTATTATTATATTTCAAGGTGCAGTTGAATTGCATTTAAAAGAGTCCGGGAATGACTTCATTTACAGCCATAGAAATTTCCCATTTATTGTGCAGCTCCTTTTAAAGCCAGAGACAATAATAAATCAACATTTATTACAATGCCTTAAAACATTGTATGTGGGTATGGTTATCATTGTGCGAGTACTCGTAATCGTAATCGTACTCGTACTTGGATATAATAATTCATTTAAATTCATTTATCTGAGCCAAAGAGCGAACGGAACCCCCAGCTAGATACTCTTTTAAGTTGAAGCTCTTTTGTCATAACTTTGTGGCTCTTACTCTCTCTGCCTCTCTCTCTTACTGGCTCTCTAGCGCTGACATCATCCCAGACACAGACTCAGACTCAGAGCCAGAGCCAGACTCAGCCCCAGCCGCAGCCACAGCCACAGACCAAGCTAAAGGTAGAGCCAGGTGTCAGACGGCGGCTTATTTAATGCACGGCCACAGCTCGAAACTCTTTTAGTATAGCGTTGGCGTGCGAGACAAGCGGTTCGGTTTTCCCAAGCAAAAAGTAAACTTCCACACACCAAAACGAGTTCGTCTAAAAGAATATACATATATATGCACATATTTATATGCCACACAGCGTATATATATATGCATAGCTGCATCTGTGCTTATACGCGAGTAGATACAATATTAAAACACATTAAAAAACAAAAGCATAAAAAACAAGAGTAAACATTAAACAATTGTAGATTGTTGTGACTGATGTCTGAGGCGGCCCCCCCGACCCAAGCGACGCGAATTCAAGTGAAGCCAAGCGTTGAGTGTGAAATGCAAAACGGAGGCAACTCAAGACCCCTCCAGGCAACCAGGCAGCTAGGCAGCAGGCAGGCAGGCAGGCACGGCACGGCACGGCATAAATTTTAGTCGGTCTCAGAGACTAAGCAGCAAAAGTTCCGAATTAGATCCAAAACAATTGCAAAGAAAGTGAAAGATCAGAGACAAGACACCGAGAGACACAACATTGAAAAAGAAAAGCAAAAGCAAGAGCCCATGCCCAAGCCACAAGCCCCAAGAAAAGGGAAAGGTTACAATACTCAGACGCAGACTTGGACTCGTGTTGCATGCTCTCTCAAGTGCAACGCAGCGCAGAAGCTTTCAGGCAACAGCTGTTGTCGCATCGCCCACTTGCCGCACAGCACAGCACAGCAAGCCCAGAAAAAAATCATTGAAATTTATAATCAAATATTTTCAATAATTTTTTTCCATTGCTTAGCTGACTACGCGTTTTTTTTTTGTTTAGCTGAAAAAAAATATTGAAAAAAATTAAACAACACAAAAAAAAGTCCCCATATACCACGCGTTTTTGTCGAATATTGCCATTGATTCATTGAGCCCCTTGTCTGTGTCGCTGAATGCGTGTGTGAGTGCTGGTGAATACATTCAAAAAAGCAGCCAAGCGACATTGATGTGGCCTGCTGCTGCTGCTCCCGTCGCTGCTGCATCGGACCAGAATATAATGAAATAAAGTTAAATAAAATATAAGCTGAAACGCCTTCAGTGGACGCACACGGACCCATGCTAAAAAGAGATATCAACACGCTCCACTAGCGCGCGGACAGGTACGGTGCAATTCGTCTCTTTTTGATTTATTTAAGCATACATTTTGTTTGTCAGCTTCGAGCAATAAATTATTGTCTATTACTCTACCGTATGGGCCATTGTAACTGGCATGGAAATTGTCGTTGATTGGAGATTGGCGATTGGTTTTTTGGAGGGGTAGAAATAGAGACGGAAAATTGGTTTATAATATTCGAAAGAGAAAAAAACAAAAACCCAAAACAAAAAACTAACTTAATCGTATTTAACGAGACTCGATGATGCAATAAATTTGCCAGCAAATTATGGCTGAGTGGCTGAGTGTGCCGCTAATTAGGTTTCCGAGGTCTTAGAACAGTAGCTGAAATGGCAATTGTTTTTAGAACTATCAAACATGGAACACTTTAACAGCACTTGCAGATTTAAATTAACTGCTTAAACAATCCCTTTTAAATTATTCAAAAATAGGAATTGGGAGGTCATTGACTACAGCAGAAGATATCTTGCAAATGATCTGTGGAATCAGCATAAGCCTAAGGGCCAACAAACGAAAGAATTACATTCTCTTTTAGATGAATAAACCTAAGCCTTTTCCCATCATTCTCATAATTGTGATGCGCAAAAAGTCCATTTCTCTTTGCTCCATTTTAAAGTCAATAACAATGGAAAAGAATATTTTCTTTGTCTGACTTTTCGAGTTATTTTTCTCAGTTAATTATTGGGATCTTCCTTCATATTATTCAGAGTGATATGAAATTTCGACTATTGCCAGCAGCGGCGCTCATTAGGGCATAATTTATATGGTCTTTGGTTAAACAAAAACCCAGCACACGATTCCATGAATCATTAATATAAGGTTCAATGATTCTAGTGCCATCACAGATTGCCCATTAGTCATCACAGATTGTCCAGACAGCAGACACCACAGAGCACAAACCAGGTCCAGTCTTACACTCCATATGCGGATAGTTGTCTCTGTGTGTTTGTTTTTTTTTTTACCTCTTTTGAGCACTGAATTCCAGTAAAATTTCTCTGTCAGGAAATATCTATGCGCCACTCTGATTTATGTCTATATCGAATGGTTTGATTGCGAGGCCCACAAATGTCGCATTAGAGGCTCAAGTAGCGTGCATTAGCGAAAATTACCATTTGGGGCTGAAAAGGTGTTGGCCCCAATTGTCACCTCCGAAAGATATTGAAACGAAAAAAAATAAAATACAAACTGGGCGCGGAACTCAAAGCTTATGGCATATTGCATTACCGCGTCTCGTCAGACAAACACAAAAGTCAGCGATAATACTTGATTTCTTTACATATAAATATGTGTACATATGGGGTATATATACCTATATATATATTTATGGGCACGCGCCTGCCTTTTTGTCAGGCTCTATCGGTGCGCAGCTGAATGTCAGAGCGTTAGAACTCGTGGCATGGCATGGCATGGCATGGCAGCAACCGTGGGTTGACATTAAAACCATTTCAACACCACAGCGAGATACTTTTTAATTAAGCTGATGTTAGGTTTCCCCCCTCTGGGTGAACAGCAGGAATATGCTGGATTTTTTATGTGCCATAAGAAATACAAAAAAAAATTAATGAAAGAAATTCCATTAATTTTTTGAATTATTCACTCTCTCATTTTGTATACCAAAATCGCAGCAGACAGTCCATTTTGCACACCCTTTTTATACCCAAAATGGTTTTAATGTTGACCAAAATTATATTTTTTGCTGGAATTTTGTTTTGTATTCTCACACGTTTTTTTTAATGATATTTTTGCACTTTATTTTTTGCACAATTGAAATTTGTTTCTATTATTGTGTCAAAATATTTTGTGTTGTGTGTTGTCTGGACAGCAGGAACGACACCACACCGAAAACGTCTCAAAGTCATAATTATTAGCTTTGCCTTTTGTGGCTGAGCAAAAGAAAAAAAAAAAGAATATAAAAAATGAAATAAAGCATAATTCTTTATAATTCATTTTCTAGCCAAGCAACCCAAAGCGCTTCCAATGAACTCTGGCCAGGCCAGGCCATTTGCAATTTGTTTGCATTTCGAAACGCAAAAATTTATTTATCAGTTGGCATTAAATTTTGTGTAGGGGACTGAACAGGATGTCCAAATGTGATTCATAGAAGAGTCAGTCAGTCGTTGGGTCACAATTTGTATGCAGGGCCAAGGCTAAGATGAGCTCAGCCAAAAAAGGCTGCTCTTCTCCAGCGAATTTCAGCCGAAGGTTAACTGAATGGCAGGCATCCCACTGCTATTTAAATGATATTCTAGTGTGCTATCTGATTTCGGTGCTTTCATTTTTCATCGTTCAGCAGGCCTAATTAAACCATAAACACCTCAGAACATGCTACCATACTTAACGAAAAACCCCACACAGTGTGTGCCCCAGTGTGGTGCTGTTGATGGCTGTGACCCACCCATCAGCAGCACAACTGCCAAGCGACCGACCCACACGAGCCGAGCCAAGCCAAGCTGAGCAGCGTTTTTCTTGTTTCATTTTTCATTTTGCCAAGACAATGCCAAAATCAAAGAGCAGCCAAAAAGTGCAGCAAACAAACACCTCCACAGAAAAAAAGACACAGATACAAAGCAACAGATACAGAAACAGAAACCACAGAGCGGAGACGGAGGCAGAGACGGAGACGGTGTCGGTGTCGGATGGTGATGGTGGGCCCAACCTATAGACATGTTTAATCAATTTAAATTACCTTCAATTAGGCGCTTTGTTCGGTCGCATTGCGAAAAGTCTTTGACTCGAGCAGCAGACAGAGCATGCAGACATGCAAATGAGGAAAATTCCACTAATTTGTTCAGGAGATTCCTCGACGCCGAAATGGATGCATCTGCATAACTGCCACTACTCCAAAAGAGTTGGCCAATGCTCGGCAATTAAACATTTAATGGCTTCATTCGATATGCATAATGGCCAGAGACTGGAGGGAGTAACTGTGCTGTGCCGTGACTGTGACTGCGGTGGGTGTTGGCTCTGTTTTGGGTATATAAAAAATGCAAATTTCCCTTTGAGTCATAAAATAATTTGTGAGAGAATCTAGTGTAGCTTGATCTGCTGGGGCAGGGCAGGGCGCCACCGATATGTGAATAGAATTTATTGAGGGGCTGTGAGTGATATTTTGATGGCTTTTTAATCTGATCGTAAAATAATACAAGCCGACAAATACTTACCTCTGGCGATTACATTCTATTCCATCATCATCAAGGGCATATAAAAAATGTAATAAATTCTATTTATTACCCGTAGACGCTAGATGCGATGAATCATCGCATAGACTTTAAGCTATGACTTTTCCAGTGGTGCTCAAAAGTTCATTGAATGCTAAATTCCCGAATTAAAGTTTAATTTTGTAAGCGTGACAGCTTTAGAGATTTTTTCCAGACTCGAAATCGGTTTAACAAAGCCATCAAATATTTTTTGCAACTAAATTACGAATGACTTAGGACACAAACTTGGTCAAGAAACTGCAGTGCCACTGAGTGCATATAATTAATCTCTTTATCCGGGCAAAGAAAAAAAAAACGGTGAAAGTTTCTGCATATCTGCAAATGTCGTCACTCGTCAGCTGTCATCCGAGGAGTGTGTCCCCCCGCCCCATCCCCGCCATCGTGTTTCAATTTAAATGAGCTATCAAATCCCGGCACCCCAAGCAACCCCAACCAAAGACGCGTCTCACTGTGTCTGTGTCATTGAACCAACAAATCAAATCAAAGCCGCTTACCGAAAGTCACACAAAAACTTATAGTTTACGGTCGCCCGACCACGCGGCGATAGCGGTGCTCAGGATTGATGACAACTCTGGCAATGCCAAATGACAATTATCAACGCGACGCGGCAGCGTGTCATAAAAAAAATAGCAGAGCACATTTAAAAAAATGCCACACAAAAAACTTCAACTAAAAACCAGAAACCAGAGCCAAATGACAGCAAACAAAAAGCCGAAATGTGTTTATTGACGTCATTCCATGAAGCCAAGCAAGCAACAAACCAACCGCCAGGCAGAAAAAAAAACCAACTCTTAATGTGGAGAAAATCCAGGCATGGAGGACCTGAGGGACAGACAACCGCCTGCCAACTGCCAACTGCCATACGCCATCCGCCATCCGCCACCCGCTGGGCCGTAACCAAAAGCAAAGCCTATGCCAAAAAGTTGCTTGCGAATTGTTATAATTGCTAACAATTACAATGGCAATAAAGAGAGCTGCAAAAACTGAGAGCTAATATACCATAGACCATGTCGATACCCCCGCAGCACCACGCCATAGGGAGAAGAAAGGAAACACAAATAGAAACTAAATGAAGGGAACATATGCAAGGGATATATATATAAAAATATATACTGTTCACAGCAGTGAGCTTAAAAAATCTTCCTTGGAATTTAAGCAAGTGGAAAACAGGCGGAAAAAGTCACTCAAATCAAATCTCATTTCTTGCACTAAGAACTATGCGATTTATCTACGCAAATGCATACCGCTGCTTGGTTCCCTAGCCTCAGCATATGCCATTCCATACCCTGTAAAAGTCACTCATTGCCTGCCATTTCTCGGACATCAAACTCGGGCCATTGTCTTGTCTGAGATTTTGCTTTGGTTTTGGGGAACAGACTGATCGGGGGCTAACTTCTGCTGCTGCCGCCTATCATATGTACGAGTGTTCAGCCCGAACGAATGGGTGCATGGAAGCCGCATGAAATCTCATTAGCAGCTGAGGGTTCAGTTCAGTCCTGACTCCTGTCGCCTGTCCCTTGTTGCCTGTCCCCCTGTCGGCTGTCCCCTGTCTCTGTTTTTGCGCTTGCATAAATTATGTTCACGAAATTCTGCTGTTCTGCGGCGGAGGGGAAGTCACCTTTGGCTCTCGTCTTTCGCTCTTTTTTTCTGTTGGTCTTTTTGGTACCTTTTTTTTGGGGCTTGGGCTTAAGTATGCTGCTGCCAATTACGAGCATGAAGGTCTTTGACTGCGCAATCTCAGAGCGCCCCGACAGCAAAAAAAAATACCAACAACAACAAAAGCCTAGAAAATTTGTAACATTTTTGTTGTTGTTGTTGTTGTTGGGGGGTTTTAGTTTTAGTTGGTATTCGGTATTCCTCTTTACGACTCGTTTTTCATGGTTTTAATTTGTTTGGTCGCTGCTTATCCCATGGGGAGGAGGCGGGCAATTATTTTATTTTATATTTTATTTCTTATTTTTCATCCACGCCAATATTTTGTGAATGTTTTTCACGCTCTTGAGTTGATTGGCTTGCAAAATGCCTTTTGAGCAATGGCAATGAAAATTGTGGTATGTACAATGTGCAACAGATATAAACGGGATTTAATTGGTGTCTCAAATGCAAATCAAAACGTTAGCCAAGGCCCGCCGCAATCGTCACAGTAATTGGATCGCTTTGTTTTCCATTATATTTTTCTCACACGTTTTTCCACTTGCACTTTCTGCCATCGGTTCGTGTAAATTGATGGATGGACAGTGGCAACTGTTTTTTTTCTTTCTTGAAATATTTTTCAATTAACTTCGATTGGTCCGCCGTTGGCAATTAACTTTTACACGATTTCTAAAAGGAAAACTCTGTGCCTCGCTGTCTCGCTGCCTCGCTGCCTCGCTGCCTGTCGATGTCAGGCGCTTTTCCACCTGCTAACCCACATAACCATTTACCATCGTTCAGCAGCAATGACTGCCGCTGTTTACAATTAATGTTTTAATTAGTTATAAGCTCTGCACATAAATCAGCAAGAATAATTCCCAGGCCCCATCCGTTTTGGTGGCTTCCAGCAAATGTTTATTATTTGCCAAACTCCATGATTAATTGGCAACTGTAAAAAAATGGGCACTAAAAACTAACAAATTGCATGCAGCACGCGCAGCATTAAAGAATCAAATATAATTTATAGTTGGCATGCATTCGGCAATGAATGAAAATTTAATTAGCATTATGTGTGAATGCCACAAAGACTTAGGCAGGAGATGAAGTATGACAGCAATTAAAACAGTTCTTAAAATTAAATAGAATATGTAAGAAATAATCTGCAATTGTTAGTATAAATAGTGGAAAATATTTCTAGGCAAACAGCTGGCTTTCAGCATTTATTCTTGGAAATATTCTGCAGCTCAGACGCACAGAAACTCTTCATAATATTCCAATTATTTTAATTAAATTTAGCGCTTCCTCTCCATCTAGGCCTAGACCCATTATCCGCAACCATTTAAACTTGACCTTAACATTTATTTAAGTGAAATCAATTTTCTGGCGCTGCTGCCCAAATATGCTGTAACAGGAAAACGCCCAGGCCAAGCGTTTCAGTGCGTTTGTTTTATTTTTTATTTTTTTTGGAGCGCTATCTTGAGCGTTTTTTGATAGCTCAATTTCCTCAGAAATGGTTTACTTGTCGGCCCGTTGGAAAAAGTTCAAGTTGAAACATAATAATGTGGGCTAATTGGGGGGCGAATTATATAACAGTGTTTATATATGGCGCGATATATGTAAATTTGTGTCGGTTGTGTCGGCCTGACCTAGAATTAGAGACAGAAATGGCTTTTGTGTGTGCCTGCCCGACTATTGAGGTGCGATAACTGGGTGAGGAAATAAACAATTTCGGAAATTTTCGGTTTATTTGCTGGGGTGCTGGCCTTGAAAATTAATTGAGTTTTTGTTTTTGGCTTGCAGCGGGAGAGGCAACTCTCTATCTCTCTATCCATAAATTATTTATGACTCTATTTTGTCAGGGCAGGGCTGCCCCAGCAGCAGGTGGGTGCTGGGGGATTGGCTTTTACCGCTTCAAGACCACTTTTACTGCAGTGCTTTTGTTGCTGGCATTTTTTTTTTGGTTACTCAATATCCAAATGCGGAACTACAAAATATCAGTTTTCATATAGATAAAATATCTTGTGGCACACAGCCACACAGACACACAGCCACACAGCCACACAATATCAACGATAATTTCCTTAAACTTTTTCAACTTGATTCTGTGTGTTGTTTGCTGTTGTTGTTGCTGCTGTTGTTGTCTGCGGCTTTCACTTTTCCGTTTCGCTGGCCACTTTTCCTTAACAACTTACTTTTGTATCGATTATTGATTATTGCTCTCATTTTGTGTCCATATATTTTCTGCGCTGACTCTGCTGCTCTGACTCTGCTGCTCTGCTGCTCTGTTGAAATGAAAAGTTTTCGCTCTGCTCTGCCATTTGTCATTATTAATTACTGCGCTTTATGATTTAATTGTTGAAAGAAACAACACACAACAGGGGGGGAGTCGTCGCTGTCGCTTTTGCTGTCTCCTCCATAGACTCTGCAGCGATTGAACATTTTGAAAGTCATTAGGTTGGCTCGAAATATCTGTTATGCCTGGCGCTCTACTTAGACCCCAATGTGCTGTGTGTGATTGAGTGTTATTTCAGTTGATAAATCGACCAAAGCGAAAGCCACAATCAAACATATAAATTTTGCCATGGGAAAGGTTTCGCCAATTGGGTGTCAAGTGGGGCAGATAAAAGCGAGCGAGATAACAGAGTTCGAGGGAAGTTTTATGTTGCCAAAGCTATAAAAGTGGAAATATTCTGCGCGGAATTGCAGGTTTAAATTTTTATTTATTCTTTCGCTGTAAATTTCTTACAGAATAAAATCTTTGCAAGGGTTTTCCTTCCTCTCTCTCGTGCAATATGTCTTGCCAAACATTGATTGCTGCCCAACATGCAGCGAAAAGTCCCCAGTCATCGCCAGTTGCCATATTTGCATTCGGACTGGGTCTGCTGCCCCACAATTGTTGCACCAACCATCTCATTATGTTCCGAATGGAGTCGGAAAATCCGAAAGTATTACTCTGAACGCATTGGCATGACTAAGCCCTCGCGCGCACTGCCGTCCGTGTTAATCAGCAATTTAGAATATTTTGTTCGCTCTCGCAAAAAAAAAAAAAACCAAACACACACACACAAAGGTCTCTCGGTATGTTGGTGGAGGGGAAGGAGGGCCCGCACAGATTTCATTTCCTGTTTCTTGGACATTTTGTTGGTCTTGTTATTGGCACAGCTGTTGGTACAAGCCCCGTTCCCCCTTGCAGATGTTTAGCTTGTTATTGCATTGCATTGCATTTATCATGTAACTCACACAAAGACGGACAGATTGAGCGGGACCCGCGTGCAGTGGCAGGGGGAGTTGTGGAGCCCTTAGGAGGCCCGGCAAACAAGCTGCGACTGCTGCGACTGCGGCTGCTGCTGCATTGATTTCCTTTCTGCTATCTTGACAGCATTAACTTTGAGGCACACAGGCATAGAGCAGGAGCGCAGCGGCTGTGGGGGGGTTTGGGGCAACACTTCGACAGAGACAAACGAAATAAATGCGCGATCGGGCGATAAACTATTTTTAAAGACAGCCAGCCACCAAAGGAACAGCAGCAGCAGCTACAAATAAAGGAAAAATCATTGCAAATGTTGGAGCCAAGAGTCTGGACATATGAATGCCCTGGAGTTGGGCACTCAAGGGTGGCCAGAAAGAGGCTAGCCATGCGGCTGTCCAGCGTAAATATATTAGAGAAAACATTAGCTTTGAATTTGTTTTGCATTTTGTTTGGCAAGTATTTGCAGCGTGCTAAAAGAAAATGTTAGAAGTGTTTCCCCTTCGGGTGGAGTATAGTTTAATATTTTAATTTTATTATTTTTATATATTTAATAGATCCTTTAGCTCCTGTAAACCCAATAACCAATATACCCATCAATACAATGGGCATGCCAAAAGACACCTTGAAATGATTTCTCACACAGCGAGACAGAGACGGCTACAGCTGAAGTTGGAGCTGAAGTTGGAGCTGAAGTTGGAGCTGATGCTGCTGTAGCCGTAGCTGTTGCAGTTGCTGGAGAGTTTAGGCCCTAACAAGCAGCAGCACTTAGGATGCTGGATGCTCCACGGCTGCGCTATAGAATCTGCCCCTACTGGCAGCGATTCTTAGCGGATGCGCGAGCAGGAGGGCGGATCTAGTCGTACTCCCAATGGCTGTTTGTTTAAGGCCTTGGTTAGCTTTAAAAGGAGCTGCGCAGCTTATTTCCTGCTGTTGCTGTTGCTGCTTGCTGTTCTAAGCAGACTGAAGGCAGGAGGCATCCTTTTGTCTTCTGGCCAACAGGCTGCACAGCTTGTTAGTTGGACGGACTCTAGCTGGGCTGCTAGCTGTTGGCTGTTGGCTGCTAGCTGCTTCTGCTGGCTGCCTCTGCTGTCTGTTTTCTGCCATTTCAAGTTTGTCGCGTTGTACGTACCACATCGTAGTTGTGTAGTATTGACCATTTTTAGCCTTTTAAGTACACTTTGGTCATTGTTAAGTACTTTTGCGTGTCAGGGGCGCATTCGACTACTCTGTGTTTGGTTCTTTGGACTCTTTTGCTGTGGCTCTGCGGCTCGGTGGCTGCCTTTGGGGGCACATGTTTTACTTGGTTATTTATGGGCAAAGTGTCAGCGCTAATCAAATGGCTGAATCACAATCTATTTGGTATGTGTCTTGCATTGCATTGTCTCTGTTCTCTGTACTCTGTTCTCTGTTCTCTGTACTCTGTTCCCTGTTGTATGTTGTACGTATTGGTCCACAAAAGGTCGAAGAACCACAAAAATTCTATTAAAGAAGAACCATCATACACCGTGCCAAGGAACTTGGACAGATTTGTATCTTTAAAGGCTTCAAAGACGTGCAGTTTCGGGGCAAAATTTGTCGGACATTTTTTGACCAGTTCTCAGTTCCTTGTTATGAATTTTTCCTGCCTCCAGTTGTGGGACCCCCCCAGACAGAAAACCATAAACTGCAGTTTTATGGCCAGAGCGTGTGACAAGCCATGCGGAATGATCCAAATGACGCAATATAACGACATTTACAAAATGAACAGCAAATCAAAAAAAACCAAAAAAAAAGCCAAAAAAAAAGACAAAAAAAATGACAAAAAAAAACAAACTTATTCGTTTGATCTTTCTGCACACGTGTGTGCCCCGAAAAAGAATTTGTCATCGCCCACGCCACGGGGATTAACAATAGAACTGTGTGGAAATCTGATCTTAAGCTCTCGTTCAATGACTGACATCCATCAGAATCACATTGGACATTACGGGGCAGTGTTCCAGCCACAGTCCCAGCCACAGCCACAGTCCCAGCCCCAGTCCCTGCCCCAGCCTAACCTTACTCAATCGCAGAGATCGCCACAGCACAGCACAACACACAAACGTGTTCTGCGGGTCAACGTTTCATGACTTAACGGCGAATTTTGCAAAGAGAAAAAAAACACACGCACACACACACACACACACACAAATAGAGTCCCCAACCGACTGACGGACAATCAATATGGAAATTAGCCAAAAGAAAGAAAAGTAGAGAATGAAATCGCAGCTAGCCATTGAACCGGCTTAATGATCTAATAAGCTGAGAGCGGTTCACAGTATTCCCTGAGAAGATTACAAATTGAATAAAAGCCGGAACTAATTTGCCAATCTGCAGAGCTAATTTAATTGGATTGAGAAAGTTCAAGGCAGGCTCGATGCACCGCAAGGTTTATTCAACTCGAAAGCAGTTCTATTTGTGCATATAAAAAACAGGGAAATTGCTTATTAAATGAGTCAGAAAAGCTCAAAATTTCCATCATTGTAATTTGAAGTCCGCTTGCATTTGGAGTGTCAAAACAGCAGACACATTATTATTTCTGCTGCTGTGGCCCCTTGTAATATATCATTGGAGGCGGCTTCTGCTTTTGAAATCTACTCGAGTGAGTTCTGCTTGGGGTTCCAAGTATTTCGCAACGCAAAAATGAAGCTGTCATCGATTATCTTCGGTTATTATTTCCGCATGCAACTGTGAAACGACAGCCCAAACAACCGAAAAAACGTAAAATAAATAAATAATGAAAATTGAAATTATTTTTTTTTTTTTTTTTTTTTATTTTGCATTTTGGCCAAGACAAAGAATGAACAAAGAGCGAAGCGAAATTCACTCAGAAATACAAGAAAAAAAAATGAATTCCAGCTGTCAAAAGGCTGTCAGACTGACGAATTGCCAGACCGTTTTTGTCTTTTATTTTTCCCCCCTTTCGGTTTTTCTGTTGCTGTTTTTCTTTCATTAAATGCCCTTTGCGCTGCTTGTTTCGTTCGTTTCGTTTCGTTATTTTGTGCAGACAAACAAAACCGAAATTACACACAAAAAACCAAAAAAAAAACCAAAAAAAAAAGACCCAAAAAATAAAACACGAAATTAACCGTTAAGTTGTGTAATTTCACCCAGAAATGCTAACGGCAAATCATAATCATTTCTTGTTTTTGTTTCCCCAAAAAGTCATTCCGTTTTCTGTACAGCAGAAGATTTTGCAGTCTGTCGCGGCGCGGCGCGCAGCAACAATTCTCGAATGAGTAAGTGAAAAATACAAAAGACTTGAGCAACGAACTTGTTGAAATGGGAACAAGAAAGCTGCAAGCCGACAAAAGGGAAGCTACGCTTCAAGGGCGAAACTTTGGATACCCTGCAAGAATGAGCTGAGCTGAGCACAGAAAATACTTGCTTGTATTTGTACCAATAATATTTGATAGGGCATGCGACCTTCCTGGCCAGAAAAGAGGACGAAACATGTACCCTCTGCATATTTATTTAATTTGCAAAAATATTTACAACGTTCCTGCAGTTGATGGGCAAACATTTGACATAAATCCACATGCCCTCTGGCCAACTGTAAAATAAAGAACAAAATTGTGTGTGACTCAATGGACGGCGAGGGGGAAATCTCATGACAAAACCACATTTTTAGCCTGCGTTGTGTCTGTAGATGATTTCCAGTTTCCAGTTTTAATTAGCATATTGATGCGAGTATCCATGAAAGAAACAGTGAGGCAGTGGCAGCGGCAGTGGCAGTGGCTGGGGGCAGGAGGCAGAGCCTCTGTCTGACGCCCCCACACTCGTCGATGAGCAGTGGAATGAGCTAAAAAAAAAAAATTAACTTTAATTTTCAACGAAGCAACGAAGCTGTGAGTGACCATCAGAGTTGGGTCGACTCTTGAGCGACTTGAGCGACTGAACTGAAACTGGTTTCCAGCTGGTGGCCAGCCTACAATAGCAGCTCAACAGATGTGACTGTGACTGTGACGCTGACTGCGAATGCGTTTCCAACTGACGTCGAGAGTGTCAGTTGACGAGGATGGGTATAGTAGGTCTGGGGGGTCTGGGGGTCCGGGGTCCGGCGTTTCTGTTTGCCTGAAGATCTAAAGCTAAACATGGTATTATAAAGTGGAACGCCTTCAAAGTCAAGTTCAATGACGTACTCCAATGTGCCATCCAAGTGCTGAAAATATTCACAACAAATATCAGAAAAGGTTCGGTGCGGTTCGGTTCGCTTCGTATGGGGCGATAAGATTGGATCGGATCGGATCGGTGTGTTGTGCCAACCCATATGGCAATGACAAGCCAAAATGGGGGGGGAACTCTCTGCTTAGGCTAAGCCAAATTAAGCAGAAAGAACAACAACAACAGCAACAACTAAGCGGCTAAGCAGCCAAGCAGCCAAGCAGCCAAGCAGCCAAGCGGCAACTTGTTAAATAATTTATGTGATAAGGCTGATTGCAAATCGTGTTCAATTTGCATATCTAATAGGCCATAAACTGCTTCTGTTGCATGAAATTAAATCCGTAGGAAAAACTAAGGGGATAAGTTGAAAGGGAACACATCTGCCTGTTGCCTGTTGCCTGCTGCCTTCTGCCTGCTGCCTTCTGACTGCTGTCACTCAGCCACTCTGCCTGCCTGCATAGAACACTTGAATAATGTGCGAAATTTGTGTGTTTATTCTCATTGTACTCTGCCATTGTCACGGCTGACAAATCTTTGGACTTTCTTCGCTTACTTTAGTGTGCATATAATTACGGCCACAAGTTCCACTGCTGCCATTCTACTTTTTTTTTCGTGCCAAAGTACTTTTCGCTTTTGCTTTTTGATCGGAGCGACAGTGCCTTTGCCGCTGCCATTGCCACTGCCATTGACAGTGGAGCAGCAGCAACAGCAGCAGCACGAAGAATGTGTCATAAAGTGGTGCAAATAAAGTGAACCGAAATCAAAAGAAATGTCAGAGATTTCACACAGCAGCAGCAACAGCAGCAGCAGCAGCCAGCAAGCAAACGGAATCACAGCAATTGGTGGCAGGCAGCTGCCAGCTGCCCAGCTGTTTTGGGGGTGAAAGTTGTTTCTCCTCACGGAATTTCTGCCATTCAGTTTTGGTACTTCAGATCGTGGATACTTTACTCGGGCATATAATTTAGCTGTAATGACATTGAAGCGACACAATTGGTGTCGGAAATTGAACAATGAAAGTTCTGTTTTCGTGCAAGCGAAATTAGAAACTCTCGACCGTGTAGATGCTGTTGATGTACCCACTAAATGAAGGTAAAGTGCGGCAGAAATATGAGTACTAAATGAGTGGTGGAAGGTGCTGTGCCCAGCACTATAAATTCTAGTTTTTACAGCCAATCCCCTGCAGTAAGAAAGCAGCACCATTTTGGGAGCATCTCTCCCATCTCTCTTTGTCTCTGTCAATTAAAATTCTAAGAGGGTGTTCCGTGGGTGTCCTCCGCCCGCGGCAGCCTTTAACCATAATCAATTCCATTTATGTAAATCCACAGCCATCGATCTGCTCTAAGCTGCAAACAAAATTCGCACACCTCCCATGCCATCGCCAGAGCCCAAGTTCGTATGTAAATTGAGCCAAACTCTTTTTCATTGTGTTTCTTGCTATCGCAAAACTTTTTTTGCATGTTTTTTCTTCGCTGGCCAAAAAACCCGGAGACCAATTAAAGAGCCAAACCGAACGACAAATGCGCGCTCAGCCGCCACAAAAGCTAAAGATTAGCTGGAGCGAGCGGCTAACAGCGCACACAAATCAATCAGCAAATCAGCGCCAAATTATTATGTAAATGATAATTTCTTGAATGCAAAAAAAAGTCGTCTGTCCGCCGCCTGGCCAAAAAAGTAAAAGTGTTAAATTGATAAACATTGTTGAAATTATGTTTCAGTGCACGAAAAATGCAGCAACAAATCATACATACATACATACATACATACAAACATATATACATGTGTTTACAGCTCATATTTCACTTTCGACCAAAACGAAGTGAAGCGACAAGAAATGGAGACCCACTAAGCGGAGTCGGGCTGGGCCACACAGCCAGCGACTTCCCCTTGTAGGCGTCGCTTGTAATTAACTTTAAGCCCTGCAGGCAGCAGGGGCAGTCAGTCGGAGTCGCAGTCGCAGTCGCAGTCACAGTCTCAGCCCTGCCTGCCTGCCACACCACACTCTGTGTGGCAAGCTCTTTCCTGTGCGCTGTGCGCTGTGCTGTGTGCTCGTTTTTCTTTCGTTACGCTTCATTTAATATGCAGTTCCTGATTTTGTTTTCTCTCCTTATTTTTTGTGTCGGCCCCTCTGTCTGTTCGCATTGCCAAACGGCTCATTTATTTTGTCACATTGAAGCTTGAAAATGCATGTGGGAGTTGGGGGCTGGAAGTGGAATTGGGCATTGGAGTGGGAAAAGGGAAGGCCAGGGCGAGAGCGAGTGCGAGTGCGAGTGCGACTGTGGCTTGATTTTTCAAGTCTGATAAACCCGAGATGTTGGCTTTATTTATTGGTTTGTTTCACTTTCCGTGGCAAACCGCTGTGAGGGCGTTTTTTTTTTTTGTTGTTGCAAATTTCTGTCTGTCTGTCCGTCTGAAAATTTGCAACTCAATTTGCCTGGCTTCGTTGGAATGGCAATGTTGGATTTATGATATTAACTAAATTTAGCATAGCCGACAGACACACACACACACACACAGCTCTGTAAGAGAGTAAAAGTGAGCGATGTATGACTCACAAGGGCATTTATTTCGCCAGAAAGTGAAAGTCCAAAGAATGCTGATGGAGTATCGAAGTGCCCCACAGGCAATTCTCAGCCTATGTTTCTCTTTGCTTGCCAGAAACAAAAGCACGACTGTCACCCTTCAGTACCATTTCGCAGCACAAATTATTAAATCAAATAAACAAAAAAAAACTCACGCACAAATTGGTTCCAAGTTGATTCTGTGGCCTTGCTAATCCGATAGGCAAATATTTAACTGGCCTACAGCACAGTGCAAGTGTTAAAAGTAACAGCTAGCAACTAAAAATAAAAATTATATTCCAAATGTACAAAAATTATCAAATTATTTTGTGGGGCATGACAAAAAGATTGGAGAGATGGCAGCGTTCCCAAGATTAAGTTTCCAGTTGCCAGTTGATTCCCAGATTACACAAGAGGGGTGCAAAATTGCATATTACGCATACGCTGCGTATACGCACGTATATAACGCATACGCAATGGGTGCAGCCAGCGGAAAATTGCGATGCGATGCGATGTCTGTCGTTGTCGTTGTCGTGGTGTTTGTGGTGCTGGTGATGGTGCTGGTGGTGGGCGTCAGCAGGAAATCATAAAATTACAATTTTCATTGGACGGAACAAGTAAATACATATGCACATACATAGCCATCATTATACTATATACTTATAGCCATATGATAGGTCTGAGACAACAGCCAACGATTACCTGTTCCGTGGGCAGAGTGTGAATGGCTTAGAGGTTGGAACCTGTCGCTGCTTTTGGCCGGTCTGCCCATGCCTATAATTATGTAATTGTGTAAAATGAGTGAAATGCTCGAAGGAGCCATTTAGCTGCACAAATAAATAGCAAGCCATAAATTTCTATTCTGTTCAAATGTCAACTCGATTACACGACAATTGGCTCATTTGCCTAATTAAACGAAACAGGCTAAAACGCACGCCCACGGGACAGGCAGAAGTGCGGGTGCTGCTGATCAGCAAGTCTCGTTATGAGATTTTACATTTTCCACCCGGCCTATAATTAAACGATTTGCGCATTTGCCTATCACTCCCCCTCCTTTTGTCCCGCTTTGTCTTACACGGAAGTCATAGACAGATGAAAAGATTACTTCTGCGTGTGACTAATAACAGTTGCTAAACGAGATATGTACAGCACAGCTCTTCGGGTAATATTTCTACCAACAAAATTAGATTAAAAATGAATTATTTGCCAAGCCGCAAACAAAAGAACCCAAGGGGGAAACAAATGCGCAAGCCCAGCCCTAGTATGAAATGACGGAAGCCGGCTTTGATTGTGGTTTCTTTCCATCATATGTAGATATATGTATATACATTTATAGTTTGATATATCAATAGACATTTAGAGGCGTACCCGCTCAATTGTGGCGGCAATCAATAAAAGATTTTTTTACCCTGATAATTGAATTGTAGCAAAAATACAAAAAGAAAAAAGGATTACTTTTGTTGAAAAATTAAGCCAAACACATCAAAAGAGATTGAGACACACACACACAAATCGTAAGGTTAAAGATTTATGTTGAAAGGTTTAAAGCGAGATAAAAAAAAAGCGATAATTATTATGGCGAGACCAGAACAAGGAAAACCATCAATTGAATAAATACGAAAAAAGAATTACAATTAATTGAAAGGAATTACACTTAATTGTGCACATTTATAAGCTAAGGATTGTTTTTTGCAACGTTGACAGCCTTGATAGCAACTTTGGACTAATATAATATGAAAATACAAACCAGGCAGAAGTTGTGATTCGTGGTAGTTCAAGTCACTAAGATGCCTGGTGTTCAGTTTCTCCCCCAACTGTTTTCTTTATTCTGACTATATTAATGATCGGATCACAAGCAGATTCAGCAATTCGGATCAGAGTCTTCCCTGATCCACCCTTCTCATTATTTTTGTGTAATGGCAAAAAGTTTCGTTCAATGACTGAGTGAATATTTCTAGATTTATGTTATGATTTATTCTTTAAGTTTATTTTTTTTTTATTTTATTTTATTTTTTTTATTTTTATTTTATTTTTATTTTATTTTTATTTTTTTTTTTATTTTTTATTTTTATTTTATTTTTTATTTTTATTTATTTATTTTATAAGTAAAACTTGACTTATAAAATAAGCCCTACAAATTGAGAATCCACAACTTCTACTCTTGTCATCCAATTAAATCTTTCACCTTCGCATGCTTCAGTCAAACCATATCGAAGCATGGAAATTCGACACTCGAATCGACTCGCTGCCCATACAGTTTTGTAACGCAATGTAATACGTTGAGATGCCAATTTATCGCTGCTGGCAGCCAGGCTTGTTCATTCACACTTGCTGTCCAAGTCTTGGATTTGGAGCGTGCTGCTGCTGCTGCTGTTGCTGTTGCTTCTGTTTCGGTGTCGCGCACAAATCAAATTCAAATTAGAACACACGAAAAACACACGCGAATGCGGGCCAATTATGCAAATTTTGTTAAAGTCTGTCTCTGAAACAATTTGCATATCGGTCAATTGTTGCACGATTTTCGTGGTCTGCTCTGCGCACGCGTTGCAAATACGAAAAAGTGTGAAGTAAAATCCAACAGTTTTTAGTGTGTAATGTTTTGAATTTCTGTATTTATACTGTATTTAAGTGGAATATTTTCTTGGTGTAACGTAACGCACGTTCAATGCCAATATGACACCCCCACTGCTTTGCACTGCCTGCCTTTGTTGCTGGTCGGTCTTATTTTGGACTTATGCGTATAAATAAACATGGTACTGGTGCCGTGGTATGTATGTATGTGTCTTTGGTTTTTGTTTTGTGCACCCACACACTTTGAACTATTTTTAAACAAATGGCAAATCAATCATTGCTGTGGGGGAAGTCAAACGAATGTAATGCAAAACCCAACAAACAACAAAAAATGAGGGATTAACCTACATAGAAACACTCGACGTGCACATATTGTACAATAGTTTGAGGCAACAATTTCTGGCAAATTACGCATCCGATTGATATGCAAATAACTCGAAATCAATACCAAATCAACCGCAGAAACCTCTCCATACAAAACGACTTTCGTTTTGGGCAATTATTGTAGCAAAAACAGCGAGAAAAAAAATAAACTATTTCCCTGCTGCGGTTGGGTGACAGAAAACCCGTAAAGAAATATAATAATCATAATAATTACACTGACCTTCGGTGAAGTGTCTTGGGTGCCGCTGCATAGCCACCACAGTGGACTTGAACGACTCACTTTGCAAATGATTTTTTTTCTGTGGTTATTTTGCCTTGTGTTCGTATTAGTCGTAGCTGTAGTTGTGGCTAGAACTTGACTGGGAAATGTAACAAAAAAATTGCTTTGAAGTATGCAAACTGTAATAAAGTTTTCCTTACAAAATAAACTAAAAACATTTCTATAAAAATCTTTGCATAAAAAACCTCAGCATAAATTGTTCCATGCTGACTTAAGCAACAAATCTTGTCATAAGATTCCAGCACTTTTAAATAAAGTACCATTTTTAGTTTCCAAAATATACAACCAAATAAATAAATATGTAAATGCAAAGTTCTCAACAAATTTCTTTGTTGGCAAAACAAAAGACTTAAGCAGCAAACTTGAACTATAAATTATTTCTAAATACTTTAAAGAGCAAAGCATTTACAGCAGGTAGTGACTTTCAATTATTAAAATTAGAATACATTTAAATTTTATAAGATTTAAGTACTTCAAAAAGTTTGATAATTCCCAAAGAAATCTGCAAAAAAACAAAAGACTGAAGCAACGAACTTGATTTAAATTCTGCTGTGAATTCGAATGCATTTAAAGTAAATAAATGACTTGCTAATATCGTAACAATTTCCGTATTCCCCTCTCTCTCTCTCGCTCTGTCTCTCTCTTCGGAGCTACAAAAGACTTAAACAAAAAACTTGATATGCGAATTAATTCCCCCAAGTTCTGTCTAATGCATTCCCATTCGTTTTCTCTCCTGTGCAATCAGCGCAACCTTTTGGCTGGCCACTAAACCAAATAAATCAAACGATAAGAAAACATAAATAAATGGGCAGTTCGGATACGACTCCCTTTCGCCTTGCAGGCTGCCTTCCCAGCGCAGCATTAAATTTATGCCAACGCTTAATTATACAAAATTACGCTTAATTAAATTTTAATTAACACAATCAACTAGCGCACACACTGCAGGAAAAAGTTGAAGACGAAACCGGCAAAACGTGTCCAAAATACGAAAACCAATTTGTGAATGTGGAGTACGGCAGCGGCAGCGGCTGCGGCTGCGTCTGCGTGCCACAGCAAAAATTCCAAAAACAAAAACAAAAACGAGACTACGAGGCGGTGTTTATTTCTAGCCTAAAAAGTGCTAAAAGATTCGACGCATTCGCCAAAGCTAAACAAACAAAAAAACCAAAAAAACAAACTGAAAACCAAAAACCAAAACGAGTGCAAGTTCAACGGTGAAAACGGGTTTTCCATTTCCCTGCCGGCCACAAAAACAGCATAGCACATGAGGAAGTTAATGCCTGAGCAGCCAGACTAACTAAAGCAAAGCAAAAGCAAAGCAAAAGCAAAGCAAAGCAAAGCAAAAGCAAAGCAACAGCAAAGCAAAGCCAAAGCAGTGTGCAGTGTGCAGTGTGCAGCAGGGTGGAGAGGCGGAGTGGAGTGCAGGCGCTGGAAAACTTAGTAACAGTTACTATTTAGCGGTGGGCCGCAGCCACAACCACAGCCAACAAAAATATGCACTCAAATTGCTTTTGCTCTCTCTCTGGGTTTGGGTTTGGGGCTGGGACTTGGGACTGGGACTGGGACTGGGTGGAGTGCATCCGTTGTTTCTGTGCTAATTTTAGAGCTTTTCACTGAAGGGCTTTAGCTGTAAGACAGCAGCGTTCAGTGTTAATGCTGTTCGGCACTTGTTTTGACAGCCCTAATGGGTGTAACAGTGGGACCAGAGCGATTTATTGTGGGCTCAGCCTTGAGACAACTTAAAATTTTGAAGATTTCTTTTAATTGTTCTGCTGATCCGACATGTCTGATCTCTCAACCACTGTTTAGCCAAACAAAAAATAAATAAATGAATGAAGTTCTTGCACAATTTGGACAATTACAAATGATGCGACTGCGTGCGGCAGAATCCTCCACCTGACTACCTGAAATAATGGCGAAACAACAAATTAAAACAAAAAAAAAAAACAATAATCAAAGCAAAAAACATAGCTACGAGAGCTACAAGTGGACACACATGTCCGTCCGAGCTGTGCTGCCCGCCCCGAGCTCTGAGGCGGAAATAGACTGTGACATCCGCTGACAGCGTGCGGGAGAGAGGCAGAGACCAAGACAGAGTCGGACAGTCAAAGAATCTGAGCGCTGAGCGCTGAGCCGCTGTCTCTCTGACTCTTTCCATATCCGCTGGACGTTGGCCGCAAAATTTAATTAGAAATCTGCACGACGCGTCCGACTGGTGGACCGGCCAGAGGGAGACTTCAAAGTCAGTTCAAAGCACTTTTGCTTCCGCCTAGACAACAACAGCAACAACAACAACAACAATCTGTATACATTTTCTCACCTTTGCCAGAGATAATTAACTAACAAAATTTCTTTCAACTCTGCTCTTGTCATTCCAGCCAGCAGTCACAGTCACAGCCTCAGACACAACCTCAGACACAGACACAGCCAGCAGCCACAGCCAGCAGTCACAGCCGCAGCAACAGCCAGCAGTCTCAGCCACAGCCTCATAGAAAAGCCTCGAAATTAGACCGCGAAAGCAATAATATCAAAAGAGAGACAAATAACCAGCAAAGCGTGCAAAAGGAAAAGCCAAGAAAATTATCGTTTGCGTTGGAGTTCTTTTGTGTACGTGTGCCACACACACAGTAGCAGTAGCCAGGGCCCAGAATAGCTAGAAAATTATTATTATGATAATAAATTAAAGTTGCCATTAATTTAGCTAAAACGAAACGCGAACGCGACGCGGAACGCTGCCGCCCGATCGCAGCCCGATCGCAGTAGAGCGACCCTAGGGACCGACCCGCTTGGACGGTAGCACAATAACAATAAATAATAATTTGAAATAGGCGAAGCAACCAGAACAAAAACAAAAACCCCAGACAACACACAAAGAAGCTGTGCGAAAGCCAAGTAACCAAGAGTAACAGAGGCATCTCCTGCTCCAAGTCCTCCAGAGAAAGAGAACCGCAGCAGCAGCAGCAGCAGCAGCTAAAAAAAAAAAGAAAGAAACAAAACAACAAACTCTGAAGAAAACCGAAAAGCAGCTCGAGCGCATCGAGCGTGCAAATTAAAAGCGCACAACAGTAGCTCCCGAGGAGCTTCAACCAGAGCAACAGCCACAGCAGCAGCAGCCACAGCAGCAGCAGCAGCAGCAACATGGAAGTGGCTACAACAAACAATCACAGTCAGAGCCATCATCATCATCATCTGCAGGCAGCCCAGTCCCATGGCAATGGTGGGCTGGTGGGTGCCGGTGCCGGTGCCGGGGCTGGGGGCTCCGGCTCCCGTTCCCCATTCCAGCGTGAGGTGCGTGAATGGCAACGCATCGATCCCAATACTGGAGCTCTGTTTAGTGGACGTTTGGAGGCAGATCGCTGGATAAATGGACCACTGAACAGCTATGGCAAGGTGAGTTACCAAAACTAGCGATGGCAGCGTGAATATTTACGAATTTACAATTATTTTTGGAGGCACTGAACGAACACAAGGGGGGCAGTTCAATATTCTCTAGCGTTTTTTTACTTTTTAATCTATATATATTTGAAAGCATATCAAAGGGTCCATCTCCAAGCACAAAATACCAAACTAAAATGCGATTACTTTTGGCTCTGATTGATGGCAACCCACCCATAAGCCATGGCTGGTCCATGCTGCTGCTGCTGCTGCTGCTGCGGTCTAGTCTGCCAGCTACCAGCTACACTCTGCTCCGCTCCCGTCTAGACCTAATTGCTGTTGCTCTTTGTTTGTCCATCGTCTTTTAAATGAAATTGAAAGGTCCGCTCTGCATTCAGCGCTCTGCGTTCAGCGCTCACCGCTCCAGAAGTCCAGACACTAGACACTGGACTGGTGGACTGGTGGACTGGTGGACTGTGCTGCTCTCTAAATGGAGAGGCGTTCACTAATTTAGTAGAGACTGTGGCAATTGCCGCTTGATTGCTAGTTTGGGTTTCCTTGCTTCCCTTGATTTTAATCAGTTAATAGTTTATTTAGCTGAATACCCACGGCAATGGGCAGGCACACACAAAAAGAAGGCGCAACAGGAGCATGAAAGCAGAACTCACGATCAAATCGTTGAAAAATCAATTGGAATATTTATGAGACAGAAGCAAAATTAAATGGCAGCCAAAATGGCAATGGGAATAACCATTAAAGCTTCCTAAATTATTCTAAATATTTTGGTGTAACATTTGGAAAGTGCCAGTTCAATTGGAAGACTCATTAAAACTTTTCCAAGTGATTGGATTGGGCAAGAGAACTGCGCAGCACAGCACAGCACCGTTAGCAATAACTTAGGAACCTGAATGATGTTGGGGCTGCTGGTGGTTAGCACAGCATACCACAGGTCCAATTGGACACTGGCCACTGGCCACGTTTTGTGTGTCAGCAGGCGACGTTTTCTTTCCCCCCAACCCAGCCCAAGCCATTCCAACTGCAACTCCAAACCGCAGAGACAGTCGCAGACAGCAAGACACTGCAAAACGTTGACCGTTTTTACTCAACCATAATTAACAGGTCACACGCACACTCGCACATTCGCCGCGAAGCGAAACAATCAGAGATCAAATTAATACGAATTCGAATTGCTGAAATACAGAAAGAGAGAGGGGGAGAGTGGTGATTGTGGAGTGCGGAGTGTGGACAGGGGGGAGCGACGCCGTGTGCCACTTGTGCAGAGATCTCTTCCATTATTGCTGCGGCGGGGGGGGCTTTCGGTTTTATCGTCTTTCCTACTCTTGGGGCAGAAACAAAGATGATAATTAATTCTCTGCCATTCTTCAGATTTCACTTGTCTTTGGGCTATGGCTGAGGCTGTGGCTGTGCCTTGTCTTGTCCATTGATTGCTCTAGAATTTTGTCGGTTAATTATAAATGGTGAAGCACTTCGCGGTGCCTATCGTTAATTTTATGCCTGTTCATCCACTGGCCGGCAGGCTGGCAGGCAGCCCGTCCAACGAGCCGTCATCATTCCCATCATCATCAGCATCATCGTCTTGGTCGTGTGTGTGTGTGGTCAGGTTGAGGCTTTGCGCCTCGAGTGCCTTCGTAGACAAACAAAAACCAAATAAAATCTACACTCAAATGGCAGCCACATACTTCAACAGATCTGAACTCTCCGATACTCTACTTCATTCCAAGCGATTCGATCTGCTCTGCGGCTAGAACTTCCATCAGTGACATCATCGTAGCTCCGGCATTGCCGCTGCTCCGACTCGAACTTGAGAGATTGATCCAAATAATTATACGAATTTTTTCGTTTGATGAATTCTGATCGGCTTATGGCACAACAAGAGAATATCCCTACCCATGCCCTGCCCTGCCCTGTCGTGCATGAGATCATAGTGGCATGTCTATGGAGTGTTGACCTCAGGTGTCGTATCTTGAATGGTGTGTCAAAATATTTCCAATTTGTTGGGTACTTGCAGGGCTAAACAAAAAGGTTTAATCATTTTTATTAATTAATTTAACTTAATTTGTGTATAAAGAATATAAAGAGAGCGACTAATAATAATTTTCTGCGCCGTAAATCAAAGGTTTTGAGTAGCAGATGAAAGTATTTCATAGCGTGACAATCCTCCCCGCACTTCAATCTAATTCCCATTTAAATTCGTCTCAAGTCGACATAAAATTTCACTTAAAATAAATAAAATTGAGTCCATGCGACTCTTCCTGCTTGCCACATTTCCTAATACAAACCCTAATAATTGCCTAATTATTATATAAAATATACAATATTTCCTTCCTGCAAATTCCTCTGCATTTATCAACTTATTTTTGTGTTGTTTGGTTTTCTGAAGATCAATTCAGATAGCAGCCACTGTAATGATTGGCTGTGGTTCAGTTCAAAGTTGACATTTGCAATGCAATCTTCCTGGTGCCGACTGACCGAACAGTCACTCAATTGGGCGGCTGTTACATTCACTCGATCGCTGCTGATATGCCCTTTTGCTCAGCTGATCGCTTTTATGACTGCAGGGTATTCGAAGCACCAAAGAGACAGCACGCAGACGCGAAAGAAAGAAACAGAGACAGCGACAGCGACAGAGACAGCGACAGCGACAGAGACAGCAGACAGAAACAAACCATTGAAAGTTGTTTCATTGCGCTGACTTTGTAGCCGCTGCTTATCGCGATTGAACTTTGTTGCCACTGACGACGCCGATGTCGAGTCGAGGCTGACCGAAAAGATGAAAGAGCGCAGAGGCTTGTGGGGAGAGGGGGCGGCGATACAATCGACGGGAAACGATCAGGCGGCAAGAATTTGCCAAAGAGTAGTCAGTCCTAGCATCAGTTTCAGTTTAAAGAGGTGCTCGGCTTCGATTTGATTGCCAAGTCCGGGATGCGGACGGTTATGTGAACCGATGTCCCGCTGCTAACCCCCCACTCCGCGCAGTTGCTGTGCCGACAAAGCTTGCCTGGCCGGCACAGATCACAGATCACAGATGAAATCAATTTGGCAATAGTCAATAAACGAGAGGAGAGCAGAGTCAGAGCCAGAGCAGAGCCAGAGCAGAGTCAGAGCCAGAGCAGACGCACCCAGTCAGGCAGTCAGGCAGTCAGCCAGTCAGCCAGTCACCGTTAGGCAACACACAGATGGATAGCTCCATGACAACTTCTTCATTAGCATTATGGATTGTTGCAACAACAAGCCAGCGAACAGAACCAAACCGAACCGAACCGAACCCAAGCGAAAGAGCAATGGCAAAAATTTACATTTTGCAAATGATTTTTGCAAGCATGCAAGCGCAGGCGCAGCTCAGGCTTCAGCATTTGAATTATTTGGCTGCAGTTGGAGCTGTTTCTCTATTTGTGGCCATGTTGCCACAATGTTGCAGCCGTCTAACGGCTTAGAGCCGCTGGCAATGCCGCCGCCGCTGCCGCCGCCTTTGTGGGTCACTAGGTTGCCACAAGCACAAGTCTAACCAGAAAAAAAAAGATGCTGCAAGTAGCAGAGGCAGATGCAGCCAGCCAGTCAGCCAGCCAGCCACTCGAGAGATTTTCTTTTACTTGTGGTCAAGGTGTGACGACTCTCCCGTGTGTGTGGCTGTAACTGTGTTAGCTGTATGAGTATATCCTCTGGTGCTTCTCAGTTGTTTGCTCTGTAAGCCATTAGGCCATTTGGCTTTGGCCTGCCACACGTAAATTACTTGCAACTAATTGAGGATGTCAACTGACGTGTCTTGCTTCAATTAAGTGTTTCCTCTGCCCATTAATGAACTCTCGCGTCTGGAAAAAATATGTATAGATGGCAGGCAGGCAGTTGCGGAGGATGGGGAACACAGCAAACGACTTGGGGCATCAACTTCAATGACGCAAACACAAAACCGGGCTACATATACATACCACGCGTATGATTTACTACGAGCACTCGCCTGCCCCATGCCACACTCGACTATATAGAGATATAAAGCCAACGAGATCGTGACAGAAATAATGCATATAAAAATGTATATTATTATAGCTTAGGCATCGGGCAGGCAGGCAGGCGGGCAAAAAAGGTCCAGCAAAATGGCCTGTGAGCGGAGGAAGGGCCTACCTACCGCCCGAAAGCGCAGGAGAGCAATTTGTGGGGCGCACAGTGGAGTGTGTGGGATATAGAGGGCAAACGTGGAAAGGCTCTACACGATGCAGGGCTTTGTTTTAGGTTTTAAATTTGAATTATTCAATCCAAATTCCAACCAGTTCCCAGCTGATTCCATCCGCATGCCAGAACAAACATCCAAACTCGTATTCTGCCCATTTTTAAAGTCTCTTTTTTGAGTCGCACATTTCATAGCTATACAAATTATTTTATTTATTATTATGGCTGGAATTTGACTGGCCTGCAACCCACTGTGCACAGTGTGCAACCTATGGCTGATGTACCAAAGTCACTGCCAGCTAAAAATACTAAAAAAAAGAGTCAACGCTTTGGCATGTCTATGCAGGCGATCTGTGTGTGAGAGAGCTGCCAGCCATGCAGCCAAACAGCCAGCCCAGCCAGAAAAGGCGACATGCATGCCACGGACTGAAGGACTGAGAGACTGAAAGACTGAAGGACTGAAAGACTGAAGGACTGAAAGACTGAGAGACTGTCAGACAGGCGAATAGACACACAGACATGGGGCATATGGCAGAGCAGCAGCAGCAGCAGCAGCAGGCAGGAGATAGACAGTCAATCTTATGGCCACAGACAGACAGCCCCAGACAGACAGCCCCAGACAGACAGACAGCCACGACCAAGCAGACGATGTCGACTAAGATGATGATGATGATGATGATGATGATGGTGTAGCATCATTAAATTCGTTGCAGAGCATGGCCCAGGCACAAGCAAAAATATTTTGGCATACTCCGCAGACCATAGACCAAAAGCAAAGCAAAGCAAACAAAAAAAAATAGAAGCAAAACAAAAACCGAAAGCAAAGCCAAAGCCAAAGCTAAAGCCAAAGTCGCTTCCTCTACATCATCACGACTTTGGCTGTTATAATATATGCGAGAGGTTGGTGCTGGGGTTGCTGGCTGGGGGCGGGGGGTATGTGGCTGTGTGGCAAGTCGTGGCTAAGTCTGCATTTCATTGAACCTTCAACTTGACTTTGCGCTTCGGTTTTGGGATTTTTGTATGCAGCAATTTTCAATTTGGTCTTTGTATGTACGCGGCTGGCTGGCTTCTTCGATCTGCGGCAGGCTGGAGCCTCGCTGTAGCTTTTATCGGCATTGCCTCAGCGGCTGCAGTGTGGAGTGTGGAGTGTAGAGTGGAGTGTAGAGTGGAGTGCTGCCTGCTGCCTGCTGGCTGCTGGCTGCCTCAAGTTCGAGATCATGACACTGATCGGCGGCTGATCATTTTGGCCATGCTTAAATAATTCATTTACAGTTGGCTTTCTTTCGCCAGCTGCTGGCTGCCGCTGCTGGCTGCTTTGATTGAGGCAACCCCCTCTGGGGGACAGCCAGCTGTGAGTTTCAACAGCCATGCAGATTGGCACAGCTTAATTAGCTGCAGCAGACAGACAACAAGACTCCAAGATCAAGACCAAAACCAAAACCAAGACCAAGACTACAACCAGGCCACGAAAAAACTTGCCATTCAGCCTACACATGGCCCACAACAGCAAGCTAAAATGGCACACACAGCAAGAGTGCAGAGCAGCAGAACAGCAGAGCAGCAGAACAGCAGAGCAGCAGAGCAGCAGAACAGCGAACATCGCTTCGAACAGCATTTGGTTAGAAGTAAAAGAGGTCAGCGATAGACAGGCACACACTCGGGCTGCATGGCGCAAAAGGAGCTACAGCGGCTACAGGCTCTCCCAACGAAATACAAACAAAATGCAGAACAACAACAGCAACAAGAAAAGAAGTCCCCTCTCCTGGCCATGGCTGTAATATGGCGTGAGAAACTCTGGCGGAACGTGCATGGCCCAAGGGTTCCAAAAAAAAAACGTTGCTTACGCTCAATAATTTATGTCTGCTGTCCCGCAATTTTTGTACGTACCCTTTGTTGGTCACAGAGCCCTGCCCCCTGCACCACCAACAATCTTTTGCTCAAGGATGAGTGTGACTTTAGGGAGCCGCCAGAAATTATTATTATGCTGCGGCCATTGCGGGGCCTGCGGTCCAAGGAGAAGCTGAAAGCTGCAAGTCGAAGTAGGCGAATACGAGGCTGAAGGGCACCAATGAAACGAATTGATTGAGAACTTTTCGAAGGGATTTAACCCTGAACTGAAGTACGCGGAGTACAGTGCATAACAGTAGCATAAGGCAAGCAAATATTGGAGTTGGAATGGAAAATATAAGGGAAGATATAACCACATGAAACAGTGTTCATTTTAATTGGATTTTGGAATGGCTATGAGCCACATTGCTCCCCAATGGAACAGAGTGGAATATAGAACGTAAATGGATCGTTTACAAAAAGGGAATATATTTCTAAAATAAATATATAAAAGTGGCAGCCATGTGTGGAAATATAACGTAAATTGTGCTGTAATAAAATTAGCATAAAATGCTGGAAATATTTCGCTGAATCTACTTCCCATTGTTGCACACAGAACTGCTGAACCTGCTGCAATAATACTCATAATTTTCCCATCTAATGAAGCTAATTATAAAGATCTCACCACAGTCTCTGTGTACTGTGGCCCATGCTCCCAAGCTAAGACAAAGAAACGAAAGAAAACCTAGAACCCCTGACATGACTCAACCCCACAGCAAAATTGCATGGAATATGCATTTTTCATTGTTCATTGCAGCGCCCTGCGGGACGACAGAACATTCAAATTTTTTGGTATATTCTATAAAGACAATGCTGCACTTTGACTCTGAATCAGCCGTTGCCATTTGGTCATTTGGTCATTGACACGAATGCGGCACACGAAACTGGACATGGACACGGGGACACAAGGACAGGCGTGGCAGGCCAGGCATGGACCGGACGGAGGGACAGACCAGCAGCGGGTTAAAGTTTTTATTTGGGGCATATAATGCATTTTTAGCACTATAAATCATCAAAGCAATCGATTGCCACAATCGATCTTTGGCCGTTTCAAATGTGTTTTGTGTCCAGTTTGGAGGTTGGTTTTTATTTTCCAGATACTCTTTTGCAGCTGGGGAAACAATAAATAAGCAAAAGTGTATGCCAGACTTCGGTTGCCGCAGCTCTTATTTTCTGTGCACTGTTTTATTTGTTGTGTGGTGTGTCATAGCACGACCCAATGAACGGATCTGCTAATTGTTTGAGTGCATGGGTGCAAAAGGGTGCAGTTGCAGTTGCAGTGCGCTCTCGAGAGTCTCTCGTTTTGATTTGTGGCTGGCTGGCTGGCTGGCTGGCTGGTCACGTGTGCCGTAAGCGAGCGAGCGAGCGGGGCACAGCTGTCCAGATAAGAGCCGCCACGGAGCACGGATCACGGCGAAGGCGATGTGATCAAGCGGCTGGGCGAGACGCTTGACGGTCAAGTGTTTCGTCTGGCAACTTTCATACGCCCCGTTGCCGTATGCCGAATGCCATGCGACAAACCAAACCAAACACTTTAACGCCCCACACCAGAGACACACCCACAAAAAGCAAAAACCCAACCAACACACACACAGATATATATCTATATGCTGCACACAATCGCCAGCGGATTGGATTGCTTGTTTAATGTTTTATTTATATCATTTGTAAGAGATTTGAATGTTTGTTTAGGCAGGGAATGGCTCAAGCCTGAGCGTTTATCGGCCCGTAATTGAGATATTAATTAGATCAAACGGCATCGGATACTTTCGAGTGTTTGGATAGGTGTGCAACTAATGCGAATGTAATGATAAAATAACAAATGAATTTACAAAAAATGCTGGCAATACTTCAGACGGGGAATAATAAATAAATAAATACAGAAATAAATTCTTGGACCCCCAATGGAATGTAATTTCTGGCAACTGATCAGATTCCACTGTGATTCATTCACTAGGGCTCTTAGCTACACTTTCAATCCCCCCCGCAAACGTCCAACTAAATTTTACGAAAAATCTTACTAAAATACTAAAAAAAAAAAAAAAAAAAGAAAAAAAAAAAAAAAAAAACCAAAATTAATTTTAATACAACTCCTTTGATCCACTCATTTTCCTGTCATTCACTCACTCCCGCAACTCTCTTTCTCTCTCTCCCATCTCTCCCTCTCTCTCTCTCTCTCTCTGGCAGATATCCGATTCCCAAAACATCTCACAGCCGAACGGCACACAGCACACACAGCGCAAACAGTTGGAGGTGCTGAAGGCACGCACCGCCAACGGCGCCATGCAGGTGATACGCACCCAGACAGTACAAAAGACTTCATCCACCACGAGCAGCACATCGCGCGGCTGGGCCACATCCTCCACATCCACCACGACCCGCACCAGCAACGGGCTGCACGGCAGCAGCGACAGCACTATACTCGATCCCATTCCGCCATCCATTTGGGCAGCGCCAACCAGATGCAGGCCCAAGCCCAAGCCCAGAACCAGGCCCATGCCCATGCCCATGCCCATGCCCATGTCCTCCTCTCAGAGTGTTGACATCTGCGAGCTTAGCGATGATGATAGCAGTCTCAGCGGCAGTCTCAGCAGCGACGTTGGCATCGTATCCCCGGCCATGTCCACGCTGCGCAAGCTGAGCAATGGCCAGGAGCACATCGACGATCATGTTGATTTTGTTGTGATTAATGGTGAAGCCGGCGATCAAGACGCTGACGTCGCTCATTTGCACAAGCTCGGACACAATTTGTTACCCGATACGGCACCCAGTTTGAAATTGAGCAATCTAATGGTAAGTCCGCAGTGCGCATTGGCCCATTGGCCATTGACCAGACAACCGAGACCCGCGACTCCCAATATGCGGTAGTCCACTCCGCCAGCATTTGTGGCTCTACAATTTTTCACTCGCTTGCTTCTTGAGGCTTTTCTTTAAGCTTTTCCTTTTGCTTTTATTTTTGCTTTTTTGGTTTTTTTGGTTGTGTTTTGTTGGCTCATTAGCATGCGCCGAGTCGATGTTTGCTTGTGTTTTTTTTTTGTGCCTTTGCTTTTGCCTTTGCAGTCATTTTTCTTCCGAGTTTGCTGGCGGAGCACAGAGCACGAAGGTGGAGTAATCTCCTGCCGCGGCCATGGCAATGACCGAAAATGGCCAGTTGTTAACGTCTCTGATTGTCGTTGTTTAGCGGGAAAATGCTCATGCTCTGAGTGTACTCTGAGCTGCGGATAAAATCATCATGTAATGATGATCCGTGGATGAGAGGGTGGGAAAATGTTGGTGGCAGGAACAACAGCCAACAGCCAGCAGTTGTCGAACAGATTGATGTGACGTGGGGGAGCCAATGAACCCAATGAACCCAATGATTATGGGCTGCAGAGACCAAGCGGAAGCCCACGATAATGTGCTGCCCCCTCAGCGGCAGAAGCTGCAATTGCTTGAATTTTTTTTGAACAGATTCTAGAGTACAAAATTTGGCTAGCTACGGCTAAGATTTGATCGTTTTTCTTTGTTTATTTCGATGATATTTAATAATAATATCAGCTTACATTTTGCATCGAAAGATTCCTAATATATAAAACGAGTTAAAAATTCCGTTCCCGGTAGCCTAGGTAATCCAATATTATTGCCAACACTTCACAACTCTGGGCAGGGGAATTGCCTTTCCAAAGTTGAGCTGCGGTCATCTGTCACAGCCATAAAAGTAATATGCATAGATTAATAGCCGCAATCAAAGCAGAACATCGGACAGGCTACCAAAGAAAATTAACAAGAGTCACACAGCTCGTCGTCTGCAATTGGCAAAGTGCCATACATCACTCCAGAAAAAAACCCCAGACTAGACGACACACCCCCACACGCTCGCTCAGTCTGTCTCTCCCTCCGTCTGTCTGTCTGTCTGTCTAGTTCTAATGAAAGATTGAGTCAGCAATCGCAACGAAATGGTATGAAAATCGATAATAATAGCCCAGTCCCAGTCCCAGGCCCAAATTAGGCGCTGCCTCGCACTTCTTCAATCGGGAGGGACATTTGGGTCACGACCACAATGGAAATTTCTTTGGCAACTCTCTCGTCGCTCATTAGGCCAAACAGTCGAGCAAAAAAATAACTGTCTAATTATTGGGCAGCGCTAAAAAAAAGCGAACGAGTAGCTGCGAAAGTGTCTTGCCGCCAGACACAACGCCCACAAGCAGCAGTCGCTTCAATCGGCAGTTCTGGTCCATCACATCAAAACTTGACACGAAAAATTTCTTTGGCCAAATCTCAACAAAAATATAAATGAAAGAAATGAAGTAAGATGTGACGAAGTGGCAGCAGATATGCAATGAAGAAAGGCAAAAATACTGCAGGGGTTTGCAGCCCCAAGGGTTACTTGTGCTGAAAGAGGGAAAAGTTAAGGAAGCTATAAAAAAATAAACAAAAAAGTTATTGATGGAAACTTGATGATTGGTTCGTTTCGTTGGTTGGAAGACTTTTTAAGACTTCACTTTCTTAGTTTTAGAATTTTCTTTGCATATTTTTTGCATGTTGTGGGAGTCGCCCTGGGAAATAATTATAGCCAGCGAAGACTAACTGCTCTGCTAGCTAAATTAATGCATAAAAGTAATCAGCCCGATATGTGCCCATGCCTAAGTCATCAGTTCATAATCTTTGCATAATAAATTTTAATTTTTTTTTTTTTTTTTTTTTTTAAAAACTAACATTTATTTTGCCTTAAATAATAATGCAGCTTATAGCGAAAAAGAGTATGCAGTAACGAGACCTTAGCCTATATAATTTCATGCATATCACATGCGTAACAATCATCAACCATTTGATATCTTAAATATCATATATATAGCATAAATATATTCTTACAATGCGGAAACTCATTTAGCCATGGCTTAAATTACACACAGAGTCAAATGCGACTTAAGTGCTAAGCAGTTCCTGTCAAGCAATGCACCCACTCCCACTCCTTGGAGTGCCAGCAACAATAAATAAATACGAGCATAAGCAGAAGGAGTGCGAGCGAGAGCGAGAGACACCGACACGACACGACACCCGCACTCGAGCTCCGCTCAGGCTCTTCTTTTGTGATTTTTTTATATTTTACTTAATTTTATTTTTATATTTTTACTTTGCTTGCCATTTACAGAAAAGCAGTTCGAGTATTTCCAGCCAAAGCAGCAACAATTCAAATTTAACAACTGCAACAGCCGCCACAGCAGCAGCCACAGCAGCAGCCACAGCGGGCAACACCCACAGAAGTGCGGGCAAAATAAGCCTACATGCAATTGTTGGACCAGAATCATCATCATCATCATCCACATCCACATCCACGTCGTCCGCTTGGGCCAAGCAGCAGCAACAGGCCGACTTATATGGCCAGCCAGCAGCGAGCAGTCGCGTGGGTGTCTCCCAGCTTCAGCCCGGTACTGGCACTGGCACTGGCACTGGATCTGATGCTGACGTAGCTGTTGTTGCTGCTAGTACGCCAACGCGACTTCGTCGTGATTTGGAAAGTTTCCGGCATTATAACGATGACGCTGCCAACGACGATGATTTGCGGTGAGTGAGCAGCAAGCAGCAGCACAAAAATTCAAAAATTTCATGGCATTATCCGTGCGGCTCTCCGCTACCAAGCACACACATTACTCGCACTCGCACTCGTACTCGTACTCGTCCCCGTACTGACTCGTATTTTGTTCCTCGGCAGGCTCAGCGCACGGCATCAGCGTCGCCAGCAGGTGTCCCAGTCGGTGTATGCCCCGCCGCTGCCAGCCATTGGCACGGGGCTGCTGCAGCGATCACGCTCCATATCGACGGACGATCTCAGCCAGGACTGGGAGCGCAACGCGGAGGACCAGGACGAGCAGGAGCCCGGCGAGTGGCGACGCGTCAGCAAGCTGCGGCGCTCCTTTCAGTCGCAGGACCACTACAAGGCAGCCATCGCACGGCCACGGCCACGTCCGTTGGACTTGCCCAGCAATTCGGTGAGTGTGGCGCGCATGCGAGCGGAGCTGGAGAACGGCCGGCGCCTGAACACGGCCATGCGCAACAATCACGTGGATCTGGCCGCCCTCGACACCATTCTGAACATCCAAACGGCCAAGCCAACGGCGGCCAAGCGGAACACGTTCCTCACGGCCGAATCGCTGCAGGAGATACGCGGCAAGCTCAAGAAGCTCTCCGACGAGAGCCTCTACAAGGAGGACTTTCTGGCCTACCACCAGGCCCCACGACCACCCACGCTCAGGGAACAGCCCGAGCTGGTGCAGGTGGCCGTGCAAGTGCAGGCAGCGCCACTGGCGGCACCCTCGTCCGCCTTTCGGCCCGTGCACAACACCCACAGCCTGGAGTCGCGCAGTCAGCGGCAGAAGGACACCAGCTCCAGTGAGTGGCACTTGCGGCGCAAGTCGTACGGCTTCGAGAAGATGTCGCCGCCCGAGGATAAGAGCATCTTCCGCGTGGATGCCTCCACGGACAGTGGCCTGGGCCGCTCCGGCGAGCAGCTCGGCAATTGGTCGCCCACGGAGCGGGAACGCGAACGAGAGCGAAACGCTGCAGCACCAGCAGCAGCAGCCCAGCTGAACAATGGCGGAGGCACCATTATACACTTTGGCCGGCGGGCCAAGCCTCCGGCCAGTGCGGCCAACGAGGGGGAGCTGAGCAAGCGGCACTCGATAGCCGTGGAGGAGACCTGGCGCGACATACGCAAGACGTCGCAGGTGCACGTGAATGGCGGCACGGTGACCAGCAGCAGCAGCAGCAGCACCACAAACAGCAGCAGCCACCTGCAGCGCGGCAGCGCCCAGAAGCGTGTGGAGTTCTGCAAGACGGAGGTGCACTTTGCCGCCGAGTCGGGCCGCGTGAACATTGTCGAGACAGATGGCAAGCCGCCGCCCACGAACAACTTTCGCCGACGGCGACGCAGCACCGCCAGCGGACCGCTGCAGAGTCTGGTGAAGTCAGCCAGTGCCGCTGGTAGCGCCACGAGCAGCAGCAGCAACAGCAGCAGCAACAACGACAATGTGACCCACTTTGGGGACGATCCACAGCGACGCAAGACGATAGCCAGCAGCACAGTGGCATATCGAGCCACACTCATGGACTCCCCGGAGGTGGTTAGCCAGCCCACATCGGCATCGACATCGACATCCATAGCGACAGCGTCATCCACAGCGACAGCGGCATCAGCCATGTCCCAGGTGACAGTCACGACATTGGCCAAAGCGGTGGAGCTGGAGCCACGCTACAGTCTGACGGAGTCGACGTCGCGGAACAGCTACACCTCGACCAGTGGCGTGGACACGACAGACAACGAAACGGACGAGCTGTCCAACATACGCGGCATACTGAAGAACAAGCCAGTGAAGCCGAAACCCTATCACCTGGGCGAGAATATCGAGAGTGCCGATGTCCTGTGGAGTGTGCCAGCCATGAAGGGGGAACGGGCTGAGAGTCCCTCGGGCAGGGACAGTGGTAAGCGTCTCACACAATAAGCTCGCAAGGCAATGCATTTCTCATTTATATATTTGTACCCACCCGCAGGCATCACCAGTGACTCGCCCATCTGCGCCAAATCGGTGGCCGAACGCATCAGAATTGTGGAGCAGCGCCAGCAGAAACAGCAGCAGCCCTCGCCCGCAGGCAACGGCTACTCGACCAAGATCAACGTGAGCCTGGGCGCCGAGGAGTGGCCGGAATCAGGTTGGTATACGGCACACTTTGGGCAGTACCTTAACTAGTCGGTAGATTGTGCAGTAGATTTGTCTAGCAACAAACATTTTGTGGTATTTTGCGTAGTGTTATTTCTGGGACATTAGCCACGGACTCCTCTGCTCGAACTCTCCTGCTCTCTGGGCTCTCTGATCTCTGCTCTCTGCCCTCTGCTCTCTCTCCCCCCGTAATGCATGTGCGTGCGTCTGCTCCACTCTGAGTGCTGCTTCTCCTACCTCCTACCTACTCCCACATCTAATGCTACATTCTAACTCACCCGCTAACCGAATAACCCAACCGCCCCTCGGAGCACAGCTGCCACTACCAGCCACTGGCAGCCGTGTCTCTGCAGGCGATCCATTCAAGACTAAACACCAAAACCAAAAGCCAAAAAAACCAAATGCCAAACCACACCAACAACCAACACTTTCCGCACATTTCCCATACAGGCACGCAGCATTATCAGCTGCAGCAGCAGCAGCAGCAGCAGCGTCGCGCCAGTGCCCAGGAGCTGTTGCTGGAGGATCTGCGCCATCATCAGCGCATACTGGACGAGGGCCTCAAGTCCACATCGCTCATCATGAAGACCATGCGCTCGGCCAGCGAATTCGATGCGGCCATGCGACGCCTGAGCATAGCCTCGATCGAGTCCGCCCTGATCCAGCCCACCATTGTGGTGCCCACGCCCATGCTGCGCTCGCACAGCTACCAGGAGGAGACGTCCTCCTCGCGCCGCACCTCGACCACCTCCATAACGAGCAGCGATCTGTTCGGCAGCGCCCTGTACGACTCGTTGCCGCGCACGCCGCTGGCACCGCCGCGGCTCAAGCTGCTGGGCAACACGCAGATACCCGTGAGCCAGCAGCTGACGCAGCTGCGGCGGCTGTACGATGCCGCCGAGCAGGATGCGGAGGAGGACAGTGCCGATGAGGAGGTGAAGCGTTACTTTCGCGACAACAACAACAGCGACAGCGGCGGCGGCACACAGGCCAGCTCCTCGCCGGAGACAGTGCATCAGCAGCAGCATCCGAATCCGCAGCCGGATGTGTTCAAGGGCAGCGAGTACTCGAGCAGCTGGAGCCGCTTGAAGGCCAAGCGCACCATCTGGAAGATTGAGGCACAAGATCAGATGCTGCAGCGAGCAGGTAACTTACAGGTTGAGTCATTTCGAAGGGGGTGGGGCAGGGGCGGGGTCAGAGGCAGGGCTTGGAGGGTTAGAGCAGTTCATTTTAGGATATCAGGCAGCAGGGGGGCGGCAGATCTGCAGGCAGAGTACTCGCCACTCGCTCTAATCATCACTTTCTCTCGCTCACTTTCTTTCAGATCTGCCCAAATCGAATGTCATGAACATAGCGCTGCATTCGCCGCGCGTGGAGCAGCCCAAGGCCACGCCGCCCACTCTGCGCATTGGCCAGCTGATTCCAGTGGCCAGGCCGCGAACCCTCTTCGTTCAGCCCACGAACGTGGAGGCGCCCGACGAGTCCGGCAGCGAGTCCCTGAAAATAGTGAAGGAGGCGCGCGGGGCACGCAAGCTGCGCGAACATGAACTCTCCTACTTTGGAGTCCAGCAGCAGCAGCAACAGCAGCAGCAGCAGCAAACGAAGTTGTCTGCAACCTCAACGAACCCGAGAAGAACGCTGCCCGCACGCAGCAAGCTGAGCCACACGGAGGAGGCGGCGCCCACAACGACAACCACCAAGTGGCAGCTGCTCAACGATCGACCCGACCTGCTGCGGCACAGTCCGCAGGACAACGACTACGACGACGACGACGCAGACGCAGACGCAGATGACGATGACAATGAGGAGCACTGCTATGAGAACATTGCCAACGAGCTGACCACCACATTCCGGGTGAAGTCGCCCCCTCCTCGCGATCCCGTTCGCCCGGCAACTACGAGCGGAAGACAGACCTGCAGCGGGATGCACAGATACTGAGCGAAATGACCCGCAACGCTGATCAAACTTTGAAGGTATGTGGCGGAGCATTTCCAAGTATTTTTATTCGCTAATTGAACGCTTCTGCAGGCACTCTCCGATGAGGCGGCCATCAAGGATCAGCGACGGCGATCGTGCTCACTGCAGCGCCGCAGTGGCAAGCCCCTGGAGACCATCGATGAGAAGGTCAAGCAGGTCTGCAATGGGGAGCGTCAGGCGCTGAGTGTGGCGCGCGGCACCTTCGCCTCGGAGGCGCGTCGCAACTCGCGACAGTCGACGCCCTCCCCAACACCCACACGGGCACGCAGCTCCTCCCAATCGTCCATCGAGTGCTGTCCCCGTGACCGTTCGCGCTCCAGCTCACGCGAGTCGAACACCCAAGGCGCCGGCTCCTCCGACGACCAGGCCACCAAGCATCGGGCCGAGCGTCTGCGCATGCGCACCCCAAAACGCGAGAAGTCGCGCCACGAACCGCCCGAGCAGCGCACCAGTCGGCACACCAGCAAGCCCAGAGCGAGCACAACCCATGCAGCGGCTGCGGCTGCCACTTCTTCGTTGGACTCAAAGCGCAGCTCCCATCACAGCCGTCACCGAGAGGTGGAGCACTCCAGCGAGAGCAAACACAGCTCGGGCATTCGTCTGCTGCGTTCCTCGCGGGTCAGCGACGAGAGTCGTCCCCGCCAGAGTGGCCTGCGCGAACGGGAACGAGAACGGGACCGAGAACGCTCCCGAGGCAGTGACAAGCATCGCGAAGAGCTGACACGTTCGCGGGGTAAGTGACACCTTAGGGCATAAGAACGGACTCGGCCACACAGCAGCGGCGACTCGAAGGAAACAAGATCTATTGCTTATCTCTTGCAGAATTACTCGTTTTGGGCTTGCTCATTATGGGTGCCACACAGCCCCAGAGGATGGGCAAACGCTTTAGGTTCGATAGATCAGATTAGATCCCATCAGATCAGATCAGATCAGATTAGTTAAACAAAACTAAACCGCACACACACACATACACACATAGACCCATTTAAACACCAGCAACAGAGCCAGCTAAAGACAACTAACAGCACAGTTCCACGAGCAGCACATTGGCGGTTCATTTTGAGAGCAAACAAAAGTCAAAGATGCCGATGCCGAAGTCTGCCTGGGCACAAGCTATGCACCAAATCTCAGTGAATAAAATTGATAATTGAGCAGTGAAAAATATGCCAAAAACTATTCACTTTCATGCCCTGCAACACAGCTGCGTCTAAGACAGTTCACAGCATTTGTTTTAGTTGCTAACTAAAAGCATTTCGAAATTAAAGCACAAAAGCAGGCACCATAGATTGGAGTATTTAATGGCAATTAATTTAGTTTTGTTCCAAGGCAATCCCTTAACTGTTTCACACACTGAAAGTTCTATAAAATCTCCGCACACCTACCCCCTTCAGTTGAATCTAAACCAGTTAACAGTGTTGTTTCTGCCCTTATTCTAATCCAACAAAAGCTAATCCCTTGCCTATTTCTGCTGCAGGTCACTCCAGTCGCTCTAGACACAGCAGCGAGCAGGCAGCACAGGCAGCCGGAACGCGGGAGAGTGGCAGACCAAGTAAGACGCGATCGAGTCGCAGCAGTCACGAAGCGGCGACAGCACACAAAAAGCACACAACAACAGCAGCAACAGCAGCAAAATCATCGAAATCCACAACGCATAAGGCAACAGCCAGCCACAGCACTGCAACCACAACAACCAACAGCAACGGCAACAGCAACAGCAACAGCACAGCTCTAACACCATCCACACAGCACAACGAACTGACGTACGTATACGTAACGAATTTAGCCCATACAAAAGCCAGGGAGCAAGCGGCAGCGGAAGTGCCAGTGCCAGCGGAAGTAGACGCAGATTATGCCAGCATTGAGGAGCTGTCGAATCCGAGTGCGATGGCACCACTGCCACCGCCGCGTCGCAAGCGTAAAAGATCCCTCATACCCGTGCCCGTGCAGCCGACCGCCTCCTACGAGTACCGCACCAAGCTGGAGATGATACCGCCCAGCTACTCCAATCAGTCGACGCTCAGGTGTCAGCATGGCAGCACGGTGCGGCGACCGGGCACCAAGAGGCCCTCGCTGAAGGCCACCCAGTCGACCAGCTCGAGTTTCGCCTTTCTGCCGTATCTGCCGGCCAAGCGCAACTCGAGTGTCAGCCATGTCTATGACAACTATTTGCTGTACACGACAGCCGGCGGTGCCAGCCAAAAGCTGGAAAAACTCCGTCCGTATCAGAATAATCTGAGCAATGATCATGCCCAGCTCTTTGGCGCGACGGCTGTGGGAGGTGCGGCCAGTCGGGGTACGGGTCCGGGTCCGGGTCCGGGTTCGGGTCCGGGTCCGGGTCGGCTGGGCGGCTGGCCAAAGCGTCTGAGGATGCGGCAGGTGCGCAGCAGCGTCTCCACGCACCAGCCCTTCGGCATCTGCACATGTTCATAGTCAGCGCTGGAGGCACACGCTCCATAGACACACAGCTCCATAGGCACAGCCCAGCACAGCACAGCACAGCACACACTCGTAGAGAACTGAAACCAAATATAAGCAAAACAAACAAACAAAACTATTGTATCGGATGCAAGGATCTCGATCTCGTCACACACACACAAGTCACCTATCAGATAATAATCCCAATGCACGAAATTGTTTGATAAATACTTGAATATCCCCCCCCGCCAACCACCACTTCCGTTCCACAACTATAAACACGATCCCAATAATCCCAGCCACAACGTCACTGTGTTCCCCTACTAACACTAAAACAAACACCAAGCAAGCAAAACTACTGATCCGTGAGAGATTTTCGTTGTTAATTTTATTTGAATATTGTTTTTTTGGAGCGCACACAAATCAAACAAAAACAAAAAAAAACAAAAAAAAACCAAACAAAAAACCAAACAAAAACCAAACCCAACCCGGCCAAAGCACACACGCACAAAAAGGGGCAGGGCCAATGAATCCATTTGTTGGGTTCGTTGTTCCATCTGGTTCTGTTTTTACTTTTCACAGCGTAAGCGTTTATTTTTTCAAAATTTTGTTCCCTTTTCTAACCCCCCCAAGTATGGCATGTTGGGTCGGACCTAAGGAGTATTTGTGTACATAGTGTACGATTATTGTAGACGTATTGTATTTTGCATGGCATGTTTGGCACTAGTAGTATTAACTGCCCCTTAAATATCCCAGCTTCGGGGATTGTAGTAAACCTTATTAAATACCGCTAACATAGGGGATACTTCCCTCGGTTAACTGCAACTATATTTTTCGTATTTAATTGGTAAATTGTTTAACCTTCGACTGGCTGCTGTTTCAATGCGTTGGATATTGCATGTTTGCGCACCATTAAAACCCTATTAATACTCAATCCTAACTCTCTCCATCTGACTGCCACACTCATGCACTCGGCCGCCACTCTATCGTATCCGTAGTATTCCACTCTAAAAACTGACTATGAACATGTTGCTGGAAGCAAGAAAAGAAACCACAAAAATAAATCATCAAATCAGTGAAATTGGAACTTGCAAAACAAAAACAAAAACAAACCAAACCACATCAAGCCTAGCTCTGTTCTATTTTTCTTTAGCAACCTGGAACTACGTAGTTGAAGTAGCATTTTGGAAATACTATCTCCTAAGAACAGTAGAAAAACTATTAAAAATGCAGTCGAAATTTGATTAAATATTCATAGAAAAAAACTAATCTATTTTTGTGTGTATGCTCCCTTCAGACACGGTAAAAGCACACTGAATGGACACCACCATCAGCATCAGCAGAGCAGCAACAGCAACAGCAGCAGCAAGCATCATGGTTCAGCTGGGCATGGCCATCGGGATCAGCCCCATCATGTGCACAGCCTGACAACGACGACCATTGCGGCCTCCAGACATCAGCGGGAACGCCATGGCAAGGATAGGAAATAATTGGGAAAACTCCAACGAAGCAACGAACTACTAAAACCATAAATAATTAATTAATTTAAATCATCAGCACACACATACGATATGTAATACTTACGAGAGTACTAACCCTTGAACGACAACACCCCCAATTCGATGAGACTTTATTTGTTTTTTTTTTTTTGGTAATTTTTGAAATTTTCTGGCATTGTGAAAAAAATTTCAAACAAATTACACGCGGTTGAAAACAAAACAAAACAAACAAAAAATACGATATGAGAACGCCCCACTAACTGATTGATTAATATATTCGATTGGACAAAAATGTGACGCTGAAAATGTTCCAGTTACAGTTCCTGTTCGCATTTCCACACATTTTCCACGCCCCCCCACATACGCGCTTTGGCACTGCACTCGAAATTCAAGTATTAAAAAATAAATGTATGCCAGCAATTCCCCAAAATGAAAACTAAAAACTAAACACTTAAAATAACAAATGATACTCATATATATTCTTCGATAGCATTTAGTGTACGTACGACAAGTGAGAGTGAATAAAAGTAAATACATCAAATATATTTCGATTATACTCATGCATAAACTGAATATATTGCACAATAATTGAGCTTGTCTTTGATCTGATTACAAACAAAGGGCTCTTCTGTTCAGATGATTGTCCCATTAATTGCGCAGGAAATGTTATATTTTTGATACGTCATATTTCGGAAAAAACTCTGGCCACATCTTTTCGTGATCAGACGAATCTTCCCGATCGTTGTAAATCAGTTTGGCATTAAGCATCAAATTTATATAGCTCCGCCATTTCGCATCCGATCCAGACGTGATGGGTGTCCTCGTAAGCGCAAAAGGACTCAAGGATATGCGTTTAAAACGCTGTTTGTAATCGATAGACCAGCCTGAAGGTATGTCACACTTTTTTACTAAAAGCCAACCCCATAAGTATGCCATTTGACTTGCCAATCTTTAAAGCCGTTCTCGCCCGATATTATAAAAAATTATCGGAATTTCTTACGACAAAAATATCGCTTATTAATATTTTAAAAGTTTTCTCTTTCTCTCTTTTCTGTTTCGATAGGTTACAAATTATATTTTGATGGGAAGAGTCCTTAGGGGTCAGTCGAAATTGCATTCCATTAATTGCTACGTAGATTTGGCAGCATTTCGTCGAATCAAATATAAGTCCAGAGCCGCCTTTACGATGAAGAACGCTATGAAGCTATTGAATTATGGATGTGACTGTGACTGTGGCTCTGACTGTGGCTCCGACTTCGGCTCTGGCTGTGCTGGTGAGTTTTTCCATATGAATAAATAAAATACAAACGAATATTCGAATATTTGAATTTACGAATTTATTCATAGTGATCATCGCTCAATACTAACGCGGATTTTGTGGATTTTGTGGAGCATGTTTTAATGAGCGTACCGACTAACAACCATGTTCCTGGAACTGCAACTGTCCACTCGTGTCTGGATCGTCCGTCGGATGGACTCTCTGGACCTTGCTGCAGCGGACTTAGCGGCGTCCGTTGCCTGTTGCCACATGCTGACCGTAGCTTTCCAGCTTTTGCGGCGCCGTCTCAAGTTATCAAAAGGTAAGCAATAAGTGATCCTGTAGCACTGCCACATAAAACATATATTAAACATAGCCGCATTGACATTGCTGCCAACTCCGCCAGGGCCTCTGTCCCTGCCCAAACCGCCTACAAACAGCAAGCTCGAAGCGTGCTAACTGCGGAAAAAGCTTTTTAGCAGCTTTTCAGCCAAGTATTGTATTTCACATGCTATTTTTTATCACTAAAGTCACCCATACCTCGACGGTCTAGCAAACATACACAATATATATAGTATATATATAAGGGGGAAAAACTACGCTGTGTACGTGTGTGTGGGTATTCACATTGATAATCCTATAACGTGAGCACCGGCGAACGTCAATGGTAGACAGCTCTCAGTTGTTGTCCAACCGCCGTCACGTCAAATAAGAAATACGAATTGTCCACTCCACCCGCTCACCTGCCGTGAGTAGAACGATGTATAAATATAAAATGAACTGAGCAACCCAGTCGAGTGCCAACTGCATTCGCTATCAACGAGGGCATCGATAAGGGAAAACAGTTCTGTTAATAATACACACACACAAGCACCTACATATATCCTACAAAATGCCACATTATGCATAATTATGCATTCGGCAGTGTCTTGCTAAACACAAAATTCAAGTGCGAAACGGTTCTAGCCCCCGGCTGTTATGACACACGCATGAGTCATCCATCTGATAAGACGATGGGCCCACAGCTAGTTGGCTTCCCTATCTAATTGCTGATTGATTATCAAATACAAATGCCAAAGCGTTAAATTTATTTGGGCTTTTATTGCAATGCAATAGTAAGACGTGTCTGGATTTGTGAAATTAAAGAAGACATGAGCTACTACATTCGTATTTGTTTTTCAAAAAGTGTCAAAGTACAACATCCCAATCGATCCAAGGAGTCTTAGTGTCTGCTCGTTTTTATCATTCGGTGTTTGTAAAACAGTTTAGACACTCTCCATGTCTGGTTATGTTTGTCAAATGTTGCACAAGTGGCAGACATCTGAGAATAGCGCAGCGCACAATTTGATCAATTAAATTGCATTAAATGTTCTTCAATCTCAGTACAATACACCGCCAAAAAAGAGGATAGTTGGATAACAACCAGGCAGCTAAAATAACATGATAAATAATCTAGATTCCCCGAAACAAATTTCTTGAAGTTCCTAAACTTCGTTTATAATTTAAGGGCAGTCCATAGACAATTCTCATATTGATTTTTTGCCCATTATAAAATAAAAAGGGGGCGGTAGCAGAACCATCTAATCAAATATAAATAACAGTGGCATTGATTGAAAAGCTCTTTGATTCCCCCTTCAAAATGTAGCGTAACCCTGTGCCCCCCCTGCTCAAGGTATCATATATATTTCTGCTAATGAATTGTATACCTTTAAATTCATCAATTTCAAAATATTTTTGTGCTTTGCTTAGGGTATAAAATAAATTGCTCAGTTTGTTTGTGCGCGCTCTTATCTAATCGCTTACCAAAATTTTCATTTATCTTGTCTGAAATGGCGGCCGCAGCGACACCAACGCCAGCAACTACTACACACAGCCAGCCGCAGGGGCTTTGACCACATCTGGCTTCAGACAAAAGCATTTTACCATATCATTTACCGATAAGACTGCGAACAAAAAAGTTTTCATATGTATTTGGTTTGATTAGAAGCGAGCCAGAGCGTATGTACATATATATTGTGCTGTGCCTTGGCATCGTGTCTTTGGTGTTCACCTGCAGCGTGTTTCATTAAACTTTTGAAATCAATTCGCTTCGGTTGTGTTGTGGCTAACTTTCTACGCGCCCAATCAGTTAGTTAGCCGCCCCTTTGTTCTTTAACTAATTCTCGCTTTGTTTTATTGATTATATATTTATTTCTTACAGAATCTAAAGCAAAAGGGTCACCATGTCGATTCTAACGGGCAGCGCCAATGCGGTCAAGTACACGCTCTTTGGATTTAATTTGATCTTTTTGGTAAGTAAGCGAATTTTGTATGGGCTCGGATGAGTCATGGCATACCGCCAGCCATAGGTCGGTTCATGGGCGAAAAGTGAAAAGCGAAAAAGAGATTAGATAGACAAAGTGATTCTCCCTTCCATGTGCATAACACACAGGGGAATCACATCCATTCGTGAGCGTGTTAAGCTATAAAAATATGGAAATACATATAAAATAGACGATATAAAAATAAATAAATACTCATCGGATATAATCAATATAGATGAACGTTTACATTATCTGTATTATCATAGCAAAAATAGCTACAGATGATATCATTTTATGCTCTCAACTCCCTTGAACACTCTCCGCCATTTAAGGAATTGAAGCATTGAGCCCATCGATAAGAAAAACATGTCACAGCTATCTTATCTACGAGCCAAAGTAAAGACTTCCAATGATTTGTTATTCTTTTGCAGATCACGGGCATTATCCTTATAGCCGTTGGTGCCGGCGTCGGTGCCGTTTACACTGGCTATGAGCTCTTCTTGGCCGGCAAGTTCTTCTCGATCCCAACATTCCTGATCGTGATCGGTGCCTTCATCATTGTGATCACATTCTTCGGCTGCTGGGGTGCCCTCAAGGAGAACTACTGCCTGGTGCTCAGCTTCTCGATCATGCTGGCCATCATCTTCATCCTGGAGCTGTCCGCCGGCATCAGTGGCTATGTGCTGCGCAATGATGCCGCCTCATTGATAAAGACCTCGCTGACGGCTTCGCTGGGGGATTACAATACCTTGAATCAGAGCCCCACCACCGCCCTGTGGGACGATGTGCAGCGCGATTTCAGCTGCTGCGGCGTGACCGACTACAATGACTGGAATACGACCTTCCCGAACGGCTCGCTGCCGATCTCGTGCTGCACAATTCCTGTGGGCGCGGCCGGCACCTTCTCCTGCCTAAACAACTTTACGAGTGTGGATCAGCGTCACTACTCTGGTTGTCTGGACGGATTCTCCGCCTATATTGCATCGCATGCTGTCAGCCTGGGAGCCGCTGGCGTTGTCATTGCCGTCCTTCAGGTGAGTTGATCCAAGTTTTCCATCGGTTCTCCCCAACTAACAACAACTCCCCAACTTTCGCTCTTTGCGATCGATCGCCCACAGTTCTTCGGTGTTATCTTTGCCTGCTATGTGGCGCGTGAGATTAAAATCCGCAATGGCATTACGGGCTTCATCTAGAGCCACTCAACACTGAGAGATGCGGATAAAATGCCTGAGCAGCCGTTGGCTGGGAGTTTATATTTAAGTAAATACTTTTGACTTTTCCATCAGCTAAAGATATATATATGTATATGACATATATATATATTGCATGTGTATACCATATGAATATTGGTAAATAAAAATTAGCTCTAACAAAAATTCGAATGGCTTAAGGCTGAGGGGCTTTGCGCCCATCACAGTCGGTGGTTTTATATTGAGCAGATTCCTGGAATCTAATCTAATCGAATGTGCCATAAAGGTATATCGATTTAGAAATGCAGTCTAATACGCTTGTAATTCGTTCAGACGTGTGCGGCCATACATATGCATTCAATTTAATAAGGGCAGAAAAGAGGCCGCTTAATTTTTAAAATTTTGTTTCTTTTTTCTGGATTTGTTTAGCCAGCAGAATATTAGAAACTTTTCAAATAAAGCGTCGGGCATAAAGGTAGAGCCGCGGCCCTGGCCGCCGCTCTCAACGTTCCCCTTTCCTTTTTAATTGTAGTGCGGTATAATCATTGCAAGTATTCTAATCTATTCTTCTCTATTCTATCCCCCCCCTACCATATTATAGCAATACATTGCTATAATTTTAGGCAAGCAGTGCACTGCTTCACGAGCAATACTATGGAGGTATCTGAGAAGCACCAACTATTTTTGATTAGCTATTTCAAACCCATCGAAGCCAGCGCACACCTGCGATTGCCTATGAATAATTTACACCTATTTGGAAGTGCAGTATGATTAAAAAATCGATAGAACATATAGGTTGACTCATTTAAAAATGAAAATCAGATCGATAATATACTCGATGGATGGCCTTGGCGCCGTGAACTTGAACAGTAACACGACCGGTAATTGGAGAGCCGCCGTCATAGACATAGACCGAGGAAGCCATCTGGTTAGTTGGTTAGTTGGGATTGGGAGACATTCTATTGCAGGTTTTTATTCCTTTTTATAATATTGCGAAATGTGTATGCGAGTGCTCGTAGCGAAAACAAAAGAACCATTATCTTATCGCTAATGTTTATCTAACTGGAAAACTGTGAGCAATTATGGCCCTGATAAGCACTGCTTGGAAAGCTGCCCAACGAGAGTCGGGGCACTCTCACCGAGCGAGCGAGAACGAGAGAGAGAGAGAGAGAGGGGACAGAGACAAGGCCAGAGACGTTTCACAAAGTGTGGGAGAGCGAGACCGACCCCCAATCGAAATTGGACTCTCGCCGACGACTCCGTCGATTCCGTTTTACCGTTTTGCCCACTTAGGGGCCCCCGCTCAGTTCACGTGCGACTAGCAAAAGTTAAAGTACGTTCCAGCGCTCGTGTCGCGGTGACACAAAAATCAAGCAGCACAAAAATACTTTTACTATACTATATATATATACATATATATATCGGGTACAGTCCGTAATTAACATTTGTATTGTAAATTGCAGTTGAGCGACCGAGAGACGGGAAGTGTGTGCCAATATACAATAACAGAAGAAGAAAAAAACAACACCTGAGGCAAAAGCAGCTAACAGCATGGCAAACCGGGATCTACAGCTGAATTCTGGCATGCGATGCGCCAAATATATGCTCATCATAGTGAGCTTTATGTTTGCGGTAAGTCCTGCGGATCGGATCGGATATTCGTACTTACCATTAACTAATCGCCTCCTCCGTGAATCACAAAGTCGCCATTTTGATTCGATTTCATTATCATTCGCTATCAGTATCACTTACCTGCTTATCAGCTTTCGGTTTTCCCCTGTGTGGGTGTAATACCTTGTTTCTTGTTTTTGTTTTTGTTTTGTGATTCATTAAATGCCTACGTAAGTCGCCGACAGTAGGAGAATAGTGAGCGCAAAGACTAGAGCCACAAAGAGCGAATTCAGTGCACCGATAGAGAGAGAGAGAGAGAGAAACGGGTCAAGTACAAAAGCGAAATTCTCCTCTTTTCGGCTTTTCTTGCCTTCTGTTTGTATTTTAAGACAAATAGCGCCCAGACGAGATCAACAACAAAAACCACTTTAGACAATATTAGTAGACATTCTTACTGCTGATAAGGCACAGCGGAGTGGCTCCAATATTATGGAGAATTTTCAGATATTTAATATTGAAGCAGGTGGCCCAATAAGATTACGATTGCAATTATTGAACTTTTCTTGCTTCAAGGCATTCCAAACAAATTAAATTCAGTGAAGCTCATGCGACGTTTCTTACAGCTTGACACTTAATGTAAATTCTACAGACACTTGAGTAATGGTGGGAGAGAAATCTACATTGCAGGAGATAAGCCAGAATATGGTTTACATATATGCAGATAGGGCGTAGCTAGATATTCAAAAGCGCTGGTGCAAAACTAACCAAACACCCAACTAAATATATAAATATGAATTTATGAATTGTATATATAAATACTTTGTAAATACTTGAAAGGTGCAGAGCTACTTTATCATTTTATTAGATATGTTTGCGCACAGGCCCCAGCCTATTTACACTATAAACAACCGCAGCAGACGATATTCTCCCGACCAAAGCAGCCATTTACTTTAGAGCGAGAGATCTAAATATCTACACTAAGAGAAACGTAAGAGCAGGCTTTTGAGATTACCATCTTCCCTCTCTTAACTTTTGGCCCATTATCTTGTGAATTTTCTGCAGAAAAAAACAAAGGCAAGTCAGATAACCAAATGCAGAAAACACTCTTTTCTCTGTCTTACCTTTTGGCCCATAGTCTGGCAATGTTACTAACTCCAACCGATTTATTAAGAGTCCTTTTTGATGTCCAAAGGTTTTTACTTCCGAGCTAATTTTATATGCAGTGATTGCCGCTCCATTTCCGGTAGATCTTTGTGGCTCTACGGTGGGGGTACAGCTGCCTCCAGTGTGATTGATTATTTTAATATAATTTCTCTCTTATATTTGATGTCTTACCATCTTGGGCAGAGTGGAGATGCCTCCCATTCTTCTCTCCGGCAGTGGGAATCCCTTTGGTGCTGTATACTGTAGTGCCAGATTCTCACGAGTTGCTGAGGCCAAGATCGTCTTGGGTCCCAGATGTTGAAGCTCTGCAGGTGCCTCCGAACTCGCCCTTGACGCTTTCTTTTGAGGGAATTGAACGATTGAATTCGTGGATATTTTTACCTTCAACTCACCTTCTTCTTGGCAGAAGCGTTTGCCTTGGCCTCGTTGGCCGGTGCCTTCTTTATCTTGTCCAGCTTGCGACCCGCAGAGACCTTCATATTGCTGAGTATTTCGCGCAGCATACGGGTGCGGTTTTTGTTCTTGAGCTTGGGCAGGTCCTCGAAGATGGTCATCTGCTTGCCGCTGAGCTCCAGGGGATGCTGGACACCATCGGAGCCTCTGTTGATGGTGTAGTTGACCTCGAAGGCTCGCTCGAACAGGCCCGTGGGTGCCAAGGGATTCTTGGCCAGATCCACCACCACGCGTATGCAGTCCTTGATGGCAACGGGACAGATCTTGGCAGTGACCTCAGTCGAGGGGGACATATCCGGCGTGGCGTTGATCTCGATCAAGATGGGATTGTAGTGCTCGTCCAGCATGAAGTCGCAGCCATACAGCTCGAAGGCGTTCTTCACCAGTTCGGTCTCATCCAGGCTGGCCATCACCACGGCCACCAGATTCTGCTTGAAGCCATTGTAGATGTTCGACCACGTCTCATCCGGAGCACACACTGCCCGCAGATGCGTCTTGAACTGATCCAGCGACCACATGTTGCTCTTCGGCAGGCGGGGATCGCGACTCAGCTTGTTCTTGTAGCGCTTCTGCACCGAATTGTTGGTCAGGTGGATCGACTCCCGCAGATCGTCCATGGTGAACTCCTGCGAGCTGAAGCGCAAATAGCAGTCGCGATATGTCCAGACGGTTACCTTGGACTCCCCGATTGTCAGCAGCATGTACTGCCGTATGTCGAACTTTGTGCGATACACCAGATACGGACGTTCTACAAGCAGAGGAAGGGTACAATAAACTCCTGATGGAGTCACCCCCCCACTGGCCGCCACTCACCTATGTACTTCTGGACAATGTACTTTTTGATCTGATTGTTCGACGTCCACTGGAGAATCTCATCCAGGCAGCTGCGTATGACGATGCCAATGCCACGCGACTGATAGCCCGGCTTGAGGATCCACAGATTGCGGCTGCCATCCCAGCGATAGTCGGGACGCAGGCTCTCGATCTGCTCGATATATTGGGTCGCCAGGCGGACGTACTCCTTCATGACCGTCTCGTTCACCCGGAACTTGGCCTGCGACTTTAGCAGCTCCGCGGACTGCACCATGAACGTTTGGATCTCCACCACTTCGGTGGGGGTGGGCGGCTTGGCCCGCGCATCGTCGAGGGAGCAGTGCTGCGCCTGTCTGACCATTTGCTTGACCTTGGTCAGGGCAAAGTCCAGGTGGCTGCTCATGATGGTGCCGTTGTCGGTGTCTATCAGCTCCAGGGGCTTATGTTCCATGATGTAGCGCAGCACCGAGCGCGCCTGCGTCTGCTGGTAGTCCTCTATGAAGGCCATGCGCTCCTCCACACTGTTGCTGCCGAGGCGGTAGAAGCGCGGATAGCTCATGCCGCAGACGCCGTCCTCGCGATACCAGCCCTCCTGCTCGGCGCACCCGACCAGCCCCACCTTGGTGGAAAAGTCCAGGAAATGGCTGCGCCTCACCCGGTTGCGGAACGGCCGCACCTCGGAGAACAGATCGCGCTGCCCCTTGCCCTGCCAAATGAAGAACGAGGGAAAATTGTTGATCATCTTCGATAGGACCACCGTCTCGTAGTCGTTGCCCCGACGCGCATGCTCCAGCAGCGAATCCTCGGACATGCTCTGCAGATTGGAGTACCGCGAAGCCGGCAGCTTCTCCAGCCAGCCTCGCCTCAACAGGGCCCGTCGCACTGTATGATAGTTGCCGTGCACCGTGAATATTCTCCGGTTGCGATAGGCATCGATCACCCGCGTCCGGTACACGTTCCTCAGCTGACGCCGCTGTGCATCGGGTGCCAGAGACATGCGGGCTGGTGCGACGGAGCCAGAGGTCGATGTGGAGCGTGTCCGTGCCAGTAGTTTACTGATGCTATCCCGGTAATAGTGGTCGCTTATCTTGTGCTTGGCATGGGCCCTGGATCCAAGTGATCCAGCGGCAGCGGTGGCCCCGTGGCCCCGTCCGTTGTGGCTGCTGTCGTTATTGCTGCTGCTACCTGGCGGCTTTGGCACCGAACACAGACTGCATAGCTGCCCCAGCTCAGAGTCCAGGTTGTGGATGATTGACTGAATCTTCGAGACGGGATTGTAGTACCGGCTGCGGTGATTCGTCGTGGCTGACCCACTCGGCATCGGCAGGCTGGTCGCGCTGCGTTGTGTGGGAGGCTGCCCTTTGGTGGCCATGTCGGGCTCGAGCGTGGCTGCTGCTGCTCCGATGCTATGTACTGGGGATGCTGTTGGTGTCTTGGATAATCCCGTGGCCTGTTTTTGTGCTCGTTGCCAAAGCAGCCGCCGGCAGCCAATTAACGAGGAATTTTGAAGCTGAAGCCCAAACAGTTTCGAACACAAACGAAAAATTCTGTATTGACTTAAAAAACATTAGGAGATCGGATGTTTGAGCGTTTGGCCACTTCATGGTACAGGGCAGTGGGAGAGTGGCAGAGAGTTAAAGTGCTATGCGCGTGCTGGCATGTGATGGGAGAGGCGAGCAAAAAATCGAGTAAAAACAATGCACTGCTTGAACAATTGGTAGACATTTTTCATTCTCAAGCACTGCTTCACTTCAGTACACTGCTTACTTGAAAGCATGGAATAAAAGAGCAGTGCAGTCCTCATTCAGCATAATTTTATACCGGTCGAAGCGAGCGAGGTCAAAGCCTGAAAATAGCGAAAAATCAAACGTGAAAATTGATGCGCAGCTGTGTGTAGTGAAGTGTAGTGTAGTGTTGTCCAAAACTACCTTGTTTATGAAACAAAAACGGTGCGAACAATGGCGGGGGCAAAATGGCAACAAATAGGAAGATCAACGACGCAAAAATTGTGAAAGAAGTGCAAATGAATTGCAACTGTGTATTATATATGTATGTATGCATGTATGTTATACATACATATGTACGTAGCCAATATGTCTCCGCTGAAAACTCGGTTCATTTTGAAATACTACACCGTAAATTGATAAGATAACTTGTAAAACATGCAAATATAAAACGCATTAAAACGACTTGCAAGAGTGCGGGTTTATTTGTTCGAAACAACGATCTATTTGCACAGTGAAACAGTTGAGCGGACGCTTATAAGTATGAGGGAGTGGAACAAGTGGAATTAGTGAAATTCCATAATTCCAAACAGCTGGCTTAGGGCTATTACACAATGTTATGACAGTCCCCAGTCCGTACCCCGCACCACACCCGCACCACATTTCCAGCACTCACAAAGTCATAAATTGAGATTTAACATGCAATGCCTGACGACGCTTTCCACTCCAGCTGACGGCCATCCTGCTGATTATGGTGGGAACTACGATCCAAGCGATCTTCGGCGATTTTAGCATTTTCATCGACGGACACTTTGCATCGCCGCCAGCGCTGCTGATTGCCATTGGATTCATACTCATTGCCGTGGCCACTTTGGGCGCCTACGGAGCTGTCAAGGAGAGTGTGATGGTCATTAACCTGGTGAGTAGCGGGCATTCCACCCAGGCTATTACCTAATCCTGTGCCTATTTTCAGTACGGTGTCTGCCTGTTCCTGGTGTTCATCCTGGAGGTGTCCGCGGCCATTGCTGCATTCGTGATGCAGTCCCAGGTGAGGGACATGCTCATGCGGACCATGTACCAGGCGATGCAAGACTACGAATCCGATCCCTATGTCGAGTCTGGCGTGGACTTTATGCAGTCCGGGGTGAGTGCAATCTCTGGTAGAGCTCAAATTAAATCACTAATCGCCAATCCCCAATCAGCTGGAATGCTGCGGCGTGAACAAGCCCGAGGACTGGAAGGAATACTTCAGCCCCAACAAGAACGAGACCCTGGACAGTGACGATGTGGTGGTGCCCAATTCGTGCTGCGGCAGCCTGGCCCAGGACCTCAACGATGCCAGCCGAGTGAGCTGCCTGGACACCTTCGACTACGGCTGCTTCCGCAAGATGAACTTTATCATTTCGCAGAGCGCCATGCTGATCGCCACCGGTGCCACCACAGTGGCCTTTGTCCAGCTGCTGGGCGTGCTCTGCGCCTTCATGCTGGCCAAGACGCTGCGACGCAACAAGTCGATACGCGAGGCTCGGCGCTGGCAGCTCCAGCAGAGTCTGGGCGTCCTCATCTCCGGCGGAAAGATGGCGCCACCCCAGAACTCGGCGGCCGCCGGCTACCAGCAGTTGGGCAACGGCGAGCAGGGCAGCCACGAGCCCTACACCTACACACCGCAGAGTCCCAGCGTAAACTAGGAGCCCCCAGCGACCGAAACAGTACGAGTATATCACCCAACTCTAATCTAATCTAACCAATTAATTATCCCCGCTTCACGTGCCCAATGTACATCTTTTTGTTTATTTGTTAACCAAAAACCAAAGCCAAACGCAACGTCGGCTTACAAATAAAGCGCCTGTGTTCTAGGACTGTTTTCGCAAGTCCTTGACGAAGTTCTTCAGGAGGCGCAGCTGCTCCTCAATGCTGGCCGTGGAAGTGCCTCCAATCACATCGTACTGCTGCACATTGTGGGCGTAATCGGCCACGCTGGCAATGTCCGATCCGAAGGCGGGACAGATCTGCTGCAGTTCGCCCAGCGGCACCTCGGTGATGCCCACACCGCGTTGCTCTGCCAGCGCGACGACGCGTCCAATGAAATGATGCGCCTGCCGGAAGGGGATGCCCTTCCTGACCAAATAGTAGGCCTGAAATTAACCGGATTACAAGTAGCAGCATTAAAAGTGTAGCCCCATGGCCGACGCTTCTACTCACCCAATCTGTGGCTAGCATATCCGGACTGAGTGCCGCCTCCATGGTGTCCCGCTGCACCTGCATCGTCTGGATAACACCCTCAGCTATGTCGAGCACCTGGACCAGCTTATCGAACGACTGAAAGCAGTATTCCTTATCGAACTGCAGGTCCTTGTTGTAGGTGGACGGTGTGCCCTTGATGGTCATCAGAATGCCCGTCAGATTGGAGCTGATCACCCCGGAGATGCCACGCAACAGCTCCAAGCTATCCGGATTGCGTTTCTGTGGCATCAGACTGCTGCCGCTGGAGAGGCTGTCGTGCAGTCGAATGAAATCGAACTCCTTGGTGCTGTAGATGATCAGATCCTCGGCCAAACGGGACAGGTGAATGCTGACCAGAGAACAGCAGTAGATGAAGTCCACTAAAAAGAGTTGCAAGTGAAACGAACATTAAAGCTGAGTGAGAGACACAGGAGACACACTGGAGGAGATCTCTCATCTCCGTGCTTGTGAGGCAACGTAGAAATCAGCCGATTTTTCATGCTCCCTTTCGGTACGGGACACAACAACGTCTTATCATTATTCCCTCTTCACTAATCGAATGATTCTTGGACGTTTGCTGATAAGAGACCAATCCAATTCCAAACTATTCGAATGCAACGACTTTGAAACGACTTACTCGAATGTTTGGGTACAGTCTGGGGAAGTGTTGGACTCACCTACGAAGTCGCGGTCTCCGACAGCATGCATGCTGTTGGCCGTGACGCCAGAGAAGCCCAAGCGTTCGGCCAGCCACAGACGATCGATGCCGAGCGGATTGCCGGCCAGTGCTCCACTGCCCAGAGGCAGGACATTTGCCCGAGCACGCAGCTCCGCGAAACGGAGACCGTCCTCGCGCAGAGCGAAGGCATGGGAGAGCAGCCAGTGGGAGAACTGAACCGGCTGGGCGCGCTGCATGTGCGTATAGCCGGGCATTAGGACCCCGAGATGCGCCTCAGCTTGCTTGATGGCAGCCTCTATGACGCGATTCAGGCGACCGAGTGTCTCTCGGATACCCCTGCGCAGCCAAAGCTTCATGTCGGTGACCACCTGGTCGTTGCGGCTGCGGCCGGTATGCAGTCGCTGGCCCAGCTCCCCGGTTATCTCCACCAGCAGACGCTCGTTGACAGTGTGCACATCCTCGTCGCTGGGCAGGAACTTGATGGTGCGCTCGATCCAATCGTACCGAATCAGCTCCAGACTCTTCACCAGCTTGTCCGCCTCGGCGGTGTTCAAGTACCCTGCGCGCTGAAGGGCCTCTGCATAAGCTTTGCTGGCATCCAGATCGTCCGCATAGAGACGGGAGTCGTACGGCAGACTGATATTCAGCGCCTGCAGAGCCGCACTGGGCTTCTCGCTGAACCGTCCGCCCCACAATTGGTAGTTGGATGTTGTCATGATTCCTGATCCGCCTGGCGTCAATGATGGAAGACTACTGAACGCAGTCCGGCAACAAACGAGCTTCACAAATACAATATTTTTCAGCCGCTTATCTTCAAAATTAGTACATGTTGTTCTATGAACGGTAAGTGATTAGAAAAAGCCAAAGCGCGGCGTTTCTCTCACATTCTACAGTGGTTTCAGCCAGCATTTTCTTGGTACAACTTAATTGTATTAATTTTATTTAAACTAAGTCGACTTTCGGGGCAATCTACAACCAGTGTGCCGCTGCTGCCTTTCTATTTGACTTTTTCGCACACTGCTATTGTTTTTTATATTTTAATTGACTTGGGCGTTGGGCAAACAAACCAACGCCAGCGAAGCGTACAGATATAGCCTCTTATCAGAGTTTAGATTAAGTCAACGAAACGTTTTTCTGGCCTCTGACGTGTGTTGGCGCATGAGCCCGAAGACAGTTTCGCGCGGCTATGACGAGAGATCCTCCAGAAATAGCTTGTTTAGTTCACAGCAGAGACGATGCAGCGGCAGGCCCATCACACAGTAAAAGTCGCCATCGATGCGATGTATCAGAGCGCCACCAGGTCCCTGAACGCCATAAGCGCCAGCTTTGTCACTAAATGGAACGAGATCTTAGTCATTTCATAACTTTAAAAAGTGCATTCACAACTCACAGTGGATCCCCCGAGTCCACATAGCTCTGAATCTGTTCTGGCAGCAGCTGGCCGAAATGTACGTCTGCCGTGTCCGTAAATGTGCGCACTCCTTGGGCGTGTTTCAGCACAACGCCGCTGAACACTCGATTGCAGGCTCCAGACAGGCTGCAGGCAAAAGAAACCACACCACACATCAATTGCAGAATGATGAGACGTCTCTACAGGCATTCAACGTACTTGGTTAGCATGCGCACGGCATCCGCTGGACTCTTTGGCTTGCCGTAAATCTCTTTGCCCAGCGTCACCATTGTGTCGGCTGCTATTACAATGAGATTTTTATTGTCCCCCTGGGCGCTCAGACGCGTGAAGACCTCCTCCGCTTTGCCCAGGGCTGTGGCCTCTATGTAATCGGAGAATTCCTTGTAGTCTTCCAGATTCAGGTTCTCCTCAAATGTGGATGGGCAAAGCTCGGCATTTAGGCCCTAGAATAGAATTTTTCGGTTACAATTTTCATTTTACTATGTTTTCTAGCTACGCTCACCAGCATTTTGACCAATTCTTGGCGACGAGGAGAACCGCTTGCCAGGACAACACGATAGTTGCTTAATAAATGCTTAATTGGCGCCAACATTGCAAGTTAATTACAAAATTACAGAACAAAATAAAAAACATGTGCTGCAGCAGTTTTGTGGCAGCGAGATTTTGTCAGAGAGCGAATGGTTTTCAAACAGCTGACATGGTACTAGTTTCATGGCAGCTACCTTTTGTCAGAGATCGAATATGTTATTTTATCATTTTTCCGACACGGCCACGCTGTTCCGAAACAGCTGGCTCGCGCCAACCGCCCACCCACGCCGCGTACACGAAAAAATTAAAATTAACAAGACTTTGTTGTGCAATTGCTGCTAATTAAACAATGCAACTTTGTCGTTGCTCGGCGGACATCGGCTGTCGTTGTTAATGGTGCTGGCAGGCATTAGTCAGATCCACGGGCGTGAAGAACGGTAAATCGGAATCAAAAGTGCATAGAGACAGGCCGCAGAATGCACCCAGAGCTGTTGCATAAATTTCGTTAGTAATTCTAACTATTTGTCGGTGCTTGTTCACTTGTGTGGGTGTCGCTGTCGGTGTATGTTTAGTGTTATTTATATTCCTAATTACAAACGTCGCCGTTCTCGCGTTGTGTTGTCGCATTAAAAACTTTAGTCTGTCGTTGGCGGGCGCCGCTCTTAGTCGCTTACATCAAAACGGGCCAGAGGCAGAGTGAAAGGGGGAAAAACGAAACGTGCCGCTGCTTACGTGCCACAAGACACAGCCAGAGTACAAAGCAACCCAACCAAACCCCCGCCATCACCTTGAAGTGTCGCCTGTCGGTATCGCGCTTCCTATTTATTTGCCCCTCAAAACGGAACGGAACTTCTTCCCGAGTGGTGTCAAGGTAGCCAGAACAGTTCATCCTCCACATATGTATGTACATACACACAAGTAGTATGTACATGGCCTATAAAAATAGTACTACACATAATATATACACATGGGGTCAATATAATAGGTACGCCACCACCAGAGAGGACTGCGTGAATAGAATAGGGAGTGTTCATAGTATAGATGGTTCTGAAATACTGTCTCGCATACACACAACATACATAATACTCAGGCAACATAATAGCACCTTTTCATAGGGGATTATACCTACAGAATAGCGACGACCCTTAACCTTCTCGGAAGTGTGGAGTGGTAGTGTTTCGAGGGAGGATATCGACATTTTTCGCAAGAACCAATCGTTCATAAATAGGCGAATTTCTTGTTCAGTCAACTGCAGACGGAGCTAGTGCGAGTACCTATTATCTTGATCACAAGTGTAGACATTTTACGTACATACAAACATACGTTTTATGTTTATAAGGCTGTCTGGGAAGTGGGGCGGCAGCTGTATAAAGCTGATAAAGCAGTATTTATTGTTTGTTTTTTGTCATTAATTGCACTTTGAACGTTTCATTAATATATTAGCTACGAATTCGGTAATTCGCCAATGTGTGTGTGTGTGTGTGTGTGTGTTTTGGCAATGAATATTCGATTGTAAAATTGCGTAAATTTCGTTTGGTTCTTAAAGATTAGCATTCGATTCAGTGCTGTAAAAACAGTCGCCAGGCTTGGGTCTAGTGCTTTCAAAACTGTAGTGCATTGCATTCAGCTGTTAATGAATTTGTAACTGTATTGCATTTACATGGTGGCTGGAAACGTTCCATTTATTACATATAATAAAGGAATTCGAGTCATTTATTTATTTTAAGTAACATACTAATTGATTTTGATTAGTGCTAATGAGAACCAAATTGACAAACGGAAACCAAAACAAAAAAGCGCTTGCTCAACACTCCTCAAACTGTATGAGTTCATGCTACATACACAATGCTAATGGATTTGTTTTCTCTCTCTCTCACCCATAGGCTCAACCAACGACATACACACATCACGTGTCTGACGCTCGGCCCCCAGTTTTGTAGCTAACGATCACCTGGTGCTGGTGCTCTTTCTCTCCGAAATATTCCTACTCTCTGGTGCTCTTTCTCTCCGAAAAATGTTCTCACTGCAGCAAATAATCAAAGCAGCGACCGCAAATAGCGGCAACTGCTGCGTGGGTGGCAGCGATCTCTACAGGCTGCTCAGGCATCTCAGCAGTCTGACGTCAGCGGCAGCAACTACAGCCATAGCCACAACCACAACCACAACTACAACTACAGCAATACCAAAGCAATCTAGTCAAGCGACAGCGTTGTCGAGCGACCAAAACTTCAGCGACAACGGCATTCGCTCGCCCCATTCGAAGCCCAACGGTTGCTGTTACGGAGAGTCAGATTCGGAGTCGGCGCACAGCGTGAATTTGAACGTGAACGGAAACTTGTCAACGCAATTCGCCCGAAAGCTGTTGCAGCAACGCAGACAGGACATCCAGCGCCTCATACATACCCAGCCCCCCAGTGGACACGGAGCCAAATCCTCGCAGCAACAGAATCAACAGCAGACGACCACAAAGTTCGCCATGTCCTCGCTAGCAGCGGAGCCCCTGCCCCAGGCTCACAAATCAGATGAAATCACAGCAGCCGCCAGCACCAGCAGTGATGTGGCAGCAACGGACGCCAACATGCCGAGCACCAGCGCCTCCTGCCACGAGGCTGCCTCCAGCACGGGCAAGAAACCCTGCTTCAGCACTGGCCTCGCCGAGATTCTGCAGTTCATGGAGCTCATCGGAAATCTAAAGGTACATATACTAAAGAAATAAACCCGTTTCGTTTCCTCTTCTGTGCTGTGCTGTGCTGTGCTTTCCTTGTGTACTGCCGCGTCATATGTACGCATCGATTTTTCCCGCCGCCACCCTTAGCGCGGGAAGTGCTTGGCACCCGGGCGCTGCTTTGATTTGACCGATTTCCGATTCAGTCAGCAATTTGTACGCTATACTCGATCGAAGCCCCGCCGACATCGCGTGACAATCATATTAGTTTTGTTTTTTAAATGACGGACACGTCTCGTCACTTAAAGTCTTGAAATGGCCGTGAAATCTCTTCAGCCTTATATGAAGGAGATTATATTTTGTGTGGGGCATCAACCTTGAGACTGGAGTATAATAAGGCTTCGGTTAACACAATTTTGCCAAGAGATTAGAGGGAGCTCTGGCTGTATAGCGTCGTAAAACAAATCATATATGATTGGCAATCTTTGCTCAACGCAGTGTATCCTATATGATTCAGATAAGAATCATTTGATGTGAGTCATATAGAGGGGATAGAGATTCTATCAATCAATCAATCTGGGCATTATTCTATCAAAATATTTACTCAAAATCCCCGAATTTCATTCGAAAACAGAGAGCCAAACAGAAAATAAACAAAAACGAAAGCGAATCGAGTGCTAAAAGTATATTTATTTATTTTTTGTATAATCTATTCTTTTCTATTCTATTCTATCGACGCTCTTTTCATTCTTTTGTTCGTTCTTTTTGTAAGAATATTGTATAATCTGTGGGACAACCTCGCTCTCGTGTCCCTCCCTGAATTTGTATAGTCGGTTGCCAAAAAATACACATACATATATACGATATATCTAGTGTATTATATTTGAACAATGCTCTCGCTATACATTGTAGTCTCTGCTTGAAATTAGCTGAGTAATTTTTTGTAATATTTTACACAACTAAGCAGATGCAGTTAAATGAGCAAAGTCTACCTGTAAACTATAAACAAAGACCTAAGCAGAGACAATGAACAGCTGTTTTAAATCAACAAAAACCCAAGCAAACAGAGCAAAAGTCAAGGGAGCTAGCTACCCTCCATCACCTTTTCCGAGCCGAAGCGAACCCTCTGCTAGTGATTGCTTAACTTTTATCTAATCAGAGCTCATTCGAAACATTCAACAAAATTATGAAGACAACAACGACAGCACGGGACTCATGTTCTTATCGACCAAAAAGCGAATCGATTGCAGTTTGAGCAGGCTGCCCCGCCGTCCATCGGTGGAAATGCCACTCAATGCCGAAACGGTTTCTGAACCCGAGAAAGCAAAGTTCCAAAACATTGGCTCACGTGAGGCCCCATGAAATTCGTATTTATTTTGCTGAAATATCTAGAAATAATCTTGCATTTCAGTGAGCAGTGCAATAATTCTCAATCGTCAGCATTGACGTACGTCGGACAACAGAGTTTGACAAAGGCATAACAAAATATTCCCCACTGGCAATTCTCTAAATTTTCTGTATAGTACACATATAGCGCATATAGAGCGCGACATAGAAGCCAACAAATAAGAAAGGCACATCCACTCGTGACTGTGATCATGGCCTTCAAAATATAGACGCTATATGGGAGAATTTTGTGGTGTGCACCTCTACATAGAGGGTTGATGGAGAGGCGTTTTCTGAGGTGATAGGATTCTTGCTGAGATTTTCATTGCTGGCATTCCATTTCACCTTCCACCTTCAGCTGCCACTGCATGAGCTTCATCTCTGAGCTGAGTATCTTAAAGAAACGAAATTGTTTGAGCATATTGAGCAGCGACATGGTCAAAAGAATTCGGCGATGCTGCACTTCTGCACAGTCCACTGCCGGGCCAATGAATTTCTGACTGCTGCCCAAGGGCAGCTCCTGACTTGCGGCGAAATGGCAAATAAATTGGCGCAGATGTGTGTTCATTGCTTGGATGGAAGTGGAGGCACAAGTCCGATCCAGCAATGCCTGCAAATTGTATATGTAGTGAGCCTCATAGCCGCCCTGGACAGCGTAAACTGTGGCGTGGTGCAGCACCTTCATTACGGCCGTAATGAGGGGCTGGTTTTTATTCAAATGTTCGAATTTTCTCTGGCGGTGAAGCATTTAGCCAATGCACTGGCTCTTCAGTCTATCGTTGACCAACATCAAGTTATTAGCGCATTTAACGTAGTCGAATATGGACTCCATTATCTCAAGCGGCAAGTCGGTCAGTTGACGTTCTACCACACTCTTCGACTGGACAAACATACAGATATTCCTTTTTCCACTGGCTCATCGTCCTCGTCCGAATCAAAGGTGCGTTCACGCTTCACGCCCATAATTGTGTATATTTATTTGTATTTATTTATTTTTAGTTGTTTATTCTCTGGCTGGTTGTGGGAGACAGTTGACATTTGATTTCCATCTGGTTCCCAAATTCAATGAACCATCCTTGTCCAGGAATACTTTCATTACTGGACCCTCGACAAATAAAAACAATATTAATTGCATTTTTTGAGTCAATCAACTTCATTTATTCAACTGAATTCCATAGACCCTACAAATCATTGTTATTAGTGTACCTATATCTCTTATCTATGTATATGTTTATTAGCTATATCCATTTATTTTGTGCATCATTGTGCATGTTGATTCAACCTCAGAGCTCATTCGGATTGGCGTTGGAGGAGCGTGTGCTGGGGTCTCTGATAAGGCCAACAACTGCACTTCATTACGTGGCTACAGCTCGGAATTGGCCAGAGATAATCCAGCTAGCCCGATAAGTCACGGACTGTGATCTATATAGTCTGGTCATATAAGACTTTGGGTGAAACAGGAAACCCAATTTACCTTTGGCAAGAGACAGGCAGCTGCTTCGGCTATTGGGCATGCAACTACGTCTCTGGGCCCGACCGCATACCGCAGCGACTGTTGCTATAAATAAAACTGTTATTGATCAAATAGCAACAGTCTACAAAGCGTGTAAGCGCCCTCGATGGCAGGTTTAAGTTGAAGGCCTCAGCACGCGGGTGGCAGGGGGCCTCAGCGTCAGCGAGGCATCAGCCTTGATGTGTGCAACGATGTCGCCAGCGTCGCGCGCCGTCGAATGTTTTTAATTAGGCAGAGTGCTTAGTGGGGGAGGCATGGAATCATCCATGGGAAGATGCCACAGTTCCAGCGACAATCCATATTACATTTCCACTAACCCAGTCTGCCTGTCTGTCTCTCTATCCAACAGCACACCAAACGCACTGGATGGGTGCTGCGTGATGTCAACGACTGCGAATCGATTTCGGGTCACATGTATCGGATGAGCATGCTCACCTTTCTGCTGGATGGCAGCGAGGGACTCAACCAGATACGATGCATGGAACTGGCGCTGGTGCACGACCTGGCCGAGAGTCTAGTGGGCGATATAACCCCATTCTGTGGCGTGTCCAAGGAGGAAAAGCGGGCCATGGAGTTCAAGGCAATGGAGGACATATGCAAGCTGATCGAACCCCGCGGCAAGCGCATAATGGAACTCTTCGAGGTGAGACATCCATCAGGCAACTCCTTAATCTCGCAGTATACTAATTTTCCCATTCATCACTAGGAATACGAGCATGCAGAGAGCGCTGAGAGCAGATTCGTCAAGGATCTGGATCGCCTGGACATGGTGATGCAGGCGTTTGAGTACGAGAAGCGCGACAATTGCCTGCTGAAGCATCAGGAGTTCTTCGACTCGACGGAGGGAAAGTTCAATCATCCGTTTGTGAAGAAGCTGGTGAACGAGATCTACGAGCAGAGGGATGTACTGGCCAAGGCCAAGGGCGCCACACCGCCGCCGGCCATTGTCGTGCCCAAAATGGAGTTGCCGCCCCCCAAGCTGGCCAACGGTCACGACAGCTCAAGCTGAGCATAGCATTAATTCTAAGCAAGACCAGTCTTAGGCTAGCACATCAACACATCCTCACATAAACACACACAAAACGCTCTTAATTTTTAAGCCAAAACACACCCAACCTTGACCTCGACACGCTCCAACAATTATCACACGTAATTTATTGCCACAAAAAAAAGAAACAAAAAAAAAGAAGGGATAGCAAGGGACTAACTAGACGACCATCATTCACTTATAGACAGACACTTGTTAACCGTTAATGAATTCTCCTTTAGTTGAATTCCCTCTATGTTAAGCGCAAAGTTCGCAATTCGAGTCTTAGCTAAATATTCAATTGATCTTTGATTAAGGCACCACAACCCAATTGTACATAACTAAAGCGACTTGTAGTTAATTTTAAACGCATGGAAGACGACAAAACATTGCTGACCTAGGAACAATTTCATTTAGCCCGCAAATCAAAACTTAATCAATACGCGTACGAAAAGAGCAGAATCAAAATATTTGATTTTATAGCACAGTTCCATTAGCGGCACATTTACATGCGCCACAGCTAATTTCTGCTCTCAAGCTATACATTATTCCTCTCAAATTCTATAGTATAGGGAACTTCCTATCTACGTTCATCTAAAGCCCAAACATTCAGAGTGTCACCAATATATTTCGCATATTTCTACGAATGTGCCGTAGTGGAAAGAGCACGGGGGTATTTATTTTATTCATTGATTGTCGAATGTTTCGCACCTGCATTACTTTATCCCGGAATCGGTCAATGTACCATGTAACCGAAATTATATTTAATACTTAATATGAAAATGTGAATTAGGATATATATATATATACATATATATAAATGATGGAGTCACGCCTCAAAAGTGGCTCAAAAGACAAGCGGCTTTTTTGACTGTTTAAAATATGGAGACTTTATTCACAAAACACAAAAGTATCAGCCAAACCGAATGGAAACTGCAGAACCGATGGGCCACATTCGCCAAATACTCTGAAAGATGGAAGAGGACATGTGAGAGAGTGCTCAAAAAAGTGTGAGACTGACTGCAGACCTTCGATGACGATGAATTGGCTCTCGTGCGAGGAAGTCTGGTGCGAATGCTGTCCGTGCTTCTTGGCTTTATCTGTAATCGGAGTAAAGACGTCACATTTAACGATCCATATTAAATGTGGCACAACTTACGATGGACGGTGATGCTCCGCTCCGTTTCGCCCAGCGCATTCTTCGCTATGCATTTGTACTCGCCAAAGTCGCGCTTGGTCACCGGCCGCAGGGTGATGCGCATCACAATCCGATAGGCATGATCCACAGCGACGGACTCGTAGGAGCCACCCTGCAGCAGCTCAGTGTCCTTCAGCCAGAAGTTCACAGACGCCGGCTGCGCTTCGGTGATGCATTCCAGGCTGACTTTCTGGCCCAGGCCCACATAAATGGTATCGTATCGTGTCCAGATTGTGGGCGCAACTGTCAAACAAATCAAATCAAGTAAAATCGTATGAGTGATCCAACATAAATCTGTCTACTTACAGTTCACCACCAGCATGACGCGCTTGCTCACCGTTGGAGGAACCCCATTGGAGGCGATGCACAGATAGGCACCCATATGAGTCCGCTGCACTTGCCACAGCGTTAGATTTTGTCCTTCGACGCTGTAGACCTCTTGAGCGCCCTCGTCCGTCAGCCAGAGCGGCGTGGACTCCTCGCGGCGCCATGTGATGGTGGGCGTGGGAACGCCTGTTGCATAGCAAGTGAGCGTCACGTTCTGACCCGTGGCACGCACCACATCCTGGCTGGTCTGGAAATCAACAATATCGGGCGGCACCACCACATCCAGGTAACCCATTTGGCTCTTCATGGGATCCGTGTTGATTTGGCACATGTACCTGCAGCAAACCGAAGGGGAATTTAGCTGCTGCCTGTCCCTGTCCCCCATTAAGTAGCAACAAACCATCCACGATCCGATTCCTGGACATCGCGTATCTTCAGCTGCCAGATGCGATGCTCCGTGTGGGCGATGGCAATGCGATGGTTCTTGGTGATGACATGGTTCTGTATGCTGAGAATGGTCTGCGTGTCCACCCGCAGCCAGGCCACCTTGAAGCTAACCAGCTCGTGGACCACACAAGTGAGCATTGCGTCGCGTCCCACGGGAATGGTTACATTGTTGATGGGCCCACTGAACTTGGGATCCGCTGGAAACGAACGAAGGTTAGTTGACATTTATGGCTCTGCTTATTAGAGTACTAAATGGGGCAGCAGATATGCTCGTAACTGTGGCCTGTGGCAGGGGTAGCAACACCAGTGCCAGTGCCAGTGGTAGTCCACCCTGGGTTCGTAAGGGAGGTGCTTTATGAGGCTTGCAAATGCTAGATGTTGGCCTTTGCGCTGTGCCCATTTGAAGGAACTCGGGCGCGAAAATATAATTGAATTTACAATAATTTGTTTTGGAAAATGTTCGGCCGCCTGCCATCGTTCTCCATTTCTAATCCACAATTATAAATATAATTATTTAATATCTTTTCCGACGCGCATTTCTGCCTGTGTCTGCAGAATGTCAACGGCCCGAGGGGGAAATTGTCAACGCTTGCCAGATGCCCCGCCAAAGTGGTCAAAGATATTTCCAAAATATTATCCAGCGGCCATAAATTTGACCAAGCAAACATTAAGCGAAGGAAACCAGCAAATAATCCAACAATTAGTTAAATTAACTGTTTATTAGGGATGACCCCACGCCGCCAGACTTTGAAAAAAAAAAAAAGGTTCTTAAGCAGGAAAATTATGAGCAGGATGTTCAGGTTCAGATGGTTTCAGTTTTAAGCTTCAGAGTAATTTAAAGAAAACTTTAACTTAAATTCAGTTGATTTTTAAAAGGATGTTACTGCTCCTTTCTTCAATATCGTGGGCTCCCCTTTGCCAGAGTTCAAACACCTTGCAGCTAAAACTGATAATTTCTTAGATGGGAGGGCACAATGGAATTCAACTCAACTCGCAATCATTTCCCAGTCAAGCTGCCCGACCACAAGACTTCGACATTTGGCCGTCAGCCTCTAACCGCCCGCCCAACCGCACACAGACCTCAGACCATGACACCCCCCATCGCAATAGCGGAAAAAAATAGAAATCACATCACATGCCTAACAAGTAGCATGATTTTGTGGCTCGGCCCCTTCAACCCTCCGCCACACGCTGTGGCCAGTAGGAGTCGAGCGTGGAGTCCTTCTTTCGCTCACCTCACACACAGCAAATACCTAAATTACAATTATGACCAAATAATAACCCGAAAAAATGCAAAAATCTAATAGAGCAGAGGGAGCTGCTAGTACCGGGAAAATTGTAAAAAGCTGGCTACTGGCTCCACTTTTACATTTGAACGGCGACGACCGCCGCCACCTCTTACACTGATTGCGGTGCGGGTGAGGGTGTGGGCGTTTTTCAACCAAACTAGCATCAAATTGGGCTGGGGAAGCCTACGACGATGCCATGCTATATAGCCTATAATTTGCGATTATGTTTGGGTTCGGTTCGGTATGTCGGGGCACACACCACACCACGCCACGCCACTACCCATGTTGGGGTGTTGGGGTTCGAGCGGGAATGTATGAGCAGCCATTGTTTGGCTGCCTGTGGTTGCTGCTGTTATTGCAATTTGGTTATTGCATGTTTGCATATTGAAACATTCCAAAGAAAGGGACAAGCGAGACTTCTAACCATAGGTGGGTATGCTACTAAAGTATGTATGTCTGGGCAGGTAATGCAAATTCGCATTTAACTTTGTGGCCGCTAAATGGTTTTCCTGTTGCTAACTTTGTGCCAGGAAATTCACGGTAGTCTCTGTAGGATACTCTTGCGGTCTTAGAGAATTTTAAGAGAACATTTTGATTTGCTATAGGTTGTATTCTTGTCTCCTTTGGGTTATACATATTTGCATTACGCTTCGATCTTTTTTGTTTAAAACACACAGCTGGAATCCAGCTGCATGGAGCAGTTCTCTCCCCACACTGTTGAACTTGAAACGGAAAGTGAATGTCCTGTCTGTTAGACACTCCAACCGTCTGCCGCTTTCAGGCGGAACGCAACACAATCAGCACGCAATGTCTGCCAAAAAAAAAGGACAGTACCCCTACCCCACTGCAGGGGGACTGCAGCACCACAGCTATCCTTAACACTTCAGCAGCAGCAGCAGGAGAAAATCAGTAGCACGACCAGCCACAAAAAAGTGGAAAGAAAATAGCGCAGAGTGCAATAGGAAGTGGAAAAACGTCGCCTTTCCGCGATTGTCTGTTTGTCTGTCTGTCTGTCTGTCTGGTTGGCTGTCCGTCTGGTGGCCTGCTGGTAGGAGGAATGGAGCTGGCAATGGCTGATGGAGTTTTAGTTTCGGGGTTTTGGGACATCATTCTTGGCCCGAACCACTCAATTCTCACTTTCTTATCGCACACTGCGGCTACCCTGCCAATATTTCTGTTTGTTTTGCATTTGGCACATTGATTTAAAAACAATTTCTGATATATTTATCGCATTTGGCCTCCCAAAGTCAAGGAAAATTTGTTTTGTTTTTTATGAGCTGTGCGATTTTTTGAGCGGGGTTTGGGTTTTTGGGCGGCCATTTTCCCAAGCGGAAGTTGCTCCTCCTCGCTGCTTCGTTCCTCTGTCCCTATCCCTTCTGTCTGGGGAATATGTTGGCCACAGTTTATTCACTTATGGACTCGTTGGACTTCCGATTGCTGCCGCCTCCCCCACCATTTGGCGCCCACTGCTGTTGGTATTTATAACGCTTTTCGTTAGCACTCTTGTTTCGGATATTTTCCACGTTAAATGTAGTCAATTAGCTGAACCTTCGCGGCGAAATTTATGTGGCCGTTTAACTGATGTTCCTCCAAGTTTTTCTAATATTTATGGGCTGGAAACTAAGGGATCGGATTGAAGGATGGAAGATCGCAATAATAAAACCCTTTCTATACGATATAAGCTCTAATTATTTTCCACTTGGAGGTGCATTTTATATATTAAATTTAATTTAAATTATATCCACAGATTTCAAGAACAAAATCTATTGCATGCATTTTATTGTAATTCGTAAAGTTTTTTGTTTGATTCCTCCCGTTAAACTTTCCTTCTTATTAATTGCATTTATTTTATATATTCTCTGCATTGTATATTCCCCTTAGAAAGCTCTAGTTAAGAGCCAACTTACAGTTGTTTAACTCCGAGAAGCTGGCCCGGCTCAGACACACGCAGTGCAGCAGCAGCCAGATATCAGCGAAGCCTTTTCTCATATTCCCAGATCTGGCCTGGCTTGGACATCCACTTAAGCGCCAACCAAAGTGCAAAACTTTTGCCCAAATGTTGTACTCCTTTAGTTTTATGCTTTTTCTTTTTTTTTGTTATCACTTTCACTAGCTTAAGCTGCACTAATGTGAACTTATTTTTTTGGTTTTTTTTTTTAGTAAAATTTCCTTCCGCTTTTCCTGCCGATGGATGCCGGAGACGAACGTCTGCACACAGTTGGAACTGGCCGCGAACTGCGAGCGGCGCTGATAATCAAGTGTCAAAATTCATATTCAAAATTCAAACGCTGCCTGGCTATGGCGATGGCAATGCGATGGCGTTGCGCATGTGTCTTGCTGGCAGGCCGAGTGGGAATGGGAGCGGCAGTGGGCGGTTGCGGCCAGTAGTCAAGGTGCCCCAAGCAGTGTGGCATAAAGTGGAGTGGATATTGCAGGGGGGTGGCCAAGGCGAAGGCGAAGGTATGCAATAGTAAATGTTTCATTCATAAAGTGCCCAACGTAATATTTTCCTATGCACGTGACGCTCGTCGTAGTTGTAGTACTAGCTTTTGCCACTGCTGTTGCTGTTGCTGTTTCTCATGGCACGAGTATGTGACACCGGACTGGCGGAACAGGACATTTGATTGGGCGTACAAGGGAGTATGCACGAGAATACCATCAAATGGGAGTCCATTCACCTAGCAACTCTCCCTTTCGAATTGTTTCTCAATACCCATTCTAATTAACCCCGAAAAATGCCACACATACTCAAACGTCTGCACATCGCCATCTTGCGCTAAGCTTTCACCTTTCTTCGCGTCCTGTGGCGCCTGGCTTTTCTGCCTCGCCAGCAGTTTCCTAAGAGGTTTGCATGTGTGGGCTTCCCGGCATGCCGCCACGTACGAGTTTGGCTCATTATTTGCGCACAATTAGCGCTTTTCAATAGCGATAACAATAATGATAATATTCCAAGTTGTTGTTCTACTCTTGGGGGAAATCTTTTGCTGGCATATGCAAGTTTCTCTCGGTGCAGAAAACTGAAGAGTTTGCTCGAATTTGATAGAGTTGGATAAAGTAACTAGGGAAGTACAGGAGCATCAGAAATTCGTGTAAATATATGCAACAGCGAGAAGTGTAACAGGAAGCGTTTATTTATGTTTATCCAAGAAATATTATTTTATTGCTTTAAGTTTCCTTCGTTATACTAAATACTTAATAATACTTAATAACAAGCTAAGCTCTATGGAAAATACCCTTGATACTGGATAAGGACCCCATCGAGCATGTTCCTCCGATCACATGAAGGCGTGGACAGCCCAGTTAGTACGAGGAATTCCAGCGATTTCCAGATCGGATGTGGAATAGCGGAGCAATAGCAATTAAACTAAAAATATTGACATTGATGGAATGGCGTGATGGAACGTACAGATCCGCTGAGAAATGGCAGAGCTTAAGCGATTGAATCGGCTTAAAAATAAACGTGCAGTGGCGCCACCACAATGAGTGGTAATTTCTTAAACTAAATAAAATTAATGTCAATAATTGAGCTTTTTTTTAAACTAATAAACCAACTAAAAATAAAAATGATGATTACTCCTTTTTGCGAAAACCGGTATATGCCGAAAGTCCTTTTGGACATGGAACGGGCTCTCCTGATTACAACAAGACATGCCATGCGAACGGGAATTTCTGGAACTACCATGCTTTAGTTCCAGCATTGGCCGTTGGTGAACGTGGGGCGCCACTGTGAAATCGACGTGCAAAACGTCGTTTTCACAGTAGCGCCCCCATATTGGAACGGGAATTTTTGGAACTACCATGCTTTAGTTCCAGCATTGGCCGTTGGTGAACGTGGGGCGCCACTGTGAAATCGACGCAAAACGTCGTTTTCACAGCCCCATATGGAACGGAATTTGGAACTACCATCTTTAGTTCCAGCATTGGCCGTTGGTGGGCGCCACTGTGAAATCGACGTGCAAAACGTCGTTTTCACAGTAGCGCCCCCATATTGGAACGGGAATTTTGGAACTACCATGCTTTAGTTCCAGCATTGGCCGTTGGTGACAAATCGACGTGCAAAACGTCGTTTTCACAGTAGCGCCCCCTATAATAAAGGGAATTTTCGGAACTACCATGCTTTAGTTCCAGCAATGGCCGTTGGTGAACGTGGGGCGCCACTGTGAAATCGACGTGCAAAACGTCGTTTTCACAGTAGCGCCCCCATATTGGAACGGGAATTTTTGGAACTACCATGCTTTAGTTCCAGCATTGGCCGTTGGTGAACGTGGGGCGCCACTGTGAAATCGACGTGCAAAACGTCGTTTTCACAGTAGCGCCCCCATATTGGAACGGGAATTTTTGGAACTACCATGCTTTAGTTCCAGCATTGGCCGTTGGTGAACGTGGGGCGCCACTGTGAAATCGACGTGCAAAACGTGCAAAACGTCGTTTTCACAGTAGCGCCCCCATATTGGAACGGGAATTTTTGGAACTACCATGCTATAGTACCAGCAATGGCCGTCGGTGATCGTGGGGGCGCCACTGTGAAATCGACGTGCAAAACGTCGTTTTCACAGTAGCGCCCCCATATTGGAACGGGAATTTTAGGAACTACCATGCTTTAGTCCAGCATTGGCCGTGGTATGGGGCGCCACTGTGAAATCGACGTGCAAAACGTCGTTTTCACAGTAGCGCCCCCATATTGAAAGGGAATTTTTAGAACTACCATGCTATAGTACCAGCAATGGCCGTCGGTGATCGTGGGGGCGCCACTGTGAAATCGACGCGCAAAACGTCGTTTTCACAGTAGCGCCCCCATATTGGAACGGGAATTTTTAGAACTACCATGCTATAGTACCAGCAATGGCCTGTCCGATCTGGGCGTGCCACGCCTCCTCGTGATCGGAAAACAGTTCCCCATCGTTTGACATCAAGGACAATAAGGATATTGCCTTGGAAACGCTAGAAATTCGATATGGCTTCGCCATTTTTAGTTCGATCAGGGCGGGCCACGCCTCCATCTGATCGGCGATACCCTATAGCCGATAGACAGTCTGTATACTAACGATCCTGGTAAAGTTGGTCCTGCCGCGATCCGAGCACATTTGGCCGAGATATAGCGTCCCAAAGTTTTGGCTGCTAAAAATTTAAAATACTGGTTTTTCTTAATCAAGCTATATCTCCGCCAAATAGGGACAGATCTGGGCGTGGCATGTCTTGTTGTAATCAGGAGAGCCCGTTCCATCGGTTGGCGTCAAAAAACAGGACATTCGGCAAATACCGGTTTTCGCAAAAAGGATGATGGTAACATCATGATTTTCGCGAAAACCAGTATTCGTCGGATGTCCTTTTTTTGGATTCCGATCGACAGTGTGGATCCTCACGATCCTGAAAAAGTAGGTCCTTCAAGGATCAGCCCCTATTTGGCCGAGATATAGCGTCGGAAATAAAAAACCAGTATTTTTCTGTGACGCTCTATCTCGCCTATTTGTCGTTCGATTTATGCGGGCGACACCTTTTCGAGATCAGGAGAATCTCCCCGATCGTTTGCAATCAGTTTCGCATCAAGGACATCAAGGACCAAGGATTAAATTTGTATAACTCCGCCATTTCTTAACCGATCCAGACGTGACGCATGTCTTCGTGAGCGGAAGGGTCTCCTGTATCCTTTAAATCCACCAAGGACCTCAGGTCTGGAAGGATACGCCTGTTACACGCAATTTACTAAAAGAAATATACCAGCCTGAAAGTATGCCACACTTTTTTAATAAAGAATACCCCAAAAGTATGCCATGGATTTTTTAATACTTCTGATTGGTTCTTCATTAAAAATTTCATTTTTAAGTATATAATGTAATGATATACAAAGAGAAACAAGAAAAAACGAGAATTAAAAAAAAGCAGCGACCTTCTGCTGATTTCTGTTCGCCTGGTATCTCAGATTTGAATTTAGCGGTTTTCTGCCACTGGAGCGGTGGAATGTGGAGGCAGGAAAGGAAGTTTAAGATCTGGGATCAACTAAATTTTCTGTGGTGGCGGTTTCGTTTCTGATCATTTGGTAGAATTTTCGGCGGATAGCGAATAATTATGATTACTATTCTTCTTCTTAGTTGAGGGCCCGCAGCGTTACCAATGCGCCGTGGAAACACTCCTCGAAGCTTACGAATTCCAATTTGGATTTCCATTGGATTATTCTAGTCCGCAATGTCGCTACGAAAGGTTGTTTATATGTTCATCTGCTCTTCAGCCCTCTTCGTGATGATCATGGGTGAGGAGGAGAAAAAGGTTGTGATATATACAACATCCATCCGGGCACTTGGGGAACTGAGGAATATTGAAAATTCCTACGTGGAACACCTGACTAGCTACGTAAGGTCTCTCCAGAAAAAGGTGGACACTCTACAAAAGTGAGTGGAGATTAATGATTCGTTACAAAGGTAAGAAAGGTAAGAACTGAATCGACTTCCTCAGGTACCTGCCGTCTGTGACCCATGAGAATCTGGATAGTAAAGAGAGCCGCGTTCAATACGTGGCAAATCCTCTGAATTCGCTGGCACTGATGCGACGTGCTCATGAAGACTGGCCCAAGTGGTTGTCCTACATCAAAGATCAGGAAGATATCCAGCAATTGGATGCACTTGTGGCACAAATGCCCAATCCCGTGGACATGAATGAAGCCTTGATGGGCATGGAGCGTATAGAGCGTTTCTATGACTTGAGGGCGTTTGATATGGCCAGTGGGCTAGTGGCGGGACGCCATCTTGAGTAAGAACTTGTCCCACTATTTCCCATTTGAATACAGCCAATCCAATGAATCTTCAGTGCCCGCATGCTCGCAGCAGACTGCCTTATCCTAGCGGACTTTATGTACAACCGATCGGAATACACAAGAGCCGCCGAATGGTACAGACTGGCATGGAATAGCCTTGAGCTACCACTCAATCCGGTTGCCCGAGAGTTCTATCGCCCCAATCAAGAGGAAGTTCGGAAAAGGTTTCTCATCAGCAGACTGCATGAGGGTTGGGTGAATCCAGACATTTCTATGCTGCTGTGCTCAAGCTGATTTATCTCTTGCAGGCTCCATCGACCAAATAAAAGAGTATCTGGACGAGCTGGAGCAGGATCCGGCGTTCCCTTTGGTATATCTCAAGCCAAAGCGCGCAGCGACTGACATTGAACGGGGTTGCAGGGGCGATTTTCCGCCTCCTCCACAGTTGGTCTGTCGCTACAATCACAGCACAACAGCGTTCCTGCGCCTGGCTCCCCTCAAGGAGGAGGAAATCAGTCGGGATCCACTCATATGGCTGTATCACGATGTCATCTACGACAGCGAGATCGCAGAGCTTACAGCCAACCTCACCAGAGAGGAAATGGTACAGGGCTACACGGACAACTACACCACGACAGAGAAAGAGCGCATTTTCCATGTCAAGACATTTGAAGGTAGTGGCGAGAAGTTGGACAGAGATTTGGTGAATCGCATGGCGGACATTTCGGGTCTGCTTGCGGGCAATCAAACATATCTGGCCAGAATCAACTATGGCCTGGGTAGCCATTTCCCGGAGCACGCCGATTACTCAGACATTAAGGCCAATCCGGTGAGTAAGCTGCAATGGAAAAAACAAACCATTACTTTACAACGAATTCCACAACTGATAAATTAGGAACTCGTGGAAGAGGGCGACCGTTTAATTACCTTTCTGTTTTATGTGAGTATCCTCAACGACTCGGTTAACCTCTGGACAATCCATCCATCGTCTATCCCTCTCAGCTGACCGATGTGCCACTGGGCGGTGCCACCATATTTCCGAGAGTAAATCTCACCATCCAGCCGCAGAAAGGATCCGCCTTGTTCTGGTACAACATTCACAACGACTGGGAGCCACATCTGCTGACACGGCATGCAGTGTGTCCCATGATCGAAGGCAACCGATGGAGTGAGACAATCCCCAGCTGCTGCCTTCTATTCTATTGATTCTATTGATTCTTTTGTTTTCTCCATTTAGTTTTAACCAAGAGCCTCCTGGCCTACGATCAGATGTTTGTCAAACTCTGCTACAAGTAGAGACCCACCCCAGACCCCCCTCCCTCCGCAAAGGGTATAAAATGGCATTTTATTTAAAAATATCTTAAAGTTTTTACGAGTATTTAGTTAGTCTAGAACTTTCTTGGAACGGTTATAAATACTACTGAGAATTGTAAGTTATTTCGCATGGGATCTTGGCTTGATTCCTATTGTATATTACGTCATTTCTAAATGCTAAATGCTAAACCAGACAGTACGTAATGTGCCCAATATGAGCCACAGGTCTGGTGGGACTGGTAATTAAATCCCATCTGGATGTCAATATATGATAGTTTCAGTTCAAATGTCTTCCTTGGCACTGGCATTCGCTGGCTTGCTGGGTGGCACATAGAACCACCAGGCACACAGAAAGAACACCACGGATCCCAGCTTGCAGATCAAGGCCAACGTCCACATGTAGCTGCCAGAGAAGAAGAATAGTTAATGGGTCATGGGTCGTCCAGCATTCTACGGCTTACCGGCTTATGTAGAAATTATCGTAGACGAGACAGGCTCCTCCTGCCTGCTCGTCGCAGGACTCGTGCCACAAGATGCAGGACTCGTCAATCAGAGCTCCGAATATGAGAGGCGCGGGTATGGTGCCCAGCAGGCGTACCTTGATCCACTGCAGGCCCAGGGCAAAGGAGCGCTGTTCGTCCTGAACGCATCTGCAAGGAGGAAAGACAAATATTTATAGCATCCAACACAAGATATGTCTGTAAAGAGGTTAGTACCTCAATGTGGCTGACAAAGCTGGCATTGTGGCCAGGAAGGTGAAAATCATCAAGACAAAGCAGAGGCCCACAAAGTACGGCAGACTGTGGCACGTGGAATCGCACTTCAAGTTGGTGGCATCCGGATGGAGAGCGACACCATCGTCCACCCAACCGACACTGCCGATGCAGCTGCAGTTGTGATAGCGCTTCAGGCTCTCCACATGCTCCTCCTGGCCACAGCCGGCGAAGCAGGGACTGTAGTACATGACGCCATTGGTGCCGCAAATGGGATCGTAGTTGCTGCGACTGCAGCCACAGTTTGCATTGCAGTTGGCCAGCAGCTCTGGTGGTCCGCTTCTGGCCTCCAGACTGTACGAGGTGGTGACGCCCGCGAACTTCGGATTGGGACAGGACACCAAGAAGCAGAAGGTGAAGAATGCCGCCACCGTGGTGGCCGTCAGACACATTTTGATGATGCCACTGCAGGCCAGGTTCCACTTCTTCACCAGATAGCCGCCCAAGAAGGTGCCACCGCCGCCAGCTGGCACCGTAATGAGTCCCATGACCAGGGCGGACAGCATGGGCGAGATGCTGAACTGGTTCTCGATTTGCTTGGGCAGAAAGGCGGCGAATCCGGCTATAACCAGACCCTCTGTGGCGCCGGCCAGATTCAGAAAGAAGAACGTGGGATTCTTCAGGAGACTGAGCACGGCACGAGGCAGCTGTCCCCCCAGTCGCCGACGACCAGCGGCCAGGCTGCATGTAGCCTCCGATCCGGCCTGATCCACCGCCGTTCTGGTTTCGTGCGCCTCCGAGACCTTCTCCAGCTGCAGCTTATCCGCGCCCGGCAGCGATTTCGGATAACCAAAGATGGGTAGGGCTACGAGCAGGCACATGCCCGCGGCGAATATGAAGCCCAGCCACCAGGCACCAATCCACACCTTGCTGTCGCTGGTCAGGCTCAACCTGCAGGAGAATGGGAAATCGATTAGAATCTGTGCTGCAAATGGGTTGGGGAGGAAGCCCTCAGCCCTTGTAAATTAACTGCTAACTGAAATGGGAAATGGGAAATGCGAATTTATATTTTCCACGCCACAGCGCCAACAAAAGGTGGCCAAAAAATACGCGTATTTGTTTTATCCCCAACCTCTCGTAAACATGCAAAAAATCATAAACAACATTTTACATGTTTTCCACATAATTTACGGACTGGCTGGCGTGGGAGGTGTGGCGGCTGCTGCTGGTTAAGTGACTCCCGAGTGGGTGGGGTGGGCGGTGGAGCAGACATTATGACTTATGGCATCACCTTGACAATAAGCCATGCGGTCGACTCGACTCGACTCTTTTGTATCCATGTGGCTGTAGCTAACTCTGCCCCCTGGCCTGGCTGCTTGTTGCTTTGGCTTTGGCTTCCATCCACTCTTTGTGCTCCACATCGCACTCCCAACCCCACATGCTGCTCCAGGGGATGTGAATCAAACAAATGCTCATTCTCATTCGCACCTTATTTCCTTGTTGTCAGCACGAAATGTTGTTTTATTACTCTCCAGAGATATTAGCCAGGCAGCACAGCGTGCTTTGTGCGTGGCATTTGCCCGTTGCCAGAGTAACAAATAAGCCCCGCAGCACCCTGGGAGCAGCTCGGGAGTCACCTGCCAGAGCCACACAAGCACGCCTCCACCTGCTGCTAAGTCGCGCGCGATTAATAACAATCATTACAAGCTTAGCCGGAGATGCACACTTACTGGACCGGGTCCACGGTCAGCCAGTCCGTGTAGATGAGCAGCAATTGTCCGCCCAGTACGTAGCCAATGGCGGGTCCCACCGTGGCCATTGTATAGTAGATGCCTGTCGAAAGAAAGCAAACATCAGAATCACTTCAATTAAACTTCAATTCGAAACGCTTCGAATTGTCATCGCAGCTGGGATGGGTGCCCCAGCCCTTCCTGCCAGCTGGTCTTAGCATCTGACTGCATCTCAATTTGCATGACAAAAGGCTTCAACGGCGACCTTCGTTGACAGTGCGTTTCGGCAATTTAAGGCACGTCAACGTACATCTATTCTGCTTTAATTTTGCTTATACGATAATCCGCCAAAGAGCTTGACACATTTATTCTATTCAAATCTATAAAGCCAGTGAGAAATAGGCTCACGTGGGGAATAATTATAGCAAACGTTAATCTAGCAAAAATCTAACATAAACCAGTAATAGATTTGGGTTTCTCTTCCCCTGAGGTAAGCTTAAACTACCGATTTGATGTGGTAAACTATTCCTATGGCGCACCTCTGGGCAGTCTCTGGGAATCATACTCGCACACGTATCTTCGAAACGCTGCCTTTGGGGCTTATGCTTATGCTGCCAATAAACTCCCAATAAAGGCAAAACGCCTCAGCCAAAGCGAATTTCAATTGTCTCAAAGCCAGACAGACAGACAGATAGACAGACAGACAGTAGCGAGGCTGGACGGGTTTTGATAATTTCACTGTCGTCTTGCGGATGGCACGATAAACTTAACTAAGAGGCAATAAATTTGCGCTGGCGTTGGTTGTCTACCCAGGACGCGGCGCGAGTCTAAGTCTCAACTGAGTCAGCAACAATCAGCCAGCAGAGCCGCCGCCGCCACCGCCTGCTCTTTAAAATTGGGTCAACAAGGGGTAGGATGGCTGGGACGGCAGGGCACGAGACCTCCGTCACAGGATTGGGATCGAGAGATTTGCTGGGAGCTGGGAGCTGGGCCTGGGGCTTGGGGCGCAAACAGCAAATACTATTTGCTTCCCTTTGTAGCCGCCGACGACGTCGCATCGTTTGCCAATATGGCAAATAAAAATAAATATGCATGTGTGAGAGCCAGCAACTAGCAGATACTTTGGATGCTTTCCACCCCCCCAGGAGCGGGGTGTGGGTATTTGTGCATAGTCCTTCATTTGTTGTGCGACTCCAGACAAAAGTTTTTGCGCGTCTTATCAATGAGAGTTGCCGCTGCCGCTGCCGTTGCCTGCTTCGTTTGAAACTTACCCAAGTAAACAGATGACATCTTCTTTGAGACATTCTCATCGATGTATGTGACGCCCAGTGTGAAGAGGGGCGCAGCGCCGGCACCATGGAGCAGCTGAGCCCCAAAGAACAGCCACACGGTCCACGTTAAACTGTCGTACTCCTCGCGCTCTCCATGCCCAGCATTCGCCACCTCGCAGGAGTATTGCTGCAAAGGATATCAGAGATTTAGTCTCCATGACAGCATCGCCGCACCTAAGTATGTGGAACTGCTACTGCACCATTGTCTGGTTCTGATTCTGATTTGGATTGGGGCCGCTGCTGCTGCTGCTTGCCATCTCACAAACGTTCGCCTCGGCAATGGTGGCTCGATAGGGCGCCACCAGAAAGTTGGGCAGCAGGAACACCAACGAGCCGAGACCCATCACCATCAGTCCGATGGCAATGAAGCGCGGCTTGGAGGCACCCTTGCGGCCGCCGTAGTAGGTGACGGGCACCAGGCAGGCGAACGAGGCCAAATCGTAGCCACTGGCCACGAGGCCCATCTGCCGGGAGCGCAGTCCGAACCGCCGCTCAATCGTTGAGATTGAGACATTGATCAAGCCGTTGACAATCAGACCTGAAAGAGAAAGTTTTCGTCTATTAATAGAGTGCCACTTGCATTTCCGCCTGCCCTTCATCATCCCCCGCCGGGATCATCCCCGAGAATATGATTTTATGACTCTCAAAGGCAGCAGTTTAGCAGATTGTCCTACAGTATAGGACACAACAGGATGCGACAGAATGCGACAGAATGAGGCAGGATGGCACACGAGGGCGGAAGCTAGTGGTGTGTTTTTTTTTGCTGATGCTGGAGGTGTTACCGGACGCGGGGGGCGGGTCATAAATTAAATATCTGTATGACAAATTGATTTTGAGCTTAGACGAATTTCGTCTCTTATAAATAAATATCTGCTAGTGCCTCGCCGCTCGACCCTCACACTGCCGCCATTGTATTGCTTAGAATATTATTTTATTTTTTTGTGGGTCGCCCCCGCCCGGAACAACAAATTCAATTTATTTTCCAATAATCGTGTTGAGCTTGAAAGAGGTCCTGGTCCTTTGCTTTGCTGGTCATCTGCGGGCTGGCAAAGGTGTCCAGATGGGAGCGGGGCAGACGACGACACTTACGAGTCATTTACCCCACTAAGTGCAATCATTTAATATTTCCCTGAGACTTTGAAGGGAGCTACATGGGGGGGAGAGGAGACTCTGGAGCGATACTTCAGAGCAAAGGAGACTCTGAAGTGCGTGTGTGACCTTTGCCGAGGGAAGTGAAGTGCCGACGGCTGCTATGACTACGTGACAATCTCCTATTTAGCATGGACATCGATTGATAGAACTCCTTCTGTGGCCATGTGAGGGATATCGATGCAAACTGTTTGCCTAATTAGCGCATGTGTTGGGCTTTAAGATGCGAAAATCCTCATTGAATATACAAATAAATCCTCCCTGGGCGCAGAGCTGCCTCTACGCGTGCCGGAAAATGGTTGCTGCAACATTTGGGAGTCTCTTGGCTGGAAGAAAATACTCCCAAGAGAGCTCTAAATTGCACAGCTGACAAGCAAAATCATTTCAGACATAGTTTTAGCGTAGATTAAATGAATAAAGAGACTAATTAATTCTCGGCCTAAAGGCCCTCCGCATACGCACGCAACCACTGGGTAAAATCTATTGTAGTTTTAGCATAAATATTCACGAATTCCACTCTGCCATTGCCTACTTATATAGGATCATCGCTTGGATCAGAACACTCGCATGCGTGCGCTGCAACTGGGGGCGATTGAGCGTCTCTCCCCCAGTACCAGAGTCGAGTCTGGTTCGTTGCATTGCTCACTTCCATAGAAAGATACTCGGGCAACAGCAATAAAACCATTTGAACTTGCTGCACGGCAGGCGAACGCGACAATCCGAAATTGTTGCGGATGATTTATGTTAATTCCGTGTCAACTGATTAATATTTTCGGTCACGTGCCGCCCGAAACCGTATCCGACACCGTCCTGTGGGCAAGTCCAGCAAACATAGCAGGCACCCGAGAGCAGCGGGTGTGCCACGGGCGTACGATGCTTCTGTGTGACACGCGAAAGCCGGAAACGGAAGCATTCTCACGTCGAGGGTCACTGGCAGTGGGCAGCAATGTGCAACAGATGCCGGCCGTCCATCCATGCAGCAGCAGAGGCTGCAAGAATCCAGTTTGCTTACACGGCACACGGCAAAGACATAAATACGGGCCGGGCCAAATTTCGCCCAGAGATGCCCACGTGATGACCTCAAAAGGAGATCATACCTAAGAATTTGTATCCTAAACTATTAATAAAAAATATTAAGAATTTATATGTAGTTATAAATAATACTTGATAATAAATATGTAATAATAATAACAAGTAAAACTAATAAATAATAATAATTACAAATAAAAAGAAGTCTTTGTATTCAAAACGAAAAAGCGGTGGAATTTTTAGTGGGTCTTAAGCTTAATGAGATTTTATAGAAAACTTTGTTGAAAAATTTAGAACTATTTTGGCACTTTTAAAGCTAAAATGAAACTGTGGTTTTTTATAGAGAATATGTTGAGCAATAATATAACAGAACATAAATTAAATTCAATTTACACTTCGTCCGAAAATACATCAGAAAACCCTTGGTTACAATTGGAACTAAAATTGGAATGCAAAAGTAAACTAAAAAGAACTTTTCAAAATTGAATTAAATAAAATTAAATTAAGAGTAGGCACTTTTCTGATCAGGCAATAAATCTTCTTTTGCCATAAGTACCCCGTACGTACCCGTATTTATTGCACATAAGATATAAGAACTATAGCTACCACTCACGCGCTCATCGCCGAGTGTCCTTTTGGCAGGCGCCCAAAAATGCCCAAAACTGGACGCCATCCAGCGGGTGCACTTTTGCAAATTTCATCGCATCTAATCCCTGGAACACAGCCTAATCCCTCGAAACAGGCATAAACGTGTCGACAGTTTTGGGGAAATTGGCGAATTTTAATTAACCGCGTGAACCCATCAGCATCAGTGGAACCCGAACCCGAAGCCGAAGCTAAAGCTGCAGCTAAAGCTACCCGTAGCCATGGACACCACGGGCTCTCTGCTCAGTGAAGGATGGCCTGTGGGTGGTTGGGTAAACAGCGATTAACATTGTTTTGATTTATGCCGCCTCCCCCACCCAGGCAGCATCTGCGGACTCACGCCCATGAGTAGCGCCCATCCCACCAATAATGCCTATGACAACGTGAAGCGATCCCATTCCACTCCGCCGCTTTGGTGGCTTGTGGAGAACCATTTACACTTCAACGGGGGCCTTTCAAACTATTCAAAGTGAGTGGATTTTTTGAGGTTAATGCATCCTCGGGCTAGAAAAGCCAACTCCCTCGCCTGCTTCGGGCTGATATTAATTTTTAATTTGCGTCTATTCATTGCAACTTCAACCTGCTGGCTGGCCCCAGTTACAGCTCCAGCTTCGGCTTCAGCTCCAGCCTCAAACCCTTTTGGGGCGCAGCGAATTCTTATCTGTTGCACACAGACTTGGGCTGGGGCTCAGGATTTGCTCAGGATGCTAATGAAGCGATGCGGATGTGCTCTCCGTCTTTTGCGTGGCATTGTCTTGCGGTGCACAGAGGCCAGGCGTACAGACTCCGACTCCTGGTTCAAAGTTTGCCCAGCTCTGCCCAGCAAAGTTTCCCTTTATTTGTGTGCTAGTCCAAGGAAATATGTTTGCCTGGCTACAAAATACCCAAGAGTCGCCCTCCTCAACTGTGTTGGCATATCCTATAAATATTATTTCATTAAATTATAAATTTCACGAGTAAATATATCTTAGTCCGGTTGGTGGTTCATTTTTGGGGCTGCTTCAAGTGTAACCTTCAGTAGGTGCCACAAAAAATGAATAAATAAAATCGCGCGTGGGCGGAAAATTCGCGCGAGACGAACCATTTAAACGAATTAAGTGGCGAGCCCCCACAATAAATCTCAAAAAATCTCTGGACTACTCACCCTGCAAGGCACCGCCCCAGCAGAGCCAGAAGAGCGCCCACTTGGCGGTGCAGAAGCGTTGCAGCCACTGCGGTTGGAAGCTGCACCATCCAAATCGCTGGTCCAGCAGCAACGCCGCATCCGTATCCGCATCCGCATCCGTGTCCGTGTCCAGGTCAGCCCCAGAAGCACTGCCCAACCGGCTGGAGCGGGCACTATTGTTGTTGTTCACATTGGCGCACTTGGGATTAACGTTAACGGCGGACTCCAATGCCAAAGGAGCAGGTGGAGCAGCAGCAGCATCCGCATCCGCATCCGCATTAGTTGCCACAGTTGCCATCGTTTCACTTTCCTCTACACTCAATGTACCAACGGGAGAGAATATTGCGACTGCTGCGATCCGCACCGAACGACGCTCGAAGTGGAACTGAACGCAGATATCTGCCGCATCTGCCACAGAATGAAGCTCGGCCTGCCTTCTGTGTGCGTGTGCCTGTGTGTGTGTGTGTGTGTGTGTGCGGGTGGCTCAACAGCAAAAGGACTTGCCGCAAACAGAGCTCTGTTAAGAAGCCACCCCCACTGTGGCAGCAGCCACCCACACCAGCAGCACATTTACAGCGCGCGACATTTTCATGAATGAAATTTGTGCGCTGCCCTGCCACACTCAGCCACACAGCAAGTCAGCCACACAGCCAGTCAGCCACTCAGCCACTCGTACCTCCTTCCAGCTGTCAACTGTGCAACATGGCACATCTCATATATCGGGCACATATCAACAGTTGTCATGACGTTTTCCTATCATTTTTCAAGGCGAGTTTTCAAAAAGAGCAGGATACAAGAGAATAAGTAAAAGTAGTGCTACGAAATAGCGTTGAAAATGCTCCACAGATAATTATCTTACACACTTTAAATATAAATTTAAATTATAAATGTTTTCATTACAACTTTCAAAAGTTTATTCAGTAAATTTTTCGGTTTAGTAGGGGTTTTGTTTTTGTTTTGTTTGCTAATTTATAAACTTATAGATTATGAAAAATACGATACGTTTAACTCGCCAATATGCATTCAGAAATCATGGGGTACATGTGCACTTGCATTTGCAATTCAAAGTATTCAAAGTACCGAAAGTATTCAAAGTACCGAAAGTATTCAAAGTATCGAAAGTATTCAAAGTACCGAAAGTATCAAAGTATCGAAAGTATTCAAAGTATAGATCAATCATTTAAATGGGTTTAAGTTTCAATTGCCGAAATGGAGGAGTTGTGTCCTGCTGCTGTCTAGCTATTAAGGCATGAGAGCACCACCAGAAATCGTTTCTTCTTGTATTTTTGCTGCTCTGTTCTTTTGTAAATTAAGTACGTTACGATGATCAAATGTTGCAGTTGGAGGAGAAGAGAACGTTTCGTCGATTGGTGCATTTTGGAAAATGGTATTTGCATAAAAACTTGCTCGCTTTTGACTACTTAATGCATAGAGATATACGATATACGATATACATATACATATACATACATATCTATATAGTTACATTTATAGTTTTAAACAATAATATGTGTAAACAAAAACAAAAAGCATTAACAAAGAGCAAAAAAAAAATATATATATATTTATAAAATGAACTGAAAGTTTCTTTTGGGTGTGTAGCTCCCCATCTAGAGGCGTTTTTTCAGTCCCCCTTCCAACACATTCTACAATAGAGAGTAACCGAGTACACACACACACACACACACACACACGCACACACACGCGCGCGGTATTTACAAGATCTGTGGCTGGGCACTGAATCGATATATCCATGCAATAATTATTTACGGATCTATATGGGGCTTAGGTTTAACTGTTGGTGTCGCCTCATCGAGTGCTGGCATTGCTGAAAAGTTGCATTCCCTCCAAATAGTTGCTGCTGCTCAAAGGATATGTCTGAGAGGGGCGGGACTTGGACTTGGAGTTGGGGTATTGATTGGCTTTTGATTTGTTGAGTTAGTTTACTTAGAGCAGAAAGTGTTTCCGTTGCCGTACCCACCATCTAATCTATCTACTTAACTCGTATTGTTTGTTTTGGTTATATGTGTGTGTCAGATACACGTACTACAGTGAACGCTTTGGGCACTACGACAAATATCACATAATGAGATCAATTGGATTTGTTTTGGGTACTTGTTTTGTTTTGTTTCGTTTCGTTTTGTATCGTTTGCTTTTTTGTTTTGTTTTTTGTATATTTTTTATTTTGTTTTGTTTAGTTTTGGTTTGCGCTTCCATTTCCGCTTTGTGTTTTGTATGTGTGTGTGTGTGTGTGTGTGTGTGTGTGTGTGTGTGTGTATGCATAAGAATGTACGATTAATTGCACAATGTCATTGAACTTAAGATTGTCTACAGGATATTGGTAGGCGGGTGGGTGTGTGGTGGCGTGGTGGATTCTTCCTTTAGTTATGCTGATTAAGTACCTAATTTAAGTGTTCTTTGAAAGTTATTCCAATGCATAATACTTGGGCAGAGGCCCGTGCCCTGCGGGCGCGGGGCTGCCATTCCATATATGGTGGGAGGATTTCCCTAATTAAGTTTCGTTTCGTTTTCTGTTAAAATTAACTTAAGTAATGTGTTCAACAATGGTGTGTGTGCGTGTGGCTCTGTGTCTTGTCTGATGGGGCTAAGTGGTGGGTGGTTGGTTGGATATGTTTTCAAATTAAGTGTCATTTCATTTGATTTTCCCTAGATGAGAGCTATGCAACTTTTCAATAGCCAGCAATCGACACTCGGCGACACTCTGCTCTGCCAATGGATATCCTTGTTCTACTTTGTTTGGGGAATTGGGTTGTGGTTTCTGTGTCTGTGTGTGTGTGTGTGTACAGGTTTCTTGTTTTTGTTTTTATACATTCATAGAAGTTTTAGCCAGTTTAGTTGCTGCATTTCATATGCCATACACATGGATCATATATAGTTTTCATAGTTTCATAATTAAAATATATTTATATTTTCTCTCTTCTCATGTGTGTGTGTGTGTGTGTGTGTAATTTGTTTTCTGGTCGATAAGTATTTCTTTTTCTTTTTTTTTCTTTTCTTTTTCTTTTCTTCTTTTTTTTTTCTTTTCTTTTTTTTCTTTTTCTTTTCTTTTTCTTTCTTTTTAAACTTAAAACGAATTTAACCAAAAATAAAACAAAGTTAGCTAATAACTTGTGTACATACTTCTTCTTCATCATCATCATCCTCATCATATTTGTTGTTGTTTCTGTTAACAGTTACAGTGGGGTCTCGTGGGGAGGCCCCCCGTCCACATTCAAGGCGGGTGGGGTGGTTTCGGTTCAAAGGAGCGCCATGGGAATGCTGGGTGGGTGGTTATTTAGTTCTTTAGTCGGTTTTCCTTTCCATTTTCCATTTTCTTGCCGCTCAACATTGTCAATTGCACACGATTAATTTGCTTAGGTCCTATATGTTGGTTTGCAAGTAGCCGACGATCATCGTCCTACTCAGTTCTGTGCGTTTCCTCCTAAACGAGGCTCGAGGCCTCCTGTTCCGGCGCCTCCGCATTCGGCTTTTGCTCCTCTGGCAGGCAATGCACCACCTCGCTGTACATCACAATCTCAATGTCGCCCAGGTCTGCGGGGGGCACATCCTCCACTCGCGACAGCTTCTGCAGCGTGTGCAGCGTCTCCTCGTTGATGGTGTGCTCCGGCGAGATGTTCTCCTTCAGCTGGCGCTTCAGGCTGCTCGGCATATGAGCCGCATTGCATTCGGGCGGCGAGGCCGACTCCGTGCTGCTCGATGACGACGTGGTCGTCGTTGTCGTCGTCGTCTGCGTACCTGCTGCTCCGTTGCCCATCCAACTGGACGGCGGCTGGCCCTGAGCTGGCTGCACCATCGCCGCTGTTGTTGAACGAAATGTTCTGCCGAAAGACCTGCTTGCTGAAGTCGCGCAACTGACGCGAGGCCGTGTCCAGGAACGAGGAGCTGCCTGTGCCAGCCACGCTGTCCAAATTGGAATTGGAGTTGGAGGTGGAGTTGGAGTTGGAGTTAGAGATGGAGCAGTGACTGCTGCCGGTCAGAGAGGTCCAGGAGGAGGGCGAATTCTTGCGCGTGACCGACAGAATGGTTGTTTGGGCTGTCGCATTGCCATCGTCTGCTGCTGTCAATGGAAAGAATAATAATAAATGCATTAAAACCACGTATCAACTGCTGTAATCCTTGTGGATCTGATTGACTAACTCTGTGCGTTGTTCGGGGCGGTGCTGGGCACTGAAACCTGCTGCTGACTGGCCTTTGGCTCTGGCGAGGAGCTGCGCTGGAATATCGTGCCCGGATTGAACAGGGTGAGCAGCTTGTCCACCGCCGAGGGATTGGCTATCCACGAGGTCTTGCGGGAACGCGCTGCTGCTGGCTGTGGATTGCTGACCGGCGCCGGCTCCGCTTCTGGTGCTGTCTCTGCATCTGCCTCTGCCTCTGGCACTGCCACTGGAACTGACACTGGCACAGCGGCCGAGAGTGCAACCACAGCAGCCGACTCCTTGGTCAGGGTTATATCATTGTCGCCAAATACGGCCAACGGACAGGTCCGGGGCACAGCAGCTGCCGTGCATTCGGATGGCGGGCCGGAGCTAATGGAGTCTGTAATGTCGGTGGAGGTGCTACTGCTGCTGCTGCTGGCACAGGCGTTGGTGCTGCTACTGCTGCTGCCACTGCTTATGCTGCTGCCGGGCGATGTGGAGCACGAACTGGATGAAATGGGGGAGTTGTGGGAGAAATGCGGAGAGAGTTTCTGTACCGCAGCCTCGTCGGCATTTGTACTGTTTCGCTGTGCGTCGCTCGCCTCTGGCTCGTCTACGCTTGGCTCCACAATCACTACGCTGCTGATGGTCACTGCAGTGATGCAAGGGGCAGTGGCAGCAGCAGCTTCTGCTGCCTCGAGCGCCACAGACAGCTGCACCGCCTTCCGGGACGACTTAAGCATCGGAGTGGGCGGCAGATCGATGGGTGGCGTGTGCGGCGTAATGGGTGGCAGCTGGCGATTGGCCATGGGCACCTGCGGATCCTCGTAGATGCGCGACACGTGGAAGCGGGACCGGGGCGAAACCGACAGCCGCTTTATGGTCTGCGTCGAGGACGTTACCGAGGCCATGGCCGGCAGCGAGCTCGACGTGGGCAGAGTGCCGACACCCACCGCATTGAGACTGCTCTGGCTGCCGCTGGGCGAACAGCCACCGATGGTCGGTATGGACATGCAGCTGCTGGCCGTGCGCGGCGTGGGCGGATGCGGGGGCGGCATCTGGGCGAGCGGCGAGATCAGCGGACTGCTGATGCTGTTGCTGCTGCCGCTGCCGCTGCTGACCTCCGCCACACGGGACACATGAAAGCGGCTGCGATTGGGCGAGGACGACGGCGAGATCGTGGGCGGACTGGGACCGGGCGAACGGAGACGGGTGCCCGTCTTCCGTTTCACCTCCAGTAGGGCGGCGGCCGATGTTGGCATGGCGACGGTTGCTGCCACGGACGTCACAGTGCCTGTGGCGGCGTCCACAAACGGCCTGCTCTGGCAGGTGAGTGAGATCTTCCGCGAGCCCAAGTAGTAACCGCCGCGACACCGAAAGCCGCTGATGAAGCTGCTGCTGCTGCCGCTGTTGCCGCCAGTGCTGTTGATGCCGGCGCCGCCCACAATCGCCGCCCTCTCCGCCAGCTCCTGGGCCTGCATCTTCTCATTCCTCGAGCACATGGACCGCACTGTACCCAGTACTCGCGTGTAGTCCAAATGCGCATCGCTGCCAATCTGCAAGAAGAGAGAGCAAACAAAATCAGTTGGGGGCATCCGTTAGCAAACATTAATAAAACATTAATAAAAATCCTAAAAGTACTGGTGCCAGTCACACGGTTAGCTTGTGTTTTTAGTTCTGGAAGGGGAGTCGGAACCAGGCAGCGAATGTGTGCGATTTGGTGGCTTTGTTAGTAGCAGAATTGTTAAAACTTTTCGTTGCACAAGCCAAGCTTTTAAGTGTGGCAGAAAGGAGAGGAACAACAGCAGCAGCAGCAGGCAGCAGCAGCAAGAGAGGAGGAGCATTTATTCTGATGTGGGTTTCTACTTACGCACTCCTGGGGCAATGGCGATGGCGGTATAACATTTACTATCGGCACTATGGGCAACTTTAACAGAGAGATGATGAGAGAGAGAGAGAGAGAGAGAGAGGAGAGAGTGTGGCGACAACGACACGATGACACGGTGTCCACAAATGAAAATGATTCAATTAAAAGTCCAAAACACATGATCCACAACCAACGCAAACAGCCATCCAACACAATACAAAAACAGTTGAGAGTTAAATGCTAGAGATTCGGGCGAGCCGAAACTTAACATATCCCTGCAAATTTACCTTTGCAAGGATATAGCTTATGAATGCACAACAAAAGTGCACAGAACAAAGTCACAAATCAAATTGTAAAGCAAATTTAAGCGAGAAAAATGTGGAAACTCTGCTTTGGAAACTATATTTATGTGCTTAAACCACTGGGCAGCACGCACACATTCACATGTCTTGCAGTGTGTCAGCAGACAAAACGGAACATTGCATTGGTGCCAATCACTGCAAGACTTTTCTTAAGCACAATGGACAGGGCCGTGCCGACAGCTGGTTTAAACTAAGCACGGGACATGGATAAAGGAACACACAATGTAAATTACATAATTATTATAGTTAAGGCCTTGCCAAAGGATTCATGGCTTCAAGGATATAGTTAAATGCTCCACTGAATCTCTCAAGAATCGCATTCATATTTGCTTTACAACATTGAGCGACTGAACCAATGGCAACACGCAACAAAACTCAACTTCTACTTTGCTTTCGGATGAGCGCTGAACACATGAGTAATGCTTTGGCCTTGTGAGGAATGGTACAGAGAGAGAGAGAGAGAGTGAACCGAGTTAAAACGAGATTATGGTGAACCTACCGTCAGACGCTTGGGCTCGTCATTGATGTCGATCTGTGTGAGGGTCTTGTTGGACTTGAGCACCTCGGCGATTATGTTCAGACTTTCGACCTCTAGTTTATTGTCGCGTATATCGATGCGCTGCAGCTTGCTGTTGCCCCCAAAGCTGAGTATGGAGGCCAGTGTCTCGATGCCCTTGGCACTCAGATGGGCGCTCTGCAGTCCCAGTGTCGTGAGGGTCGTGTTCTTGGTGAGGCTCTCCTTGATGGTGCTCACAAAATCATTCGACAGACAGTTCTTGCCAATGTTGAGCAGCTCCAGCGAAATGGTCTTCTCCAGCAGCTCCGCCACGCTGCCAGCACAATCCTTGGTGAGGTTGTTGTTCCACATGGTGAGGGCCTTCAGGCCGCTGGGCGGCCGATTGGCTGCCTCGAGGTTGGCCGCCTCCGCCAGCTGGCGCCTGGACAGTGTGTCGTTCTTCGTGATCTTCTCCGCGTAATCGGGATCGTTGGCGGTGCTGTTGTTGCTGTTGTTGCCATCCAGCGATGTATCGCTGCACAGACTCTCCGCGCTGTGCGACCAATTGCGCGTGGACTGATTGAGGTACGCACAGCTCGACTCGGTGCGTCGCATTCCGATGCTGGCCCCGCCCGGCGATGTTGAAGGCGGTGGCGGCGTGGGCGTGGGACTGGGCCCGGTATAGCAGTATGTGCTTGGACGGCACTCCTCGGCAATGGTCACCTTCGGCTGCTGGAATGAATCGTTGATGACCGGCGTGGGTGTGGTGGCCGCAACCGCAGCCGCAGCCGTTGTCGCCGTTGCTGCCGTCGCCGCCGCCTCCTCTGCCACCAGCAGACACTCTGTAGACTCTGTGGCAATGGTGGCCGTCTCAATGCCACCCAACTCCTTGGCCATATCATCCAGTCGCGTGCTCTCGAGCGACACGGACAGACGGCTAAACTCCTCTGGCAGATGGCGACTAATATCGCCCTCGGACGCGCTCTCGAACGCCGAGTCCATGCTGTGCGTGTCCTCAAAGTCGTCGCCTGCACTCTTGGCGTTCTTGTTCACATCGAGCGGTCGCGATCCGCTCACCGCCACCCCATTGCCGCCGCCATTGATGCAGCAATCGCTCTCCTCGGCGGTCACCTCGAAGATGGCTGCTGGTGGCGTGGAGCTGCCGTTTGGACTGGGACTGGCCCCCGTTAATTCAGCTTTTTGTGGCGCAGCACCTGCTGCTGCTGCAACTGCTGCTTGGGTAGTGCTGCTGTTATTGTTGTTGTTGTTGTTGATGTTGTTGTTCTGTACACAGGATTCATTGGGTTTCGGTTCAACGGTTTTAGCCTCTGTTGAGGGAGTAATATCTGGCAGAAAAGAAAGCAGAATAAAACGTTCGTGAGGAATTTATAGATGAGAATTGGATGCTTCTCTAGTTACCACATAAGTTGCGTTCATTTTGGGAACTTTGCTGCTGCTGTTGTTGTTGTTGCATCTCCTCTGTGCTCTGCTCAGCTGCAGAAGCCAGCGCTGTGGCATCCACAACTGTCGAGCTTTCTGCTGCTGCTCCTTCATTAATTTCTTTTCCTTCTGCTGACTGTTGCTGCTGCTGCAGTTGCTGCTGCTGCAGTTGCTGCTGCTGCTGTTGCTTTCCGCTGCCTGCCTCAAATATCTCATTGCTGATCTCGCTTATATCCTCAGAGCAGCAGGCAGCCAGTGTGTCGGTGGATGGCGCCTCCTCCATGCTGCTGCTGCTGTCGCTATTCATCGATAGCAGCTTGTCCAGCATTGACTGGCCGCCGCCGCTGCTGCTGCAGTTCTTCAGAGTGCGCACAGTATCGTCCTCGGTGTTGTCGTCCTCATTGTCGTTCTCCACCTCCACGAGGATACCCACAGCTGGCTCGCTGGTGCTCGCGGATGCGGATGGCTGTTCCACAGCTCCAGATGGCTCGCCAGCACCAGCCAACTCCACGCCGCCCCTGGCCTTGTCGACGACATCTTTCACATGCTCACAGAAGCCAAAGTTCGTCTCTGTTTGGGACACTGACGATGGACTGTAGTCCGCCGTCTCCAGGGACTCGTCCACCTCGATGGCTCGCGCACGCTTCAGGGCGCCCAGTCGACGTTCCAGCTCCGTGGACTGGAGGATCAGATCTTGCACCAGATACTTGCAGCCCTCGTCCCGAATGTTGTTGTTGCTTATGTCGATGAGCTCCAGGCTGTGGTTGTAGCGCAGCATATCGGCTATGTGCTTGGCATCCGTACAGTCCAGATCGTTGTAGCCCATCCACAGCTCCTTCAGCATCTTGTTCTTGTGCAGCCCACGGCCTGTAACAATTCAAAGGGCAGGCATAAGAAATGGTAGCCGAAACCAACATTCATTTGCTTACAGAGTTCGGTGAGTGGCGGTCCCCGCAGGCCGCAGTGTTCCAGCTTGAGCGTGTGCACATTGGAGGATTCCAAAGCGCGTCCCAGGCTTTCGGCGCCCAGGCGGGTGATCTGGTTGCTCTCGGCATTGAGCAGCCGCAGCTCTTGGCTGCGCTCCACCATGTAGGCGCACAGCTCCCAGCAGCGCTTGGTCATCGTCTCCTTGTTGTACGATATGTCCAGTTCGAAGGCCGCCTCATAGTACTCGATCATCTGGAAGAGCGGGCTCAAACAGCTCTCGTCCAGCTTGCACTCCGACAGATCGATGGTCTTGTATTGTATCTGGGAATGGAGTAGGAGCATAAATCTCTATCGAATGTAATTCAATCTATGGGGTTTTGCCCCTTACCCTTTTGAATATCTCCTCGAGGGCCTCGCATTGGTTGGGCTCCAGTTGATTGCCCTTGAGGGAGAGCAGAGGCTGGCGCGCCTGCAGCGTCAGATCCAGGCCATGCAGGTGATCCATGATACTCTTCAGCGGCTTTGTGTTATGCTTTTTACACGACTGCTCATACTCAGCCACGATCTCGGCAATGCTCCTCACTAGGCAGGCTGCAAAAATGCAATGGATTTTTGTAGAAATCTAAGATCAAAATATCTGAAAGATGAATTACTTGTAGCATCTATGATGTGGCATTTTTTTGGGGTTGGGAATCGAAATGAATTGAAAACTCATGTTTCAAAATGTAAGCCAACGAGTAGGTGGCACATTTGGGCATCATTTGGGTTACATTTCCCATAAGCGTAGGGAACAGCAAGCAGTCGGACGACTGCTCCTATTGCTGTGAGAATAATGCTCGGACGCACAAGCGAAAAATCGAAAAGAGAATGTACGAGAATGCAAAAACCTATTGCATGTCATGTGCATGACGCAGCAAATGGAGCCCAAAGCGTACCGTAATTGATCAAAAAGCTGTCTCCCTCTGATGATTACGTACACATCAAAGAGCGCTTAAAAATTGCACAGATGATATCTGTATCGATTCGACGAATGCCACACAACAATTTATACAAATTGTTGTTGAGTCAATAAACTTGTAGACGTCGTCGGACTCTTCCGATTCTTACGTTGCCGTCCAATCAAGTGCCATACGAGATATGTACATATATTATATGTACTCGTATTCTATGGTCGAATAATGACAAATAACTGGAACTTATGGCGCGTGCGAGTGTGTTTGATTCCACCCAGGCACTACTCCTCCTCCTCCTCCTCCTATTCCATTGTGAGCCATAGTCGTCATCAACAATTTGCCGCCGTCGGGCATCAAACATATAGCGACGGACGACATAGACAAATTGTCCACACAAAAAAATAAAATTAAATGAAATTGCGGCGGCAATTTCCAAACGATTTTGTTGCCTGTTACTGGGTCTGCGACTGGAACTGGAACTGAAACTGAAACTGGGGGGGGTTGGATGACATGAAATCGTGAACTTGTAATTTGCAACTCATTCGCGTTGGACGCTTCTTGCGGGGGGGCGGACTGACTGGCTGTCTATCATTTGGTGGCAACTAAATATAGAAACTACAATATAGAGAAGATGGGCTCTAATTTTATGAGAGTGGGGTAGGGGGGTGGCACTTTTTGAGAGAAGTCTCGCAAAGGGATAACAATCGATTTTAGTATTTTTCTTCAAGTGATTACTGCCTGATCATTATTAAAGCTGAAAAATGGTTAGAAAGACCTTGATTTTTGGAGACCTTTTTTATTTAATTACCTTTGAATGCGAAAATTGAAAGTGCAAAAATGGGAAGAGCTTTTTTGAGAGTTCCCTCAGCCACAGTTATAAATACGATACGATAATGATAACAGCGAATCTCAACTAGCGAGAAACTGATCTTGAATATACCTACCAATGAGAGTCCCAAAGAACACGAAACCCCCAAAAGAAATGTGTGCCAAATGCCAAGTGCACTTTTTTTTATAAATAGTACCACACACACACACACACGGGCACTAACGAACACAAGCACAAAGACGGGAGGGACACCGATACCGCCCGTAAAATTCACTCGAATTCGAATTCGAAAAACGTAAACAAATTAATCTATCATTGCATTATCTAGTCACATCGGTGTTAGAGGCAATTAAACGATTCGTTTTAGATCTGCCACAAAGTTTGATGCTGCCAACACACACGGCTACACACTCGCCGCAGAACGGGAAATTTTGTCAAGAAAATCTCTTTGTGACTTCAAAATGCAAAAAAGATTTTCTGTTCGTTTCGTTTCGTTTTCTTGGCAAGCGCTCAAAAGTGTTTTTCGAATCTTTTTCATCTATATAATAGTTCCGCTGCTCACACCACCCCACACCACACCCCATTCCTCCCCAGTGGTGCCTTGGGATTGAACATCTGTTAAGTGATTCATTAGCGTTGAGTCGAATATTTCAGAATATTCAGAGATTTATGAAGAATTCACACACCGACACGAATCGGGGCAGACAATGTGACGACCAAGTGACATTCTCTTTGGGTTGCTTTCCTCTTTCTTTTTTTTGTGCGGGGTTAGAAATCATTTCAAATAATTTCAATTTATTAAACTATTTATTGTTTTATGGCATTTATCGGAAGAGGAGAAAATGCAAAAGTATTACCAGATTAAAGAGAACTATGGAAAGTAAACAAATTTGAAATGAAAAATAAACTACATCCGATTGCGCGTGGATAGTGCAAAAAGAATCAGGTGATCGATCTGGAAGATAGTGAAAAATATACTATGCATAGATCCCAAATGAATTATGTTCCAACGACACAAGGAACAATAAGGGCAGTTTAAATTCCTGTCAAATAAATCCACTTCCTATCAATAAGTATTGTTCCACACTTTGCTACTTTTATCAGAAAAGAAACGAAATCCTTTCCGTACGTACAACATATTGTTTACACTCGTCGCACGCATGCCTGGAGGGGAATCTATAATTTCTTTTTCTTTCGCTTCTGGCTCTTGGTGGTTCATTCTTGTTAAGCAAAGTAAAGGTGTTTTTGGTGCGGTACCACGATCAGTTTTATAGTGTACCTAAAATGTTATGCAAACAGGCACTTATTTATTATTAAAAATTGTTGTTTGCGATCTATTTTTAATGATTTCGTTTTGGGCAATGACACAAAATATAAACAAAAACAAGCCACAATCCCCACCTGAGAATTTTATGCAAAAAGAAACCTAAATTTAATTTATTTGTCATCGCTGAGCTGACTATTCCCACCGTTTTCTGTGTGCTGTTTGCTGCCTGGCATTAGAGAAATGAAGAATTGCCGTCAGATAATGGCAAGTAGGTAATAATTCGATGGTATTACTTTCAGGCATCATGTGTGGCTGGTGTATCCTTTCGCTTCGGGGAAATTTGTGCTGCAGCAGAATCAACGTCATTCGCAAGTGTAACAGAAGGACTGGGGCAAGGGGGTACTTGTAAGTCATTCTCTGTAGACATTGTTGAATCGCGTGCCACTGTTCTACGTCTACGTTTGCGTCTATTAAATGCCTTTTCAATTTTTTATTATTCTATTGATTTTTGTGCCATTTCTGGGGCTCTGTGCTGACGTCGTCTCTCACGCAAAGTCAAAGCTAAAGTCAAATGTACGAGAAAATGCAAAGGTGGGCAAAAAAAAAAAACTAGAAACAACAAGCAGCAAAATTGTTCAATTAAATTGCTGTTAATTTACTGCTAAACATTTACAATGTCGGAAACTTGTTCTTGCCGCCTGTGCACGGGTGTGTTTTTGTGTGTTGATTTTGGACTGGCAACACAAGTAAATAACAAAAAAAAAACGCTCAAATGATCGCCACAAACAGGAGAGAGGAACCCCAAAAGACAATCGACCACAAAAGCTGGCATTAAGCTGTTAATTTGTTTAGCAAAAAAAATGTTGAAAAAAACACGCACATCCAAATGATACTATGCTTGATTGGATATGTATTTAAAAGGGGTTTAGACTCCTCCAAGAATCATCATTAGGCGGGTTCGGAACGAAGGGTAGCCAGCCTGTGCTGGTTCCAAAGAGTTTTCCCAAATTGAAATCAGAATTGAGGGCAGGGTATTCAATTAGCGAATTGCCTTGGTTATTGTTCTCTGCATTTCCAACCTGTTTTCGAAAACGTATCGCGTATCATTCCTCTTATCTCATTAATGATATCGAACAGCGGTGCTGCCGCTGCCGCTGCTGCTGCTGCTGTTGACTTGAATTGACAAATTGGCTGACGGCATGACCGACGCTCGTTTGTCATTATCGAAGCCTAAACTTAGAGCCGCATCGAGAGGCAGGGTATTACGGGCCAAGAAGATAAGCGTCTCGGGCCTATGGCCAGACAAATAAATATATAAATTCGGTCGCACCTCAAGACAGAACTCCCGCGCACTGAATAATTGTCATTAAACACATTTTGATGGGGCGACTGACATTTCAATTCGAAATGCAATTATTTGCTTTACTTGCAAAAATATAAAAGCTTGCTCCATGCATCATAAAATATATGTATATGTATGTATGTATGTTCTTTTCTGTATCCGTAAGTCTGTTATGTCGGATCTGGCTCTATTTCCCTTTCTGCGCTTTGCTTGGCTTTGTTTTTGGATTTGGAATTGGAATTGCATAAATTAATTGTATCGGGAAACGAGCGAGCAAGCATTAATCGAGCTCGTGACATTTTTGCACTGCAAGTGTTGCTATAATTATTAACTTTTATGTAAGAGGGTTTTGCGAGGTGCACGAAGAATATACGCGGGGTATACGCGTATTTCCGCTAACCAAGGTTAGTTTTTCAACCATAAAATAACCCCAACACAAGCCCAGAAATTGTTATCGATTGGTCGCCGCCAAACAACAGAAATGCACGGAATTTGTGTATTTGCACAAACGTAAATTTATAGTTATTTGCTTTCATTCTTTCTGTCTGTCTTTCTTTGCTTCATTATCTGTCTGTCACAATGTCTTCTCCTAAATGAGGAGGTGGGGTGGGCTTTTGTGCTTTTGTTTAAGTGACAAACGATGACATCACATACTCGTAGTGGGGCACACGAACGAATGGACAGAGCAAGAACAACCCAAAGGCAAAAACAAACACAAAAACATAGACACACGGACACAAAGATATAAAAACAAAGACAAGAAACGAATCGAATCGAAATAAGCCAACAATTGTACAAGAAAAACATAAATATATATCATTTACATACACATGCTCCCGTGTGTGTGTGTGTGTGTGTGTGTGTCCACTCACAGGTAAATATGGAGACAAACAAAAAGACAAGCCAGTAGCTAGATATTTCGCGATATTTGGACTAGCCTTATACCCTATACTCTGATTTAATTAAAACAAAAATTTAACCCAATTTTAATTGTATAATTTTTAAGTAGAATATTGGTTTTATTATTCTGATTATTCTGCCGGAGATAGTGGGAGTGGGAGATAGTCAGCATCTTTAAATTGTCAAGCCCTATTTTTCCGCCTGTCGCATACCTCTTACAAACACATAATATACCCCTTGATGTCTGCGCGTACCGAGGGTACTTTAACAACCGTAATCGTTTCAACAATTCATAGACAATTCGACGTGAGGCGAATGAGGAGCGCAAAGCGAGCCTAAGATTGCCGTAGGCAGAGCGTCAAAGCAGAGCGCAAAAGCAATGCCGGCTAAAAGAAGCACAAATACAAATACAAACACAAATGCGAATGCAAATACAATAAGAAATCAAGGGAAGAGGAGAATGTGAAGAGTGCGCAAAAGCAAATGCACAGTACAGCTGGAAATGAACCGAAAAAGAAGAAAAGCAAAGCAAAGCAAAGCAATAAAGGCAAATACGAACTGAACCGTAATCTTATCAGCGATTTCTTGCCTTATCGCTGACGTGAAAATAACAAATAACAAAATCAAAGAAAACTAAAAAGCAATAACTACAATCCCATACACATAAAATGTGGTGGGGGTGTGGGCCAGAACAATATATAATCGTATAAAAAGGTGCTTGCTAAGAGCTTTATCGAAATGGATCCAGACATTGGATGATCTACACATGTGATCCATGCACTAGTATTTATTGTTTGCACCTATTCCCAAGCGTATTTCTTATAGGCCTCTCCCTCTCTTTCGCTCGCAAAGCTCAACCAAGAATGAGGTTTTCAGGAAGGAATCAGAATCACTGTCAGTTGGTTTGCATGTCCCATACACGTGTATGATTGTGTTTTTCTCTTCCTGAATGGGCAAAGAACAAACAACAAATGGCGCCTTTGTGCATAGCAACAGTTTGTTGTGGCATCTACACGTAAGTATGTATGTCTGTATGTAGGATGTGCAAGTATTTATCGACTGCAGCAGCAGCGCCATAACCATCCCCATCCCCATCACCCATTCACAGCTCACTCAAAAGCAAATAAATATTTTGCGCACTTTATCGACTTGGCAGCCCCATACCCAGAGCCACCCACAGCAGACCAGTATGCGGTGGTGTGGGTAAACACCATTCTTTCCTCTGCCCACCACCCATAATATCTCTCTGATCTCTCGCAATGAGATCTGTCATTTCTTCTGCTTTTGCTGCTTCTGCTGCTGCTGCTCTTGAATTGTATCTCAATTAGCTGTCGGATCTGTATCTCTTCGTCTTGCATTGCATTTCAATTTGCAATCAAATCCATCGCCTTAATTGAATTAAATCACAGGAAGTGTGTAATAAATGAGAAGTGTTAACAAAGTGTCTCGCATTTGGCTTCCGTGTTTGTACGATCGATCGTTGTATCGTTAGCAGCGATAAGATCCCGGGGCACGGTTACGTTCCCGTGTCCGCGACTCGATTGTACAATGACAAATTGCTTATAGAAGTAGGAAATATTTAATGGGGAACCGGAAATGGGCAGAGCTGTCTACGGACATTTATCGATTAACGAAGAATCGGGGCTCCTCCCTCGCATCTTATCCAACTATCCTACAATTATAGTACTTTTCACTCACCTTGTTTCCATGGATTGGCTGGCTCCAGATAGCCGGTGACCAGCGCGTTGTCCGGAAACGAGACCCGACGTGGTATGGAAGCCGCCAACGAGCTGTCCGACGATTTGCGCTGCAATATACTGGGCGCCGTCGACAGGACGACACCTCTCATGGGCAGCCCTACCACCACCCCGGCCGCTGCCGGTGTCAGGGCGGAGTCCGGGCACATGGTCGAGCTGGGATTGGAGACCAGTGAATCGGTGCGCCATACCGCTGTCTGCTTTGCATCGTGATAGCTCTTTATTTTTTGTCTTTGGTGCGTACGCATCTGAACGTCGAATGCGGGCTCCGTCCGCGGTGCCACCGATGACAATGGCTGCTGAGCAGCCGCTGCCGCAGCTGCAGCTGCAGCGCCATCAGCTGTTTCGGCTAATTCGGTTCTCTCGGCCACAGGGGACAGCAGCAACAACGATGTCGATGGTGGAGCTGTCACAGCTTGACCCTCGGCTGCCGCTTCTGGCGATGCTGCTGGTGCGGCGGGAGGCGGCGGCGAGGAAACCTCTGCCTCTGCTGCCGCTGTCACTGTCACTGTTTCCGTTACACGGGCCACCGCAGATGTGGCGCTGGCGGTGGCGGCGGCGGCGGCGGCTTCTGTTGGCGCAAAGTGCGTTGAATTTGTTGGCTCCGTTTCATGGCCCGTAATCATCTTCTGAGTAGAGAATAGATTACAGGGTATGCTTCAAGTGGTCGTCGAATTATGTTGAGAGGCAAAAGGTATTATTCTGCCTCGGCTCTGTTTCGATTTTGTAGTCGTCGGCGTTGCTCTTTTTATCAAATTATTGCAGTTGGTTTGTTCTACTCGATGGCTCGAACTTGTAGTTTTCCGATGTCTATCATCAAAATCACTTTATTTATGTACAGTGTGTGTGTGTGTGTGTGCGGCACCACCTTTAGTGTCCTCCGTGTGTGTGTGTGCGCTTCTCCTCTGTGTCGTTTTAGTTTTTACATTTTTGGGGGTTTGTTTTGAATGAAATTTGATGGCTTATGTGAAACACACTGCGAAATGAATACAAAATAAACACACAATTCTGTATTCTACGCACGATTCCGGATCGAAGTCAGCGCGACATTATTTTGCTCGCTTAATCAGAGAACTTTACAGAAAACAAAAAACACTAAAAATTTTCCGCTCAAAAAATTTCCACCGCTAAAGGCACAGTGGAACTAGTAGCAAGAATATTGGTCACAGTTTTGCATAATTTGGCTTTTAAGATATTTTCTTATTTTCTTTGTATTTGTTTATTAGCTTTCAGTATTATATTTTTTTTTTTATTAGTCGCGACACTCTACATTGAACTCTTTATCGCCCACTGTCCAATGTAATTTTTCAAAACAAAAGGCAAACGAATACAATAGAAAGAGACAAAGAGAGAATGAGTGAGAGAGCGTAAACGTTAGCTCTCCACTCCCTCTCTCCACTCAAAAATGCAAAAAAAAAAAATTACCTAATTGTTATTGTATTTGTTTGCTTTTACATTTGTAGAGAGAGCCCGTGCGATTTCTTGCATTTTCCCGTATTTTTTTGTTTTCACGCGTTTGTTTTTATTTGCATGTGTTTGTGTGAGTGTAGTGTGGCTATGTGTGTGTGTAACACGCGCCCTGTTGCATGCAAAACTCAAATTATAAAGCAGTATTTAAGAATAAATACGAAAATTACGTCACTGTTTGCGTGGGAAACTTCATGGAGTTTTCGATTTTCAATTGATGGATTATATTTTATCAGCAGTCGATTGATGGATAGGATATAGTATATATAGCTTCGATTTACATATATACTTTCTCACAGCACATTTTCATTGCATTTGCTTTTCTACACTTTGGCATTTAATGGCCAACTCAGAGTTTGGCGCATTTTTATACACATACTCGTCGACTCTCTATCTCTCCCCTCACTTTGTTACACAATTGTGGACAGCTTTCAGCCCGAAAGGATGGGAATTTTTATTTTCTATTGGCCTGCATACCACGAGATTATCAGTTATCAACACAGCTTGCATTTCATTTAACCATTTAACTTTTAGGCATCCGCGACCCGAATCACATTTTATAAATCCATTTTTCGAACTAGCTCATTTTAGCGTTACGTTCATGAGTGATGAGTGAGCGAACTTAACCCATTAAACACCCCTCTATTTAAACAGGTAAAGAACTTGATTTGAACCGCGGATATTAATGCTGCTTGTAATTTACTATTGTAAAACCTCTTTATGTAAAAAGAATACTTTCTGTCACCTATCTGAAAGCTAGTTGGTCATCGTTAAAGGAAATAATAACTATTCATACTTCCATAACAAGATCAGGGCGACGTGTAAACCACTCTTAAGACCCATTCCAGTCTGGCAACCTTTCCACGTGTGCTCCCTTAAATAACATACAACATCAAAACAATAAGTATATACATAGAAAAGTATACATAATGTACAAGGGCACACACACACACTCCACATTGAATATTAATTTGTTTGTTATTACAAGAAGAACTATTTGTTTAAACACAATTTCGGGCAAACAACAACAACTGCATGCGGTTCCCTCTCCCTATCACTCTCTCACACTCTCTCAACCAGTGTACTCTGTAGGCTGATAAACACACAATAATATTGAGTTTGATTTGAGAACGAGCCGCCTCGAATATTGGGAATATTGCGGCAGAGTTTTGCACGTTCTGCGAGTTATTTTGTACAGTGGAATGCGTACACACATCGAAACCAAACTTCGACTTCAAGGTCACTGTTGATATTCTTCCTCGCAGAATTTTCACTGTTTTTTTCACATACACAAAGGTAGTACAATAATTATCAGATAATTGTTATTTAATTGACATTTCTGTCCGCTTACTTAGCACTAAATTCGCTTTGGCGTTTTAAAAAAAAAAGTTACGTCCGAGCCGCGAAACTCCCCGTTTGACCAGTGTGACCGCGGTTTTATTGATAAAATATACCACTAGCACTAAATTTGCTTTGATGAGCAATAACTATTTTATTTTATCATGGTATAGAATGGTATTTTTCGACTTGGTCAATTTATTCGTTCATCGTTATTATTAATGATATGATTTTAAAAATTATCAATGGATATTTTTGTGGTACTCAGCGGACTTGTGGACAAAAATATTCGGCACTATTTTCTTGTTTCATGGTCGCGCGAACATGTTTTTGACTTTGCCCAGAAAACCACCACAAATGTTTACAGAAAATTTCAAAACGATTTGATTGAACACCGTTACTTTTGTAACGAATTTTATATCGAAAAATATTTTTTTTTGGTACAAAAATATTATATTTATTACGGTATATTTCTGGGATAAGTCCACGGTCACACTAATTAGCAGCTGGAAAAGCCAACTCAGCTAAAACAAAAAAAAATTTTATAAAAAAATTAGCTCTGCAGCAGGAGTTCCGATCAATTTTCCATACTAAAGTGCGCCCCACACACAATGCAAAATGCGGCTGACAAACGAGAACGTGAAACTCCACCCAATGCTGAGAGATTTGTGCATTTTCGTCGGCCTAACAATCTGCATCTGTCTTCCAACGACGTGGGCCGCAGAGACGACGACGACTCTCTCAGACAAGAGACTCTGCGCTGACCCAAAATGTGAACGTAAGTAGACAATAAGCGAGTGGCCTTTGATCTCAGTTTGTAATCTACTGGAAGGTGCCCTGCCAACTGGAAATTGCATAATTTACATGTTTTTCGTTATCCGGCTTTTGTTTTAGGTATTATCTCCATGGGCAAAACCAAGATAATGTACAACTCAGGCGGCAAGGGACTGCTCTCCTTCAAGATCAACTCCCCAGTGCGCATTCTGTCCAAAAGTGCTGGCACGAATAAGCAGCTCTGGGGCGTGGATATCGGCGGACGTCGTGGCTATGCCAACAAGGAGTTCATATTGGAGGATAAGATCCTTGTCAGCGAGAAGGAATTGCATCATGAAGTGCCAGTGGTTGGGCCAGGTAGTCCACCACCCGCTGCAGCACCTACCATCACACCACCAGAAGCCCCCCTGAAGGCAACCGAGGTAGAGCCTCCCGTTCCAAATGCCTCACAGTCAGCCGATGACTTGGCAACGACGACAACCAGCCCGCTGGATGTAAAAGGCGATGCCATTGTCACGAAAAAGGACACGTTGAACGACCAACAGGTGCCCGATGTTCCAACAGCGTCGTCACAGGTTGTGCAGATGGTAGATGGCACTCGGCTGCCCATCGAGGCGATTCCAGCTGTCACCGAGAGGACACAGGATCAACAGGTCGTCCAACCCGCAGAGAAATCTCAAACAGCCTCAGCAGCGGTTGACACGAAAGAGCCACAGCCGGTGGCACCAACGACTGAATCGAATGAGTCACATCAGCAGCAGCAGCAGCCGCAGCAACCAGAGAAAGTAGTAGCTGCCCAAAAAGAGCCAGAGCCAGCGCCAGCAGTGACGGAACCTCAGAAGCCACAACAGGTGGAAAATGAACCCAAAGACCCACAGCAGGCGGCAACCACTGAAGCAGCGCCGAAGGACCCAGAGCCAGTAACAGTTGCACCGGTGGCCATCAACGCTGATATTGACGACGACACTGATGATTTCGATTACGAGGAGGACGACATCGAAGAAGTCGATCAGTATGATGAACTGAAAATAGATAGCAAAGATAACGAAACATTGAACGAGCAAGTAGCAAACGATAAAAAGCCAATTAATGTGGATGAAACATCCGAACTGAAGCCCAATTTGGTTGAGCAAACGATAGATAAGAGTGCACCCCCCAGCAGTGTAGAAGAAGTGCCCAAAACTGAAGAGCAAGCGACAGTGGAGCCACAGGCAGAGGCACCCGCAACGGAGCAGCCAATTCCATCTATACTTCAAGGGTTGGCGTCCTCCAAGGAAGCCCCAAGGGAAGCCACAACTGAAAGACAGTTGGAGGAGATTGTCGCACCAAAGCAGCTGCCCGAAACAACGACACCCACAGTGCAGGAGATTGCTGCACCAAAGGAGGTGCCCGAAACAACGACACCATCAGTGGAGGTGGTAGCCGAAAGGGTGGAAGTCCCAACGATTCCAGAAACATTCAGGGAAAATGTAGAAAATGTTGTACCACAAGAAGCAGAGATCCCAGTCCAAAGCGAGCCAGAGACAGCAAAGGTTGAGGATGCCACAAAAGCACAGCCTCTGGTGGATGTCGGAGCCAGCGCCACGGCCCGTCCCCTCGAGGACGTGCCTTCAGTCGCAACAGAGCCCTCAATTGGCCTGCCGCCACTTTTCGATAAGCAAAACTTTGCCAATCCAAACGAGTACTATAAAAAGTTGCAGGAGCAGCAGGAGGCAGTGCAGCAGCGGCAACCGAGAGAAGCGGAGAAGCCGAGAGATAATCCAAATGATTATTACACTCAGCAGAAGGAGCAGCAGGATAAATTTGAGGAGCAACTGAAGCAGCAGCAGGAGAAATTGAAGGAGGAACTGAGGCAGCAGCAGGAGCAAGTCTACGAGCAACTGAGACAGCAGCAGCAGGAGGAAGCGGAGCAGCAGCAGCATCAGAAGAAAGTGGAGCAGCAGCAGGAGAAATTGGAGGAGCAGCAGCAGCAGGAGAAAGTGGAGGAGCAGCAGCAGCAGGAGAAATTGGAGGAGCAGCAGCAGCAGGAGAAAGTGGAGGAGCAGCAGCAGCAGGAGAATGTGGAGAAGCAGCAGGAATCCAATCATCAACATCCAGAGCAAACTACACCCACGCCTTCCTACGAAGCACCCTATGCCGCTGTTGATGATGAACCCACGGCAGCACCACACAGCGAAGAAGTATCTTCGGAGGGCGCGGGAGTTGGTTCGGTGGAACCACTGGCCCTGCCCTCGACAGCAAGTCCCGCCTCAGAGTCTTCCATAACTGCCATAAAGGATGATGGCGGTGGTGGACTCTTTGCCACCATTGTCGACACTGTCAACACGTTCATCTCTAGTCAGGGATCCAAATCGAAGGATAATGTGCCATTGGAAGAGCGCCGCAGCGATGAACTGCAGCGAATCCTGTACCCGGGCATGGGTGAAAAGCCAACCAAAGGTGAGTGTGCGCGGCCAACTCGTTCTCCTTTCCAGTGATTTTCATTGGTTGCCTTTGCAGAAGTGCCCCCAGCCGACGTCAATGGCCATTGTGCTCGGTACCAGGCCAACGATAATGAGCACTGCCATCGCACCATTTCGTTGGACAACTTGGTGGAGGTGCTGGCCGGTAAGCTGGTGGACAACAGCCAGCTGCTGTTGTGCGTGGTCATTGCGGCCGCCTCGTCGCTGTTCTTCATCTTTGGCTACTACTGCTTCTGCAACAGCAGCCAGGAGGGGGCTCTGCTCTCGAAACTGAACCACTTGGAGCGCAGCCTGCTGACGTCGCACAAGGAGAATCTAATCATTAAGAACGACCTGATGACGACACGCACCAAACTGGCCAGCATTGAGGACAACTCCTTTGGCTCCAATGACATGGTGGCGGCACTCAAGAAGCAGCTGGAGACGGAGCTGTACGAGAAGGGCAAGCTGCAGGAGCAGGTTGTCTCCCTCGAGAGGGTATGACTGCATCCGCAAGGAGTGTTTATTTCCAATTGAATGTCTTAACCGTTGCTTTTTGGATTTTAAAGGATGTGGATAAAGCCGCCGAGGCTGGGCTAGAGCTAAACAGAATGCTATCGGAGGTGTTGGGCAACCAGAATGGCAATGATGCCATACTGAGCACCGCCGATGAGCTGCAGCAGCAGCTAAACGAACAGGAAAGTGAGTATCTTGGGAGTTGGGAGCGCCGCCTGCTCCTTAGACTAATGTCCTTGCAATTCCCCTTGCACAGAGATCATTGATGACATCAACTCGAGCCTAGCGGAGAAGAGCCGGGAGAACAGTGAGCTGCAGTATGCGTACACCGAGTCCACGGCGCGTCTGACGAGCGAACTGAAGGCCCTGCAGGAGGATAACTACGAGCTGGATATGGAAAAGTCCAAGCTGCAGACGCGTCTCGACGAAATCCAAGCCGAGAACGAGCAGGAGCTGGCCAAGGCCCTGGAGACACGCAACTATGAGATGCAGCGTCTGCAGAACCAGATCCTCGATCTGACCAGCAAGTGGGAGAAGGAGCACGGCGACCTGCAGACCAGTCTGGCCAAGATTGAGGCCCTCGAGGACTGCCTGAAGGCTGTGAAGAAGGATGCCAACCTGAATGTGAACGAGCTGATCAGCTCGGCCAAGACGCGCGGCGAGCTGAATGCGGCCCAGAAGAAGTTTGCCAGTCTGCAGTCAAAGCTGGAGCAGGAGCAGGTCCACAAGGGCCGGCTGGAAAGTCAACTGAAGCAATCCAACGCCGATGTGGAGCAGCTGAAGCAGGACTTCAACCAATCGGAGCGCGACAAGCTGGAGGCGCAGACGCGTCTCGAAGTGCTCTCCGGATACTTTCGGGAAAAGGAAAACGAACTTAAAACGTAGCTCAATCGAAGGGGTAGGAGATGGAGGGACAGATACCATTAATATATTTCCGTTTTGCAGGGAACTCAGCTTGCAGGAGACCAAGTGGCTGCAGCATCAGGGTGAGAATGCCAGCACCGTGGAGACGCAGACGCTGATGAAGAACGACATTCAGACACTCAAGTGAGTCGCGGCACAGTCCACTGTGATGCTTGCTAACGTGTGCCTTTTGTAGATCTCAAAACGATGAGCTGCGCGCGGAGATTGAGGCACAGATTGCCTCACACAAGGCCCAGATGGGCACACTGGAGAATCGGGCGCACGAGTCCTGGCTGGCGGCGCGTCAGTCGGAGCGACGCTGTGAGGAGGCGCTGGCCGAGGCCGCCGGCTTGCGACGCAAGCTGACCACCATGGCCGCCAGTGGTGATCCAGCGGCAGCAGATTCCATCTCTTCGAATGGGGGCGAGTCGAAGGCAACCACAGCACCGTCGCCATTGCCGCTGCCGTTGCCGGGCTCGCCATTGTTAAACATGCCAAATCCACTGCCATTCCTGGCGGCTCCCTTCTCACCATTTATGGGCCTGCCGCCGCCATTCCTGCCGCCAGCAGCAGCTGGTGGAGCGCGTCCACCGCCGCTGGGTCGCATGCGTTCCCCGCCGCCGGCTGCGTCTGGATCCCGCGGCCATCGGGATCGTGACCGTGAAAGGTACTCGGACTACAGCGATTACGATGACTATGACGACGATGAGGAGGATGATCGCCGTCGCCGGCATAGCGGCAGCTGGGGCCGGGGACGTCGCGACTCCTACTCCAGGGACTCGCCTCGCACATATCGCTCGCTCTCCCCCTCGGACAGTCGGTACAACTACCGGCACGACACAGAGACGGACTACAGTCCGCCGCCCAGTCCGCGTCCGGTGGCGTCGGGACACCGCAACGGCCCGGGACCAGGAACTGGAACAGGAACGGGAACGGGGGCTGGTTCGCGGACATACAGCGAAGTATGAGAGATGCGGATTTTTGTACTTCACGGCGGGGTGTACCGACCAAATCCTACCATCCTACCAAGTATATTATGTACGAGTAGTTGCTTAAACTCAAAACTAGTTCAAATATATTTATTAATCAACGACTACCGAAAAGTGGGGGCGGCCCGACTGGCTCTTCCGAACCCGAACGTGAATCCACAAAACGATCTTGAGGGGAGACCACAACAACAACAACAGCAATTTACTGGCTCAATGGTGAATGATATTCGAAGAAAATTCAAGCAAATTAAACAGAATGACAAAAACCACAAGAGGTGATCTTTTTCTTGTAACCAATTGCCTGAGTTTGCGCTATTTTGATGCTCGACTAGCAGAAGGGAATGCTCAAGACTCTAGCAGCCCAATTCGCAGATAACAGAATAAAGTTTCTTGGATAGTTGCTATAAACAATGCAATTTTAGATTTTCAGAAGCTATCACAATTGGATCATTATGTTTTTCCACTGGCAGTTAATTTTATCAAAGTTTTATGTACATTCACCATAACGTACTTAGCCAAAGTAGCTGACCAAAATCCACGACTAATCTGCAGTATTACTCACGCATCCAGCGGCAGAAACTCCAGCTCGATAGCTTCCGGAGCAACGGGACTATATTCTAGAGCCTCAAAGGAAATCTTCAATTTGGGATGTTTGAAAAGCTGCTGAACCTAAAGGGGTGGGGGCGAGAGGACAGTGTGTGTAATCGTTAGGGCAAGGATGTACATTTTCCAGGCTTGATTTACTTACCATATCTTCAGCGCTGGTTTCAAAGCATTGCAGCAGCAGGGGCTGTTTCCGTTTGTCCAGTACGGCCAACATTCTGGCCGCATCGAACTTGAAAAATATATTGTATAGAATGTAGTGGGTCATGGCCAGTCGTTTCAGGTGTGGGCAAATGGACACCAGGTCCCAGAGTTCGTCGGCTGTGTCGAAAATACGCGAATTCTCCAGATGCACCTGCTCCAACAGCGGAAAGCAGAGAATAACTTTTCTGAACTTTTCCCAGCTGCAGCCCTCGTCATCGATGATAGTTAGTTTGCGCAGATTACGACACGGCGTCCAGGCTTTGGTTGTCCACAGCCAAATGCTGTCATTGAACGATGCGGACACAATGTCCCTGCCACGCAACTGTGCAATATTCATAACCAGTTCACACTCGTGATTGGTAATGATGCGCAACTTTCGCAGCTTGGGCAGACGCATCAGCTGTGGAATGGATTCTTGCTGTACCACTTCCACCTCCAGCTCCTCCAGTTCCTTCAGTTTGCTAATGGCGCCCACGTACGCCTTCTCCTCCGACCGGCGCCACTGGACGCATAGCACCCGCAGGCGAAGATGCTCGCAGACGTTCTCAATGGATTCGCGACTCAAGTTCCAGCATTGAGCAATGTCCAAGTGCCGAATGTGCTTCATCTTGTAGAGGTCGTGGCCCTTGCACATGCCAGTCAATTTGAGCGACTCCAGCTGGGGAAAACAATTCACAAGAATCTTTATGTCCGAGTCGTCGATCCAGTCGTCAGTCTCATCTGCCATATAGTCCAGCACGCGCATGTTGGGGAACACGTGCCTGCTAAATCGCTCCATCTGATCCTCGGGCAGGTAGGTAATTGTCAGCTGCTTCATTGTGCCCTTCATACTCTCCAGAAAGCCATCCAGAGTTTGCAATCGGCCCTCGAACGTGTCCCTGTACAAGCAATTTTTGAACTTGCGAGACCAGGTGTAGGCCACCGCCGAACATAGGCGCGTTGTGTCCTCGGTGGCCTCCCACAGATCCAGCTGCTCGTCAAAGTCCAGGTACCCTATAATTTTTCTAAAAGCAAATGTTATTCTGGTGACTGACGGCGGAAGTTAGAAGTTTCCCAAACTCACAACAGGCAGTCGTCATTTAATCTTATAATGCTCATCCTGCATATGTTTGTGGCTCACCGGCGGGCACCAGGTTGCAACGAGTATGTGGAATATTCAGGAAGTAATCAAAATCATAGATTTTTTTATTACTTCAGCTGATGAAAAACAAAACAAAAAGCTTTTTGATAGCGCAATCAGTGCTGGCAAACTCGCATTTTTCCCGTTAAATCTGGCTGATGGAAGCGGGGATTCTGCGTTTGGCTTTTTTCCGCTTTTTTATGTTTGCAGGTTTGGTTTGCCAAAAGACCATAAGAAAAAGTGCTAGCTTTATCTGGTTAAGTCTAAATAAAATTACTAGACAAATTATTAAGCCCATAAATTACGTTTTCTTTTCTATTTTCTGGCATTTTTAGCTTTTTTTGTCTTTTGTCCAAGCTAGAAACGGCTTTTTTTCTGATGAAAAGTTGGCAGCACTGAGCGCAATGTTCGTAGCCGTTTCTAAATGTAACAAAATTATGTTTTCCAGCACTGTCACCCGCCGTTTAGACACTCTCTCTCTCTCTCACGCAGTAGAGCTCGGTAACTGATAACGTCTGTCCAAATATTTTTATGCAAACTTATTTACTCCTAAAGCTGTCTCAGAGAAACGTGGTCATGGTTTTCTTCAATTAATAACCAAATCTTTTGCCGGAATCGGGTAATCCGATCTGTCACATTAATTGGTTAAGATTAAACAAGCTGTATCAAATTATATGGTCAAATTGAATTTATAATCTATGTACATACATAAGCGCCAATGATAGTGATTAATCCCTTTAAATCGATTCAGATTCAGTCGATTTCTAGTTTACGGAATGACCCAACAGCTCCAAAGGAGGAGCGATGGCTGTGCCGACCACGATCCCCGAATTCACGCAATTTTTCATCGGTGCCAAAGTGCTGGGAGGCTTCGAAATAAGGGCCATAGCTGGATAGCTTCGCTTCCATGGCCTCGCTTATGTCCCGCATGGTGCCGCGTGTTCCTCCGTACTCCTTGGGTAGGTATTCGGGACGAACTATTTGGAATATGGCCTCAGGATCAGAGCTAACAGAAATCTGCAAGAAATTTTGGGAGCAGTCAATCCATTGAATGGGTAGTGGTGACTGCTACGCCTTACCCTTGACTTGATCTTTGCGGGAAAGAAGGATCGCAATGAGTTGAAGCCCGTTTCAAAGGCCGAGGGCACATTGATAAAGTGAATGCCCTTCTGGCGCGTCGGCATGGCTTCATCCGCATAGGTCGAGAATTTGCTGAGCAACTGCGGCTGGAGGGCAAACAGATGGGATCCCGTGACGCCGGTCATGTCCATGATCTCCACGTAGCCACTAATCGTAGCGTTCTCGTCCTCGAACATCATAATCTCCCCGAACATGGAGCCCAGCCGTATGATGTCCTGGAACTTGTACTTGCTGGTGTCATAGGAGCCGGCCCGTATGATGGTCACGCATGGCCCTGTATCGTCCGCATCCAGTGGCAGTCGCAGCAGCACCCTGTAATAAATCTCTCAGACCAGTGCCACAGGTTCTTCACACGATACTGATACTCACCCCATTCTTAGGATGTCGAGCACCAGCGGATCTGTGGCCAGGCGCCGCTCATTGAACACCTCGGGTATGGAGGACTGCAGCGTGTAGAAGCGATCGAATTTCTCCTTGGCTCGCTGCAGGCTGAATTTCGTGCCGCGCAGAAAGGCCAAGAGGAAGCGATCGTCGGTGCAGGCACGCAAATGCGGTTGCTTCAACACCCACTCCCTGAGCGCCTCAATGTCGTCCGGCACCCGCTGCGGCACTTCATTCAGCTCCTCGATGGCAATCGCCTGCAATGCTGGTTTCAGGGGTCGCAGCGCACTCATCGATCGCTGGTAGAGTGCCAATCTATATATACGAGTATAAAATGTGGTCTAGAATTCGCCTCGATGGTCCCCCGTATATATTACGGCTGCTAGTGAGAACGCTGAAAGGTGGAAAAATCGTTAATTTCCCCTCGTCCATACATTTCCTGTCTCCCACATACTCCCACACACGTGTGAAAACTGCTGTGGTTTCCTGCTGCTCCAACTGTGAGCGGAAAATGCAATATGTTTACCGATTGAAAATACCTCATCGACTGCCAAACAAAGCTGATATAACATGCAGATGGATGGATGGATGGATGGGGGATTCAACGAACTTCATCGAGTTTGCTTTTGCTTTTTCTTTTGCTTTTGTTTCGGCCCGGCCGCTGATCATAAGCCGATTAAACAATTGCACGAAGACATTTTATTCAGAAGCGGCGCTAAGGTGGAAATGCGACTGTGGGTGGGAAATGGGGGGGGCTGGGCCCCGCCGGCGCTTGTATTTCATTATTATTTTTGTGCTTTTTTTCGTTGTACGTTATGGGTGGCTTTTGCGATTGATTGTCTTAATTGGCTTTGGATTTATTTTTTGAGTGCATGCGGCTGCGGTTCGGTTGAGGTTTTGCGCTGGCTGGCTGTCCCAGATATGAGAGCATTGTAATCCCCATTGATAAAGAAGGTTAATCGAGTGCAATTAATTAAACAAATATGTTCGCATCGTAAAATTGATAACATTCATGGCCTGCCCGCTGGGAGTTTGAGAGCTTGTAATATAAGAATTAAGTGCGAGATGTAAAATAGATTTAAAGGCAGGCTCCTCACTATAATTATTCCCTTGCTCAACTATACAATTTTAAATTTAAATTAAATGAGAATTTCCTAACGTCTAATATACTGTTCTAGATATTTTGATGGTATATTTTTGAGGTATATTTTATCAGTAAGTCCGCGGTCACACTAAGCCCGCAGCAACTACGAATTGCACGAGTCTGGCAACGTCACAAAAACGACAGTACATTCGTTTTAAGTTGTCTTTGTTTGAACCTTAATATGTAAAAAATCCAACAAAAAGGACTTCTGAAAACTTGCCAATCTTGTAGAAAATGTATGTATCTATCGGATAAAATTATTTTTTTATGGCTGAGAGTCCCAGCTAGCTAGTAATATTAAACGGAATAGCAAAATCGAGGAATATCAACGTTGAATGTTTTGATAAAAAAATATTTTGGGGCCTGAAATTTCAACGCAATTGTCACTAGAACTGGTGCTTTAACATCAAAAACTTCTGCTACAACTGTTTGGCAGGATGACGAGCGTTCAGAACCCGTTCGCAGCACTTCTCCAAGAGGGCAGTGCGACGGCCGATGGCGTGTCCCACAAATTGGTCGAGGAGATTCTGCTGTTTACGCTGAATAAGGAAGGCGGCGGCCAGCAGACTCTATGCTTGGCTGACGTGGTGGTGGATACCAGTGAGGAGACGCTCTGCGAGGATCTGGTGGCCCACGCCCTGTTCGAGCGACTGATGCTGAGCGACACCTCCGACTGCCTGCTGGCTGGTGGCGGTGGCAAAGGCAGTGGCGAGGCGTGGGAGCCGCACGCCATCACTTATCTCCATGGAGCGTTTGTCAGGTGTCAGCGCATGGAGGGCGCCAAGAAAGCGGGGAGTGCCAAGATCCAAGAACTGATTTTGAACAATGCCAGCACCTGCATGCGCCAGCCGGATCTGTTTACGCCCCAATCGTTCGCCTCTCAGTGGCTGGAGCTGTTCGAGCAGGCGAGTGAGCATGAAACGAGCACCCAGGAGTTTCTGGTCCTTGTGGCCTGCAAGGTGGTCGAGGAGGATGAGCCGATCGAAGCTCTTGGTGCCCTAAAGGCCATATTTTATCCATTGCTGACGGAACTGCAGAAGCGCATTGCCAAGGAGAACTTGATAACGATAAAGAAGAATATCTTCTGGGTTCTGGGCTTCTTTGTGAAGGACAAGCGGGCAGCTGTGCTGGGAGACATCCTGATTGACTACACCACACCCAATCCCAAGGCCAAGGGTTTGTTTTAATTCGCTTTCTTGGTGTTTTGTCATACCTTAACGCTCCCTCCTCTGCTGCAGGCGGCGAGTACATGGACACACTTCTGGGCCACCTGCTGTGCATATCGATCTTGCCCAAGACGCAGACCGGCAAATACGAGTTCTTCCAGCAGTTGTCGCTCAATCAAACGGACCCTGCCCTCTGGGGCCTGCTGTCGCATCATCAGCAGTCGACTTTTCAGCTCGTCAAGCAGCTGCTCGTCCTGTCGCCCGAAACCAAGAGGAAGACCCTGCAGTGGATCGCCAACTGCCTGGATGCGAATGTGTCGCGTGGCCATCTCTGGAGCAGCATGAACTTGAACCTCGAGCAGACGATGTACAGCACAGCTAGCGATGCTTTTATGACCAGCCTGTGTGCGGTTCTCACGCGTCTTTGCTCGCCCCTCTGTGTGCCCTCGCTGAAGGTAAAGGCGTTCGCTTTCACCTCCAAAGGTTTCCCATCCTTGATTAATGTGTCGATTGCAGGTGCTGCTGGTGGATCCCACGTACTGTGCTGTGGCCGACAAGGATCGCCAGGCGAAGGCTGTGAGCCTGCTCAAGGCGCACGATGAGACCTGTCTGCTGCCCACCGTCGAGGGCGAAGAGCGACTGACAGCTGAGAAATATAACTTTGTCACCGAGATCTTTTACATGACCCACAAATGCTTCGAGCTGGCGAATCGCCCCTGCATTGAGCGACTCGGTCGCGTGATGCGCGAACTGCAGAACACCCAGACGGCCTACGAGGATGTCCTACGCAGTGACCCGAACAACGATCTGACCAAGAATCTGTTCCGCATGCTGATGGAGCAAATGCAGCAGGTGCTCTCCATCAGGAACACCCTGTCGGAGCCCACAAACGACACGGAAATGCTCAAGTTCTTGGAGGCATCGGCCATTTGGCTTACCGAGGTGGCCCTGATGCCGCGCGAGAGCTATGAGCAGGCGCTGGACAAGCGCGACTTTGCCCCGCAGATCCATCGCAATCTGGAACTGCTCTCGGACACGCCACCCTTTGTGGCACCCTACATGCAGTCGGTGCCGGAGAGCATCATCGATAATATTTCGGCCTACTTGAATTTCTGCCGCCGTTTGAATGGCGATCAGTTCATACACATCTATTACTCGGCACACGACGCCTTCTTCAAGATGATACTGCTGTTCATGGGCAGCTCCGGCCTGGTGAAGAATCCCCATTTGCGGGCGAAGCTGGCGGAGGCCCTGGAGTTTCTGCTGCCCACGCAAATCGTCAACAGCAATCGGCAGACGTTCGTGACGCATGTCTTTGACAACCATCCGGATCGCTTGAAGGTGGTACGCAGTCTGCTGAATGTCTTTGTCAGCATCGAGATGACCGGCCAGTCGGTGCAGTTCGAGCAAAAGTTCAACTATCGCCGACCCATGTATGCCATCATGGAGTTCCTCTGGACGAAGCCGGAGCATGTGCAATGCTTTCGCGAGCTGGCCATCGAGGCGGAGGAGAATATGGAGGCGATTGAGCCGCCCATATTCTTGCGCTTCATCAATCTGCTGATCAACGATGCCATCTTTCTGCTGGACGAGTCGCTGTCCAATCTGGAGCAGATCAAGCAGCTGCAGCAGGCGCAGGACAATGGCGAGTGGAACAGTCTCTCGCAAAATGAACGCCAGCAGCAGGTCACCAATCTGCATCACCTGGGCATGCTGGCACGATTCGACAACATACTGGGACGGGACACCATCAATCTGCTGAAGCTCCTCACCACGGAGATCAAGAGCATATTCTGCCACAACAGCATGGTGGATCGCATTGCGGCCATGCTGAACTACTTTCTGTTGCATTTGGTGGGGCCGCGCAAGGAGCGCTTCAAGGTCAAGGACAAGAAGGAGTTTGACTTTGATCCGGCCCAGACAGTGCTGGAAATCTCGCACATCTACATCAATCTGAGCACCGACGACAGCTTCTGTCTGGCCGTCTCCCAGGACGGACGCTCCTACAGCGACCAGCTGTTTGGCTTCGCCGAGAACATTCTCATACGCATCGGCGGCGGCCAGTTGATCGGCGACATGTCCGAGTTTGCGGCCAAGGTCAAGAAAATGGGGGACGCCTACAAGGAGGAGCAAGAGCTGCTGGCCGATGCCCCCGAAGAGTATCTGGATCCGATTATATCCAGCCTGATGACAGATCCCGTCATTCTGCCCAGCTCAAAGGTCACCGTCGATCGTTCCACCATCGCGCGCCACTTGCTGAGCGATCAGACGGACCCGTTCAATCGCGAGCCCCTGACCATGGACAAGGTCAAGTCCAATGTGGCACTCAAGCAGGAGATTGACCAATGGATCGAGGGCAAGCGCAGTGCGGCACGCTGCAAGAGCTGAACGGAATATTCCAACTAGATAAATGTGCAGGCACAACCAAAGAGTGTGCTCGCTCCAAGGGGACAGCAGAGGACTGGACAGGACTGGAAGGACAGGACAGGATCGGGCTATAGTCAATGTTAAATATTTTCCATAAGATACGAGTATGTAATTCCATTATTCGCACACATTCTCGTCGTGTGTGTGTGTGTGTCTGTGTGTATGTTAATCTGTGTACAGTTTAGTGGTTCTTGAAATTTTAATTATTTTTCGCTTTCTCTTCTTTTCGGTTGCATAAATGTTTCTATAATCCCAAGAACTCTATTCCCGTCTCTGTGTTGGTCTTTCTCTGCTGGAAGCTCTGAAAATGCCGACGACCGATAATGTGCCACACTGTCTCCTGGTAGCTGTGCGGCAGTACCTCCTTCACCTTGTCATCGCTCCGATACGTGAGATGGAAGGCATTTGTCTGGATCTCCGTAAAGCTGTTGGCATCGAGCACCTTGGCCACGGCCATCAGTTGCATATAGTTGTCGGAGGTGTACACGACGTAGGCCTTCAGCTTGAGTATGGAACTGATATGAACGGGCTGGAAGAAGGCCACATCCGAGAGGTACTGCAGCATGGGTCTACGGCCAGCATAGAAGCTGGCTGTTATGTAGCAAATCTCGATGGCATTCCGCATAACGTAGCCGCCGTAGATGGTGTTGTGGTTGTTGCGATTCTCCGGAAAGGCCAGCAACACCTTGGACCGCTGGGTGCTCGAGATCCAGCGAGAGTCTAGCTTCACCACACTCGACGTTTCCGATAGAATATTCGTGCCCCTGCTGCGCATGAACAGCTCGTACATTAGCTTCTGTTCCTCTTTGTTGAGCGGCGTTCCATCCAGGCAGGTGGAGGCCGTGGATTTCTTTTGTTGGCGCTCCTTGGCTCCCGCCCAGTAGAGCTTCTCCTGCTCGATGGTCGGCTTCAGTGGGTTGACGGGAGCAGGTGCGGTATTCGTGGCATTACGAGCAACCATCAAGAAGATGGCCTTGGCTATGGACTGTTCTTGTTGTCGCGCATAGATGGAGATCTCCATGGAACTGGTGCCCGTCCACGAAACGTGGCCCGACAGCTCCAGATCTATGTCCGCCTTGGCCTGGGCCAGCAACTCGACGCTGTCCACCAGCAGAGTCACAAATGTATACGGCAGAGGGGTGTTCCTCGGCAGTGACGGCAGCTTGACATGACAGTGGCATATCCAAACTGCACTCCACCCAACAATTAACTAAAATATTGGCATAAAAATGGAATGTACTTACTGGCCAGCATGTCCAGCTCTTCGATTAGGCGCCCCGCACGCACCATTCCCACATGGTTGACATGGCGCTCGCGCACTCTCTCATCAGAGCCCAGCGGCAGGATCGCCGTTCGGTACGAGTCCTTCATGCTGCGCTCTGGCAAATCCTCCAGCTTTGGATGGTACTTGAGCAAGCCAGCCCGGCACTTGGGTATCGTGTGATAGCCAATCTCCACGCCAACCTGCTTCTTGATCTTCTCAGAGACTGTAAAGAGACAGATATTGAAATAATGATGCTAGCAATGGCCATCGGTGCTTACTTTCAGCCATGGTTCCCGAGCAATGGTCTCCCGCGTCCAGATGCAGGTGCCGCAGTCGCCACGGCCCTCGAGAGCGCATGGCTACATAAGACTTTACGCAACGAGAGAGGCAATTCATTTTAGATGTATCTCGAGTTTAGTTTCAATGCTGATATGATTTGAAACTGCAGTTTTTCAAATCGAAGCTTTATGATCCCGCCGTTCCCAAGCGATGGTACCGATGATTGCGCCATATATCGATGTGACCCAAACAGCTGTGCAGAAGCTCTGTCGTTTTTAAACACACTGCGCCCGGTCACACTGAAAGTAGCATACGGTTGTTTTTTACGTAGAAAGTGCAAAAATTTAAATGTGTTATTGTTTGAGAACAAATTGGCAATAAATACCACAGAATAGCGACAGATATTCCAACTGCGGCCTGGCCTAAGTGTGGCCTGTAGCCAGCCCCTTCTCCAAGTCCCTTTCCCCCTCGCACGGTCGGTTGTGTTGTGTTGTGCGCGAAATCAATTACAGCCGCGGGGCCAACGTCGTAACGTGAAAATCGATTTCGGTTTTCTCGGCGCTGTGCAAGCAGCTGCGCATCAAAATGTCCAAGTGCAATGATGTTACAGAAATAGAAATGGCATCGCTAGCCGCTGGGAGTGAAACTGCGGTCCGTGGTCATCATCCCATTCACACATCATCCCGGTTACAGGATCGCTGGAGGAATATGTTCCTGCTGGTTGCCGTGGTGGCAACAATATGCGCCTCAATAACCGGCTGCAGTGCCACGGACACGGACATTGCGCTGGACGCCAAGGCTACGCTGAACCATCGCATCCAAAGTCTCGATCTGTTGGTCTTTGTGTTCCTATTGGCGCTAACAGTCCTGACCATTTGGCTGTTTAAACATCATCGCGTCTCCTGGCTGCACGAGACCGGCCTAGCCGTCATCTACGGTGAGTCAGTGGGGGAACGGACTCCTTCCAGAACTATTTTGAATGTGTGTCACCTGTTTGTCTGTTTCGTATCCCCACTCACACCCATATGCAGCGACGGAGCTTTCATTGCCACCTCTTTGTGTCGCTTGTCGTTCGTAATTACGCTTTTGTGTGCATCGTAGTCGTGCCATTACGTGCATATGGCAGGGCAGGCAAGCAGGCGGCATTAATTAAAGGGGCCCCAAAGTAAAATCCCCAGTTAAACCGAACTTGCGTATGTGTACAGACAACAGACAATACTTTTGTTGCATACCACAAAAACAAAGCAATGAAAACAGAATTTATTATTTATTTATTTATTTAGAGACGCGCACGTGACCTTGGCGTGTTTAGTCATGCATTATCATTGGATTGGGGTTTTCCGCAGAATAAATTTCATTTCTCAAAGCACTGGCACACCATCGCATCGATGGATGGGGCCAAAGAGCTTTCTCAATTCTCTGAACATCTATTTGTATTTAAACAAGATTTCTTCGAACTAATTGAAGCTAATGAAACAATTCAATAAAACGGGTTGGAGCAGCAATGACAACACCCCAGACACACGTACTACGACGAGTATTATTTTCATGAAATTTGATTATTAAGTGTGAGTTATATGCCCGCCCCGACAGACCCCGGGAGCGTTCGGTCCGGTCCCTATCTAAATTGTCAACGTTTTTTCCTCTTCCATATAACAAAATAAAAAACAATTATAAACCACAGATTCCGTGTGCAAATTATTAAATTATTAAAAAAAAACACAGTCATCATTATAACGATAAGAGGTTGTGCCGCGCCTAAACACTTGTTGAGCGTGGGTTCAGCGCTGATAAGAAGGCGCTGCTGTTTATGGCATGCTGGCACCCATAGGGTTCTTATCAGCCAGTCTTCTAATTAGTCACTTTCGCTTTTGTGATAGGTCAGGCAGCATATACATGCATACAGCACACGGCAAATAAATGTTTACTCAAACCCCATTTTATGTTACTTTTAGGCTTGATTGTGGGTGCCATTATACGGTATGCGGGCAACTCCACGCCCGTGGTCCACATACAGGTTGAGCCACAGGGCACACCAGCGTACAGCGATAAACTACCACCCGATACGCTCTGGTTTAAGGTAAGCTCTTCATTGTCCTTGCGCTACGCTGATAAAATTGTCGTGTTTCTATCCATTTCAGTATCCTGTTAATCAGACGAACAGCACCAAGCCGCCGGAGGGCATTAAGACGTATGCGTATGTGTTCCGTGGGCAGGTCCACGATGTGGATGAGAATGAAATCGATTTGAAGGCCACCTTCGATCCGGAGGTGTTCTTCAACATTATCCTACCGCCCATTATATTCTATGCGGGCTACAGCTTGAAGAAGGTTCTTAGTACTTGCAGATTAGATTGAATGTTATTTTATGCGACACTCAAACGTGTGTGTTTTTCCTTGCAGAAATATTTCTTTCGCAATTTGGGCGCCATACTGACATTTGCCATTGTGGGTACCACTTTGTCGTCCTTTCTGATTGGCGGCCTCATGTACGGCTGTGTGAAACTGATGCCAAAGTACTTGAGTAGCAGTTTCACATTCCTGGACACGCTATATTTTGGAGCCCTCATATCGCCCACAGATCCGCTCACCATTCTAGCCATATTCAACGATCTGCGGGTCGATGTTAATCTCTATGCGCTGGTGCTGGGCGAATCTGTGTTGAACGATGCGGTGGCCATTGTGCTTAGCGGGTAAAACAATCAACTGACAGCCGATTTAAATAATTAACTTACATTTATGGTGTTCCCTTTGCAGAGCCATTCAGAACTATGGCGAACACTACTCCAATACGGGGGAGTTTGAGACCACAGCCTTTCTACGCGCAATGAGCGATTTCTTTTCGATATTCTTCCTGTCGCTGCTGATTGGCGCCGCCATGGGCTGCTTGACGGCTTTGATATCCTTTTCAAACAATAATAATTTAGATAGATAATTTTAATGCACTTGGCACCATTTTTTTAGCTGTTTGTTTCCTTAACTCCTGCCACACTTGACCAAGTTCACGCGCGTACGCGACTTCCCCCTGCTGGAGTCTGCGCTCTTTGTGCTGATGAGCTACAGCACTTTTCTGCTGGCCGAGGCCACAGAGCTGACGGGCGTGGTGGCCGTACTGTTCTGCGGCATTTGTCAGGCGCACTACACGTACAACAATCTGTCCGAGGATTCACGGCAGCGCACCAAACAGATCTTTGAGCTGCTCAACTTTCTGGCCGAGAACTTCATCTTCTCGTACATTGGCGTGTCGATGTTCACGTTCCCCAAGCATCACTTTGATGCTGGATTCATCATCACCGCTTTCGTGAGTCTATTGAATTTTCCTGTGACATCTTTTTGTAATGGAAAATTCTTTTGATTTATGCAGATCTGTGCCGCCTTGGGACGGGCCGTGAACGTGTATCCCCTGTCCTGGGTGCTCAACATTAAGCGCAAGCCAAAAATCTCATCGAACTTCCAGCATTTGCTGTTCTTTGCGGGTAAGTTTATGGCAAGACTCTGCAAGGTCGAAGCCAAATGAATGTCTCCTTGTCTACACAGGGCTACGTGGCGCCATGTCCTTTGCTTTGGCCATACGGAATACGGTTTCGGATGCACGACAGACCATGTTGACAGCCACATCGTTGATTGTCATCTTTACGGTCATCATACAGGGCGGTGCAGCCAATTTTCTGCTCAATTGGTTTAAAATACCGTGAGTACTGCCCCTTAAAGCAAATTTGAGCATTCATTTAAATTTTAATCTCTCCCGCTCTCTCTCTCTCTCTCTCTCTGGGATTGCAGTATTGGCGTTGATGATGAGACTGAACAATTAAATAACTACCAAGTGCACAGTGTGAGTATTAAGGGATAGCATTTGTTTGGTTTAAGCTTATTGTAATTTAAACAAAAAACCAACTTTCAAGACAACAATTCCTTATGCAGATCTTCCCTATAAATCTACCGAATCAAACTGATATTTACTCAAAAATCTTCAGAGAGTTTTCTAATAACGTTGCAATTCATAACTTAATTGAATTATAATCATTCCACATTGGGAAATACAATTAGGAGGCCAACATTGGTTTATTTACCATTTCTAGACTAGTTAAGCTTCTAAAGAATTGTTTTTAACTCATAATTTTTGTTGTTTGTACATTTCTGCGCAATTATCACAACATTTAACCATCCGTTGAATAAAAGGTATACAATTCCATGGACAATTCACATCCGCAGACGGTACGTTTGGAACAACTCACATTCAATACACTTTCGTTTGCTTCCGTTCTCTTCCGTTCTTTATATTTATTTGCCATTGTAGCTGCCATTTATTATTCAATCCCTTGATTGTTGGCAGGTCCCTGTGTCCCTGTGTATTTTTATTTGTTGGCTTGATTTTGTTGTTTGGTATCCTCGTCAGTGTTGCTGTTTCTTTATGCTTTGTCGAACGTAGTGCTAATCCCATTTGATCGCCAGTCTGATGGTTATTTGCAGGACGTGGAGAGCGGCGGTGGTGCTGGCGGCGGCGCAGGTCGTGGCAAGATGCGTTTGTCGGGAGGCGGCACAGAGTCCAATGTGGACACGCCCGTTGACGGGCCGAACGGAAGTCTGGGCAGCACAGGTGGCGCACGTCGTCGCAATAGTCATGAGAAGGCCATACTGGCCAGGATCTGGGGCAGCTTCGACACCAAGTGAGTGCTATTTATGGCATGCGAAGTGATTTCAAATCTAAATCAATAACAATTTAGGTTCATGAAGCCCCTGCTGACGCATTCGCGGCCCACGCTGCTGGAGACGCTGCCCGTTTGCTGTAATCCCATTGCCAGGCTGCTCACCACCACGCAGCAGCTAACACAGGTGAGTGGCAACAACAATTAGATGTAATGGAAAATACCATAATGAATGTACTATACTCTGCAGGATGGCAGCGAGTTCAGGCGCGTGGACTCCGACTCGGATATCTGCATAGACAACGATACTGGGAATGGTCTCAGCCAGGACGGCCTGGCCGGAGCTGCAGCTGGTGCCCCGTTGGGGCGGCGCAACTCATTAAGTCGCGTAAGTATCCATTACACGGGCGATACTCACAATCTACTGGCTAGCTACCGCAATATTGAATGAGTGAATGAGTATGAGCAGCACCCCACAACCAAAGACTAACAATAGAGAAAAACCACTAACCCAGAAGCCAAATGCCAATGAAAGTCCAAACAAGCAAAAAAGAAACCTCAAACCAAAAGAATCTGACGGCAGATCATTCAAATGTGATTTAAGTTTGTTTATGTTGAATACTTTCTTACGTTGGAATATAATTTGTTGATTTTGTGGTGCAGAGCAAGAAGGCGGCAAGCAGAGTAGGGCAGAAGGGGAATCCTTTGTGCCTACTTCCCATACTACTCTATACTATGTATTGTTGATAATTTGATCTAGTCTTAAACTGTACGTTGTATATATTGATTTTTGACTGTTAACTACTGTTTAATGCATGCTAACCAAAAATATACTTAACTTGAACAAAAAAACAAACAAACAAAATGTAACAACTCTTCACAGCGATGAATATTAATTTACTTATTTCTCATTTCTGCGGCATCTTTCTTTCTTTCTTTCTGTCTTTCCTTCGAACCAAAACCAAAACCATCATCTAACCAACTCATGTGGACTCTCCTCGTTTATCAAACAATATACAATATTTCACTTTGGTTTGCTCTAACAATCTACCATCTACCATCTATCAATCAATCATCTACTATCTACGATCACAACATCTCTCTACTCCCCAATAAATTAAACTGAAACTGAAAACTAACACGAAACTTAAACTTATCAATGCTTGAAATTAAAAGTCAATCCAATTGAATGAATCCAATCGCATTGCAAACGAACTCACTCTGGTCACGAATAATTTCATGTAAACATTTTCCAAATTACCAAATCGGAGAGCTCGTAACAAACAACTTTTCTGCATATAATTTACTTACTATTACGCTGTTCTTTGTCTGTTTTTTGTTTTTTACCACTTTTAACACTACGATAAATCAGAATATTAGCCAGTCTGTCTGTCTGTCCAGGATAAATCTATCTATCTATAACCTTTAAATAGTGGCTTCTTATGGCTCACAGCAAATTGAGCAAATTGTCGTTGGTATTCTTACACTTTTAATTTCTGTATTCATTTCTCGTAATCTAATTTCTTAGATTCTAACACGCGACTAACCATGTAAGTACAAATTTTTGCAATTTAAATTTGTTTCCTTTCCTCATTTAATTATCGTATAAAAAAGATATACTCTATCCATTCACTGCTTTTATGTCCGCTTATTTATGGGATTTCATTTTCACACACACACAGAAACAAATGAAATAATTATGATTTTACGTACATTTTCGTTTTTGGTTATTATTTTCTACAGGCCACAGGCGATGATCATCGAAATATTTATATATAAGTTGGATCATCTAATCCTTTTTGTCTTTTCGTTTGTTATTTATTGTAATCGGGTCTCATCTGAAATGGAAAAGATGGAAACATGTACAAATTAGTTAATTACTTTTCGTTTTTATGCTCTTTTACGAAAATGTTGTGATTCGGAACCCTAGTTCTAAACATGAATAAAACACACCACACCAAGTTTGTTAATTTATCAAGAGATTTTTGTGAGGGTACCAGACCGTCTCTGATTTTCTATTATTTTAATAAATATATTACTTAGTTTTGCCATACTATATCTGTATACGAATAAAAAGTAAGCACTTGGATAGTAATTCTTTATACAAATACTCATGGACATATTTCTTCTCTTTTTATTTACTTGAAAATTTACGCTGCAAAATTTAATTTAAATCTGTGCAAACACTTAATAATACTCAACTTCGAATAAATATGTATCTAGATGGAGATTCTGGAGCACGTTCAAAGTCCGGTGTCAACGAGAGTCCGACTTTTAGGATTTTATGGGAAAAAGTTATAAAAAAAATAGAACAAGCAGTCGTGTTTGATTTTTGAAATGCGAGTCTTTTTACACAAAATAAAATTAAAGGAAATGCTTTTTCGAATTCGCGAACAATAACTAGTCTATGTATATATTTTCGACAACTGATATTTGTGTATTCAGTTTTGATTTCCAACTTAAATGCTGATCGAGTTGCTGATCTATTCCAATTGACGTATTTTGTTCATAATGTTCTACGAAATAAATTCGTTTTATTATATATACTGTATTTAAATTAAAGCGAAGCTCTCTGAATATATTAATTGTTGTGCTGTTAATTTTTAAGTCGAAAATCAATAAAAAAAAAAGATACACAAAAAACTATATATTTTTTGTCTGGACGTGGGCCATGCGACACCAAGTCCTCCTCTTGGCCAACCCCGACCGATGGGCGCTGCCGCATCGGGTGAAAGATATAATTTTGGTTTTAAAAGTAAAGAGAAACGATCCGATGGATCTAGGAGCATTTACAAACAAATAATTATTAAAAAACCAATGAAACCTTTTAAGAACTTGTCCATTGTAAAAATTAGATGCCACCTGTCGATTTGTTTAAAAATTTGTCTTATATTTTAGAGCAGTCCAAACATATCAAAAGCCCAACAACTATAGCTCGATACTATCATGATAGTCTCAAAACCATCGATAGTAGAGGCTAGCAGTAAAATATAGATACTATCGATAGTTCCCTCGATGGTTTGACACCTCAATTGTAAACAAATTGAAAATGGAACTGGTAAAGCGCGCATTTCTTCGTGCAAGCAAAAACCACAGCACCCTCAGCTATGAGTTGATTGACCAGATATTAACACCGCTCTGCGAGCTCCATAAAGTTGACAAGCCGTCCAACAAGGAGGCACTGAAGGCCTTTGTCGGCGAAATCGACGCTAGTATTCGTGTTTTTGATCAGACGCTGGTTTTTATAAAGCATGCACTGAAGAACGAGGAGTATTTGGTGTACGCCAAGACAGATGCCACGCCGGACACGATAGCCAACACCGGTCTCGTCGCAGAGGAATGCCAATACTTTGCCAAGCTGCTGGACAAAATAGCTGGCGAAGAAAACAGCTGCATAGCCTGGAACGAGGCCTACAGGGACATCGTCGGCATTGAAAAGCCGATCAAGAAGGTCCGTATGCAGGAGCTGCTCCAAAAGTGGTGCCAAATGGGCTACTTTCTGGAGGTGGAGGACAAAATCTACCTGGGGCCACGGACGCTTGTGGAACTTAATTTCTATTTGCGCACGAATCACGCGGAAACCATCGAGACCTGCAAACTGTGCTCTAACCTGGTTCTGTGGGATATCAGGTGTGATTCCTGCAACATCATGCTTCACCGTGACTGCATGCGCAAATTCTTGCAGAAACGCTCCAATTGCCCGTCCTGCAACGAACTGTGGAAAACGCCATTGCGTCCGTCCATAGATGGGCGATCGGTAACACCCCAGCCATAAACAAACACAAATAAAACTAATATGAAACGAAAAGCAAATCCGACTACAGTTATTCTTCCGCAGCACTGCACAGACAAGAACCGTTGCACTTTGGGTAAGAGCGTACTCCGCAGTCTAACTGTAGTCCCGCTCTTTGAGAGGGGGCGAGACATAAAAATGGCGCGAGCATAATGCAATAGGCAAGGTAGAAAGATTTAAATGTTCGTCGAGATGAGTGTGTGTGATAGTCCAAATAAATGTGCAAAAATGGACAAAAAGTCCGTAACACCATTCATAAAGGTGCGCCGCAAGACCTGGCAGCAGGAGGCCTACAATAAGGTGCAGCAATGTCGGAGAGCAGGCGCCAGATTCTCCAACTAATGCGCAATTTGGTTTATTTTTAAGCAGAGCTACAAATGTTTAAGCAGCAAGAATGAGCAGCACCAAGTCTCGTATTGTGGCGACCGCTTCATACCGAAGCGATTTGAGCGGGAGAACATTGATTTCAATCTGAAGTACGTAGGTCGCAGGGAAGAGAGGGATATTCTGGAAACGGTGAGGATAATGTTGTCGGATGTTCTTCAAGGGACTTACTGTAAACTGATTCGTTGCACACGTAGGGCATAACCCTAACCTCTAGCTATTGGCGTCAGAGCAGCTTCATTTCGACCATCAACAGCTCTTTTGACATCCAAGAGCGCCGCCTGCTGCAGTTCGGCAATCTGCAGAGATCCCGATCCCAGGTGAGCGGCATGGATAGCATTGATGCCGACTGGCCCTGTTTGCCGCGCATCAGACCGACCGCCTTTCAGAATGCCACGCACGATATGTCTGGCATTTGCAGCCCCATCGATTATAATATGATGGACTGGGCCACAAACGATCTGGTGGCCATTTCCAGCGGCCAGGACGTAATGATATGGCGCAATCTGGACGAAAGTACCATGATATTCAGTGTGGAGTCACCCACTTCGCTGAAATATTCGCCCGATGGCAAATACCTGGCCATCGGCTGCATGGACGGCACCTATCCAGTGCTGGACCTATGGGCGGTCACATCTACGATGGAGTTTATTGTGTCGTATAGGAAATACTTCCTCAAGTCCATGGGCTTCATACGCTGCATTGAGTGGTCGCGCGACGGCAGCGAGTTGCTGTGTGGCACCCACTGTGGCATCATTGTGGTGCTCACCCGCCCCAAAATGACGTCGCATCAGATCCGAGAGCACCGACATCAGATATCCATGATCAAGTTCTCGCCCAATATGCGATACTTTGCATCGAGCGACACAGATGGCACCATCTTCATATTCGATGCGAGGCTGAAGAAGCGCCTCCTGAAATTGGGCTGCAGATCGAAGGCCGTGATCTTCGATTGGCATCCCTGGACGGGCATGGACTTGGCTGTGGGTAAGATCCATAGCCCAATATCGGGTTAACATTTAATATCCGGCGCATTCGTTGCAGTGGAAAGATGTCCCGCCTCCATTTTCATTTTCAACATCCCGCATCGGCAATTTGTGGCCTCGTACAAGCGCAAGGATGACAGGATCAACATCAAGACAGTCACATTCAGCAAGATCACAGGCGAGTTGCTGGTCAACATCATCAGGGGTGGTGGGTAATCTGCGGCTTTATCCCGGCTATATATTCCTCATAATTCAAGCAACTCGCGATATCTGCAGATGAAATGGAATGTCTGGTGTGTGAAATTCTGGTTCTTGCCTCATTGAATCGAGTGGTCGACCTGCTGGCCCACCAGGATCGCGGCACTCTCTTCCTGATGTGGAGTCCGGATGGAACAAACATAGCCACGGGCGGTCTTGATGACACCTTCTCGCTGTGGAACTTCTTTCCCACGCACAAGAGGGAGGCTGTACTGAAGCGGCAGGCCCAAGAGGCCAAGGAAAAGTGCAGTTCCTTGTGTCTGTTTAGAGGGATTCGGTGAAGCAAAATGTTAGATCGCAAAATGTTAGATCTTAAAATGAATGTGTTAAGCCCACAAAGTGGTGCAACAATTTGAACGCTAGCAATATTTTATGTGTAATTTATTTCAGTGTTTAAACATATCTACTGGCTGGGCTGCCTGGCTAGCTCTTAGTTTTCATTATTTATTCAATTCATGTTGTTGCTTCCATTAAAATTCCATTAAATACCCCAATGCACTTACTCTACTGAAACAAGGCGAGGTCTCTGTTCCTCAATGATTAATTTACGGAAACTAAAACTTCACTGCTCCCGCGGGTTTATGTAAAAGGATATAGTTTATATATGATGGATGTGGTAAAATTACTGGGGCACAGTGCTCGCTCGCTCTCTATCTGTGTTGGCTGCGGATCGGATGGGCCTCCTGTTGAAACAGATAGTCCGCACAGGCTTCCGCTTCGAGGCGTCGTTGCTTGGATTGGTAGGGTTTCACAATAAACCGATGGGCGGTATAAATGAGGACGGTGGACCCGATGCCGATGGCCATCAGACCCACGGTCGTGGTGGAGAACTTCTTGAGTCCGTTAATGAAACTCATCTGCAAGAAAAGATTACCATTAGTTAAAGATCAACATAGACAAGTCCAGAGTCAATCGAACTTTGTAGGATTTGTGACTGGCGTTGGAGCCTTCGGTTCACTGTCTGCTGTTTTTTTTTCGTCTTTGAATTTCAATATCAGTGGCTGCCAAATGTATATGCCGCCTAGTACCCCAAGAGCTGTTACCACCATTAACTGAGGAATTGTCACACCACGAGGACGACGAATTTGCATTTCACAAGAGTAGATTTTTCTATTAAATGCAATGTTTTCAGCCAGGCCGGTTACATGAGCACAAAACAGCTGACACGCAGCACACGCTTCACAACACTGCTAATACAGCATTGCCAGCTGTACACGATTAAAATGGCGAGAAGTTATTTTAAATTCAAATATTAATTAAATGCCATTAATTGTTAAGTATTTAGTCATGTTGTTCCGCCTAGTTTGGGTATTCTCCACGGATATCATTCACTGCTCATGTATTTGGGAAAACAATATGCAAATGGCCGACAGCGAATTCTTCGAGCAAAAGAGCAAAAATAAAGAGAAATGGGAAAAAAAGACCTGGCCCATGTTCAGGAGACTGTGACGTGCGCTGCTGGCGTTTGGGACTCCCAACAAAAACACACACGCGCGCAGCCACCGCGACGTCGACAGAAGCGAGCTCTCAAGCTGGTTTTTAAGCTTGACCGCTCAGACTCTTGAGTCAATCCAATTGGAATCGCGGCGCACAACGGTTATCGTTCGTCCGTCATTTCATTCCATTCCCTCGCTCTCTCCTCTCGCGCTCTTCTGTGCTCTGTGTGTCGTCGGTCGGTGGTGTAGTCTCTCCCAGAGCAGCAGCAGCAGCGCGCATCTATTTAACAGTTGCTTTGGTTTGGTGTGGCCGAGAAAAGGAGAAGAATAGACACAAGAAAATCGTATCGATCGCATCGATTGGAGAACATTAACAACAATAATAATGATAAGCAAAAATCTGGCTTTGAGCAGATTGCTGGCAGGTCTTCTGCTGGTATTTGGAGCATCAGCGACGGCGAATGGCAACTCAATACCGACGATAACGACGCCCCTGGGCGTGTTTGAGACGCGGACGGACAAGGTGCCGATCCGACCGGTGGCACTGCCAGCCATGCCCGCGGGCTACGATGACATTGACACCTTTGTGCCATTCAGAAGCGACTCCCACGACCAGTTCTCGTGGCAGCTGCTGAAGACAGTGCTGCAGAACGAGACGCAAGCAAAGAATGTGATCATATCGCCGTTCTCCATCAAGCTGGTCCTGGCCCTGCTCTCGGAGGCAGCGGGCGCCGATACCCAGACGCAGCGAGAGCTGGCCAACACTCAGACGGACATCAGGTCGCAGAACAATGTGCGCGAGTTCTACCGCAAGACACTCAACTCGTTCAAGAAGGAGAACCAGCTCCACGACACCCTCAGCGTGCGCACCAAGCTCTTCACCGACAGCTTCATTGAGACGCAGCAGAAGTTCACGGCCACGCTGAAGCACTTCTATGACAGTGACGTCGAGGCCTTGGACTTCAGCAACGCCCAGGCGGCGGCCGACGCCATCAACGGTTGGGCCAGCAACATCACACAGGGGCGGCTCAGCCAGCTGGTTAGCCCGGACAATGTGCGAAGCAGCGTGATGCTGCTCACCAATCTCATCTACTTCAATGGACTGTGGCGGCGGCAGTTTGCCAACACCTACCAGGGCGCCTTCTTCCGCAGCCAGAAGCCGGAGCAGACGCGCGTAGAGTACATGGAGCAGACGGACTTCTTCTACTACCACAACTCTGAGAAGCTGAAGGCGCAAATCCTGCGACTGCCCTACAAGGGAAAGAACTCCATGTTCGTGCTGCTGCCCCACGCACTCGAAGGCATCAACGAGCTGGTCCATACGCTGGAAAACGACGAGCTGAAGGGCGCCCAGTGGGCCATGGAGGAGGTCAAAGTGAAGGTAACGCTGCCCAAGTTCCACTTTGACTACCAGGAAAACTTCAAAGAGATTCTCAAGAGTCTGGGCGTGCGAGAGATATTCGAGGATAGCGCCTCACTGCCAGGACTGACGCGTGGCGCCGATGTGGCCGGTAAGGTGAAGGTCTCCAATATCCTGCAAAAGGCCGGCATCGATGTGAACGAAAAGGGTACCGAGGCCTATGCAGCCACCGTTGTGGAGATCGAGAACAAGTTCGGGGGCAGCACAACCATCGAGGAGTTCAATGTGAATCGTCCCTTTGTGTTCTTCATCGAGGAGGAGTCCACCGGCAATATAATGTTTGCCGGAAAGGTTCACAATCCGCAGGCTTAAAGCCAGCCTCGTTGCGGTGTTTAATCTTTAAATAAGCAAATAAACAACTAAGAATCGAAATACATAAATTTGCTCTTGACATGCTTTCACAATCCCAGTTATCGTGCGTAGCGGCAATTCCCCAGCACCATCACCATCACCATACCCAACTCATACCCGATCCCCAGAGTCATTCCAATTCCGTTTGGTTCGCTGATAAAGCCAGAGGCACTGTCGCTAATGTTTTCGTTTCGTTGTACGAGTATGTGACTCTATTTTGACGGCAGACAGGCATGCCTTGAACAATTGAAAGCAATCATCTGAAAGATAGATGCAAAATGCCTTTGCCTTTGCCTTAAGCTTTGGGAATGTCCCATGTACGTAACGTTTAACGATCTCCTCTATTGGCAGATCAATTGGTAAAGCAAATGCTTATGCACAAACACGACTGACTCATGACTCACGGGAACGTTAAATTTTACCCAGGGGCTTAGGCTTACGCTTGGACGAGTAGTTTGCTCAGCAAATTAAGAACTGTGCACAAATAGGGAAGCTCTTTCTAGATGTTTTCAAGGATTTTAAATACATATTTCCATGGTGAATCACATAGACATTGGGTAAACGGACTCTAATCGTTTGATAAATCAATTCCAATATCAAATAAAGTCAGAAAATAAAATGGAATCATTGGAAAGATGTTAAGGCGCTTTCTTTGCCCTTCCTGCATGACATTTTCCAGCAAAACTTTCACATTATTCGTGCATATACACAAGATTGATATAAAAACGATACTAAACTTCAATGATATCCCTGAAACGCGGTGCTCAGGCGGAGACACTCTGAATCAACAGGGTCTGATGCGAGATCCACATGCATTTTGCAATGTGTGTAAAACACTTATGTGGTGTGTAATGTTTGCAGCGAATCAGCAAAAAAAAAAAAAACCAGTTTACAAACAATACTACGTGAAAGTGCACTTAATGAATATTTGCTCTGCTTTCGAGGGAACACAAAGACTGCCCTGACTCAGACACGACACAAAGGGGGGCAAGTCAAGAGAGGCCGCAACATAATGTTGTGTCCCGCACTTAGAACACTTATTTATCTATCACTTACCTACGCCATTCGGCAGCGGCATGGCCATAGGCTGTTGGGCTTGCATCTGTGCCTTCTGGTTGTTCTGTTGGCGAATTGGCTGCGACTGCTGTTGCTGCTGCTGCTGCTGATAATATGGATTATTATTGTACTGTGTCGGAAAGTGGGACTGCTGCTGCTGCTGCGTTAGTTCTGCATTTTGGAAATTGGCATCAGCAGCACGTCGAGGAAGCTGTCCGCCTGCCAAGTTGGGCATTCCAGTTGATGGCTGGGGAGTGTTGCAGTTGCCATTGACATTGCCAGAGATAAGAGCATGCAGCAATGCATTTGCCGAGGTATCCGGACGATTCTGACGTTGCTGCTGGCCACGAGATTGCTGCTGCTGCTGCTGTGCCGGATTCTTGCCTCCAACGGCAGCAGCACCACCATTGATCAGCATGGAGGTCTGTTCCTCCATTTTACGCTTCATCACAGCATTTCGCATTATAAGATTGGCATGGGCCTGCAGGTCCTCCTGCGACAGCTGCTGCGGCTGCTGTGGGAACTGCTGCTGTTGCTTCTGCTGCTGCTGCCTCGCGGCCAAACTCTGCTGGACAATGGTCAGGTGGTGGAGATTTTGCAACTGGCTGGCAATCACCGTGCTCGAGAGCATGTCCAGCTGCTGCTGGTGCTGCTGTTGCTGCTGCTGTGTGTTGGTGAACTGCAGCACAGCCGTAATGGCCTCCCGATCTGTGTTGCAGAGACGCGGATTGGCCAACTGCACCAGCAAGCCATGCTTGGAAATTTCACCTAAAAAAACGGAAAGATGGAAAATGGATTTAAAAATGCTTCGATTCCTGGCCGCTTCTTAGTCCCTACCTTTGGTCAGACGTAGCAAGAGCAATTGGGTATCGGCGCGTCCGAGGATCGCCTTCAGCTGGAGGCCAGCCAGAAAGGCGGTCTGCTGCTGTTGCTGCTGGATGAGCATGTGCTGCTTCTGTTGCTGCTGCTGGTATGCCTGCTGCTGCATAATGAATGTGGAAATGGCATCGGTGGTGACCGGCTGCGGCGGTATGGCTGCTTTTGATGCACTGAGCGAGCCAATTAGCTTTTGGAAATTATCAACTTGATTATTCTGGTGCATGGACTCCCCAGCAGCAGCAGCGTTGGTGGTGAGTGAATTGCGCCGCCACTTGGCCTCCAATTGTTCCACCGATGGCATGTGGCCGGGCAGGGATTTGGGCTGTTCTTTGTGTGGATTCGGATTATGGGTCATGGCCTGCTTGAAGAACTCATTTAGCGACGACGATGAGCCATTTCTCTCACGTTCAAAGAATGACATGAACTTGGAATTGTTGCTGTCGCCAGTCGTCGCCGGCTGCTGCTGCATTGGCATTCCCTGCTGTGGCTGTGGCTGTGACTGGTGCTGTGGCTGGTGCTGTGTCTGTTGCTGTGGCTGTTGCTGTGTCTGTTGCTGTGACTGCTGTTGGTTGATGTGATTGTTGTTCTCGTAACTCTGATTGAATTTATCAAACTGGAAAGAACGGCCGCCACCAGAACGCTTCTCCTCCTTGGATACCTGTGAATGCTGATGCTGATGCGGATGCTGATCAGCGCTCATCACCTTGTTCATGTTCTCCATGCTGTGATTGTTGTTGGTATCGTGCTTGGACATGAATTTGTTACGTGAAATGGCGGCATCCGGATGCGTCCACTTGTACTTGTTTTGATCCATCTATAAAAAGGAAATAGAAAGGAAACATATTGCATCCGTCTGCAATGGGTGCATCCTTTACACTTACCTTATGCTTTTGCCCTTCCCTGTCCATCTCGGCATGGTGATGACCCTCCTTGAGTATCCTTTCCTCGTCCTCATCAAAGCCACACAACTCGATGGTGTCCAGCCTGGAGGTTGGGCCACAGCTGAACCATTCCGGCTCCTCGTTTTGGTTCCTGTAGCGGCGATGGTGACGGTCCTCCGATTCGCGGGACTTGGGCTTGGACACAACCAGGAAACCGGACATTACACGCTTCACATAGTTCTCATTGGCCCGACTCAGATCCTCGCTGGACTCATTGGACATCATGGTCTCGTTATCCGAGCGATTGTTGGACATACCCATTACCGGGGTATTGGGTCGACCATTTGGCTGGCCCATCTTGGAGCTGCTTATTTCGCCGTTGTCGAAGAACTGCAACACCGTCATGTTGCCGCTGTTCTGATGCTTCAAGTTTCCCTCATCCACATGGGGTTTCGTTTTATTGTACGGATGGTAGTCGGCACTACTGTAGGGCCACTTTGTGGAATGGTTGAAACGGCCGCTGCCAATTCGTCTTTGATTGACAATTGCGGGATCCTGGCAGTAAAACCAAAAGGCAAATTTAATACGAAATATTTTCAAATTCAAATTTAAAACTCGATAAGCTTTCCGTCGAAGCAGAAATAAACAGTAATCGCCTGGGGCTCATCCCTAATTGCGCGCAAATATGGTCACGCACACATGCACAAAAGTACAACTATTCGTATCAGCATGGCCAGCTGTGAGCGGGGCGATGTGTGGGAGAGATAAAGCTAATAAAAACAGTTCCACCAACTGAGAGTGGGAGAGAGCAAAGAGGAGAGAGCAATAATAATGCGAAAAGGGAAAAGTGCGCTTCGCGAATCAAAAAAAAAACTCAACTTTGCCTGCTCCAAGCATGAACAAACCGCCACAGCCAGCGCAATCGTAACTCGGTCAGTTATTTGACATTGCGCGGTCTCGTAGGTAGACCACCTCAAATGCGGACCAGAGCAGAGCAGAACAGAACGGAATAGCGCAGAAGTAACTGTAAACAGTTTTCATAATCTGATTTGAGGCCGATACGAGTGTGACAGGTTCGACACGATGCAGTTTGTTGTCACTGGTAGGTACCAAAACCACGTGTGAAAGGGACACTGAATGTTCTGTTCTATTCTGCCATTGCCCAAGTCATAGTCCCGTTTTTTTTTGTTTCGCAGAACACCAGCATAGGCGCCTGAATCCCCTTACCGGAACATGGGTACTCGTGTGCCCCCATCGCACGCAACGTCCCTGGTCGGGACAGCAGGAGAAGGCGCAGAGGAACGAGCTGCCTGAGTTTGATCCCACCAATCCCCTGTGTCCAGGCGTTACGCGACCCAACGGAATTGTAAATATCCTGTAAATCCTACCCAATAATGGTCTGTGTCTGACATGGCTGTGTATTCCTCTTCTAGCAAACGCCTGCTTACGAGAGCACCTACGTCTTTGAGAATGACTTTCCGGCCTTGGTGGAGCAGGTGCCGCCGCCACCCAGCAGCGATGATCCCCTGTTCCAGATAGCTCAAGCTCGGGGCAATTGTCGCGTTATGTGCTTCCATCCCAAGTCAAATCTCACCTTGCCCACGATGACTGCCGCGGAAATTGTCGTTGTTATCAACGAGTGAGTTATACGGGCCTGGAGATAACACAATCCAAAATGCTTATTCCACTCCATAATTTTCCAACATCAGATGGATCAATCAATTCAACGAGCTGAGCTCCAAGTACGCCTGGGTGCAGATATTCGAGAACAAGGGGGCTGCCATGGGCTGCTCGAATCCCCATCCGCATTGCCAGATCTGGTCGTGCTCGTTTCTGCCCACAGAACCGCAGCTGAAGCAGGACCGACTGCGCGCCTACTATGCAACCAACGACAGACCCCTGTTGGGCGACTATGTGGAGCGAGAGCTGCAGCGGAGAGAGCGCATTGTCATCGAGAATCCCGACTGGCTGGTGGTGGTGCCCTTCTGGGCCACCTGGCCCTTTGAGACGATGCTCATCTCGCGCAACAACAACAAGCGCATCAATGATCTGACCCTGGACCAACGCTACAATCTGGCCGTGACCATCAAGGAGCTGACCACCAAATATGATAATCTTTTCCAATGCTCGTTTCCCTATTCCATGGGCTGGCATGGTGCACCGACGGGACCCGAACATGCCCACGCCTCGAGCGCCCACTGGACGCTGCATGCCATCTACTATCCCCCGTTACTGCGCTCGGCAACGGTACGGAAGTTCATGGTTGGGTTTGAGCTGCTGGCGATGGCTCAACGGGATCTCACACCTGAGCAGGCGGCCCAAAGGCTACGAGAAGTGAGTGGAACGCGTCACTATCTCGAAAAATGATTGGCCACAGGCCCTTGTGCACTGCAGTCGGTAGTTAGAACCATTATATATCCATATGTATTGTGCAACAGGCAAGGGAACAAAATCTCATAAAAGTAAATACATATTAAAAAAAGTTACGATTGAAAATAAAAACGTTCTAGAAGAACGAAGAAAATAGAGAGCGATTGAACATGATAACAACGACCCCTGGAGGTCAGAGGCAATAGTAATCGTTATTAGATCAGATAAGCTGCGAATGAGTGTGAGTATGAGATTGAGGACTTTGTCATATGCCTACATATAATATACATATTTTGAGTAAATTTTAATTTACTCTTAAAGCCCTCCCACTCATTCTGCCCAGATGTTTGTGAGGCAGGGAAGAGTCGGATTTCCGAGCCTATAAATTACAGCTGGGTGTATTTGCACACGCATTCGTTGGTTGCCGATTTATCGCTCCCCAAGCAACGAGCAATCTGCTAGATAGCCTTTGCTATCATGCTATTTCTATGTACTATACTCTAATCTAATTATAGAAGGGCTCTTTCACTCACCTGGAATTCCGTTTGCGGTTGCGGGGGCTGGCTTTGGATGATCGACTCGTCACTGATTAGCTGCGGCTTGTTCTTGTTCTTATAGAAGGCAGGCATGCACTCATTATTGTTGTTGTGGTTGTTATTTGTATGTTGAATGGATGTGGGATTCGAGCGAGACCTGAAGCGAGTGGAATCTGTGGCGGTACGCCATAGGTTCATGCGCCGCAAGCGCGCCTCCAGCTCAATGTCGTCGCAGGTGGCAATACGGGGCATGACAAAGCTCTCCTTGGAACGATGCATGAGGGCATTCAACATTTCGCCGCGTATATCCAGCAGGCTGGAACGCGTGTAGTGTGTTCGATGGGGCATAGGCGAGCGGCGAGCTGCTGCTTTCTGAGCCTTCATGTTTCCTGGTTTGCTGACCGCTGCGGCTGGAATACGCTTGTGCTGCGCTGCAGGACGCTGCTCCAGCGAATGAGCTGCTTCCTTCTGGTGTTTCTTTGGCGAGTCATGGTCCAGGTCGCAGCTGACAGCCGTACATGACAGCATGCTCGTGGGCTGGGTATATGGTGTGGAAGCTCTAGCCGAGAGCACCTGCAATGTCAGCCCCTCATCCTCGTGGTGTGGCTTGACGGCGGCATACAGCGGTATGGCCTCACGGGAAATGGCCACTTGGGTCATGTTCTGCTTGGCAAGCAGACGATGCACCTTTATAATCCTCTCCAGCTGCGCAAAGATGGCAGGCTTCTTGTTCTGCGGATGCACCATCACATCCATGCATGGAGCCATGCATGGAGCGGCGGCTCTGGCATCCAGCATGTCCCAAGAGCATCTTGGCAACATTTCAATTGCCTCCCATTTAACTTGATCTATCTGGTGAGATGGCTACACAACAAAAAATGAAGGATAAACAAATGTTATGAGTAAAATGAACAGAGAATAGGAGCTCCCCAAGCATGGTGGAGCTGTGTGTGTGTGTGCGCCGTGACAGAAATTCTATAAACAGTTTCATGTTGCATTTGCATCGATGTGCGCATTTTTTTTTACTGTAAATCTGCTGACACTCACTTCGATGGCTACCTTCTGAGGGCGCCTATTGGTCTCTCTCTTGGTTATGGCCTCCTCCAGGGCATCCTTCAACTTGACGGCCGTGAGCTTCAGATAGCCCAAGCCGCTGGACAGAAAGGCATTCGAGGGCATTGGAGGCGGTGGCGGCGGGGCACAGGGATCTTCCCATTTCTCCGAATTGGCTTCATCCTCTTCGTGGTCTAACGGCATCGGTGGAGGAGGTGCTGCTTTGCACGGCAGCGGCGCCTGCACTGGTGTTGGCGGAGGCGGTGGCGGCGGATAGACAAACATGTCCTTATCCTTCTCGCAGGGTGTGGCGACTTCCTCTAACGACGGCGAGTCAGTCTTTTCCAGTACGGAGAGATGATGGCGAGCAGTTTTAGGCTTCTCGGGTCTTTCAGTCGAAATTTTCAGGGCGCCAGCGCCATCTTGGTTAGTCTCAGCCATTTGCATTGCACTTTACCTGCATAGTTTCTTGATTCAGTTCGAGTCTTTAGTACTACTAAGTACATATATACTTACAAGAACGATAATTAATTGTATTTAAAAGTATTTAAAACACGCACTTTTCGGATTATATCAAGAATTCCTACTAAATATTGCAAAAAAAGAACGGAATCACGTTTAACACAAGATTTTTGTCCTAAGTTCCGTTATTTGGTGTGATCAGTGTGACCGCGGATTTATTGATCAAATTTACCGCCTGACCATCGGAAATATACCATAATAATATAAAGTGAAGCATGAAGAAAATGTTTAGTTACCGTTTAGTTACCATGTAAAACAGGGACATTTTTGTTTAGCTTTTTCGATTAAACCTTATTTTATAAACAATGGGAGTTCTTAAAATAAGCCAAATTGAATCAAATTTCATTCATCTATCTTATAAAATTGTATGTTCAGTTGTTAAAGGTCCTAACTAACTAGTAATATTAAATCGAATATCTAAAATGATTAATATGAGTTTCATCGGTATATTTACGGTATATTATGTAAAATGGAAGGTATATTTTGGTATATTATGAGGGTCAGACGGTATATTTTGTCGAAAAATCCGCGGTCATACTGAACTACACAAGCCAGGCGAAAAAAGTGAAGAAAATTGTAAAATAATTATTGGATATTTGATTAAGAAGTTTGTACTTAATTTAAGTACGCACAGCTATACTCTGGCCAGGCGGATGGATGCTTAAAGTTGGTTACCTGCACGATTTTCATGGTAAACAAAGCGTAACATAACCTAAATGTTTTTTTTTCTCATACAGTCTGAAAACGGCGAGACGCAGGAAAAGGTAATAAAAACTACTTAAAAATGACCCAATATCTACCGCCGAATTTGCTGGCGTTATTCGCCGCACGGGATCCCATCCCGTTTATGCCGCCGGTGGATAAATTGCCACATGAAAAGAAATCCAGAGGCTACTTGGGAGTGGCCCACTTTATGACTGATTTCGAGGATCCGGAGGACACGCCGCTGCCCAAGACGGTAGAGACGCGCCAGGAGCGTCTGGAGCGAAGGCGTCGCGAAAAGGCCGAGCAGGTGGCCTACAAACTGGAGCGAGAAATCGCACTGTGGGACCCCACCGAGATAAAGAACGCCACAGAGGATCCCTTTCGCACTCTGTTTATCGCACGCATCAATTACGACACATCCGAGTCGAAGCTGCGACGTGAGTTTGAGTTCTATGGCCCCATCAAGAAAATAGTCCTGATCCACGACCAGGAGTCAGGTAAACCCAAGGGATATGCCTTCATCGAGTACGAGCACGAGCGCGACATGCACGCCGCCTACAAGCACGCCGATGGTAAGAAGATTGACAGCAAGCGTGTCCTGGTGGATGTGGAACGGGCCCGCACAGTCAAGGGCTGGCTGCCGCGTCGCCTGGGCGGAGGACTGGGCGGCACTCGGCGCGGTGGTAACGACGTGAACATCAAGCATTCTGGTCGCGAGGACAACGAGAGAGAACGCGAACGCTACCGCCTGGAACGTGAGCGCGAGGATCGCGAAGGAGCGGGCGGTCGCAGCAACAATGGCGTGGAGCCCAGAGCCGGGCCCGGAGCACGTCCTGCCTTTGGGGCAGATAGGCGTCGGTCTCGCTCCAGAGACCGCAGGGAACGGGAGCGTGATCGTGGACGCGTCGCCGTGGCTGGCAATCGTTCTCGCAGCCGGTCCCGTGAGCGCAGAAAACGTCGCGCCGGCAGCCGGGAGCGATACGATGAGTTCGACCGCCGCGACAGGCGGGACAGGGAGCGTGAGCGGGATCGCGATCGTGACCGTGATCGTGAGAAGAGGAAGAAGCGTTCCAAGTCGCGTGAGCGCGAGTCGTCCAGGGAGCGACGCGAACGCAAGCGTGACCGTAAGGACCGCGAACGCGGAGGAGCTGCCGGCGATGTCAAGGAACGCAAGCCCGATTTCCGTGAAATGGACATTATCAAGATCAAGGAGGAGCCTATCGACGATGGCTATCCATCGTTCGACTATCAGAACACGGCCATCAAGCGGGAGATTGAGGATGAGAACGAGGAGAAGTACCGTCCTCCGCCTGCTCATCACAACATGTTCAGTGTGCCGCCGCCGCCCATCATTGGGCGCAATAATTCGAATGCAAATCCAGCTCCCAATCCCGACAATGGCCAGCAAAATGCCAACGAGCAGAGCTGGTGGCGTCAGTAGAGAGAGGATTCATACCATTCATACCCAGACTCTTTCAAGTATGCCCCTCACGCTGACTATTTTCAGGCACAGTGATCCGGAGCTGGAGCTGGAACGGAAACGAAAACGGAGGTTAATAATTGTAAAAAAAATCAACCGTCTATTGGTTGTAACTATTTATTCAAATTTATTTGCAAATTCATGGCAAAAACCGATCCTGGTTGGATTAATATTATTATTATTATCCATGGTTCCATTTTACACAACAATTTTACAGTGCAGAGATCAGAGCGACATTAGCACCAGCAGCAGCAGCAACAACAAAACACCCAATAATGATGCAAAAATCCAATCCACTAATGTGCATAGCTTAAAACATTTTAATTTATAAGTAACTCTTAACAAATTGATAATGAAAGAAAAAGTAAGTAAAAATAAAGCTAGCCCTACATGTGTTTGTTTCCCCACCTTTGGTAAGGGGGTTCAAAGGGAAGTTTCAAGACGGAACTGGAATTCGGATTGAGTTCTCGGCTGACTGCAGTCTGCGGTGATTTGGTATACAATCCCATGGTGGTTCCTGGGACACACACACTTAACTCTTATACTGTTCTTATACTCGTAAAACAAACAAACAAACAAAAACCCCCAAAAAACCTTTTGTACCTTTTGCACTAACCCGTGCCTTTTATTTTCTCTTATCTTTTTGCAGTTTTCAATATTGAAAATCTGAACAATGTGAAAACAAAAGCATAAGTATAATTATAAACGCAAAGAACACGCGGGAATTAGTTCCGTTTTTGGTCCGTTTACCACCCAAATAGAAAAAGTCTTACATAAATCAGGTAATTTAGTTTATGCACAAAACCCACTAATCAATGCGTTTACCGTTCTAGGACGACACTAGAAACGATAGCCTCTCCTCCTATCCTGTTCGGGTTGAGTTCTGTGGTGCTTCCGTAAGTTACTAATAAATCGGGCCCATCTATTTTCTGACTGTAAGTTCTGTCCGGGTAAGAATCCAACGAGACGAGAGTGTGTGAGTCTTGAGGTTTGTGAGTCGAGTTTTCCTTTGTTTGGTACACATTTGGAAATGCTTTAATGGTGAAATGATGCAATCTACATATTGAACTATGTTTGTAATCAATTTACAATTTCGATCGTTTCATGTACGTTTGGCTGGTTCTGAATCGTACTGAAGAGGAGCTAGAGCAGCGGATAGTAAATAATACAGCAAACAGCACAAAAGGTTTGACTCTTTGGTAACTGGTAAAAACAATGCTATAAGAGGGCTGGGCTCCGACAATCATAAGTAAAGCAATTCCTTTGGGGGGAAAAATGTGATTCTTTTTTTGTATTTGCTTCAACACAGCAGCCTTTGCCAAATTTCGGTAGATCTACACAATCTAGGTAACTTTGCATTGAATAAATTTAATATATAAGTAGGCCTTGTCGAATAGCCAGAGTCAAATGGTATTTGTTAACAAGCATTTGGTCAGTTAATAAAAATAATTCAACTGAAGCGGATCAAAAAAAAAAAGTGTTTCTCTCTTGGAAAAATAAAAATAAAACACGCGTGGAAAAAAAAGTTTTTTTTGTTAATTTTTGGTAAAAAAAAAAAAAAAAATACACATTTGAATTCGAGCGTGTTTTTCAAAAATAATTTTAATTCCCGACAGTTCGCGGTTGCCTTTATCGATAAGAAGTCTAGTTCGAAATCACGCGTGGCGTTTTTCTGAAATATCGCTAATTGCACGGTTGCATTTTCAATTTAATTTACCAAGCTTGAGCGCGGTGAGTAGAAAACTGGGAAATAAATTAGCAACTACATTAAAAGAAATTCAGAAACGTCATTGATGTTTCATACAAATTTAAAGTAACAAATATGTGAAATTTTACGGTTGCACTATGGACCTATCGCTACATTTTTGCGATTGTTTTAAGCAAATATAAAAAATTAATTAGAAAATAATTAACTTACAAAAATGTGGTAGAGAATATCAAACAAAATAATTTAGAAACATCAAGGCACTTAAAACCATTTAAAATAATTTTTTCAGCAATAATCGATAAAAAAAATCAACCCTGTCGCTGCGTAGCGTCTCTGGTCATTTTTAGGCCTTTCTTGTGTGCGAATCTGGGGACACACTGAATACAACCATTTTTTGGCGTGTGTGTAGAAGAAGGAAGCCGCAGCGAAAAATTTTGCATTAAAACCTAAAAAGACCAGCAAAACGGTAAGAACGCAAGATAAATGTAATTGCAATACTCATTTTGAAGTTGCAAGCAAGCCGCGCATAAAGTGTGTGATATTAAATAACTAATTTGTGTGTTCTTTGCAACTTTTTCTTGTACAGCACGCCGGCATCATATTTTTCTTCTTTCGTCAAGCGCTCAGAAACCGAACGAAAAAAACATGTCTGACGAAAAGAAAGGTGGAGAGACTGAACACATCAACTTGAAGGTGTTAGGACAGGACAATGCTGTGGTTCAATTTAAAATTAAAAAACACACTCCGCTGCGCAAGTTGATGAACGCCTACTGTGACAGGGCTGGCCTGTCCATGCAGGTCGTCCGCTTCCGATTCGATGGCCAGCCTATAAACGAGAACGACACCCCCACATCATTGGAGATGGAGGAGGGTGACACCATCGAAGTATACCAGCAGCAGACCGGCGGGTTCTATTAAACCCATTAGTTAAGTTAGTTTTCATTTCACAAAACAAACCAACAACAACAAACCACACGCAGAAGCAGTAAGCATAAAATAAAGAAGAAACAAGAGCAGATGAACTCTGTACACAGAACATAATAACGCAGATGAAAATGTATGGCATACAGAAAGGAAAAATAAACATTTTATAAACTATGTAAACCTCTATTGGCCGCTTTTGCATGATCTTATTTTCTTGGGTAGAATTCTTGGCATTTGTTTAAACGGCTTGGGTTTCTGTCGACTCGACATGAGGAATATTGCCGGTGGCGCGAATTTCCCGCTTTACGCGCGTGTAAAGACGCACGCATACACACGCAAACACAGGCACAGTCTGAGTTGTTGTTCAGGGGGGAAATGAGCAAGTGTGCGTGAGGGCAGGGCTGTAGGTGTGCAAGCGTATGCCTGTATTGCCTATGCGTGTAAATAGGTATACATACAAAATCGCGCTGAACCGAACGCTCCATTTGCTGGAGAAATGTGCACGTTGCATGGGCATTGGTGGTATAACCTTAAAATTGTTTGGATGACGTCATTTTACGGAATTTTCTAGATAGTATTGTACAGCCGGACATAACCCTAAAAAGTCCACCATCTTGAATTTTGAGTGCAGATGCATGTGTGTATGTTGTTTGTGCATCAGTGTTGGTGAAATCTACAGCAGATGTAGATGTGTGTGTACACCAAGAATTATTATTTTTTCAATTTACAAAATGATGTACAGTCGCGACAAAACATTTTCAAGCGTATACACACATACAATTGCATATACAGATATATACGTGTGTATATGTATGTATGTACATGCAATTATCTAGATTCTTCCAGAATATTTATCTATGTCCATGTGGATATATGGATTCAATATCATATTAATCAGATTTGTATCAACACTAAGGCTTCACCGTTAGTTAAATCTTTATCATTTCAAACTTAATTTTTATTATGTAAAACGTAAAAATTTGGTTCATATTTATTTGTAACAATGTAATTATGTTCTTTTATGTATTGCTTTTTGAAAGCCACCATTTCCCCACCTAAAAATTACCTCATGTCATGGGTTAGACCCAATCTTTTGGGTTCTTCAGAACCTTCATCAGCTCACCTTCCTTGGACTTGGCCCTGGGCTCGTGCATGTACTCCCAGCGAGCATGTAGGGGCAGTGACATCAAAATGCTCTCATAACGCGCACCGGGCGTATATAGGCCGAACTTGGTGCCGCGATCGTAGATGAGGTTGAACTCCACATAGCGGCCGCGGCGAAGTAGCTGCCACTCCCGCTCATTGGTGCCATAGTCCCGGTTTTTGTGCTTCCGCACGAGGGGCATATAGGACGGGATGACGGCCTTGGCACAGCCGGTCACAAAATTGAAGGCAGCCTCTTGGTTGGGGGAATCGATGTCGTCGAAGAAGATGCCGCCAATGCCACGACTCTCGCTCCTGTGCTTGATGCGGAAGTAGTCATCGCACCACTTCTTGAACTTGGGATAGTAGGAGGTGTCGTGTTCGTCGCAGGCAGACTTCAGAGTCTGGTGGAAGTGACGGGCGTCCTTCTCGTCTAGATAGTACGGTGTGAGGTCTGTGCCGCCACCGAACCACCATTGCTTTTTGCCATCTGGTGTCTCCACCTCAAAGTAGCGGTAGTTGAAATGGATAGTCGGGATGTGTGGATTGCGTGGATGGATCACAGCACTCACACCGCTGGCAAAGAAGGGTAGCTTGGCGCCCTCCGTCAGGTTTTTGCCGCGGGAGCGCATCTGTTGCACTGCATCCGGTGGCAGCCAGCCCGTGACCACGGAGATGTTGACGCCCGCCTTCTCGAAGACATCGCCATCCTGTATGACGCATGTAATGCCGCCGCCACCCTCCTTGCGCTGCCAACGGTCCACCTGAAACTTCTTGCCACACATCTCCTCCGACTCCAGGGCGCGGCAGAACTCCGCCTGAATCTCCATAATCATCAGCTCCATTCTGTGCCGCATATTGGCCTTGTCCCCCAGCAGGACAGCGGCATCTGTTATCGGCTCGGCCATGAACCTGGACGTATCCAGATTTCTCTTGACCTTTGCGTTTTCGGCCTCCGCCTGTGCGTACGTGACCGATGAAAAGGCGGACAGCCCCAGCCCTGTGCCCAGCAGAAAGCCGCGGAAATGCTGGCTCCTGGTCCGTCGGCCGAGCTGAAACACGCCCAACGACACCAGGGACATCGTGTGTCGTATTACGTTCATGTTGCTCAAGAGCCTACTTGAAAATTTTAGTGAAAAATTTGTCACTCTGAAACTGCAATTTGTTTATCTTTTTTTCACCGGCATTTGAAGGTTTGCATTTGCAGCCGATGTATCGATAGCTAAAATTGAGCCTCCAGCCCTGGTCTCCCACCAAAATATTTTAACAAATTTTGTGCGCTTGTTTTGTTTAAATAATGCTTTGCAGTGTAAAATGAGCTTGAAATATGATAACGAAGCAACCTTAGCATTTACAGTTGAATCCACTTGTGTTTAATTGATATTTACGAAAGCAAGGCGTCGAATTCAAAAATACCGACCGCCAACATAGCGTCGTTCGATACCAGCGCGTCAACAGGGAAACATTTAAACTTTGCTGGTTGGCATTATAATTTAAATTAAAGAAAGGTAAGTTAATTGTTAAGAACAAAACCCAAATACGTTAAACTATAGGCGCTTTGAGTTTACTTGTAACGTTTACATTGGATACGCCCACGATTTGTGCACCAAGGACGCTACGCTGGCACACACGCACGCACACAACAACAAAACAGGCTAAAGAATGTCTGGTCTAAACAAATTTCAAGACAGCGAGGCTTGGCGTCAGAAGCTGCGTGATCACCTTCTGGCCGATCGGTAAATACCAGACTAAATCCCCCTTACCATTGGATAGTGCTAGTGTTATTCTTATTATTTGATAAAATTGCAATTAGAATTATTAATTATTCAAATGTTTGCATGTAAACAACAAATATCCCTTGCAACCATATAGACATAGTAAACTTTGAATTGTTAGAGTTAGAGTAGCATTGCGTATGTAGCATTCTGGTTTGTAACAAGTTTCAACTTTTCAGAGCACCACCTCAAAAGTTAACAAACATGGAATCTAAGGAACAGCGCTACAGCCTGGACATTGATGACGATCTGAAGAAATTGCTGGCGGCTAGGAAGAAAAATCAGGAGCAGAAGCAAATGCAGAATCAGGCGGAAGCTGAAGCCACGTTCAATATGTGTGAAGATACCATGTACGAATCCATGGCCACTGCACAAGCTGAAGGACACGGCGATGAGAGTTTCGATGTCTTTGAGCGCATGTGTGATAAGACGGCATCCGATCCTGATAGCACATTGTTTCAGTACATGCACAGTGAGGATAAAAGTCATATGCTAGCCATGGCCAAGGAGAATAGTGGCATTCGTGATCTTAGCGGGGAAGACTGTGAGTACAAAAGTACAATGCCCCATGCCATTAGGTATTCTATTCATATTGTGGTTTTTTTTTGTAGCTTCCCAGAAGGAGATTGAGTTCTTGCGTCGCATGTTGGAACAGATCGGCGCTGAGGATCACTTGGAAAACGAGAGTCCGCTCAAGGGTGTGGAATGCACACAGCTTGAGGATGTTGAGGCGCCCTCACGTTTTTGGGATAACGACCAGACGCTGGCCGGCAGTGAGGACTCCAATCCAGAGCCGAGGGCCAAGAAGAACTTCTCGCCCGTAAAGATGGTGGGTCTGCTGCGCCCCTCAACCATAATCGAGGCCAGTGAGCTGGAATCGGATGTGTCGTCACACACGAGCAGCTTCCAGAGTGTCCAAACACTGAAGACAAATGCTTCGAGCAGCTATGAAACGGCCCCAGAGGCTAGTGCCATTGATGGAACCCTTCTGAACGTCGATGATCTGTTTTATGCGGCAATTGAGAAAGCCAAGCCGCTAAACATGTCCAAGGAAGAGGAGCTGGAGCTGCTGGGTGATTTGCACTCCAGCCTAATAGAGCTGGCATCACCCAATGATGAAGATTCGGAAGATGTTGAGAATACAATAATTGAATTATCGTCCGACGAGGAGGAGGGCGCTTCAAACGATAAGGCCTCTACTTTCGACATTAAGGAAGAGGCATGCACGGATGAGGCAGGCGAGAACAAGGAGAATTCCATGCATTTCAATGATACCATCGAGGAAATGCAGTACATGATGCAAAAGGGCATGGAGTACATGGCTGCCGCTGCTCCAGTTCCAGTGGCAGCTCCAGTAACGGTAGCCAAACCCAAGAGTCCACTGCTACAAAAACAGAACACATTTTTTATGTCGCCCAAGCGTGTGCCCAAGTCTGCTGCCGCCGAATTTCTGCAACCCTCTTTGCCTCTGCGAGCCAGCAACAAGCCGCAAAATGTGAAGCAGTCGCCAAGCAAAAGCAAAATCCCGTCTCGCTATGACATTAATATGGATCTGCCAAAGACCACGTTCTTTGGCACACCATCGAGCATTCCGCAGCGTCGTCAGCGGCAAATCAAGCAGCCCTATGGCGACATTATCAGTCCCATTCGCACCTACACGCACATGTCCGGTACGGCTCCGCTGATGAGTACCTTCCGTCAGACCAGCACAGATGTCTTTAGCACTTTGGCCATCAGTGAACTGGAGCAGGAATCCCGTTTGTGCAACCGAATGCCGCCAGCCACCGCTGCCACTTCGGTGGGAAGCAGCCAAAAACTGGACATCGACTCCACAGCTCGAGTGCTGCCCAAAAAGGCGTACATTTCTTCAGAGCTGCAGCACGTAAGTTGAGAAATGGAATTGAGATCGTTGATAGGTTCTGTAACCCCCGACATACATTTGGCAGGTGAGCGATGAACGCACTCCCATACCGATGCCGAGTGTGCAGAAAATTCAAAAGTATTTGAATACGGCCGTGGAGCCCAAAGTCTTTCGTCACGATGGTAAAATGAAGATGCCTGCTGATTCTGCCGCCGTATCGCACATTCCACGCCCTGCCAATCAAAGCTTGGCCGATCTGTCGCTCGCCTCCGGCGACATCTCCATGTATACCCTTCGCGATGCTCAGAAATTCTCGAGCAAATAAGCAATTCCTGAAGGTTGCATCAAAAATAAATGTATTGTATAACTATTTCTAGTAAATGCCATCGTTTGCCGTTTCTGTAGACCCTGATCTACATATCTACTGATTCACTGCATTACCCTTCCAGGCGCGATTTACCTTGGACTCCGAGGGGCGGCACAGCTCCGCGCAGATGTAGCGCCCAACTTGAATGAGTTTGTCGAGATTGACGCCTGTATTGAGGCCCATGCCATGCAACATGTAGACCACATCCTCGGTGGCCGCATTGCCAGATGCTCCGCGGGCATAGGGGCATCCACCCAGACCAGAAACCGAGGAGTCCACCACGCGTATGCCGTATTCCAGTGAGGTCAAGATATTGGACAGAGCCTGGCCATAGGTGTCGTGGCAATGCACGGCCAAATTCTCCGCGGGCACCGCTCGAGTTACCTCGTCCAGCATTCGACGCATGCTGCCGGGTGTGCCCACGCCAATGGTGTCGCCCAAGGAGATCTCGTAGCAGCCCATTTCATGCAGGGCTTCGACTACTCTGACCACAGCACTGGGGGCAACGGCTCCCTCGTAGGGGCAGCCTACTATTGTGGATACATACCCGCGAACACGCACTCCATGCTTTTGGGCTGCTTTCAGAACGGGCCTGAATCGCTCGATTGCCTCGGCGGCTGTGCAGTTGACATTTTTCAGGGAAAATGCATCGGAAGCAGCTCCAAAGACGGCCACCTCCTTGGCACCCGCGGCCACGGCGCTCTCGAACCCTTTCAGATTGGGCGTGAGTACGGGGTAGCTGATCCCCGGCACTTTACGTATGCCACGAAATACCTCTGCATTGTCTCCCATCTGTGGAACCCACTTCGCACTCACGAAACTTGTCGCTTCAATGGTGGTCAGGCCGGTTTCGGACAGGCGATCGATCAGCTCGATTTTCGTTGCGGCTGGCAGCAGCTTGGCTTCATTTTGGAGTCCATCTCGTGGACCCACCTCAACAATCCGCACCTGGCTTGCTTGACTTGTGACCGCCGTGCGCTGTGTGTTATTGCAGGGTTAATACACGTATGGGTGTGATTTGTTTGAAAATGCTAATACCTTGGCAGTGAAGGAAGCCAGAGATCGGTATGTTGGGCGCAGAATTCGTGGAATTGGCATATTGCAAAAATTAAATGTTGTTACGTATTTTACCTCTTCTTTCCACTGGTCCACAGCTGTTTCTTATCAGCAGGATCGATAGGTGTTCTATCGAACACATCCCATCTCTATTGCAAATGCACATTTGTTTTGTTTTTCTTGTTCGCGGGATTGAAATTCGTTCAAACTTCAGATTATAAACAGTATCACTACAAATGGAACAGTTGGATGATTCTGCTCCCGAGGATGAGAATGTGTTCCACTTTGAGTCCGAGCACCTGGCTCTCCGTGGCAATGAGTGCTATTCCAGGTTGTTGCGCACCATTGCAGTGCTGCAAGCCCAACGCATTCGTGTCCACCAGCAGATTGAGGAGCTAGAAGCGACTCGCAAAATGTACCTGAACAATCCGCAGCTTTTGTTGGACAAGCTGAGCAGCAACGAACCGCTGATTTCGGACAACTACATAGCCATAGCCCCTTTGCCAGAGCTACCCACATTGGTGGCAAAGGATGGAGGCGGAGTGGACTTTAAGTTGCACACAAGTCAAATGGCATCGTACACTCCTCAATTGCCGCAGTCCACCGAGACGGCGAACGACAGCAGCAGCGGACGGTTGGCTAAACACCACAACCGCCTGTGGACCAACGAGGAGCAGCGACATTTGGAGCAGCTGCTAATTAAGTATCCGCCGGAGGAAGTGGAGAGCCGACGCTTTGCGAAAATAGCCAAAGCCCTGGGCAATCGGACGACACAGCAGGTGTTCAGTCGCATCCAGAAGTACTTCCAAAAGCTGCACGAAGCTGGGATGCCTGTGCCCGGTCGCCTGCCGAAATATCGTCGACCAGCACTGACGAAACCCAAGTTCAATATACGCCGATCAACGTTTTTTCCTGCCCAGAACATATCGCTGCAAATGCCCGAGGACGATATAACACTGGACGAACTGCGAGGTCTGTCTCCTGCGGGTGCTTTGTCACCAGCATCGCCACAAGTCAAGATGGAGCCGAAGGCCGACACCGAAGGCATGGACGTCGATCTGGATAAGGAGGCCACGCGTAAGGAGCAGCTGCGTCTGAAACTTCTGACGGCCGTGCTCGAGGAGAAGCAGCAAATCGAAGATGGCTACAATCCCGATCCGCTGGCGCCCAAGTGCGCCGAATGTGAGGCGGCGTCTGTGACCAGGACCAACTGGCGCTGCGATAGCTGTTATTGCCATTTAAATTTATGCGGAGACTGCCTGGCCGGCCAGTTGATGGAGGAACGCTTCGAGCATCTGGGCCACGAGGTGGTTGTGGATCAGGATTCATAGCTTGCGTACAATTAATCAATTAATAACTATTTTAATAAGAGAATTGTGAAAATGAATAAATGCGATGAAGAAACCAAATTAATTACGCAGCTGGGCAGCCGACTTGGGCAATGCCTGTAGCCGCTGGCGTCGCTTGGCCTCGAACTCGGTCGCCAGCTGCCAAGTTTCCTTGTCCAGTGCATCCTTTCCTCGGACAATGCCCAGAAGGCGTGAGAGCACCAGCAAGCCGTGCAGATCATCCGCATTGCTTTTGGCATTCGCCTTGCGCATATCCACAAAATCCTGCTGTATCATCTCCGTGTGCTCCTCGCTGACGTTGAACGGACTGATGCGTGCCAGGGTCAAATACTTACGAAACTGCTGAAGGCGTGCTGGCTGCAGGTAGTGATGGGCCGCCTTCAGAGATTCATCCAGCAGTTCCACGGCCTTGGCATCGGCGTTAATCGGCAGCACAAAGTCGCTCTGCAATGGAGATAGAATAGAGTTTTTATATGTAGATCTAATCGCAAAATGGAATGCTGTATGCTGTACCGGTAACATGCTGCGTCCTTCGCTCAGGACAAGCACTGGAATGTTCACATGATAGTCGATCTGATAGTACTGGAAATCGCACTTTAGCTCCTGGCTGTTGATCAGATGCGCCAAGTGCTGGACGGCATGGACGCCATTCGCTTCCAGTTTGCCCTGCTGCATGCACGTCTCGTCCAGCACCAGATGCGTGTGCGGTGCCAGCTGCAGCATGCCAGAGACCAGCTTGTTGGTCTCGTAATCCTTTCTGTTGGTGGCCAAGAAGTGGAAAATCATAAATGTTGATAGTAGAATAAAAAACACAAGGCTATACACACTTGGGGGCAAAGGCGGCCGTGTTCATTGTCTCCAGTGTCATGGGCAGGTAGTGGCTGGCCGGCAATAGCAGCTCCAGCACTTGGTACAGCTTTGTGGTATACTGTGCGAGGGATTCCTTGGGCAAGTTGCATATGTTTAGGGCAAACTTTCCAATGCTCTGCATCTCGGAGCGACTGTACACCGAGGAAATCAAATGGCAAAGCAAATACTCGGCCGCCAAGTCATCATCAAACAGGCAGAGCTTCAGGAGCATTCGTAAATCTTTGTGCACGCTGCTCTGTGATGGTTCTTCGCTGGCACCAGCGTCCGCTGGCTGTTGCAGACTCTTGTCCAGCAGGGGATTGGCGTGCGGCAACTGCTGAACTCCAAAGGCGTGCACGCGTGGTATGAGAAAGGGTGACGGATGTGTGGCCTGCAACTCACTTAAGCTATCAAAACCCTCCGTATCTATGGTGGCGGCATCCAGCGAAGGATCAACTGATAGGAAACCAACAAAGTCGACCAGGGAATTGAGTTTGTAGCTATCAAAGTCCTCGTACACCTTCACCATGCACGCCATGCTGGGACGACTGGGCAGGGGCGAATTTATCAGATACTCAGAGCCGAGCACGGCGGGAGCAGCTGTCGCTGAGTCCCCGCCCGATGACGACTTGGTTGGCTGCACACACTTCCGTTTGAGGGCAGTATCATTATCATCTTCCACTTCCATGGCTTCCTGGTCATCCAAAGTGCGCTTTTTGGCATTGTTTGGCGACTGCGTTTGGCTGACCAACTTTGGCTGTGGACTGCACTTGCCTTCGTGTTCCTTGGTCCAATCATTCAGGCCTGGCACTGACACCACAAACAGTGTACGCCGCTCGCCATGCACATTACTCTCGGCATTGTAGTCGATGGCCTCGCCCGTGACCAGCTTTAGGCAATCGTGGTATTTGCCGTGCTGCAGACGCTTGCTACCGTCTGAGGACTTCACCTCATAGCGCTCCAAGTAGATTTCCGGATCCATCATGTCCTGAATCATGCCGCGGAAACGCACCAAAGTCTTATCCTTCAGCTTATGCAGCGGCGTATAGTTTAGCAGTGGAATGTCATGCCAGGCGGCTGTATCCTTGAGGAACTCCTTTAGCTCGGTGGGGTCCCTCTGGCTGTAGCTTAGCAAGCCGTCGGAGGTGCTCGGCATGTCCATTGAACACGGCATTATAATTTATTTTGAAAATATTCGCAAATAACAAAAAAAAAACTCGACAGCTGCTGCCGATAGCGCGCCAAAAGTGACAAGTATCGCTGAATTTATAGCGATGGGGGCCAGCAATCGATAGCTCACCAAACAGGGTCGTCCACACTAAAACGGATGTAGATGCGGATGTGAAGACATCCGCAAAAAATATTTTTTGATATACAAATTATGAGCAAGAAAAGCAATGTCTGGCAGTTTTTTCGCAAGGCCAACGTTGATGCGATGGCCACATGCTGCCTGTGCAAAAGAGATTACTCCAGGAAAGGTCGAGGCACCACCTGCCTGAGGAATCATCTGAAAAGCAAACATCCTGCGGAATACCGCAAACTGTCCGAAGACATCCGCTATTTGGTCAAGGAGGAAGTCACGGATCCATTGCCGCAGCAACCAGTGAGTATTTGGATCGTTTTACCAAAGATATTCGCTAATGAGAGATACAATTCTATACCTGAAGATTTCTCCGGATCCCTTGGAAATGGGCAATGCAGATGAGCTGTTTGCACGCTGTGACGAACAGTTGGCCCAAGTGTTTCTCTCTCCAAGGGTCTCCTTCGACTTGATAGAAAGCCCCAGATTCATTGGCTTTGTGAAAGCTTTGAATTCTGACTATTTAATAAGGGCGAGGGGATATTATGAGAGTATATTGTGCCACGATATCCACAAGAGAGTCCACACTCGGGTGAAGCAGCAGGTGGATCTGCTGGATGCCATCTCCCTGAGCAGCAGTCTGTGTCGGGCCAATAACGATGGCCTGCTTAGCCTGTCGTGTTTTGGTATCTCCCATGATTTCCAGGCTCAGCGATGCACGCTCAAATGCAAGGCCCTCAACTATGGGGACACAGACAGCGTGGCCTACTGTATTCAGGAATTGATCTTTGGTTGTGCAATGGAGCTGCCGCAGGAGACGGTTCATTGCATCATCAGAGACGAGGCAACTGCTCTGGCCGGTGCACTTCCCAACTGCTGTGTCTCCCGCCTACAAATGTGCGTGAGATTCGCCCTGCAAGAGAGCCAACTGCTCCAGAATCTCTCATCGAAATGCAAGCAAATCGTTGATCACTTTGCCTCCTCCACGAGGGCCCATGAGCATCTGAAATTCATTCAAGAGATACGCCTTAACCAAGAGCCCTGCTCAATCGTGGATAAAAGTCCCATAAAATGGAACTCTACCTTCGAGATGATGGGCCGTGTGCTCAAGATGAAGGAAGCGCTCTCGCTGTACTCCGAGGAGTATAGCCTGGTCGAAATCTATCCGGACGAATGGCTGGACATTGATTTGTGCAAGAAGGTAATGCAGCCTTGCGAGGAGATCATCAAAATGTGGAGCGATCCTTCAACAACAGCCTCTTCGGTGATTCCGCTTGTGGCTGCCCTGAGGAATTCCCTGCAAACAGATGTCCACAATTTTGTGTCCTCCGTGGTAATGTTCTACGATTAAACAAATCTTATAAATTAATTAATATACTGATTGATAAATTTGTACAGACCATTTGCAGCTTTGCCCGTAAACTGCTAGAGGAACTGGAAATGAAGTTCTCCGATATCAGCACAGATATCAAATATCTGGTGGCCACCTATTTGGATCCGCGCTATAAGCAAGCCTTCTTCAACGAACGGGAAGAGCAGCTGGTGACCAACAAAGTGCTGCAGCAGCTAGCCAGCATCCAAGCAACTGACGAGGTTCAGCCTTCGTTGAAAAAAGTAAAATTATCCTCAGCGCATTTTAAAAATGAATCAAAGATTGACACCATTTTGGACAATATACTGGCCTCTGGCTCTGTCCATAATCAGACAGCCGCCACATGCCATGGATCTCAGTCGCAGCTGAAGAACCTCCTTTATCTATACAACTCCGAGTCGAGAATTGAGAGGAGCATGGATCCTTTGCTGTGGTGGAAAACAAACATCAAATACAGTCCCATGTACAGTATTGTCCGGCAGTTTCTTTCAGCTCCGGCAGCCAGTGCGTCCAACGTGGAATTGTTTGCCGAATCCACACATTTGTATAGAGATATGCAGGCGGATCTGAGTACCGAAAGTGTATCCAAAATATTGTTCATCAAGTCCAACTCTAGCAGCTCCTTCGACCACACAGAATAATGAAGTTGTGAAGTTTTTTGTACTTTAATCTTAAAACTAAATGAATTCTTAGCTTATATATTATTAGCCCCTGTAGTCGGGATCATTATGCTCCTCGTCATCTTCTTCCTCTTCGTCGTCTTCATCTGAATAAAAAAGGAATTGTTTTATTTGTTTGCCGACATAAAATGAGAGATAATTGCCTTTCTTACCATGATCACGTCGCTTGCGCACGTAGGCCCGTCGTGTGGCAACCGGCGCCGTTTGATCCGTTTCGCCGTGCAGCAGGGAATTGCGATACAAAACCAAGGGCTGCCATTCCTCTGCACGGCTCGATGGCATGCCCGGTGGTATGATCTTGTCCAGGAAACTCATAATCACCTTCTTGTCCTGCTTCAAGAGCTTGTAGTTGAACTCGTTGAGCACCTCCAGGAACAGCAGACGTGTGGGTGCACGCACTGGATCGTCGGGCTGTTTGTTGGCCGCAAAATAGATGCCACCGCGATGGATGGCCGCCACCGGATCACGATTCTTCAGCGCATCGAAGCCGAAAGTCAGCGCGAATCGCTTGGCCAACTCCTTGAGGTCGAGAAACTCTTGGGAACTCTTCGACACTGTGCCATCGTCGCTCTGCTCGAGAAGCGTCTTGAATACGGTGATTAAACTGAGCAGCAGCGTCATGGCAAAGTTGACTTTGTTGATCTCCCGCGCTTTGCCCAGCGTGGCCTTAATTATGTCGCCATAATCATTGTAGCACTGAAAGAGAAAAGATTCCGGTAAGCATTCAGCTAACAGCAGGCAGAGCGGCGTGTGGATGCCTCACCTTGACATAATATTTGAATATTGTGGCTGCCCGCATGGTGGGTATGATGTTGTAGACGACCAGCTTGCAGTAGCAGGCTAGAAAGTTGCGCTTCTTGTGCAATTCCTCGATGCGCGTCTCGTCCTGGACGGCATCTTGCTTCAACGAGAACACATAGTGCTGCACAAAGTTGTCCAATATGAGATGCTCATCCATGCGCGACTTGTACTCCAGGCTGCGTATATGCTCGATCTCGCTGCGACCCAACTGATCGGAGAATATGATCAGCAGATCGCAAATGGATTGATAGGCCTGCGCAAGCAAACGGAATTTAAAATATGAATCCACCAATCAATTTAGAACAATTGTACTGTACGCACCGCCTCTTGTATTTGCACTGTGGGTCCATCGCGGGTCAGCTCAAAGCAGGCGGACATGAAGCTATCCAAATTGCTGCGCAGCTCGGCCACCACATCGGCCACATTGAGCGCCTCACAATCATTCTCCACGTAGTAGAGGCCCCAGCTAATCGAGAAGTAGCACGCCTCAATGCAATAGGCCAGCGCCTCGTTGGGCAGGCAACGTTCCACATTTTCCTTGGACTGAGCCTCCTCAACGTCCTGGAACAGGGACTTGAACAAATCCCATGGATTGAGATTGTGCGACGAGTACAGAATGGAGAGAACCTTCAAAGCGATGGTTATGTTGTATATATCATCCTCGTTGGGTGTCTCCTCGCCTGGAAATAGAATAGAAATTGAAACACAGAAAGCTAGAATAGAATTCAGGCTGTAGCCTCACCCTGAATCAAATTGCGCCACTCTTCGATGACATCCTTGTACTTATTGACGGCGCTCTCGATAATGTTGGAGCGGGCAATGTTGCAGCGCGTGTAGGTGGCACTGCCTTCGGCACAGAGGCATTCCAGGGTCTTGGCGCATGTTTCCAGCACATCCCGGCCGGTGTGCATGCTCATTACCTGATTGATTTTATCAAGCAGCGCCTGCAGATTACCCTCCTGTCGATTTGTCGTATACAGGTTGAGATCAAAGTACTGGGGAACGGCCAAGAGATTGGCCAACTTTTCGCTATCAGCCTGATATTTCTCCAGCAAGGCGGGAAGCGTCACAATGAAATGCTCCGTCAGCTTGGACTTCTCGTCCTGTATGGCCTTCAGCTCTTTGGAGGTGAATGTGAATTTACGATTGCTCGCACGTCCCACTGGCACCTCGCCAGAGGCCGATTGCTTGACGCTGCTGACCATGATCTCAATGAGCGTTGACTCCTGCTTGTTGTCGAGGAGCTCCTCGTTGGGACCCGGCTCTTCCAGCAGCAGATCCGTCATACATTCCCAATCCCTGACCATCTCGTTGCTGTCGATGAAGGAGTCCACCAGGTAGGCGCCGTGTTCGTGCAGCTCGGATTCAATGAAAAACTGAACCAAATCTCGCACCAATGGAGTATTTGGCAGGCGTACCTTGCCTCGTTTCGTCTTGTTCTCCTCCATATCGTTGGTCAGATGAAATAGGCGCACATTTAGGAACTCGGCTGCTGCCTGGGCAACGCCACGATGCGACGAATAAACCAGCTCGTACACAATCTCACAATCCTTGTCGGCCAAGATCTCTGGATGAATTCTATCAAGAATATGGGTTAATTATAGTGCATAATAGAATATATATTTATGCATAAAAACATACTTTAAGATACTTATGACCAGCTTGACGGCATGGACAGACACTTCGAACTCCTTGTCCAGCGTCATGGCCACAATTCGATCCTTAAACTTCGAGGTGAAGAGTTCCAGTTTGCCTTTGAGCTCTTCCTTTTCGTATAGCGGCAGCAGCGACTGCAGACAGCGCAGCCGCACCTCACCAATCTTATCGTGCAGCGTCCAGCCAATGTATTTCAAGTATGAATCGTCCAAGAAGTTTTGCGGATAGTTCTCCATCCAGATGCCAATCTCAGCCATGCAAATGGCCCGTATATCTGGCAGACTGTCCCTGTAGCGGTGCACAAACACAGACTTGAACATGTAGGTCAGCATGCTCTTGATCTCGTCCATGTTCTCCTCCAACTCGGAGCGTTTCGTCATCAGGGAATCCAAGCGATCGGAGGCGCGACGATCGCGTGACTAAAAGGGAAGTTTATTCAAGGAATTCCATTTGATAAGAATGAGAATGTGTATGCCCCTCACCTTTACACGCTCAGCTTCAAACTGTTTGGCAGCATTATCGAAATTATTCGAGACGAGCAGAGCCACATCCACCAAAGCAGTCATCAGCTTCATAGCTGCCAAGGTGGCCGTGTGCCTAAAGGCCCGCACTTGCGAATCGGACAATCCCGTGAGCAGCGAAATAACATTGTCCATCAGGAACTGGTCGTAGATGATGGAGTACTGGCATTGCTTGACGAGCGTTTGCACAAAATCACAAAAATGATTTTTGAACTTTTTCCACTGGGTGCCGGTCATGATTAAGGGATATTCACCGCTTTCCTACAAATATAATGATTGATTGTTAAATGATTTGTGTGTTTGTTGCGCGACAAATGGATTACCTCGTCGAACTCCTCGGTCATTCGTCGAATGATTGCTGTGTGATCCACTGGATATTGTATATCCTCCGATATCTTTCCCTTGCAGCCGCTGGCATTTATAAAGAACTGCATCAGAGCGACCAGCGCCGTCTCTCGGTTTGTCTTGTATTGCTCGATCCATTGGTCAACAATGTTCTGGAATAGAGAGCTGTAATAATTAAAGATTCAATATTGAAATATTAAAATGTCCTACCGCTATGGGACTCTTGGAGTGTCGCACGATATAGTACAAGCTGTTCTCGTCTGTGGTTATCTCCCGTTCGTTGTCAATCCGCTCGTGGTGGGCTCTTTCCGCGGGCTCTTTGCGTGGCCTCTCGACGCGTTCCTTGCGCTCGGCTGGCGGCTTTCGGACAGCTGGTGTCTTCCGCTTTCGCGCTATTGGCGCGAAAAACTCATCCTCGTCGTCATCGATGATTGGAGGCTTGTCCCGTACACCGCCACGAGCCCGCAATCTGGTCATCCGCTTGGTGGGACTGTCTGCATCGGAAGTGCTTTCATTTAAAGCATCGCTGTATTAAATTAAACAAATTCACTTTAAGACAAACAGCAGGCCAGGTGTGTGAGAAATTTGACGGACCTGTGGAGTTCCTCGTACTCTGGAGGCGGATCATCCATCCGAATGCGCTTTCCACCGCGACGCGCCATCATTATTTGATTAATTATTTATTTTTTCGCCAGTAGCTTTCAATTGTTTAATAAACACAAGTTTTATAGATTTTCAGCCAAAGCGTCCAAAACAAGAGGTGGGAGGAATGCAGGCATGCATTGCAAAATATATCGGTTGGTGGAAGCGTTTATATCGATATAAGCGGCGAGCACAAGAAGAAGGAACACTAGAGAGAAACATCGCTGACACAAAGAGAGATATGAGAGAGAAAAGCGTTAAATAATTTATTAAATATTAACAAACATAACATATTAACAAAATGTTAGAATGGCTTCTAATTAGCTGCAACTTATGAGAAGCGCAGAGAACGGCGCGGTTAAAAAGTTGTTAAAATTTAAATTTTATGTTAAATTAAATGTTAGAGGCTTTTACTTAGCTGCTACTTATGAGAAGCGCAGAGAAAGGCGCGGTTAAAAAGTTACTAAAATTTAAATTTTTTGTTAACAATTAAATATTTTAAACGAAATGTTAGTTACATTAATAGGCTGCTACTTACCTGCTACTTATGAGAAGCGCATAGAAAGGCGGTGTAATAACAAAAATATGATATTTATTAATTTAATTCTAATATATTTGTAACAATGCCGATGATTTTGAAAACATCGATGCTTCGTACTCCAAACATCGATGACATCGATGCCACCATCGATGTTTCCTCTCCATCTCTAATGGCAACAAAATTTCGTAAATTTTCAACAAAAAAACATAAATTGAATTAAAACAATGGCTGATTTCGGTGGAGACTCGGGTGCTCGACTTAAGGGCGTCACCATTGTCAAGCCCATTGTGTACGGAAACATCGCGCGCTCCTTTGGCAAGAAGCGCGAGGAGGACGGGCACACGCATCAGTGGAAGGTCTATCTGAAGCCCTACTTTAATGAGGATATGTCCATATACGTGAAGAAAGTGCATTTTAAGCTGCACGAGAGCTATGCGAACCCCAATCGCATTGTGGTCAAGCCCCCATACGAAGTGACCGAGACTGGCTGGGGTGAATTCGAGGTTGTTATAAAAATCTACTTCAATGATCAGACGGAGCGACCGGTGACCTGCTACCACATCCTGAAGCTGTTTCAATCGCCCGTCGTTGATGGCGAGCTGACTTCCACCACCACAATGGACACCAAGAAGGGCCTTGTATCCGAGTCGTATGAGGAAATCGTTTTCCAGGAGCCCACACATGTCATGCAGCATTACCTGATGCTCTCGGAACAGAGCTCCAATGGACTGCTTACCCATGACACTGACTGTAAGTACTGCCTCATTGCCGGTTGTCTATAAATACTAAATTTACTGGATTATTTCAGTTGATGAAAAGAAGACTAAAACGTTGGACAACATTGTCAATGTAAAGAAGAAGGTGAAGGGAGAGATTCTAACACTAAAGGACAAACTGAAGCTGGCGCGGGAAACTATCTCGAAATTTAAGGCGGAATTGGCCAAGGTGCAAAAGACGCCTGCGTAATACCTGCATCTTCAGGCGACAATTTTGCTTCTGAGACAGTTTTGGGGGGAAATCTCAAGGGCATTAATTGAGGATCTATTAATATGGGGAAAAAGAACCGGGAGCATCTGCGGCATACGAGTGCACTGCTCTGCTCTTTCGTCCTACTTTTTATTAGTAATTATTGGAATGTAATTTGTAATTAATAAATTGATTGTAAGTTCGAGCACTACCTTTTTGGTATAAGTTTCTTGATTTATTCGAGGGCTGTGTTCGAAGCGTGGGGAAGTAGAATTTTGAAATTCTGGTGGCAAACTGCAAGCAGCTGGAACAATGAGATCATCAAATCAACGATGCCCTATGAGCTGTTATGCCGATTTCCCAGGCTGCAGCATTTGCAGGTGGGTCACAAAGGTGCTTAATTCCGACGTTTTACAAATTTTCCCGCGGAGTTGTACTGGTTCACTGGATTTAGTAAATTTGGAACCAGTCCGGGAGCGAGCTCGTTTTTGTTTGAACCCTATTATCTAAATAATTCCATTAAACATATTTTTGAAAACTAGCCAATCCTAAACAAAATTCATTGAGGAGTTGGATAAAATTATTTTTTTAGGGCTGAGAGTCCCAGCTAGCTAGTAATATTAAACGGAATATCAAAATCGAGGAATATCAACGTTGAATGTTTTGAAAAAACAATCGATACTATCATGATAGTCGCAAAAACGTCAATAGTAGAGACTAGCAGTAAAATATTGGTACTATCGAAAGTGCCCTTGATGGTTTGAATAATAAAATGCTATTGTTTATTTGACTTGTTGAGTGCAATGTGCATGTCGGTGCTGAATGCTGAATTAAAAGACAATAACTTTATGGCTCGAATGTCGGGTCGTTAATGTATAATGTGCATAAGCAGCGTACACATGGAAATGGATACATACAGATACATATAAACGAATGGTGATGCGTGATTCTCGAGAGTGAAAATTATTAACTGCGCAAACGCAAACGCGTTTTTCAAGCCACCAAAAGATACGAAATACAGTGAGTGTTATAGATTCGGATTAGACTGTGGCTATATATTTTTGGGTATACCTTACCATTTTGCAGTCCCCCTCAATGTCGCCGCTGACGTCGTCGCTTCTGCTTTTTTCGCTGCTGACGTCGAGCCTGGAAGCAATTCCGGTTTTACAGCCATCATTCCCTCCTTCGTCGCCATCGCCCTCGCCAGGCGTGCGAATTCTTCGCGCACCCGAATCAATTGTGGCGCCCCTTGGAGATGAGGTGGTGTTCGAGTGCGAGACCAGTTTGCAGCCAGAGGGTTTCGAGTGGAGCTATCGCCGCTGGCCGAATGCCGCGAATTCCAATGGATCCATGGGAGCCAGCCGATTTAAATACCTGAAATCGGGCAATGCCAAGCTGAATGTAACCCAAGAGGCGGCCATTTCCCGTCTGCGTGTCCTTGTGCGGCCAGACACTGTCGGCGAGTATCGGTGCATTGGTTGGTTTGGTCCTCTGGTGGTTACCTCCACCACGGCCAGGCTAGAGTTGGCCAGCACCAGCCTCAAGGGCCGGCAGGAGACCCACCAGCAGTGGCGTGTGGCCCCGGGAAACTCTGTCCTGTGGCCATGTGGTCAGCAGGTGCACTCCAATCCCTCAGCCAGCTGGTCCTATTATCGCAATGGAGTGGAAATCAAGCCAGAATTGGCTGCCACCAATGGAAATTTGTTTCTGACAAATGTCTCGACCGCCTCCGCGGGAAAGTACACCTGCCAGGCCTCCAATCTTGCATCTGGAGCTCGTATAGAGATTCCCAGCTCCATGGAACTGGAGGTGTTGCCCGGGCGAGGATCTCAGAATAAGGCACCTCATCTGCTGAGCGGTCAGCCATCATCCCAGTCAGTAACCATACGCGAAGGAAGTACCCTGCTGCTGCTATGTCCCGGTGTGGGCTCGCCGCCGCCCACTGCCGTGTGGAGCAGTCCGGATGTGGTCGAGGCGATACACAACAAACGCACCCGGGTGCTCAACCATGGCCTGGAGATATCCAATGTCCAAGCGCACGACACTGGCACCTACATTTGCTACCTGGACAATGGCGTGCGCCCAGCGCTCGAGCATTTTATCAATGTCACCGTGGAGGTGCCGCCGCGGATAACGCGTCCCCCGTGGGCCGAGCTCACCAACGAGGGGGACCGCATGCAGCTGGAATGCGAGGCCAGTGGAGTGCCAGCACCAGAGATCTACTGGCTGCTGAATGGAGAGAGCAGCATTCACGACAGCGAGGCTGAGCAGCTGGCCAATGGGTACCTGGTGCTGCACAACGTCCAGAAGCGTCACGCCGGCTATGTGCAGTGCATGGCCCGCAACCGGCTGGGCGAACAGAGTGCCGGTACGCTGCTCCAGGTGACTCCCAAGCCCCGAGAGACTGGCGGTGGTGTGGGCTCGGGCTCGGACTCCCATCGGTCAACGAAGCCCATTAACCATGGCCAAAAGCCGACCAAGATGATCCCACCCTCGCCGCCAAATGTGACTCGACTGTCCGATGAATCGGTGATGCTACGCTGGCATGTGCCGCGCAACGATGGCCTGCTCATCCACTTCTTCAAGGTGCAGTACCGAATGATCAGCGAGGGCAAGCGCAAAAACTGGCAGACGACCAACGATAATATACCCTATGGCAAGCCCAAATGGAACTCGGAGCTGGGCAAGAGCTTCACCGCATCGGTGACTGATTTGAAGCCACAGCGCACCTATCGCTTCCGCATCCTGGCCGTTTACTCGAACAACGACAATAAGGAGAGCAACACCTCGGCCAAGTTCTATCTGCAACCGGGGGCCGCCCTCGAACCGATGCCGGTGCCAGAGCTGCTGGAGATCGAGGAGTACTCGGAGACGGCTGTGGTGCTGCACTGGCGCCTGGACAGCGATGCCGATGAGCATCTAATCACGGGCTACTATGCCTACTATCGACCCTCTTCCTCGGCCGGGGAATATTACAAGGCCACCATCGAGGGTGCGCATGCGAGGAGCTTCCAAATCGCCACCTTGGATGCCGCCACCATCTACGAGTTCAAGCTGCAGTCATTTAGTGCCGTCTCCGCCTCCGACTTCAGCGCCCTCAAGCAGGGACGCACCCAGAAACCGAAGGCCAGCACCACAGAGGAGCCAACAATTCAGGGAATCGGGGATCGAGACACAACCACGCCCAGCCACAACGAAACATTCAGCATGAGTCCCATGCTCACGGGCACGATTGGTGGCGGTGCCTTGCTGCTCATTCTGCTGGTTAGCGCCTTCCTGTGCCTGTGTCGACGCCGGAGTCCCCGTGGACGGGGACAAACGCAGAACAAACCGCGCATGGCCGAGCTGCGAGAGGATTTTGTGCCGCTGGGCAGCTGCTCGCCGAACAAACAGCGCCAGCGCACGCGGCACATTCACATTACCCTGAATCCCCTGGCGCAGCAGCAGCAACAGCAGCTGGACGAGAAGAACCCACCGGGACTTGACACTGATAACGATATGACGTACTTTCAGCGACAACCCAGCTACGATTATGACCCGGGACTCCGGCGAATGTCCTCCTCCTCTCTACGTCGCTCTCAACGCACGCTGGAACGTGCTGGCGGTGGAAATTCCGGCGGCAACAACAATAATCTCAACCAGGCGTCCGAAGTTGGAACGGCGGATGGATCCAGCAAGCCGGGACGAGTCATCCTGAAGCGACCGCGCCTCTCCAGCCGCTCGGAGAACCTCTCCTCCGGCAGCCTGAACAGCGTGGGCGTATAATCTCGTGATCTTTTTAGTCTGTACATCCCTATAGCCGATGTATCTAGCTATTCCTCTACCTCTGTTTTATCTCTGACTTCAAAATGACAAAAACCTTTACAGTTTGTACTTATACGCATACGACATAGTCTTAAGGTACTTAATTAGATTTTTATTAGATTTATGCATGCATGATCGTTTAAGAACATAGCATATTGAATGTCCACCTCTTCGTAAGTCTTCCAAATTTTGATATACGATCAAATTCTGTACTGATAGCTTCTTAATGATAATAAACGGCAACTTCTTTTAAATGAGAGGGGCGTTCAGTTTGATTTTTAAAAAGGGTTTAAAAAAGGTTTAATTTAAATTTTGAAATTATTTTAAGGGCAAAGTGTGGCCGTTTTTCCGAGTCCAGAGCTATCGATGTGGAATGAACTCGACTATCGATAGGAAACCTCGAGAGATGACAAAAACCCGATAAGCTAAATTCTCAGCTGTCAGCCAATAATTAGGTCGTCGTCGTCAAAATTTCTATTAGTAGCTTTTGGCAAAAAAAAAGGGAAACAAACAATTAGTTTGAGCCAAGACGAAGGTGTGCTAAATTAAAAGACAACGGTGGGAATACTGTCCGAGCTGCGAGATGGCCAGAGGCTAATGTTCTTATTGTTCTCTTGCAGAGGAGCAGGGACCAGCAACAAGGCAAGGCCTGGCCCAAAACAAAAGAAATCATAAAATTGCAGTTGGATTTGGAACGGGCCGCAACATGTCAAATCTATCAGTGGGACAGATGATAATGGACGCACAGCGTATGGCCAGCCGTGTCAAAGACTTGGATGCACTGGGGACGGCTCTGCTGGAGGAGGCGGAGACGAATCATCGCCTGGTGGTGAGCCTGCGGGAATACCAGGACGACATTGAGACCCTCAATCGCATCTCAAACAACAAGACGAACGCGGACATGGTGAATCGCATACAGCAGCAAAACATCAACAGCTCGGAGATACTCAAAGAGAATCGCGAGCTGAAAATCTGCATCGAAGACTACGAGCGGGCCATGGAGCTGATGATGCAAAAGTACCGCGAACACACAGTGACCAAGGTGCTGGACAGTAAAATCAACTTCAAGGAGCTCTACAACGAGCGCCTGTGGCAGGTGATTCGAGATCAGCGCGAGAAAATCAACGAAATGGCCGCCGTCATGCAGCGGGCGGCCACCGTGGACGATGAGATTGTGCAACGGGAACTGCAGACCATATCGCAGCTGCGTATGGAGAACGAATCATTGCGGGAGCTGCTCCAGATCTCCAAGAAGTACGGCTCGGCACAGCGACCCATTCGCGAAAACGAGCACCTGCTCGAGGAGAAGTCGGTGCAAACGGACTGCTTGGCAGACGATTCGGCCGATGATCTATCTATATCGGGTGCTTCGGTGGAGAATGTGAATAACAATTCGGTCATACAACTGTACAGCAGTCCGGAGCCGGCGAAGAATACATCCAACAATAGCAACAGCTCATTCAACACTGCCCCAGCTCAGAGTCAGCCACAGCAACAGCCACAGGCACAGGCACAGCCTTTGCCCACAGTAGTGCTGGAGGCACCAGAGCAACCGGAGACCAATGAGAATAACAACGGACCTGCAGCTAATCCAACCAGCGCGCCAGCCGTAACGACGCCAAATGATGCTGGCGAGGAGCAGGCCACTGCATCGGCTGCTGTTGTTGCCACCAGCGCAACATGATAGGTGCTAGACCCAGCACCACCAGCCTGGTTGTCATTCTGGTCGCTCGTCAATCTCCATTGTTACTTCATACGCTCTTCATTTCGATCGCTGCGCTGCTGTTGCATCCTATGTACCCCACATCCACATCCACAATCACGCCCCTACACACCCTCCCGCCCATACACACACTCACCAGCTCACACATGCAGTATATATATACAAAAATATGTATGGGATAGCACATGCATTAGCTCTTAGCGATTGATAATCTCTAAGTATTTATACAAACATATTAAAACATAATGTCTATACACGAATGTAAACAAAGCAAACATGAAGTTCATCATTAAAATAACAACACAAGAACACACACACCATACTCATCGTACTCACACAAACGAATGTACTCTGTCGATTTTATGATTTCGAAAATAAATTCCATTACAACTGAAGGATCTGCCCCTGGGCAGATGTGTGGCATGGATCAGTAACATATTGAATCAAAGGAGTTGTCTACATTATCCTGAAAAATGTCTCCCTATCTTATACTGAAGAATCAATGCAATAAATCCAGAAAACCCAATGGATATACAGAGAGATGGTGGAGTGGTATACATATGTACAGCGTATAGATTTAAGGAGTTCTTGCAAAAGAAATAAACGTATATTAAAACTGAAGTATATTCCAAAATCAAGCATCAACCCTGGATCATCCTGAATTCCTTTGGGTTCTTCAAACCTTTCATTGATAGATCATAATCCAAAATCAAAAGGACAGTTTTTTTTGAATCTAAAAGAACAATTTTCAACTTTGGATGTAAAAAGCTCTCATTTTGCTACAAATTGCTCTCATCAGTTCGCTCCGTCTGTTCCACCGCCGCTCTCTTGAGGAGAAGAGTGTGATGTGTGTGCCGGTGGCAGATACTTTTCGGTTCTCCGACGGGTAGTTGAAGCATTCAGAAATGATTTAAATTTAGTTTCTCGTCGATTTTCAAAACGTTCGCATCGGAAAAAGTGCGAAGGAGCCTCTACGCCGCGGTTCGACTGGGCCATCGCGATTTGTGGCAGTGTGAAAGGGATGCAGCTATCTGTATAAGTATTTCTTTCGAGTGCTCGGGCGATCGGCGGTTATATTAAAGATATCCCACAGAATATATGCGGATAAATATGTATATACGTGCGGAGTGCGCGCGTGTGTAAGTGATTCAAGTGAACAAAATTAAATTGGAGAATCAGCATTGCGTGAATTGCATTCAAAATAATTGTAAACAAATATTCTGTAATCTGTGGAAAGCGCAATAACGAAAACAATCTATCTATCCATCAATATATCTATAGAGAACGCTCCGCTGAGGAGATTTATGGGAAGTGCGCTGCCATTTAGGAAAAAGAACGTGTTCTATTTTTAAAACACAGCTAATTTTTGTGGTCGTAAATGTTTGTATTAAGTGAATATTCCAAAATTAAATCAAACAAAACGTGAGCGAAATCCCAGGGACAAGTGTCCGCAGAAGGAAACGTCTACCCCTGGATTCGCCCTGGATGTGGGAGATCTCTCCAACGTATGTTCCCATATCCAACGTGTAATAATTATCAGCTGGTAAATGCTACTAAATAATCGGATGCAAAACGCACATCGTCTGGTGCGATTACGCAACGGATCTAAAATCTAGAATTGGTTTTTGGTGAATGAAAAATTCCGCACACCTTGCGGACGGACAACGTCGAACTGTTGGAGCAGAAGGAGGAGTAGGAGCAGTTGCAGCGGATGCTGCCCAACGTCCAGCCTCAAGCCATTCTAAATGCGGAAATATTTTGTGTAAGTGCAAAAACGTTTTAAATTGTGTTCACGAATTTTTGCAAGTCCCAGTCCCGTGTCGCCGAACGCACAAAAGGAAACCTGAACGACACCGATGAAAATAGGTTAAAACGGTGATAATTATTTATAAACGCGCTAGGGATTTGCAACAGGGCCAATTCTCCGTCTCCTCACGGCACTCAGAACACCATGTAAAATAAAATAGAGAACTCTCACCGCTTTCTTTCTATCTCTCTTTAGGGAGAGACAAAAAGCTCTTAAGTTTTGAGTTCTCTTGTTGAAATTTTGTTTTTGATCGTTTTTTTTTTTGCGCCAGAAAACATGCGCAGGCGGCAGAATTTTTCCTGCGCAATTTCCACCTGTGATCGTTTATTTACTCAGCTCTCTCCATGCCGCTCTGGGAGAATTTGATGGCTCTAAAAATATATACAAATATATGTACATGGATCGATACTTATATGTTATTGTTTATATTTACAATTTCTTTTGTTAATATCAATATTTGTACATACACAAGTATCAGGCCATTTTGGAGGCAACGAATGAGCCGTGGAAATACTCTTTCATGCTTGGGGAGATTCCTTTCAATTGGAGTTCTTCCATATGAATCATACCGTTAGATACCGATGGAGCATGGCAACAGTGGCGCCATCGGATAGAAGGACATTCAATAAATCCCCAAATATATATTATAGTTCAAAACGTTTCAATCAAAAAGTAAACTTCTTTAATGTTTAATTTATTATTAGAGAAAAGAAACTACCAACAAGAAGAATTTCTTATTACCAGGAAATTCCTGATGTTCTATTTTCTGCAACTCTCATAAGTTAAATAGTTAAAGTTAACTATGAAAGTAAGAATAATTTCATAGCAAATGTTTCCCAAGTAATATAATAATTCGAATGCGGTAATACTTTATGCCAGAGTTTAAGAAATATATTTGCAAGGTACATGTGCCTGCACATGGCTGAAAGCACAATAAAAATATCTTGAGCTATTAAATCTAAAAAACAAGAGAGCCATTAGTTCTGAATCGAATAGATCTCTGGTTTTATAGATTTAATTTGTGCTCTGAAACCAATATTTAAGTTGGCCCCTGAAAATGTTCTACTTTTTGATGTACTACAACATTCTTTTGTTGACTTGGATAGATGCCAGACATTCCACCATTGTGTTCAGAATCGCTCAATAGTAAAATGCTGATGGTGCGATTAATACATAGATGTGTATACACACACTAGTACTTGGGGGCTGTGCAGTAACAAGACATAATCTCTACAGTTTGCTTGCAAATTACAGAAAAAGAAAAGCTGATAAGTTGTACCAGAACAGATGCATCATCTGTATCCATCGCTGAAAGGCGATCAGCTATGCCCACTCGGCTTCCATCCCCAGACACGCTATCCCACACGATGTAAGCGTTGCTTTCGGGACTACAAGGAGCATGGAGCCCGTCGACCTGGCGAAGAAGTGGCCGCCTCATCGCCAAATCTCTCCGATGCCCAGAGTTCGCGGTGCGTATTTATTTTAAAATTATAATTTTGTGAAAAATAAAACAAAATTGCTTACGTTTCTTAGGCCTACCTCTCGAACATGGACTTCGACGCAGAATCTGAGCCTCAATTCAAACAATGCCAATGATATAGGTACGAATGGCAGCGGTCTATGGATCCCTTTAACATCTTGTTTCACAGTAGAATTGTGTTCATAACACAGAGCTGTTTGCTTTGGATTTTTGTTTTGAGTATTTGAATATTGTTTTGAATATTGAGTACTTTAATGTTAAATGTTTAATGTTAAACTCAAATTAACTTTGTGTAGTCCATCGCTCAAGTAGATCAAGCCATATATTTATTAGTAGTAGTAACCCAAGTCAGATTTATATACTTTTTGTGAGCTGTTTTCACATACTTTAGATCGGTTTTCAATTAACCCAACAAGGAATTCTTTTATCGAATTGCTGGTACAGTCAAATAATTATGACCGCCCTTCTCAGTGTTAAGGCTTCTAAAATCACATGTTTTTATACCGTTAATCAATGTGTTTACGTTTTTTTTTTTACACTCAACTCACGTTCTGCGCTTGCACCAAACAAAAATCACAACAAAAAAACAACTGCACCTGCAACTGTGCCGTCTCTATCGCTCTCTCGCTCTCTCTCTATGTCTGTCTCTCAACACTAATCACTGCATCAATCAACCGTTAATATGTTAACTACTACCAATCATCAAAACGTGCCCTCGTGTGATCTCGCTCGCTCGCGCTGGTTCGCCGGCGCGCGTTTACACTGTGTGGACTATGTTCGTCCTGCTCACACTATGTGGACCACACCACATACAAACATGCTGAACGTGCCGAAAACTGCGACTTGCTCTTGCATGCACTTTGTCCACGACGCTTTCACTGAGCCCAGTTGTTCACTTCAATGTAGAGCTAAAGAAGCGTCCACAGTCCTGGGCCTCCACGCCGGACATTGATGATCCGGCGCAGCAGTCGGCCCGCCGACCAACGACAACGTCGGGCAACATTCGAGCCGCCGATGATCATAATGTGGCTGTTACGGTCAAGTTGCCGGTGGCGCCGCGTCGTCATACGACCGCCTTGGACATCAAGGAGGTGAGTGCAGGAGATTAATAATACCCTTCACACGAAGGTGACTTCTAATTGTTTGCGTATTTCCTCTGCAGGTGGAACAAGCGCTCACCCCATCATCATCATCATCAACCCGTGTCACATCCTCACCCAGTAAAACTTCAAGTATTCCAGATGAGTTAGTCATCCTGTCGTCAGACAGTCTAGCCGAGCGTGTCCGCAAAATGAATCTCCTCAAGAAGCAGCGCAGCCTGAACTCGCGGGAGAACAGTCGCGAGCGATCCGTACCCAGGCGTGAAGAGTGAGTGGTGGAGCTGAAACGGCGGATCAGCTCTGATTCTGATTGATTCCAAATCTCTCTCTCTCTCTTTCAGGGACAGTGATTCAGCGGCGGCAGCACCTCCGGCAATTCCGGATCGTCCAGAGCGCAGCAAGTCGGGTACTTCCTTGAACCAGAATCCAGCCCCACAGGCGGAACTGAAACGCGCCTCGCTGCCGCCCAAGAAAGTGGCACCCCCACCGACAATCACAGTCACAAGCAGCAGTGGTGCTGGTGGCACAACCACAACGAAAACCACAAGTGCAGTCTCCAGCGAGCTCAAGGCTTCTTCCTCCTCGAGTTCCACCACGAGCTCCAGTTCCACACGTCGCAAAGAGGCGGATGCAGTGCAGACCAGCAAAGAAATCAAAAGACAAACAGTACCCACGAGCAGCAGTAGCAGCAGCACCACCACCAAGGATTCTGGGGCAATGCAGGAGCAAATGAAAACACTGCGAAGCGAGCTGGATACGATGAAGGCACGCGCCGAACGAGCAGAGAGGGACAAGAGCGACATACTGCTGAGGCGTCTGGCCTCCATGGACACGTCATCGAACCGAACTGCCGCCTCGGAAGCCCTCAATCTGCAGCAGAAGCTGAATGACATGAAGGAGCAGCTGGACCGTGTCAGCGAGGACAAGCGAAGGCTGAATCTACGCATGAAGGAGCTGGAGAACAGGGGCAGCGAGTCGGAGCTGAAGCGGAAGCTGCAGGCGGCCGAACAGATCTGCGAGGAGCTGATGGAGGAGAACCAGACGGCCAAAAAGGAGATACTCAATCTGCAGGCGGAAATGGACGAGGTGCAGGACACGTTCCGCGATGACGAGGTCAAGGCCAAGACAAACCTGCAGAAGGACCTCGAAAAGGCCACCAAGAACTGTCGCATCCTGAGCTTCAAGTTGAAAAAGAGCGACCGAAAGATCGAAACCCTGGAACAGGAGCGCCAAAGCTCCTTCAATGCCGAGCTATCCACCAAGGTAAAGAAGCTGGAGGAGGAGCTACGCTTCTCCAGCGAACTGACAAGAAAGTTGCAGGTAAGTTTCGCAACTGCCAAGCCAGAAGAGGAATCTTCTAATGGATGATAATCCCCGATGCAGATCGAGGCCGAGGAGCTGCGCAATCCGGGCAAGAAGAAGGCACCCATGCTGGGAGTGCTGGGCAAGTCCACATCGGCGGATGCCAAGATCACACGTGAGTCGCTGACACGCGGCGGCTCCCAGGAGGATCCGCAGCATCTGCAGCGTGAACTGCAGGACTCCATTGAGCGGGAGACGGATCTGAAGGACCAGCTAAAGTTTGCCGAAGAAGAGGTAATCCAATGCCCCCAAATGTCCCCAGCAGAGCCACTCGATTAATCATTCGACCGTTTTACGCGAAGCTTCAGCGACTCGGGGCCAAGCGGGTTCAATTCAGTTGCGGCACTCAGACCACACCCGAGCTGCCGCTCGAGGCGTTTGCCTTTCCGCGTGCCACTCAGACGGCGGCCATAGAGCAGTGCGATGCCAACACCAGCACGGAGATGTCCGGACCCGCGGCTGAGGCGCACAGCCAAACCGATTTCGAATCGATTGCCAGAAATGCATCGTGCGAACGGGAGACGACTCCGTCGCCATTTGTGTCGCTCTTTGCACCCGCCACATCCGGCAGAGTGGGGCACTCGCGCTCTCTGCTCTTCCCCAGTGCCATTTCGCATGTTCTTCTGAATGGAACAGGTAGAAGATCTCCAGCAGATCAGTCCAGTGCAAGCCATTTGCTGATAACTTTATGTTTTGTAGTAGCAGTCTCCATGTTCCATTCGAGCTTTCGTTTATGTAGCAAAACTATTTTGATCCTCGAAAACGATCTGTAGATGGATTTTAACCATTAACCGGGCTCTAACCTTATTCCATACCATTCAGATGCAAATAAATGATGCGTGATTTTTGTGTTTCAGGCTGAACATCTGAGGAAAAAGGTGACTCGTTTCGAGGATGAAAATGAGTCTATGATGATGCAGTTGAAAAAAATGGCAACGCGCTCAAGAAGTACGAACCAAAACACACACACTCTTTTTCTCTCTCTCTTACTAAGTACTTAACCGTAGTTTATAGATCAACAAAACAATTAATTCACTTTAAACTATAAATAACTTCGTTCCGTTCAGTTCATTCCATTTCAAGCTGCGGTCACACCACAAACGCTCTGCAATTAGAGTGACCAAAGCTGCCGTGTATTGGGATTCCCCCCGCATAAATTGCAAATACTTTTGTATAATTTCTAACTCGAAAGAACGCACCAAAACGTTGCCCTAACCAAAACTAATTCTGATTTTAAAACTGATCTCCCATGCGCTGCTTTTTGAATGAATCATTAGCGCTGATCCAGCAATTTCTTGCCATTTTTTTGCGGCTGCTCATTAATTAGTGTTGTTACTAAACAAAGCATCCCACTAACAGAAGCAACTAACCGAACCGAACTGCTATTAATGTGCGTTTATTGTGTATTCCGCTGCAGCACGCAAGCTGAGTCCCACGCCACATGCCCATCGACTGGCGCCCGAGGTGCATGCGGATCGTGATGAGGGCATCTCCGACGAGGATGATCCGGCCGAGCTGCGTATCCTGCTGGAGCTCAACGAGCAGGAGGCCTCGATATTGCGCCTCAAAGTGGAGGATCTGGAGAAGGAGAACGCCGAGTCCAAGAAATATGTGCGCGAACTGCAGGCCAAACTGCGACCGGAGGCTTCTAATGGCAGCAAGTCCTCGCTACTCAGCTTTGGCAGCTCCGCCTCCAGTGCGGCCGAAAAGAAGCTGAAAACCCTGAGCGAAGAGTTGACGCAGCTGCGGAAGAGCCTGCAGGACAAGGAGCAGACAGTGGACACCCTGAAGGAGCAGCTCAGCAAGCTGAGCAGCCTGGAAGCGGAGAACGACAAGCTGTCGAAGGAGAACAAGCGCCTGCAGACGCTGCGCAAGGCCAACGAGAAGACGGGCGAGGCGGATCTGTCCAAGATGAAGGAGACTCTGACGGTGGCCCAGCGGGAGAGGGATGAGCTGACGGCCAGGCTGAAGCGGATGCAGCTGGAGGCCGATGCCAAGCTGCCGGCACGCATAGCCAAGCGGGTCAACGACCTGACGCCGAAGAGCCATCTGAAAAAGTGGGTGGAGGAGCTGGAGGATGAGATCAGCGAGATGCGCGTGATGCTCAGTTCGAGTGGCGCCGATCAGGTCAAGGCCCTTGAAGCAGCCAAGGTATCGCTCGAAGAGGAGCTGCAAAAGTCCAAGAAAAAGCTGTCCCTGGCCGAGGGCGATGTCCAGCGACTGAAGCTCGTCAGTGGCTCAAGCAGCAAGGTCACCGATCTGGAGCAGAAGCTGAAGCGCAGCGATGAGGACGGCAAGAAGCTCGGCACCAAGCTCAAGGAGCTGGAAGAGAAGCTCAAGAAGCAGGACGTCCAGCTGAAGCAGAGCGAGACAAACAAATCCACCCTGGAGACCCAGAGCAAGCGAGAGAAGGAGAAGCTGTCGAGCCTGGAAAAGGATCTCGAAAAGCAGGCCAAGGAAAAGGAGAAGCTGGAGTCCAAGATCCTCCAGCTGGATGCGGATCTTCTGGCAGCCAAGAAGGCCGCGGAAAAGACCAAATCCAGTTTGGAGAAGGACATCAAGGATCTGAAGACCAAGGCCAGTAAGTCGGACAGCAAACAGGTGCAGGACCTCAAAAAGCAGGTGGAGGACATCCAGACTTCGCTCAGCGCCGAGCAGAAGCGCAACGAGGATCTCAACACCCACTGGGAGAAGCTGTCCGAGGAGACAATCCTAATGCGGGCACAGCTCACCACCGAGAAGCAGAACCTCCAGGCCGAACTCAATGCCAGCAAGCAGAAAATGTCCGAAATGGACACCATACGCATCGAACGCACCGACATGGCCCGCAAGCTGAACGAGGCGCAGAAAAAGATTGCCGAGCTGCAGGCCAAGACCCTAAAGACCGGCAGCAGCAGCGACCACGAGCGTAGCATGCTCAAGAACAAGCTGGCCGAGAAGGAGCACGAGTACGAGCGTCTGCGCAGGGAGAACGAGATGAACATCGATCTGGTGTTCCAGCTGCGCAAGGACAACGATGATCTCAATGGCAAACTGAGCGACTACAATCGGATCGAGCAGGCGCAGGTCTCGCTCAACGGCCACGGCGCCAGAAGGGATGCAGAGATCAGGGAGCTAAAGGAGAAGTAAGTTGTCAATCATAAACAATAAGAACTAAATATATATGGACTATATATGTGGGTTGGTACAATTCCTCTCATTGCTGTGCTCCTGTCCGTTATTCTTGTCCATTGCCTATTCTATATTCTATTGCGAGACTACTCAGAGAGGATCGTAGCAGCTTGAACTCTAAAACTAACCTTTAAAATGATTTCCACCAAACAGAGTACAGAGCACCGAGCTGCAGATGAAATCGGAGGTGGCCACCACACGTCTGAGATACGAGCAACAGGTGAAGAATCTCAGCGGGGAGCTCAATTCGATGCAGGTAAGCAGTGCTAAATATATGAATTATTGCTGGCAACTGATTCGTTTGCCATAACAGCGGCAATGTGAGCGCTTCAAGAAGGATCGGGATGCCTTCAAGCAGATGCTGGAGGTTGCACAGAAGAAGATCGGCGATCTGAAGGCCAACAATACGGGCAGACAGAGCCGGGGGTCCATGCACAGCAGCGATGATGATGACAAGAGCAAGATTGCCTATCTGGAGCAACAGGTAAAGCGATTACCCAGTGCCTGTCAATCCGCATAGATTCGAATTCCGTTTTGCAGATTGGTCATCTGGAGGATCAGTTGGTGGAGTCACGCCTGGAGGGCAGCAAGGTGAAGACGGAGCTCGTGTCCGAGCGCAGCGCCAACGAGATCAAGATATCGGAGATGCAGTCGAAGCTGAACGAGTTCGAGGAGGAACGCGTCATTGGCTCTGGGAGCACAAAGCTGCCGGGCATGAAGACAAAGCTGGAGTTGTCCTGGCAGAAGGAGCGCGAGGATCAGCAACGGCTGCTGCAAGAGACCTCCACCCTGGCCCGGGATCTGCGACAGACTCTGTTCGAGGTGGAACGCGAGCGGGACAAGGAGCGGCTGGAGTCCAAGCGCAAGCTGGATCAGATCAAGCGAGCCACCGAAGAGGAAATGGAGGAGGGACGCAAGAAGATCGCCGAGCTGCAGTGCGATCTCCTCGAGCTGCGTGACGTCCATGCCAAGCTGCGCACCTCCAATGAGAAGCTCAGACGCGAAGTGAGTATTCCATCAGGCAGCTTCTATGGTTTCTATGGTTACCTGCAATCCCATTCCATTGCAGCGCGAACGCTACGAGAAGGAACTGATCAAGCGTCGCATGGAGGCGGATGGCGGTGATCGCAAAGTGGGCGCCCTTCTGCAGACCGTTGACGAGCTGGTGAAGATCGCGCCAGACCTGAAAATGGCCCGCAGCAGCTACGACAACACCCTGCGTCCGGAGCAGCCGAATGTGCGACGCAGCCGCAGTCCCTCGCCCACGCTGAGCAGCACACAGATCAGCACCGTGCTGGCCCGGTTGGCCGAGGCCTCCGAGGAGCTGCGCAAGTTCCAGCGGCTGAACGAGGACGAGCAGGAGCGCAGTCGCATACGGCGGGGCAATCTGCGACGTGCTGCCTCGCAGGAGAACGATCACCATGGCAGCACCAGTTCCGTGGCCAGTGGGGCGGGCTCCCAGCGCGGCGGCGGTGGCCGCTTGTCCCGGAATGCGGGCAACAATGGCAGCCTCATACGCAAGAGCCTGTCGCTGGACCACTCCATACAAAGGGATCAGGTGAGCAGAGCACTTCAAATTGTTTTGAAGATCAATCCCCAACCGTTCTGACACAACTCATAGAACATTTGGCGCCAGGACGATGGCAGTGTGTCCTCGATGCAGTCCATTGACTCCGAGCTGGGCGGTCTGGTGCGTGACTCCAGCCTGGACTCACGCCTCGACTCGCGCCTGTCCGGCGGCTCCACACAGAGCGACATACCACGAGGGCCGCGAAAAAAGAAGAAGGGCATCATGGGCAAGCTGCGCAGCCTGACCAAAAGCAGTCGCAATTCCGAGAGTGAAATATCGGTAGGACTTTAAACAGAAGAATACTTTCGAGCTGTGTTTGATCCTCCTTTCTATTGGCAGATTCAAGGATCCGACTCTGACATCAGCGTTGCCAGCGACATGAGATCCAGCAAGAAGGATCTGCGCGGCCGTCTCTCTGGGATGTTCAAGCGCTCGGGTTCGAACTCACGCAGCGAGAGCATGGAACGGCCCGGCACCGAGCACAGGCCTGTGGCCGTCACCGTTGTGGGCCATCCCGATGGGCCGCAGCCACGCGAGCCACCGCCTGCCAATTCCCTGACACCCAGACCCATACGTTCGGTAAGAGTCCAGCACCCAGAAATCTATGATATTTTCCAACGGATTTGAAACTGTTTTCTGTTTAGATCCCGAAGCCGCCCAGTGGCACCAGTCCCGCCACACCCAGACGCCGCCTAGCCAAGTAGTAGCCATCATATCGATTCGTAGGATTCATTCTAATCATAGCCATGCAAATGTTCGTTCAATTCACTCCCCCCAACTGCAGTTTACCAGACCCCACCCCTATCATGCCATTTCATTAGATTTATTCGTTGATTCTTAATGATTTTACTTGATTTTTAGTTTTTTATGAGATCTGCAACAAAAATAAAGTCATCTTTTTCAAAAAAAAAAAACACCTCTGCATTTCACTTCTGAAATGAAATTGAAGGAATTGTGAATCAGTAGATAAACTCTAGTAGCATATCCAAAGCAAGACCAACATTTTTGTACACCAATGCAGCGGCGAGTATGCCCATGACAATGGGACATGTGGCGTCTTTATAGCCCGAGAAAGATTTTGGTTTCTCCAGATGGGCCACGAAAAACGAAACGGAACTAAGCAGAAATAATACCACAAGTTCCAGCATGGTGAAGCGTAATTTACAGATTGGAATTTCCTTATTAAATTTCGAGTATAATGAAACTAAAAGTATAAAATTCAAGGGCTGCTATTTCTGAACAAATAAAAAAATAAATATGAGCTTCTGTTTCTAAACTGGAAGCCCGCCTAGCTGCATTTCTAACAATTTTGTCAAGTCCTATGGGGCCCAATCAATCAATGAATTTGTTAAATAAAAAGAGTGAGTGACATTTATTCTATTTACTTGCAATTTATGTATATATTCAAAGTATTTTGTTTTGCTTAAAACTTGTTTTTGTTGTTGTTTTTTTTTTTTTTCTTTTTTCTTTGCATTTTTTCTTGTTTTTTTGTTTTTTACACACTACATTAATTTTCTTTTGTTAAACATAATTTTTGTTTGTTTGTTTGTTTGAATTTATAATTAATTTCATGTAGTTTACTTATTGTTTTTATTTGTTTCCTTTAAATGAATCAAAAAACGTTTACGTTACGTTGAACTTTCTTAGGGGGCAAAAACAATGTTGTTCATACTACTAGACTCGTGTATGTACGCGAGTGTGTATAACCCATGCGTTTTGATCTTGTGTTCAAAACGAAAACCAATCCAATATGCAAAACCAAAATGATGTTTGAAGTTGCAATTTGATGTCATTTTTGTTTTGTTTTTGAGTACGGTACGTGGCATGCTCAAACAGATAAACTAAATCGATTGATTGGATAGGTCTTGAGGGACGACTGGGACTGGGACTGGATCAATTCGTTTGCTTGGGCTGGGCAGGGCTGGGTTGGGTTGGGTTCTTTGCGAATTTCGAGGTGTTCAAATCTAGTACGAGAGACGTATGTAGGGGGTACGTTGCTTTTGTTTTTAAATTTTGTTTTTGTTTTGTTTGTTATTTTCCTAGCATTGTATGTGTTGCATCGAGTTACATTTATACATTTATGCAATTTTTTGGTTTGGGTATTACTTTTCTTTGCTGTCGGTTCTCTCTCATTCCTCCACATTCCTCACCTTTTGTGTGACTTGTATTTGTTTGTATAAATCGTTTTATTATGGTATGGTTTTTATAGTGGCAAATGGCTCTCTTGTTCTGCGTTTAAAAGTTGTTCAATTATTATATGGTTCAAGTGTTTCCTTCGTTTCGTTTCGTTTCGTCTTAGCGTTTTTGTTTTCTTTAGTAACAAATGCCCTTACATCGCTTGTATTCGTTTTTTTTTGTTTTGTATGGTTTCTCTTATGTATGTTTCCTTATTTCCATTTTGTTTTGGTTTTTCTTCCCATTTTTTTTGTTTTGTTTTGTTTTGATATTACTTAGGCACTGTGTTCGTATTACATTAAAGAATTAATTTAAAATTTAAATTTAGGTATGTATAAATACATTGTAAAAAATTTCTTTAAGTTTATCGTAAACTAAAATCTTGCAACACTATATGTAGTATGTACTTCGTATTTACTCTCTTTTTTGTTAATTTTTAGTTATTCCCTTATTATTTTTGTTTAGCTGCTTCTGCCCTCTGCTCTCTGCTGCCTGTATGTATGTATGTCCTTGCATCTATGTTTCTTGTAAGTTAAGTTAAGTTAAATCCTGTCCTCAATGTCTAATCCTTAATCCATGGTTCACGGCTGTGTTAATCGAATGTTTATGTTTAACTCCTACTACTATATAAGTATCTCCCTGTCGCTAGCTCTCCCCTCGCTCTCTCCCTCTTTCTATGCTGATTTAAAAGTACACGTAGAAAAGTCTAAGAAAAAACCCAAAAGTCCCCGTCGTTTGATCTCGTTTCAAATGGAAAGCCTGGAACCGTAGTTTTACGAGTATGTTTTGTGTGTATATTCCCTCCTTTCATTCCTTTCAGCTCTCAACTCGCAACAACACTTATATGCCTAAAAATCGTTACAATCTGGTTTTACAAGTAGCTTCCTATATGTATATGTATATGTATGTATGTACGCGTATGTATGTATGTATATGCAGGTGTAGGAGGCGTATGTATGTGTCTCTGGGGGTGGCTAGGGCTAATCATACATACAACATTTGTATGCTAAGTACAACTAACTGTTCAGTTTCATTTTCAATACGAATACGAGTATCAGTATCAGTTTAAGATTCCAGTTTTCCCAACTTTTGTCGTTTTGGTAAAAAAATTCAAAATTCATCGAAAGTTCTCTATTCATTTGGCCTACGAACATTTAACTGTCGTTCATCTAGGTTCGGTTCGGTTCGGTTTGGATACTTCCCATCCATTCTTATAGCCTGCTTAGCCGTTTGATTTTTGTGTGGTGTATTGATATCCCTAATACTTTCAGTTTTATGCTATATGATTTGTTATCTGCTCATCAAAACAATCGAAACGAAAAACGTTTGGTAAATATTGAACCCAAAAATCCCTCTTCTAATTTACAGAATATATCCGAAACAAAGAGAAGAAATAATTTGTGTGTGTGTGTGAAACATAATCCTTACGCGAACTTATGCTGGGTAGCCTATTTATTCATCTGAGTAGTCTCAATCGAGTTACGAGCTTTATAGTTTTTGTTTTCTTGTCTTTAAACTGTTGTATGATTTTACGTTCAACTCCCGCGGGTCTCTAACGGCCTTAAACTGCTTCATTTTGTTGCATTTTGTTAACAGTCTCAATTTTGGTTTTTATTTTATGTTTCTTTTTTTTTGCGTTTTGTTTCGTTTCGGTTATGTTGCATAGTTTTTCTCTTTTTTTTCTGCGTTTTTTTTTCCGTATTTTTGTCTATTTTGTAGTTATCATTATATTATTATCATCTACATACAAATTAGTTTTGGTTCACTATTCTCTGCATTTGTTACATTTAAAATTACCATATACCATATACATACATACCTCGTTTAGAATTTATGCTTAAGAACGAACCAAAGTGTGGGGCTTAGAAATGGATGTGTGTGTGTGTGTGTGGGTGTTGGTTTGTTTTTTTGGTTTAACTAATCAATAAACAATTTGATGCACTATAACAATCATCATTCAGCTTCGACCTGACACCTTCCCTTATCCAAGTAGATTTGTGCCCCCCTATCATCATCATCATTAATCCATAAACATGAAAGTGTTGTCCCTAATACGAGTATTAATGCGAAAGGAATCTCTTAAAAATCAATCGTACGAGTAAAAATACAGACACAAAACATGCCACCCACATACTCGTCTATATATAGATGGTATATATGCTAGTTGATCTTTAATCTTATTGAGTTTCTTTATCATTTATTTAATCTCGTTTTTTTGTTTGTTTGTTTGTTGTTGGTTGCTCTTGTTTCTTGTTGATTTTTTGTTTTGTTGTTCTTCCTTCGTGTTCGCGCGTCTTGCCCTATATAAATTTAGTCATTACAAAAAGGTGTCTTAGGTGGAATCGTTTTGTCTTAGGAATTTAGCTTAGATATCTGTTAAATCTCATCTTATTTCAAATCATTCTAGTTTTAATGGCTAACAGTACTTCATTACATAAAAACAACTTTGCAGGAAGGCCTGGGGGCTGGGTAGAGTTGGGTAGTTTGGTAGGGAGTGTTGTATTGGGTGTTGGTTGGTATTTGTATCAGACACAAAACACATTTAAAATTCTAGCATATTTAGAAAAAGATCTATTTGTTGCTAGCTCGTCTCGATCATTCAGTTTGTTCATCGCTTAGCTTAACTATGGGGTACCAGTCGAAATATCCGATTCGGAAACAAATTCGAGAGAACTTAAACGTTAGAACTATAGACCGAAAGCACTGATAAGTATCTTGTTCGTCTCTCCTCACCCTAGAGCCTATGTAGTATATAGTAGTATGTTTTGTATGCTATACAATGTACACAACGCATTTGCTTCATTGGTTTTGGGTTTGCATTTTGGCGCATCATTTCATTCGTATATTAGCTATATTAGCTTATCAGTAAGTAGAGATACTCGTATGTAAATTAAATAACCCTTACATTATTGTTTCATTCATGGTTCTTATGATCTGATTCTGATTCAAATTACGATCTCATCTGCATTGGAAACGTCGAAAACGTGCAAAACAAAACAAACTCCCATCGAAAAGTAAAGGCAACAACGTCAAAACGTTAACGAAAAATCAAAACCAAAACAATAGTAGAGCCGCCCGCCTCATTTCCCCCCCCATCGTGTTCCGATAAAGAAACCAACAATAATGAAAGAACCAAAAACCATATACACACCAAAATGACATCAAAACGTAACTAAAAACGAACAAAAGAATCCTATCATTTTGGTTCCTTTGCTTCTGCTGTGGTGCTGGTGGTGGTGCTCTCCCAATGTGAATGTTCTCCGGATGTCTGGACATAACTTTTACGATTCGATCTGTTGCACTTGGACTTTGTTTTCTACAACAGTGTGTGTGTGTTTGTGTGTGATTGTGTGTGTGTGTGAGTGCTGACAAACATTTACACTTAATTTTAGCTTTCTCTTAATTTTGTTTCATCTGATTTTAGCTTGAAAGTGCAACACTTCATTTATTACAATATTTAGATTTATATTACCTTTAAATTGTTATATGTTTATATATAATTATATGTATATAGTATATATATATAGTTGTATATAGTAAGTATTCATATATATATATATAATTTTGTTTTCTTTTTTTACCTTTACGATGCACATATATTGTATGTAGTTTTCATTTTTCAATAGGTCGTTACTTTTAGAGTAATCAAAACCAAACAAACAAAAAAAAAGGATTTATATTGTATTAAAATGGAAAATAAAAGCTTTTAAATAAATGAAATTGTTTTACAATTAACAGTCAGTGTGTGTTTTGTCATCTAAATAATTGTTTCCCCTCATATACCGCCCATCATGTATCTGGGAGCTAAGATTTAATTTTAGTCTAGTATTGGACAACTTGCCTTATTATTCTTCTTGATAATGAGTACGGAAATCATGTGTAAGTGTGTTATCCTCAGTATTTAATGAATAATAATCATAATGTTTCAGCTTATAAAATTACATCAGGTTTCTTTGCTTGCAATTTCGTCAACAAAATCTTCGACTCTGCGCTGTCTATTCCCATTCTGCTCCCTCTAAAACGGGTCTTTGGTGTTGCGAAACAGAAATGATAAAACGCCAAAAACTTTTGTCTTCTCATTCTCCACCACACTCTTCCTTCCTTTCTTCCTCACTTACGTCTGTCCTCTCACGACGCCTCCACCTCGCCTGATGACAGACAGCCACCTCCGCCAGCCAGGATCGACCACACTATAAACCTTCTCTGGATCATTATCGATAAAGCGATACACAATCATGCACAGACACGCACACAGCACACAGCAAACACGCACGCACGCACACAGAGCTGCTGCTGCGGCCAAGTGGAAAAGAAAAAGATTCAAATTCGATAAATGTTGGTTGTTTTTTTTTTCAAATATTGTTTTTTTTTTTTCAAAAATCGAAACGTATTTCACACGTTCTACTTTACTTGTTTACTTGCTTATTGTTTTTGCATTGTTTGCTTTTGTTTTGTTTTTTAAAAAAATTTAAAATTATTTATAAAATGTAAGCATATGTATTTGTAATTTAAACGAAATTAAATTAGGAATTTATATCTGTAGGATTTGTTTGTGGGGTTGTTTGTTTGTAAGATTTAAAAATTATACGAAGAACACTAAGCAATAAATCACCGAAAAATAAAGTAAAGTATTTGTTATTGTATATTGTAATTAAATGTATGTATTGTAAGTTGTTTTTCTTGTAAATAAACAAATTAAAAATTAGTGTATGATATTTTAATAGAAAAAATTACTTCATATTTATATAAGAATATATATAATATATGTGTATGGTAAATGTATTAGCATATAATATGTGTTTCTCCTTTTTGCTTTTGTTGGTATTTCTTTCCATCTTTCTTTTGTTTTGTAATAATAAATTGTAAAATCGCAATCATATAATCATCATTAAAATAGTTTTTGCTTTCATCTTGTTTTACACACACATCGCACGCTCCCCTACTAAGAGAGCGTGCAAAGTAGTTAAGAGTAAATATGTATAAGTAATTAAAGATATATATATATGTTATGTATATAATCAATCAAAGTTTTTCTGCTTGCTGTTGTATGCAATTATTTTTCTTCCTTTTTACTTTCTTTCTTTCTTTTCCTTCATCTTCATCTTTCACTTTCCTTTCTTTCTTTCTTTTTTTCCATTGTCTCTGCCTCGCTAGTGTGGTTTTCAGTTGTTGTTGTTGTTGGTAAGTGAATGGGTGGGCGGGGGTGTGCGCGCATGTTGTTCTTCTTCAGGCGGTGTTGTTTTGTAGAGTGGCACACACCTTCCCTCCCACCTTCTGGTTGTCGTTAGATGATGTTCTTCTCTTCCGGCGGCTGCTGTTGTTGTTGTTCTTGTCTGCTTGGCAAACGATGAAAATTTGAAAAAAATGTGCAACGCAACTCTAAGCATCGTTTTTATCTCTCTCTATTTCTCTATCTCTCTCTCTTGTAACTTTTGTCCTCAATCCTTATTCCTCTCTGCCTCCCTGCTTCCATTTTTATTATCATTAACTGTAGGTTTAAATTTACGTTTCCTTTTGCTCTTTTTTTTACTCTTTTTCTCGTTTGTTTTGTATATATATACTCGTTATATATATATATATATATATGGTATATAAGTATGTATGTATATAGTTTTTATGTATATTTGTTAAGAGTGTGGTTTCGTATTTTTTGTGGCTTACGCTTCTCATATCTCATATCCATTAAGCATTTTACTTCTGCTAACTTTCCGCCTGCCTTCTCAGTATCGGTAGCATTTCACTTTCTCTTTAACTAAATAATAAATCCAACGCACTATATAATTCTAGTTTCAAGTTCAACTTTCGCTTAGATGTAAACGACGACATACGCTTATCAATTAGGTTTCTTTATATATGTAGTTTAACTTTTAGCTAGTTTTTGTTTTGTTTACTTTAAATGGTAAATTTTTAATTTTGTAACGTATCTTTCTCGTATCGTTTCAGCCTCCGACCTTATCCGCATATCCATCTCATCTATCCACCCACCAAGCGATCAATCAAGCAATAAAACAATTTTCAAACAGAATGAATCATGGCCTAAGGGCTAAGGCAAGCCACCAAAAAGAGAGTTCTCGGAATTTCAATGGATTCGATTCCTTTTCAAACTCTCCCATTGGGACTACACCTTGTCGCCCCTTGTTGAGTGGTGGGGATTTAGTGTGTGGATGGACTGTGTGTGTGTGTGTGTGTGTGCAGACGAGGCCGGTGGCTGGCCGACTGGCTTTTGCATTAAAATGTACAATTTCGAATTTGTATTTACTAATTTTAGTAATAAAGGGATCTTTACTTGTTTACGCTTTAAATAAAATTAGAAGTTCTTATTTCCTTTTGTTGGTATTTCGCACACTTTTCATCCATGATCTTGTGTCTAATTAGCTAAACTTTATACTTGTAAATCATTACGTTTAAATCTTCACAATTCTATATTTTGTTAATGCCATGTGTATCGGTACCTACGGGCTCTGGGTTGTTAGTTCTTCTAGGTTTCTTGGTTTCTCGGTTGATTGGTTGGATGGTAGTAGGTATAGGTAAATGTTGGCTTAGGATACAGTAGGATATACAGTACGTTTGGTGTGGTGTAAGTGAGTGTTGGGTGGGGGGGGAGGCGCATGAGAAATGTTGTGTTTTTTGTTGCGGTATGGTTTGGTGTGTGTGTGTTTCGTTGAGTGTTGATGTTGTTGTTTTTGTTGTTGTTGCCTATGAATTATTACATACTCATTGCTATAGAACATACATGTATATATATATATATCTATGAATCTGACTTGTCGCTAGGTATTCTCTGGTGTTAAATTTGTGTTTGCTTTAAATTAGGGTTGTACACGAGTTAAATATTAATTTCAACAACTGATCTGATCTGAAATAAAAACGAACAGACGACGCTTTAGCTTACAATTACCACCATCTTTTCTGTCTTCTTCATCATTCACCGACGACGAGGACGACGACGACGACACGACAACATGCTGCTCCATCGCCTTAAACAGCCTGAGAGGCTGCGTACGGCGGCTGTGTGGAGCTGTCGTTGCCATACGCTGACCTTGGGCCGGCACCATAGTTGGATGCCCCCTCCTGCTTAACATAATTGCTATAGTCGTAGTCATAGCCGGAGCCATAGCCGCCATAGTCGTACTCGGATCCCGACTTTGAGGCCGAGTTTCCGGGACCAGTGCGCGGCATACCGCCCACAGGTCCAGTGGTTGATGGACCGCCCGCAGCCCAGGTCTGGGCACGCGAGTACATGTCCGTGGCGGTGCCCGCCCCAGCTCCTGGTGCTCCAGTGGGTCCAGCCGAATTGGGCGGCATGTTCCACGAGTTCCAGCTACCACCGCCAGACGGTCCGGAGGGAGCGCCCGTCGATGTCGAGTTGTACATATCGTAGCCGCCGTATCCCTGGGTCTGCTGGGGTCCAGCATAGTTCGACCACTGTGGTGGTGGTCCCTGGGGGCCAGGTGGTGCGCCCCAGCCTTGGTACGATCCTGGGCCGCTATTGCCATAGCCATAGCCCTGCTGTTGCGGCGAAGTGCCCCAGCCCTGATATCCGGGCATCATGTTCGGCGCACCGATTGGCATATTCAGTGGCGGACCACCCATCTGACCGTTCTGGCCTTGGATCATGTTCATCGGAGCATGGTGGGGTCCCCAGTGGCTGCACTCGCTGTTCATCTTGCCATAGGCACCACCCACTGTGCTGTTGTTCGAGTTCTGTCCGCCAGATCCGTCACGAGGCTCGGCCTTCTTGATCTCCACCTGTAGAGCGAGGCAACGAGAGTGTGGCAACAATGAGGACAAAGGACAAAATAGGTGGAAAGTGATGACCAGTAAGGCAACATACCTGCTTGCCGTTCAGATTGATGTACCGCTCATTGGTCACATGCTCAACCGACGACTCTTCTTCGAAGGACAGGAATCCGAAACCACGAGATTTCTTCTTCTCCTGATCGTACATGATAACTACTTCGGTCACTTTGCCGTACCGACCAAAAAAAGTACGCAGATCGGTTTCCGTTACGTTCGATGGGAGACCGCCGAGGAACACCTTGTAGCCGCCGCCTTTCTTCGGCTTTTGAAGCGTGCGTGGGTTGCATGGCTTCGGATCGATGGTACGGCCATCGAGCGTGTGCGGACCGTTCTGCAGCACATGGTTTACATTGGTGGGATCGGCAAAGGTGACGAAACCGAAGCCACGCGACCTGCCGCTCTCGTTGTTCTTCATCACGACACAATCGATGATGTCGCCGAAGCGGCAGAAGTAACGCGACAGATTCTCCTGCGTTGTCTCCCAAGATAGTCCGCCCACAAACAGTTTTCCCCTCTCGTCCTCTTCCATGATGTTGTTCTGGTGATTGTGAGCTATTGCGCCGGGTAGGTTTTCAATAATTGACGTAATTTTGCTGCTGTTTATTCACACGGGTGTATAAGAAATAAAATGTCTTCTCGCTTGGGTCTTCTAGCACTTTTTTTTTCTTAACTTTTTACACTGTTATAGTTGCTGGTTGCGTTGAGTTGCGTTGCTGTTATGGTTTCTGTTATGTTATATTTTGGATTGATTTCAAAAGTTGCCAAAGTTCTTCTCTCCTTCAAAATAACTAAACAAAAGCCACGACGTTTACACGTAACTTTCTACAAGATGCAAATCGTGGGAGTACGCATGGAAAGATACAGAACAGAACGATTTAAAAAAATTGTTAATCAAAATCACTTTTTCTTGGCTAAAAACGAATGTTGGGTGCGAAATGGTGGCCAGTGGCCAGGCAAGAGCCAAGATGACAAAATACGCAGACACACCAACACGTAGGCACAGGGAGCAACCGAAATAGGCATAGATAATTATGAAAGGCGCAGGTAGGCAGCAGCAGCAGCAACCGGCCGGGTACACATACATTCCCATGCGAAGGTATTTGTGAGCGAGTGAGTCTACATATGTGTTTTTGCCGTCTAACTGCTTTTTTTGTACACGTTCACAAGTTGTTCGGTTGTTTGCAACGCTCCGCTTGCTCTGCTCTTCGTGCGGTTCACAAACTGTTTTCTGCTGCTTCTGCTTCCTCTTTTTTACACTGCTGCGTGAAAGTATTGTTTTCTTTTCGCTGTGTCACGAGCGTTGTTGTTAGTGTAGCAATGTCCCCAGCCTCTGTCCCCCACAAACACACACACTCGCACTCACACCCACACAGATGCCGCCTTTCAATGAGAACAACGAACTTATTCCCAAGGTGAAAACAGAACACTGCCGGTCCGGTCCCACCACATTTGCGCGCCATTTGCCAGGTATTGCCAGATGGGTCATGTAAACACCCATCACCCTACCAATATCTCAAAATGTGAAAGTTCATGTAATCCAATCCTTGTGTCCTGAAGCACTGAAACACATTCTTTATTGGCCTGTCTCGTGTCTCGCGGAAATTTTCCCACTCACAAGTCCAAACATGTGGCAACGCTTGGTGGCGACGTGAAAGCGAATGTACAGCGAAAAGAAACGTACCAAGAAGCAATGCCCTCAAAACGCAGGCCACATAAAATCTTAATTCTAAAATAAAAAAATATTCACTTCTTTGGGGGCTTTAATTAATCGCAACCTATCTCTGGCCACGCACTTCCCGCAAAACTGAATGAATCTCACGAAAAATGTGGGAAATTCACCACGGTAGAAGACAACAGCAGCGACGGACGGGCAGCGAAAAAAAAAACAAAATGGAAGACGTGCCTGATGAAAAAAATGCTTCAACAAAGAAATGTATTAAGAAATGCTTTCTGGGCCTAAATGCTCTCGATACAGGCGAATTTCACATGGCTTTAATCAAATTTTTAGTTTGAGGCATATCGGGGCATTTGAATTAACTGATGCCGGCAATATTCACACAAAAATAGAACGCACGACACTGTGACTGCTTGTAGATTTACGTTTGTTGGCCGGAGAAATTGTAGTTGAATTAACTAAGATTTCTACTACGCAATTTTAAAAAATTCGCATGATTTTTGTATTTTGCACCGCAATCTTTGTGCACATGAATGTACACATGCATGTGTGTGGGTTCATGAGTTGGCCGCACGGTTGTATGACTGTGTGTATGTGTGTGTGTGTGTCGCGAATGGCCGCCGACAGACCGAACCGACCGATTTGTACTCGTGTGCGTATGTGTTGGTGTGGTGTTATACATAGCATTTTTTGTATGTATGTATAAAAATATGAAATTTTCCACTTTATTGGGCGAAAAAAGAATGCTGTAAGTGGCACGGCACGGGAAAACTGCAGCCATTATTGCACAAATATACGCACTAATTAAAAGTCACAAACATTGGTTTAAAAACAAAGAGCTGCTGGTCGCATTTGCTTGCGGTGCACAGTCGAATAAAATTTACACACCACCACACACCAAGCAACGGCAGCTGCGTCAACCTTTTTGGAAAGGCAAGGCAGAGCAGGCAGGCAGGCATTTTGTTAAAGCACCGTAATTGTTATGTAAAATGCAGATTGGATTTGTTTTCCATGCTTACCGTTTGTGCCAAGTGTTCGTCTGTGGTTTTTTAAAGATTTCGCACTGCAAATTCACTAAATTTAAGTGTTTTTTCCTTAAAAAACTAGCTTATAAATAATTGTATGATTTTGATGCATACGATATAACCTAACTTATGATAGAATCGCCACCGCCACGTTTAATGTAATCGATAGCAGTATTCGTGCCCACTCTACCCTACGGTCACACTGCACAGTCGCAATATTCTATCGGATCATTTGATGCCATCACTAAGCTGACATTTATTAATCGATAGCTCACGATAGTTACGGCGAAATTACAAATAATAGAAATAAATAAAAATTGATAAAACAGTTTTATCAGATTAATAAGAATTAACAGCATTGTTCTGCAACTTTGCCAACAGTCTGAATATAAATCTTGTGAAAAATTATATATGGAGGTTTTGAAGCAGCTTGGAAATCGGCAATATATTAATTTAAGGAAATAGGGTGTAAAAATGTCATACCCTATAGCAGAAACTTTCTTGACCGGCAACAATGACGTCACTTATGATATATGCTTTGACTTGTTTTGCTTGAATCCTATTTTGTAAACAGTTCAACAAAAAGTAGTTTTGAAAACTGACCAATCTTGTAGAAAAATGTTTCATAAGTTTGATAAAATTATATGTTCAGTGCTGAGAGTCCTAGCTAGCTAGTTATATTAAATCGAATATCAAAATCGAGGAATATGATTTCCGATCATCGACAGAGACCGGTGGATAATTCGGCTAATGCACTAATATTATGAAACTTGAAACATTTTCTACGCATTTCAGGCGAAAGAGATCGTGGTAATATTTGCTTTTGAGCAAAGAGAAAGTATGGATCTACAAGAAGAATACACAAACAATAACATTTTCCGAGGCATAGTTGACTATTTAAATAGAGGGCGGCTAGTTGGCTAAGTCCTTTTTTCTTCGGTATATTTTCGGTATACTTCGAAAATGTGACGGTATATTTACGAGGGTTGAAGGGTATATACATTGATCGAAAAATCCGCGGTCACACTGTACCCGGTAGAGCTGTCAAACGATTGATAGTTGAGCCATCGATAGCTTTGAATGTTTTGAAAAAAACAATCGATACTATCATGATAGTATCGGGCTAAAAAAATTATTAATTATTAATTTTATTTTTTTTTTGTTATTTACTGGTTACTGGTTCTCGGTTTCTGAGGTTTCTGAGGTCACTCGAAAAAACAAATCAAGTGAAATATTTATTTTTCCAAATATTAGGACAAATTTCAAATTGACCGCCAAACTCAATTTAGCGCACCAAAAATACTGACATTTTTCGCTCTCAATTCGTGGAGAGTTTTCAAAATTTTGCTCTCAATTCGTGGAGAGTTTGCAAAATTTGCTCTCTTTTCAGTGGAGAAGAGAGTGTTTTTGTGGAGATTTTCCCCTCATTTTCGTGGTGTGGCAGCATGTTGCTGAAATTTTTCACATACAAAATCAAATGTATCTTACGGGAACGCGTATGGAATAAAGATTCATTGTTGCGTTTCCGTATGATACATTTGATTTGTATGGGAAAAATTTCAGCAACATAAATGAATTAGCAACATTGTTGTGCAACTTTGGCACGGAATGAGCAACAATCTGAATACCTTGGGAAAATGGATATTATGGACTTGAGATATTGTTTGTAATTTCAGGCTCCAATTAATGCCGAAACTAGTCAGTATCTTTTTTAAAGACATCAACGAAATTTTGTAGCTCACGGGTACCAATAATAGGTATCAGAACCGGGATAAATGTATATATAAAACACAAAAATATGCATTAAGAGGTAAAAAACATGTCAATCTATGATAAAATCATAAATAATGTTTCAATGGAGCTTGGAACAAACATTTAACATCAATTAAAAGAAATACGGTATACAAAAGTTCATACGCATAGAAGAAACTTGGTAGACCAGCAACATGTGACGTCACATTTAGTCAACATTTACGTTTTATGCTTTGGCCGTTTTTGTTTGAACCTTAATATGTAAATAATCCAATAAAAAGGACTTCTGAAAACTTGCCAATCTTGTAGAAAATTTATGTATCTATCGGATAAAATTATTTGTTTATGGCTGAGAGGGCCAACTAGCTAGTAATATTAAACGGAATATCAAAATCGAGGAATATCAACGTCGAATGTTTTGAAAAAACAATCGATACTATCGTGATAGTATCGGGCTGAAATAATTATTAAAAAACCATTGAAACCTTTTAGGAACTTGTCCATTGTAAAAATTAGATGCCACCTGTCGATTCGCTTACAAATGTGTCTTCGTATTTTATAGCCACCGATCCAAACATATCACAAGCGCAACGACTGTAGCTCGATACTATCATAATAGTCGCAAAACCGTCGATAGTAGAGGCTAGCAGTAAAATATCGATACTATCGATAGTGCCGGTTTGACACCTCTAATAAATGCTGAAATGCTGAAATTGCAGAAATAAATATTAATTCTCTGACTCTAAAATTGGGAAAAACAGTCGCGTAAAGTAATGAATAGCAACCGCCAGCTTTTCTAGTCGACAGTGTTTCCGTGAGAGCAGTGTAAAGTGAATTTTCGTACCGCATCGATTTTTTCTGCGCCGCTGCTGCTGCTGCCGCTGCCACATTAACAGCCCCAAAGCTAAATCAAAAACTACATTCACAATGTCGCGGCATCCGAGTGACCGCAAGGTTTACGTCGGGGATTTGGGCAACAACGCCCGTAAGAATGATTTGGAGTATGTGTTTGGAGCTTACGGCAGTCTGCGCAGCGTCTGGATTGCACGCAACCCTCCAGGATTCGCCTTTGTGGAGTTCGAGAGCGCTAGAGATGCAGCGGATGCGGTGCGCGGTCTAGATGGTCGCACTGTTTGCGGACGCCGAGCCCGGGTGGAGCTGTCGACTGGTAAATACGCAAGATCTGGAGGCGGTGCAGGAGGAGGAGGTGGTGGCGGAGGGGGAGGAGGTGGCGGAGGCGCTGGAGGACGCGATCGTGGAGGCGGCGGCGGTGGAGGCCGTGGGGACGATAAGTGCTATGAATGTGGCGGCCGTGGACACTTTGCCCGCCATTGCCGTGAGCGTAAAGCAAGACAGCGACGCAGGTTAGTAAAAAATTTCATTCATTATTGTTGCATTTTTTTTTTTTTCATGAAACATGGCGATATTTTCGCATACATACAGGGATACTTGTGTACGTGTATGTATGCGTGAGGATGTGCTGTAGAACATTTTTAAATTGTTTTGAGTGTGGGGAGAAAATTGCCACTCGCCGTGCTGTTAGGCGCGCAATGTTGATTAACATTAAACATGTATGTTAAGAGTGTGAATATGTGCTGTTGGGCGCGGAATAATGTTGCTGTTATGCGCCGACATCGACATCTGCTTGGTAACAGCGCACACGTGCTCGTCACCGTTACTGGGTACTCGCGAAAAACAAGGGTGTATTTAATTTGTGTTTGTTCAATGAAAAATTATCCATACCCATTTTCAGTGTTGGTCGTGTTGGCCGAACTTCTGCCGAATATATGAATTTTAGCCTATTAATATGTATAGTGAAAATAACTGAATGTTCCCATTCATAATATTAGATTGTAAATACCGGGTATGTTGTGATCGGGACGCTTGAGCATATCGATCTTATTTCAAGTGCGTTTTGTCGTGGTGAACTAGTCTACAGCGTGGTGAAGTGGCCAGAACGGTGCTGTTAAGCGCAAACTGTACGGCAACCCTGGCCGCCACTCGCACACACGTGCTCACGCTTCATTTTGGATTTTTCTTTTACACGCGGCATACAGAAAAGAAGGTTAAGTTTCGTGCCGACGTCTGGGTGTTTTATTAATTTTTTCATAAATAAAAATTAAAACTAAATGAGCACAAAGTGACACAATGTTTGTGCTCTACGAAACGCCGGCGGGCTACGCCATTTTCAAGCTGATGGATGAAAAGAAGCTCGAACAGGTCGATAATCTGTACTTGGAATTCGAGACTCCGGAGAAGGCGAACAAATTGCTGAAATTGAAGCATTTTGAGAAATTCAACGACACCACAGAGGCGCTGGCCGCCGCCACGGCAGCTGTCGAGGGCAAGGTGGCCAAGCCGCTGAAGAAAACGCTGAAAAAGTTGCTAATCGACGAGGTGCAGGCGCCCCTGCTCGTGGCCGATGCCAAGCTGGGCACAGCCATCAAGGACAAGCTGTCGGTGCAGTGTGTGTACAACACTGGCGTGCAGGAGCTGATGCGCTGCATCCGCCAGCAGGCGGACAGTCTACTGGGCGGTCTGCCCAAGAAGGAGATGACGGCAATGGCCCTGGGTCTGGCCCACTCTCTGTCACGCTACAAGCTGAAGTTCTCGCCCGACAAAATCGATACCATGATTGTGCAGGCGCAGTGCCTGCTCGATGATTTGGACAAGGAGCTGAACAACTATATGATGAGGGCCAGGGAATGGTACGGCTGGCACTTTCCCGAGCTGGGCAAGATCATAACCGACAACATTGCCTTTGTGAAGACCATCAAGCTGGTGGGCACCAGGGACAATATGGCGGCCGCCGACTTGTCCGATATCCTGCCCGAAGACGTTGAGGAGAAGGTGAAGGAGGCAGCCGAAATATCGATGGGCACTGAGATCTCCGAGGAGGATGTCCTGAACATTCAGTGCTTGTGCGATGAGATTGTCTCCATCAATGACTATCGCACGCATCTGTACGACTACCTCAAGGCACGCATGATGGCCATGGCACCCAATCTTACGGTGCTGGTTGGCGACACAGTCGGCGCCCGTCTCATTGCACATGCCGGTTCGCTGATCAACCTGGCCAAGCATCCCTCATCAACAGTACAAATTCTGGGCGCCGAAAAGGCCCTCTTCCGTGCCCTCAAAACCAAAAAGGACACGCCCAAATACGGTCTGATCTATCACGCCCAGCTGGTGGGACAGGCGAGCCAGAAGAACAAGGGAAAAATGTCACGTTCGCTGGCGGCCAAAGCATCGCTGGCCACCCGCGTGGATGCCTTCGGTGAAGAGGCGACCTTTGAGCTTGGCGCGGCGCACAAAGTGAAGCTGGAGGCCCGTCTCCGACTGCTCGAGGAGGGCAATCTGCGCAAGTTGTCTGGCACAGGCAAGGCCAAGGCCAAGTTTGAGAAATATCAGGCCAAGAGGTATGTATTGCTCCTCAGCAGAGTGGGCGAGAGGGAGAGATCTGTTGCAGCTCGATTTCTAATGATGATATCAAAAAGGTTTCGCATATATCTGATTACTATGACGATAAACCTTGGCTGTCTGAGTGAAATTGAGTGTTCCAGTCTCTCTCCAGACTCGATGCTGTATATTCTCTCCGTATATGTAATATTAATGTATTTTCATTACCTGAAACTTTGCAGTGAGGTGTTCACGTATCAACCCGAGGCGGATAACACATTAAATGTGAAGAAACGCAAACACTCGGAGGCCGAAGAGGAGGAGAGCACACCAGTCAAGAAGGAGGTCAAGGAGGAGCCAGCCGAGGAGGAGGCGGAACTAAAGTCCGAAAAGAAGAAAAAGAAGAAGAAGAAGCAAAAGGATGAAGAGGCACCCGAGGAGGAGCCCAAGCCAGAGCCCGAACCCGAAGAGGCGCCAACTCCAGCCAAGAAAAAGAAAAAGTCCAAGAAGGAGCAACAGGAATAGAGGCGTGGCATGTCTAGGCTCTTGGAGGGGAAATAGTTTTTAGGCTCTTAACTTGTAGCATTTCATTATACATTAGGAGAACCGTAGGATTCTAAATAATTATCAGCCTGTTCTATACATTAGCAATAAAATGTAATATTCACAAAACATTCGTTATATATATTCCGTGAGTGTTTCAAGACAGATCGTACATCTTCTCTGTTTTATATCGTACTGAACATTTAACTCTTGCATGTGATTGTGCTTGGAGCGGCATTATTGTTAATGTAATTTTGTAATTTCAGATGAGGTTCTTTCTTCATCTAAAAGGAGCGTCGACGCTTCACGTTGTTGGGTTTCAAACACTTTCCAAACGCCTAGCGATCACACACTCTCCATTTTGTCTGCGTACTCGTCCTGTAGAATACGATCCATTTCGGCCACAGAAAGCTAGTGTTCGCTGAAGCTTATGGCTACGTCTTAACCATAGCAGACGGGGTTAGCTTCGCCTTGCGCATTGAACATCGCGTCCAGCTCCGTCTTGATCGTGGGACATGCTGCCAGCTTCGTCTTGATCGTTGGAGATGTTGCCAGCTTCGCCTTGCGCATTGGACATCGCGTCCAGCCAGCTTCGTCTTGATCGTTGGAGATGTTGCCAGCTTCGTCTTAATCGTTGGAGATGTTGCCAGTTTCGCCTTGCGCATTGAACATCGCGTCCAGCTTCGTCTTGATCGTGGGACATGCTGCCAGCTTCGTCTTGATCGTTGGATATGTTGCCAGCTTCGTCTTGGTCTTCGTTGGACATGGTAATATATGTCTGAAGCGTTTCACCCATATCAATTTGTAGAACAAATTCCTAAAATACTCTTGAACTTGTAGACGGTAAAAAGTTGTTGGTGGGGATTGACTTATTTCGACTCTGTGATGGATTTATCTGATTAAGTTATGTGTGAAGGCTTCCTGCTTCCTGTACCAAGCCTTTCTTGGCTTGTGATTTGTCTTCAATTCCCTTCCTTATGATTCTTTCGATGTGTGGCAACATTTGCAGCAAATTAAATTCTTCAATCGAATCGATTTTGGAGGCCACTCTTTCTCCCTCCGACAGTTGCAAGAAGTTTGCGGCTGTTGCTGCTGCTGCTGCGATTGATTGCGGTGCAGCGCTTGCAGCCAATGAAGCAGAAAGTTTTTACGTCAGCAGGTAGACAGCAGCAGCAGCAGGGAGCTTGCATCATGCACTCCATTTATTCTGCGGTCCCCCAATCCACAGTATAAAAGCGAATGCTTCGATTGGGTAGTGGGTTCAGTGTAGAGGAAACCATAGCAAGCGAAATGCGAGGCTATCTGAAGCTGCTGTTGGTCCTGGGCCTGCTGCTGACGTACGCGTCGGCAAAGAAGAAGGAGGCCTCCTCCGAGGAGGAGGAAGAGGGTGGCGAAAAGTACGAGAAGAAGAAATACGGCGATGAGGAGCACAAGGGTGGCCACGGCCACAAGGAGCACAAGGAGTGGGACGAGGACGAGAAGAAGCATCACGAGCAGGAGGAGCAAGAGCACCATCATGGCGAAAAGGGCGAGAAGAAGAAGAAGCACTACGACGAGAAGGACGAACACGGGGAGAAGCACGAGCATGGCGCCCACAAGAAGGAGGGCAAGCACCACAACAAGAAGAAGCACAAGAAGGGACACAAGGAGATGGAATACCACAAGAAATTCAACAAGGACGAGTACTACAAGGAAAAGAAGTTCTACGACGACGAGCACAAGGGCGGCCATCACAAGAAATTCGGCAAGGAGCACAAACACCATGCCGAGGAGCATGGGGAGCACAAGAAGGGCGAGAAGCACGAGAGTGGCAAGAAAAAGGGACACAAGAAGCACAATGGCCACTACAAGAAGGGCCATCACGACGAGGATCACAAGAAGTACAAGAAGGAGCACAAATACGGCGAAAGCCACGAGGAGAAGGAGGAGCACGGCAAAAAGGGCTCCAAGAAGCACGGCCACAAGCACTACAAGAAGAAGGGAGGCAAGCACTGAGTGGTTTAACGCTTGCATATGGGGATCCTGGTACCGTATCTAAATACATTTAAACAAAATTGTGATCTGTTGTAGTTTATGCGAATAAAAGCTCTGGGCAAAGTAAAGAATTCACCTAATATATTCTATGTAGATGTAGTATCTAGTACTAATGTGGGCGGGACTTATTTATTCCCTATATTGTTTTTGAACATTTGAAAAATCATGAATAATTGAGATCCTGGTCTTGGTTTCATTCTAGAAGCAACTCGTTCAGCAGATCTCGTAGCACATCCCGTCGCCGTCGCACTCGCTCCAAGTCTGGTGGCACTCGTTCACGCAGTCGCTCCGCTGGCTCTGTGGGCGGTGCCGCTCGCCGCTCTGGCCGCTCAAATGGACGCGATGAGAATGGTTCGGTGTCACGCTACAGCGACCATGAGCGCAATGGCAGTGGGGCAGTGGACACATCGCCGCCGCCACCGAAGCGCCGCTACGATGATGATGATGATGAGCGGGATAGAGGATCACGTTCGGCATCTCCACCAGTGCGTCGCGGAGGATCACCACCACGCCGTCGTGGCGATTCGTCGGCCTCACGCTCCGTGTCCCGGGACTAGCGACGACAGACGGATGCAGACGATGGCCGCAAATTCAAGAAGAAGTAATTAGTGGGGCCGGAGTGCTGCAGCCAACAAGCAAGAATCAGCGCTAAAGGGGCAACTGGGCAACAAACTTCCCCTCATTCCCTCCCACACACAAACACACACAACCCCAAATACATAATATAACAAAGCGAAACAACAAACAAAAGCAAAAGCAAAAGAAAACAATTTCCAAAACAACAATAACACTTTATTCACGCAGTATATACACAACACACACACAACACACACATATATACATACAAATACCGTTTAGTTGTCCCCCAAAACCATTTTAGCTTAGGGTTTTAATTTATTGTCTAAGGGAAGTACGCATTTGTAAGTACTTTTTGCTATTGCGACAAGACCTGGGATAACACACACTCACACACGCAGAGAGAACAGAGAGTAGAGAACAGAACAGAACAAAGGGCGCTTGAAATATTTAAAAGAAAAACATCAAAATTATATATATAAAAACAAGGATAAAAAGGATCGGCGGCAGCCGTCGGCGCATAGGGACAGACACCCGAACTGAACATCGATCTAGTCATACCGTTTGCTATGTAAATTGATTTGTGCTTCTGATTTGACAACCACGCCAGACGATACGATAAAGACGATGCCTGGAACGATACTCGAATATGTAGAAGGCGGAACGGCGGATTCGTGTGTTTATCAACTGGGGGGAAATGAGGCGAGGCGGCGGCCAGCATATATACAACATCCCTTCGTCCCTCTCCCCCTCCCCCCTATCCATACCATAACATCAATATGTCAATTCTCTTCAATTCATGTGTTACTGATCGATCCCAAAAAAAATACATACATACACTCTTGATATTTCAACTTTCAAACAACTTTGTATGGTGTTTGTTTCTTTCAAATATTCATATGATTGCAAGTCCTGCTACAATGCGAAATTAAAAACCATGTTCATACATTGATGTCATAGTTAAGAATTTAAAAAATAAAAATATGTATGAATTCTTCGATGTGTGTTTGAACTATATATAGCAAATGCGCTGAAAACTAAAATACAAAATTATTCAAATCAATAAATTAAATGCCAAAAAAAACAAAAAAAAACCCTTTCCATTTGTTGTCACATTTTTAACCCAAGCAAATGGTTAGCGCTAAGCTTCGTTTTCACCAGGAGTTAAGTGAATTCCTGCTGAAATAACATAAAATTATCAATCGCCTTTTATAATTATCTGACTGGCAACAAAAACAAGCACATACTAGCTGTTGCAAAATTAGCAGGCTTGTGTCAATTCAAAATGATGTCAGTTGAAGGTTATGGCTGGTAGATTCAAATCGATGTCAGTTGAAGTCGTTGAAGATTTGGAGCATGGGCAGCCTAAATATAATCAAATCTTAAAAGGAGAGAGAAACTAAAGCGCGACAGCAGAACGAAAGAAAAACGCAAGATAAATAGGAAATGGAATAAATGCTCTTTTTCCGATACAATATTTTATATCGCACAAAAGCATCGATACATCTGCGGAAATATCGACAAAAGAAATATAGCGTTCCGATAACCTTTTGCGAAGCAGCCCTGTAGCCGCATTAATCGCATCGCATTCCTCCAGTTTAATTTTGTGTTTTGTTTTCATTTTTTTTATGAAAAGTCAATCACACCTTTTCACCTATTAGATATTATTGTTAGATTTGTAAAGCCGCATTGTTACATTGCGTACAGAGGCCAAAACACGGAAGCTACAATGGCATTTCGCCAGTCGCAGCACGAAATGAGCGTCACCTCGCTCGAGCATCTTGACTCGAGTGTCGAATTGCGATCGCCGTCGCCGCAAGTGTTTAATCCGCGCAAGCTGCGCTTCGCCGACGATGACTTTGACAAGGACCAGCCGGAGAGTCTGAGTCCGCAGCACAAGAAGAAGGCGGCAGCAGACGTATCCATGTCCCCGCCCTGCCAAAAGGTTCGTGCCCTACGCCTGTTCAGCACTCCTGCCACACCGAAAACGATCCTGCAGAAGTCGCAGTGCAGCAATCATCTGTCCGCTGCGGCAGCGGTGGTCAATGCGTCTCGCCGGGAGGACCTCTTCCGCTTGTCAGAGCGGCCGCGCTGCTTGCCACTGCACAACCGGAGCATGCAGCCCCAGGACACGGCCAATGTGAATCCCTTCACACCAGACAGTGAGTTTCCATTGAGAGTCTTCGATCGGTCTGTGCATACATTTATTCATGGTGTATCTTCCTTTTAGGTCTGCTGGCCCACAACAAGAAACGTTGTCGCACCCAAGTGGGTCGCGAGAATCTCAACCTGAATGTGAATGCTATTCAAAAGTATTTACTCAGCGACACCTGTGATGATGAGGGGCCAGAGGAGGTCGGCGACCCTATGCGCGAGATACACCAGGCACCCAAGCGCCTGGCCCTGCACGACACGAACATCAGTCGCTTCAAGCGGGAGTTCATGCAGGTCCGCGTGATTGGTGTGGGTGAGTTCGGTGTGGTCTTCCAGTGCGTGAATCGTCTCGATGGCTGCATCTATGCCATCAAAAAGAGTAAGAAGCCAGTGGCTGGCAGCTCCTTTGAGTAAGTAAAAGCGCCCTACGCCGCCTGATCGTCGACTAATCTGTGCATTCTCTTTCAGAAAACGTGCCCTGAATGAGGTCTGGGCCCATGCAGTGCTGGGCAAGCACGATAATGTGGTGCGTTATTATTCCGCCTGGGCGGAGGATGATCATATGTTGATACAGAACGAGTTCTGCGATGGCGGCAGCCTGCATGCCCGCATCCAGGATCATTGCCTGGGCGAGCCCGAACTGAAGATTGTTCTGATGCATGTGATCGAGGGCCTGCGCTATATACACTCAAATGATTTGGTCCACATGGACCTGAAGCCCGAGAATATCTTCTCGACAATGAATCCCACTGCCCACAAGCTGATGGAGGTGCAGGCCAAAGATGATGATGGCGATGGCATGGACAGCGTCTATGAGGAGTTGCGCCATACGGAAAATCTGGTCACATACAAAATCGGTGATCTGGGCCATGTGACGTCCGTGAAGGAGCCGCATGTGGAGGAGGGCGACTGCCGGTATTTGCCCAAGGAGCTGCTCAACGATGACTACTCGAATCTGTTCAGGGCGGACATATTCTCGCTGGGCATCACCCTGTTCGAGGTGGCTGGCGGTGGACCACTGCCAAAGAATGGTCCCGACTGGCACAAGCTACGAAACGGCGAGGTGCCCTACCTGTCCACACTGAGCAAGGACTTCAATGAGCTGATAGCCCTAATGATGCATCCCGATCCGGCCCAGAGGCCCACATCACAGTCCATTTTCAGTCATCCGTAAGTTGGTTAACCACAGCCATAGAAAAGTATTCCTAAATCGAATCGAATTGCAGAATTCTGAGCGCTGTGGACTCCAAGACCAAGATGCAGCTCGGCCTGGAGCTGACCATGGAGAGGCGCAAGAACGAGATACTCATGAGCAAGCTAAGGGATGCAAAGAAAACGATAAAGCAGCTCGAGGCGAAAGGTGAGTGAAGGGATGGCGGCAGGTCCTTTCTATGCTGGTTATTTATTCGTTTTGTTTTGTTAAATCGTTCCTACCCAGTTAACCTGTTGGCTGTGACAAATAATCCGGAGAGTGTGGAGGGTCAGCGATGCCTGCGCTCGTTCACGCGACGTATGCGCACACCCTTCAGCACCCATGGCCGATATAGCCTGGGCGATCGTAACAAGAATGTTATCACCAATGTTTGATAAAATCGAGACTCAAATCTCTCCCATAACATAAACATAAAAAACATACAGAAATACCTACAGACAGCCAAACTCTTCCGAATCGAACGTGAACAAAGCTCACATTGTGTTTAGTTTTTAAGCCCTACTTCTACTCCTACTCCTACTCCTACTCTCGAATATGTAGTATCCTATATCTATATATCTTATATATTTTTTTTATTTAAACCAACCCACCTCCCACCATGCTCCTCATCTACTATATATATATATATCTCGAGGCATTCGTAATAATATATCTATGTATTTATCATTTTTTTTTTGCAGCTCAGTGAAAATTTTCTTAATCGGAGAAAATCTTAAACATTTCAAACAAACAAAATTACAAAAATCCCCCCACCCGCCCTCAAACGTAGCATCTAAGGATCTAAGTATCTAATGTAAAAATGAATGAGTACTGTTTACGTAATTAAACTATTTATTATGTTACATGGAATCGCGGGAATCGAAATCGGAACATTTCTCTCGCACATTCCATACGCTCGAAATATATAGCCAAATGGCTATTCAATAAATGTCTTATTTTATTGAGAATAAAAGTATACTGGAGAAAGTTAACTCAACTCCCCCCACCCAAGAGAAGAAAGTTTTTGAATTAAGTTTAACAAATGATAATTGGTTGTATCTTGATAAGATTAAGAACAAATAACAAAATGAAAGCAAACAAAAAATAAGAAGAAGAAAAGCTTGCAACAGGAAATAAATTGATTGTTTATTTTGTAATTTTAAGAATTTTGTTTTAAGGTTTAAAGTTTTGTACATACTTATCAGAGGGTATATGCCCAGTATGTATCCAATAGAACTCGTCAAATTTGTTCAATCAAAACAATTAAACGGAAAAATTTGTATAAAAAAGCAATCGACTTTTTATTCTAAATTTGAAGACAGTTTTTAAGATCAAGATCTGTTGAAGATATGCAGATAGAAGATAATTCCGCTATTTATCTATTATGGTTTTTAAAAAAATAAGAAGAAAACAACGTACATCAGAAAATGAATGAATTTTATTTGATTCCTAATTAAAAAATTTTTTTTTGTATGGTGATGTTTTGGTAAAATTGTCTATGATAGATAGTTTTCTATCATCATAACGCGTAAAATGTTTTCCAACCAAACAAAAAATTGAAAGGTACAAAAAATACAGAAATGAATGAATTTTGTATTCTTAATGTATAATTGTTTGTTATTAAGGTGCACTATTTGTTAAAAATTGTATATAGTATATGGATAGCTGACAGATAGTGCCCCCAAGGGGGGTACTGTCCATTGATGGTACTGCACTGCGTTGTATGGGCGAAGGTTCTACTATTTGAATTTAAATTTGATACTTGGACTAAGTGTATTTTTGATACCCTAGAGGCACTGGCATTAATAAAGGCAGGCGTCTCTTTTTGTGCACAAGCCATTGATAATCCGATCTGTTCTGATCTGCATAAATGATATACAATATATATTGAGGCACTAAGGTAACAATGAATGTTCCTGGGAGTTAACTGGTGTAGCTATTTGTGGATCAATCTATTTTCGTTATTTGTTTTCATTAAAATGTTTTATATTACTTTACTTCTACTTGTAAGAGCGTTGCATAAAATGTTGTGTGTGTGTGTGAGCGCTTAAAATCTTCTATAGTTTTGATTCTGTTGCCTATTGCCACCGCCACCTCCGCCGCCGCCGCCCCCTCCTTGCTGGTAATTCCTCTGCTGCCCATTGTAATTGTTGTAACTCCTTTGGCCCTGTTGCTGCTGCTGTCCACCGTCCTGTGAATACCTTTGGTTCTGGTACTGCTGCTGGCCACCTCCGTACTGCTGGCGGTTCTGGTAGCCACCCTGACCCTGACTCTGATAGCCTCCACCGCCGCCCTGGTGCTGCTGGTTGTAATTGTTGTTGTAGTTGTAATTGTAATTGCGGCTATTGTTCTGATAGCCTTGTCCCTGGCCCTGGCCCTGACCATAGCCGCCCCCTCCGCCACCCTGACTGTAGCCCTGCTGTCCCCTGTCGCCCTGACCATTACGGATGCCAGCATTCAGCATACGATGTCCACCCGGTGCAATATAGGCCCTCGAATGATGGCTATTGAAACCGATGACGGGCCCATTCTTCTGGCCTTCCGAGGGCAGAACTTGCGGCGGATCAACGGCATCGGGCAGACGCTTGGCCTCGAAAATGTAGTCATCATCGTACTCGGGATCTATGAAGAACGTCGTCACAATAGTATTGCCGGTGATGTCCGGCAGTCCCGCAATCGGCGACGGCAGGCAGCCATCGATGGCAGTGTCTATGTCCGAACGGAGTATGGTGCCGCGCATGCCATTGAACGAGATGGCATTGCACTGATCCTCGGTGTCGGTGCTCTCGGTTATCTTCTTCACCTTCTTGTAGTGCGGACTGGAGTTGCTGATGTACAGGAAATTGTGGCCCTGCTTGTTGCGCTTCACCTCCGCGCCGGTCAACTGTGTGTAGTACGGCACGAGGGCCTTGAAGAGACGCTTCTCGTCGACGAAGGGCAGCAGGGCGACGCCCTGCCAGGCGAACTTCTTGCCATTCAGATCGATCTTAAAGTCCTCCGGGTAAAAGTCAATGATGGGAGAGTCGGGACTGGACATGAGTTCGGCCCAGGGTTCGGGCACATGCGAGCTACTGGCCGCCGGGAAGACGCCCATCAACTGTTCGAGCGGATTGAAGGGTTTTGTGCCCCTCTCGAAGGCCGTCGACAGGCCCTGGATGTTGACAAAATCCGATGCAAAGGGGGCATAGTGATAGGGGAAGTACCAGTTCCAGGAGGCGCAGCCCTGGTAGTAGTACTTCAAGACCCAGCACAGTCCACGCACGTATTGCAGGGCCACGGCATAGCGGAACGAATGGTTCTCGGGTGCCACATCGAACTTGGACTCGTAGTAGCGACTCTTGAAGCCATCCTCCCACAAGCGTACCTCATCGTTGTCCTCCTCCTCCTCCTTTGCATCCTCGTTGGGTCGCTTTTGTCCTGTCCTCAGGGCCGCAGCTTCCTGTTTGTAATTGGCAATGCTGGAGGGCTGGCCGTTGCGTCCACCACCAACGGCCGTGGGGCCAAACACCGACTGATCCAGGGCGCTGTGATCCTGCCTCTGCCTCTGTTTCTCCCGTGCCTTGAACTGCTGCTCGCGTCGCTGGCGACTCTTGAATATCTGATCCTCGGCATTGCCCAGATCCGTCATTATCAGCTGCACACGATCGAGATTCACGTCCCCAGAGTCGGTCAGATAGCCCTTTGTCTTGTATACGCATTTCTTGTACAGCTCCACCAGACGATCGACGGCGCCCTCGCGTATCTCCAGACTGGGCAGATGGGGCAGGAAATCGTTGCCCACAAAGAAGCACATGAACACCCAGTCGTCGAGGGTGCGCTCAAAGTCATATTCGAACGGTAGATTGGGCATCTCGAGCGTCTGCTTCAGGTACTCCCTGAGCACGCTCAGTCGCACGAATATGAACTTCACCTCGGCCCCAATGGCCACATCGGGCTTGAAGTTGGCCCCCGACGAGCCGACGGCACTGAGGCCCACACACTTGTCCATTTCGTGGCCAAACTGATTGCAAATGTCGCAGGGCCTGGGCTTGTTGGGCAGAAACTCCTCCCGGATGATGGTGAAGTTCGGCTCGTGGGTGGCCAGGCCCAACATGATCAGATCCGCATCGGCGCCGCAGAGCACATGCTGGGTATTGGGATCGTGATCCGGCTGGGCGCGCTGCTTCCGTATGTAGTCCATGATCTTGTGCTCACCCTCGCCGGGCACATTGGCATCCGAGAGGATGACTTTGATGCCCTTCCAGGCCGGGTTGTTGTTCTGCCGATCGTGAACGTAGTAGTGGAGGCACTTGCTCAGCCTGTCCATGAACGGAGTGCCGGGCGTAATGCAATTCGAATCGAAGTGCTCACCCTTCTCCTTCTCGGGCGGCAGCTTGCAGCCGCGGGTCAGCAGCTCCTCGCGAATGCGTGCAATCTCCAGCCGCTTCTCGGTGGTCTCCTTGGCCGCCCGGAAGCGTCGCGACCGCTGTTGGTTCATCTTAGCCCTGGGCGCCACACCGTCAATGGCCATGTAGAGCACCTTTCGGGGACGCACAATGCCAAACAGTCGATCGATGCAATCGAAAATGGCCACCATCATCTCGTCCTCGTTCTTTGGCGCCGGCTTGTCCTCCGGATGCGTACAAGGGTGTATGATGCCGTTCATATCCAGGTACAGGTTATCAAACTCGACTCCATTCGGATTGGGGAGGGTGGCGTCCTCGTAGATATTTTTACCGGTATCCGGATCGACCTGCTTGTTCTCATTGCAATCGATTATCACACTCGCGTATTTTCGGCTTAGCCACCGAAAGAATGCTGGTACTCCCATCTTGAGAGCTATAGAAAATCTTTATCTTAATTTTTTCCTTTTCTTTCTTTGTGAAAAACAAAAAAACACGAGTTTTTTGTGTTTTTTTCTTTAATACAGTGTGACCGTGCCTTTACCGCTGAATTATACTGCCAGACCCTCAGGAATACACGAAAATATATAAATCATATTTGCCGATTTTTGATATATGATGTTATATTACTAACTAGCACCGAGTGAGAACTAAGTGTTATTTATTAAAGAATAGTACTTACCCTAATAGACAAATTATAGTACAAATTATAGACGCACACAAAAACAAAGAAAATTTTCGGTATTTTTTGTGCGCTAAATGGAACTTGGCGGTCACATCCTTATATATTGAAAAGTACTTTACCATATCTTCAAATGGAATGTAAATAGATTGATGAAATATACCTTGAACAAAAATCGACGTCAAAACATCCGGAAAACTATATTGAATATATTATAATAAACCCTAAGGTCACACTGTACAGCTTGTTTCTACTAGGGAGGAAATAACATAACAGCATGTGAAACCATCGATAGTTACAGTGCATCGATTGTCTTCTGCCAGAGAGATGCCAGACCGCGAAATATAACTCATGTGTTTCGTCGCGTAGAAATAATTAAATTTTATAAAATGTCGAGAATATTACAGAAATATATAAAATTTTCAACCCAGGAGCTGGAGGCATACGCCAACACTGCCGGGTCATGCGTGAATTGCATCAACACGGACATGCACCTGTCGATGGGGCCGTACGGCATGGCCAGTTTCAAACATGCGCTCCACGAACTGCTCATCCGCACCAAAGTGGGAATATACGATGCCAATCTGTCTGCCATTGTGCTGGGCATCAAGAACATCAAGGTGCTGGGCCAGACGGCAGCCTTGCGAACGGACGATCCAACCTTGCACTTGTTGATCAACGCGGATTTCTACGTCTTCCAGCCCGTGGAGGGGGCCGTCCTGAATGGAGTTGTGCGGCACATATCCAAGCACCAGGTTAGCGCCATCATCTACAGGGTCTTCAACACAACGATTCGGTTCACCAACAACAAGAACACCAGGGAGGGCATTACCATGGATCAGGACATTAATTTTCGCATCAAAAGCTTCAACATGGGCAATGTGATGCCCTACATCGAGGGAGAACTGTTGCTGGAGGAGGAAGAGGAGGGCCAAGTAGCGGTGGTATGTTGCTTTCTGATAGAAACTGGAGAATGGAATGTAATTTCTATTTGTTTTATTAAGCCGCAGAACCAATCCATCAAGTTTGGCAGCCCAGAGCCGGAGGAGGTTAAAGCCGAACTGGAGCTCGACGCGTTAATAGAATTGATTAAAAAGGAGCCCGGTATGGATCCCTCGCCTAAGAAAAAGCAAGCGAAAAAACGTAAAGCAGCTGACAAGGACGACACGCTGACAAAGAAAGTGAAAAAAGTAATAAAAGCAGAGCCAATATAGCCTTAAAATCCCACACCACCCTCGTGTTTTCCACAATCCTCTGATTAGTTCAAATTAGGCAGTACACGTAGTATATATAATGTAAGTAGTACCACATGTATCGCCCCCTGCTATGCTGGTGTAGCGATTCGGTATGCAAAAACAATGTGCCATCAGGTATACATATTTGATTAACTTCCATAGGCCAGGCCAGATGATTTCTTGTTAACAAAATAAATGCAGTTGCCTTCCCAAAGCGTTAAGCGGTAAATTAAAAGACCCCCTAAGCGATATTAGATATGCGGTTAACGTTTGTCTCCTTGAACTATGCTAAGCCACTCACGTGTATCCGAATGAAGCTGATGAGCTGTGGGTATCGGTGGAGTTTGGTTTCCCATTAGTTGAGACGTCTAACGAAGGCCTGTTAGTGTTATTAATCAGCCTCTCTGAAGCTGCTTTGTCCCTGTTATCACCTGAGCGCCTGAACTTATCCACACTCTGGCACACAGGAGTTACAACCTTCTGGGCTTAAATGGAAGTGTTTTGGTCAGATTAATGTCTGTCCAGCAGTCAGTCCTACGTTAGGATATCGCCTCTATCCGATTGTATGCACTATCTCAGCGGTGGGCTATGGTTCTTTTCACTATTCTCTCTCTTATTCTCTTCGAGTTGTTGTTTTTGTATTACATATGTATTTCATACAAATAGAGTCAATATTTTACAATACATTTAAATACAGAATGCGTATCATAGTTGTAGTTAGTTTATGGTTTTATAAATAATTAAAAGCCAGTTACATATACATATATATATGAATATATATTCCGATTTTGATTTCGCTAATTATTAAATAACAAGCAAATACAATACAATATATATAATACGAGAATCCCAATCGCAAATGTACGATCATCGAAAGGAACATAAAAACTATACACACAATGATACAAATACATAACACTTTCGACAGAAATGAGATTCCTACACTTGAATTTTGTTGTCCACTTATATAATTGGCACATTCCCACGGACTACCAGGAACATTTACATAATGTACAAACATACACATACATACACATAATACATACAAGTTACATTGATTGATTTGCATCGTCATCATCTCTTCGCACAATGCAGAAGAAGTCTCTAATGCAGCGAGCGAGAGACAGAGAGGAGAGGCAGTGTGTGTGTGGAAATTAGCGAGCGACTAAATCAAGAACTGATCCACAAAATGAGTAGAAGAAAACGAGAGATAAAATGTGGTGTTTAGTAGTAGTTGTAGTAGTAGGAGGTGTGGGGATGTAATGCATGCTAGACAGAGATTTCCTGAATATGTACACGTTTCTTGCTCCCGCTGCTGCCCGACCCGGTCGCCGCACTGCCCGCAGTCCCCGTCTGCCGCAGTATACCCTGCTGTTGTTGCTGCTGCTGCTGTTGGGCAGCCAGAAAGGATCGCGGCGGTGGCGGCGGTTCTGGTATATCATCGTCTCGCATGATCTCAGAGTCTTGAATGGCCGCCGCCTTGACGGCCTCTTCGATGGCCTTGAAGGACATCTGATCCGATGACTGCACTGCATAGTCAAACTGCTGCGGGCTGTTGAACTGCAGGCTGGTGTCCACAAAGGAGCCGCGCTTGCTGCTCAGCGCCGACGTCGTCTCCATTAGCGTGGGCAGGGCATTGTAGGAGACCATCTCCAGGTGACCATCCGACATGCCTGGCTTGGTCTTCAGCAGATCGAGTGTGCTGGTGGAGCAGGCGCCCCAGCTGTCCATCATGAGGGATGTTTGTCCGGGCACCGACACCGACACCGACGACGATGGTGGCAGCTCCACAATGAGCTTCTCCTCCTTCAGCTGCTTGGTCTTCTCATCGTAGCAGCTGTACTCCCCAAAGACAACGCCCACACCGCCCTTGCTGTCCACCACAGTGCCGCTGAGGGAATAGGCATCCGCGGGATCCAGAGAACCGCCACCGCCAGGCCCTCCTCCTCCAGCACCAATCAAAGCATTCAGCTTGAGCATGCTGGAACTTTTGCTGGTGTCGCTCTCCTGCAGCTCCTCCTTGGTTTTGGCATCGCGCGCACGCTTCTCGCGCTGATGATAGATCCCCGCAAAGATGAGAACATTGAGGATGAGCAGGAAGCAGCCCACGGCCACTGTGGCAATCAATGCTGTGGTGTAGCTCTGAAACTGTTTGCCGCTCAGCCGGCGCAGCAGCTCCAGGTTGCCAATGATGCCCGTCGAAGCGGTGGCCAGGTCCTTTTGGGTCTCCACGCGCGTGTGTACTCCAGTTCGATTGTCTTTCGGCGCTTGCGTTGTGGTCAATTCGGAGACGGACATGGCCCCATCGATGCCGCATTCTGCAAGAGATTAAATGTCAGATTTCAGTTTGTCTTTCGTTGATTATTGAACTCAAGATTAACCTGTGGTAGTGGCTGTACCACTGATCATGGGGTTCAATGCCTGCGTTACGTTTGCACTGGGATTCTTTGGCGGTGGCGGCGTCGTCGTTGTGGTCGTTCTGCTTTTCTGTATCATGATGATGTTGTCATCTTCTGCTGGTTTCGTCTGCAGCTGCGGACGCACCACGCCTATAAAAAGAGAAATCAAGAGAGAAAACTAGAGGCTGAAAGGGAGCTTCTTGACAGAGTCTATTGCTAACCTTCATACAGATCCCTATTGTTCATATCATCCTGGAATTGATGATGCCTCATGGACTGGTCATTGATGTTGAAATGGCGATGCAGTTGAGGGATGAGGTTCAACCACATGGACAGCTTATGGCCGCGATAATGACTCTGAATGTTTGCTTTGTTGCCTGCCAAGGGAATCGGTTAAATAGAACCAAAGAATATGAACTCGATTGGTCTCTAGGGCTTACCCAACTCCACATACAGCTGATTGACCACATCGTAGGCATCCCAAAAGGGCAGATCATCACCCTCGTAGCTGCCCACATCCCGCTCGCTGGCCAGCCCCAGCTGCGTGAAGGCTCCATCATTATTGCTGCGCAAGCGGCGCCTTATATAGGAGCGTTTCTCATGCATGGCATTGCTGCGTCGCTGATTGTAGAGCACCGCCAGAGTCATGGCCTCGCTGAGATGTGGATTAGGGGCCAGAGCGGCCGAGCGTTTCTTCAACTCATGCAAGGCAGCATCGTCTGGATTACCCAAGGCTGTTTTCGCAGCGGATTGGTTCGGATTGCTGTCGAATATGAGAGTTAGCGAAAGGTTCCATGCAAGAGATGTAGATGTGTTTGTTTACCCTGTCTTGGCAAAATTGGACAGATATCGCAGCATTAGGCGACCAATTTGACGCTCCTGCGTTGTGTAGTTGTGTGGAAAGAGCGGTGATATGGGCAGGCCTAGCCAAAAAGGCACATCTTCGCCGCGAACAGACCCGGTTCTCTGCGGATTTATCAAGCAAATGTTAAGCACAGAGTTTATTGTGAGTTTCCCCAGTTGCACACCCACCTGTGGGTATTCCTCTTCGACAGTTTTGTGCTTAAAGTGCAGGAAGTAAGTGCGACCCCCGCGTAGACTGTGCATGTAGCCGAGCTTAATCAGCGGCGACGCCGTATGGCCATCGCTGAGGAACTGCAGGGTGGCATCGCGTGAGCTCAAAGGATTTCGTATGGCCTTCTCCCAGTCGGTGTACTCGTTCTATGGAATTTAAATGATTATCAATCAGGCATAGAAGTTAGAAATGATTTGTTTGCACCTTCAAGACGGCAAATATTTCATTCAAGTGATAATGAAAATTGTTGCGCACAAAAGTGCGTAGAATGCGATCACGACGCGTCTCATTAAAGCCAAACTCCAGATCTTGGGCACTCAAATCCAGGTAGGATTCCACAGAACTGAGGCAGAATATGAGGTCTCGTTTCGGAAAGTTTGCATATTCAATTCCTGAAGTACTGTGGGAAGTAGTAGGCAAAAAGCATTAAAATATGTTCTTGAATGGCGCTTCGAATGGCTTTACCTAACAATAGCGGAGCCCAGGGGCAAGGTGGTGCTGCCCAGCGGATTGGCAACGGGCGATATAACAGTGCCGTCCACGAATGGAGCAAAGCCAACCAGGAATCTGTGATGCAAGAGGTTACATTAGGCTACGCTTAACAATCCGCCCTCTCTCACATACCGTGGATGATCCACCTTGACGGCCAGCAGCTCGGCCACGCTTTTGGTGCGCAAACAGGGCGCCAGATCATCGTACAGCATATCGCCATGGCAGCCCGTCTGCTCTGCCACGCGACGCTTGACAAACAGCGGATTCTTTTGTATGGCCCAGGGCGACAATGCCGAACCACTGACCAGAACTGTGCGCTGTATAAGATCTGCAAGAGTAAAGGTTAAAGCTGGACCAAAGACTCTTTCTGATCAGAGAGTTCTTACCACTCGACACTGGAGACACAACCAATATGTTGGCCAACACGGCGCCCGTGCCATAGCCCAGCAGCGTAATGCTCTGCGGATCACCCCCGAACGCCGGCAGATTCTCCTTGAGCCAGTGCAGGCCGGCCACCAGATCCATCAGACCAAAGTTACCCTGGGCGCTCTCCTTGCCGCCGGTCTTCAGGAATCCAAAGATCCCCAGACGGAAATTGATTGTCACAACGATGACATTGCCGTGGGCCGCCAGCTCGGAGCCATCGTAGGGATTGCCAGAGTTCCAGTCGAACGATTCGCCATGTATGAACACAACAGTGCTAAGTTTCGCTGTTGCTTTTTCCGCATTATCAACATTATCAGCATCCACATTGCCTTTAGGGATGGGGGAAACAGAATTCGGTTAAATACGATAATTGACTAATTGGATCTATCGATATCGCTATCACTGCTGCAGCCTGCAGCTGTGTGTGTTTGCGGCTATCGGAACTGCCAAGTCCACAGCGCTTGCAGTAATGTGAAAATTTAATTAAACTGCAATGCACTACGGAATTGAGAGCCACGACGCCAATGCAGTAACGGCCGGAAACGCTGGACTAAATGTTTGCAACCAGTGAAATAACCCCAAATGTTAATCGCCGCCATGAACATGCACAAGTGGTTTTTTTTTTTTTTTTCTTATGTGCACGCTTTTGCTGCGGCCCGCCATTTTGCTGGGCACACCAGAAAAGTGTGGGCAAGCGGTAAGTATCACTTTATCACTTTGTTTCACTTAAATGTAGCCCGAATAAAACGCATAAACTTGTCGGGGTTGGCACTTACGTTCCAAGCGGCGCGTCTCATAGGGCACATAGATATTAAGGTATAAGCAGTCTTCCGATTGGTTCTTGAGCAGCGGCAACAGACGCCGCAACTGGGCCAGACGGGCGCGCGGCACCTCCAGCAGCGCCTCCGGCCCGTTGGGTGGTATGGGCACGTTCTGTGGACAGACGGGCGAGAATCGATCCGCGTTGCGAACCGTTTTCCATGTCGATGGCGTTATGGGAGGCATAAATCTGTGCGAATAAAAACGAGGAGCAGCAGCAATACCCGGACGGGCGCGCATAAGTAAATATTCAATTTTTGGCCACTTGTGAGGCAGCCAGCAGCAGCACGTTTTCATGTGGTCTTCGGGGTCATGTGTGTGTGCCTCTGTTTGTGTTTGTGTCTGCGCGGGTTAAATGTGTGGGCGGCGTGTGTGGTGGCGATTAAAGGAAAAGGATTCGTTTGGCTCGTAAAACACAGAAACTAAGTACCCGCCCATCAATCAAAAGTGCAAACTGCCTTTGATTAATTGTGCAATTTTATTGTTTTGCGTTGAAATCCATCGATCAAGCATCATCAGCGAGAGGACCTTCATGGAAAGTGTCCCGGGAGGTGGTTGGAGGGGGGAAAGAGATGATTGGACCAGGGCTGGCGGAACCAAAAGCGATAAATGCGCTGCTTTGTTGTTGATTTTATGACACGCGATAATTGACGCGAAACGTTTTGATTGTTTCTTTTTTTTTTGTTGTTTTGTGGCTTTTCCTCCTCCTTTGTCCCCTGCACCACGCCAACGATGCTCCCACTTCCCTACCGCCTGTGGCAAATGACAGACAATGGACCGCGGAAACAAAAAGCTCGCCTCCCAAATTTTGTGGCAAGCATAATTTTTCAGCCATACGTGATGCTGTTGTTGGTCTACCTCCCTTTGTCTCTTTGTGTGTGTGTTGCACGTTTCTAGTTTTGGCAACTTTCCTAGCCGCCCGCCCACCTCCGCACATCTGTAACGCGTTCGGCATGCACCACGCTACAAATTAATACTACATATGTATGTATGTATTTTTTTTTGGTCAAAACCCCTCGCAAAAGTTTCACTTTAAACTATTTTTAAGCGAATAAAACTATTTTTTTGTTTTCGCTACTTTTTCGAGCGTTAAAAGCAATCGTTTTATTGTGTGCTGTGTTTTTTCACAGCCCCACACATACGAACACATGTACAAATGTATACTGAATTCGACTTGGCACGTTTTTCTCTTTATTTTAGCCCAAAAAAAACACTGCACGTGTATGCAGGGCAAAAAACATAAATATTCATATTTGTTCGACTACATGCACAATTTTATCTAAAATATTAAAAGCTTTCAATGAAATTCAATTTTTGTGTAAATATTTTTTGCTTCCAGGCTGCGGGAAAAGGCAGAGAGACTCTCTAGAAGAGAAATATGTTTTCTAGATTTGTAAATAAGTTTGATGGAAGTGATGGAAAAACAAATGCGAGCACCATAAAAAGTAAATCAGCAGTAATATCAATGAGGTAAGAGCCTTTACTTGATAAATATCTAATAAATGGTTTCAGAAAATGCAGTCTATTGTTAATAATGCTATGGGTGGGGGGTACATGGACACCCCCACTGGAATATTATAGAACTAGTACCTAAAGTACATTATATACTATATACAACAATGCCCTTTGAGGGCATCCAAATCTTCGGTCTTCTGCGCTTTCCTTCTGCCATTTATTTTTATTAACATTTTGTGAATTTTTGATTAGAAACTTTGGCAACAGCTGTCTTTTGTCCCCTAATGCCTTGATTAATATTGTAAGCTCTCTTGGCTGCCATTCAGCCAGCCGTGTATTGACGGCTCGTCAAATATCACGTTTTATGTGAGAAAAAAATAAAACTTCTTACTCCTTATCGCGGGCTAGGGTGGGGGGTGCCTTGCCACAAGGTGCCTGGCATTTGATTAAGTTCTGTTTGCCGATTTCTGGCATCTGTTGCTGCATGATAATGAACCGCATTCATAAACGACTTCATTTCACTCTCCATCTACCCCCGATGGGGCTCTGGCGTCACATTCTTACCACACGGAAGTAATTAAAGAACAATTTTCAGGAATTGTGGCTAAGCAAACATCAATGGAGCGACTGAGCGAGTGAGTGAGCGAGCGAGCGAAAGGAGGCGATGAAGAGCCCTTTAAGTACTTCATCCAATCGCTTCATCAAACACACTTGTTGTTCATGCATGTCACACAAAAGCTTTTTGCTTTTGCTTTTGCCTTTGCCTTTGCCCTTGGCTTGCTCCTTCGAAACCAGGCTCCTACGGCTCCATCGTGTACATGTCTGTATTCTGTACTGTACATGTCTCAGTCTGAGCGTGTGAGTGCCGTGTGCAAGTGTGAAAGTGTCCAAGTAACGGGCCGGGGGCGGTGGCGCGTGCGGAGGGAAACTTTTGTAATATCTCCCCCCACACAAAACTTCAGTTGGGTCTGAGTTCTCTCTCTATCGTTCGAGAGTTCTTGTTCGAGTTCTCGTTCTCATTCTCGTTCTCATTCTCGTTCTCGTTTGCGCTGTTCAATGGCATCAACTGCTCGAAATGGCTTATCGAACTTTTCTGTGTGTGTCTCGTGGAGAGGTCCTTGGCGGAAGAGCTGGTGCGATGCTGCCTGCCAGGACCTGTCAACTGCTTCATTATTAATTGGGCAAACCATTCGCTTATTCGTACTTGGGAATAACAAAGCAAATTGTGTGCAGTCTTTGCTTTCCGCTTTTTTAAATCTTTTCCACACAAAAAACTAACCGAATAATAAAAAGTTCTTTTAATTGTTACGTATACGGTGTACGGTGTACAATGTACGTAGGAGTAAAGTTGTGGATTAATTCCAAGTAGCACTTGGGCTTCATTACGAGCCGGGGACTGGCGCCGTGTGCTCCTTCGTATCCTGTGTCCCCATGGAACTTTAAATCCTCAAACAAAGCTTTGGGATTTGCGCGACCGAGCCACAGCCACAGCCACAGCTAGTGCCAGTGCCAGTGCCAGACCTAGAGGCAGACCTGGAGGCAGGCCAGAGGCCGAGATCCGTAAAGTCCTCACTTGCGTTAGGTGGGTGTAAAAAGTACTAGGACCCCGGCAGCAGCCATCAGCAGCCATCCACACACATATTTCATGAGAATAATTATTAAAATTGCTTTGGCTAAAGTTCGCTGCTGCTCTGTGTGAAAAAAGTTTCGTCTGAAAGCGGCAAAAGAGCCTGGCGACGACCCCCATGTGGCGTTCAGATTGCGTGACTCTCGCCCATGGAGATGGGCACGTGAGAGCGTAATAAATTGCCACAACTTTGCCGGTACACAATCTTTAATTTGATTTAAAATTAAGGAATAAACTAAACGAGATATATTAAACCTCTGGGTTAGAAAAAAACACACAGGGAAGATTAAATCTAAACTATAGATCGTAGAATTAATGTGGCTTAATTTACACAATTTATTTATCAATTTGTAACCAAGCTCCGAACATAAAAAAGGCGCTTAAAATGCTGCCAAACCGTAGACTATTTATATAAAAAATATTGTGCACCTTTTCTGGATATATTCGAACACTTTATGGCCGCACGCGCTGTGCCTCACGTTGTTGTCTCTAATTTGAAAAGATTTCACTTTAAGCACGCCAACAGCCACGACCCGGAAAACGTAATCTTGTGCAACATGCCGGAGCCGGGGCCGGAGCACACACGCACACACACTGACACACACTCACACACAACCCGATTTGGACTCACCTGAGACTGCCCACCGGCGCCGAGGCATAGGGTATGCCGAGGAATGCCTCCACCAGCGGCGTGGAGCGCACCACAATCCCTCGCAGTAGGCCATATTTGGTCTTCACCGTATTGCTGCCGCCATGCAGGCATTCGCAGCAGTCCGGCCAGAGGCTGCCGAGCAAAAGGAGCATCAGCAGTATGCCTGGTGTCAGCTGGTGCCGCCAACACGACGCCTGTGGATGTCGTTTATGCGGATGCGATTGCGAATGGGTATGTGGATGTGGATGTGAATGTGTATTAGAGTGTCTTTTATATTGGACTGAAGCCGCTGCTGCTACAGCTGATGCTCCTCCTGACGTTGCTGACATTGCTGACGTTGCTGATTGCCATGGCTGGTGCTGGTGCTTTTGCTGGTGCTGGTGCTGCTGATGCTTTTGATTGTGTTCGTCGTCGGTTGTGGAAATCTCTAGAAATCTTTTTAATGTTATCAGTCTTATAATGCAAATTCCCATTGCCACGATACGGGCATCCGTTCCCGTTCCTATTCCCATTCCCATTTCCATTCCCGTTGCTGTTTCCGTTTCCGTTACTGCTTTACTTTTTGCTTTGGCTGCTGGCAATGCCACTGCCACTGCCACTTCCGTTTCTTTATCCGCTTCCGCTGCCATTTGCTGCACCATTGATGCGCAAATAGTTTTAATGTAACTCATCAAGGAACCGAAGAGAAAGTAACCATAAATATGTAGAAAACGCGATTGAATTATCTTAGTTTGTCTTAGTTTGCTGCTAGTCCTAGTCCTTCTAGTCCTCCTAGTCGTCGCCGTCGTCGTCCTGGTCGTCCTTGTCGTATTCCTTCTCGTTGCCATCAAAATCAATTGGCCATGCCCGCTTCCTGTTGGGGACTTGGATGGGGACTGGGACCGGGACTGAGACTGGGACTGAGACTGAGACTGTAGCTGGTGGCCAGCAGCCGCTTGTGGGACATCCAGGACATCCAGGACATCCATGGCTGCGTTCGCTTCATTTTGACAGCAGTTGTGCGCATGTTGAGCTTGTGATTCACGTACACCGCTGACATGGTTAGACCCTAATGCTTTGATTTCAAATATTATACACTGAACGTGTTGGCCTTTGCTCCTCTATTAGAAATGCAATTTCAGTCGCCAACTTCTTCCACTCCCGTCGCCGTCGACTTGCTGCCGCTGATGCTGCTGCTGTGTCCGGAAGTATCTGGAAATGTGAGAAAAGCAAATTTTCAAAACATTAACTTTAGCTGACTAAAAATGACCTGCAATTGAGAGTCGAGTCTGAGTATATAGATATGTGTGTCCTCTGTGTGCTGTCTGCTGTGTGCTGTGTAGTCATTTTATGAGATTGCTGATTGCTGTGCAGACCTTTACGCCGTCAGCTTCGGGTCTTAACTGTGCAACGCATCAGAGCGTGGCATCCTTAAATAGCCTTGGTCAATGCATCCGGCCAAGCAGCAACAGCAGCTACACCAAGCAGCACCAGCACCACCAAAATGGGGGCCTTGCTTGGCGCCCACTTAATGTCTGCCGCCACCTGAGGACAGGACACGCTCTGTGGTAATGGGGGTTGGGGGGGTATGGGGTTGGGTTCTGGGGACTGCGACTGGGGATGGATGCTACTGGTGCTGGTGCAGGTGCAAAGCGTTTTCCTTTGCCATCGTTTGACCTCCTCACCTCTTGCTGCTGCTGCTGCTGCTGCTGGTGCTGCCTGCCTGCCTGCCACTGATGCTCCCAGGGCTTTTGTGTGTGTGTGTGTGAGTGTACAAGATGATGATGGACGTGTTGGATCGCTGTGAACTAGTTCAGGTGTGCACTTGTAAAAGGTGCAAATACAGCACTGAGGCGTTGCATCGATGCAAACTATTTTTAAAGAGTGTTGCAATTAAGTGAAGATGGTGAGGCATTCGACAAATTGTTACCAGAAAATGGCCAGTGCAGATGTGGATAATATTTGAGGTTAGCTATGAACCAGTTCTGTGAATGTAGTTCATGTGAACCATTAACGAAGGGAAGTGAATTTTAATTAAAATTGTTATTTTTTTAATGTGTTCTTCAGCACTTCCTAATTAGTGGAGTGAAACATCAGGACACATTTTGGCAATCGCCAATTAATGACACGCTGCACATGTATTTTGTTATTGGATTCGCGCAGCCCCGAACTTCGGTCGCAAGGACCTTTTTTTTTCAAGCTGTCTGCAGCATAAATCTCGTAGCAATGCGAGCAGTTCGTTGGGGGAGGTGTGGGGTCGTGGGGTCATGGGTCGTGCCCAACGCTCTTCGAAAATTAATATTCCCATATTTGCATTTTCATAACCACACAAAAACCCTTTCCATTACCATTTTCCACACATTACAATGTTAATCCCTAATGCGTGCTTCCCCTCCTCTCCCCTCTGCCACTGCCATGGAAAAAATGAGGTGAAGAGGTTTTATTTGGGTTAAGATAAAAATGTGTAAATCTGTCAACCTTTTAGGTGTTAATTTAATGTACTCCACCGTTGCGTTGGGTAGAAAAACACACAGAAAGATGTAGCGATGGGAAGGGGATGGGAAGGGCAGGGGAAGCCTGCTCTATCCCTAACAAAAATGTTATGGACTGTCGTAAGCTCTTGTGGGTCTCATTAACAAATGTTTCCTTCGTTGTTATGCTGGTCTCCGGCTCTGGTCTCTGGTCTCTGGTCGCTCGTCGCTCGTCTCTCGTCCTGGCCAAAACCAAAAACCAGTATCAGAGTGCTCTCTAAAGCGGCAATATATCTTGTGGGTTCCGGACAGAGACAGAGAGACAGAGACAGAGAGTGAGAGATAGTGCTCTTTAAATCCGTATATTTTATAAGGCTAAACAATTGGAAGGAATAAACGAATGAAATGCTGCAGACCAAACCGAAGCAGCCCAAGCAGGCAGACAGACCGACAGACCAACAGACCAACAGACAGACAGACAGACAGACAGACAGACAGACAGACTCATCTGCAGATGAGATGAGACGAGTTGAGCTAAACAAACATACATTTCACTAAATTGCAGCCATAAAACTAAAGTTTAACTATGGAAACAGCACAGCGTAGCAGACGACAGACGAATGAACGAATGAACGGATGAACAGATGGATGGGGGATGCCCATGGGCAGCTTAACATTTTTCCCTTACCCCCATATTCCCTTCTGAAAGGGAAAGAGTGTGCCTGCCTCAGTGTTTCTCTGTCTGTGTGTGTCTGTTTGTTGACAACCGAAAATGTCGGCACGTTTTTAACGTAGAAAAAATTGTTCTTCGTATCTTTACTCGTGACTTTACTTGAGTCCTACATCTTCTCTCTTGGCCTCTGTCCCTGTGTGAGTCATGGCCCCCAAACAGAATGTTGGGATTTTCATATAAATTTCCACTTTTCAATTAACTAAAAGCTGAAAAATGCCATTTTGCGCCAAAAGTACGGCAGGCAGCATCTACCAAGCAAGCAGTAGGCAGAAGGATGTGCAAAGGATTTATATCTGAACAAATTGTTGAAAGATTTTTGCAACGGTTTGGTTTCCTTTTCCTGCATGAAAAAATATTTACATTTTTGCCTTTTATTTTTGTTCATTGGGAAAATGTCTTTCATGTCCCGATGCGTTTTCTTCGGGCCTTTTATGTCGTTTTGCTACTTTAGTTCTTTCTTTCTGTGGAGCGCTACGCTACATAAATGGGAAATCTGTAAAGACCGATAAAATTGCATATTTTTGCATGAAAGGCGTTGGCCTAAAGGGGTGTAAAAAAGAAACGTCGGTGCTAACGATGGGGAGGGGCGACATGCAGACATTTATACAGGCACCCAAGCACCCAAGAGGCGGTAGGAGGTGCTGCACATGCACACACACACATGTGGGTGGGGGGGGGCAAGGGTTGTATGCTGGTGGTTGGGAAATGGCAGTGCAAACAGGAAATGTTACGGTCTCGACTTACTCAAGAAACTGCCACACAGCCACACAGCCACAACCCTGCTCCAGCCCCCCTCTTGAATGCCAAGAAAAATGATGAAAAAAATAAGCAGACGAAGAAGGTGGAAACACGCTGTCAAAGCCCCGGCCAGAGAGCCGACTAGTTGTTGCCCAGCTCTGGGAATTTGCTGAAATACCAGAGAGGGTTTTCTGTGCTCTCTGTGCTGCCCCAAAAAATAAATTCGAGGCATCCTAGGGAGCATTCTACACTCGGGTTCTTTTCGTTTAAAAAAGGTGCACAAATCTTTTAAAGCTAGTGCTCGGATCAGAGTTTCCCTGGAGTGCACGAAAAATGATGGAACTGATGGCAAAAAATAAGCAGACAAAGCCCTATCAGCGTTGACTGGTTCTGAAAATACCTGAAATACCAACAAGAGAGAGCGAGAGAATTTTACTGGGACGCCAAAGGTATGCTCGGAATTCTTTTGGACATGCTTTGGCACTCTTTAAAAGCTGCGCTTGAACACCATTTTATGCCACTGAAATCTTTAAACTCAATGCAGATCGGACAGCGCCGCATGCAATACCAATTTCTCACAATGTAACGAGCATTAAGAAGTGGCACGAGCTACCCACAAGAAACGAACGAGGGTGGTCCTGGCCCCGCAAAATGGACGCCTTGTCATTGCCATTCGTTCGGCGAAAGTTTCTGCATTAAACTCGAAATAAAAGTTGCAAGAAGACGCATTAAAAATTGTTGCATTTTACAATTGTGGAGGAATTGCAATTGTGCAATGGCAATGGCAATGGAAATTGTGATTGTGATTGTGCTGCTGACTGCCATTGGTATGGCTGAAATGTGCTGGAATCCAGGAACAACGATATTGCTGCTGCTGCTGCTTCTGTTGCTTCTGCTGCTGCTGATGATGATGATGGGAGGGATAATGTTGGCTGCTTACTGCCGGAGCGACTTTTAATAAGTTTCACAAATGAATCTCAGTTAAATTCATTTCTTTTCATTTTTGTGCTGCGGATCAAACGACAGACGACAGACGACAGTTCTAAAGAACAACAACGACAGCTGACAAATTCATAGGAAATTCTAGGGAGAAAAGAAATGCCAGAGCAAAGCAATATCTTTGGTTTAGTCAAGCATTCAATTGATTTTCTTTAACATGAGCAGACGGAGACTTCAGGAAATAAGCTCAAAAGGACGAGCGTGCAGGCAACCATCAATTGTTTCTTCCAAACGGAAAAAGGAAGAAAATTTATGAAAATAAATAGAAATTGCTTTACCCATCGCCGTCTCACATCTACGACCAGTGCGCCGGAATAAGTTTTTATTGCTCAGAGTTTTCTCTGTATTTTATTTTTTTTGTTTTGTTTTGTTTTAAACAAAACATTTTTCCATTTTTCATTTCCATTTTTGGGGGCTACTACACAAGCAAAATGTTGATAACAATCTGCAGACTGTTAGTGGAATAAATGCGGCGCTTTCAACAACTTTTGAATGTCTGATGTGTTTTCTCCCCCATGTTCCTCCTCCACAGCCACAGAGGTCAAAGAGTTGTGCCTTTTGGAGATGTGTATCGTATTGGAGTGCTAAGCGACTGACTTTCCAAAGTTATCTAAATTTTGTGGGTAACCAGAAGCCAGGGGGTTGAGATAGATGTGAGGTCAAGAAAATAGGAGTTTTAACACAGTTTCATTAGCATAAAATTCACTATGGCTATGAATGCTTTCTTTTCTGGCTTATTGCTAGAAATGTATCCGTTCGCTTATGGGAAATTAATTTTATTCAACGGGTTTGTATTATTTATCGGTTTGGCATTAAATTATTTCTGCACTGGGGAAAACTATTCACTTCCCGAAATTAATCATTCAGGTTATGAAAAATTAACGTAAATGTACAGATCACAGGGGAAATGATCGATTAATGGCAACTTTTTAAAGCAATTAAAACGTTTTAACGAATTATGTCCCCCCCATTGGTTCCCAAATCAAATAAAGTCCTCGTTAAATCAAACAAATTGAAGCCAATTATGGAACTGAATCAGGAACCCCCCCAACAGTCGAGCAGTAATCAGGCAACAAATAAATGCAGATATCAGATTGACATAAACGATTTAATTATCGCTGTTAAGTCAGTTATGAAATTGAAAATGGTCAAATTATCAAAGAAGAGAAAAACGAAATGCAAACGAAATGCAACGAAGATTATAAGACATTCGAACATTCGAGCCGATTAAAGGCAATATTTTCTGCAATTTAACATCTCCTTTGTGGCATTTAATTTCGTATATAAATATATACGTATCTTGTATCTCGTGTAGTTGCCAGGCAGTTGATTGTGCCTAAGAGATGCTTGTGTTAAAGTTTGTAATTCTCGTAGTAACTCTCGAGCACCTTCTAATAAATCAATAAATAATCTTTCACGTTAAGCTGTGGAATAAAATCCTGCAAGAGTTTTACCCACTTTTGCCACTTCCACTTCACGCTCTTCTGGACAGCTTCGAGTCAATCTCGAAAAACGATGCCCCAGTGCCAGCTGCCAGCTACCAGCTGCCAGAGCTCTTCACCGCCTGAGGGCGTTGGATTTTGCTTTTGGTGGCGCAGCAAATTTGCCGTCTCGCATTTCATCATCAAGTGGAATGTACTTGACCCTCGTTGGGTGAATCGTTTGATGAACCCATTTGCTACAATCATGAAAATGCGATATAATTAGCAGCAAAGTTACGAGGACTCTCTGGCTCAAAAGGACCGTAGACAGGCACGGCTTTTGTGAAGGAACCAGAAGAGTCAGAGTCACAGTCAGAGTCAGAGTCAGAGCCAGGACGAGCAGCAGGACGAGCAGCAGGACGACCTATAGCAATTTCAATTTCGCACCAAAAGGAATTACGTGCCCCCCTTTGCCTCTCCTGATTCTGTTCTGCTCTGTTCTGCTTTTTGTTTTTCTGTTTTCTGTTTTATTTGCTATTTAAATTATAATTCTCATTTGACCTTTTTGTGCCTGAGAGTGTGTGTGTGTGTGTGTTTGTGTGCATGAGGGCTCTCCATTTGCCTGACAGTCAGGAAAAGGACAGGTTCTGCTGCTGCGGCTGCTGCTGCCAGGACGAAGCGTCTGCTGGTAAATGGCAAAGGCGAAAGCTGCGCCCAGGACAGGACAGGCACAGGCACAGGCACCGGACCGAGAGCATCAGAATGTGGAACTACAAAACATTTCAAATGCCATTTAGTGCCAGTCGTCCTTGTTGCACCTCACATAGACAGAGAGAGCGGGAGAGAGGGAGAAAAAGAGTGTGTGTATGTGTGTTGCACACACAGATACGCGTACATACACACACACACACACACACAAATACATCTATCCAGTGCACTGGATGTACTGCTGGATGGCATTTGCCGGAACCATGGGCGGTGAAATCACAGAACTTTCCCCTTTCATTATGCTGCAGAATAAACGAGGTTACATGGCTGCTTGAATCCACAACCGAATAAGACAGGAAAGGGGCGCAGCTATAGAGAGGGGAAGCAGGGGAGCAAAGCGGAGCAGAGCGGCGAAGTAGAGGCTGGAGCACTGGATGTGTCTGGATGTGGGTCCGCGCCGTGTACGGGTACTTGGCAAGCTCTTTGGTTCTCGTTTTTGCTCTCATTTCACCCAAACTTTGTTATGTATTTTCCCATACTCATTTTTAACTTTTTTTTTAACTTTTCTTTTTTGTTGTTGTTGCTTTTTTGCTGTTGTTCACATTCAAGATTTGTCGAGTTGGCGAATTTCATTCGGCAATGCATTTTTGCTGGCCCACAAATATACAAAAACAAGCAGCGGAAAAGTTCATTTGGTGACAGAATACCCTTGATACCCTCGATACCCTTTTGAGCTGCCAAAACAAAGTTACAAGAAACTTAATCATACAAAAAAAAATGTTTTTAAATATATAAAAAATAAATATTAGATTTAAATATTAAATAAAATAAAAATAAAAAAATTAAATACCTTCTTGATGCCTCGAAAATATATAAAATATATCCTAAAACCCCCTGCAAAGGGTAAACAACTAAATGTATCAATAAATAAAATGAAATCGACTTGGTTCCCTTTCGATTTGGATTTGGATGCGCACAGGGATGACAGTCTGCCTGTCTGGGTCGCCCTCTCTATCTCTCTCTCTATCGTTCTGTCTCTCTCTGAGCACTGGTATTAAGGTCATTCCTTTTTGGTAATTAGAAAAAATATATTATTTGTGTGCCACACAATTGTCATGCAGAAAGTTCTGAACAAGTTGACAAATAAATTTATTGCTCTCTGTGCGTGTGTGTGTGCCAGATATTCCTCGGCTCTGCTGCGCCCCTACGAAATGGGAAATGGTAGAATGGGAAAGTGAATATTTGTGTGACGTTTACAGTCACTCATATTAGTTCACAGTCATTGGGGGAATAGGGATGGATGCCTGTGAACGGAAATCGAAAATAAAGTTTCAACAACAAGCTGAAGGTTAAATAAGTTAGTTGCATTCTCTCTCTATGGCTGCTGCACTTGCTTTTTTTTTTTTTTTGTGTGTGCTCACAGCTCCGGGGGGAAATTGCTTTTTAATGGACTTGATTTCGATTTCAGGTTCAGGCAGATTTTTGTGGCCATTCAAATGGAATGTCTGCCCATTTTTTGAGTGGTCAAATGCACTTGCCATTTGCGGATTACAGACAGTTAAGTGCTGTAAAACCTAATACTTGAAATGTTCATTGGTAATTTGTCTGTTGTTGGTTGCATTTGAAGTGCTCACAAATCTCACAAACTCTGTGAGATGTACTCCTGACACTAAGGGACGAGTAGCTTGGAATGTAATCTAGCTTAAATGTGTTTTTGAATCATAGCTCTTGGAATTATGAAATGTTCGAGAACCAAAAGAAAATCACGTTTATTTCAATTATAAACTATTTAATCCCAGCCTTAGCTGTGCTTTCATTTATCTGAACATGAGCAGCTTTTATGAGCAGCTATGATCAACATATATTTAACATACACGACGCTCTTAGCTCACCACAAATTATATTAGCGGCATATCAAAACTTAATCGAAACACTCAGAGTCGAGCACTTGGAATGATTTTAATTAGCATTTCCCTCAAGCGAGTAGACTTGCATTTCCATATTCCATAGCCATAGAACACTCAAATTAAAGCCCTTGGCAGTTTGCACCTCCTTTAACACACAATGAAATTTCTCCCCACAGAGAAATGAAATAATTATCAATTATGGGCCTTATGCAGCATACATGAGGCATGTATGGGCATGGGCATGGGCATGGGCTTGGGCATGGGCTGTTGTGTTGTGTTGTTCTTGTCGTAGTTTCAAATTCTAATTTCTAATTACTCCCCAAGGAATCCCCGACGCCTAATGAATGACCTGAGGACGCTGGCGCCGAGTCGAGCCGAGCCGAGGCGTAGCTGGCTGGCTGGCTGGCTGGCTGGCTGGCGCACACAAAATGCAAATGAGACAACTGTTTGGTCAATTGAAACATATTCAAAGTTGATTTATGCTAGTGTATATACCCCATATACATACTAGTACAACATAGATGCCATGTAGGCGGCGATTAACATGGGAATGAAGATACTACAGATAGGCAGGGAGTGGCCAGTGGGAGATTTCGGTGTAGAGTGGAGCGCACGGCTGAGGATGAGAGGCCTCTGGGCACAGAGCAAAGTAAAGTTGACCAAATTACGGAGGCATAAATTATTTATGACTGCGGCAAAAGGCAAACAGGCGTGCAAACACATTCGGCATCGTACTACCGAGTACTCGACTCGTTTCGAGAACTGTTAATAGTTACGTTACCCATGTAGTGCAGTGTACTCTAGAGTGTGTGTGTGTTTGTGTGTTTGTGTGTGTGTGTTTGTGTGTGTGTGTAATAAGGCATTTGTTCGGCTTGGAGCCGCAGCAGCCATCACTTGGGCAAATGTAAACATGAACCTACTACGGCTCCTGCTGCTGCCTCTGCTCCTGCTCCTGCTGCCTCTGCTCCTGCTCATTTCATTCTGCCTTTACCTTCCCTCCCCGTTGCTGGCACTCTACTTGTCGTATTTACTATGTACTTAGTATAATTAAATGGGTTTAATGCAAATGTTAAGCCTCCTGCCACTCCTTACTCTCATCTTTCCCCTTAAACAAGTTTATTCATCATTCAATTTGAACACAGATTTCCCCTCTCTGTCTCACTTTCTCTCTCTGTTGTTTTTGCACATTTTGTGCGACAGTCTTTTGTGTGCTAGAAATGGCTTTGATTGGAAATATAATGAGCATATATTAAGCATTAATGGTAGAACTTTCAATGAGTATTGCACATTTTGGCAATATCAAATCAGAAGTGGAACTATCCGGAGAAATTGCTACTTTGTAGGTTGCGTTGCCATTTGCAACGAAAGTCTTTTACTTCGGGACTGTACTGAATGAATTTCAATTATTTCTGCTGCATGGCATGCGAATATCCAGTGTTCACACATAGAATAAAGTAAAGTAGTATTTTCCATTTAGGGTTGTGCTTCCTTCGAACTGCTTTCGTTATCCTTTCGCACATATATGCATGTATATATATAACTCAATTAATGGTATTAAAGTACATAATTCCCTGACTTCCCGTGTTACCTCTTCCGATATATATCGATGGGAAATACAATCTCTATGGCACACACATTTACAATCGTGCAATCGTAATTTATTGCTGCCATGAAGCGGGCGAAAACTTTCAATCGGTGCCAATGGAATTAATTTGAGTCTGCGCACACACACACACACACACACATACAGACATATGTATGTACGGTACTCCTCATCTCAGAACGGATGCCCCAAAAGCCGAACGAACGACTCCTTTGTGTGTATGTATTGTTAATGTATATTTATGTATGTATCTAGGTGTGACTGCGGTTCAAGTATCCGCACACTTGTTTATCCACACATGCACATACACACATACATGCCCATACATATTTATAAGCTTATTCGTGTGTTGTTACATAGCCTGTGGACAGGCTTTGGGGGGGGCGTGGAGTGTTTCCGGGTTGCTTAAGCTTCCGTCTAAGCTCCTCTGAAGGATATGGCTTAACTCCTATTTGGGCTCAACCGATTTGCACGCGGATTACAGATTATTTGTGCCTTTCAGATTGCTGGATTGATTTTTAGACACAATCTTAGCAAATATTTATGAGCGTTTCGTTCTTATGATTTTCGATTAAGAGAATATTTTATGTAGCAAATAAAAAGTATGTAGTTACGGTCATAATAAAGGGCTCAAAAATATGATTAAAATTATGATAGATAATAAAAACGAAAAATATCTTTATTGAAAATAGAAAACAAATTTTCCAACAATTTAAAACATAATACATAAACATAATAAAGGGCTCGAAAATATGATTAAAATTATAATAGAAAATAAACACGAAAAATATCTTTATTGAAAATATAAAACGAATTTTCCAACATCCAGTAATGGGCTTCTCTGTAGAAATTCTCTAGTATTTTTATGAGGCTTAAAAATTACTCAAAGGGTAACTTGCCCTTTAAGACATTCTATTTTATTGATGGAAATGTGAAAACGTGTCGCAACTGATATTTCTAATTATAAATTATACAATAAATCCATATCCAATTGTATATTTTCTTCATTAAATTAACCATTTTATTGTATTGCATTTATTTTATTAATTCGCCATAATTTATATTTATTCTGAATTGGTTTGGATATCATATTTGGGCACTTATCTTTTCGCTCAAATCGAATGCAATAATTTGTAAAATTGCTGCAGAAATGTATTTTATATTTGAAAGTGGCCCCAATGCCAGCGACCACAATGGCTGACAACCCGCGCACTCCACACCTACCGCGGGACATGTGTGCAGTACAGTGGGTACCCGTATAGGATCTATCGCAATATTCCTGGCATTTATTGCTCTCGGTTGTAAATTTGCGAGGGGTGTTTGGGGGTGGGCCAACACATGCCAGTACAAAAGGCCAATTCATTACGGAATGATAATTAACATGTAATCAGAGTCGGTAACGACTTCGGTCAGGACTGCTGCTGCTGCTGCTGCTGTGTGTGAGAGGCGGCTCGTAAATATACGTATGGACTGGGAGAAGAAAAAACGCCCCAGATGGTAATGGTAATGGAAATGGCTGCAAGTGGCATAATTTTAATTTGCACTCAACTTGGAGTGTGGCGTGGTGCACTTCCTCGGGGATTGCAAGGAATGATTGCGTAATAAAAAAATAATAAAATAAAATACAAAAATAAAATTGAAACTGAAAAATCGAGTGAATAAATCCTTTTGGCTGTGCTGAGTGACGGGCCATGCAGTGTGGCCCGTCCGTGCTGCTTTCTGGTCCTTTGGGTGCCTGTTCCTGTCGGCCAAGTAAATGGCATATCAATGCGTGATTACGTATACGCCGCATGGGCCCAACAAATTGCTGTGCTGTGCCGCCGCCATCGTCTTGAGTCCAATATGAGGCTGGGCGGACAGGGCGGACTGGGCTGGGCTGTACGCCGCTCGCTTCATTATGCCGAATGCCTACGTGCACTACTTATTTATCAAGTGATGGCGCAACACTCCTCTGCCACTGCTTCTGCCACTGCCACAACGGTGGCCTTCTTTATTTATGGAAGTGACTCCTCGCTGAGTGCGAAGTCCTTCTCGCGTGCCTCTTACCAGGGGCGACTGCCCACAACCCGCTGGGTCGTGCTTCCGATTGCTTTCCGCATCATTGCACACTGGTACGAACAATTTGTTTGGCAACTTCAAAATAATATTTCAAAGCGTAGAACTTTAATGGAATCATTGTGATTTCGATAATACAGTTTTCCCAGAGTTTAACTTCACAATAGAAACATTTATTTGGTCTTTTAACAAAGCGACAGCTCTGCAGACTGCTTAAAGCAGTGGGGTTCAAGCAGTGTTCGCTCAGAAAAAGAAGTACAGTGCACACCGAAACTGAATAAAGTTGATTCGTCTGCCGTCTAAAAATATACATTCGGGAACACAAATTGTGTGGGCTTAACTAGCACACAAAGCATCTCAATTTCCAGGTAATTCCATGCAAAGAGACGCAAAATAGAGGCAGACAAGTTTGGCATGGCATCTCTGAATTGGAATACAGAACGCCGAACACATACTGGAGTATTACGTGGGAGTAATAGCAATGCTTGAGGTCTAGAGCTGATTCATCAGCCAATTTCCTCGTACTGCCTCGTATGTAGGCGTGAATATTTATTGGTCCTGAGTACAGTCAACACCAGAAGGAAAGCAGTGCAGGTGCAGTTACAGTTACAGTTGCAAATAACCCATTGACCAGTGTGTCTTGACTGCCAGAGTATAAGATACAAAAATAAGCACATGCAGGGGGAGAGAGAGAGAGAGACAGGTTGGATGTGTATCTATGTGGGATTGGTAGTGGGAGTGTGCGTGTAAGTGTGCGTTAAACGTCTGCCGCTGATAATGAGAAGAGTGAAGAAAGAACAGAGGGAGAGTGGGAGAGCCGGAGGAGAGGCTGAGCCGCATCTTTATCCTGATCCGCCGCCTGCTGCCTGCTGATGATGTTTGCGTTTGAATAATTTATGACACAATAAAAAAGCAGGAAAAGCCAGAACCAAACACACAGGCCGAATGCCGTACCACACACACACACACACACACACACACACTGCAATAGCCGCAAGGTGTAAAGCCTGTCGCCGCAATGGAGTGGGGCCTCAGTCACAAACAGCAACAGCAACAGCGACAGAAACAGAGCCAAATACGGATAAGGACCTGGCAACTGTGGCTATGGAAATGCCATTTAGATAGAACCGTGTATACACAGTCGCCGCTACGTAGGAGAGAGTACGTGGCACACGCACCAAAAGCGGGGGCTGGACTGGGGCTGGGGCTGTGGCTGTGGCTGGGGCTGGCAACGTTTTTATTCATTTCAAAAAATGATAATTGGCTACTGACAGCCGCAGCATCCCATCCGCCGCGGGTTGGCTGGCCGTGGACTACGGGGGAGTGAAGCATCAGCAATGCTAAGCCGGCTTCAGCTTGTTGTATAGTTCCCTCCGGATAGGATAGCGTTCGGGCAGGGCAGCAACAGCACTAGCAGCAGCAGCAGCAGCAGCATCAGCTTTTTATACCTACTAATCGTAGGGGCTAATGGAGTATGCTGATGCATTAGAGCACATCTAATCTGGATCAGCATTAATAAACCAGTCATCAAGTCTAGGAAAGTTGCGTTTGTTTTGGTAGAAACTGTCGCGTGCTGGTTTTAAATTCGGGAAAAACCTGTGCAGGGATACTTTTAGGGATACATTCCATAGACTTTTATTTATAGATAGTATTTAAAAGAAAATTAAAAGAAAATTTAAAAGAAACCTTAGGATCCACAATTTAACATAAATGTAGCTCCTTTGGGTGCACTTATATAGCCATTATATATAAAAGAAAAATTTGTAGATATGGAGGCTTTGAAAAATATTTTTTAGAGCTTTGGATAATATTATTTTTTTACCGATTTACCAAAAATAATTCAGATCCGATATTTCTTGCAGGCACTATGGGGAAAAAGTTGTTCATAAATGGTTTTTCTTGCAATTAAATGCGAACTTTCGATGACAGCAATGACATCTGGGTCCCCTTTATTCTTTGCATTGCAATTTGTTTACCAATAATAAAAATAAACCAATGTACTTATAGGGTATACTTTGGTCGAAATACGCCCCATATATATGTATGTACGTGCTGGTGTGGTACCTTTTCCACTTGTTTTTCTGTTGCGTTGCGTGCTTGTGTTGGCGGCTAAATCAGAAACAGAATCCGAAACAGAAACAGTCGGGCCAGAGAAAAGCGGAAACTGTAGCTGAAGTTGAATGGCAGACAGATAGACTGCCAGACGGAGATAGGCCCCCCCCAACGGAAAAGAGATAGCCGCAGAGCGGCTAGAAAGAGAAAGAAACAGGAGGAGCAGGAGCAGGAGCGATGGGGAGGAGCATGGGGAGTGAGCGAGAGGCTGCTTGCAGATAGAGAGTGCAAAAAAAAGGGAATATAAATTGCCTCTTAAATATGGAATAAGTGCGGAAAAGTGTACACCAGACGAACGACCGTCCGACCACCAGCAAACAACAAACATGCACATAGATAAACTATATAGCTTCTGGCCAAGATAAACATACACACACACACACAGTCATAGATAGATAAGCACACACACACACACACACAGAAAGAGATACAAACGGAAGACAAACACACGCCTACAAAAAAAAAAAAAAAAAACCCAACGAGAAAAGAAAAGAAACGAACGGAACGAAACGAAACGAAAGAATGAAAGAAAAAATGATGATGAAGAAGAAGCCAAGCCAAGCCCAGCCAAGCCAAGTTTTGTAACAGTTACAAAGATAAAGCAAAGTGGGCGTGTAATTGCATGTGTGTGTGTGTGTGTGTGTGTGTGTGTGTGTGGGCGGGGCACGTCACCCCACAACCCACACCTCACCCCTCCTGCATTGGCTTCTTCTATTTCTACATCATGTTCCTCCTTGTGATGTGTCGCCTTTGTGTCCCTCTTTGCATAGAATCCCTTAGCAATAGACACATAAATTTTTAGCCAACACAACATTTTCGATTCAGATCCATTTTCCCCCTCGCTGCCACCCTCCAGTTACAAGAAAATTACATCCAAGGGGGACGGGGGCGTGCCTCTGGCTGTGGCTAAAAGTGTTGGATCTTGTGTTTATGGCCATGTAGATTTCTCCACTGTTTCCCCCCACTGCTGATTCACTGCTTCCATTATCTCTGGGTCATTTGTTAATTCTTCGCTTCCAGTGCAAAACAAGAAAGAGATTTCGAATCAGCGAATGTATGGGAATAGAAATACTTATAATCACTGTAGATGATGAAACAAAAAGATGACAGAAATTATTAAAGGAATTAAATGGGATAATAATCTATTTAAACAAAGTATTACATGCAGGACCATCTTCGAAACGGATTAAAATGTATCTACATACCAAATCGAATGAAAAGCCGATGAAGAAAACCGTTTATAATATAATATTAAACATAATAAATGTGCTCTAAAATTTAATTAAAAGAAAATATTATCGCGATTGAAGTGCCTAAAAAACAGCATGTTAAAATAGTTTAATATGATAAAAACTAATTTAAATGAATTATATTAAATAAACATAATTATCGAAGCTGATGAGAATCAATTGAAAGTTGATTGAACTTGATTAGGAACAGTATTCATGTATTATCATTATTTTTAAATCAAATTTCTCTGGGTTTCCTTTAAGACTTAATGACTTCACTAATTTCTGTAAGAACATATGCCACGTGTGCTATTTTAGAAAGTTATGAATAATTCATCATTCGTATGCCTCGCTATTTTATTGTACCTGTTTTTTACGGAGATGTTTTCCCTTTCTTGCATATTAAGTATACGTAATTTATTATTAATTTATGCGTTTACTTAACAATTTTGTTGTGCACATAATGCTATTATGTATTTATACATATGCATACATATGTATGTACATATGTATGTAATCATAAAAAATAATAGTTTATTTTAAGTACATTTCAGATGCAATCAGTCAATTATTTGTATACATTTTTTTAAGCCCAGAATGATGGTGTTTATTTATGCAACATATGTATGACGAATGCGCAATGCAGATAAACATTTGGCCTTTGTAAGAACTAAACTTTATTTATTATCTGTATTTAAACTTTTTTTGTTTATTTTTCTATGAGATGAAAAGCTGTTTAACTATAATTTAACATAATAACACAATGTTGATGAAGGCCAACATCGCGTATGGGTAATTTATGATGCATTTTAATGAAAATTTCATAGGGGGAAGAAAAATGAGAATTTCATTTGAGAGTTTTTTTTTGTACCAATTAAAAGTCTTTCGTTTGAAAATATTTTCTCTAATTACTTTTACCACTCGGATGAGATGCTTTCCCATCAGCATTAAGTAGATCCCAGCTGGCGCTCCGCCGCGGCCCCCTTTGGTATGCTATGAAATCTGAAACCCATCCTGAAACTAAATTTCAAATTCCAAATTAAGAGAAAACTCTCGAAAGGTGTAAAATGCAATTTTGTAATCAAACATTTAACTCGTTCAACGTTTTCTCGCTTTCGTTCACGCTGATTGCCCTTTGGCTTTGGGCAGTCTAATAGGAATACAAAGTTAAATACAAAAAAAAAAAACACACAGAAGAGAAGAGAATATGATACAAAAGGTAAAGTCAAGAATATAACAAAGTTGCTACCGTTATCCCCACACAGCTGCATGCATTCATGGGGCCCAGAGCTCCATGGCAAACTTCCTACTCTATAGACGCCCCCCTCCCCGCGCCACAGATCCGTTCACACCACACAGGCCACGACTTTTGCTTTTTTCCCTTGGCTGCCACACAAAGTTGCTGCCACACACACACTCACACTAAAGAAATATATATATATATATGTGTATGGAGAGTCCTAGCATGGACACAGCGCCTTTCATTCTAGGTGCCGCAGAACAGTAAAAAAGAATCCCCTCTGTACACATTTCAAGCAAAAATTTCAATTAAGACTTTTACTATGAATTCATTTCTGTTTGTTTTCGTCTATACCCCGCCCTGTGTCCCCCCCTCCGTACTTATACGTTCTCGTTTCCTTTGGCTTTTGCCTTTTGCCGTATCCTTGTATCCTGTATTCCTGGGTCCCTGTTTTGTCGTCATTTGTGTGCTTGAACCTCCTGGTAATTTCTCCTTGTTTTATGTTTAAGCGAAATTGGTCAACACTCTTTTGTTTGGCTCGCCGGATGCAATTTTAATCTGCCGGAATGCCGGAGTCTGGGTGCCACACAAAAACACACACACACACACACAGCACTGAACTGAACAAACTAGGGAGAAGACAGATAGCACCCGGTGGGCGGTGGTTTTTTTTTTGAAGGTTGACTGAAATAATGACTACAGAACCACACCACACCATACCACAAATACAACAAACATAGACACCAGCTCTCGGAGAGAGACATACGCACAGGCACATGAACATGAACACGAGAACACGCACAGGCTCTTCAGCGAAATGGCAAAGCAACCACATAATATTTTAGTTTTTTGACCCAAAAATGTCAGCGGGACATGAGTTATCACTGCCGCCATCGCCAGCCGACGACACAGCGAGGGGCGCTCCAAGGCTACACAGCACAAGACCAGAACAGAGTAGAATAGAAGCTAGATTGTGCTGAAGCACCAATTTAAGCAGCGAAATTAAATTTGCATACATTTGTGAACAAGTTAAGCAGGGCACAGGGCAAAGCACAACCTGCAAAAGGAAATTGTACTTTTGCAAACATTTTGATTTGACCTAAAAAAAAAATATGCAGTTTTATATTAGTTATAAGTACATTTTGTTGTTATTAAAGTTGCAAAATGTCAAAGCATTTAGTTTGTTTTTTGAGAACAGTAATGACACTTTGGTTGGCCATAAATTAGGCCGGAAATGTGTCAAAGCATTTTAAAGTGTAATTTAGTATTTAGTGAAGATTTTAATGATCATTTTAGAGTAGCTGCAGGAGTAAAGTTGATTGTTTTTTTTTGTGTTTATGGGTAGGTTATAGAAATGATCACTGATTTAAGTTTATTTTTTGTTTTTATCATTATTTTGTAGCATTTTATTTATGAATAAAACTATTTATTTGCAGCAAAATGTGGCTCCTGATTTTGTAAGGTAAGTGGCAGAATTCTTACTTATTGTAAGTAGTATTTTATTTACTCAAAAATCTCAGAATTTTTATATAATTTTGCCAGCAATTTAATGTCGAAGAAGTGAAAGCTGGACTATGCTGTAAATTGCAGGCTTTTATTGGAATGAACTTAAAATTATATGGCTGTTCATTTATTTATTACTGATTGCTCATTTTAAATAATGATGGAGACGGAATCTGAATCATTTTTTGTTCTTTTACAAGCGAGAAGCGCAAACAAATAAATTATTCTGGGGCTGTCTAATGTAATCTAATTGATCAAATCAATCTTAAATCATTTCGTTAGGTCTCCATTTGCATCTGCCATAACGAACTGCGTTCCTTGGCACACTTTCGGCAGCCTACCCCAATGGTGGGAGTGGGGCGTGGGGCGTGGGGGATTTGTACATATGAAAAATTCTTTTTGGTGGAGTTAACCCACAATTGCTCGACCGCCGACCAAATCCCTTGGCGCGCGTTCCTATAGCATACTTTTTGGAGGCAACACCATGACTAATTCCATCAGTCGGATAGTCGGGACATTTGGCAGCGGGCTAATTTGATTCAGAGAACCGCCCTCGTTGCGGTTGTTTGTCCCAGCCACGCAGGTTGCTCTTTGCCTTGCTTCTGCTTGTTTGCCTATGTTTGCCTATGAATAACAAGAACAGCAACAGCAGCAGCAGCAATACCACAACCAACAAAAACCATCACAGGAAGTGGGCGGTGGGGGGTGTGAGGGTGAGGCACCATAGAGAGCGAGAGCAGGTCTCGTGCCTCCCTTCGCGAACTCTCACGACGCCCACAACGAACTCAAGGCGAATTCAAAAGCGTCAGCAACAGCAGCAGCACCAGCATCAGCAGCAGCATGGCCAGGAGCGGCAGCAGCAGTAGCCATCCGCCAGCCTCTTGAGGCACTGCAAGGCGACGAAGACGATGACGATGACGACGACGACGACGCCGACGACAACGTCGACGACTGTCACTCTTCAAGAGAAAAAAATCTGTTGGGGGCGTTCTGCTTTCACCCTGGCAAAGGGTATGCTGATGTGTAGTGGAGACCGACCCTCGACCGTGTCAGTTTCGCCCAAAAAGGAACGAAATCGGATACCCCTCAGTCATATGTTTGCCAGAGCAACAATTAGTCGCAAACTCAGATGTTTCTCTGCCTTTAAATAACTCCACCATGTAAATGTGATGCAAATGATTAATGACTCTGCTGACTATCAGGGTATCAAGAGCTTCGAGTTTCGTTGTTTCTTGTTTTGTTGTCGCTGTCGCTTTTGGTGGCTGCTCTGCAGCTTCTTCAGCCGCTTTGGTGTCGCTAGGAGCAACTTTGCTCCCAGCTTCTGTCGTTTGCGTCTCTGCGTTGCTTGGCTATGTATATTTTTTGTGCTTTCTTCGCTTTTCTGCTTTTGCATGACTTATTTGCGCTCACCTTTCGTGCTGGGCCCTCGTCCTTGGCAAACTGCTTAATCGCCTTTGTCCCTTTTAACTTTTGCGCCGCCAATTTTCTCCCCTTTTTTTTTTTTACTTTTATCTTTTTTTTTTCTTTTCTTGTCTTTGGTCCTTTTAGGGCTTCCTGGGAACTTTCCTCTCTAACGGGCTACTGGGTTTAGTTTTCGTTGGCACTTTTTCTTTTCTGATTATCAACTTTCTTTTTGATTTTGTTGCTGTTGTTGTTGTTGTATTATTTTTTAATGGCTAAGAGGGCTGTACGTGTATTAAGAGATTATAGAAAAGTTGCGGGCATTTCTTTTGGTTTCACTTTCGCTTTTTTTTTAGCTTTTGCTTTTGTGGCGGTCCCCGAGACGACGTATTCAACAAATTGTTCGCGCTTCTCCTTCAGCTTCACCTTCACCTCGCACTTGCTGGCTCACTCACTCGCTCGCTCGCTCGCTCTTTTTCTATCGCACTCGCACTCACACTTATATATGTGTGTGTGTGCCTAGCAAGCAGCAGGTTTTTACAGTTAATTGAGTCTGCTAATCTTTTTGCTGTTGCTGGTCACACTTTTTTTGTTCCACAATTTTTTTTTATTTTATTTTTTTTTTTTTGCTGAGAACGTACTAAGCCTTTTTTGCGTGCCTTGCAACTGTTTCTTTTCAGCTTTCTACGCTTTCATTTACTTTCAATTCGGTTCTTTGTATTTTTGTTCTTTTGCGTGTTCTATCCGTGCTCCGTGCTCCGTGCTCTGTGTCCGTCTGCGTGCGCGTACGCTCTGGCTCTGGGGGGCTCTGGGACCCGTTGTGATGCTGCCTGCTGCCTGCCGATGCCACGACGATGCTCCCCGACTCTAATTGCGTTAAAATATTTTCTGCTCCCACAACAACAACAACAGCAGCAACAACAACGGGAGCGGCGACAATCAGAGAAAGCCAAAGAGAGAGAGAGAGAGAGATAGAGAGAGAGAGAAGCAAGAACAACATGCATGTTGATACTACCTCTTCGACTGACGACTGGCGGCGCGCTCTTCTCCAATTTGTCTGGGATGCTGGCCTGCCGCCTGTTCGCCCGCCAGATGCTGCCTCCTCTTCTTCGCACACAGTTCAATTTCAAGTTCTTTTCTTCTTTTCGGCCCAAATATCTCTCGCACAACAACAAAACTTTGACTTTGAAGAGCTTTCGGTGAGAGCACAGCTTCGTGTGGCGTCTCTGTGTGTGTGTGTGTCTCACTGGCATTGTCGTCCTCCGGCTCGTGTGAGAGATTCGTTCGGTTTTCCTTTCCCATCTACTACCAACAAATTTTCGTATTTCGTACGTATTTGGCGCAAGCTCAGTTTATTGTTGCCATTCGTTATTAATATTGTTGTAGTTGTTGGTGTTGGCGTTGGCATTCGTTATATATTTTTTTGTATTGTTTTTGTTGCTTTTGTTGTTGCTGTAGTGGAATTTTTTTTTGGTTTTGGTCCTTGTTGCGCTCAGGAGAGCGACAGCAGCAGAGTATGGGGGTGCAGCAGCATCCACACGAGTCACTCATCGACGCTGTTGTTCGGGGTTTTCCTTTCTTTATTTGCCGCCTCGCTCTCGTTTCAACAGAAACAGGAGTGGATCTGAGCAACAAGGAAACACGGAATGTAGATTTATATGGCTGCAAAATAAAGCTTAATATCAGAAAATATTTAAATAGTTTTTTAATTTTTGGAAATTATGTTCCAATAAAAGCTGAGCTTTGCAACAATAATTATATTTCCTCAACTTGTCTTCCAAAAACTAACATAAACTCTTTTGTTGCTGAACCGCTCCTGTGGCTCACTGCCCTGCCATTTTTTATTCGTTTGTCAAGAGATATTTGATGCCATTCAATATGCTCTGGATACTTCTGCTGGATGGGAAGCGTGGAAGCCAAAATAAATATTACAAGTAAAAAATTACAATCAATGAATATGATTTTCTCCTTCCTTAGTTACATGTTTGATTATTTTCAGAATATTCTTTGGCTGGGAAAAGAATATTCAAGTATTTTAAATAGTTGTACTTTTATCTTCTGTCTGATCTTATCTGAATAGAGCTATTCGGCACGTAATTACGTATACGTAATTATTTACTCTTCCACAGCTGCAATGACCCTCTGCTACTAGCAAACCGCTCCTGTTTCGGCACTCTATGCCACTCACTGGCATTGTTTCTCGTGTTGTTGGCTCTGTTCCATATTACACTCTCCCACTCGCATACAGATATATTTACCCACAAATATATACGTACATATATCTGTAGATTTTTTTGCATAGTACTTTCCCCGACTGACTGGCGTGCTCTGTAGTGCCCCGTTGTTGTTGAGAATGCCACCTCCTCCTTGCAGCCATCTATCCATCTCTGGCACCCCTTTTTGTTGACGTTGGCTCTGGCAGCCGAGCACCGAGCAAAAAGGAGAAGCTGAAGCTGCTCCTGCTCCTGCTCCGGCTCCAGGCGTTTTTGTCGCCTTTGGAGGAGCGGCATCCTCGACGGTACCTGGTCTGGTCGGATGGATGTGGCATGGCTGTGGTATGGTGCGGCATGTGGCAGCATGGCATGGTTGTGTATGGCTCTCTTGTTGTGGGTCGCCAGCGTTGCGGGCTGAGCTGTTTGCGTTGTTTTTCCTCGGGTGACTGTCTGAAGTGCAAATTTGCTTTAATTATTCCAAGGCAACAGCAACAACAACAACAACAACAGCAGGAGGAGCACCGGCAGCAAGAACCACGACATCTGCAACGGACTCCGACTCAAATTCAGGCATTGCCTCAAGAAGCACACACCCACAGCCCCCCCCACACTGCACCGCACCCACCCACACACCCCTCAGTAGACAGGAGAGACCTGCTGACAGCAACATTTACTTATGCACCAGTTTTCACACCTCCCGCAGCAGTGGGCGGCGAGCAGGTCCTTTCGGCGACATTGAGTGACACCCTGCGAGTGGATCAGAACCGCAGTTTCGTTTCTCTCAGTGCACGACCCAGACAGGACATTATCACAGTTTGCTCCAACCTATAATCCATCCGAACCAACCCACAAAACCATCCGAAGGATGCCACTATCCCAACCAACCAACCAACAGACGAGCGAGGGAACGGGCGAACGGGCGAACGGAACGGAACCACTGACCCCCTTTTTGGGTGGCTTCTACCGTAGCTTTTGATGCTTGACATTGTTGGCAGTCGATATTGGTTGTAATTAGCTTTAATTGAAATTGCTCCATTCCCATCCCATCCCATCCCATCCGTACGTACATAAAAATATATACATATATATTCGTGCATGTCTCTGTGTGTGTTTGTGTGTGCTGGTCCCGTGATTTGGGTTTTAATGCGGAAAATGTTTGTAATTTTGCCAAAGTTAATTTATGGTGACCCCGACCCAGACCCACACCCAATGGTAAATTCCCGTTTACAGTTTCAGTTTCTCTCTCTGCCTCTCTCTCTCTCTCTCTCCACCTCAAAGCCCAGCCGAGCCAGCTCTGTCGCATTTCACGGTTTTCATTTGCCACTCAAATAATTAGAGAAGTTCCATTCAAAAAGTTTGCACATTTCCTACAAATTGTGCGGATTGTTTGAATTCAATTGATAAACGTAAAATGAAATGTTTCTGCGTTGGGAATGTGAGCACAAATAATTTGCAGATAGTCAGGAAAACAGGTAAATGTATTACCGGAAATTAGATAAACACATTGACAATAAATATTAAATGGAAATATTAACAACAACAAAAAGAAATGCCTGTAATGGCATGCTATGCCAGATTAGATATCTCTATAAAATTTACAAAAATTTAAATTACATTATTAAATTCCATTATCTCAATTTTCGTTTTTTTTTTTTCATAATTATTGCTGCGCATCGTGTAGAACTTATAAAGACGATAATCACGTTTGCAGTGGAAACCTTTAAAGAGTTTTGACACACAAACATTTTATGGCACAGATATGAAATGATATTCCTGCCCAATGCCAGCGACTTTAATCATTTTTTTTTTTTTTTTTTTTGATGTATCATGATTGATAAAATGAGCAAATAAACAAAGAAATCACCGAAAAAACATTCGTCATATAAGAAGGAGAACTGGAAAATATTTCCATACAGTCAACCAAATTTTATTTGCGTTTACATTTGAGAGTAATAAATAATGCAAACAAGTTTATGGAAATGTTAAATCAATAAGCAAGCAATTTAAACTATTTTATTTGGTTATTCCAAATGATTTATCTCGATAAATATTTATGTGAACACTTTAGTAACAGACTAAAACCAGTGCGCTTTAAATATACATAGTAAACATAGACGCCAAAGCAATGAGATTAAACCTGATTAAACAGCTTTGTTTCCATGTGGTAATTTCTATATCTCTTCATGCCTGATCAAATAATAATAAACTTGAGACGGAAACCAAATCGAAATCGAATTTGATTAGCGTATCGTGTGGCCATAAAACCATCAAATGCTTTCGTTTTTCGATTGATTGAATGCCTCAAGTCGCACTAATTAAAGAAAAACAAATGAATGCCAGTATTAATCTAAGGCTATCAATCATTTTTATTGCATACTTTTCCGTGTCATATATTGCACTACATAAATAATGTACTATGTGTGTACTATTTTCATATACATACATATGTATATATGTCCAGAATTGACCACAAACTACAGTCTTGACAGTGCACCCGCAATTGTAAATTCTTAAAGCAGCAAGCCAACGTGATCGATTGAATTTATAGCCAGGGGCAATTGTTGAGTGGCTTGGGAATCGCCTGAGAAATATATTTTATGATAACTACGGTAGCTTGTATATGACTGTGTTGTATATATCAGAGAGACGCCAGATATAGATACAGAACTGCAGCGGAGCATCGACCATAAATGCGGTTTTGGCTGCCAATAGATTTGATTTATATTTACCATTATTGCTACTGTGTTTGCTCTGAAATAATAACTTATAATTAATTTTAGCATTTTTGAATGTAGTTCTGTGTGGATGTTTAATTGAAAGTGGGAATCGTTGCCAGTCAGGAAATTTGCCGAGAGAGCTGGGGCGGTGGAGAATAAAAATAAAAATATCAACGGCAGCGCCAGAGAGGTTTGCAAAGCTCTGTTCAGCTTTATGAAGAAGAATTAGAATTAGAATTAGCTTGGGGTAGGGTGAAATGTGATTTCTAGCAGGAAAGACAAGAGACTAGATGCCAAAGGGTTACGAACGCCCTTTCCCACTCCCCTTCATAGCTATGCTCAGGTGGAAGAGGAAAAGAAGAAGATGGTACAACAGACACTTACATTACATGAGCAACAACTTCGTGCAGCTCTTCGTGATCACCCGAGTGGAGTACTTAAAAGAGAGGGAGAGCGAGCGAGAGAGAGGGAGAGCGAGCGAGAGAGAGAGAGAGAGAGAGCGATCGAGCAATCGGGAGTAATCGTAAAACTTTGATTCAATGAATGCGATTCAATTCTTGTGCGATTGTACGTGTATTTACACACACACACCCACACACACACACACACACACTTGCACACCCAGTTAGACACACTACTTGCATGTGTGTGTGTGCCTATAAAACGCATGCAAGAATTTGCAGCGATTTAGTCGTGTTTAAGCAGGTCGCGCGGATCGTCTTCGTCTACGCCTTCGTCTTGCCCCCCACTCTCCATACGGATCGCGTTCCCGTCAACGTGAATATGAAAGTAAAAGTACCCATTGCCTTTACGACGAGTTCTACCAGCACATTCGACTCTTAATTGATTTGCAAACTTTGGGCAATTCCGAGAGAGAGAGAGAGAGAAGCAGCGACAAAAAAAAAAACAGTGAGAAAAGTGACACGAGATTTGAGACATCAACGCAAAAGTTGTCTAATTTCCTGTCTGCTGTGTGAATACCAAAGTAGGTTTCTCTACCCCTTTGCACCCCCGCCCCCCCACACACAGCAACAGCTCAGAAACCATTTTTCAGCCAAGTTCAACGCAAACGGCAAAAAGTCATTGGCTATAATAAAATAAATACTTTAGATAATTCACAATTCTGTACGTACGTGTTTTTTGGTCCAATTAAAACAAGAACCGAACAAAACAAAACAAAACAAAAACACCGAATGCGATATGCAAATTAAAATTAAATTCGCTTATGATTAAAACGCTTGCTTTCGTTCGAGCTTTGAGCTTTGTTATTAATATTGCATGCATGTGGTTCAAATACTTTGACTTTTTATTCACATACGTTATTCGTTTCGTTTTTGGTTTTGGTTGCTGCTTCTGCTGCTGCTCTCGAAAATTAATGCCAAGTGAATGATTTCTTAATGAATGCATATGTATATTTTATGGCATGAGGGAAAACTCATTTTTCAGTGCTACTTAATTTAACCATAATTTGTAATTTTATTAAACAAAACGGGTTGCATAAATTAATGTACGATTTCGACGGGTTCTGAAACGTATTCATTTATTTGAGAGTTGTGGAATATTTAATGAAAGACTTTAAGAGAAAGCCACAAGTATACATTACCAAAGAAAAATAGGAAGACTACTTGAAGTGTAAATGGCGTAGAAGATTTCCTAAGAATGAAATCAGAAAAGACAACAAATAATTCTACGTAATCGGAATTTATCCGCTATGAGGAAATAAATAAATAAATATAGATCGTGATGTCAGTGGATCTATTGCTGTATTGATATTAACAAAACTCATTATTTCAATGAAAGCTTGAAACTTGTTTCTAATTTGAACTCTTTCTTTACGCTAAAAAGTTTCATAATTTTACAATGTATCAACACTATCATTAGCCCCTAAAAACTGTGCCCAACTTTGCCTTGGATGCCAATAGACACACATAAGGAACAGCAACAAAAATAATGATATGCCCACCCATAAACTGTGACATCACAAGGCACAACGTAGGCCTAGACGTAGCGTTCTCTCATCCCCAAGTTCTTCATCATTTGGGCGCTGAAGATAACCAGGGGAAGAAGAGCCAGCCGGCGGCGCTGAGCGGTGGTGAATGTAAAACCTAACGATAGGAAATACATGGATAATTAAACAAGAAACAGACGAAACCAAAGAATCTTATCGCACACCACGAAAATTGGGCCAATAAACACTTCTTGCCACAAATTAGCAATTGTCAACGCGCCTAATGACACAGCCAAAAGGCTGACAAAGACGCAGACAAAGACACAGGCACAGGCGATGCGTTGCGGGATCGGTTGGTAGGTCGAGTGGATCTGGGGCTGGATTACACATATTGATAATGTTTTAATAAACAATAAACTCGGCACACAGAGATAAAACACCTTGCCCGATTGTCGATGGATTCAATTCAAGCGAAAGCCGAAACGTAGCCAAAACAAAATAAGGGAAACCGATGATGATCGATGATCAATATACTCGTAGAAGGTAGACGGTAGACGGTGTACGGTGTACGGTGTGTTCATGGCTGATTGATATTCAAGTGGATTGGGGCGGGCCTGTTAATGAAACACTCGTAAGTGGAGTAATCACACACATATTTTGCGATCCGATCGCAATCGTGCAACCAATTCAGAGCGGACACTGCGATCCCAGTGCTGGGTGCCGGCTGCCGGCTGCTCATTTAGCATTCGAAATCAATCACAATTCACACTTTGCCATACGGTAGTTGTAGTATTAGGGCAATACAATCCAATTAACTCATCCGGCCAAACGATAAGGGGAAAACCTCAATCCACAAGTCCCCATTCCCCCTCCCCTCGCCCAGCTAATCGTAGAGACCACTAGCCGATCGTCGATTCCGTGGCACCTTCGATTTTTATGGCTCAACTCCGTCAAGTGTTTAGTGGATTTTTATTTGTCATTTCTTGTTGGCCGATTTCGGGGTAAATCTTTTACGGTATAGCGCCCTTCCTTATCGGCGAGATAAGCCAAAAAACATATAAAGATTTTCTATATGCTGCGATCAATCATTGCAAAGCCATTTATATTTGTTATAAATTAATGCAAATATACGACTTGAGATAAACTTTGTGAAAGCCATGGCCGATCGGGCGGCTATGCCGAAATCCGACGTCTAGTGCAAACACAAACAACGTGCTAAGTAACTCTCTATATGTATAGAGAACTTTACTGAACGATGGATGGTCACGGAAATAAACTGAATATCTGTATTGGATTTATTTCATTTCCATAATTGATCAATTGAAGTGTGTGGAGCTGGAGCTTGCCTTTGACGTCAGTCCGGGAGTTTTAAATTCGAGTCAGCAATTAAATAGGCCAATAAACAGAGTTATATAAAAAGTCAATTGGGCACTAAGAACTAAAGAGGTATTTATGGGCTTGTACGTACGCTAGAAATGTGTAAATTTCGTTATTTTTTTGTGCTATGGAGGCACTCCGTAATGTTTAAATATAGGTAAAATTAATATTATATTTAATACATTCAAAGCAGAGCTGAATTTTGGTTTTCTTTCATGCCTTGAACTTGTTTTAAATTCTCAAAAATATTAAGGCTTTCTTCTGTAGTTGGAAATATGTTGATAATTCTTTCCAATTTCCTCTAAACCCACCCACCTTGCAGCTCTTAATTCCACTCTTAATTTTGTTCCTTTAATCAACTGGCATGCGTAGACATGAATTCCCCCTTACTGCCGGACATTGTCTAATGGAAATGGAATTACCCCATAAATATGTGAATTGCTGTACGAGTATTACTAGTATCTGCCACACATTTGACACACTCAGAGATAATACTTGCCAGCCAATGGCAAAGCCAAACTCACATTTTAATTCAGTTTTTGCCCACCGTTTCAATGCTCCCTCGTTTTAAAGTGTGTGCACCACACACCACACACCACACTGCGCCCCAAGGCACTCAAGTACATTGGGGATTAATTGTGTAATGCGAAACTTATTATCTACCTTGATTATCTATTGCTGAGCAGTTTTCCAGACAACGGAATGCCTTTTTTTTCGCTCTAAGAAATCGATTAGATTAACACTACAACAATAAAACGAACAACTGCTGCAAAATAATTACAAAAACAAAATCAAATAATAGAAAATGTTCGTTGGATCAAAATGAATCCACGTGACCAGTAGCTGATACGCATATAGCCCTCTAGCCCACCCTACCATCTGGCATTACCTTCTCCAGACACCTTACCAATTTCAAAATCCGTGTAAAATGTAAATGCTTTAGCCCCCCCACCAATTTCAGCGTTGGCCATTGTGCAATGAGGCTTGAAGCGTGCAAAGAAAACCTTTTTGGTAACGGCTGTGATAAGTAAGTCGCTGGCTGGGGGTGGGGCAGACCCCGTCCCCGTACCAGATCCACTGCCTCCCTCCGCACTCCGTTGACTTGACCCAAAGCTAACTAAGTACGACAAATTTGCTTATGGCTTATGGCCAGGCCAATTCGATCAGGGAAACATGTCACGTAGAATCATTCGTAGTAGTAGCTTTCGTTGATTCGTTCGCAATGCAAAATGCCTTTTGCCTTTTGCTGTGTGTTTTTTTTTTGGTGGCTGGCTCAGCGTGAAACGGGGGGCCAACCTCCAGCAAGGTCAAGTGCCGGCAAAACTGAATGCAAAAAAAAAGAGGAAAAATCAAGAGTGAAAATCGCTTCTATCAAAAATCAAGCAAAGAAAATCAAGAATAAACGCTGGCATAATAATTAACTGAAGGGAAATCTGGCAAGCCCTTCTATGGGCTATAGATTTACATATGTATATTCTGGGAGTCGTTGAGTGCCTTATAAAGAAAGATTGAAGGATTGCAAGATAAGCAGATTAGTAGCATAACGAAAATACATAAAAAGCCCCAATGTGTCGGGTAATTTAGAGTCTCTCTTGATCCTATTTCTGATTGATTGAAAAATCTGAAAAATTACATTCTCCAAGATTCATTTGATGCAGAATATCTAAAGTTTAAATTGTTCTCCTCTCTCCCAGTCGAAGGCATCATTTGTTTATCCTACAAACACATGACCTGCATAACGATATAAATTTAATTTCATCCATACATTTAGCCGCCATTATAGAGACAGGGATATTTGCTTAAAAGGCTTAAAATATTAACTGGTGACACACGAATGCTAATTAAGCGGCTTTTGTTCGCCATTTGCTCGCCTGACAGCACGTGACGATGATAATGATACGCCAATGATGATAATGATGATAATGATGACGATGATAACGATGATGATGATGTGTAGAAAAGTTTTGTCAACGCGTCTCTGTCTGAGACCAGACACGCGTCAATTAGTGCCCCAAACCCCAACCCTACCCCTCCAAAAACAAACAAGCCACAAATATTTCAGGCTGTTCAAAATCGGCAGAGTTGTAGGTTGAGGAGGAGACGGCCGTGTGGTAGACAACAGCAGCAGCAGGCACCAGCAGCAGCAGGCACCAGCTGACTTGACTGACTCCTGAATGAGTGACTGACCGACCGACCGACCGTTCGAGCATAAATATTGTCCAAAGTAATTTTTTCATGGCAAATTGCTCATATCAATAGCAGACTTTTGTTGAATCGGCGTTAATTAGAGGTGAAAATTGACAACATTGAGCGTGTCTGGCCAATTATGCAGTTGTGATTGCAAATAGACTTTTTACCGCCCTCAGCAGAAGGGGCCCTGTCTCCTGTCTGCCTCTCTTGTGTGCATAAGTCTATATTTAGTGTTCCAATCAGAGCGTGAATAGTGTCAACATGCTGCACAGTGCTTAATGACAAAGTAATTGGAAATTCAAATGAATAAACTTTAAGAAAATGTTTTCCCGCAGCAAGTATTTAAGGGGTTGTAGCCATGAAAAGGGTTTTCAAATGTTAGTCACAAGTTTGCAAGGCACAAAATGCAGAATTTGCCACATCATAGAGTTACACATATATTTCCTGGAATTTACAGTCGAGTAGGTCTAATTCTTGAGCTGAAAATGGAGCTATTAAGTGGAACCACAAGGATCGCATTACTATGTACAATTATAATACTTCTAAGAGCATTATTAATGACAAAATCAATTCCGTAAAGCAATAGAAAGGCTTCGAAAGTGTCTGCAAACTTTCCTCTCCTATATCTACAATTTCTTCCTTTTCTTTTTGTATTCCCCACAATACAAAAATCTATTTCAAATTTATTTAGTACAATTATAGATAGACTTGTCGGCTGCCATGCGCTACGGCTACCAAAACGCTTTGTGTGAGCCATAAATTAGCAAATTGTATAACAAAAACTGTTGAATATCACTGGGCGAGAAAAAATGTAAATGTTGCCTGCCTCTGGCCTGTGGCTTTGTTTGATTTCAGCTAACGAACCGCATGACTTGATGTCACATTTTGTTCTCTACGCGCAAAAAAAAAAAAAAAAACAGAAACGATACAAAAAAGCTGCCAAAAACAAATAATCACAAATTGTAGATGAAATAATCAATTCAGCCTCATTATTTCGAGACGGCGGCGGCACAAAATAAAAGACGGGAAATACTAAAACCGAGCTCACGTGAATTCATTTAGATACTCTGCGTCATAATAGAGTGTTGAACAAATGCCAGCCCTGTGTGTGTGTGTGTGAACCTAAAAGTGTCGCTGGGGGAGCCATCAAAGCGAGAACCGACGAGGGTTTTGGGCAGAGATATTCACAGATCGACAGACCGACAGATGTCTGCTCTGGGGATGTGGTCTGAGACCAGCCGTACCCATATAATTAAAGCTAATTGCTGTTAATTTTGATCAACTTTTATCATTATTATTTTGTTGCAGCACATTTATTTATTATTTACGTTAATCTTTAACGTTTTTTTTTTTTCACATGTTCACAAATTCTTCACAAATCACACTGAAAGAAATTAATGGTAGCATATTTTATTTAAATAATTCGTACGAGACCACGAATCCTAAATATTAGCCATGAATAATCTAAAATAAATACAAAAAATTATAGTTATGGCAATAAAAGATAAACAGGTACAGGACCTGCATGATCAGAATATTCGATAGCTTTTAAGTAGCCGGATAACTAATGGAACTATAGTAATAAATGATATGCATGTACCTTTATGATCATACAAATTTGATTACAGTCATATAAACTAATAGAGTTTTCGCACAGTTTCCCTTTTAAATAAGGATATGTTTTATATACCAATGACAAATTAACTTCCAATCAAATGTTGGTTTGAACACAATATATAAATGATCTACTAGCGTGCTATAGAGATGACAGTAAAGTTATCTTTAAAAATGATTTCTTACGTGTTTTACCAATTGGAGCACCCCTGATTTTCGCTCAGTGTGCTCATCAAGGGGGGGGGCCTCCTACAGCTGCCGTACTACCTGCAGCTCGGGTCGAGTCCCAGTGCCCAGTCCCCAGTCCACAACTCGTGGTAATGAATTTATTTCATTGCTAAACGTTGAACGAGATAGTTGTAAAAAGTCGCGTATCGCTGATTAATATTTTCATACCTTCGATTCGAATCGAATCGGAACCACGTTGTGTGCTGTGTGATGTTTAGTGTGAGGAGCTAAGGAGAGGCGCCGTAAACGAATAAAACGACCATAAATCAATCTAAATGTTGCAGATCCACAGAACGATGACGGCCACCGGTGAGCCAGGCGCCAGGGAGGACGCCTCCGGTGCTCCAGCCACCCTGATCACGACACCCACGACCATCAACGCCCCCACACCGATGCCCGTGCTCAGTGATGTGCCCATGCCAAATGGCAATGGGAGTGGAACTGGAACTGCAACTGCCACTGGGAATAACTTCAAGAGCAGCATTGTCATCGATAGCCAGCCCAAGCGCCGTGTGAGCATCATCTCGGATCCGCCAATGATCGCTGGTGGTGGCGGAGTCGGAGTCGGAGGACTGGGAGTGGGCGGTGTCGCAGGTCCCGGCGCCGGATACGATAACCTTGCCTTTGAGCAAAATCCCAGGCGTAAAATTTCACAGGTTAGGAATTTCGATAGCGATCGTGGTGGAATGGTGCGATCGTAAATTTGGATTTTGCGTGTGCTTAGATTTACGCGGTAGCCGAAAATACTCGTAAAAAGTTCGCCCATATTTCTACTTTTATTGAGCGGACTCGGATGACGCGCAACGATCGTGCCGCACAGATAACCGACCGAAGAAAGTGATTGAAAATAACCTCGAATTGTACATACAACATTTGAAATTTACAGACCTCCACACACTCGCACACGGACATTGGACCGGCGCGAAGGAAGAGCATACTGAAGGACACAGTCACCAGCCCGACGCATGACAATGAGAGCGATCGAGTGTCAACGCACAGCTATGGTGAGTCCTGCAACGAATCTCGAACGGATTATTCCCCTAACATTCCGTATTTCGTTGCGAATAAACACACAACGGGTATAACAGTGGAGTGCAGTTACATTTTTACATGCACAGCTGTACAGCTGTACAGCTGTGTAGTACAGAAAAAGGACGTGTTCGCTGGCGCCACTGTGCAACTGTGAGAAGTGTAATAAAATGAAAAGTACGCGAGAAAAGTGGAATTTAAATGACCCAAGGCACGTTTGAGCACATTCTTTGGTTCGCTATGCCAAGCGGCTTTTATAAATAGCTTTCAAGGACGTGCCGAGAACGCTTAAGTGAAGTTTTACTCAACTGGCGCCACTGAGCAGCGTAGGTACAGTTTCACAGAATATGTCAAAAACCACAACGAAAGATGTCATGTCTGTCTGTCTGTCTGTCTGTCTGCCTGTGTTCCTTTGATAGATTTCTTGCTGGAAAAGTTCGCTGGAATAAGCCTGAATCAGTTGGAAAATGCAAATATCTGGCCAATGTCGATGTCTATTTGGAATTCAATTTGCTGGCGCACGGTTAACATAATCAATTAGCAGCAGCCGGGGGAAGTGGAAGTGGACTCTACCAATTTCCAATCTTATTGCGCAGGTCTTGCCTTGCCCACCCTCCACCGCTCTCTCTCTCTCGCTCTGTCCGTGCTGATATTTTGCCCATAGTTATCACCTAATTAGTGGTCGATGATGACTGACGAGATAATTTGCGGCGCGTTTTGGGTAAACATCGCCCCCGGGAGCAGTGTGGAGTGTGGAGTGCTCGTGTACCCAGAACTGCATGGATTGATAGACGTTTTGCCATTTCGTTTGCAGACAACTATCGACAGAGTGCACTGGACGTGCTCAATGCCAAATATAATGGCCAGGTGGCCCACAGCTCGGCGGGTGGCAGCAACGGGGGTGGAGCCAACTATGTGGAGGAGTCCTGGATGTACACATTCTGCTTGAAGTGTCGCGGCGAGGAGCCATCGTCATCGTGGGAGCCACCCTTCTGGCAGAAGATCTTCCCCTATCCGCTGTGTCCCACCTTCAGGACATTCTCGCGACTGGTGTCCATCATTCTGATAGGTGTGTAGTAGCCCCTCTAACGCCTCTAGCTATCTACGAACTATAGCAATATAGCTGATCTCTCTCCCTCTCTCTCTCTCTTGTGTCTCTCAGGTGTGCTCATTTGGATCACGGCCTTTGTTATCATTGGCAACTCGGCTGCCCCTGGTGGACAGCTGTTTAGCCTGGTCGTCCTCACTGTGGCCGCCAACTTTGGCGGCTATCTGATATCTCTGACCACCCTGCCGCGTCTCATTGGCATGCTCCTGGTGGGCATACTCTTTCAGAACGTTGGCTGGGTCAATCTCGATGGTGACTTCTCGATTGTGACAGCGCATCTGCGCAAATTTGCACTCACCATAATCCTGACTCGAGCTGGACTCGAAATGGAGCCGGAAGCCTTCAAGAAGGTCTACAAAACGATCCTAAAGCTGGGCATCATTCCGTGGTGCGTGGAGGCTGCCATTGTGGCGGTGATGTCGCACTTTCTGTTAGATCTGCCCTGGATCTGGTCGTTCCTGCTCGGCTCCATCATCGCTGCCGTCTCGCCGGCTGTGGTGGTGCCCTGCCTGTTCCGGCTGCGAACGAAGGGCTACGGCGTGGCCAAGGGCATACCCACGCTGGTGGTGGCTGTGGCCGGCGTGGACGATGCTCTGTCGGTGGCCATCTTCGGCATCATCAGCACCGTGATGTTCTCGGACAAGGGCCTGGGCTATCAGATTGCCCAGGCACCCGTTTGCATACTGGGCGGCCTCGGTTTCGGCGTCATCTGGGGCAGCCTGGCGCGCATCTTTCCCGAGAAGGGGGATGCCTATGTGGTGCCGCTGCGAACGATGCTCCTCTTCACCGGCGGCCTGATGGCCATCTATGGCAGCGAGGAGCTGGGCTTCGAGGGTGCCGGCCCCCTGGCCGTTGTCTTTTCCGCCTTTGTGTCGAATATGTTCTGGTGCAAGGACGGCTGGGATGTCGAGGATAATCCCGTGTCCACCGCCTTCGAGATCTTCTGGATGATCTTCGAGCCGATTCTGTTCGGCATCACCGGCTCCACGATCAAGATACGCGAGCTGGACTCGCACATCGTCTCCATTGGAGCCGCCTGCATCTTCACCGGCGCCATTCTGCGCATCTTCACCACGGCCGGCATTGCGTTCGGCGATCGCCTCAACCTCAAGGAGAAGTTCTTCGTCGGCCTCTCCTGGATGGCCAAGGCCACAGTTCAAGCGGCTCTTGGACCGGTCGCCCTGAAGCATCTCGGCGCGGACGCCACAGACGAGGAGCGCAACTATGCCAGCATTGTGCAGACGATCTGCGTCTTCAGCATTGTGCTGACGGCACCGCTGGGCGCCATTCTGATATCCGTGACGGGGACAAAGCTGCTGACCAAGACGAAACAGCCGCAGGATCTGAGCGGCTGGCGACGCAGCCATCGGCCGTCCATACGCGACATCAGCATCATCGACGAGGAGGAGGAGCGCGAAGATCCCGAGATACCCGAGGACAAGGAGACGCACGATAATACGCTCAACAATGCACACATTCCCAGCATTTCCTATACCTATAATAAATAAAAGTTAGTCGCAAGGCAAGTGGACGAGGGCAGATGGCTCTCTCCTTTTTGTTGGCTCACAACTGTTGATTGATTGATTGATTGATTGTTTTCTTATTGTACATTAGCCTTAAGTGGACTTTGCATTCCGAAATAAATGAATAAGTAAATGCCCAATATCCATGCCATGCCATAAATTGCTGATCCATCAATAAGGTTTACACATTAATTGTGAACTGTTGCGACTGGCTGCTGCTGCTTCTCAACTGCCGACTGCCTGCTGCAAGTGCTGTGCAATCTTAGCCCTAAGCCAGAGATCGTTAAATATTCGCAGCTGGAAGCGCATATGGCACTGTGGCAGGCAACCAGCACCCCACATCCACACAGAATTCGGTGATCTGCTACGAATGCTTTTCTTCAGGCTATAAGCGGCACATTAACTGAACTGACGCCGCCTCAGTGAGTGGCAGAACCGATGCCACCTAGAGATAGACACTTGGAAACTACGCCTTCGAAGCGAAGTCCCAAGGACGGGACGTGGTGGCTGCCACCCGCAATGGTGAATTCGCTTACTTTGTACTTTTGGCTGGCCAGAAACCTCAATCAGCTGACGATCGTTAATGTTTCTGCAGCATCGCCATGGCACTGACTCTGGGACCTGCTGGCTGCCAATCCTTGGCTCAAAGTACATGCCATCTGCAACTTCAGGCCGAGCACGTTCTATTTACAAGCTCTTTGAAGCTTTGCTCTTAGCTCAGCGGATTGAGGCGACACCACTGCAGCTGTTGTTCCATCCAATTACAATTACATGTGAAGATTTATCGAGCTGCAGTTTGTGGCTCCTTCTCCCCTAGTGGCGTCTGAACAGCTCGGGCAACGAACAGCCGAAGGAGGTTTACTTTGGCCTCTAGCTGCACTTTAGAGCCAAGGGAAAAGCCTCGGGGGAAATGTAAAATAAAAGCTGCGGCTATACGCTCAGCCATCTTTAATCTTTAAATGGTTACATCTTGCACACTGGGGCTGGGGCTTACAAATATTTTTGTATGGGTTCGCCCAGAATGGCTTCCAATTCCTGAACGCCAGTGCGTGTGTTCTTCTCCACGCGCTGATGCTCATCCTCCAGCAGCTCGGCCACAAATGGCACCGTCTCCGGCAGCAGCGGAGCAAAACTTTCGCCCAGCTTACGGGCAATGGCCACGCAAGTGTTGAAGGACAGAATGCGCACCTCGGGCGTGGTGGTGCGTGTCTTGAGGAGCACCTGACTGTTGAGCTGCTTCCACATGACATCGTTGGTGGCCACGGCCAGCTGGGCAATGCATTGGCTGAGCGCCAACTGCAGCGGCTCACTGCCCAGGACCAGTTCGTTCTCCAGCTGGTCCACCAGCGGCTGCATCAGTGTGTTGAAGCGATGCTCGTTGATGAACTCGTCGGTGCAGTGCAAAAACACATGATGCAGGGTGCTCAGAATGGCCGTCAGCAGTTCCACATCATCTGCCTTGTCGCCGGCGGCCGTGAATGCCGCACTGAGTGTGTTGTGCTGCCGCAGCAGCTGCGCAGAATCCCCGATAAAATCGCTGGCAAAGAGCACAAAGAGCGACTTGAGGGCCTCGGCTATGCGGTTGGTCAGCAGGAAATACGTGAGCTGCGTCTCCCGGGCGCTGCTCTCCAGCGCCCATTTGTGCACTTTCGCGTACATGGGACGGAAGCTGCTCTCCGATAGCTTCAAGATCCACGTGACAAACGCCTCGGCAATGCCGCTCTCAATCTGCGACACCTGCGACCGCTGCAGTCCGCGGCCACGCACCTGCAAACGGAACTGCAGCGCCTGAAGGAAGAGCTCGCTCAGCGTCTCCTGCACCGGCTGCAGCTGGGCATTGGTATTGTGCTTGACGCACTGCAGCAAAAGCTGCCGCATCAGCTGGCCAACCTCATCGTACGCCTGAAGTTCCAGCAAACTGGTGTAGGTCTTGGTGCAGCTGGGCACCAGAATCCGCACCTCCACGCCCTGGCCAACGACAGACCAAAGCTCCTGCAGCCGCAACCTCAGTGCCTGAGCGCGCTTATCCTGCACTAAGAGTGGACTGTCCAGCTGCACAGAGAGACGCACCAAGGCGGAGATAATGTCCACGAGGTAGGGACCCAGAAACAGAGGCAGAGCCTTGAAGAGCTTGTGGAAAGCTGTGAGGGCAAACGTTTAGTAAATTGATAATTAGGTGAAAATAAATGGGGGAAACAACTCACCCGTCACGAGGGTGGAGCAGACATAGTCTGGCCCCTGTTTGAGTGTGACCATTTGGTGGACCTGCTCCTTGAGGAATTCCGTCAGCTGCGGCGCAAACTTGGGCAGCTGGGCGAGCGCGTGCGCCTTCAGGCTGGCGCAAATCTCTCCCAGGGTGAGCACCACATTGCCCACAACAGCCTTGGGCACATTGGCGCGCCGCTTGGTGATCTTTGTGAGTGTGGCCAGCAGGGAGCGGCACTCCTCGAGGAAGTCCCGCCCATGGCGATGCGCCAAGAGCTGCAGCGCCTGAAGGGCCGTCTGCTGCAGCTGAGCCTGCTGTGGATTACTGGAGCCACTGTCCAGAATGCCATTGATGATGGCCTCCAGCGGCGCGAAGAGCACGCCAAAGTGCTCCGTCGTCGAGTGGGCAAAGTAGTCGCTGGTGGGCGTCAGCTTCGTGACGAGCAGCTCGAGCACCTTGATGCGCACTTGGATGAGCGGATGGTCCAGCAGATCGGTGATCACATTGAGGAAGTACTCCGGCGACAGCATGCCAATGGCATTGTCCAGCACATCCTGCGCGTGATTGGACATCACCCGCCAGTACTTCTCCAGCGAGGAATTGCCCGAGGATGCCTCCAGGGCGCGACTGATCACATCCACATAGGCGAGCGTTTGCAGGATGAGCGCCTGATAGTGCTGCAGTAGATCGCTGGGATTGGCACTCTTCATCTTGGCCTGCCACTCGCTGGAGCTGCTGATGCCCGACAGATAGTCGATGATGACATATTTGTAGTGCCGCAGCTGCTTGAAGGAACGCGTGCGCACATCAAAGAGCTGCTGCTCGGTGGACAAAAGGGAGGAGCCGCCGCCCGCATTCGTTCCAGATTGATTGCTTTTGTCGACGGGCAGCTGGCCAAGGTAGTCCAGCAGGCGTATGCACGTCTCTAGGGCGACACTTGGCTCCTGGAACATGAGCGTCAACTCGCGCGCAAAGTCCAGACGCGACTTGTCCAACGCCACCTTGTGCGGCATCGATTCCAGCAGCACTTGAGCCTCGAAGAGAATGCACAGGAACTGCCACAGATGCTCCTTGGGATCGAGCACACGGAACAGCGTGGCATAGAGCGACAGCCTCCGGTGCACTGGCACATCCGTGCAGATGTCCGCGAATACCTTCAGCACGGGTATGACCAGGCGATCCCTTTGTCCGGTATTGAGCAGCAGGATGGGTATAATGGACTCCACCACGTTGTGGATGATGTGCAGACTGAAGGCATCGTCGTGCCGGGCCACAGTGGAGCCGACGAACGTGAAGATTTCGACAATCTTGTGCAGCACCTGCTGCGGATACAGACCCGCGCAGTGGGTCAGGAAGAGAAGGGCATGCTGCTGGGTCTGCGGATTCTTCGTGTTCCTCAGGCACTGGACCACCTGCTCGATGCGGAAGCAGGACTCCGGCAGTGCCCTGGCCAGCTGCACCCCCGTCGCTTGGGCCGTTTGGCAGCAGTGCAGCAGGCTGGAGAGGATCAGCTGCTTGGGATATTCGGCAGCGGTGTGCTCCTCCAGCGTGAGGCACGACTGAAGCAGCTCGAAGAGCGTGGGTATCAGCAGCTCCGAGCCAATCAGCTGTTTCTTGCTCTCCAGCAGCTCCAGCAGCGTCATGCCCTGCTTCCAGGAGGCGCTGGTGAGATCCACCTGCTTGGTGGCTGTACTGCCACGCTTCGTGGGCGTCTTGGCGCGCACACCCTTGCCGCACATATCCGTTAGCATTTGCACCAGGGGCTGGCATTCCATGCGGCAGCGCTTGAGCAGCCGATGGCTGGCCAGGAAGATGCTATCGTTGTCCGCCCTGGTGGCTGCCTCCACAATCAGCCTGATCAGCGATACCTTGTGCTTCGACTGCAGCCGCTCGTACGTTTCGGGCGTGAGGATGCCCAGCAGGACACACGGTATGGGCTGCAGCTTCTGGTCCAGCTGAATGTAGGCATCATGATGCGCGAAACTTGCCTCGAACAGGTCCCAGGCGAGCGGTTGCCGCTGCAACACATTCAGCGCTATATTCCCTTCGTAGCGCTCCATCACCGATTTGTAGATCTCACTGTGGGGCCACGGCAGCTGCTTCAGCTGACAGTTGGGCCCCTGGGCGAGCGCAATCTTCTGCAGAGCCGCAATACCCAGCGGCAGGAGGGCGGTCAGCAAGTGTTCATCGTTCACATGCTTAAGGGCTCGCAGCAGAAAGTCTGTGCATATCGGTGGCTGCTCTGGATCAGAGGCCAGGGCCAGCACGGCTCGACGTAGCTTCGACAGCATTAGCTTCTCCTTGGGCGTGGCCTGCTCTGGCTGCAGTATGGTGTAGAGTATCAGCGCGTACTGCTCGTGATCCATGCCCAGTTCGCTTCTGCGCTGGAGCAGCGCCTTCACCAGCTGCTGGACATGCGGCTCGAGCTCCCGTTGGCTCATCAACTGAAGGGTGTCCATGGCCTGCAGGCGGAGTGTTTGCAGTGGCGAGCCACACGCGTTGGCCACACGCAGCACATGCAATAGGCTGCAGTCCAGCTTGGAGTCTGGGTTGGCAATCACCGCCTCCAGCAGCAGGAAGCCCTGCACTCGGCACACCGTATAGTCCGAGTCATTGGGCCACAGTTCTGGCAGCCTCTCGAACACACAGAAATTGGATAAGAACTCCAGCTTGTGCTGTGGCGCGGGCAGCATCATGATGAGGCATCGCTTGAGTGCCTGTGTCCATTCCACACGCTCCGCAGGCTCACAGCGTTCGCTGAAGACTTGGGCGCCCAGAATCTCCATGAGACGCAGGCAGAGGCGCAGGCCATCCGTTGGCTGTGTCCAGGGTATGGCCACCAGACCCGTCCATTTGGTATTACGCGCCAAAGTGAGCAGAAAGTCGAGGTATAGCTGAAGCGGCACAAAGTTCTGGTCGCCGCGATGGCCTTTAATGGCTCTGAACTGAACGCCGCGGCTGTACAGGCAGATCCGCTCCAGTATATGCAGACTCTCTTGGGGTTGCAGCTGCCGCTTGGCATAGGCGGTGAGCAGGAGCAGCAGATGCGTCAATTGGGATGCCTCCTGAAAGTGGGCCTCGCCCCCATGCTCTTCGACACTTTGCAGCAGGGCCTGCTCCTGGCTGAACAGCTCATGGCTGCTACCGGCTATCACATCCAGAAACTGCTGCCGATGCTTGGTCACCGCAAACTCTGGGTACTTCTTGCTGACCTTCAGTTGGCCCAGAAATGGCACCTTGGCGCAGAACTCGCTCTTCAGTATCATCAGCAGGGCACTGTGCTCGTGCTCGGCCAGTGGCTCGGACGGAAAGAGCAGCGGCATGAGGGCCAGCAGCACTAGGTTCGTGTCATAATGATTGCTAACCGCAGCCGTGGTCAGGTGCAGGACTGTGAGTGGTACGAGGGCACGCCATTCCTTCTGCTGCTGCTGCTGGGCTTGGGCACGACGCAGCAGGCGACACAGAGTCTGGGCAAAGACCAGGGGTTCCAGCATTTGCAAGAGCAGCTCGGTGGGCAGCGACAGTATGGCTGCCACCACAGCGCCGCTATCATCGTTGATTCGATCGGGCAGACATTCCTGCAATAGCCGGGCGCTACGTTCGCGTTTCTTATCCGATTTCAGATTCTGCACAAGGTGCTGTACGGCGCTGAGCCGCCAATCGGAGCTGTAGTGATAGAGTTTCTCGTAGACACGCTTGGCCTTTTCATCCGTGGTGTTTAAACGGAAACCTATGGGTCCAAAAAGGGGGCCATAAATAGTACAAAGGAATATAATTAGCAGCCATTTGGCACTCACCCAAAGCCAATTTCAGGGCTTTCTGGCGATTGCTGGTCGTGGATCTAGCTCTCAGTGCCTCTTTGACACTCAAATCGAAGGCATCCGGATAGCGTTTCTCAAGCTTCTCCAGGTAGGCAGCATACCAGGTCTGAAAGCTGCTCTTCTCGGCTTCCATTTCATCATCCGAATCAATGACAATTGTATCCTCATCCATGGGTATGGGTATGGGTGGGGGGGATGCCGCTGCCTCGCTTTCGGTATTCACAAAACAATCCAGAAAGCAACTAAAAGAAAAAGAGAGAGAGAGGGATCAGTAATATGTGTACCTAAAGCTGCCACTGTCTGAATTACTCACTTGATCAACTGCTGAGCAGAGGGCTTGTGGAAGGGCACATCGGATAGCAGATTGTCGAGGAATTGCTTGTAGGAACCCGATGACGGATTATCCTCTCGAATGGCCGTCACAGCGCCCGTCATCAGTGGCATGCATAAAGATTGTATGGCAAAATTGCCATTCGCCAGCGATGCCAGGGCAGCAATCAGCCATTTTTGGCCAATAAAATTCAAAACAGTTTCCGGCTTAAGCTGTGGCCCCGCAGCCTGTTGCTTGCCATAGATGCACACCAGCAGCAGCAGGGATTCCGTTTGCAGGCGCTCGAATGGACAGTTGGCCACACGCTCCAGCAGGGCATTGCAGACCTTGCTCTTCAGCTTGGTGCGCGACACCAGTTGGGCCACAATCACATAGGAAGCGGCCATGAAATCGATTGTGTCGGATACCAGGCCCTGCAGCAGTGCCTCCAATATGGTACTTATATGCCAATCCTCCAGTGGTTTGGCCGTTTGCAGTGCGCCCACAACGATGGTGGCATAGAAATTGATTTGCGCCTGCAGTTGATGGGCTCGTGGACCCAATTCCTTGACGGCCTTGCGAGTGCTGCGACAAACGAAGCTGAGGAAGGCGGGATTGCTGGCTGCTCGATTTATCAGGGCCGTCTTGGCTAGTGGCACGCCGGGTCGCTGCAGTGGACGCAGCCAGAACCACTCGGCGTCCACCTCGCGCAGCCTCATTGTCTGTAGGATCTGGACAAATATGTTTGTCTCGTGGTACGGCAGTATCAACGCCATCACCTCGCCCCTGTTGTATTCGTGGATTTGGAAGCGGCGCAACAGCCACTCGAACGCCATGTGCGCCGGCCTCAGCAGTATATACGGCGACAGCAGACGCAGAAACTTGGCTATGGCCGCATCCAGCATTTTGTTGACCTCCGGCAGCTCCACGGAGCGCTCAAGCGTCAGCGTGGCCTCATCGAAGAGCGTCAACTGGAACTCCTTGAACGCTGGATTAAAGTCGGTCAGCTCCTGCAGTCCGCTCAGTCCAATCTCATAGATGGCCCTCCTGTCTTTGGTGGCCGCCGCCTTCGGATCGAACAGTATCGAGGCGCGACTGCGGGCATCGGCGAGCGTTACCGTTGTCTGGGGTGCTGCCAACTTCTGCAGCTGTTGGGCCAATGAAGTTGTCATTTTGAATCCGTAATCCGTTTTCCTTGCACAAATCAAAAGGAATTAAATTAATATTATTGCGGCGCACGCCACACGTGTTTTGTTCAGTGTGACCGCGGATTATTCTGACCCTCGCAAAATATACCGAAATACAGTTCTTATGTGCAAAAAAATACCGTTAATATACCGAGTGTCATACATTTCGATAGGTGCGGTGTGACCACAGTTTGCAAAAGTGCATACTCTACGGTTACACTGTTTTGTTGTTGTGTTGTTTACAAACAGAAATCTGTTAAAATTTCAAAATTCAAAATAAGTGAAAATTCAGTCAGCGGATTGGATAGTGATTTACTACAATGCTTATTTTATTAACTTAACATGTATAATGTTAAATTATTTGGATGAGGGTTAATCAGCAATTGAACAACCTTTGTGGGAAAGTAAGATTGGAATTGCTTAGGGTGTTTTATGGGTGTATTTAATCAAATCGCTGGATCAAAAGGTGTGTGGCACCGTGGAATGGAATTGAGGAGACATTTAAGCGGAAGTGATTTCTGTGGTACCCCAGAAAATTGTATCCGATTGATGAATCAATTTTCCACAAACCAGGAAGGTAAAACAAAATGTCCAAACAGTACTTTTAAGACCATGAAGGAAGCTTTAAAAATGAATGCTAACAAATATTTGAATATTTAATTGTAAACTCATTTTAGCACACATTAAAAGTGGATAGATTTATTCGTCTTTCAGCATTAACTTTACTATTAAAATATCATTAAAGAGACTCATTTCATTATGGGTTTAGGTCTTATCATCATTTGAGTAAATGTAAGCGAGATCGTGTGGTCAAACTTCTTCCAAGTACCCCAATAAATGCCGAAACTATAAGAGGTTTTTTTACCATCGTCATAATATTTTCCATTGAGGGAACTGTAACAATAAGAAAATTAATACGATAAATTCGTCTGAATTCACATTCACAAATATGAGTACCTTGTAGCAGCCTTTTTAAACCACCAACCACCTCCATGATTTGTCGCGCAATTGTGTTGCTCATACAAGTCATTATCCCGGTCCAATGTGGTAAACTTCATGTCTAGATGGTAACTAAATGAATCTCCGGCCGTTCCTGAATACTCTCCCAGCGATTTCAGTTTGTAGGCTTCATTTTCGCTTCCTACTTTGAAATCATCGTATCGAGCATAGCTGGTGGTTCCATTCACATCTCTAAGTTGGATGTACAGCTCGTGAGGCTGGGCCAGGGTCATTTGATGGATTTTTTCCAGTCCCAGGAAGAACTCTCCCCGGATGTCTCCAAATCCATCTTTGTAATCCGCCCACTTGCGTTTAAAGTCAACACTTCCGTCGATACGCCGTTGAATGACCGTCCATCGAGACGAATCGCAGGGACTTTCAAACTCCTCCATTCCCTTGACCTTCATCTTAAAAATGACATCAGAGCCACTATTGAGACAAGAAATCATCTTCACATCCTCTCTGAGATCCTTGATTTCTTTGACTTTCACGATGATTTCTTTGTCTTTCCCGTTGATTTCCCCGACTTTCCCTTTGAGTTGCTCTCTGAGATCCTTGATTTCTTCGACTTTCACGATGATTTCTTTGTCTTTCCCGTTGATTTCCCCGACTTTCCCTTCGAGTTGCTCTCTGAGATCCTTAATTTGTTCGGCCTTGTCCTTGATTTGATTTTACCTTTGATCTGTTATCTTTATCTTTGATCTGTTCGTCTTTGCCGTTGATTTGCTCTCTGAGATCCTTAATTATCTCGTCTTTCAACTTGATTATCTCGTCTTTCAACTGGATTTGGTTTTTTTTATTTCCGTCTCACTTTTTAGTAGCTGACTCTGCAAATTGTTGTTGGTGAGCTCCAGTGAGTGTATTTTTTCGACTTTTATGTTATTTTTGTCATCCGTTGCCTCTTTTAACTTGAGTAAATGATCGAGGAATGGCTGGAGTACTGAGAAACAATATCCATGGCACTGCTCCGGGAAGCTAACATCCTGCGCCATTTCGTATCCACTGGCAAGGGGGGACATCCCCTGCAGAAACATCCAAAGGATAAGGACCAGAAACGTTGAGAACTTCATATTAAACTGGACTCTCGCACTGTCGATGCAAAACTTAACTGATTTCCAATTCAAGTCCCATTTAAATATATTTATTGTTATCACTTTGCTCATACGACATGCTTATTATGTGTACGTACAGTGTACAGTTTACGTATGTATGTATATTTTTAATTAATTTATTGCATGATTTTTCGTTGTACACAATATCAGTATTTATTTAATTTCTTGGAATTGTTTACACCGCATAAAGACAAAAATGGAATGTTATCGTTCGAGGCCAACGCTTGCCCTCTTGTGCCTTGTGCAAATCCATTTTATTTTATTTTGCTTGGCTGCAAATTAATCTTCTTTGATGAATTATTTTGAGATGCATTTGTTGCACTGTTCTCTCATAGTGAAATCTTTTTCTCTCATTTTCTCTCCTCAGAAATGTACAGTTGCATCATTTTAAATATGAAAGTGTAGAAAGTGTCAAAGTGCAAAGTCAGCGGGTTTGAGAGATAAGTATAGTCAGAGTCAGGCGGGCATATAATGATCTCGACAAAAATTAAAGCATATATGTATATATGTACATATGTACAGGGTACGCCAACTTTTAGTGCTCTTTGCAAACCTTGAATAAGTTTGACAGTTGTCAACCGATTTTTATTTAAAGAGTATTTTGATTTAATTTGGTTCTTTTAGTGTTTGCTGAGACTAATTTTGGAAAACAAAATTAATCCAGCATCCAGTGGCCGCCATTGTTGGACACAGTAAAATGTAACTCCTTTGCAGCGTTTTCTATTACATTTTCGAGCATCTCGGGCGGTATAGCGATGATTTCTGCGTGAATATTTGCCATGAGCTCGTCAATTCAAATTTAACGACAAACTTATTTCTTTCTGGATAATTGCCATTTTTTAAAGTAAAAAATTTTTAATATTTTCCGGACGGTAAGCTAAAAATTCTTCAGGTATACTTTATAGATGCATTCATCAGCTTTTCACAATGCCAAGTTCATTACAACCATATTCAGAATAATTAAATTATATAAAAAAAAAAATATATTATTTATTTAATTTAAAAAAAAAAAGTTCTGCCCCAGAAAAAAAATGGCATTAAACATTTTTTAAGACCCAAATCTATAAAATAAATAAATGATGGTTTGGTGTCTGGTATTGGCCTTAAGTAAGCTTTCCATAGAATGGCTCCTACATCTGGATAGAGACCTGTGCGGTGGAGTTATCTTGCGGGAGTTGAGCTGTTTGTCGTCCATTTGTATTGCGCCTCGAGTGGAATTTGATGCTTACGACACTTCGTGTGTTCCTTGACTGATTTCTAGGAGAGAGAACAAACGTTAGAGGTTTAGTAGCGGATAGAAATCAGGCAGAAAGGGAGCAAACGGGTTAGCAGAATTCTGACCAGTAAATTACTAAAGCTAGCACCAGAAAAGAGAACCTTAACCATGCTGGGAGTAGAGATCTATTCAATAAGCTTTAGTAGTTAACCGACACCAAAGTACAGGCCACACACCAACGAAATGAGAGGAGAATCAATCGCTTTACCTCGAGCACTCTTCGAGTGATATCTCTTCCTCGGAACAATCATCGTTACGGAGATATTTTGGTGATGCAACCCGATCGCTTACCGTTCCTTGAACAACCTCAAAACACTGCGCTTCATCACGAACAGGAAAAAGATGATGATGCCCTGTGAAGTCCAGTTGAAGTAATCGGCCACCAGAAACACTTTATTCACTATCCGGTCGTCCTGCAACAAGTAGTAGAGTATCTCCAGGCTCCAGTGCACGCCCATGATGATGAAGAGTCGCAGAAAGAAGCAATAGCTGTGAGTGGAATACGAACACAGACAATCGATAAGCGATTGATGATACCTGTTAGAACAAGTGCGGTTCAAATTCGTACGTCTGTTTGTCGGAGTTTTGTTTGCGCTTTCTCTCCTGGCGATCGCCAATATCCTGCAGTTGGCGTTTATCCGCAACAATTCGCATTGCCGTGAGAATGAACATGGAAACATTGAAAATGATCAGAATCGACATCGGTCCATAGAAGTAAAGCATGGCCGACCAGTCGTGAGCTACATGAAGAGTAGAATACTGTTGAATACTGTTAGTCCAACCCAACAGGAGGCAGCTAAGCGACCCACTCTTGATCCAACAGTTGTAGAACCCAACGCCAGGCATCCAGGACTCGTTCTGCGCATTATCCTCCACTAGGTGATCCACCATATAAGTGACGGCCGTGAGTATGAGCGCCACTCCCCAGGCATAGATGTGGCACACAAGAAACACGTATGCCGGCAGATCTCGACTCAGAGCGCTCACACTGCAGCCGAGTGTGGAGCGGAGATTCCAACTGATGACTGACAGCCACAGGAACATGGCCATCACGAAGTAGTAGCCAATGTAACCTACAGTGGGAAGAGAGGTTGATATTCGATTACTTCTGAACTAATATCCGATACGGAAGAATACCTGATGGCTGGCAAATGTTAATTGTCAGATCCCACAAGTCCAGCAGTAGGCAAAGGTAAACTATAAACAGGCAGAACAGACAGCAAACGAAACACTTTCCATGGAGATTCTGCAGCTTCTTCAGATACAGATAGACGGTGATCGTGCAGGCGAGGCACAAGAGGCTAAGCACAATCACTGAGGATAGCAACAGACATGTTTTATATCTGATCAAAGTTCGGATAGAATTGGGGCAGTGCTCACCAATGGTTTTGCCCGTCTTGCCCTTCGACTTGATCGTGCAGTCGTGGGCAACTATCCGGAATGACTCCGTCTCGCCCTGTTTGAAGTGATCCGGCTGGAGGCAGTATTCCCGCTTGCTCAACGTTGCATTGTTGTGGGTTCGGAAGATGGACCCATTCTAGGGAAGACCAGTGGCATTAGGCGGCGCGGCATACGGGCTACAGATGACGGGGTCCAAACCTCAAACACTGTGTACGCATCCCCCTCGTCTGCGTCGTTGAGTGGGTACATATCGTTGCAGGGAATCGGCAGATCGCTCTGAATGATAAACTCAGTCTGGAAGTGTCGCCTTGCCACCGTGCCATCGTCCAGCGTCACATTCAGGTACGGATTCAGTCGTGTCAGGTCCATCTCGATGCTGCCACTGCACTGCCCATTGGCCATCAACTGAGAGTGGTGGCAGCAGAGCCGCAGACAGGGCCTCAGCCGGCAAACGCAACCTCGCAAATGTTTCTCCACCGGCTCCGTGGTGTAGTCCGGCATTACCCTGTGGCAAAATTCAGCCGTAAGCTCGGCCGGAATGAGCAGGCCCTGGTACAGAAACGAACCATTGATCAGCCGCTGGCTGCCCGTCACGTTCACCGTGTCGAAGTAGTCACAGCCGGGAATGGTGTCCCTCTCGGTTCCAGCAAAGGCCACTGCAGCCAGCAGACTGGCAGCCAACCCGTGAAATATCAGCAGCATTCTAATTCAGAGAATCTGCCAGTGAAAGGAGCAGATGTTATCAGAAATATAGCACGATTAGTTGGATAATCAGATTGTATACGGATAAAATTTTATATTTATTTGTATACAGACTGCAAAAATTAGGATGTGTCCTGTGGTTTAAACTTTAAAGTTTGGAAGCACTTTTCATAGAAATACACAAGAGCATATTCAGAGATTACTCTTACTGAAGCGCCCCTCCCAACGGACCGCTCAAAACTCCTCAGTGACCCAATGCCGCTAGCCCTGTTCGAACTATGATTCACGTTGCTTGGATAATTGTGCACTCGGGACTCATTCGCCAAAGAACACATAAGCAGCGCTGATAAGAAAGTTAACCCAGAAACCCCGACACATCCGACATATTTTCAATATTCACAATTCAAAAATAAGTCCCGCATTTATTCCCAATGCAGTAAAAACATACTTTAATATGGCTTAAAGCAGTATTCCTTTTAGGAGAAATTATTCTGATTTTTCTGAGCAAGAATTGTCCTCTTCCAACTCGGATTTTCGGCAATATTAAATTGTTTTTGTATCCGTAAGCATAAACTGGATTAGAGATTTCCCTTTAAATTTCTGGATAAAAAAGCACCCGGAAATATTTATTTTTGATATTCGTTAGAAGATCTTTGACTTTCCTGGGCGGCATAAAACCAACGATGGTCGTTCCATTGATATATCAGAATTTCCATTGAAAATTTTTAAAAAGTTTAAAATGGTAGAAATGTTTGAAAGTAATTTTTATAAAACTGAAAATAAAGAAATAATACAAACTTATTCCAATACATAGAAATTCAGTCCATTGTTTTGGTAGTAAGGTTAACAAATTCAATTCGAGAAAGGCACAACGGATATAGATATATGTTCACTTGATATGAAGGAGAGGGAATAAACATATTTGAGTGTCAGCTTGCGCATCAAACTACTGCTTAGCTACTTACCTATGAGAATCGCAAAGAGCGGCACACGATCAATAGAGCGAGCCAGATTGACAGGAGCAACAAGACAAGATTGAAGATTTAGGATTCGAGGCACTGCATCGAACCTTAAAAAAGATATAGAATAGGCCAGGACAAACAACAATTTGTAGTTCAATTTATGCTATTTGTTCAATAGGAACGATCGATCTACTGGAACTCCTTGGCGACTGGCTGCTTTCTATTTGATACCTCATCAAGCACAAAACACAGTACTGTCTGCGCTTTCAGGAAGATACAACAGAACACAAGTTAAATCTTAGATGTTTGTATGGTTCTTATATTTTAAAAATGTAAAAAATACTTTTGTATGTGTGGTGTGGCTTAATCTCACAGAGCAGAGGTACAGATTGTTCGGGAGTCTTGAGGCGAGAACAGTGTAAAAATGTGTACGTACATATTAATGATAATTGGTGTGTTGTTATGCATGTGGGGGGGTGATGGATGACAAACAGGTAAAACGGAACTTAACGCAAAGTAAACATAATACGAACTCACTCGAATACCAAACGTAAATAGAACTTGGGCAAACGAACGTTTTCAAGTTGCTACCAACTACAATTAACTAAAACTATGGAATTAAAAGCACAAGCGCTTCAGTGAGTTCTTCTTCTTGAGCTTGTAGTCTTGCCTCTGGTTGCGCGGCGGTGGCGTCAGCCTCTCGCTGGGCATCATCAGCTTTGAGGGTGTACCCAGCTCGGTGACCAGGCATCGCTCGCCCGGATGCGACTTGCACAGGCAGTTAATGCAGAAGCGGAACTTGCAGATGACACTGGTACATTCGGCAAAGTTGTAGGTCGGCTGCGAGCCCTTGATCTCCTCGAGGTCCAGCGACAGGAAGCGTGACATGGGTGGCCTCGTGCTGATGGCAAATGAATTTCTATTCGGTGGCAGTGTTTGCGACAGCAGCTGGCTCCCCTCGCTACGCTCCCGCGCAGCCTCGCTGACGAAGACGCGGCTGCCCTTGCCGCAGCGCGGACACTTGATTCGTTGGGTTTGCTCCTTCAATACGCGGCCGGCGTCTGCCTCCATCAGCTGGGGACTGTTGTGGGCTGTATCGAAGAGAGACGAGGTGTGATTGGCGTTTATACTATTCGAAGTCTGTAATGGCACTGTTGAGTTGCTTTTGAACACATTGTGTCTCCTCTTGGGCAGATAGGGATTCTCTTTGGTGAGGCTCATCTTGAGGCGATGATTTTGCAGGCGCTCCACGGACCGCTGGCTCTTGTAGACAGTCAGCTCCCAGCTTTTCGATACTTTGGTCATTACGTCCAGCGTTTGGCCGTTCACATGCTTCAGTATGCACTCCAGGGCCGGCTGGGTTTGGCTCAGCATACTGAAGATGTCGCAATGTTCCAAGCCATCGAAGTAGCGTCTCTTGTTCAGTGGCTCGTCCGGCTGTGGGAACAGCAGCTTCTTCGACTTCTTCGGGCTGCTGTGCGGCGCCAGAAAGTGCCTCCTGCGCCGCTTCGGTACACTCTGTACATCCTGCAGGTGCGGCGTCCTATAGGGCTCGTCGAAGCTATTGGAGCTGTTGCTGGCGGGCACGGTCAGCGGGTAGTTCCTGCTCCAGAATTGGTCTCTCGAATGGCTGTCGGACGGCGTTTGGTACAGCGACGAGACAAAGCCTCTGGTGAGCGTTGTATTTGTTGCATTGCGACAGTTCTCGCTCTCGCACTCGCGTTCCAACAAAAATGGCGCCTCCGCGGTCGAGTTGTGCTGCACTCGAAAGGACATGTAGCCGGACTCGTCCATCTCGGCGTCGGACGATGCCCCCAAGCTGGGGCTCTTCTTTTTCAACATCTTCCGATTGTAGGCACTCATATTTGCTCGAATATGGTGTACTTATTCTTACGTTTTAGGCATTTGTTGCTATTTTTTATTTATTTTTTTTGGAAATGCTATAAGCAGTGGGACCGCGGATTAATCGCTGAAATATACCGCTTGACCCCCAGAAATATACCGAAAATATACCTTGTCATCATAAAAATATACCGCAAATATACTGATAAAATGCCTTTACATTCGATTTAAAATGACTACCTAGTTGGCCCTCTCGGCCCTAAACAAATAATTTTATCCAATTCCTCAATGAATTGTGCACAAGATTGGCTAGTTTTCAAAACTCCTTTTCATTGGATTGCTTAGATAATAAGGTTCCACGGATTGTATTTTGTTTACACTTTGTTTTGCAGCCCTAGTAAGAGCTCCCCTTACAAAAGCTAGCTGATATAAGAAATAATGTACTCTGTGGTAAGCTGAATTGTATTTTCCTTGGCGGTCGATTCAAAATCATTTGTTCTCAAATTATTCGAAGATTCAAATATGTGTGTTTTTTCTTGCTTCTAAATAAAATCAATTTGTTGCTGCTGTCATACGTTGCCCCAGGGGACTTTTCTCCTTGTTTTTTTCGCCATAATTACCATACGAATCTTCCTTGCCGTTGGTTCCACCTTTCACTCCATTTTTGACCGGACCAATTATATTTTGAATACAAAGACTTAACCTCTGCGCTGAACACTTGGAGTAATCTGGTCTTGGCCCGTTATCAATGTCATCAAATTAACAAAAATCGCCTTCATAATTTATCATTTGTCTTTTTGTGGTTTCCCCCTGTCCAACACGAAAATCCTGCCTAGTCCCTTTGCTCTGTCTCTGGGCGAAGTATATTTTTTGTGCAAATCATGACGGGGCATAGATTTCGAAATTCATGTGAACATCTTCCCCATGAAGCGTGGCCATCGCCTGGCTGTGATAGTAGTTTCGTCAGCTGTCCATATTGTTTCTGTGCTGACAGCCTCCCCCTGGTGGCACAGCCGCCATAAGGCGGCCCCCACCCCACACCAAGCGTTCGGCACCCCATTTTGTGCTCGGCCAAGGAATAGGTCTTCATCCACTTGCTGCTGCTGCTGCCAAAGGACGACCCAACAGCAGCGAAAGAGTCGGGGTGGGGTGTATGAGCGAGTGAGAGGTCGAGAGTCTGTTGAGGTCGCAAGAGGAAAATCAATGAATGATATTTCCTTTATGAGGCTCAATTATTTGTTGCGGGGATTTGCTATTCTTCCACCATTCCTGTCATCTGGCCTTTGGTTCCGGAGCTGGGCTGGGCTGGGCTGTGCTGGGCTGTGCTGTGCTGTGCTCGTTCGTGCCTCATTGTCCTTCTAAATGCTTTGGCAAAATATTTTGGGTATTTGTGCAGTCTTTTGTGAGGAGTCGCTGTGGCAGTCGCCCCCTGCAGGAGTCACGACTCTCAAGGCAGGGGCGTTAATAATTTATGAATATTTGCTCATTTATTGTTTTGCATTATTTATGCTTTTATTATTTGTCTATTTCGTTTGGCCATAAGGGGCGGGGTCGGGGGCAAAGATTTGGTTTTGATTTTAATTAAATCGACAGACGCACAGACACATCGGCTTAATTTAAAGTCATTTAACTGTCCTAATCTCTCGCTCGCTCTGCGGATATGGGCGTGGGGCGGTGGTTTCGCATATTAATTGTGGCTGCGGCTCAAAACAGAGGGAATTGGGATTAATTTGCGGTCCATTGGTTCATCCTCTGTCATCGTGGGCTTTATTGCTGCTACCCGGAAACAGCAACAAAAGGAAGTAGGGAGTTTCAACTAATGACTTTGTCATTGTCAAGCTGCAAAGGAGAACTCTGAGGTTAACCTTGGGCCCGGACGAGCTCTAAAATAGTGATTTTTGGTTTGGTTTCTGCAAATTAGATTTATCATTAATTTAGGAATCTCTTAAATGAACATTTGTTTTGTGTGTTTAGACGGACTATTTGGTAGTGCTTTATCAGTATCTGATACGCCTTAAAGAGGTAGAGTTTCTATATAATTTTAAGCATTTACTAAAGCAAAAAAAAAAACAAAAAGAGGAAAAAGAGGAAAAGCCAAATAGGCTTAAGAAACTGTTGGTTAAATTCTAACCACCAAACGAAATCAAACTACTGTTAAATATTGGTTTGCAATGTTCCATAGCCGCCCAACCACATTAGTTTTTCATCACCCCCGCTCAAGCCAGGCAGTGTATCCTTTTCGGACATATTGTATGCCCGATATGCATACATATGTTTTATGTGAAGCAATGTTTGCACGGATATTGATACCAAACTGATTAATTTGGGCTTACGCACCAGAACGAGACACGAAATGATGACAAATGGTGGGCAGAGGCAGCGCAGCTCTAGTCAATATTTGCACTCAATCCGTACATATGCTCTAATTATTATCCTTTTAGCTGTGGCCTGTGGCCTGTGGGCAGTGGCAGTGGCAGTGACCCTGTTTTGGCATTATGTTGACTGACTGACTGGCTTGACCAACTGGAGAGCTGACATGGAGACATACAGCACACACACACACACACACACACCCCAGATCAAACATGGGTCGGTCTCGAATCAACTAATTATGGTAATTTACCGCGGAATGTCAACAAATATTTTGTAACCGGCTATTTTATCGCACGGCCGCTACACACGTAGGTCTACCCTGGTCAAAAGGATCCATCGCCCCCACCTGGTCTCGATGTGCAACTGGAGTACCCAGTTCTTGGCAGTCAGAGCCCTTGACAAACGATGTTTACCCCCCCGGGAACCAGTTGTCCTTGGGGGCAGGGGCACACGAAATGGTCTGATTATTTTTAACCAACAACCAACAATACAGGACAAGCTCGGCATGGCTGTAACCTGAACTGGAACTTCAGCTGAACCCAATTCGCTTGATTGTGTTTGATTTGGCCCCCTTTTTTTTTTGTTGTTTTTTGTGCTTTGTAATTCATTTTTAGCCAATAAATCGCTTGGTCGGCGCCTGGTTGGCTCTTACTAGGGTGCGGCACAGGTAACAGAGCCGCCGAGCACGGCCAAGTGGCGCTAACCGGAGGAGCTGTATTAATTTGATGGTAATAGGGAAATAATCGCACTCATTTATCATTTTAATGCATTTCGCAGTTCCCCCGACTGGGGGCGAGCCAGAAGTCAAGTCCTTTTGCTAGATTATGTTTCCTCCTGCCACTCGAAAGAGAATTTCGTTTTGAATTGGCGGGGGAAAATTATTTGCCATTTTCTATTTTTAAATCGCGAGTCTAAAGGTTTGGGTGTGTTCTGGTTTTTATTTTATTGATCCTGCTGATTCAAAAGCGCACTCGAATGGCCTAGAAACTCGAATGATTCCATTCTGTAAATAGAAATAGAAAAATAAAATTATTTGCCAAATTCCACACAAGCATCAATCCATGAAGATTGATCCGATTTCAGATTACCCTTCAAAATGTTTGCTTGAAAGCACTTGATATTCGATTGTAATTTAATACATTTTGGTTCTATAAATATTCTCCAGACAATTCGCGAAATTTGATTGATTTGCAGTTTGCAAAATTTTAGATAAATTAAAAAATGTAAACCATCAATCGTGCGAATATGTACCGTTGACTGCGACACGTGCGCTGCATATGTATGACAAATGGCAGCGAACTCAGATGTGCAAAATTATCAAATCATTTTTATTTTTCAATTAGCAGATTAACCAGCAAGCAAGGTACTACGTCCTGTTCGATGAGTTTTTTATACCCTTGAAAATCATATACACATACATATGTATATACATAGTATCACAGATCTTACAGTTTGGTTGTATTAAATTGACGTTCCTGTTGGCAGATATTTGGGAATTTACTGCCAGCTGTTTGATTTTCCATCTACTTGGATCCAGCCTGAACTCTCCAGCGGCTTCTTTTTGTTTTCTTTTCACAACACAAAAAGTCTACTTGGAACGGTAAAACTCATTTTGCAGTTGTAGAGAGGCGACTTGAAGAGAGGCAGCAGAAGCTGAGCAGAAACTGCGCCACAACGCGATCGAGTGCCGGAACAACTGTAAACAAAAGGCAGTCCAGTGAATGAAAAGTGCGCAAAAATGACCAAGTGAAGTGTAAAATGTGTATTACATATGTACTTGATATGCATATGCATAAACATATTCATTTATTAATGTTGCTTAGTTAGCGGAGCGCCCTGCCTTGAGGTGTCTCACTTTTTTCGATGCGTGTGAGTGTGTGTGCGTGTGCGTGCTAAAGCCAAGCGCGAGAGCCGTTCTCTAAGACTCTCCACTCCCACTCTCCATTCCAAGAGAGCAGACTGCATAATGCAAAAGAGAGTGTGCGCTCTCGATCTACGCGTATGTATGTACGCACACATGTAAATGGCACCAATAGGTGACATCATTCCACTTGTGTTCGCGTTTTACATAAAAATGGACCAAAAAAAGGTTATAAATCACGCAGATCAAAGAAGGAAAGATAAATAAATTGTGAATTAAATCGACAGAATTGTGAAACGGCAAGGAGAGAATAGAAGGAATGCAGCGAGGCGGATGTACCGGTGCATTACATTATGGGCAAGAGGTAAGCGAAAAACAGATTTGGTTTCTGTTTTTCTTGTCTGTAAATACGGTGTTGTTCTCAGTGTAAATCTTGTACTCCCTCCCCTTCTTGTAGTAATTCACGTACCAGCTCGTTTTGTTTACTATTTTTAATTTCTAGAAGCACTTCTTTGCCGCCTCACACACGATTACAATTTGTCAAAGAAGCAATTGCAATTGCCCAAGTCAAGTGCCCAAAACAGGAGAAGGGTTTTAAACATAGGGTCAACTAAACCTAGAATTGGGAACACCCCAAATCCAATACGAATTGCGTGAATTAATCATGGGGCGGCACTTTCCAGTTTCGAGTGAAAAAAATGCGAAAAGTACACGGAAAAACGGTTTCAATTTGAATAATATGACGAAAGGGTGGGGGGGGTTAGGGCCCAAAAGGGTTGACAGCAGCAGTTAGTGCGGCGGCCAAGGTATTTGTGTGTGTGCGGATGTGGATGCCATGCCACATTCAGTGTCCGTTTTCAGGGTGTCACTGTCACACAGTTCATTTGGCATTCAGACCATGCTTCAAGGCGTCGCGCGGTCTCTCCTTTTGCCAATTTCATTTAGCGGCATCATTTCTGCTCGTGCCTTTGTCATTTTTTTCCCACTTTTTCTCACTTCTGCAGCAAAATGGGAAAAACAAGATAAATGATTTAAAACTTGACTTTTCATTTCGTATATTAGCTGGAACGTGCCTCACATAGTTCATGTCAATCCCTGCCCCTGCCCCTGCCCACAGCCACCTGGCCTACAACTCTTGCCACACAAAACAAAAAAAAAAAAACACAAAAAAAAAAAGGAATGTAGAAAACTTAATTGTTTTCTATTAACGAGCCTCGATTTGTTCCATGACTTTTACACATTCGGTTGATCAAAATATCACACACCCTAGTATGCGGATTCCTTGCCCCTGCTTTTCCTATGTGCTTGCCCCTGCCACCCACCACTATTTGGACATATGTTGTTCTGTGCCCGCTGATGATATATTATAGCCCTCGGTTGTTGCTGCTTGATTATGGCGGCTACAAATGCTGCCAACCATGAAGTGGTTGCTGGTACGAATCGGACTTGGACTCGGTTTCGTTCTCTATAAATGCGGTGTTTGCATATGAGCTTAAATTCATAATTAATTGGATGAACAACAGCTGAGAATTGAAGGTTAAATGCGGATATATATATGGGGATTTGTTAACACGCTTTCTGTACATTTAAATTAACCAAATGCTGCCAATTTGTGCGGTTTTTCATGTAGATTTAAGAATTTTCTGTCCCATAATATATTCTGTATATTATAGATCCCTAAGAAATATCCACAATAATTCTTAGATACCATTCTGCTTTGTTGTTCTTGGTTACGTCACATCAATATGTATAATACCATAATTATGGAATGCTTTTAACCAGCATATAAACTGGTAACCAGATATCATAATCGCTTAATCGACAATGATTACCTCATTGGCTGTGTGTCCCTGGCGCTGGGTTTTCGCTTCCCATCGAATGATTGTTTGCCTGTCTGATTGCTAAACGCCCCCCGAAGGGTCGTCGGGGGTCTCACCTTAACACCTCCTTAGGGTCGGGTCACACGCGGGATTCCACTCCCTGTGCAGACAGATATTCCCATAGACCCACAGATCATGGTGGTGTCTCGCCTCTCTTTTCTATGTATTTTTTATGCATTTAATCAATTAAGTCATCAGCACAATATTTGTATTTGTATTCCTATTGTTTTTTCTATTCGGTTACACTTCCTCTTTCCACAATATAATGATCATAATGATGATGATGGTGGTGGTGGTGTTGGTGCTGCATGAGAGTTCTGCTCTTCCCTTATTGACTTTCCAAAGACAGTCGAGCGATTGTCACACTATCTTACCAATCCTCAATTCCCAGTCCCATTCCATTGTTTGTATTCCCTATTTTTTTTGTGTGTGTGTGTGTGTTTTGATCACGTGTCTGTCGGCTACTCCTACTTAAATTCGATTCTTGGGTTACGCTGGAGTTCCGGAAAGTTTTTGTCAGCCAAACACTTAATTAAGACGAAATGCCGCTGTTTTATTACGCGTATTGCTAGAGTAAATACTCCATAAATTTCCTAATGAAAACACTTAACGACACACGTCACAAAAAAACAATGCGGGAATTCAATTTTTATTTACCCAAAACTACGAATTGACCTTTGAGGGATGGGAATATTTATATGATAATTTACCAAGGTACTTAATCGTACTTAAGGTTATGCAGTTACACAATTATCTTTGATTGAGTGCGGCTGCTATAGGGAAGTCTCATGATGGCAGAATTACCACCAATCTCATGCCATGCCAAGCAAATTTGCCCAACTAAATGCTGAGAAAAGACCTGGCTAAAACTCTAGGAATGCCATGTGGGCCAATCTTAAAATTGTTGTGAAAGAAATAAAAATAAAACGAAGCAGAGTCATGCCAAATGGTGTTTTGGTTGAGGCTAAAATCCTTTCATTTAATTGTGTGTCATAAATTAAAATACCAGGCCCCAGGACTGTCTGATTAAGCGGAATTCTAAAGTTGGAAAGTCGGCGAGTTTCTTGGTTTTCAATTAAAAGTTTTGCAGGTTAGAGAATTTTCGTAAACTCATCTAATTCCCATCCGCAGTGGCGGAGCCCACTCTGAAGAGTGTCTCTTAATTTATGAGTGAAATTCCTGCCATCCAAAGGGGAACTCATATTTATTATACTTTTTGTGATGTTGTCTCTGGGTTTGGCACTCCCCAAGTGCAATTTATGTTGATGCTAACAATTGGAAATCTGTGTCCGAACAACAATCGACAAATGGCAACGCCATTCGAATCGAATGCAAGGCAATTTGCAGCTTGTGCAGCTTGTGCAACGCCATGTAAGAAGTGTCATGCACATGGCCCCCTGATGCACTCTGTCTGGAATTGCATTTGGGCATAATTCTTAATGTTTTGCTTTCAATTTACTGAGACTACTTAGGCAGGCTCTAGCTCTTCGAATGGCAAACAAATTTGCATATTTCTGCCTTCTATTTTGTGTGTGTGTGTGTGTGTGTGTGTGTGTGTAGCCCGACAAGACCCAAGATACTTGGATACTTGTAGGAGCACTTGAACAAGATATAAAACAAATGCATTCATTTACAATTTACAACACTCCATGGCTGCAGGGATGAAAGGCCATCTTCTATGGATTACCATCGACCTCAACTGGACCGCAACTTGTGTGGATTGAATTAGTAAGTCCGGCCCCAAGGAGAATCTTGAGTCATCTTATGTGTCCTTTGTTTGTCTCTGTAGAGTTTTCTTATTAAATTAAGGCTTTTCGTTGGGCCTATGATATTGAATTAAGGTATTTATTTGGCTTTATTTGGCTTTATATTTAATTGGATAAGCAAAAGATATTTGAATGGTTAAACGAGGGAAAACTGAGACAACTTTACATGTCCTTACAATTTTTCATTTTTAATCACATATATTAGTATGTATTATTGTATTTATTTAATATAAATTGTACAGATTGAATAAGGTCTGGAGGAGGATAGGAAAATCTGAAATGATCTTTGATTTTTTTACCCATTTTGTTATTTATTTTGTTTTGTTTTTAAATGGAATAGAAAACTGGATAGAAAATCAAGAACATATTGCAGTTCTCAGAGTGTTGTCCGCTGAATAGAAGATGGCATAAAAGCTATGCTAAGATGGCAACAGATTGGCGGGCAGACCATTTAGTTCCAACTTTGAGGTACTTTTGTTGTACATAGATGACAGGCCAATTACTTATCCTCCCAGGGAGGACCCTGCCCCGACCCACCTTTTCTGTAAAACCTTTCGCTAAACTCTAAAACTAATCTCCATGGAAATCAATGTTAAATAAATTATCTGCAACTATTTAGCAATAAATTAATCTTCATAAATCACAAATCAACATAAGAGACGACAACCTGCACAAAGGGGTGCGGGGTGTCGGGCTGGCGGGGTATGGGCTTAGGGAAAAACTCAGCAAGGTGTTCCATGAACTACATTAAATTAGAAACGAGGAGGCGTCGTCAAGATTCCGTATAATGACAAAAGCAATTAATTTTGTGTGTGCCCGGGCGAATTGTAACGAAACGGAGCGGAGCGGACCGGAGCTGAGCTGAGCGGAAAGGTGAGGCCCTGGCAAAAGGGGTGATGTGATCTCTCCCACCCCTGGCAGACAACCCCTTCTGATTACGTTCACAAATCGTTACAGCCAACACCCATGCCCAACCCGCCGCCCCCACCCTTTTTTGGACACACAACACACAATCAAAATTCCACCGGAGAGGAGTTCGTAAGCTCCTCTCGGGGAGGCGGAGCTCCGGGAGCTCCCATTCGAAAGCTTTGCAATTAATTATGCGAATCTGACGAATCTTCCTAAGCGTCGAGAGCAACTCTTCGCCTTGACACACACACACACACACACACGCCCATAGACAGGCACACACACAGATGCATAGAGGGAAAACACACAGACACCTAGAGAACAAATGCTGTTGCCTGTCAGCCGACTGGCATCATGATTTACATGGCCTCCTCTGCTGCCTTACAAAATGTTTCGGTAAGCAGGAGAGCGACCGACACGGGGCTGTGGTTCGTCCTGGCGCGGGGGGAGGTAAATGCAAATTTAAAGGCGTGAATAAGCCAAAGGCAAACTCCTGAACTCTAATTGTAGACAGCCCCCGTAATTATCCGCAATGGAAAAGCCATTAATGGCATTACGGGGGATTCCACACTCACAGCAGCTTCGCTGCGAGTTGGAGGTGAAAGGTGTCGGCTTTTTGGAAATCCATCGCTATTAATGTGCGTACATATATTATGGAAAATTAGATGATGGAGTGGTTGAGATGTTTTAGATTAGTGCAGTTTATTGGCTACAGTGGCTCCATAGACTTGATATATTTATGAGAATTGTTTCAGATCAGAACGAATATTTATGGCGGAAAAGAATATTAGATTAAGTCGGGTAGTAAGAAACTCATTGATTTCTATTGTCTATTTTTGTGCTCTATGCTTTATGGATCTGCAAGTAACTCATAGATATATATATAAGATTTATTAGAATAAATATTCTTTCCATTACTAATTTTTGCTCTATAAGAGAAGCCCATATATTGTGCTATAAGACTAATATAACTTTCTCTGATTTAAGGTATCGTACATACTTAAAAGGAAATGAAAAATATTTTATTCAATATATATAGTTCGCTTAAAACTGCATGCAGTCTTGCATTCTATATGAATCCAACAGATTCCGAATATCCACTTAGCAGTCACTTTAGTTCATGTCCTGGCTGTCCATGCCCCAACTGGCTGGCACAGCTGGTTTAAGGGCTGAAGTCGATTCGATTGCATGCCCCCTGCCACACACCACTCATCTTTATGGGCGATTCCACAGGCTGTGGAACATAAACACTTGACAATATGACAATGGAACAGTCGAACAGTGGCACAGGATGCCACGGCTGGAAAGGATATGAAATGGCCTCAGAAGGGGCGAATCCCTTTGCTAATTTAAGGCGAAACCAAAAAGTGTTTTGGACCCACTTAATGGTTTGTTTTCGGTTGACAACTTTTCGTCTGGTTTTTGTTGCCTTTCGACGAGCGAGCACTTTACACTTTTGTTTTGGCTTGCGGGTTCCTCACTCCGATGATGATGATGAACAGGACGGCGGGGAGGGGAGGGGAGGGGAGTGCAGAGAACGGACACTAACAACTAATTTAAAGCAATTATGTAAAAAGTTTCTGCCCGAATTGCCGCAGGCACATTTAAAGTTTCGTTTGCCACAAAATGTCCGTTCGTAAATTTTAAGTGCAAATAGTTTTAATTAAATTTGTCAAATTATGACGGAAAATTCAGTTAGTTCCGCCTCGAAAAAGTGCTGTTGACAATTTGAGTTTATATTTAATTTGCTGGAAGAAAGCAGAAGAGAAGAGGAGAAACTTTAGCTGGCTTCACGATGCATTCCATAGAGAAAATATAACCAAATGATTGCTGAAACAGCTTCATTGAGGGGTAAAATATCTGGGATTCACTTTATGTCAGCTACTTTCTTTTATTAGAATGGTTCAAGTGAAAAAGAAGCTTCAAAATGGAAGGTTCATCCATTTTTTTATTGATCAGTTATGGGAAAAAAGATTTCTCCCTTTCAACTATGTAATGGTCGGACACCCATCCCATTCACTGATTATAATTCATTTGATTTGATTTCTTTTGTGAGAGAGTCGCTCCCTCACGCCTTTGGGTTACAACCTCATCAAGTCAAGTCCCAGTGCGTATGCTGGCAAATCTCATCGGTATTTAGCCCGAGAGAGTGGCTATGTCCTCGTCTCTATCCATGCACTTGTTCAAAAATAATAACTAATCATAATAGCAGTTGGGAAGAAATAATCTTTGCAATCATTTCATGGGAATTTCCCGACTCTAACTCCATTTTTACGACACGTGACTGCGCACGCACTTTGATTAGACCCCGGGAACCACACCTCCCACCGCCACCCATTTTTCGTTAACCCTCATAACTGCACCAGCAGCAGAAGCAGCAGCAGCCCACCACCAGCCAAACAGCAGCAGCACCCACCAATATCGGATTGCAGATTATACAAACTGAAACCCGACTTGCCAGAGGAGAGAGAGGAGAGGACTCTGTCCTGTCCACTTGACGCGTGCGGATTGTGGGAAGCAGCTTTGCGAGTGTCACATTTTTATGACTCTGTTTGATTTCTGGCCGGCACAACGCCGCTAATGGAAGGCACTTGTTCAACCCGTCGAAAGTAACGAGATTTTCTACTACGGCATACAGATCTATGACAAATATTTGCTGGAGCAAAACATGTGTACAAGCAAGTGCACTGTCATCCTACATAAACTGTGGGAAGCTTAGTTTTTTGGGCTCATGCTCGTAGAAGAGGTGGGGAGGGTGAAGAGGCGTATTGTATGGATATAAATGATATTATAATAATTATTAGATATTTAAAATGACTATAATTTCAGTAGCCAACGAGTTCTGGCACCATGTGGTAGTGTTGGGAATGAAAATCTTGCATTGATTTGATTGATAATTCGATCAAAACCTGACTAGAACTCAATTACTTAGTACTAGATTTTATAAGAGTAATAGTCGCATTTATTTTCAGAAAATATATCTAAAAACTACTGCAGCTAAATGTTTAAATTTCCTTTGCAAATTTTATCTAATTCTTCCGACTTGGAACTCTCGAAAATCGCTAAACATTTTCATTCCCAACTTTAAATTGCACCTCTGATCCTTAGCTTCCGAATATTCATCACATTCACAACCTGAAAATATAAATATCGTCGACTTTAATTAAGAAAAGCGAGGGGAAGGAATAAAAGTGAATTAATTTAGTATTCCTGATTTATTTGTCTCATGATTTGCCCTGTGCGTAGAGTCGCTTTCGGGGACTGCGACTGGGACTGGGCCTCGGTCTGTGTCTGGGTCTGAGTCCGGGTGATGAGCACGATGAGTTATTGCCGTAAATCACGTAGAAGGTATAAACTCCCAGACAAACTATGAATAAGCAAAGAGGCAAAAAGTCCGAGCAGCAGCAGCAGAGAGCAGAGACAATGGCAGTACGAGGCCTGTGTGTAGGGTAGGGTGGTGCAAAAGGACAACAACTGCGAACCTGTTTATTAGTCCTCTAATGCACAATAATACTTAGTGCCAAGGGTAGGAAATTATTCCGATCCTCTGGGAATACTTACCGAGTTGGCTGCCAAATGTGACCTCTGAGCCCCTGGCTCTCCACTCCTCGCCACTTCTCTCGACTCCCCTTCGACTGCATCTTTGCTGTGTGTGGATATTGAATTACGGAACACGTCTCGACTTTCGGCAGGGATAGGCCCAGAATCTGTTGTCTCCCTTACTCCTGCTCCTCCTCCCACATTGAAGTTAATTTGTGCTCTGCTCCTGGAATTGTTGCTGACATTTCTACGTAAAGCGAAGGGCATAAATCACATTTATCCATTGCCAAAAGCACACAGCACAGATCTGAGCAGAGCAGAGCCAACGAATCTGAATCTGAATCCGAATCCAAATCGAAATCGGAATCACTTCCTTTCTTATACGCGGCACTTGATTTGTCAGCGATTGAATGGAAAGTGTTGCAAGAACACTCTGAAATATGAAGCTGCAAATGGGAATACGATTATGCTGCCAGTGGAGGATTCCCTGCTATTAGCACAAATGTCCACAATTTGCCATAGAAATGGGCAATCGAAGTACGAGTGCGAGTCCAAAGCGGCATAGAATTACAAATGAGATTTGTGGCCACAGAATGTGGCAGCAGGAATGGAAATATGATTATGAAGAACTCGGACAATAAATATTAAATGCATTTTTTTTTTTTCAAATTAAATCTGAATATTGAACAATCCTAAATTAATATTCCATTCATCAGGGTTTACTTCTAGGCTCCCAAGCAGGTATTTTCTCTGTCAGCACTATTTTATTGTCACTCTGATTTCCCGAAATCCGTTTCATTTCTCTCCTAAAATCATACAATTCTTGTCGAGCAGCAGAAACCACTTGTGCCTGGCACTACAATGTTTGTGGACTATTGTGGGTTCTCAAACAAATACGAGTATACTCCTAGCAGCCTTTCTGCCCTGCCTTTCCTTGCCTTGCCTTGCCTCTAATGTTGCTGCAGGAACCGCCCTAATGTCGACTTATGACACCAAAATATTTAACTGCTCAATTTTCAGGCGTTGCGCTTTCCCCAGTCCCCGGTCAGAGAGGGTGCGTGCCGGATAACAAGGGGTTACACTTGAATTAGTCCAAAGGGATTTGCGATTCTGATTCCGATTCCGCTGGATTCGGAGGGGTTGGCGTGCGAGCCGGGCAGGACAAGGCGTTTTGTTTGCTTTGTGTCAAAGGCGCAGCGCAGCCTCTGTCTGGCCTTGCAACAATTGAGATATATTCAATTGGCAACATGCGGCAACAACCACCGGGGCAATCAGCTACAGCTACAGCTACAGCCACCACCAACACTAACACTTGCCCCACTGTCTGTCCCGCTGTGCGAGCGATTAGTTTGGGAAGCCTTGCCCTTGCCCTTGCCCTGCCCGATGTGGCGCATCCGTGAATTACAATTGCGGTTTCCTTCTCAGGAGGCACTGGCCACAGTCCACAGTCAGGGTGTCAGGGGGTGGATTCTGCACAAATCACTCCAGTTGTTCCTGTTGTTGGTCTGCACTTGAAATTGTCAGCAGGTGCCTGTGCCTTGCCCTCCCCCCTGCGCACACAGATACGAGCATAGCGCTATACCGTTCTACCGTTACTTAGTCACAGTTGCAGTAACGGCCTCTGTGTACTGGACACTGGCAATTGAAATCAATTTAACTGCATTTTGGCTGCCGATTTTCATGGATTGAGGATGAGGATTGAGCATGAGGCTGATGATGATGACGATGACAATGACTATGAAGAAGGCCTTGTGTGTTTGGGCCATTAATAAACATTTCGTCGTCTGTTTGTGTAATAAAAATGCAATTCCCATTAAGTGTTCGAGGGGGTTGATCCAATGCGTAGGCGGAGGCGGAGGCGGGAATATGCCACATCCGTGCTTCGTGCTCCGTGGCTGACCAGCTGGGACAGACACTAAAAGGCCCGAGTGTATTATCGACCATGATGGGGTTCAAGATGGCTTCAAGTCAATCCGATTGCGGCTCTTTGTGAGCTGAGCGAAAAGAATAACTATTTTAGATGATTCAAGAGTAGACCTTCAATATATTCCGATGTATAATTTTTATCGAAAAAGTATGAGCTAATTGGAGACTTTTTCGATAGGATTTTGAGTGTTTTCTTCGAAAGAATGTAAAAATATACTTAGAATATGAACTTCCTATTAATCTTCCTAGAGTTTCCATGACAATTACAACCTTCTTGAAGCCCCCATCACGACCCCTTTTAATTCCCACCTTGAGTGATAATTTTTTTTTTTTTTTTTTTTTTTTGGGTTATTTAATTGAAAAATTTACCGCAAATAAAGTATAATTAAGATCCATTGTCTTATCCCAGGCTCATGTGAACAAATGCCAGCAGAATTTGGATGTACGTTAAAAAGGGGTGCCCACAGAGCGCTGTTGAAAAGTCTTTAGTCATCGCCCAGAAATGATTTTCATGTCTCAGAGCCATAATGATGGCGGCAATAAATTCGCATTAAGAACGCCTTGAGTCAATTCGATGGCACGCAGATGTTGTGCGCTGTACGCTGTACGATGATCTTGTGGAATTACTTTTTAAAATCCACTATAGCCACTTTTGAGGCGAGAGCACCGATCCGATCCGATCCGATTGGATCCTGTGGCGGGTTTCGGTTTCGGGCCACCCTACAATCATCTAGGTTCGGGTGTACCTTCAGCTAATTGCGTTTAATTCGTTCAAAGAACCCGCATTCTGACTCCATAACTTTTGCTTTTTGTTTTATGCAATCATAAAAACATTCATTCGTTCAATCAATAATGCAACATAAAGATCTCTCTCTCTCTCTCTCTCTCTCTGTGTCTATCTGTCCATATCCAATCCACTCGCTCAACTCGTGCCCCCGTGGCCCGAGTTGGCGACGGAAGTTGCTGATTTTGTGACCGTTTCTCTGATCGTTTAAGATTGATTGATCAATGGTTTACGATCACCTAAGCCTCGGTCAACGACTCGCTCTCTGGGGGTCTCGGGATCTTGGGCTCTTGGGCTCTTGGGCTGCTGGGCTTGGGTTCTGCTTTTGTTGGGGGCGGCAAACGCGTTTGTTGATTAAATCGCAGGATGTTATCGATCATTGCATAAATTAACATACGACTTTTCCCATTCCCATTCCGAAATGTTCTCCTCTCTCTCTCTGTCAAGTTTCTATTAATTTTTATTGCCATTGTGTGTAATTGCTGCCGCTGGAAAAGTCCGAGTGGAAAATGTGCTAACTAATGCAATCAGACATGTGATTAGGGAACTAGCTAATCGTGGGAAGGAAAACGAAAATATTGTCGGCTGCATCAGGGTGCAGAAATACATTGGGATTATTTAAACATGCTTTGGATCTTATTGGGAAAATGAGAACACCCTCTGAAAAGGGGAAAAGACCATGTAAAATGCCAAATACTTTTCAATTTAAAAACAAAAAAATTCTGATAAAAAAATAGTATTCTATTCGATTAAGATAAATAAAATAATGTCGGGAACATAAAAGAAACTCATTCTCCTGGAAAATGTGCTGCAATTAAGAGGAGCTTTCCTCTTGCACCTATAAAGAAATAACTAAGAAAAAGATCAAGCTAAGAGCCTGCACGTACAGGCATCTCTGACTTATCCTACAATAATAAACTGTCCAAAGATAATAGGCAGCAAAAGAGATTTACAAATGTACATATATTCCAGTACATACATATGTAGGTATGCAAATGTAAAATAAAATACTTGAGTGCAAAGTTTTATGGAAAGATCCCATTCATATTTTGGTTTATTCAATTAATATTATTAGTTATATATTATTTATGGAATTTATATTATTATTTATACATTATTTATGGAATTTATTTATTGGGAACTCATTCGCATATCCAACTAAGATAATGATAAAGTAAAGTAAGATCCAGACAGATAAAGTCAGAATGATTTTATTGAAGTTATTTCCATCCCATCTATACAGACATTTTACTTAAGCATTTCATTTAATATTCCATCTCTTCCACTACAAACTAGACTTTTGCTCACGTGCGAATATTCCGCCTTTTCATTTATCTATAAACGGAGAAAAGCCAACGAAATTGTCATATGCAAAAGCAGAAATGGAGGAAAGGTGAGTGTTACTTTTTATACTCCGCATATGCATATGTGTGTGTTTTCTGTTTGTGTGCGGGGCAGACAGTAATATTTTTTATTGATGAAATTGGTTTGGCTACAGCTACGGACTCCATTTGCAAAGTAGACAAGTTGCCGCTGTGCAAATTGCAGGCTGGGGAATACTCGTAGACCCAAGGAGGTGGACGAACAGGAGGAGTGTGCGAGCGTATGCTCTCTCTCTCGCTGGGATGAGCGTTTGCAATTTATATTTTTATATTTTTTATTGTCAAATTTTCGTTTTGTACAGAACGCGACGCCAAGATGAAGATGGAAAATGGCAGCGAAGGATTAGATTGGATAGAGTGGGGATACGGGATAAGGTAACCCTTGTCTGGTCTGGTACGTGATATTTGATATCTGCGGCCGGACACTTTGGGGAATAGCAAACCGAATTCACATATCGCCCCACACCCATCCACTCATGGGTTAATCATTGGAATTGGCATGAATATTCATATGTGTAATGCTGGGCTACCAGTATTCGAGTGTATGATTTTTTAATATCTTTCTATTTGTGTTGACGTTCGGGCATAACCTTCGGACACATTTCCCGTGTGTTGTTTGACTTGTGAATGGTGAAAAGGGTTCGAGTCCTTGGAGAAGTTTCTCAGCAATCGAATTATATATTTATGATACCTAAATGTCAGGATATTGAGTATCGAATAACGAATTTGATGACTGAAAGGTGTACCCTTGTATTAACAAATGAGAAATAGTCGAATGCCTTTGGGGACATCCTTTTTTGGAATGAGTCAAAGTACCAATAAAAAAAACACCTTTTTTAATCAAAAGATCCTTCAGAATTTGCTTAATAAATTTAATTTATTTTGAAAACATAAAAATACTTAAGATTTAGATTAGTTTTTGTTTTCCATTCATATTTTGTTATTATAATATTACATATATTATTTTTGTTGAACATTAAAATGAAAATATATATATATGCATACATACATATATATATATAGTTGTTTAGCATTGTTTTTACATACATACACGTATTATATGCATAAATAAGTTAAAAAATTTATTAATTAGACTAAATTCATTGGAATGATATAATATCAAAATAGTTACAGCGATTTTTGTTAAAATTTCACAACTATCTAGAAGCGAAAACTTGGAACATTCTTTTGGTTTTTATTTAATATAATTTTTTTTGGTTTTGTTTTGTTTTGTTTTATTTATTTGTTACATTTTACAAAGTACGACACGTACGACATATTGATGGAATTTTTGGTTTTTTTAGTTTTATTTTGATTTTGATTTAATTGGAAATCCCTTCCTTCCATCCACAGAAATCTCACATACATCAAGAAAAACATTGGGAAACGCATTAATTTTTGGTTTTTGGAATAGTTTCTGGTTTGCTTTGAAGATGAGAGTGTTAAGAGAGAGAGAGTGAGAGAGAGAGCTATTTATATGGCAATATCTATGTTCGATTTGATGAGAATTGGAGGCTGACTATAGTCTTTAATTGTATTAGTTTTGTTTCCTGTCTAATTCTTGGATTTTCTTTGGTATTATTTCGTGTTAGTTTTTCTATTCTGTTTTTTTTTTTTTTTACTTTTTTGGCAACATGGGAAATATTGGTTAACTGTCTTTTGCTTAAAACTATTTAAATTAGTTTATCCTTTTCTTTTCTGGTATTTGGTTTTTGCATTTTTTGGTTTTTTGGTGTATTTTTCAAACATTTCTCAATGAGAGACGGCAAAGGAAAATGCCTGACGATGATTATTTTCACTTCCATCTATTGCACAATGATTGCGGTTGATTTGGATTTGGCCTGCCCCATGCTGCTGCTGCTGCTGCTGCTGCTGCTGCTGTTGCTGTTGCTGTTATACCAGCAGCGATACCTTCTGGCAGTTGAGGGAACCCATCTGTGGTCCGCCTGCTGCTGTCGGACCGGACGTGACCGCATTGGGACCCTGATTCGCTGGCGACGGACCCGCCTGCTGGCCAGCCACTCCCACTCCCACACCGGCCGCCAGTTCGGCTGAGGCTGCTGCCGCCGCCGCTGCTGCCGACATGAAGTCCACCTTGCCCAGATGGACACGCAGATCGGTGTGCTGTGTCTCCTTGTGGCGGCGCAGGTCCACCTTGCGCTGGAAGGACTTGTGGCAGAGCTTGCAGGAGAAGGGCTTGTAGCCGGTGTGCTTGCGGGAGTGCGTTATCAGGTTCGAGCTCTGGCTAAAGGCCTTGCCACACACCTGACACTTGTGCGGTTTCTCACCTGCAATGGAAAGAGAGAGAGGCGATGTTAGAATAAATTTTAGGATTTTTGTTATATCTAATTCTAATCAGAGTAGGTTACTTTCTTTAGGGTATCCCTAAAGTTCATAAGTTCATACCACAAATACGAGTATGTACTGTCTGCATATTCAACCAGTGTGCGCCATTTTAAGTATATTTTCTGCTTTCATGGCCGCATCCCCAACCACCCACCCATCATCGACACACACACACACACACACACATGCAAAAGCTCCGACTCTTCGACTCGCCTTGTGGCAGAGAGTCATCCCCCAAAAAAAAAGCGAATCGTCGCCAGACAGAAAGCATTTCGGTTTCGGGGTCCCTTCTCCCGGACCAGACCCACGAACAAGACTCCCCATGTAAGTCATCTCCACAGACCACAGGACGACGCTTCAACCCACAGCCCCCCCACCGCCCTCCTGCAACAGACTCATCTGGGTGGTAAGGAAATGTGGCAGAAGAGTCCTCGAGTCCTTTTTAAATTTAAACTTTTTTTTTTTGGTTGGTTCATCTGTGTGATGTTCTGTGGTTACGCTCCAGCACTTAAAGAACCGAATAATTCTCGTTGCCTTTGCCTCTGACAACAATTTTTAAAGTAATTTTCTTCGCATTTTTTCCTGTTTCCTGTTTCTCATTCTGCGCTCCCCCACGCTGCTGCTTTATTTTCCATTTATTGCACATTTTCATTCTGTTAAATTTTTCATTAGAGATTTGGGCGAAACAAAAAAAAAAAAACCACAGTTCGAAATGAACGAATTTTGTTTGGGCGCCAGAAAAGCCATCAACATTGTGGTTTTTGTAATCAAATCTCAGAAATTAAAGCGAATATTTTTAGGGCTTAACTACGGACAGCTCATATTGTTTAATGTGTACTTGGAAAGAGCTTTAATGCGTGGGCGCGGAGTTGGATCTTTGATTGTCTGTTAAATTTCGGAAAAATATTGCTTTTGGTATGGAGAATAGGAGCAAGTGTTGAGCTTCTGGTAGGGAAAATTATGGCAGCTGTATGAGCGGGAGCCACTAAGGTATTTTCTTGCTATCAGCATTCCGAGAATTTGATGAGCCTGTCAGCTGTACAGATAACCCTTTCGAAAGAGTATTGAAAGTAGTTGTTTGTTCCATTTCTACTTCAGTATCCATTACCAGACTTTTTCTCTAATTAATCTTGGTTCTGCCCAGCACTCCAAGTACTACCTACATTGGCACACCCCCTCAGCTTTGATTATATTTATTTGTGGCACCGCAAAACTTTTGCCAGTAGTTTAAATGCTAGCGGAATGTACTGCGTCGCGTATATGTTTGTATATATATATATTTGTTGTGCTTATCTATGGGAGATAGTGGCATAGGTTGGGTTACACTTTATATACCATGCATAGATATACGTACGTACATATATACTTGTATACAGTGAAACAGATTGAGGGCGATGGCAACAGAATAACGACGACAACATGCTAACTTGAGGAGAGGAGGACCTGACTCTGGTTTCTGCTGCTGCTGGGCTCCCTACACTGGTTTCAGAATGTGTATATAAAATAAACAGAGCACACACACACACACATGCTCTTAGAGGGATATGTATAGCAAAGGAGACAAGAGAGAGAGGAGAGAGAGAGGAGAGATGAAAGAGAGAGCTGTGTACAGTGTACACCCACCGAAACGAAAGGAAAGGCAACGGCAGTGGCAGTGGCAGCGGCAGCGGCTGCTTCGCTTCGTTGTATATAATGGAATTGCAGCGACGTGATTGTGAAACATTCGACCGTAGGGATGTGCTCTGATTCAACTTTTAGCTCCCGCGGCATGAGAATCTCTTCCTCTTCTGCTTAAGAATCTGACGGGGCGGTGGAGGGGGCATGGCCATGGGGGGGTGGTGGGAGCAACAGTAAAATTGAGTAGTCAGGCGAAAGTTGGCTCTCAGTTGGGCTCACCGAGAGACACAGAGCTGATGCTGATGCTGAAGGGTTCTTTCGTTCTCCTTGGGGTTCAAGGCAGGCTCTCTGGTTGCTGGTGGTGCTGCTGCTGCTCGGGGCACGTTCGTGCACTATCGGCACAAATAACGTCACGTAGTCGCAGAGATTATAGAGCAGCTTTTATTATTTATCACGGCTCGAGCAACGAGCAACGAACACTAACGAGACCCCAAACCCAATGGAGGAAGGCCCAAAGGGGGACTAGCAAAAATAGCAAAAATCCCGTCGGCCGTCGGCAGTTTCCAAACCAAAAAAAAAAAGACTTTTGCGGGGGGAAAGTACTGGGGTCTGAAGTACATAGAACCAGTGCGGGTGGGGTGCCTATGTATATGTGGGCGGGGGGCAAAGTTATTTTGCTCGTTTGCTTTTTCAAGGATTTTTATTGCATCACATTGTGGAGGATAGAAATACTTTTAAATCTTGGCTGCCCCTTCCGAATGGCTTTGCTCTTAGTCTTTTAATATTTTACGCTTTCGTTTTGCTGCTGCACTTCACTTTCTACTCTATACACTGCCTCTACTTCTCCCCCCTCCTAGTATCCCTATTTCTAATTCAACACGTTCCAACATATTTCGGTGGGCATCAAATCACGCATACGCCATGTGGACCGTCGGCGAAACAGAGGGAGAAACGGATTTGGGGTTTCTGGTTTTGATTTGTGAAAAACATGGAAAGGGGGTGGGAAGTGATACTTTGAGTGTTGTTGAAATTTAAGTTATAATTGTGAAGAGGGTGAACGAAAATTGTAGGAAATCTTTGCGAAAGGATTGGAATATTTAATTTTGTAATTGTTTTATTTGGAGAAAACTTATTTCTGTATGCAAATTATTACTCTTAGAGACGGCTATAAACCATGTAGATTTTGTTTTTTGTGTTCCAGCCATGGGAATATGGCAACAAATAATTTAGCACCAAATAAATGGTGCACCAAATAAATGGTGGCCAGCTTGAATACCAGGAATTACGAAAATGTTTACCTAAGAATTTCCACCTACTCAGCAGATTACAAAAAAAGAATAAAACCCTCTGGACTTTCGTGAACGTTTCAACCTTTAAGAACCTTTCCCACCTTTTTAAATTATCGATTTGTTTCAACCAAAGAAAATAAAAAACACCATTGCACCTTTGCCACAATAAGATTGAATTTTCGAATGGAAAACAAAAGTCATGAATAAGTAAAATATCCCCCAAAAAAAAAAAGAAGTAAGAAACGTATTTTGTTCCTCTTTCTCCCCACTTTATGGCGCATAAATTTTGGGCAAACGGAAAAATCTGAGGCAGGGAAATAAAAGCGAAACACCAACAACAACAAACAGAAACAAGTGGAAAATGGTAGCAAAACACAGGAGAAGGATATAAAAACATTTGGCCAAAAAGTAAATATACGAAAATGAAGAAAGCAACTTGAACTGAACTGAACTGAACGGAACGGAAAAAAGCAAACAAAAATGGTTCAGGAAAATCACATCATATGAAAAGAGGAAAAATCTGCTGTCTGGAATGGAAACACGTCTCACAAGGAGAGGGAGAGAAAGCGAAAAGAAGGAAAATTAAGGATAAGTCGAAAAGAAAGAAAAAGGAATTTACCCGAGGAGCACAGCACAGCACAGCAAAGGAAACGGAAAAACCAAAACAGTTGAATGGGAAATGGGAAATCTTGAAATGTTCTTCAAGCTAACATGGCCACATGTGCGGACTGTTGTCAGTGGGAGAACGCGGTGGGGTGGGGTGTTGTGGGGTGGGGTCGGGTCTGGGTAGGCACACGTCCTAAATCGAAGACGGCAAAACGATAAAAATGTCTGGAATATTTCTCTCTTTCTCTGCTTTTTCTCGCGCTGTATACACGGGTATGTGTGTGGTGTGTGTGTGTGTGTGTGCAGATTTCTCTTCCACTGATTTTACCAGACATCTGCTCGGTGGGTGGAGTTCGAGTGGAGGGAACTCTTGCTTATTAGAGGTTATTATCCTCGCCATTTGTAAACTGATTTGAAGGCAACAGGAATTTACGCTTTTTATGCCTAATGATCCAGACTGCGTACACATACATATAGAAGGGAAATCTGATGAATCAATAAAGGTACTTATTATGTTAGCAAATGGAGGATGGAATATTACATGAAACCACGTGGAACTGGACAAAAATAAACCTTTTGGCATTTACTACTTTGGATATAGAATATAGAGTAGAATATATTTAATTCTGGGACTTTATTCGTTGTGAAATCATTAAGAAACTTAACTTAACTTAACAGGCTCTTGGAAGTGAATTAAAAATAAAATTGTTTACTAAGAAATATTATAAAATTAGGACAAAATATTTTTTCAGTTATGCGAAACTACAGAAAGGTTTTATTTTTTTTTAATGATTAATAGAAATATCTTCTAATCAGCTAAACTTGCACATTCATTATTCAAACATTCCTTAAGCAAATAAAACAAATCCTATAATTTTTTGGCAACTTAAATTTCAAGCGAAAACCTTTTTTTGAATATATGTTTGCAAAAGCAAAATAAATCGCATTTGAGATTAGAAATTTTCACGTAGACATCAAGAACTTGAAATCGATGCTAATGCCTCAGCCCGCCGCACCGGCAAGGCAACAGCCGCACCCACCGCCCAGTGACCTTCTTCGCGTTCCGCGTTCCCCGTGCACTGTTCCCCGTTTCAGCGTTCCCCTTTAGCCGTGTTTCAGTTTCGGTTCGTAATGGCGGAGAGACCAAACACCAACCTGCCGTAAGGGTGTGCATATGCGCCACCTATACAGCCGCACAATTTCTATATGTGTGTGTGTGTGTGTGGTGTGTGTGTGCCTCGTATTTGTTATTCGTGTGTGTGCGCGCGTATAAAACAGAAAATCAAAATCTCTTGACTAAATTTTTCATTGGTCGGCTGTGATTTCTCTGTCCGCTTCTGCTGTTGCTGCCTCTCACTCTCGCTCACTCGCTCACTCGCTCACTCACTCACTCACTCACTGAGGCGTTCGTTCGTTCGTTTCGCGATTGTATCTGCATCTGTGTGCGTCTGTGTATCGTGTATCTGTGTGGCAGACCTTCCAGTCTCTCGCTCCCAAAGTCTTGTATATAGCAGTCCGTCCGCTCCGTCCGTCCGTCCGCGTTCCTTTCCTCACTTTCAGCCTCTTATCAGCAGCAGTGCGGCGGCTCTCTCTCGCTCACTGATTTTATAGTTCTGATTCCCTCTGTGTTCTGTGTGTGTCTCTCTCCCGTTATCTCTAGCACTCTCTCTCTCTGGCTTATCTGTGCTCTCTCTTTGCCTTGCGATTTTCGAGAGAGTAAACCGTGGAGCTCTTTCGTCTGCTCCATTTTTCTTTTTTTTTCTTTCTTTTCTTTTTTTTTGCACATCTCTTTCCCCGCCGTACCTTTTCTATCTGGTGTTCTGGCGATGGTTTTTGGCTCTGCGATGGCTGGCGATGGCAACTGTAATTGGAACTGGCGACGGACTGCGGCTTTTGGTGGTGGTTTGTCCAACGCTTTAATGGCCACGCTTCCTGTCCTGTGCCCCGATAGTGCCCCCATTTCTTGCCATTTTGCCCCCTTTTACTGGGCTTGTCTTTATGGCAGATACTTTAAAGTTCTTTCTGTAGTCTCGGACGCACATACACATACGATAAATGCAGAGGGTAGACTGAGCTATAACAAATCTTCAGAGTGCACAAATCTTAATATCAAAATTATTCCCCAGAGTATAGAAATGGCAGCTTTATGTGTGTGGGTTGTTCTTGCCATATCTTTCCCAGAGAGTATTCCAATTTCGTTTATAATTTTTCAATGCAGAAAAGAACAGGGTTTTGAGCGCTTGAAGTGTGTGAATATATTCTCGATCGGAACTTATAGGCCTGTAGATAAATCCCACCAAAAACTCAACCGATTGTCGTGGTATCTGGCTAGTTTTAGGGCGAATATATTGCTTACCTGTGTGTATGTAGGTGTGCTTCTTCATGTCACTCTTCTGGTGGAACCGCTTGCCGCAGTAGCTGCAGGGATAAGGCCGCGTGTCGCTGTGGATGAGCAGATGGGTGGACAGTGTGCTGGAACGCTTGAAGCGTTTGCCACACTGTTTGCACTCGAACACCTTTTCCACATTGTGCACCGCCCTGAGGAACACACAGAAAAAGAGAAAGAGAAAAAGAGAAAGAGATTCACGTTAACGAGCGTTTGCTGTAATTAAAGCCAAAAACTCCATTCCAAATCCCCCAAGGTGGGAGAGGTGGAAGAGGGGCGACGGTGTTCGTTTCTGTTTTAACTACTGCCACAAAGGCAAACATTTGGTCAGGCTAAAATCCAGCCATTTCGGCTAAATTAAGTAATGCAAAGTGTCCCAGGACAGGAGTCCATTTCGGGCCATCCAGACAGTGTCCGTCCACTCATTAAGTATGCAGAGCCAGAGCCCCTTCTCCGCCCCTTAGCCTACGCTCGCCCACAGATGGTGGCTTTTTGTGGCCTGAATGCCACTCTCACATACCTGTGCTGACTGAGGCTGACCTCATGGCCGAAGGTCTTGTTGCACAGCTCGCAGGCGTAGGGCTTCTTGCCGTGATGGGTCCGGCGGGAGTGCACCTCGAGGCCGTGCGGCGTGGAGAACATCTTCTCGCACTTCATGCACGAGTACAGGTCGCTGAATTGGTGCAGGCCCGGCCACTTGGCCGCCATGTGATGGAAATGCAGATGTGGCGCGTGCGGCAGACCCAAGTGTCCGCCATTCGGTGGCACGCCCACGCCCACACCCACGGCTGCCGCTGCTGCTGCCGCTGCCGCAGCCGCTGCTGTGGAGTTGTTCTGTCCGGCGGACTGCAGCGGCACCATGAGACTACGCAAACGGAAGAGATTTTCCTGCGAGTCCGGATGGTAGCTGCAAATGGGAAATGGGAAAATGCGAAAAACACACACATTTAATTGAGGCGAGTTAATTAAGAATAGGACTAGCCACTCGACCGACCACTCCCTCCCTAACTCTCTCTTTGTCTGTGTCTTTGACTAACTAAATTAATGGCAGCAACAATGAGGCAAGAATCTACATAATGCTGAAAGGGTAGGGCCTTAAAGTGAAGGCTTAAATACTGCAGTGAACAAGTATGAATCGTAGTTAAACTGATGCCTGATTCGCTGTACTTTTATGTCTGTATCTTTTATGACTATTCGATGCAGGAACTTCTACTCCGCAATGCATTAAATGGTAATGGATAGTGCCACAAAAGATACAATTACTAGATGTATCTATCAAAGGAAAAGCATTGAAACTAAATAAATTCTGTGTGCAACTGTGGCTTAATCGCACTTAAAATCCCTAGGCCTAAGCCCTATCTCTCAGCATTTCGCTTCAAAGTTCAAAGATCCCCAACTTACCCTGCTCCCAGTCCAGACTGCTGTTGCTGCTGTTGCTGCTGCTGCTGTTGGCCCTGGTGGAAGGCCACGGCAGCAAAGAAGGGCAGAGCGGGCGAGAAGAGTGGGCGCTGGAACATGGCCGCCTCGTAGTTGGGCGGATAGCCCTGCCGCATGGCCTCCAACGGATTGAAGGGCATGGCCAGGGCCGAGGCAGAGCTGGCCAAATGACCCAGTGGGGGACTGCGGGCGCGCCTGTGCTGTGGCTCGTCGCGCCGCAGCAGGGCGGACACCGAGAAGAGATCCGACTTCTTGGAGATGGAGATGCTGCTGGTGCTGGTGCTGCTGTTGGCCGTGATCAGCAGCTCGGAGGCGGAGGCGGCACTGGGCGAGCTGATGCTGGGACTGCCAGGCGGTGAGTCCACCTCCAGTTCCACGGAGGAGCTGCTCGAGTGGGAGCGCGAGCGCGAGTGGGAGCGCGAGCGGGAGCGGGGCGAGCGAGAGCGGGAGTGCAGCGAGCGGTGGGAGTGGTGCGAGTCCGCATCCTCCATGTCGATCTGCGAGGAGCTGTGCGACGGCGTCCTCGATCTGGAGCGGGAACGCGACCGGGAATGGCGCAACTGTTCGCTGGCACTGAGGAATGTGGGCTTGGATCGCAGCAGGATCTGTTGCTGCTGATGCTGGGGAAGATGCTGCTGTTGGGGCTGCTGCTGCTGTTGGGGCTGATGCTGCTGCTGCTGCTGATGGTGATGATGTTGGTTTTTGCTCAGCATCGAAATGGAGTTGTTGTTGTCCTCCAGTGGCGTTGGGGGCTTCAGTACCGCGGCGGCCGCGGCCATTGCCGTCAGGTGTTCAGTCTTAACCAATCTGCTTATGCTAAAGGCGAGAGAGGCATCTGCAACAGAGTGAGACAGGGAGAGAGAGAGAGAGAGAGAGGGCGAACGTTTAGTGAAATCAGAGCGAGGCGTGTGGCACATCAATCATCAATCATGAGCACCCAAGAGAGCATGAGAGGGGGGGTAGGAAACCTGTCCACCTGTATCTCCTCTCTAACAAACACACACACACAAACGAACACACATCGTACGGTACACAGCATATCGAATTTCAAATGTAATTATTTTCGTATTCAATCGCCTAATCCACCTTACATGACCATTAATTCACCCTAATCAACGTATCCTGCCCAGCCCAGCCCTGCCCTGCCCAGCCCCTTTTGCGCCCCTTCCCTTGTGCCGCATTTGACATCAACGCATCATCATTCGGCATCGTCACCCCGAGAATATTGGCCATCGGTAGTGTCGGTCCGTGTGCCTCCGGACGGACATGGCGCCGGCGCTCAGGGTTGACGATGGCACGCCCCTGGACCAGAGCAGCCACCCGACAAGAATGTCGCAGGCAAACAGACAAAGTACAGCAAAAGGGCATATGTAAATGAGTAAAAGAAAACGATGGAATCTAAGTCCATACATCATATTAATCGGGGACATTTTGCTGCCAGAAAAAAGTGTCTAAGAATATTTATAATCTATCCCAATAATATTCCCATAAATATCGTATTAGAGCCACTGCTACCACAATCATTGCCTAGCCATGATCCCCTTTTGTGTGGTGCACAGAACAACTCGCGAACAAGAACATCCAGCGCTAAAGAAGACGTACACTCCGCAGCCTCGGGAGTCGACTCGCAGGCGGAGTCGGAGTCGGAGTCTATCGTATCGCCTGTCGAAATGAAATAATAATAATGTGCGTTTAAATAGAACATCTGTTCGGTGCACACTCGGCTAAATGGAGCATGACAAAACAGAAAACACACACAAAAGCAGGGCAGGACTTCGGCAAGGGAAGGGAAGTGACACGAACTTCGTCGTGGCGACATTTTGCTGAGGATTCAATTGACGCAGGCGCAGGCGTATGCTGTGTCGGGAAAGGGGTACGGTACGCTACGGTACGGTACGATACGGGGAAGTAAGTACAAACCGCGACACGGGGCTGGGAGGCCTGATGCCTGAGGCCTGAGGCGAGTCGAATGAATGAATGAATGAATCCGCATCGCTACAAAAGAATAACAATTTGACAACATTCTAATTCGCCACGGAGATAAAAGTAACGGAGCGAAGACTCCTTGATGAGGGGGGATGGGATGGGATGGGTGAGTCTTTGTTTTGGCTGGAGGAACACAAATACATGCACACACACACAGACACATATAGCGGGAGGTAAATACAGGGGCGGGACTTTGATTCCGTAAAAGTAAAAGTAAAGTCGGTGAGGCGGCAAAACGCAAAGCCAAATAAATATAAACAAAGAGCCCACGCCACGCACAAATTGTGCCGAATGGGACAGGCAGAATATGCGGAATGAGCGCATTTTAGTTGAATGGCAACGGAAATCTCTTTGTATCCATCAGATACACAGCCACACACAGGCAGAGTGAGCAGGGGAGTGAGTGCTGCGCACCGACTGTGCTTCAATCTTTCGTGCCACAGTGTCAAGTGTTTTTATTGCCCTTCTGTTGTTGTTGTTGTTGTTGTTGTTGCTGCTGCTGTTGTTGTGGTTCACTCTTTGCTCTTTGGATTTTTGGTTCTTGATTTTAAGTGCTTTTCAAAATGACAAATCTACCAGCAGAGCAGCCACACTTTAAGCAACTGTTGGCTGGCAGATCAAAAAAATATCATCAGAATGGGAGACAGAAAAAAAGAGATTTAAAGGATTTTAGGAGGTTTTAAAGCGGTTTTAAATTATATTATTTCAGATATTCTTGGGCTGGTTAGTTGACTCTCTTTGATTAGCATATAGTACATGCCTATCCGCATTTTAGGCGACATTGCTTTCAATAATCCCTTCTTAGTTAACACTTTTAATTACCAACTAAGTCGGAAACAATTTGCAAGAATTAGTTCTATGGCTCTAAATTAAATTATATGGTGTCAGCTTCTAAGAATTATTGCATCAAATTTAATTTGTTCAGCAGAAAAATATTTCTTAGAATTTTAACCTACAAGTTTGCAATTAAAATTCGTAAATTTTATTCCAAATTTTCTGTTATATTAAAAAGAAAAAACAAATCTCTTGTCTCACCCTCTAAAAAACTAAATTTTAATCATTGACATTACGGCAAATGTCGATTTGCAGTGCCACCCCCCCACAGCATGGCCAGTCCAACCCTTTTTATTCTAATTATGCACACAATCGTCCCGAGAGCATTTCCATTTCCCCATCAAAATGAATACGAATCGAATAGAGGAATCGCATAACCCCGTACCCGTACCCGTAACCGTAACCGTGGCCCACACGCACACAGGACCTGCTCCTGTGTGGGGAGGAAAGATGCTGGGATGATGAGCAGGGGGGCAGGGCGGCAGGGGGTGCGGAAGCTTAGCTCGACAAATAAAATTGGAAACGTTTAACGTTTGGAAAATTGTCGGCTGGCCACGGCTGGCGACGAAACTAGCAGGACGAAAGCCAACCCCAAGACAAGAGGACAAGAGTGGGCTCTTGGCTGTTGGCTGTTGGCTCTTGGGCTACTGGGCGGCGCACGTAGAGCCGACTTGTTTAAATGATAATAATGAGCTTAAGCATGTGCCCGATGCCGCTCCAGGGATGAACTGTACGCTGGAGGCTGACAAAGTGGCAGTGGCAGTGGCACAGTGCTGGGTCCTCATCCTGCCACAAGCTCCTGCTTCAACGACCCCTCAACGGCCGGCAGTAAAGTCATAAATTTGTGCACATTAGACATAGCCGTCGTCCACCCTCGTCCTCGTCCTCACCCAAACCAAATCCTCTTTTCCCCTCTGGCGTCGCTGGGTGCGTCGATGTTCATCTGTTTTTATTCGCCCGGGAGCAATATTCACGCACTCCACGCACTTGTTCACAACACAACAACAACAACACCAAAAACAAAACAAAAACAAAAAAAAGAAGAAGGTAAAATAATTATTCGACACTGCATGGTAATTGAAATCATTGTTATCCTGTCCTCGGGATGGCCCTTCCTCGTCTCACCCTCTTGTCACGGTTTGGCTGTCTGTCTGTCTGGTCTGTCTGTTTTGTGTCCCCCCCACCGCCACCCGCACATTCAGTCTGTGGAAGAGAATGGCTACTGCTGTGGCCCATTGTCAGGCTTATGCCAGGATTATTATTGTTTTGGGGCGATTTGCAGCCATTACTGTTTGGTTGGGGTTAACGATTTCCGAAAGGGCTTGAGGCTTGTGCTGCCACGCAAATTGGATGGAGGTGTTAATTATTGTAATATGTTTTATAATTTTATGGCAGTTTTTGGAAATTATGAAAGGTTTTTTTTGTGTGGTTTATTCGATGTGGAATTTGGAGGTTTTTGAATGAAAATCCAAGTGCGAATGGTTCATTTTTTCTATCGGAAAATGTTTTTGCATATTTAAAATCTTAAAATATATTCTATGTTGACTTGAATAATTAATTGAGCTGTCTAAGAAGAGGCTGTAGACCTAATAGACCTAAAAACTCTTGAGTCATTGGCTGCATGAATTTGCAAGTTCAGGTTTCTAATGATTAAAACAATTTAGATGTTGTTCAAAAGAAATTATTTAAAGTAGATTTACTTATTAAGGAAAATAGCACCTGCAGAAAAAAGTATACCATACAAAAAATTATCCAATATTTCCAAAAAAAAAATTTTAAAATAAATGAATCCAATAAATTCTTTTAAATAATCCTGCACCTGCCCCTGCGGAAATAATTAAACTTGCACAAAAATACTGCAAATATTTGTAAGTTGTATAGTTCTTTACCAATACTAAATCCAGCTATATTTCTAGGCGCACTTGACGATGGCAACGTAGCTTATTTGGGTTTATTTTCATATTCAATCTTAGAATTTAAAATTTACAACTGCTCTTCTGAGTGCGAAATCAGTTGAGTGAAACCGTCAGCAGGCGCCACACGAGCGGGCACAAAGTGTGCAGTATATTTTGCAGGCAGGTTCACCAAATACTCGTCAGTTATCGGATCAAGTGAGCTCCAGAAATATTCGCACTATAGAGGAGTATCGGGAGCACCGGGAGCGGCTGGAAGGCAACAGTAGTCGGAGACCGGCCTGCCTGCCTGCCTGCTGGTGCCATAATAATATAAAAACAAATTCAGCTTTCGGCAAATATGAAAGTGGTAATACGACAAATAAAAATATGAAAGAAAACAGTGCAATATAAATAATAATATAGAGCCAGAGCCAGAGGCAGAGCCAGGGCCAGGGCAGCGGAGGGCCCACGGACGACGCGATATGACCAGAAGAGGGGGCCATAAACTGTGAACGGTTAGATAGATTAGGCCATGATTTGGTCTGTGGCGGGTCTCTGGTCTGCCGTTGCCAGTGCCAGTGCCATAATGTGGCATCTGTGTGTGCGTGTGTGTGTGCTGCTCAGCTCATGATTTACGGATACGATGAGATTTCGTTCGATTTCAATTTTGGTTTCGATTATTTCGGTTTGGATTTCAGTTTGGATTTCGATTGGGATTTAATTTCAATCCATTTCCATTCGCTATACCAATTCCCATCTGCCCCCCCTCCCGCACAATCTATGATGTCGATGGTAGGAGGAGCACAGAGCCCTTTAGCCTGGCATAAGCTCAACTCGTTGAGTGGCATTAGATGGGGATTGCGTATCCAAACACCACTCACAACTCAGTTGGCACTTCCCAGAGAATCCCCCAAGAAAGATTGAGCGACTGAGCGATTGAACGGTAGAATAGTTGTCAACCGTTCCGTCCCGTTGCGTCCCTTCCCGTTGCTATCTGTCCGGCGGTGGCTCTCCTTTGATGCAACCTCGCAAATATCGCAATTGCAATTACATTATTTATTTTTACACTGCAAATCAATCGCATGGGCTATAGTCTGCGCCCCGCAGCGCCCTACCCCTCAATAACCCATCACTTAACGCTCCCCTTATTGCTGCCTTCCCCTTCCCCCGTCCGCTTATCACTAGCTGGGGGCCATAAATCAGAAGGCTATCTAAACTTTTAACTACAATTTGTAGCTCTTTTTTTGTGTCCCCTCTTGCCGATAAACGACATTTAATTGGTGGTCTGGTTAGTTATTTTTGTTGTTGATTTTCGATTTCCGAATTTATATATTTATTTATTTCCTGTCCTCGAACTTTGCTCAGGCAAAGAATTTCGTGAGAATTTTGTGATTTTGTGCAGAAGAATGTTTCGGGCAGGGTATGAAATGAACAATTAAATATATTTGGGGGCACAGAAATATGTTGGAAAATTTGTATAATTATGGTATGACAAATAAGGGCTTTGGATTTTGCAAAGAATTAATTATAAATTAAATACTTTGATGGAATATGTTAAGTAATTATTTCTTAATCGTATTTATTATTATTATTTATTTATTATTTATTACGAATGTATGGCTGCCAATCTTAGCTTTTTCCACTGTCCCACATTTCACTTACAAATCTGATTTATAAATAAGGTTTGCCTCGGCGCGAATTAATCAATTCTTTTGATTTGGATTTTGATTTTGGGGGTTTGCGGTTCAAAGTCGTTTCCATTGTGTCATACCAGTGTACGCTACGTACTGCTGATATCTGCTGATGTGCAGTTGGGGTTTTATGATTGCCATAAGCCTGATATCTACTGGTGGTAGCTTTTATGGACAGTACGAAATATTTGATATCGAAAATCGCAGTTTCTCATATCAGCGAGGGTGAGACTGAGACTGACAATCGATCGAATGCCGTGTCAATCCTAATTTCAATATTCAAACAGCGAACGTGACCAAAATGCAAGGGTTCGGTTCGCGTCGTTCACACTGGAAATTGATTTTTCTTTGTCAAACATTCCAAGCGATGATAAACCGAACACCGAACAGAACACAACCTCCGGGTTCGAGGCCATAAATATTAAAAAAGAAAACAAAATTGTGGCTGGACTCGACTCGACTCGCGTTGTAATTCTATTTTCTTAATGTTGCCTGGCACTATGCGGAGAGTTTTCCTTGTGGGTTGGCATTTTGCCTTTGTGTACTTATCGGTCGCTTCGCTTACTTTATGATACTTTTACTCTTTCGATTTTACAACTGGCCTCAGAGAGGATATTGACATGTTTAGATGTCGTTATGTATTTACCTCAGGATCGTAAATCATAACGCGTGTGCGGTGACTATCTACACAAGCCTCTGCCCACCCACCCCACCTTCTCACCTTTCTGCCACCCTATCTGCGTGTGTGTGTGTGTGCAGGTTTGTATCTGGCAGATACACGAGTTTGTTGCAGCGACCAGAGACCTCAATGGCATGAGTGGCTTTCCTTTTATTTGGCGTACTGTCTGGCTGGCTGGCTGGCTGGTTGCTGGGTTTTTGGATATCTTTATTATAGATTTACAATGCCCAATTTTCGTCTACTTGTGAGAAGTTGAAAAATATATGACAGGCGATGAGTTGCCAATGATTACGACGTGTGTCGTAAACATTTCATAAAAATTGCTCTGATTTTCGTTGCGACAATTTGTTATTGATCAATAAGTTGGTAGGTATTGCAATCACACAAAATGCACGTACGGCTGAGGGAGTCGACCATGGAATGCCCTGCCCAGGGGTTTTACAAATAATTATATTTAAATATTTAATATTTTAAGCACTGAAAATTATAAAATTTTAAATTATTAAGCATACAAAAGTACTCTTAAATATTCTCTCTATATTGCCAAAGATTTTTAGACATTAAATCCAAGATTTTTGCTCGATTTCTTGCCGTTTCTTGGCGTATTCCCAAGTCGCTTGCATAACCTTTAATACTAAATAATGAGAGACTTTAATTTACAACAATCTTCAAGCGATTTAACTTCAGGCATGGTAAAACCAAAGTTGCCCTATAATTCAATTCTTTCAGATTAGCAAGCAAACCTCTTGAAAAACGTTTCGTATGTACATATACTGGTATGCGGCACTGTATGGGTGAGCGATTGGCAAGCGTTTTGGTTTATTTATTCGATAGGATATTTCGATTGCCTGTTTAATTGATTTGAATCGCTGTTCAATTGTTTGGTGTGATTGAAAATGGCTTAACAAATTTATTATTGAATTTATATCGATGGATTTGGTGCACCATATATAAGGTATGTGCCACAGCGATGGCCCGATAGTCGGAGTCACTGTAAATCATGAATCTAATTTATGGGTGCGAATGTTTACTTCTGATTTCCAAGGCGGGCAGCCCAAGCAGCCCGGTTCTGATTTTTGCTGGACTGATATCATGCGAAAAGTATGCTTGTTCGCTGTATCTATGAATCAATGCTGTGCTGTCGTCTACGTTCAACTAATTTGTGTTCTTTCAGCCATTTAACCTGTGACCTGCGCAGACTATTAGTTGGCATTTAGTCTGGTCTGGGTGGGGGTCTGAGCAATATTCATAATTTAACTTAATTCGTGAGTCACTCGCGACTCGCGACTCGCAATGTTGTTTGCTTACTTATGTGTGTCCGAAGCATTAGAGCAGTGTCACCATTAATTGAGTTAGACACTAGAAGGCGTACTAGAACGAGTGCGAGTATGACAAACACTCAAGATGATCCCACACACACACACACACACAGAGTGATGGGTGTGGGTACTTGATTGACCTGTCGGGGCAAGGTTGTGTAATTATGTGGGAGATATCGTTATTAGTTTCACACTCTGGGAACGCTATAATTTGCACAATTAAAGCCCCAGCACACATTTATAGCACACAACCCAGAGAGCCGCCAACCCAGACACCCCCCAATTCTTGAAAAGTAATCAAGTTACTGGGATTTCCATTTAAAGCCAAAGAGATTTCCACATGTGGATATCAGACTCACACGCAGTACTGGGGGCCAATCAGTCACCATGGGATCCCATGCAGAAGGTAGGGCCACATCAACCAATATTTTCCACAAATAAAAAAAGCAAAAAAGCAAAAAAAAAAAAAGAAAAAAAGGGAAAAAGATATTTCAGCAAACAAAGCGAAATTCATTTTCGCTAGAGAATGAAACCAACACCAACACACACACAGGGAACGCAGGGAAGGGGAGAAAAAGCGTCAGAGGAGAAGGCATGTCGCGGCAAACGGAATTGAAAATTCAGTGCAAATGTACGAGTGTGTGTGTGTGTGAGTGTGGCTTTTCCGCATATCCATGTCTGGCCCAAAACAGCGTGGAGAGAGACAGAGCTAAAAACATATCCGTGGGATACATGTAATGCCGGTAAATGAAATCCGCTTGTCGCTGCCTCGGATGCCACACTCCGCTGTAGCTGTATCTGTACATGTGTGTGTGTGTGTGAGAGAATGAGAGAGCCAAACACACACACACTCTGGCATACACAAACACTCACTCATTCATTCATTCATTCAATGCTCATATTTGAAATTCAACTGCGATGGCGATGCGATGACAACGGTGTCTGCCACACACACACACAACCATAGACCTCCCCCCTCGACTCACGACTGGACCGTGTTTTGTCCGTTTATTTGCTGGCCGGCCCCGTATCTGGTATCTGTGTATCTGTGGTTCAGCTATGGATTTTTCAATCCCCGATATCCATTTGTCCGCCCCAATGTCCGCACAGAAGATTTGCACATTAAGCGCCCCAACACACGCACACAGGCACATACACAAACACGGATACACGTATACGGATGCAGATACAGATACAGATACAGAGACTCTCCACCCATACACAAACGGAATAATGAATATTTGCCAGCCTCCACCTCCAGCAGGCAGGCAGGCAGGCAGGAGCAGGCCCTGCTCTTGTTTTTCACGTTTTTCCCACCAACTGAACTTGGGGTTTTTTCCAATTAAACGAACACCGTGGAAGCTCTCGCTGGATGGCTGCTGGATGACCATTGAAATGGACACTGGCACTGCCACACTGCCACTGCCACAGCCACAGCCACACGGACATTGCAATATTTTAAAATCACACATTATTCAAATAAATTTTTAACATTTTCTTGCATTGCATGTTTGGGGATTTTTGTCGCAGCTCTTGCCGGAGCCATGTTTCATGGTTTGGTTTTTCCGCTTTTGTTGTAATTAATTTGGGCAATATGGGGGCATGGGGGCTGCGACGCAACCTGTTTGTGGGCTGCACAAATTCATTTTGTAGCATTTTTAAGCGCAGTATGTTGTGGTACTATCGTTTAGCCTTACTTCTGATTTTAGTGCTTATTTTTATTCGTTGATTGGGTTGTGAGACTATATGCTGGGTTAATCCTCTGTAGCAATCATACGAGTATATCATGAAAGGCAAATAATATCCCTTCTCCTAGTCTTTGAGCATCCCGCATTTATTATTTTTTTAATATTTCGAAAACCTTTCATGTATGTCTTTTTTGGGTATTGTACATCATGGAAAATTAAATAGTTTTATTCATAAAATTTGTATAATCCTGCTGGAATAATACAACTCTTTTTAATCTTATCAAAATCAAGCAACAAAATATCTCTCAAGTTGAGTTGAAGTTATCTCAAGTTCCCAGAAACTTATCAAAGTCCAAGGAAATTTAAAATAATTGATTTGATTATTTTATGGAAGGTAATCTCTACTCCACTTACACGAATTTCGTGTTCATCAACAACACAGATACGTAAGAATGGGTTCTACAGATAGATCATTGATACACAGATAAAAATGCATAATCAAATAATTATAAAATTGAAAACATAAATAATTATGTTAATTCATAATTTTAATTTTGTTAGAGAAGCTAACTTCAAGCTAACTATCCTTAATCCCAAAGACTTTTCTCATACTTATGTACACATGCAACTGATATAAGGTTGAAATTCTGTTAGATCTGTTTTATTGCTTATATTTAACTATTTGTTATATAGAAATATACCATGAACTGGACCCCATAAATGATCTCATTGATTTTCCTTGCATAGCACAAACTCGAGTTATAAAATAAAACACTGATGTTATCATGTCATTCAGATCGAAAGGTGTACATAAAATACCCCTAAGAAACTTATTTAATCCGCTAATATATTTACAATATTCACACATTTCACATTCACGCACAAACTTGTGAGCAGAAGTTAAGTCTCTTTCCCTTGGTACTTACCGTCGGGAGTACGCTTCTTGGGTAGCACCGCCTTGAAGGCAGACATGGGCGCGTAGTCGCGGGGCGATGTCGATGCCGGCGGCATCTGTGGCTGTTGCTGTGGGTGCGTGTGGGTGGGCTGCTGCTGCTGGTGGTGCCCCAGAGCGGCGTCCACCGAGATTTGGGCATGCTGCATCCGCTGGTGGAGCAGCTGGGTGGGCGAGGGTATCGTGGCCATGGCGGTCAGCGCACTGAGATCCCGCACCTGCAGCGATGCGATGGACGATGTGGAGGAGGAAGATGTAGACGAAGACGATTGCTGCTGCTGCTGCTGTTGCTGTTGCTGCTGCGGACTGGCCAGGAAGGGATTGCCGGGAAAGTCGGCGGCAATGGCAGGCTTAAAGTTGCCCAAACTGTAGTCGAGGGGCAGGTGGTGCTGATGGGCGGGCGGTGCCGCCGAGACAGCCGGATGCAGTAGATGCTGGCCCGGATTCGCTTGCAGCTTGGCCACGTCCATCTTGGCCACTGATTGAGTTTTATTTTCTTTAATATATATTTTTCTTTGGAACTAATCTTAGATCCTAACTTTGGTTCTTCTTTGGCTTGTGCACTGGAACTGATTGAAGTTTACGCGACGGCATGGAAAACGGACACGGCTACGGATGCGAATACGGATACGGAAGCGGTCTGTTCGCGCGCACGACTGGGTAGGAAGTGTCACAGATTTTTGTTCAGCTTCAGCTGGTGCTGGTGCTGCTGGCCATTGGAGGAACTACTGTTGGGTTCGGCGTCATCGAGCGGACTAAACCGTAAAACTTAATCACGGCCTCGATTCCGAGTCCAAGTCCAAGTCAGAGCGGAATCCAAATGGAACAGAGCGTACGGTACTCTCGCTGCTGCTGCTGCTGCTGACGCCGGCGCCTGGGCTGAGAGTGAATCTGTGTTGCGACGTCGGATTTGTGCACTTGACTTTCTGTCCGGAACGTTTATCGGAACACCACACGACCGACGCTCCGCTCGCTCGCTGAATTCTCGATTGCGATTTCGCCAAGATTGGAAGAAATCTGGATTTGGTCAGCAGCGTTGCGTTGCGCTGCGTCGCTCCGCGTCGCAGTCTGCTTGTTAACGATGAGAGAGAGCGGGCGCGATTAACAGTGCTTCTTCGGTGGTTTCCGCCCGAGTGTAAACGTTCCGTCCGCCCGTTTCGAATGGAAGAGAGCAACCAGCGACAGAGAGAGAGAGAGAGAGCGCCAGTGTACCAGCGAGAGAGAGAGCGAAATGGGTGCGAGTGAAACGGCACTCGACACGTTGCGACAGTGTGAAACGAAATGGAATCGAGAAACACAACCACCATATTGCTGCGCTCTGTCCTGCTCTTGCGCTATCACTCGCGTGCTATCTCGCTCCATCACCCCTAGTTGAGTTTTGGCCAGTGAGGCCACGCCCCCCGTTCCTTGGCAGACCTTCAAGCTTAATCTGGATTTGGTATGCCTGTTGCTGCTGTTGTTGCTGCTGTTGCTGCTGCTGTTGTTGGTATTTTTAGTGCGCATACCGCTTTGATTCGTTCAAAAATCAATGCGCCGCCAGAGAACGAACAATGGTTTCGCTCTGGATCGTACGGGGGTTGGGTTGGGGTTGGGGTTGGGCTGGGGTTTGCATTGCGGGGGCATGTGCGTGTGCGGGGCGCGTGTTTGTTGGCCTTTGGTTTTACCTTCATGCCAAATGGTCAGGCAGGGAGGGGGCTGGGGGTACAGTGGGCGGGCGTTCACTGTGGTCTCTCGATCTTTCGTGGCCATCCATCGATTTGTGGTAATCGCTGTTGTCTTCTAGCATTTCAAGTGCTCCACGCCATTTAATTTCAAGTGCTGCCACACTGCCACCCATCCACCCCCCAGTAGCGGCACTCAAGTACCACACCGCAGCAACTTTCACACTTGTACATGGCCACATAGCACATACATACATAGCTATAGCATACATATAGGAATATATCCCCCAATTACCTTTTCGCTTTGTGTGTGACTTTGAGTTGGCATTCGCGATTGGTTTCTGGCCATAACATCAAATGGTTTCCTTCTTTCCCCACCCCATAAAACGAGGCGGATTCAATGGGATGCAACGTGGCGGCTAAGTGATTTTAGTTGCGAGAATATCAACAGGAATGCTGATAGAAGTTGCATAATAAGAGCACTAGGGAGAGTCATTCCAGAGAGACTCTTTGGAAAATATCTACGTGCACATCTTTTATCTATTGGTTTGTTCTGGGTAAATCTTCTTGCAGATAGACAGAAGTTACGTTTCGCCATGGAGAATCTATGAAATGTTTTCTATTATATTTTTAATGATTCTTTTTATTTAACATAAAGAAAGATTCTAGACCAAAAAACTGTTGTCATTGCCATAAACATAAGACAACTTGATTTGCGTATTTCTAAACATTAAAACTTGCACTTGGCTGATAAATTTCCTGTTGAATCTCTTACATTAATCTCTTGCATTAAGAATTTGGATGCTCAAACATATTTGGGTGAAGTTGCAGCCACATTAAATGCCCTGAGATTGACCTAGAAAGCGCCCCCTAAATTGTAATCTCTACGAATATTTCCCTGCCTGCTAGCTCTCCATATTCATGATGAGTATAACCGCACAACAAGTCAGAGATTTCTCATGCATCCAACTTTAATGCAACCCCAAACTTTTTTTCTTAGTTTCTAAGCTTTGGGGGGAGACTGTTCTTTTTTGTTGTTGTTGGAACAAAGCTTTTTGTGTCCCATAAATAAGAAATTTTTGACAGGCATCTAATTTTTAAAAACTCATGCATTTAATTGCGACATTAAAAGCACAACTTCGAGTACAAATATCCAGTGGCAGCTCCCCAGTAGCACAGCCAGATCTCTCCCCAAATAAAGCGAGACGGCGTCTGGTGGATCGGCGCACATGTCGCCTCGATGTTGTTGTCGCCGTCCCCCATCTCGGAATTATGACAAATATTTACAAACACACAGAGCTAATGTTCCCATTTCAACGGGCACATAAATAAGTGTTACGAGTCCGTCCCCGCCTTGCCCCGCGCTCCATTCGTTCGCTCTCGTCACAGATTTGAATATTTCCCGGCTTCCGTGCCAGATCCCAGCTTCGGGAGTGGAGTATTTGTGTCACTTAGTTTTTGGCCAACACATGGCAACGATTTAAAGAATTACACACTAAATTTAGTACCGCGAGGCTCGGAGCGTGGAGTGTGTGGAGTGTGAACAAAATGAGGTCTGCTCTGGCTCCGATTCCCCTCGATTCGGTTCGGTTCCATTCTTCCCACTGTCACTCCGCCAAAGATCCAATTAGAGAACTACAAATCTGGCTGACATGCAGAATCTTTCGGGGAGTGACGTGCATCCATTAAGTTCTGAAAGAATGCAGGGAACTAGGGAAGAGATTAAGATGTTTGGGGAGGCAAGTTGGTATGGGTTATGTGCCAATTCTTTGGCACGATCTTATGGCTAGTAAATTCCTATAATTATCACAGTAAACGAGGGACTTAATGCAGCTCTTAGTTACATATCCACATATGAAATTGGTTGGAATTCGCTTAACTTTAAAGTTGTAACATCTTCAAAGGTGTGCAAATTTATTTCACACATTTAGGTGGTAAAGATGATCAGATTTAATTATATTTTACTTAAGACTTTGGGCGCCAAAGTTGAACAAAGAAATTGTAAAGCTTAAAGCAGCAAATAGGTCTCATAAAATACGTACATAAAGGTATACGTATAATACGTATAAAGTCATCTTTTAGAGAGGTTTTATCTGAAGATCTGTTTACTAAAGAGTAAAGACAAAATTTGTGTAATATTTTTATTTATTATTAGTATTAATATTCAGTAGTTGGAGCCTTCATATAAGTATGAAGATATTCCGAAATGGCTCAAGAATGCTCCCAGGCCCAATCTGCAGATATTTCAATAATTCCCAAGTTAAATTAAATAAATTTAAAAAATAAATAAATCAATTAAATTAAATTAAATAGTTTCCCCAAAGAGTGTGCAATATCTTGTGGCATTCAATTGTGCTATGGCTATGCTCGTATATATATGATAAAATCATAACCCATAACGGAACTTGCAATGTGTGTTGAAGTCAGACATCGTATATGGTAGGCAGTCTGATAAGTGTATAGTTCAGGTTTTTATTCAAGAACGCTATCTGATAGAGCGGCTGCCCTGCCCACAGAAATGTAAGCAGAAACCTTTCTGTGCGATTCGATGCGATACGATTCGGAAAGCGATTGGATTCCATGTGTGTATGTATATTGCCCGGTTGTAATCATGAGCCCAACTGAACTGAACTGAACTGAAATGAAATGAACTTTTACAATGGATAATAAAATATATTTTTGACATGAATTTTCAATCAGAATTTTAATAGCCCTTAATAATAACATGGCTATCAGTTATCAGCACACACTCAACAATCGGCTATCAACGTAATTTTCGTTTTGTTCGCTTTTGGGACGACAGGGAGTGCATTCCGCCTCCGCCGCGGCCTCTGGTTTATGCAGCCATCCATATAGCCAGACCCGCTAACCGTACGCAGTCGGGGCGATACCAGTCCAGCGATCCATCCACTCGTATTATGTACCTCTGTGTGGTGGCAATATTCATTCCACCACCGAAGCTATAAACAATTTATTTATAGCTCTTACTCCACTCCACTACACTCCACTCCACGCTGCTGCGGCGGTGTTCGCTGTTCGCCTGTTCGCCTGCTCGGTGTGTTATTGTTGATTTAGTGCCACTTTATAGATCGATAGTTGCTGCTCGGACTGCGCTCGTGTGGGCTGGGGCTAGGGCTGGGGCCGGGGGCGTTCTACCAGATGAATCAAGCAGGATGACTTCCCTCCCGTATGGAGTAGCCGCTGGATCTACTCCGCCGACGGACTCGTGACTGACTTTGAACCGTGGCAAGCGTCGAACTTGGGTGTGGGGACGAGCCTCCTAGCCTCCTAGCCGCTGGGTGTGTTGGGGATCTTATCTAATCATCAGAGCCTCGGTACGCGATGGTGGGTCACAGATCGATTGCGCTGTGCCGTCGATAGGCCCATATATTTAACCTAGAGGCGGCAGATTGAAATAAAACTCCGGTTTTATAGCACCCACAGCCCTGCCCACCCCCAGTCCCACTCGCTCTCTCTCTGTAAGCCATGGGCTGTAACTATATACGAGTAGTAGGAGGAGTAGCCCTGCCTTGCACCACAGATCGCAAGAGCAAACGTAAACGTAAATGGGAAATACTCGTGTGTGTGCATATAAATATTTATGACACGATTTATACAAACAGCAATTTGTATTGTAATTATTGACATTGTACGGGTTCCTGCATGCCCAACTGTATAGGGTAACTGCTGCAGGCGATCCTTTCGAATGTAGCAATGGGATAATCCCAATATTCCGGAAAGATATGCAGCTCTGCTAAAACTTTAAACAAAATGCAGAAATTGCTAGACTATAAATGGCACATTAATTGATATTTTCAAACATTTCTCTCTCCATTTCAGATCGCTCCAAAGCTTTCTCGAATGAAGCCCCTGCATGGTACACCCATCGAATGTCATAGATTACTGGAACTACCCACTTGGTAGGTGATCGATATTTGTATAATTTACAACATGTAAACGCGAACGACCGACCAGCCAATGTAAATAGAGAATGGAGCAGGCAGCAGGGAGCAGGGCAGCCTGGAAGTACTCCGTAAAGTACGGCAAAGAGGAAGGAGAACTTTGTGGATGGCGACACAAAGTCTACCGGGTTAGTGCTCGAATTTATTGATAAGTTGTAATTATGTTTACGACTTCTTTACGTTCTGTTTGCCGGGACTACCTTTGGGGGGGGCCATACGCAGTGCGATAAACTTTCAGATATATTAACCACTCGTAACTCGCAACTGTAACTCTAACTGTCACTGTCACTGTAGTATTTATTTAATTTGTGTTGGCAGGAACTACTACTCTCTGTTTGGGATTGGGGATCAGTGGAAGTGCTTGCGCATTGATCCACCATTAAATTAACTTTAAATGAAGTGAATTGAGGTTTCAGAGACATTTTTTAGTACCGGAAAGCTGCTGCAGCGGAATAATAAATATCTACCACGAATCAAAGAGTTCCTCTTCATTTTCAATACTTAGGCCTAGATCTATAAATACCCTTGTTTAAAAATATCTACATTTTGGGTGCATAAAGAGTCATCGCGGTATAAATTATTTATTTTTAATATTTATTTATAATTCTAAGCTACAAATATATTTTCTTTTTTTTTTTAGCTGGATAATATTCTTAAACATTTCCCCAAGTCGCAAATTATTCAAGTCTGGGTAAGAAGTTTACTTTTACCCACAAATATTTATTTAACTTTAATGTGCAATGCACAAATCGATTATTTAGGCACTTAAATTGAACCTATTGACCCGATTTCCGTGTATTCATAACAATTTCCATGTTTTGCTAACCCCTCCGCACAATATCTAGAGAAAGGGGGACAACAAAAACTGCGAAAATAAATAGAAAATGAAAAAGAAAAACTAAACCAAAAGGGGGAAAGAGAGACAGAGAGGCGCAGCGAGAAAGAACAACAGAAGAGTGTCCAAAAGCTAATTACCAAACAAACGAAACTCGATTGAGTCGATTGATTTTCGATTCGTGGCCAGATAAGCAACCATTGCCCCGATAAAGATTTGTTATCACTGAAAACAGAGGCGCAATCGCAGTCAGCACTCCCACTAACACACCCACCACCCCCCCCAGCAGCCCCTGCTCCACCGCCGCACACGGCCCCACCATGCGCAGTGGCGAGTGAGCGGTGATTGGATTGCCCCAATGGCGTGTGGGAGGAGCCGGCCCCACAGTGGAACCCCCAATTGGTGGCCTCCGCGCCCCGCGTCCGTGGGTGGGAACGAGAGGTGCGAGGGGCCACACGTTGGTTTGTGTGTGCGAAAGGAGCACAGCCATATGCCGAAAAAAACAAAAATATAATAAAAAATATAAAAATAAAAACCGAAAGATAACAAAACACTACAAATGGCAGAGCCATGTTCTGGGCGGAGCCATCAGTTTGGGGGCCTTCTGCTCCACCAAATCAAGGTAAAACAAATAGAAATCGAACAAATATATTTGCGCACTTTCTGCTTTATTTAGTTAGCAGAACCCAACAAAAATACATAGCATAGCACTCTATACATATGTCCGATGCGGCTACATTTACCTATACATGTGTACACCTGTCCTGTCGCTCCGCTTCGCTTTTAAATAATTAAATAGTGATTTCAATGTAAACAGCGTGTGGGGTTTTCCATGCAGGTTTGCAGCTCCCCAAAGCAATCAAAGGAGAGTTAAATGCACAAAATATTCAGTCCGCATTGAACAGGGTTTTTCTTTTGATATTCATGATTCACGGACAGCCGTTCCGTTTGATGGAATTCCATTAAATTTAACATTTCATAAATTGAACATTCATTTGGGGAATTTTAAAGGTATCAGCTATCTTTTTCAAGTAAAGCCAAAGCACATTCAAGGTTGGAGTTTAAAAAAATATGTGAGTGTAATCTATTATGCGAATATGTATTAAATGATTATTGCTTTCATCATTATTTATGGCAAAAGACTAATTAAATCAGCTTAATTTCTATGGATATATTTCAAAATAATGCAGAGAAAAAGGACTATTAATTGTGTCGTCTGACTGGTTCTATTTTAATTCAGAGAAATTACTGAAGCAATTGAAGCTCCTGTAGTGTGAGGAATTTGCCTTAAAACGTACTTTGAAATCTGCTTCAACGAAATTAAAATTATGCCTATCGTTTAGGCAGAAACCGTCAAGAATGTTTGTTAAAATTATGCCAAACAATAGAGTTTATCTATCTGTTAACTGCGTACAAGAACCATGATATTGAGTATACGCAACCCTTTGAACGAGTTTAAGAAACTGCCATGTTGTCAGCTCTGTTTAGATTGTTTAGCACGTTTTATTTTACAATAGCCTGAAATAACTAAATTATTAAACGATAATCTTCAGCTTGCTATCTATTAGACAAAAGGTGCTCCTAATAGGAGTCTCCTATCTCTCCGCAACTGACATCGTTCAACGACCTCAAAATAGTTATGAAAAATGCTAAAAAATATTTTTGTTTTAATTTCTTCTTGCTACAAAATGAAGATGTCCATTGCATAGCTGATCCCAAATAGTTAATTTGATAAAGATCTGACACAATAATTATAACAAAACGCCCATTGGATTATTTGAGTCTAAATTTAGATCGCAAGACGCTGAAGGGCTCCGCTCCTCCTGCTTGCATTAATTGTCCAGTGGGGCAGTCAGAATCCAGATAATTAACATTTGTCCATTGTCAAAAGTGTCAAGGCGGTTAGTTCAAAAAGGCAACAGCAATGGCAGCTCCAGTCCCAGTCCCAGTCCCAGACTCGGCTCCCTCTGGGCTGATCTCACGCCTCCGCAGGGTACGAGTAGCCGAGTATCTATATGGAGAGTACTCGTTAAGTATCTGCGGCTCAAACTGTGGATGGGTACGGGCTCGTTGTGCAATTAAGTGAAACCACAAAAACAACAGAACAGAATGTCTGATGTGATGGGATGGGATGGGAGACTGAGAGACTGAGAGACACCCGCACAAAAGCCAAACTGTTGATGATGTCATATGTGCATAGGCCACTCATCTGTGTATATCTCTCTGTGTGTGTGTGTGGCTGTGTACTATTTGCAACCACTGTTAGATGATCAACAGCAGCAGCAGCAGCACCCAAAGTTGGAATCCAAATTCATGTGCTCATTAATTTATCCAGCCAGCCAGCCAGCCAGCCAGCCAGCCAGCCAACCAGCCAACCAGCAACAGCAACCAACACACAGCAGAGAGCAGCACATAGATGGAAGCTCCCCAATGGGGGGCAATGCATGCGATGGACAGCTCCTTCGTCTCACTGTGTAATGTACTCGTATGCGTAGCTCATGGATAATTGTCTGGGCCGAGACGAGACGAGAGTATCGTATCGTATCTGTTGCGCTGTTGCCCCCGGAATCTAGACAGTGTGGCCAATTTAGTCTGCTTTGGCAAATCAATTAAATTCAATTAATCCCCCAACACTCTTAATGGAACGTAATGAAAAGGGTGACATGACTACGATGCGGCTACAGTATCTCTATCTGTATCTATATCTATATATCTGTGGCTGTGGCTGTACGAATGGCAACGCCAACGGATACATGACGTTCCGGACACCAATGCCCAGGCCCAGGCCGAGGCCCAAGCTCTGGCCAGACCGGATCGGACTGGTGACTGCTGCCTGCTGACTGGTGACTGGAGCCGAGTTGGGTTTGATTGAGTGAAAAAAATCGCATGACTGAAACGATTTGACATTCACACTGTTCACAAAAAGTGCACACAAGAAATCAGATAAAGAGAGATATAGAAGGGAGCTCACATATCATTGGAATATCAGGAAAATAAATGGAATATAATTTCTGTATGTTTTTTTTCACTATTTTTGGAGTATCTGCCTTAATGGTTTAGCTCCCCCATTGTTCTTTCAGTGCATTGCACATTTCTTTCGCTTTTATATTGCTTCCCACAATGCCCCAATGCTGGAGATTCGCATTGGTTAATTGTAAAAAATATATATCGGCCTGCCGGTTCCCCGAGTTTTGATTCAACATCGTCGCAACACTGCGAAAATGTTTCTCACGCTTCGGAGTTTGACATTTTCGAACTTTTGCATGATTTCAAAAACTTAATTGTTTTTAACTGTTTTATTTGTCGTTTACGCTTACACTTGATGGAGCTGAAAGGAGAAGTGAAATTGGGAGCAGAAGTCGTAAGTGTAATTGCGGTAGTTCATGGAAATGGAGCCACAGCCAGAGGAACTTTGCTAAAGAAGGGAGATGAATTGCAGATGAATATGGTGACGATAAAGTTGCTTAAGGGGATATGAAGTTGGAATTTGTTTGAAAGAAATTCAGGCTAAAAGAAAGCTCGAGGAACTGACACATGAAAGTGGCGAAAACTAGTGGAGATTGCCTGGGAAATACTCTTTAGATTATAGCCGAAGAAAGCTAAAATATATCAGATATTAGGGCACTAATTTCAGTGAAAGAATTTAGCTAAGAGCGAGCTTCCTTAGGGGTTAGATCAAGATAATATAGATAGATAGATAATAAAGATTATGAATGTTTTTCAAAGGGAACAGGAGTACGAGTAACTTATATCCAAGAGTGTTTAAATAGGGCATTAAGTTGGGAATTATATAGCCAAGGTTAATGCCAAGCAATGAGGAAACTATAGGAAATTAGATATGAAACATTTAACACTTAAGAGGGAGTCTAAAGGAGTTCAAGTTCAAGCATTGAAGTAAGTCTCCAGTTAGGGTTTACGTACCACAAATGTTAAGTACTCATTGTGCATTGTATTTATCGTGTGTTACCTTTGTCATCATATACATACATATGTACATATTTGTATGTTTTTATTTATGAGAACTATTTTCGTAATTGCATCCTTTCACTGCCCTGTTGTGGCTGCTTCCGTTTCGTGCTCTCAGCTTACTTCAACAATGTGCCCAAAACAATCATTTAAACCGTTTAATGCCAAAACAAAATCTGATAATCTGAAAATTACCCACAACATGAGCGCACGCCTACTGGCACTCGTACGCGTACACGACGCTGACAAAAGGGTTGCCCAACCCCCAAAACATTTTTCGGAGCAGAACAAAGCTTTGAAACAATTTGGCATAATCATGAATAAATTTTGCGGTTAAATTGTTGCATAAATACGAGAGTATTGGATCAGAGCAGAGCAGAAGGCGCACGTGGGCACCGGGCCAACATACGGTAGCCCTATAATTATGGGATAATGTCGGAGTTCGATCCGGATGATGGGGTTGGGGAGCTGCTGATGGGGTGCGAGTCACTGGGAGATTGGGATCAAAGGGTAAGTCTCGGCAACATTGGGCAACCTACGACAAGGCAACAAGGCAACAAAAGGAACAATCAGCGCCGCAAGGCGTCATTTCCATGGCCCTTATCCCCGTATCCCGAGTCCCGAAGCCCACATCCTGCCTACTGTTTTGTGGTTCCCTGTGCCTGCCGCACACCCTTTTTGTAATCGCTTTGCTCACGCCTCAGTTCACATGTGACAATATAATAACAACATCCACAACTCGGGGGGTTGTGGGCCAAGAAACACACAGGACACAGAGCCACAAAGCCACCAGAGGCTAATGAAAATGGAACAGACTTACGCGAAATGCAACAAATTGAGCAGCGAACCTCAAAACTGGGTTAATCGGAAGGGGTAATTATTTTAATTACAGCCAGAACGCTTTGCTTATGCAAAAATGTCACCTAATAATACCATTGGCCGCACAGCGCGCTCGCTGACAGGCAGACAGAGAGACAGGAAGAGAGACATTCGTTTATTCGTTCGTTCATTCATTTATTCATCCATTCAGCTGCGGCGATTAGCCCGCACCTTCGCGGCGATTGTACGTTTAGCAACAGTTTCTCCACAAGCTAAAGTAATTAAGCAAATTACTGAGGAGGCCACGAGGAGTAGCACGGGAGGGCGAGCGGGAAGGGCACTGCAGAACCATGGAACCATGAAAAGTGGCTCTGAGTGGGAGATGGCAGCGTGAAACTAGAACTTACTCTCTGCTGCTGTTAATGAACGATAGTTGTCATAAATGTTATATTTATTTTAGTATATGTCCCGCCTACAGGCGATACTGTCGCTAGTTTTTACAGTATTATCTGCTGAATTTCTTGCACCATTAAGGCAGTATTTATTGCTGGTAATAAAATAATATTTTTAGATTTATTTTGATACAATTAATGCCTTAATTCGTTCAATTATGAATCTATAAAAGTATCTATCGTTTTATTTCAGTAAAAAGTAGCTGACAAATGTTTGCTGATTCGTTCGGATGAAATTCAATAAGATCACAGTCCTCTATCGAATAGCGACCCTGCATTCTGCTTCCTTACACATCTGCTGCGAGTAATGGAAATCATTTAAAAATTGAATTAATAACCACCAGGTAAACACACAAAATTCTGCTCTCACGAATTACAAATATTATTATATTATTATATATTATAAATATTAGAATTCTTAATATTTTTTTAGAATTTATTTTATTTAAATTAATTCTATTTAATGGAACTTAATTCCAAATTACAAAGGATTTTTATATAAATTTTCTATTACCCAAAAAAGGCATGCAAAGTTTTATGCAGAGTTTCAAATAGCTAAAGTCAGCCACAACTGACGCTTCCAGCTCTAACTCAAAAACGCAAAAAACTACATAAATACAACAATAACTCCTTCGTTTTGTCAGCTCAGCCCGTGCTGAGCTCTGAGCTCGCTGCATCGAGGAAATTCCCCAAAGAAATCAAGCTAAAAACTATTCACAGGTCAGACTAAGAAGGTGCACCCCCCCACACATCTATCCACTAGCACTAGTGCTGCATGCTACATGCTACATCCAAGGGTGTTTTATGTGTGGTTGGTTGTGCGTTTTGTGGCTTGTGGCACTCTCTCTATTTGCATATTATGTCATCAGCAGTCCATCAGTTGTGTTGTCTTCAGGGACCGACCGACCGACCCCGACCGTCAGCTGGTCCGCTCCGTGTGGGAGGTTGGGTAAATGGCATTGCTTGGACGGGGGTGGTGGATGGCACCTAGCTCTTAGCCCATTGTTGAGTGTAAAGTTCAGAGATTATCATGTGCATTTCCCCAATTGGGCCACAGAGTGAATAACTAGTCATTAGAGTCAACTTTTGTTGGCATAATTAAAACAGACACACACCAAACACACACACAACACACGCTCCAAAGTCGTAAAGCTAATAACAAGTTGTGGAACCATTTATTAAGCGTAACGAGGTTAGTAATGCTCGCCCACTGTCAGGCAGGTCCTTCGCTGGCATGGCAAGATTAAATGGGGTCTAAAAGTTCATTCATTATTGGCTTTAGTAAGGGAAGAAGATAGCTACGAATCGGAAGAACAGTCTTCCAGCATGCCATTCATTATGCCGGAGATCTAAAGCCAATCTTGGACAGCATTTCGAATTAGTCGTGGATTCTTCAAGGGTGCTGCTCTGCCCTGCCCTGCCTTGCTGCTCTGCTGCTCTCCACCCCAAGTTTGATTTGTTTCAATTGAAGCTGAAAGCGTGTGTAAAGCGACCGTCGAAGAAATCTCCATTCGGAACACGCAACTTCAAAGAGGAAAAGCCACCGATTCCGATTCCGAATCGGGATCAGCATTTTATGACGGTTGCGTGACTGTTGGCCATCTGGCGGTGATCCCAGAGCAGAGAACAGAGCAGACCAGCGACCAGACCAGCGACCAGACCCTCTAGACATATAGACAGGCGATGACACTGCAATCCCGATCGAGACCGCTTGGTACCGTGCCGTACCCCATCGATATGATGGGGCCCTGATGCCTGATGCTTGATGTTGACCAATTAATTGTCATTAAGCGTATTTGAAGATTTTTAATTAAAGCAAAATCTTCAGCTTAATTTAAATTGATCGCCCCACTCGCTGCCGAAATGTTTTCTCAATGACATTGCGGCCGACGCCGTCGTTCGCTGCGGATTGCTGTGTTGTGGGAGGCGTATGCAGTAGGAGGAGAAGGAGGAGTATGAGAAGGAGAAGACAGAAGCACCACACTCCGCTCTTTATTGAAATTACAGGAGATCTAAAGTGGTTATCAGGCAGTTAAGGGGTGTCCATGGGTTTGAGGGCGCATTTTAGAGGGTAAAAATGTTACCAGGTTTATGGGAAATTATTACGAATATTTCTACTAAGAAGATTTGTGGTTTTCCCGGAATAATGCTAGGGGGATAGACCCTTTTCTGACGCTTTTATATATAGCTAGATTTAATTCCAAAATATAGCATTATTTAAGAACAATTAAGTGAATTTTCTGTCTCAGTTTTAATAATTATCTAAATTAATTTAAATTTAAAATAAATTAATTAATTAATTTATAATTAATTTATAATTAATGAATATATTTTGTGTCTCAGTGTTTAATAATTATCAAAATTAATTTAAATTTAAAATATATTAATTAATTAATTATTAATTTATAATTAATGAATATATTTTCTGTCTCAGTTTTAATAATTATCAAAATTAATTTTAACTAAAAATTTATTAAATAATTAATTATTATTAATATATTCGTCTCAGTTGTAATAATTATCAAAATTAATTTTGTGTCTTAGCCTATCCACATTTCACCCAGCATCTTTTTATAAAACTTCCCATCAATATATCAGTATATTTTGAACGAATCGGCAGCTGTATATTTATCTGTCATTCCAGTAAATATCCATTGTGAGCATCCATCTATAAATTGCAATATACCTGCTGGAATTCTTAGGCGAATCCTTAGGCACATCCTTTCTTTATGCTGCAGCCCAAGTGTGGCCCAAGTGGTAGCTTCCAGTCGTTTACTCATCTGCATATTAACTACTTTTGTTGATATGCTGCCCAAGAAATGCCCCCGTTTAATCGTAATTCCCCCATTGAGGAGACGAATTGAATTGTTTCGCTTTCGTGGCTCGGGCTGGCTGTGGGGGCTCCTTTCGAAATCAGCAGCCGCAGTTTTGACACAAGAGGCGGTGCCACAAGCAACGAGTACTCTTCAGCACTCTTCAGTACACCAAAAGTTGAATTTCAATTTAAAATTCGAGGGGAAGCACTGGCCACACTCTCTGATGCCTGCGCGTTAATTTCTTTTCGGCAATTTAGTGGATAATTTTTATGTGCGCCTTTTTGATTGGCGGTACATTTCATGTTCAATGCCCGCTGACGGCTTTACGATCTCCCCGATATTACGATTCCAGTCCACCACGTTCTGCTACGTTCGCCTATCCCATTCATTATTATTTTCAGTGTTTTCAGTGTTTTTATTTTGTATTTTCATATGGTTCCCTCGGCCGTTCGGTTAATTTAGTGCGCAATTAGGAAGCACTAAGTTCTTTTGTGTGCCATGCCGCGCTCTGAACTTTGGCCCCCACCAGTCCAGTCCATTGGAGGGTGCCTGCGCCTGTGTGTGTCAGCGCACAGCTCTCTGTCATTCAGTTGTTCCGATATGATGATAAAAAGTAGCCAAACACACACATAACACATAGCTGCTGACCAGCTTACGACTTACGAGGCGAAGGTGTGCTGTTAAGCTGTGGTGATAAGCGAGTTGCGATTGCAGGCGATCGATTGCCAGCAATAGACCCGAACAGAGTCCATTCCCATTTCCCCATTCAGCTGGAAGGCAATCCAAGGCGGCGGCGGCAATCACCATCAGCTGACTGCCAAAAACAAAACAAAAAGAACTTCTGCTGTTTTCTGCTTTATTTTGTGCCTTTATCGTAGCGCAGTTCAGTTCTTTTATCATCGATTGGTGGCTGGCTGGTGGCTGGTTGGTGGCTGGTTGTTGAGGTGGCATGTGCACATAAAATCATAAATAAAAATCATTTAACAAATCGTTTTGTGGCCAGCGAGCAGAACACATTGCATTTGTTGTTGATAATTGCCCAAATGAAATGCTGGCAATGTACTCAAGGCGGAAACGCTGCTGGACGATAGTGAAATCTTTTGAAAATAGTTCTACCAATGGATAACTGAAGCTCTATAATTTTAGCTTGGCATATTTGATGTAGCAATGTGGATTTTTCCATCTGCAGAGAGTTTTCCCTTTCCTTAGACTCTTTTTTTTCTGGAATATGTTGACTCAACTCGTGTTTGAGTTTACGATTTTCTTCCAAGTAATTATTCATGCCAACCGCAACAACAGCTCAATTTCAAGCAGCTCAAAAGGAAACCCAAGACAAACAAACAAACAAAAAATACACACACAGTAAAAAACAAGGAAGGACTCGACGGACTGTGAGGCCAAGAGAGTGCCTGAATCCTGTTTGCATAAAGTGTGACGGTCGAGTGGGCAGCACTTAAGGCCTGCCGCCAGCCGCCTGCCGCCTGTCCTGTGTCCATGCGTCAACGGAACCGAGCCATTACTTAATTATCATAACAACAACCTGGGCCACGGCTTTTGGGCCAAATACGAGTACGTAAAGGGTTTAGAGCAGCGCCACTCCCCAGCATGGATGGCTGATGGGTTTGCCGCCGATGGAATACACGCCGCTAATAAAATAATAAATATCCTGGACGGGCGTTGCCTCCTTCTGCCGCTAAACCCCGCACCCCGGCACCTGGCACCAGCGCATCGCAGTCCCCATACGAAAATTGTCGAAACGAAAACAATTTCATCAACGTAATATGGCATGGAGGGGCATAAAGCACGAAAGAGTTGGCTCGAATGGGCACGGGATACGGGCACGGGAATGCCAGTCGGTAAATTGCCATATTTTATGCTCCACTCGCCCCGTCTTTGTCAATTGAAATGCAATTTTCATAAAACACACACGTGTACCATATATCTGTATCTGTATCTGCGCGTATGTGTCGTCTGCCACACGTAGCCATGCGGCTAAAAAGTATCAGCCATGCAGCCAGCTTCTCTTCGTTCTCCTGCTCTCTAATCGATGGCAAAAAGTCACCTCACCGCTTCGTGTGACTATTTGTGTGTGGAGGGGGATACTCAAACGAAAACGAGTATTGGTTTGCTTACCCATTCTGCTAGAGTCTCAATGGTGACTGCTGGCTGGCTGGCTGGCTGCTGGCTGGCTGGCTGACTGGCTGCCTCTTCCATGTTATACATAGTCGTCCCCAGTGGAGCACTTGCAAATGCGACCAAAGCACGTCCTGCAGAAACTCTAATGACAGGCAAATAAATTTCCAAGAAAATATATTTCGAAAAATTGATCTGACGTGTCACGCGAGTGTCGAGTGCTGCAGCGTACCGCCCCACAGCATGCCAGGCAAACAGGTAAAAGAAAATGTTAGGAGGAATGCTCTTAGATATTTCTACTCTTATTTTAGGTGTACAATTTTGAGATGTCATAAGCGAAGCAACGACTAATCGAAGTTTTATTTAAAAATATGTATTTCTAGGCTCAACTCTTTAGGAGTTTATCATCCAGACTCTTGTATTATTCCTGTTGCATGTAGAAAGCTTTTGGGGGACTCCCTTAGAAAAGTAAATGAAAGAATAAATGAAAGAATAAATATAAATTCAGCTTTAGGAATTTTGGAATCATTTCCAAAAGCTTCAAACCAATCCTTTCGTTTTACTTTTCAATCTAGAGAATTTTCGCCCATGTATTTTAATCGTTTTGTCCATCCCAATTTTGTTTGTATTCCTCCAAGGAGCTGTGTATCTCCCGTCACGATTAATACTCAATTCAAAGTCCTTTCAAGTGTCTCCACTGCACCGCAGCGCGTTTGCCTGTGGCCTGTGCCCTGAGCATTCGGCAATAAGCGTTTTTATTGCCCATCCCGTGGAATATTTTATTATTCTTGGAAGCCGCAGTTGAGTGTGAATGTCAAATGGGGCAACAGGCTAAAAAGAAGCGATACAAAGATACGCCATGAGAGGATGTGAGTTGTTCCCCAGGGTATTCGAGTATCAGACATAATGAATTACCTTTATTGACAACTTAATGTTTATAGGTGTCCTGTGTGCTGCGCAATACCCGTGTCTTGTGTCCCGTATGCCGTATCCCGAGTCCCGTATTCCGTCTCCCGTGTCCCGTCTCCCGTATCCGTGTGTTTAAGCGTAGTTAATGGGCAGGTGGATAGGCTGTTGATGATGATGATACTGCGCTGCTCCAGTGCCTGTCCCCAAGCAATTCCCCATCGCAAGTCGAAGACGATGAATTTTTTAGGATAATTTAGTGGCAGGAGCAGCACGAAACACGATGCTCAACATTTCGCCTTCAATTGAAGTCAACGGCCACAGCGATATCCTGCAGATGAATTATTAATGGGCGAAAATGCCGGCGATGGTAATCAATTGGCGTTGACATCGCGGTCGCCCAGCCCTGCCCTGCCCAGCCCAGCCAGCGCCCGGCATCCTGGCATCCTGGCACGCGATGTCCTCAAGACGCTGATTATATTCTGATACTGACATCTACCACCCTCTTCCCTTCCCTGCTCTAGTCCCTCTGCTCTTCTCTCGCTGAACCGTTTGATTAATCGAAAATGAGTTTCTAATTAGCAGCTAAGTGCTTTTAATTGACGTCATGTTGTGCGAATCATTTACTTTTCTTTTCTTTCCTTCCCTTTCCTTCTCTTCGCTCTCCTCTGCAAAAGGAGGAAGGCTTGGCCAAAAGCGAATTTCCCGCTTTCTTTTGCCACAGGTTAAAGTAAAATTTTGTGTGGCAGATGGAAAATTACAAAAGCATTGCCTGCGGCCAGGCATATTCCATTCCATTTAGTCGGCAAGTAAAGTTGCCTTTTTATCGAAGTTCACATCAAAGACGCTGCTCTGCTCGGCAGTGGGTCTTCTTCAGTGGGTGTGGCCTGGCAACGTCTTTGAAGGCGGAGTCTTACGAGTTACGAGTAGATATGGATTGTGGCAGATATGCGCGATATACTCCGCAGTTGGTTGAAGTTTCCTCTGCACTTTCTGCAGCTACTTCAGCACACAAAAATGTTGCTGCTGCTGCTGCTGATGGCGTTTCAATAAGTCTAGTTAGCACTAAGCTCCGACTATTCCGCTCTATCCGGTGATGGCATTAAATTAATTAACCCTTTTTGGGCTTGCGTGTTCAACGGTTACGCTTCGTGATTCTCCCACTCCTTGGGCTGCCGTTTGGTGTCTTTCTGGCCAAGCGCCTGTTTGTGCAGCCTGGACATATCCTTTGGCATATTTTGCATACTCCAAAAACGCACTGCGGCAGATCCTGCTGCTCTTTGTGGGTGCGGCGCCCATTGCCTCTTGGGGCGCGGTCGCATGTTTTGTCTACGTTTGTGTCTACCGCTGGCAAATGCGCCAAATCACGTTCCGTCAACAAATATTGAGGTATTCTGCTTTACCAGGCGGTGTGCAGGGTCCTCTCCTTCCCTGCCCTTCCCTTCCACGCACAAATTAGCATGTCCACCAATAATTGTCCCTTCGTGGAGATGACCCGCTGAGATAACCCTCCGTAGTTGTAACTGATTTCCGCCGCTACGTTTTTGTCTAGTTTCCGTAGAGCGCTCTCGCCTTGGTTGCTGCTCGCCTTACACTCCGCTGGGAATTTGATTTGGCCATTAGAATTTTATTGGAAAATCGCGTGCAGCTAATGGGAAATGCCCGGTGCTTTTCTTTGTCCCTTAAGCTGGAGTCGGCAGCGCCTTTAAAGCCAAAAACAAAAGAAAGATTCCTTCAACTTTAATTGAATTAATTTTGACAGGTAAAACAGGTAATGGAGAGCGCACTAAATACAACAATTATTCAACAAAATGCAAATATAAATGGGCAAAAAATTATATTTAATTATCGCAGTTGTTGCCGTTGCCATTGCCGTTGCCGTTGCCATAGCCCTGCCAAACTTCCAGCTCAGACATTCCGAATTTTCAGACAGCAAAAGGCGGCAACTTTTTGCCTCCATTTGCCTCCATTTTGAATAAATTTGCATTTCACTTGAGCAACACGGGCAACAATAATAAAAGGCAATTGAAAACTTTTGCATAAGTCTCGCAAGCCGCTAAGTGAGTTAAAACGGAAACGGAACTTGCTTAACGTCTTTCACGCCAAAGGGGGGGATGGGGCTCCTGCTCCGCTGATCCCCTGGAGAAGTCATTCCGGGCTTGGCTGGCTGGCAGCCAGCAGCCAGCAAGTCGCTGCCGTGCCCAAAAATTGAAGTTTAATTTGTTTTTACAAGCACAATTATGGCCAAAAGATGACTCTCAACTGGGGTTGGGGTTGGGGCTGGGTGATGCTGCTTCATACTCCATTTTTTTGTGCACAAAAACTTTTCCAATTGTATTTATTGTGGGAGCCAAGCAGGCCATAAATGCGGCAGTAATCTCTCATCATTTAACTAGATGTATTCGTATTTTAACAGCTGCTCGCCGCTGTGTGTTCTACTTCGAAGGATACTTGTGCTCATGCACTGTGCAGTAGATTATTCGCCGTTTAGCCGCTAAATAATCAAACAATCCAAAGCGGCCCTGCCCTTCCCTGCCCTGCCCTGTCAAAGGGTGCGGGGCATTGGGATTATCCCGGCTCCTTTCATTTCGCTCAAACATTTCCTGCTGTTTTGAATTACTTTGGCCCTTTGCTTTTGTTGGAACCCCTTTCCCTGCCCCTGGCTGCCTGTGCTGTGCTGTGCTGTGCTGTTTGTTTGTTTGTTTATTTGCTTGCCACGCGACAACCAACCACGAAACGCCACGAAACGCCACGCCACGCAAATGGGGACCGACCGCGTTGCTGATGAGGATGCATACACCTTGCGGCCAACAAGTGCAACCCATCCCAGCCATCCCAGCCACCGCAATCCCCACTCAGCCCACCCACCCAATTCAAAGCAGTCTGAATACAGATCCCAGGTCCCAGGTCCAACAATTGCCACCGTTCCCAGTGTCAAACGGCTTTTTCAGCCATTCAGACAATCAAGAAACGTTTGTTGTGGATACTATACAATACTCTACCTCCCCCAGGAAGGGTTATATGGCAGACAGAATCATGGATATGTCAGTACATATATGTTTAATATTTCGCAGACTGGCAGACTGGCGTCAGCTGGATCGTACATAGATATGCTCCATAGTTGTGCCAGTAGAAATTGTCAGAAAAACGTTGCTGCCTCTGATGATAATCCAAACAAAACTTTAGTTTTCTTTCCGCCGGAAATGCAGCAAGATTAACACTAAAATGGAGTGACTATTTATCAGACAGAAAAAGAGCGCTCAGCGGCGAATCTCTTATCAATTTTAATCTACCTCCAGAAGGGTTACTAGATGTATGCCAGCAGAATAAATATATTAGTACATATATACCTATTATGTCGCAGATCATCTATTGGAATCATCCCAATCTTAACGCCATACACATAATGATGTGCCTCAAAGAACGGAACATAATCCAAGCAAGTCTCTGATTTTCTTTCTCTCGGAAATGCAATTAGATAATGTTAAAATGGAGTAACTATTTATCAGGCAGAAAAAGAGCGCTCAGAGCTGAATCTCATATTGATTAAAATAAACTAGAATTCCCCCTAATCTATGCAGAAGAGTTATACGTTACGAACGAATCGGAGAATACTTACAGTTGTATGCCCTTCAAAGAGGGTATTAAAAATGAGTCAGAAATGTACATATTAATTTATATATTTTGGATCTAGTCGATCTACGATCTCGTAGCGATGTTTGTCTGACTTGCGTCAGTTTTTTTCTTTCAGTTTTTTGTTCATGTTTGAATGGAATATGTTCAGATCTTGGTGGGTTCGTGGGGTTGGTGGCTGGGAGCCATGCTTACAACCGAACATTCTTTTACAAATATATAGATTTTTGGGTATTTTTTTTGTCCATTCTTAAGAGTATATAAACGTCACCGACGTGAAGTGGACCACAGCCTTTTTGTTGCATTTTATTTGGGGTTGTATATGCGCATTTTCGATTTTAAATGAAAGCGCTATAAGGACAGCCGCGAATAAATGAATGAATGAATGAGTGAATGAATGTGGCCTGCGAATGCAAGTCACGGATAACAATGGAGCCAGTAATGGAGCCAGGAATGGAGCCAGGAACCAGCCAGGGCCAGCTTCTCCAGCTGCCGAAACGGCCAAAATGCTCAGGGAATGCGCAGGTGTTTCGGCTGGCAAAACAGCCGAGAAAAACCTGCGAAAAACCGAATGGTAAACGATTTTCGAATGAATTCAAATTCGCGATTGTTGTTGTTGTTTTGCGGGCTGTGGTTGGGGGGGGTTGGCGGTTTAGGTGTGGCATGAGGGCAGATCCACTGAGTGCCACGTGTGTGTGTGTGTGTGTAAACAATTTGGCGGATTAAATGAGTCCCAAATGAGACGTTTTTATGCCCGCAACAGTTTATGCAACATCATAAAGTCCACTGCGGACTTAACAGCATTATGTTTCGGGAGCATGCAGCTCTCAGCACTCTTTATCTTTAATCTGTGATAGTCTCACGTGTGTGGGGGGAATCTTTATGTTAACAGTAAGAGAAAAAGCTGGCCTAAATTTCCCCCAGCCACACTCAAAATCTCCCAATCCCAGGCAACCCCAACCCCCATTAGAATGATGTCTGCAAATTAAGTTATTTCTTTTCAATATTGAATTTAATCCGGACGACATGAGACGGTGGCGACTACGTGCACGGAATGGATATTCGCCACGAATGGCAGCTCCCAGCAGCTCCCAGCTCTGCGGCAAGCTCAAGTGTCGGCCGGGGAGCGAGTGCGGGGCATTAAAAGTGTCGCTTGTATTTAAATATCCAATTGTCTCACGGACAAGGATGTGAAACATTTAAAAATGCGTTCCTTTGCCGGTCGAAGGCAATACCGATGCCGCCCCGCTAGATCCATCCTCCTGTCATCCCTCAGCGGCATGGCATTCGATGCTAAATTCACTTATGCCCAAAATGCCAGACGCCAATTGGTTGTTGCCCACTCAGTCAATGACACTCGATGGGTTTTGAATTCTAAAAGAATAAAACACCCCCACCCAACCAAAGCAAACGAGGAACAGCAAGGAATCCGAGGTGTGTGGCTGGGGACGTGTTTCCACTTCCGAATTTATATCCTTGTGGAGGGTGGATTTGGTTTGGGCTGCAGACCCACACCCAAAAATGTTTGCTATTCACATTGCTTTCGGCTGCATTTGTTGTGTGTTTGTTGTGCTGGCAATTTATTCAAATTGAGACATTAGACAAATTAAATTTACACCTATTTCACTTGATTGTTATCGCCTCTGTATATCCCATTTAATTATGACATTATTTCGACGAAAAGGTCTACGCAGCACTCGGCACTCGGCACATTTGCATTTCATTGTTTTCCAAAATAAACATTTATTGTTATGCGCGTGGGTTGGACATGCAAATGAATCAATGAATAATGCCATGCAATTTATTATAAATGCTGAGCAGATCGGATGCTTCAAAATTCGTATTATCAGCCTGCCAAAAGTGTCTTCTGGTGAACATTTTGCTCGCGATCCAATTGTTTACTATAGCAAAATTAATAAGCAACCCAATGAGGCTGATAAATTAAATTCCCATGCCTAAAAGGCGAAGCAATTCAACATCCCAGAAGTATGCTTTGCTTTGGCTCGTTTCAATTTTTAAACATTCTTTAAACAAAATAGAAATTTGTATCAGTATTTTCGGTTTATTGTTGATTAAATTTGAGCTGAAATTCGACCACCAAATCTTCAGTTTTGCCAAAATTCTAAGCGACAGAGCAGAGCAGAGCACTGCAATGGACGATATACGCACACTGAAGTACGACATCAAGTGGGATGAGCACGATGGCATGCCCATAACTGACATAAACTTTAAGCAAGTAGATCCCCTCCCCCGACTGACTGACAGACGGGCAGACTGACAGATGAAACGTTAAAGTCTCTCTCTGTCTCTCAGGCACTATGATCTGGTGATTGAGTTCATGTGGGCGAACTCCTTCCTGAAGAGCTTGGTCTACGAGGGCCTGGGCCTGTTCGAGGTGGAGGGCATGCGGCAAATCTACTCGAACTATGTGCGGCATATCCTGCAGAACGAGTGCTCGGTGATGATGCTCAGTGCGGACGAGACGGAGATAAAGGCTGTGGGTCTGCTCGAATGGATGACAGAGGAGTGGCATTCCTGGTGAGTGCTGGGGAATCCCCAACTCAATCTCTGCTTCGATGCTGATGCTGATGCTGATACTGCAACTGCCTCGGCAGGGTTTTCCTGCCCTCGTCCATACCCAAGTGCCTGTTCCAGCAGCTGATCATGATGAAAATGGAACTGGTGGAAGCCACCAAGGCCAATCTGGGTGTGCCCGTCTTCGATGCGCTGACCGTCCACGAAGTCGGCTTCCCCGACGATCTGTACGCGGACAGGGACTTCCTCATGATCATGTTCGACACCTTCGGCGCCGTGGCCCAGCACATGCACATGCCGCGCGTCTGCTTCATAGCGCTGAGCACCGTGGACCAGGCGGCAGCCAATGCCGTCGAATACGACGAGATCGGACGCACCATTTACTCCATCTACAAGGTGGGCAGCAATCGACCCTTTGACATACTCCGCGAACTGGATGAGATGTACGCCCTGATCTTCGAGCTGCCCGTCAGTCGGCTGGTTCATTACATGGAGATGCCCGGCTTCGAGGAGTTCCACGAGGCTCTGGCCGCCAAACTGGCCAAGGAAGCGGCCGAGAAGAAGCAGGAGGAGGCGGACTTCTAGGCCAATAAATGTGCAGCATATTCTTGGGCTGTTCTCTCTGTCTGAGTCCAGCGTGTCTGATGTTACGTTACCAGGCAGCCGGCGATAAGCTTATCGCCAATGCGATCCATACTCTAGTATAGCTGTAGCCACAGCTATAGCTATATCTTTAGCAGTATGCACTGCACTCGGAGATTGTGCTGATAATGCCCCGCTCTTGTACACCTTTTCTTAGATAGGCATTAGAGTATTTATTTTGCGATTTTACAACTTGGAAATATTCTTGGCAGCCAGCAGCAGGGCCAGAACATCATCGGCACAGCCCCAGCACAGCGTGACACCACTGCCGCCGTGTCCATAGTTGTGGATGAGCAGCTTCTGGCCACGACGCTCGGCCTCCAGGCGGAGTTTGCCACGTCCCGGCCGAAGGCCAACCCAGTCCAGCAGCGGCTTGGTGTGGCACAGGCCCGGCACATACCGCCGACAGCCGTCCACAATGAGCTGCTTGTCCTTCTCGCAGACACTGAGGTTGTAGTCCCGCTCCTGGTGGGTGCCGCCCAGTACGACACTCTCCGTGCTGCGTGTGTAATAGGGAGAAAGGTTGGTAGGTATATCAAAGGGCATTTTAAGGCATTACTTGGGTATTATGTAGTTGCCATCATCGCTCTCATCCAGCACGGCCGCGAACAGCCAGTTGGCCTGCACGCGGGACACTTGGCCGCGCACCGCATACATCTGATCGTCGTTGAGCAAATCGCGGGAGCCCAGACCCGAACAGTTGACAATCACATCGTAGGGCGATTCAGTGATAAATCGCTCCAGATCTGTGACCTTCTGCTGCACCACTGCGCCTCCGTTGCGCACGAAACGCTTCATAAGATACGGCAGCAGTTTGATGGGCTCGGAGGTGTATGTGACAAAGGACAAACCAGAACTGAATGGAAAAAACAATTAACGTGATAGTCCAGCAATGACTATGGCATATACACACGTAAACTTCACCGATCTGCCTTCATTGTAGACTGCCAGCTGTTCAGCCGTGAGGTCCGAGGCCCCATAGACAATGTCGCGCCAGAAATCCTCGACGCTATTCACAGTTGAAGTGCTCAGACGGATGCAGGGAATGAGGCACACACCAGCCTCGCCGGCATCCTCACTTAGCCAGAGCTGCTCCAGAAATCGATGCATGCTCTGCGACCACTTGCTGTACGAACAAAAATGGGAGAATTAATACAATTAGTTGGGTTTTGGGTTTGGCGCTATATCATTGGAGCATCCTACTAGACTTTCGATTGTTCGGTGCCGCCCAGCAGATAGGGGCCCCAGAGGCCCGCCGAACCATCGCCTGTGGTGTTCGGCGAGAACTGCTCCGAGATAATTGTCACGCGTACAGGGACGCCTGGTTTAGGCTCCTTCTGGTAGTGCTCCAAGATCTTTATGGCGCTGGCCACACCGTTGACGCCAGCCCCGATTACAGCGATGTTCGGCATTCCTCTGCGTGCGTTCGGTTTGAAAGTTCAGAGCAAACTAAAGCGCTTGCCGCTTATCAGGTGGACGGATCATCAGAGCGCAAAATACTCAACTGATGTTGATGAGAGAGAGAGAGCTTTGCTTTGGTTCCGATCCGATTACGATAGAGGTATCGTGATCGTTAATACTGTGCCCTGCCCTGGTCGATCAATTGAACACAACAATATGGAAAGAGATAAACTTCTGATCAAGGTAATCTGACCTTTTGCGGGGATATACAAACCCGGTAGCATTCTGCATGCACATTTCCATTGAATGAGTCGGATAATTAACAAGCTATTATAATATTAGTATATTAGATTAACCGCAGAGTTCTTTTACTCTTAATTAATTATTTTTTGGTACTAAATCAATTTATTTTGTATCTTTTTAGCTGGAATATCATTGCGGAGATTAATTATTAATGGATAATTATCAAAAGGAAGAGTCACGTCACCCCAGCTGACATGGCATTACATAGTTGTCTGCAGATGCTTGAAGCTACAAAAAATGAAGAGCTGGAGGCAAAACAAAGGCCCAAATCAATGACTTTAATGGCAGAGCCATGGCGGAGTTTAATAGCACCCCAAACAGGATGAATCCGATAGGCAGCAGCAGAGTAAAGAATTCAAATGCGGCTGCTACTTTGATGCCCATAATATTTAATTTATGTTTCACATTTTTCCCCAAATCTAGTAATCCCTGCGGGAACAAAAGCAAAAATCCGAATTATCCAAAAAGATGTAGCTGTGGAGCTCCCAATATTTTTCATTCGTTTCCTGACTCTCGAACCTAACGTTTCGGCCGGCTTCTAAATTTTTTGTAACAAAATTCTAAATTTTATTTTTTCGGAAAAACCAACCAAAAATTGTAAGCATACAAAAACTGTGAAATTAATTTGATTTTTAATTGATGCAGCGGTTCAAACGGTTTTACTAATTACGTTTTTTGTTTGTTTCTGTCATCATGCAGCGCTCTAGAGTTAAATCATGTGCGATCCGTGTGGACCATTCGCGGTAAGTGAGCTCGGCTGCAATTGTCTTCGATCCGTACACCGTATACTGTGTCGCGTACCCCATCCGGTATCCAACTGCATTCGTGGTCATCCTCTTCGTCAACGTCAACGTTCAGTGCGCGCCCAAGTGCTACAATGCCGCTCAACTGGAGGCGCTGCCCCAATGTGCGCCACGCATACCGGCACCCTGTCCGGGCTGCATCACGGTCCAGCAGCCGCCGCGGATGATCTGCAAGAAGCAAGTGGTCTTCACCGAGAAGATAATACCCGAACCGATGGTCGTCAATCGATGCCGCCAGATAACCATACCCAAGGTGGTGGATGTGACGCGGGTCATTCAGGTGCCGAAGCTCGTGTGGGTGTCGCAGATGGTGCGCGAGCCGCGGGTCATCTACTATCCGTCGATGGTGCCCGATCCGTATGTGGTGTGCTATCCGAAGCGGATCTGCGAGCCGCGTGAGGTGTGCCAATCGATGCTCTGCCAGCCGAAGCCGCAGATGATTGATGTGCCGCCGCCCCGAGAGTTCTGCTGCTACGCCAATGGACCGCTCAACTATGTGCCGCAGCCGCCATGCCCTTGTGCCCCATTCGGACCGTGTGCAGCGTGCGGGCCATGCTGTGGGCCATGCGGACCGTGTGGGCCACCGTGTGGGCCACCGTGTGGACCCTGCTAGTATCAACATCCCTGCCTCCCAACCGAACTCCTCCGACGTGTGTGCTGCGATCAAGACAATTGCAGCTGCCTCCTAGCCCTAGGCCCTCGGCCCTCGGCCCTCCTCTTGGTACTCATTGGCCTCCCATCCTCTCTCGTTGCAGCCCCGAGGCTGCCGCAGCCGTGAACTGCGGTGCGGCATCATGTACACCACCTGCGACTGTGTGAAGCGCAATGGGCTGCAGGATAAGTGTCCGCGATCGGCCTGCCAGGGACGGCCGGCGTGCCTGTGCTTCCCGTACCCGAACTGCGGACCGTCAGCCTTCCCCCTGCGCTACGCCAACATGACCATGGGCGTGAACAACAAGCGGATGCGCTGTGCAGCAACTGGAGCCGGTGGCGGTGGCGGCGGCGGCGGTTGCGGTGGTCGCGCCGCCGGTGGATGCTGTGGTCCATGTGGTCCCTGTGGTCCATGCGGAGGCGGTGGATGCTGTGGCCCATGTAATTCAACTGCGTGCTGTGGCCCGCACAGTCCACCATGCGGAGCTCCCTCGCCCATACCATGCTCTCCGTCGCCAGGCTGTTGCTGTCCCCCATTGCCCGAGGGCGGCATACCCGATCCGCGGGTCTGGAACTATTGTAACACGCCCCCAACCTATCCATGTAAGTTCTCGTCCGCCTTGGCCCTGGACTTGGCCCTCCTGTGCTCCGTGTGCTTCCCTTTCGCGTTGCGTTTCCTTTCTTTGTTCTGTCTGTCCGTGTCCGTGTCCGTGTCCATCCGTTCGTGTCATTGTATGGGATGGGGCAGCGTAGTGGGCGTGCATTCCGCATGTTTGGATACTGAGCGTGCCACAGCACCACAGCCTTGGATCCTAACAGATCAGGTGGTGTAACATGTATCCGATTTACCTTAAAGCTCCCTGCTGTGCCCGCTACCTTGTGAGAAAGGACAACATGCCCTGTGTGTGGTGTGCGCCCTGCAAGGCCCACTGCTACAACACGCCGCCCAAATGCTGCTGCTAGGACCAGCATCCGAGCATCCTCCATTCGGTCCGCACTAGATCCGAGCCCCTCCGTTAAGTCCCGTCCCGCGTAAGTAGCCGTTGTAGCTGTCGTATTCATCTGTGCTTATCCTCCTCTACCCACAGGTGGCTTCTAGGATCGGACTAGCTCTGGCCCTGGTCTGGGAGTGGCTGGGAGGGAGCACGAGCACACATACTTCGATAAAATACTCCGTCCCAGATCCTCAACCATTCCAAGCTTCAATCAAAGCAAAAACAAAAACAAGTTTGTGATTCCATTGGACATGTTGACGAAGTATTTGTTGAGCGCATTTTTGGTGGTAACTAAATTGAAGCAAGTTGAATCCGGAAGGCACCCAGTGGCACCACTCGTCAGAGATCCGTCCAAAAGAACAAAATCATCGACGGACAGGAGAGGAGAACACTGCTCGGGCTTCGTGGATGACGGGAAGATGCCCAAAAACTAGCTAAGATGCGTACATCCTCCACCTCGCATTCAGCATCTTTCCCTACTTTTTCCCAAAAGTTTCTCAATTTTGGCAGAAAAAATATATTCAAAATTCTTAGTACTAAAAAAAAACATCAATATGTCGAGTTTGGGCAGTTTTTTGGCAATAAATTCACTAACAAGGTGTGCATTTGTTTATTATTTCACTTTTGGAAAACCGGAATTAAGCGGATAGGACGGGGTTTAGCGAGAAAGCGACGAGAAATGGCGGAGGCGTGGCACGTCCTGATCGGACGCTATATAGATGAGATATAGCAATTTAATTGAAAATATATTACAATATAGCATTTTAAAGGCGTATCCCTGCAATCCTTGAAGTCCTAACTGGGTTCAAACGATGGGGGATATTTTTCTGGTTACGGGGACATGTATCACGTCCAGATCGGATGAGAAACGGCGGAGTTGTAGCCATTTAAACAACGCTAAAACGAATTAATTACACAAAATCCGTAAAAAAGAAAAACCAGCTACTTTCTGCGCATTTCTGTTCGCCGGGTACTCGGTCTGAAAATTTTCTAGTTTTCGGCCATTTGAGCGTAACAATTTCAAAAGGTTAGTTCCATCATTGGCCGTCAGACATATGGGGGCGCTACTGTGCAAACGACGTTTTGCACAGTGGCGCCCCAGCATTGACGACGGTCAATGCAGGAACTAAAGTATGTTAGTTCAAGATATCGCCATTCACCATTGGGGCGTCACTGTGAAAAGCGTCGTTTTCACAGTAGCGCCCCCATTATCTCCGACGGCCAATTATGGAACTAACTTTTTGAGATTGTTTGGCATTATTTAAATGGCGTATAACTCTGCCAATTCCTGTCTGATTTAGGCGTGCAACACTTCCTCGTGATCGGGAGAAAGTCCCCTATCGTTTGACATCAAGGACAATAAGGATATTGCCTTGGACCCGCTATAAATCCTTTATTCTTTCGCCATTTTTCGTTTGACCAGGGCGGGCCACGCCCCCATATTAGGGGGGAAAAGCTGTTGCGGTTGGAAAGTTTGGATCCTAGCGATCCTGGAAAAGTATGTCCTGCGCCGATCGGAGCTCATTTGGCCGAGATATAGCGTCCCAAAGTTTTAGCTGCCAAATATTTAAAATACTGGTTTTTTTTAATCAAGCCATATCGCGGCCAAATAGGGGCAGATCTGGGCGTGGCATGTCTTTTTGTAATCAGGATAGCCCATTTCATCGAATGGCATCAAAAAAAAGGACATTCGGCAAATACTGGTTTTCGCGAAAATGATGATGGTTACATCATGATTTTTGCGAAAACCAGTATTCCTCGGATGTCCTTTTTTGGCATGCCGATCGATAGTCTGGATCCTCACGATCCTGAAAAAGTAGGTCCTTCAAGGATCTGCCCCCATTTGGCCGAGATATAGCGTCAGGAAGAAAAACCAGTATTTTTTTTGTGACGCTATATGTCGGCTATTTGTCGCTCGATTTGGGCAGGACGCAGCTTTCCGTGATCAGGAGAATCTGCCCGATCGTTTGCATTCAGTTTCGCATCAAGGACATCAAGGACTAAGGATTAGATTTGTATATCTCCGCCATTTCTCAACCAATCCTGACGTGATGCATGTCCTCGTGAGCGGAAGGGTCTCCTGTATCCTGTGAAGCCATCAAGGACCTCAGGGCTGGAAGGGTACGCTCTTTACACGCAATTTTGTAAGCATTAGTTCCAGCAATGGCCGGATGTGATCATATGGGAGCCACTGTGCGAAACGTCGTTTTCACAGTAGCGCCCCCATGTTCTCCGACGGCCAATTATGAAACTAACATACTTTAGTTCCTGCATTGACCGTCGTCAATGCTGGGGCGCCACTGTGCAAAACGTCGTTTGCACAGTAGCGCCCCCATATGTCTGACGGCCAATGATGGAACTAACCTTTTGAAATTGTTACGCTCAAATGGCCGAAAACTAGAAAATTTTCAGACCGAGTACCAGGCGAACAGAAATGCGCAGAAAGTAGCTGGTTTTTCTTTTTTACGGATTTTGTGTAATTAATTCGTTTTAGCGTTGTTTAAATGGCTACAACTCCGCCGTTTCTCATCCGATCTGGACGTGATACATGTCCCCGTAACCAGAAAAATATCCCCCATCGTTTGAACCTAGTAAGGGCTTCAAGGATTGCAGGGATATGCCTTTAAAACGCTATATTGTAATTTAATTTTAATAAAAATAGCGTTTATCCTGCCATTTCCTCTCTGATCTGGGCGTGCCCCGCCTTCTCGTATTCGCGGGAAATATCCCCGATCGTTTGAACCTAGATTGGCAGCAAGGAGACTAAGAATAATACGTTTTTCACATTTATTATAAATTCTTTACAATTTCTTGTCAAATTGGCACAATGGTGGATTATCCTGGACGTTTACGACCAGACCTACGCCTTATTCTATTCACGATTAATCCTTAATTGTATCCTTATTCCTTAACTGTACAGAATCTAATTTCATTCACAATTTACAATGTTGTGGCATCTGTATTCGCGCGTTTAGACACCCAGGCAGTATAGATAATTATCTCGACATCCCACGTAGACTCGCCGGAGGCTCTCTATATAGCAGGAAGTGGAGAATATTTCGCCAGGCAGCTTGGCCGACCACTGAATCTGGCCGTTGTGAAAATTCATCAAAACGACGCGACCGTCGGTGGCGCAGCTCCAAACCAAATGACCGATGAGCTGGATCGTGAGTAGTGTGGGCGTGGCATATACAGGAGCTCCCATATCGACCTTCCATTGCAGTTCGAAGTACACCGGTTGTCGCACCCGTTCTGTGTTGCATCGCAGGCAATATACATGACGATCGATGCAGCCAAAGACCACAAACGAATAGCCCATTTGTGTGGGTGGCGTCTTGACGACCAGCGAGGAGAAGATATTGCCCTCTGCCGTGTATGTAGCCATCTGTGTGTTTGGAATGCAATGAGTACTTGAAGTGATAAAAATGAAATGTGAATTCCAACTTACAATCTTGCCGTTGCCCACGTGACAGGCATGCACACGTCCGGCCACCTCGGCGCACAGAAAAAGGCTGGGCTTCGAGTCCAGCAGGACAGGTGTGGCGAATAATGGCTCCTTGCACTTTTGCGCCCATTCAACGGATCCATCGGTGAGAGCGATCCGCGTATAGCCACCATCCAGGGTGCAGATGACCAGCGACTGTTCATTGGGCAGCTCCAGGGGGCTCGCGAATATTGCTTTTTCGCCAATCTTCATGCACCAGAGCACTTCCTGCCGTTCGGCGGACAGGCAAAACACATTGTAGTCCTCGGCATAGCTGCATACCACAATCCGGGAGCCGTCGGCCGTCAGCAATGGCTGGGCCTTGATCATGCCGCCAATCTCCACGCGCCACACAATATCGCCAGTGAGGGGATTGAAGCCGTAGAGGCAACCATCATAGCAGCCCACCATGGCCAGCTGCTCACTGAGGAACGTCACTTTGCACTCAATCCGATCCGGCAGCTTTACGCTGCTCTGCTCGATGCCCGTTTGTGGATCCAGTGTACGCAAAATATGGGAATGTGCGCCCACGCAAATGTAGCGTCCCTCGTACTGCGACACCGCCGAATCGATGCACTTGCTGAAGTTGACCTTCCAATGTAACTGGAACTTGATCTCTGGCGCCTCGATGCGGGTGATGGTCAGACCACAGGTGCCGCCGATGCCAGTGGTGCAGTTTGCCAGCGGCTCCACCGGCTTCAGTTTGGTATTATTTGCCACCAGCTTGGCCGTATCGAGAAAGCGCAGAACGGTGCGCAGTGGAACATTCTCGTCGAGCAGCATCTCGAACACGTGTCGCTGCTCATCATCGATGCACATTTGCAGGCCAATCTCTCGACAAATCGTTATGGCATGAAAGGAGGTGCCACCCGCCTGGCGAAAGCTCAGCTCATAGCCACAGGGCTGGAGGCCGCACTCCAGCCGTTGCTTCTTGGCCATTTTGTCATTCGATACGTCCACACATTCCAGTCGGTCGTGCAGGAAGCTCTTTAGTATTTCCTGGGCAGGCTGAGCCAGCGGTATGCACTCCTTGAGCAGCAGTTCCTTGTCCAGTTTGCCATGAACATTGCAGGGGAAGTGCTGCAGATAGACAAATCTGTCCGGCTGCTCCGCATTCAATAACTTGGACAGTATATCGAAAGTCTGGGCCCGCTGCTGCACCTTTGTCTTAAGTTCCAACGTGCGTATGCAGCAGATGAGCTTCTGGAGTTCCTCCAGCCACAGGCAAGTAGCCAGCTCCCCGCTGGGCAGACATTTCTCAATCTTACGAGTGATTAGGCCTAGATTTGGGATACGACCTGGTTTAGCTGGAGCTGTATCGAATGTTCCATAACTCACCCAAACTAATGCGATTGCCGGCTCGCTTGACCACATCATTGGCGCGCTCGCCATAGCATATGGTTCCATCCTCCAAGCGTACAACCAGATCTCCAGTGGATCGAAAGCAAATGATAGAGTCCTCCTCTCTCACCACCTCCACATCATCGATTTCCGGTATATAGCAACGCCGAGTAGCGCTGCCTAGGAAGAGCTCTCCGTGCTGCATGTTGCGATCGCTCTGGTATTGAATACGCACCACCGTCTCATCATCGATGGGCGTGCCCAGTGGCATTTGCGTTTGCAGGGAATCTAAAATGTGCAGCAGGCTCCAACACGACACCTCTGTGATGCCGTAGATGTTGCAAATGTGTTTCTGCAGCAGGACACGCGGCTCCATCCACGTGATCAGCTCTGCACTAGACGGAAACGGTTCGCCACCAAGAAGAAGCACCCTGGAATCGATTCAAGGTGGTAAGAACTGCATGAACATGGATAAGTGAACACGCACCTTAATGTACTGGAATTGCTCAAGACGCGCTCGCGTATTGCAGTCGCTCCGAATTGCCTGAACAGCGAGGGCGTCATCTGCAGTATGGTAATGCCCGTCGTGGTCACATTGGTGGGGAAGAGCGCACTCAGAACCTTTGATGGCGCTTCCCTCATCGTGTGGTGGCTGACCAGCAGGGCGGCTCCTGTTTGCAGTGCCAGAAACAGCTCCACAACAAAGGGATCGAATGTGCAGGGCGTGCCCAGGTAGATAATGTCGGCCATGGAGACGTTCAGCTTCTGGCTGACAGAGCATGAGTATCACATTCTGGACACATTTAGCTCTTGGCGAGGCACTTACCTGAGCGCCACTACATTAGGAGCAATACATTCATAGGGCACGTGAATCAACTTGGGTGTTCCCGTCGTGCCAGTCGTCGTGATTGTGTAGCACATATTGGCCGGCAGAGGCTTCTGCGCCTGCGCTGGAGGATCGCTGGGAGTGCGCTTCAGCTTGAACAGCTTGTATTCCTCGTTGTAGACCAAACAGGTGTCGATCCGCTCGAAATATACAGCTCCGACGGCCATGTGCCCGCTGACCACCAGATAGTCCACACCGGCGCTGCACATTTGACTGTGCAGAGCCTTCGACAGCATCATTTTGTCCGTGGCAAAGAAATGACATTTGTGGTTGAGGATCCTGCAATTGGAAGCGATTAGTTTGTGCATATTTCTATGGAACACATCTCATCTCCACCCTACGCCAGTATCAGAATGCACGAGGACGGCATATGTTGGGCGATGCGAAAGCCAATCCCAATTCCATTTGGCACCTTATTGCGTCGCAGCCATGCCAGTAGCTGTTCGACGCTCCCCACAGCCTTGGAATAGCTTAGCGGAAAGTCCTTGAGTTCCATGCGCTTTATAACCATCGGCACATCGCCAAATACTCGCAGCCGGCTGATGTCGTACAACTTCGTGGACTCTTCCACACAAGACTGCCCTATGTCCATGTCCGGCTCCGTCTTGATCTCCAACTCCAGACTGCAGCTATCTTCCGTTTCTTTTTGCGTCTCATCTTCATCGAATTCAGTTTTTAATTTTATTGTTTCCAAATTTTGCTCCATTTCCCTGTTTGCATTGCTGAAGCTATCGATAGGTTAATATCGATGCACTGTCACGGTTGTATTACCAAGGTTATCGATGTGTGGCGGATTTTTCGAATTTGAATCTATTTAACAAGTCAAGGTACGTATTAGATTAAATTGATTCCAATATATGCACTTCAATACATAAAGTTTACCTTATTCAATTTAGAAGAGGGTGAAAGTATGTTTTACATAATGAGTTGTTACGGAACAGATGCCATCTCACCTTGGCTCTCTCCTCTCATTTCAGCCCACCACCCCCGGACATTCTATTTTCGTTTGGACCACACCATTTGTATTTTTTGTTTTATATAAACTTAAAGATATAATCATTTACGTGATTTATTATGGTGTTGTGTTTTACTGTTATACAATTAATAATCAAAATTTCTTTAAATGTGGTTGTTGTTTCACTTTATTTAAAACGCTGCCAGCGGGCCGCAGCGACGTCGATGTTGTAGGGAGTTGCTTAGTTGGGTGGACGCTCGCTCGCTTTGTTCCTTCTCCTCCCTCATGCTCTCAGCCAGCCGCACGTTGTTGTTGCTGTGGGGGGGATGGTGGTTGTGGTAGCAGCAGCAGCAGCTTACAATTTGTCGAGGTACTGGGAAAGATCGGGAAGACCCTCCTTGAGACCCTTGCGCTTGCGGGTATCCTGGACAATCTGGTAGGGTTTGCTGGCTGGCTCGGTCGGGTCACCGGGCAGCACCTGCCAATGGTCGAACACGCACTGGGGGAAGGCCTGTCCTCCGGTGTTGGAGCGCAGATCGGCGGTGAAGCCGAACGACTCGTTGACGGGCAGGTATGCCTTGACAACGAACATGGGGGTGCCGACCACCTGGTTCTCCTCGAACACATGGCCACGACGTCTGTTCAGCACACCGTAGATGCCGCCGACGGCGACCTCGGGGCACTGAATCTCGCACAGGTACACGGGCTCCATCAGACGGGGACCGGCTGTGATGGCGGCGGCGTACAGGCAACGACGGGTGGTTGGAATGATCTGGCCACCACCGCGATGGATGGCGTCAGCGTGCAGGGTCACATCATAGATGTTGAAGCGGACACCGCGCATGTTCTCGTCGGACAGGATACCCTCCTTCGAGGCCCACTGGAAGCCAGCGACCACGGAATCCTTGATTTCATTGAGGTACTGCACGGACTTGGTGCAATCCAGGATGAAGTTGGGGCCAGTGCCGTCGGGACCGAAGCACCAGATCTTACGGGCCTCAGTGATATCGTAGTCGTACTTCTCGGCCAGATAACGGGCACGAACCTTGAAGTCGTCCTTGGAGCTCACGTCACCGTTGTCAATGTCCTCGGGCAGACCGTCGGGCATGGGAAGGGCCTTCATCAGCAGACGGTTGTGCTTGTTGGGCGACTTGGACAGACACATCTGGTCGGACTCGTCATTGACAGTCTCGCGGTAAGACACAACGGGGTCGGACTTCTTCAGGGGGATGCAAGCATGATCCTCCTCCAGATCCTTAAGGCAAATCTCCAAATGCAGCTCACCGGCACCGGCAATGATGTGCTCACCGGACTCCTCAATGATACACTGCACCATAGGATCGGACTTGGCCAGACGCTTCAGACCCTCCACCAGCTTGGGCAGATCGGCGGGGTTCTTGGGCTCAACAGCCACGCGCACGACGGGCGACACGGAGAACTTCATGACCTGTGCGAGGGGAGAACTGGATTAGCACATATAGTTTTTATTAATTGGCGGGGTGTGTGCCGTGTACCTTCATGTTGTGGGCATCCTTGAAGGTGGTGATGGTACCGGTCTTGACCAGGAACTGATCGACACCGACCAGACCGCAGATGTTGCCAGAGGGCACATCCTCGATGGCCTCAACATAACGACCCATCATCAGGATGGTGCGCTGGATGGCCTTCTCGTACAGATCCTCCTTCTTGCCGGGAGTGTAGTTGGGGCCCATGATGCGGCACTTCTGGCCGGTGGCGACCTTGCCGGAGAACACACGTCCGAAGGCGTAGAAACGTCCCTTATCGGAGGTCGGCACCATCTTGGAGATGTACATCATGAGTGGACCATCGGGATCGCAGTTCTTCACGGCAATAGCGGCCTCATCGTCGAAGGGACCCTCGTACAGCATCTCCATACGGTACTTCTGGGCAACCACGGGTGAGGGCAAGTGGATGGCAATCATCTGAAGCAGAGCCTCACCGGCTGGCAGCCAGGTGCGCATCACAGTCTTCAGCAGAACCTTGCCGTCCTTGTCCTTATCCTCGTGCTTCAGGGTCACACCGATCTTCTCGAGCAGCGTGCCGATCTCCTCCTTCTTGTAGTTCATGATGGCATCGAACACCTTGTAGATGGGGTCCAGGATGTACATGCAGAAGGAGCGCTTGTTGTCGACCTCCTTTTGCTTCTGCCATTTCTTGGTCTTGGCGTTGAAGAAGTTCTCGCCCCACAGACTGTCGGATAGAAATGGTTTTCGGTTAGATTGAAGCAAGCATTTCTTTCGTCCACAAGATGTGAGAGTTGGGGCGGATGAATGTAGGGTCGCTGCCTTAGCATGTCTCGTTCGGACATTAAGAAAGCGGTCCCGAGCCAGCGTTTCAACAGCTCCCCAAGTAATTTGCTCTACTTCTATATTTTGTAGCACTTGTAGCGCCCTCAGCACGCGCGACTCTAAAAAAGAGGCCCCCATACGGAGGCACTTCCAAGACGCCGCACGCTCAGCGTCACACGTTTTGTGCTAGAAGCGTTTTCTAGGGTGACACAAGGGATGGATGGATGACTCACCGGTTCATTAGCTTGACAACATCGATCTTGAACTTCTCGGAGTACATCTCGGAGAACTGCTTGAGGGTGAAGGCCCAGCCGTGCAGACCGGAACCGAAACCGACGGATCCCTTGGAGGGGTCCACGCGCACCTCACCCATTGGGCCACCATCATCGTTGTAGGTGGCAATGATGACGTTCACGTTCTCAACGATACGCTGGAAGGTCTGGTACAGCTCCTCAGCATCCAGCTGCAGTTCCAACAGAGCACGGTCCATCTTGTTCATGAACAGAATGGGCTTGATACGCTCGGCGATGGCCTGACGGAGCACAGTCTCGGTCTGCACGCACACACCGGAGACGCAATCGACGACGACCAAGGCACCATCGGTGACACGGAGAGCGGCAGTGACCTCAGAGGAGAAATCAACGTGACCGGGTGAATCGATCAGGTTGATCAAGAAACCCTTGCACTCCTTCTCACGCTGATCGGGCTGGGTGATGAAGACCAGATCCTTCTCCTCAACCTCGAAGTACATGGAGATGGCACTGCAAATACATCGGAATGGTTAGTCTCGAAAACTGGGTGTGTCGCCGCCGTGTCTGGCTTTGCTCTGTCCAATGCTTACGTCGACTTGATGGTAATGCAACGCTCCTGCTCATCCTTGCGGGTGTCGGTGAAACGGGTCTCACCGGCCTTGGCACCAGCAATGATACCAGCCTTGGACACGAGCGAATCGGTCAAGGTGGATTTACCATGATCAACGTGGGCAATCACGGACATGTTGCGGATGTTACGCTTCTTGTCCATGAGGCCACGGATTTCGTCGACGGTGAAGTTGACCTAAAAACAGACATTTTTGTGTGTTGGAAGAGGGGGGGGAGAGAAAGAGACAGAGAGGTGAGGGTGAGAGGAGTTTCGACTGCATATGTATTTATTAAAAATGGCGTCCGCAGTAGAGCAAAAACTTAAAACACACACACACATGCATGCAGAATCCGCAATCATGCCATGGACTTTGAGGTTAGATAAGAACAGAAACCACTTGCGTCGACTATTTACAGAAATCACATCACACACACATACACATTAGTATGTACGTACATATCTATAGTGTATGCATTGGCTATATAATTAGAACAGGTATTTCATTCTTTGGTGCAAAGATATTTCACAACTTTCACACACTCACACATATGCATTCTCTATTTCGTTTAAATTTTCAATAGCAAACTGCATACGTCATTCCTGGCCGTCCGTCCACTTGAGCTATTTCTTTGTCTTGCATTTCACCAGACACACACACACACACACACATGCACATAGCCTTAGGGCCTGGTATCTGCTGGTTGTCACGTCTGCACTTTTCCACGTCCATTCTCACGCACTTTCTCCGACGGCACATCAAAAATATCCCCACGCAAGACGCATGCACATTATCCTGCGCCATTTGCTGCAATTATTATCCATTATTTCCACCTACCATTTTGGATGTTTAGAGATTTTCTCGTGGACCAACTTTAAAAACACTACACGCCTGCACCGGCGAATCGACAGGAAAGACGGAAAACTAGAGGTGTCAAACCAAGGAGGGCAGCATCGATAGGATCGATATTTTGCTATCGATGGTTTTGAGACTTTCATTGATACCGATAGCTGCGTTTGTGGCGTTGCCAGACTCGTGCAATTCGTACTTGCTGCGAGCTGCCATACCATGATATTTTGTGACATGAAATTCGTCAATTTTGATATTCAGTTTAATATTACTAGATAGTTGGCCCTCTCAGCTCTAAAAAAAATAATTCAATTCCTCAATGAATTTTGTTCAGGATTGGCTAGTTTTCAGAACCTCGGAAAAGAGAGCAATTTTTTAAAAACCCACCATGAATTGAGAGCGAAAAATGTCAGTATTTTTTGTGCGCTAAATGAAGTTTGGCGGTCATTTGAAAATGGTATTTTTATGGCAAAGTCGATGTTTTGCATGGTACCTCACGCTAACTACACATTTGCAACTTAAAAATATGCATACGATTAATATATAAATAATCATGAACTTCCAAGTCACTCATTTTGTATTCTATAAACAATTTGTATGAATATTATTAAAAGTTAGCGGCGTCATTGTTTTTAATGTGCAATCAAAAATGTAATTATTTTGATAATTTTTTTGTCAAGTTGTACGAGTATGTTGGAAAACCCCAAAGAAGGGATCAAAATTGGTGATCTTTGGTGTCTGTGTCTGCTCGTATTATCAACATTTTAATGGGTATTCGGTGGCATTCCGGACATTTGTTTCGCTTGTATGAATATTAGAGATAGACTGAACCCCATTCTAGAAACTAATGGTTTAAACAATTAAATTCTGATTTTTAAACACATTAAAATGGTACATTTCTTAGGAGAGAAAATGAGAAAAAAATAATACGCTGTGAGAAAACAGGACAACAAATGATTCTCAACATAACTCATCAAAGATTATTGGCTTGCAGCCAAACGGTATACAGTAAAATGGATTTGCACAAGGCACAAGAGCCCAAGCATCGGCCTTGAAACATAAAATTTCACTGTTGTTTCTATGCGGCGGTAATTAGATTTCCAAGAAATCTAATAAATATTGAAATAAATTAATTCTATATAAGATTTTCGGGGAAAAATAGCACCATTAAAGAGGCTAAAGTCCGGGTCACTATTCCAGAGATTTCAGCAAATACCGATTAAAATGAGGAAAGCGAATAACTTTAACAACTTTCAGATACTCTTGCTAGTCAATTGATTCTATGACAGATAAGTTCCCTGAATTCTTGTATAGTAGCTGTTCTATATTGAGAAGGATATGGAAATAATGGCAGTGATATGGAATTTCATTTAATGATATTTCATAAATGAAAGAACGAAAGCTATAAGATATTCAGCATACCCGGCCTTGGTCCATTTAATTTTAATTCGATTCCATGCGGCAAACAACTTAAATATATAAACAGACATATTTTGGTACATACATAATATATGAAAAGATTAGAATTAGTTTAAAAAATAAATATATGTGTACAAGGGCGTACCCAGGTAGAGGCTGGGCATGTCGTATGAGCAAAGTGATAACAATAAATATATTTAAATGGGACTTGAATTGGAAATCAGTTCAGTTTTGCATCGACAGTGCGAGAGTCCAGTGAAATATGAAGTTCTCGACGTTTCTGGTCCTTATCCTTTGGATGTTTCTGCAGGGGATGTCCTCCCTTGCCAGTGGATACGAAATGGCGCAGGATGTTAGCTTCCCGGAGCAGTGCCATGGATATTGTTTCTCAGTTCTCCAGCCATTCCTCGATCATTTACTCAAGTTAAAAGAGGCAACGGATCACAAAAATAACATAAAAGTCGAAAAAATACACTCACTGGAGCTCACCAACAACAATTTGCAGAGTCAGCTACTAAAAAGTGAGACGGAAATAAAAAACAATGTGCAACAAATCCAGTTGAAAGACGAGATAATCAAGTTGAAAGACGAGATAATTAAGGATCTCAGAGAGAAAATCAACGGCAAAGACGAACAGATCAAAGATAAAGATAACAGATCAAAGATAAAAGACGAGCAAATCAAGGACAAGGCCGAACAAATTAAGGATCTCAGAGAGCAAGTCAACGGCCAAGACAATAAAATCAAGACGGAAATAAAAAAAAACAATGTGGAGCAAATCAAGCTGAAAGACGAACAAATCAAGCTGAGAGACGATCAAATCAAGCTGAAAGACGATCAAATCAAGCTGAAAGACGATCAAATCAAGGATCTCAGAGAGCAAATCAATGGGAAAGTCGGGGAAATCAACGGGAAAGACAAAGAAATCATCGTGAAAGTCGAAGAAATCAAGGATCTGAGAGAGCAACTCAAAGGGAAAGTAGGGGAAATCAACGGGAAAGACAAAGAAATCATCGTGAAAGTCGAAGAAATTAAGGACCTTAGAGAGGATGTGAAGATGATTTCTTGTCTCAATAGTGGCTCAGATGGCGTTTTTAAGATGAAGGTCAAGGGAATGGAGGAGTTTGAAAGTCCCTGCGATTCGTCTCGATGGACGGTCATTCAACGGCGTATCAACGGAAGAGTTGACTTTAATCGCAAGTGGGCGGATTACAAAGATGGATTTGGAGATAAACGGGGAAATTTCTTCCTGGGACTGGACAAAATCCATCTAATGACCCTGGCCCAGCCTCACGAGTTGTACATCCAACTTAGAGATGTGAATGGAACCACCAGCTATGCTCGATACGATAATTTCAAAGTAGGAAGCGAAAATGAAGCCTACAAACTGAAATCGCTGGGAGAGTATTCAGGAACGGCCGGAGATTCATTAGGTTACCATATACACATGAAGTTTACCACATTGGACCGGGATAATGACTTGGGTGAGAAATGGAATTGCGCGACAAATCATGGAGGTGGTTGGTGGTTTAAACATTGCGGTTACAGGTACTCATATTTGTGAATGTGAATTCAGACGAATTTATCGTATTAATTTTCCTATTGTTACAGTTCCCTCAATGGAAAATATTATGACGATGGTAAAAGAACTCACCCTCAAGATTACGGCATATTTTGGGATACTTGGAAGAACTATGACTACACGATCTCGCTTACATTTGCTCAAATGATGATAAGACCTAAACCGTTATAAAATGAGTCTCTTAAATGATATTTTAATAGTTAAGTTAATGCTGAAAGACGATTATACCTCTACAAATTAAATTCTAAAATGTTTACAATTAAATAATACAAAAAAAAAACAGCACTGTCGTTGGGACAATATCTGTTAATACCTGCCAACGAAAACAATACAGAATGCCGATATACATCGTATATACATCGACATGAAGTCAAATTTTAATTGTGCACGAAATGGATCAACATTTTCCAGCCCTAGCTAGCTGGTAATATTAAACCGAATATTAAAATTGAGAAAAATAATTTCCAAATCAACAAAAAAGAACGTTAGCTCGTTTTTGACCAGGGGGTACTTCCCAAGAAATTGATTACACTTTTAGGAATTTATCTCAGTTCAGGGGAAAGTTATCGTGATCAACTTTTTAAACCCCTACTCGAAGATTTAAGGGGTATATTCAATTTTTGGTAAAAGTGGATGCAACGCAGAGAAGGAAACGCTTCCGACCCCATAAAGTATATACATATATATTCTATATATAAATGTACATATATTCCAAAATCAAACTCACCGTCGTTTCAAAATGTCTCAGATATACACTGGATTCTTCGTCTGCTTGAACTTTCTTTGCAATTGTAATTGGATATAATTGGATCCTCAAAATTTAGGAATTCCCGGTATGAAAAACCTGCGGAGTCGCGGCTAAAATTAACGAGCTCCAAATGTTTGCAATTAACCACGACACACAAAGATAATAACGATATACTAATTTAAAAAAAAAGCCGTCCTCTAAACAACAAAATTATTTTCGTGTGCGTACGAGGGGTTTGGTGGAATGCATAAAATAATTTTGGCAATTTAATTTCTGGGTTGTGATTAAAACACCTCTTGTTCTGGCTGGTAACAAAATATATTTACGAAAAATAACCCAAATCCAAATCCAATTATGAGGTTGCCGAAGAGTCTTCTTTGAGGAGGAAGATCGGGCGGAGGCAGACACCACGCGGGCTCTGAAGGACAGACAAGAAGCGAACGATGGGCAGCTCTGACAGAAAGAAATGTATGCAAAGCGAATGGTGCCTTGAAGATCGTTTACGCCTGTTCAGTGTTTCTATGATGGGGTGCTGGTGCCGCCTTGATCCTCGGTCACCGATGTGGCGAGTGGAAAGTCTTCGGAGACATTTTTGCCGGTTCTGCTGCTGGCCTGCTTCTCGCTGTCTACACGGGGAGAATTTCAATCGGAAAAAAAGGAAATTTTAAATTAAAAACTCAGGATTCGGTTGAATTGGAATGGAGCCTGGTACTTGCCTGTGGGCTGACAGAACTCTTCGTTCTTTTGGCTTGTGCCTCTGCTCTCATCGGAATGTTCATTGAAATGCCCGGCCATCAGTTGGGGGGCTTCGTGGGAGCGTAGCAGGTGACTCAGCTTCTGCGCCAGCTCTTCCTTATGCTCATGGGCCTGGAACAGTTGCTCGCTCAGGGCCTTGATCTGTTGATCCTTCTCTTGCAGCAGGTAGCTCTGCTCGGCGTCCAGATTCTGCTGCTCGTTTTTCCAGACCGCTTGCTGGCGCCGCTGCAGGACGAGAGCATTGAGCGTCTTCTGGTGGATATCTCCCAACTCGTAGATGTTCAGTGAAGTGAAGCCCCGCAGGCGACTGTCCAAGTCTTTGATGCTCGCCTTCTGCTGCATATCGTCCATATGGGCGTTGCGCATCTCGTGCTCCTCCTCGATCTGGCCCAGCCATCTGGGCTTCTTAGCCTCGTCCATGTCCGCGCTTGACAACTTTTCTTTGACGACATTGTATTCGTTGGCAATCGCCTGCCGATCCTCCATGTCGTGCTCAGCGTCCACCAGGGCGAGGATGACATTCAACTCTTTATCGATCCAGTTGGAAGCGTCGCTGTGGTCTTCAATGGTCTTCACTTGGCTCTGAGTCGATGGCCGGCTATCGGTTGCATCACTGGTCTGTGGCCTGTTGGTGGCCTCGCACTTTCCCATCTTCTTTCCCTTCTTTGGCGCCTTGCTCTTAGTATTTCCCTTCGTTGTGCTCTCCGCCTGAAGCTCCTTGCTCTCCACCTGGAGCAGCTGCATGTTGCTCGCCATCTTCAACTGGCGGTACTGCTGGATAATCTTCCATTTGGATTGATTTATGGATTTGATTTCGGCGTTAAGTTCATTCAAACTTTTGCGGTCCTCCTTGCGCATCATCAGCTCGTTGGCCAGTGTCAGATGCTTGGTGATCTGCTGCTGCAACAGTTGCAACTGTTTGGCTCGTGCCTCGGCCGAGGTGTCCTGCAGCTTCATGCTGGTCAGCTGATTGAGCAGAGCGCCACCCTTGGCCAAGAGATCTGCGCCAGCTTCCTCGTCGTCGCCATCTCGCTCAGAGTAGTTGCAGCAGACAAAGTCGTACAGCAGCTGCTTCTGCTCCAGAGTCTGGTTGTGGCTGCGCAGATTGTCGATCAGCTGCAACTGCTCGCTGGTGATCTGCTCCGGCTGGAAGTGGAGCATCTCTGGCACCTCGTCCCCGCGACCGTCGTTCAGCTGCAGATCGTGATACGCCAGCTTTATCTCGTCAGCCTGCTCCATGAGGGTCTCGACAATGCCATCATCATCATCATCATCCCCCACCACCACCACTCTGTTGGTCTTCAGTCGCTGCCGAAATGTCGGGTTCGGTGGAACTCTTCGGCTCGGACTCTCCGGTGGCCTGCAGCTCCCTGCGCTGTTGCTGCTGCTGCTGCTGCTGCTGCTGAATGCTGAACTCGTCCAAAAGCGGAATCATGTTGATCACCGGCCTATTTTTAATTTGGAGAGTTCGATTCGCATAGCGCAGGGTGCTAAGGGTCTCTGCCACATTATAGTCGGAGCAACTGACGCAGGCAATCATCAAGGTGATGGAGTTGCCGCCCAGCGACTCCTGCAGGAAGCGCGTCAGCTTCGACTGTCGGTAGGACACGTGTCCAGCCGAAGTTCTGCTCGAGCCCAGAGCGTTGAGCACGTTGCCGAGGGCCAGCAGACTCTTGTTTATGTTGACGCCCTCCTTGAATCGGTCGCCCCTGGTCAAGGCCTTGGTGCAGCGCTCCGAGCCGGCCAGATCCACCAGGTTGAACTTGGACGTCGTCACGGAGTGGGCTCCTTCGCCAGCCAACTTGGTGGCCACAATGGTAATTGTGAATATTGCGTGGGATCGGGAAGACTTCCTACTCATCGCCGTAGACGCAGTTGTGCGCTTGGCAGAGCCCCATACCAGATGTTGGGTTACCTCCTGGGCGGAGCCAACCTGCAGCTGGGTCAGGCCAGGCATCAGAATTCGGTTCTCCGACTCGTGCATTTTGACGGGACTCTTTCGGGGCGAAAACAGATCGAACGATTGCTCCAGGTACAGCTCCACGAAAGAGCAGCTCACACTGAATTCGTACTCATCCCTCCGCAGTGCAATGTCCTGGAAGATGGCGTCCACTGCCCTGGGAATCACGCCCATGTTGTCGTCGAGCACCCCACTGCAGGCCGTGTCCATGGTGTAGGTCTTGCCCGAGCCGGTCTGCCCATAGGCAAGTATGGTCACGTTGTAGCCATCGAGCAATTTCTTCACCTTCCCGCGGACACAGGTCTCGAAAATGTCCTTCTGTGTGTCAGTGTGATCGAACACATGGTTGAATTTGAACCATCTATTGCGATTCACCGAGACCTGGGGCGATCCGTCCGTTGCTCGCTCCACCGCAACGCTGCAGCCACGTTTCACCTCCGCCTTGGCCATTGGCCGTACGCGCACAACCACAGCCACAGAGGCAGAGGCGGACTCGTCGCCATTCTGCATGTTTTTTGAATAGTTTTGGGACATGTTCGGCTCGACCTAGACAGCAAAATTTCTTTCACTACGTGTAACAATTAAAGCAAGGAGCAGTACTGTCAAAACTAAAACTAACCTTTTCTGGGCTTCTTTCGAACAGATGAGTCGCCTGCTTCGATTGCCTGTATCTATGGCCTGTGGTGCGTACAAATGTTGAACTGAATGGAACATTTTAGTAGGCCATTCGAAACCTGTCGCTGGGCGTCGGAGTCAGAAACAGAAAACATTCCACAGACTACACATTATACACACTCCACACAACACTTTCAATATTTCGTAAGTAAAGCATTGTGGAAACCAAAATACAACCAAAAACTAATTCAGGTTTGCCTCGCAGGGGCATCAATCGTGCACTTGTACTTTTGTATGCCGCCAAAGTCGCCGCCTCCGTCCATGATAATCTCTTCACTTATCTTGAACACCCGATCCATATTCTGGAACTGGGGGATCGAACCATAATGGACACAGGTGTCGGCTGCAATCAGGACCCCTTTGTCGTAGCAAATTCCGATGACTGAAGAGCCCCAGGGGATGGGGATCGCATCTTCCACGCACAGAGAAGATGCCCCATAAACTTCAGGAGCTCGGCCACTTTTTCTGGGCTGGCCCTTTCGTAGTATTGGTTCATCGCTGTTAGTAAATAATAAATATTACCGAATGTCGAGATTAGATCGAAAAAAAAAAGATCAGAGATATTTTTTAGGAGCCACTGACAATCATGTTTGGTTTTCGACTGGGAGCGCTGTAGCATTGGATATCTGGTATCAAAATGCTGCGGGTGAGCACTGCGACGAAATGCGATGGACAGAAAAAAATACGCAATACACTGGATTGTATGATGGACAATGTAGTTGGGCAATACGATATATTTGTGAGGTACACCCGCCAAAGACAGCATCGTTTATTATATGGCAATAATTCTTTGTATACCACATCTAAAGGGAATTTATGCATTACCTATAAGTCGCGCATTAACATTTAGAATGAATTATTCTTCTTTTATATAGTCGTTTTGTTTGGTTACGCAGCCAAATAGTAGACTTAAATACATTGATCATAGTCAGTGGTGCAGCAGTAGAGTAAATATTGATTATTTATTTATTTTCCAATCGCTCAGTCAAGACGTCTTTATTATCTTTTGTTTACGGTAACTGATATCAGAGTGAATGTTGATTTTTAATCAAAACAATCAAATATTGGCAACAGATTGCAATGTTTGTGTTGTAATTTCGGAACTAATTTCGGAATACAGCTAGTATTTGATCGTAACTTCCAATATATATAGTCGATTTTCGTGATAAGATGCTTTTGTCTGTTGGGCTTTAAAAGGCTAAACCTTAGAGAAGAATCATCACAGTCTTTGTCGAAATGCTTCTGAGATACACTGGAGTCTTCGCCTGCTTGGGCGCTCTTTCCCTATGTTGGGCGTATAAAGTAACACCGATTATTGGAGATGGTAATATACACACATACGTATGTACATAAATACATATGTATATTAGTATTTGCAAGTGATTCTCTGACTGCCTAAACTTTTATTAGATGTTTACCCGTTCGTGAAGATCGGCAATGGGTACTATTACATTGAGAATAATAATAGAGCGAACTGGCATCAGGCGTATTTAGCTTGTCGGAAAATGGGCGCCGAACTAGTCAGCTTCGAGACCCGTGAGGAGCTGGACGCAATGGATGCGTATATACCTATTGAGTACAGGTTGAGACAATACTGGACCTCTGGAACTGATTTGGCCGTGAAGGGCATGCATGTCTGGTTCTCAAATGCTGAGCCCCTGGCTGACGACGTTTGGTATCCCGAAGAGCCAAATGATGGCGGCGGCAACGAGAGATGCGACTTATTTATATATAAAGAAAAATACGGCACTGGCATAAACGATGCGAGGTGCGAGAGGGTTGAGCTATATATCTGTGAAGTTCCACTGCCGAAGGAAGTGTCTTTTATATGGTAAACTCTACAGACTTATGTATATGTATGTACAATATATAGTGCTACGCAATGAGAGCAAAATTCTACAGGAAAGTTATCATAAATAGTTTAACCAATAAGTAATCTTATGGATCTTATGGAACTGCCCGATAAGCATGAATTGAGTCAAAGTGAATTGTCTCACTGATTAATTTTGAATTGGTTTAAACTGGCATGAACGATTAGGTGTTCCAGGTGTACCTAAACATACATAGGTACTGCGCTTTTTTTCCGATTTTATATTTATATTATATTATTTATATTTCTATACTGGCCGTTTTTATTTAAATAAATATTACCGAATGTCGAGATTAGATCGCAAAAGTCAAAGAAAAACTTTGCACCCCAGCCAAACTCAATTGCATTAAATATTAAATAATATTAAAACGGCCTCTGCCGGCTGTTTTGTTCCCCATAGATTAGTCGATTTTCTCGTCAGGTGTCGCCTTTGCGATTTTACGTATATAAATCGTCAAACAAACAGGGGAAAAATTTCCCCTTCACAAGCAAATTTTCACTCAAATTTCCAATCAAGTTTGTAGCTGGCAACAAAGTACGCATTGTTGTCATTTTAATGTACAAAAATACGTAAAATACTACCACAACAAAGAGCGAAAAAAATTTCTACTGCTTCAAATTTCTTTTTTTTTAACGGAAAATATTGAATATTATTTCCATTAATTTGCTGGAAAATGTTTGACAGCCGGTATTTCTTTGCTCACAGATGGTAATTCAGCATGAATCATATGCTCAGCACGTGAAATTCAAAAGATGATTAACAAACGGATTGTTTAGATGATGGCTTGTACCGTGAAGAATCCGCCATTCTGTTCTTGTTTGAGGTCTTTCCAGAAAGTCTTCAGTTGCGACTCATATACTAATAAAAATGCAAAAAACGCATACTAACAACAACATTTTAAATGTATACAAATGTTTTTGATTTAGGCAGAAAGCAAACAATTTTGCATAATTACCGATGCTTGTGAAGCTATAACAACCTTCAGTGATGGAAAAATGAATAGAAACGGTAATTTTTTTTCGCAATTTTTCAAAATTTTCTCCAGTCAATATTTTTTTTTGATTGATAAAACCGTTTTTTAACTTCAAAGTCAGTAGGTTAACTTATAGCTTATATATTTGGAAGTGACACCGCGATTTTTAGCGACTTCGACCCATCTGCGACCTATGGAATCCACCAGTTCGTCACAAATGGATGGATCCATGGAGCATCATTCGTAATTAACTTTTTGACAAAAATTATTCCTATTTTTGGTCATATAGCCACAAGCCCGTTTCATTAAGATCTCCTAAAGTTGATCTATGGAATTAAGGTCTGAATGCGTTTCTATTATTTTTTCCAAGACAAAAACGTGGTTTTTATTCAAACAATTTGCTAAAAAAATTAAATATTTGGTTGTAAATTTGAATGCGCATGTCGTTTCTATTAGATCTGAATCTGCATTCACAAGTAACCATCAAGAAATTTAGATACACACAAACAACCAATACAATATTAAAATTCAAATCAAAGTAGATCAACGTTCAAACACAGAATTGCAAAATTACATTTATCTTCGACTAAATGTTTCTTTAAACATGGAAAAAAGATATTTTTAAGAATTAAAGTTAGCGACATGTTTACTAATGGAACCTTCGACTTGAAAAAGAAGCCGGTAGAAATAACATCAGACATAAAATATTAAAAGATTTCAATAAAAGAAAATAAAGAAAAAGAAGAGTTTAAGTGTGACCACAGTGAAAAAGTGTGTTTTTTTTGGTATTTGCTATTTTGTTTGATGCCCATCTCTAGGAATATTATTACATAGTCCTTCATTTTTAAGTGTGACCAAAGTGAAAAAGTGTGTGTCTTTTTTTGGTGTGAAACGGTGCTCAATTTTAGTAAATAACAAACCGAAAAACGTGCTTTTTTCTTGAACTGCTTCTAACTGTGTTTGTGCGTGCGTCGAAAAAATATGAAACACATTTATATTTATACTGAAGATGATGACGAGGAGGGCATGATAATTCATGTGATGCCGCCACGTGTGCCTCATCAAACGGTGAAACAGATTGATAGTTTCCTAGTTAAGGCCGGCACTTCCACCTCGTCTTCGGACATTAAAATTTACAAATTTTATTTAGGGGCGGCCGCCAGGTATGTATCTGCTTCATAATCAAGACCGAATAAAATAATCAAATTTCTTGAATCCCTAGCGCACAACAGCCAATGGCCCAGCATGTCCCAATTTCGTGGGAGAATTCATCGACTTGCACATTGCAGCCGCATGAACAAATTTCGACTTGCACCACGTAAGTATTTCAAAGCATCACTTACACTTGTATTTACATATTTGCTTAAAGCGTATGTATATTATTATAATCCTCAGCGCACCACCATTAATCGTGGTGGTTAATGTCCCGGAGAAGGACGTCCACAGGGTAATAAGCGGTTATAATATAATGCAAATACGTGCCTTCACCGGGGCACAAATCAAGGTGGAGAAGCCAAGAAGAGGCCAGCCGCGATCTATCAAGATCGAGGGTTCGAAGCGTATGGTGGAGCAGGCGCACCTTTACTTGGCTAAATTAATAGATAATCCAGATTTGCCTATTTTGGATTTTATGCTGATGTCCCGCGTGCCGGTCGCTACATCGGCGACCAAATCAAAGCGTCAGCTGGACAGCAGCCCATTAACAAAGACAAATTTGAACAAACTTCAAAAATTGGAATCTATGGGAAATATGGGGCCATATTTGGTAGAATCGATACCAAAATGTTGGTCTACATCACCTAAGCCTCCCTCATCTACTTCTGGGACGCAGCACATGGAATGAAAATGTCTTTCTTTTTGTATTTTTAATCTGCCTCATTATTATGCCACTTACAAAATGAACAACATCAGATACACCAACACAAAGGACAGGGCAGATAATACATAAATAGTCAAATACTTATTATCGTATTATATTTTATTTATTATATTTATTTATTTATTATAACTTTAGATAGAACAACCAAAAGGTAAACATGAAATTGCTCTCTTGGTTCATCGTTTTTTTTTTTTAATAAATATTGCTGAAAGTCAAACTCAAATGCATTAAATATTAAATAATATTAAAACGGCCTCTGTTGGCTGTTTTTTTTGTAGGTGCTGGCACGCCTATTGTACAGTAAAAAATTAACTATTTAATTTTTACATTTTTTATTTTAAATTTATTTATTGGAATAGATTGGTTCTTATTTAGAAAAATATTTCCTCTTATATTCATTAAAAAAGAATAATTTTGGTAAACGTTTTAAACGATATAAAAAAAACTAAGTTATTAATTCGCTTAAATTCTGAAATAATTACAACCTTTGAATTTTTAAGGCGAAAATTGAGTCGCAACTTAAGTGACAAGCAACACATATTGTTTGCACTCAAACCTTTTCCCACACTAATTGCTTGATGTGTTGGATGAACTCTAAACGCTTTCAGAAAAGACCTCAAACAAACAACAGAATAGCCATTCGTCTGCCTAATCCACCAGCCCAGAACCTAATTACTCACATCAGAGATAAAGAAAAATGGTATTTATTCACGGTAAACAAACAATGTCAAAAATTTGTTTGGTAACCATCTTTTGAATTGCACGTGCTGAGCAACAAATGTAGAGCAACATGATGGGTTCAATGTTGGTGGCAACATGCGAGGAAACATTTCCCCTTCATGGGATTCATGCTGAGAAACACTCACCCAGCAACAAATGCTGGCAACATGGTGGCTCATGGAGGAGAAATTAAATTTCACTAAAATTTCACCTCTTGGAGGGGAAATCAAATTTCACTCAAACTCTGCAAAAAGGCTGCTGGCAGCATTTACAGTTTGTTGCTGGCCACATTGAATCGCGCATAGACACGAATGTCGTTCGGAACTCCACTCCAATTGGACGAAATTGTAGTCGTTTGCAACGTTAAATCTCCCATTTGAACTTTGGAGCGCCTGCTCCACCATCCGCTTCGAACCTTCGATCTTGATAGATCGCGGCTGGCCTCTTATTGGCCTCTCCACCTTGATTTGTGCCCCGGTGAAGGCACGTATTTGCATTATATTTTTCGCTTTGTCATTTACTAAAATTTTGAGCACCGTATTACACCAACAAAAAAAAAACACTTTTTCACTTTGGTCATTGTTAAAAAAAAAGACTATTTTATATTACTGCCCATTCCCATTCATGAGTTGGTTTTTTCTTGTCTATAAATGGCGGATATTTATACGGCAGTGGACTGCTCCGACTCTGACTGATGAGGCGGCGGCGTTTAAAAGGCGCAAAAAATGTTAATTAGCCGCATTTGTTTGTTTACCCACTGCTCCAGACTCTCCTTCCATTTGCCCCTTGCAGCATCGCCATCTCCAGCTCTCCGGCGAGTGCCACTGTTTAATTAGTTATTCATATTGTATTTTACCCCATGGACATGGATTTAAATGCCAGCAGACAGACACCAAAAATATTTCAAATGCGAAAATTCTTAAATGAATTTTTGGAATTTCAGGGATGGAAGATGGAAATACGAGCATTCCAGGCATGCTCTTCATTTATGCCCTAGGGATTCATTCAGATATGGCAACAGATCTATGTACATATGTACTTCCAGAACTTCAAAGATCTGCTGTGTTAAAATTAACAAAAACGATGCAAAAGCAGCAGAAGAATAGTGCCAGCAACTGTCAATAAAATGTCTTGGCCGAAAATGACTAGCCGCTTGACGATCGAGACCAGTTCGGACAATTTGTTAAGTTTGCACTCAAGGGGTTTGTTTATTATCTATGCCAAAAATAAGCAGACTCTTAGAAGAGCTTTTGTCTCAAGGGAAGACACTCATTTCCCACCATTAGATTTGAATTTGAGCAATTTAATACTCTGTCGCTTAAAAAGTTGAGCCACGAGCACCATCCCTGGGATTCATCATCTTTCATTTATTCTGTCGCGTTCGACTCGCCATCGCCGCTTCATCTGCGTGGCCTTCAATGTTGAAAATTACGAATATCTTTTCAGCTTTTCCAACTCTCTCACCTCTGCCTCTGCGCTCTTCTGGCGCCATTTATTCGGCGGCGAGCAGAAAAACTCAGACAAGCAGCGTGGCAAAAAATTGGGTTATGCTGCCGTTCAAGAAAAGTGAAATTAGCATAAAGTTCTTTCCCGCTCCGCTACTTTTTTTTTTACTGTGTGCGTATTTTCTTTTCACTTTCTGCTACTGGTAGGGAAAACTTTTAGCAATGTCCTTTGCCTGTCTCTTGGCATTCTGTTTGTAATTCCTTGGGTGTCGTATTGGCCCATGTTTATGGCTCCTCTTACTGTTGCTGCTGCTTCAGTTGCTGCCTGCCTCTCTGCTGCCTCTGTTGCTGGCGCAATCAACTAGATGACGGCGGACCACTTGCTCAAGGCATTAGTCTCTTGTTAATTTCTTGATGCCACATTGTCTAATTTTTCAGCTGCTCGAAAGAAATTTGTATATTTATGCAAACGATGGCAGCAGCCAATGGGACAGACATTCCGAAAGGATTGTGAAAAGTTTCTAGGGAAAAACTTTTTAATGGCAATCTATAAATTGTGAAGGTGTGAAAAATCCTTAGGGTGGCAGCACTTTCTGTGGCAATGAAAAATTAGAGCAGGGAATTTAACAATTGTGTGCATGAAGAATGCATCTGCAGAATGCACTTTCTAGGACCGAAGACACTTTGTTCTGTACATTAACATCCTCTGGCAGCTGTCCCAGTGCCATCTGCATGGGTGCTAAAATATAAATCGAGTGTGAACCAAGATACAGGTGAAGTACGCCCACATCTGTATTCATACAGAAAAGGAGCATTAGCATTGGGTCATAAATTCACAACGATAATGGGAACAAAATTTCCACCTGCATCAAAATTTTATTTGCAAACAAAAAATAATCCATAAAATATTGAAATTGACACTACTATTCATGCTCGAATACAAAAACAGATGCAATGCGGATGCGGCACTTAATTTGCTTAATTAGAGCTCGTGTGCTTGAAGCATATTGAATATCCCTCCCATACATACATATGTGTGTTTGTATGTTTGCATATTTATACTAATTAACTTTAATTTATTTAGTAATTATAATTCAATTTTATGCCTTAATTCAATGCACAACAGAGCAGGCCGTGCCGTACGTGGCGGCATTGAGCAAACAATATACAGCGCAGACTCGGTATATATTTTATATAGTTTTTGGCATGTAAAATGTGAAATTCAATGGGAATTGTTAATGGCACACACACACACACACACCTACACACACACACACACACACACACACAACAAACTCCCATGCAGATACAACAGATACTCAAAATTATTGCATGTAATTTATTAATGCCGCCGTGTGTGGCACAATTTGTTTCATGAAGCATGTAAAATGGATTTAACGCCCCTCCTGATAAGGTCCTGGCCCAGACAACGAGTGGCAGAATGAGAGATAGAGATAGCTGCAAAAGTAGAGACAGCCAGAGAGTGGGAGAGAGTGGGAGAGGCCTGGACTGTACTGGACATGAAACAAGGATTGGCTTTAACCAGTTTTCAAACTACGAGCAGAGCGGAGCATTCCCGTACGGGTGTACTCAATGTACAACTATCTGGCAGCATATTGAGCGACTAATTAAAAGTGCCAACTGTACAAGGATATGTCGCCCCTCCTGCCTCTGCTCCTCCTGCTGCTGCTGCTCCTCTTGCGGCCACCTTCCTTCCTGCTGCAGAACCAGCAAAGAGACAAGAGCCAACATGCCAACAGATGTGACAACAAGTTGAAAAGGAAATTGACACGAATACGAGAACACAGCGACAATCCTAAGGATGACATGGCGATCAAAGGATTATGGAGAGCATATCCCCAAAGATAGGGGACAGCATGGATATGGCTCGCATCTCAAAGGTAGTACAGATTGTGCGGACTTCGATTGAGGGCAATCAAAACAATCAATAAGTAGCAAAGCTGCTCCAAAGAGCCACTGCCACTTCTCCCCAAAAGGAATAAGCAAAAGTAATGCACAATTTACAGAACTAAAGGAACTTATCCTTAACCAGCGCAAAGATATTTTAAAGAGCTAGAGCTAGCCACTCGTGGTAGACCATGGTCAACCTTCAATCAGGCGCTAATTGATCCGTGACGAGACATTTTTGAATGCCACTCACGTTAAATTTTCAATTATTGCCACACAAATGCGGCCCATCAATTTTTAATTGAACACACAGCATTCCATTTCAGTGGAATGTCCAAATGGATTAATTATTCATTTGTTGCCATTTGTTGCCATTTGTGGCAGTTTTTTTTTCGCAGCACTTTTTGTCGAGTGGGTAGGAGGAACTCTTGAACTCCACTTTTGACCTCCATTCAGGCGGAGCACTGTGAAATTGTGCTCAACTTTTGGGTTGACTTCCTTCTGGGAGTCCAGTACCCCTTGAAGGACCAGCACCGTCCCGCGTCTTGCCCCTCGGCGCACTAGCCAATTTTCCAAAGTTTAATTCTAAACAAATTTAATTGAAAAACTTTTGCATTTGGGGAATGGTTCAGATTTCGGGCCGAAGCGAAGGTTCGGCACGCAAAAAAACGGGATACAAGTGCATATGAAATTGTTTGGCAAGTTGCTGTTGCTGTTGCAGTTGCAGTTGCAATTGCAATTGCACTTGCTGTGTGGTACGGTACTTTCTGGCATTGCCATTATTATTTCTTTCTCTCTTTGGGATTTCTTTTCATTTGTCGCCGCCATTCACAGGGTGGATGGGGGGGCGGACTGCGACTGGGGACCCGTTTAGCATTTAGTTGCCTTGCCTTTCAGTTGATTCCCGCTTGGGTTTTTTCTTATTTCTTATTTAATTATTTGCTAGATGTTTTTGACCAAAAAGTCACCGAAGCAACGAGCTGCGAAAAACTTTTACGTTTTGTTGCAAGCACGAAAATTGAAATTATAAGTTTTTCTGCTGCTCCATAGCCGCGGGAGGAGCCGGAAGATTCCCTCTCATTTCGGGCATCGGTTGTGGCATTTTCCCCATTTTAATTTAAACATCTTCGCGCGAAATTAATTTCACAATTTTCATTTTCTTTGGCACTTTCTCAAACGGTTGAAATTTCGGGAATTTCCAAGCTTTACTTTGAGTCGGAGGATTGTGATTTCAAAGGGTAAAGTCTTCCACACTTGAGCCTTTTTCTTCTATCCCTTTTTCGCACTGCTTAAAATCTGTGCTTAAATCAAAGCCAAAGCTTCAGTCAGCTGTTTAGTGTGGGTAATTTCTGTGTATTTTCCTTTAAGTATTTGTATTATTTTCAATCAGCAGACACAGTCGCAGGGGGGAGGGGAGGAGGCACTCATAGAGTTGCCACTCAGACATTTAGACCGTTTCGATATATGGAAATGGAGATGAATTGGTGGCCATTCAACTATAAAATGCCGTTAAGTTGGCCCAGATTGTCTCTCTATATATGCATGTATGTATGTGACAGTGTGTGTGTCGCACACACATATATGCAAAATATATATATATATATATTATATATATGTATGTATGGATTTTTGGGTTGCAACGCAGCGCAAAACCATTCAAAGATTTATATGAAAACTCAAGGATCAAGTTGCAAGAGAAACTGCCTTCTGCCGTTGCTTCTGCCACAGCTGTTTCTGCTTCTTGCCACTGTTTGCTGCTGCTGCTGCTGCAGCTGTGTGTGTGGTGTGTGTGTGTGTGTGCGTATCTGTGTAAGCATGACATTTACCGGGCTGCAAGTGGCTGCTGCCAGTGCTGCTGCTGCTTCTGCTCCTGCTGCTGAAAAAGTTGCATACTCTCGTACGCATTTGCCACACAAGCTGTTGAGAACCGAGTTATGTCCTTGCGCTGTAATACACATATGCATATGCAACGTGGATTCTGTGTACAGTGTAAGCTGCTCTTAAAGGTTCTTCGATTGGTTGACTACAAAAGCCTCGAATCTCTTCTGAATCCCTGAAGCTTCAATGATACATAAAGCTGTAGGGAAACACTCAAGAAATGTATTTCGCTCATATCGATGACCCACTGTAGTTGGCATATAATATATTCCGATTCATGCTGCATTTTCCTTGGGGGGAAATTCATTTTTTTCTCTTTCTTTATATTTCATTTTAATTTCCACTTGTGAGTGTTGACTTGAATTTCTGGCTGTTCTGGCTGTGCTGTCTGTCTGTCTGTCTGTCTGTTGGACTGACGTGCCATAATGCATATCCCCACAGCCATGTCGCTGGCATCGCATTCGCATTCGCAGCGCCATCTCCTTCGGTTACCCCGAAAAGAAGGCAAAAGTGAAAAAATCCTACATGTGAGATATCTGCATCTTCCGTTGGCGCCAGGTTGTAGTTGTTGTTGTTTCTTTTTGCCTTCTTTTTATTGGGTCTGTGGCCCAGTTTGTCTCTGACTCTTCTGACTCTTGCCACTTTCTGTGCTTTGTTTTTGCCTGCAGATTCGTCTTGTCGTCCTGTGGGCTGTCGTCGCATTGTAAGGGAAGAGGGAAGTGTGCTGTGCCACACACTTGAAAACTACTTTTACTTTTGTGTGCACGGGGCGACGGCAACACTGTATGTAAGTTGCAGCTGCCGTCGTCACGCCCCTTCCCCCATCCTTCCTGCTCTGCTATTTACAAGTTTTTGGCTTTCGTTCGCCTCTCACATATCGGCAGCATTATTTCGTGTGAAGCACCTTGAAGGCTTCAAGTTCTGTTTGTCATCAGAGACAGGCAACGCCTCGTCTCCGTTGTGTTGTCCTTTTGAGCTTTTCATTTGCTTGTGCCATGTAACCATGTCCTTGCAACTCTCCATCCTGCCGACTGCCTGCCTACTGGCTGCTGTGTGTGTGTGTTTGATTGTTCCAGTAATGCCTGTAGAGGCTGTAGGCTTAAAGCCACATGGAGATAAGAGCAACAAAGCTAACAGCACCATAAGACCAAACGGCAACAAAGATCAGTCAGTGGTGGACACCATGTAAGTAGAGCTTTCGGATGAATTTCGAAAGATAATTTAGATGAAGAAAGTGTGGAAAGAACGAGCTAAGATCGGGAATGTTTATTGAACTAATTAACTGAATATTTATACAAACTTATAGCTGCATGTTTGAGTGTTTTTTTAATGCATTTTCTTCTCTAAAAATTTATGTAAAAATGCATAAAAATGCAGTCCAATAAAAAATCAATTTAAAAAATTAAACAATAATATTTGAAAATTATTATTTAATTAAATTTCGTATTGATTATAATTATTGCTTCCAAAAGAGTGCACCCAGAGAAATGTATCAACCAAAAATGAATAAAAAGCGCCCCAACTTTAAGGAATATGAAATTAATTTTCATTCAATGAAATTCAAATTTAAATTGGCATTAAATATTATTCCAAAAATTAGTACTTAACATTCGGAAACCTTAGGCATTGTGTACTTTAAAAGCAGGGTTAAATTTATGTTTATTTAAATTTAAATTTATTACCTAAAAATTTACGACACAAAAAGTTGTCCGTGTCGCAGAGCCAAGGTGTGTGTTGTAGTCTACGGTAACTCTGGCTAATGTATTAGGACTACCATTAGGACGGGTGGACGATGCCAAGATAATTGAATAACAATGACAGAGTGACTCAATTGAATAAGAATTACGGGTGCAGGATACACATACATATTTCAGGCAACTCAAGACAGCCACAGACCAAACAGACCAAAGGCAATTATAACTTTATGCTTCGAAAGGAGGGAGCGGTGTCAGAAGGCAGGCATGCACAGAAGTCAGTCGAGAAGTCAGGTGTGTCCCGCAGCGACATTATTAACACGTGACTACAGAATTTTTAATTGCCGCATTTTCTAATTGGTCCAAGCAGCAGTTACACAGTCCACAGGCAAAGGTCTGGGGGCTTGTCGCCGTCTCTCAATAATATTCCAGCAATGATAATGGAGCCATAAAGCCATAAAGTTGTCCAGACAGTGAAATATTTATATGCCACAACGGTGGAAAATAAGTTGAGTGAAAGTAAGTATTGCTTCTGACAACGACAGCGACAGCGACTGAAAACCAAAGTAAAAGTCATAAAAACTTAAATAACGCGCATACGCCACGGTTTCTACTGTTTTCTTTTTTTTCTGCTTCCCATTGAATTCTGTTTTCTGTTCTGTTGAATTTTGTTGGCGCCCTTTTTTTGTTGTTGTTGCTGTGTTGTGTGGTCCATAATAAAGCTGTAAAAGGCAACTATTTATTGCTCGAAAATGTTTCCATCAAAGTGGCGTGAATACTCGCTTCATTTTATGGTTTATTTTGCATAATCTTAAAGTTGTTTTTAAAGCAAAGTTTTTATGGAGTTTACCTTTTTTGTGGTACGCCCAAAATGGGTGTTAATAAATATAGATCGAACGATTGCAAGAGTCTGAGGGAATTTTATGAAAACAAATTTTAGTACAAGAAAAGAGATCGAATTTCCAGTGAAAGAAGTTCAGGGGAATAGAGACCATTTTTAATGTGAGAATTTATGCAGAAAATATTGAATTGTCAAAGGAAAAAGTTCTTTAGGAGAGAGCGCATTTCCTGGCAGATCCGGCAGATTGTGCGGCATTTCTAGCGTTCGAATTTCGAAGAAAAAAATGTCACTTACAGGTTAAAAGTAATGTGGAAAATTAATTGATTAATTTAGATTTTGAAAAGACTTGCATGAAAGCTATTGCCAGACCAGCAGCATTTTAGAGTGAAAACTTCCTTCCACTGACGGTTTGGCAGTCCCCTATTAGCCCAACATCTAACTGGCTTGATTTATTTGCCTTTGCCTTTGTTTTTCTCCATTCTATTCTCTAATCTTTAATGCCTTGAATAAAAAACTCTTAAAACTCTTAAAAAATTAAAGAAAAAGAAAAGAACATTTAAACCTCAAATCGGATTTGTTGCCTAATTGCCTCAGACACAGACACAGACACAGTCGAGGGATAACCGCGAATCTGGGCGACGACAAAAAGCGAGAGTAAGAGCTTCCTCTTTCCCTTTTTTTATAGCCACTTCTTCGACGGTTAGTAATCGGATACACTCGCACACACACACGAGTATATAGAACAGAACAATGTGGAGTCGAAAAGGGAAGCATTCGCCATATATCAGAAGTGTGCCAGAGACACACACACACTACACACCACACACACACACGCAGCAATTGCGACTGGGAAATGGAAAAAACGCCAACGTGAAAAAATCGTGAAAATCGCGTGACGCGTGCAGCATTGCTCTCTGGCTCTGCCTTTGGCTTTTTATGGTTGGTTGCGGGGGTGGGGGTTTCGGGGAGAGCCCTTTGAGCCGGACTAGCCGAATGACCCAGACGATGGCCAACGGGCCCCACCAACATGCGATGAGCGACCGACAAAACACTTTGCTTAACCCTTTCCAAAGCCGCCGCCAGACATGGGATTGAAATGACCCCAAAACACCCCGCTCCAGCGCTCACTAACATTCCTCCGCCGGCTCCCTTGCCACTGTGAAAGATTATCAAGGTTTTTTAAGTGCTCAATAAAATAAAGGTGGCGGCTTAACTCGGGGCAAAACGACAAATTTGTATACGTGTTTTTTTCTGTGTTTGTTTCGACTGCTGGAGTTGTTATGTAATTAAGCATATTTTCTGTCGATACTCTTTCGGAGAGCTATTTGAACTTTGATGAGATGTTGGTAACGAGGCAATACAAAATATAAAAATATTATTTATGAGGCTAAAGAAGTTTATAGGAAGTTATAATTAGATAAAGGTGCACTTTAAACTCATCCTAAATACAGTTTAAATTAACAAGTTTTCACCGATAAAGCTTTGCATTAATTAATTTAATTTACATTAATAATAGCAGAAATACCCTTTAATGTTACTCTTCTTTATATTCTTAAATTAAAATCGCATTGCTTTCGTCTTAATAATTCCCGAATTGCCAGAGTATACATCCCTGGCCGGCACAACTTCTTATTCCCATGAGTTTTTAGTGCTTTATAATGGTGCGAGTTGAGTGATCTTGATTCGTGGCGCCACTACACGCAGCATAATCAATGAATGAATTATCAGTAAAGCTTCCATAGAGCGGGGCGCGGGCCCATAAAACAGCCAAGGGGCAAAACGAATGGTAGGAACTGGCATGGAGAGTGTTGTGCGCGGTCTCGTTAAGTGTTTTATCTGGAAGTTCTCTCAGTTTTATGGTTCAATTTCTAGATTACTTTACTGCATGAATTATATTTCTGAGAATTTCTTTTAAATCATTTTCGTATAGAAATAAAGTAAAGTACATATGTTTTGTTTAAGCTTTAGTGGCATTTGGAAAAGGATGAAATGGAAAGACCTTTAAACAGATTTCTAGGGAAAACTGTCCATGCTGTCTTTGGTGTATGCTTTAAGGGAAATGGTGGGGATTACCTACCCATAGATGCATTCGCAATCTTGTGACTATTTAATATAAATTTTCCCACAGCAAACATCTTTATTTGTTCCCTTTCATAAATTTCGCACACATTTCAACCTCAGGACAAAGGCAAAGAATTCCCAGCACCACTGCCACCACCGTCTGCCACCTTTTGTTGACCTTTTTGACATAGATTGTCATCTAATTAAGGGCCATATGGCTGTCTGGCCCTGCCTGCCCCTCACTTTGGCACACAGTTTTAATTAACTTGCTTTCGACGGGTTCCTTTTTTTTTGTTTTTGGGTGTTTCGCCTGGGGGCTGCCACATTTTTGTGCCTCTCCTTGGACTTTGTGGTAAAATTTACAATGTAATTTCCGCACGGTGGGGACACACTGCATCGCACAAGACTCTGCACTTATTTGCTCTGTGCTGCTGCTGCTGCTGCTGCAACACACTTGAATTTTAATAGAAGATGCTGCTGTAGCGCAGACCAGGAAGGGGCAGGCAGATATGGTAGATGGTAGCCTTTGGGTGGGGTGCTTGGGTGTTGGGGTGCGGCATTGGCCATTAAGTCATAACTCATGACTGCGCGCCTGCAGGTATGCAACGGTTTGCAATTTTTCGCTCTAAAAATACTATAATAAACCAACAAAAAGGAGAGGGAGAGAAAGCAAGGCCCCACCACGTGAGGAGGCAAAAGAGTTGAGTAGAAGTGGCAGGCCAATGGTATGGCATGTGATAGCTCAAGAACATATTAACCCTACAATGGCAGTAACTTGGATAGTGTTTTGGGTTTCTTGATTTTGTTTTAAATATTTCAATACTTACTTTTGTTAAGGAAAACCAGCACAATGGATTTATCCATAGCTGCTGTCTCGCTTAATCATTTGATAGCCTGTAGCTGTGCGATATATAGGAGAACCACGTTGTCTAGTTCATCAATTGAATCCACATTTGAGTCTGGAACATAAAGAATATTTTGTGTCATGCATAATTATAAATACATAAAAAAATAAATACTTTAAAAAGTCAATCAACGTATACAAAAAATGTATTTCTCAGCCTCTAAATATTATCACAAAACTATGGAAAATAATACTCCAGGATATGTGTGTATAGCCATTGATTTCCCTTGATATGCTTACACCTAAACCAACATCGTTTTTTTTTTTCTTTGGGTTAAATCCGGGGAAATGCTTTCAACAAGTTACAAATTTTCGGCGTACGTGCCAGCATTTTATTATGTTTGTCGCGTAGATCTGATCAATGACCTACGTGACACCCTCCCAGGACCAGGACCAGGTCCATGCTGCACAGGCCCAGGCTCAGGCTTCTCCTCTACCGCGCCATTAGGTTTCAATAGAGATTGAGAAAGCGCTCTGGGCCTCTCTCTCTCTCTCCCCTGGGGCTCGGGGCGCTTTTCCTGCGCTTTTCTTTTTCAATGCACTGGGCGGAAATTGTGGCAAATTGATTGAAACTAAATGGGCGAAAAATATCAGCGCATCAAATTGCCTGTGACAATGATAGAGTGAGCGAGAAAGAGCGAGAGCTTGAGCTTCTGAATGGACACAGACAGGATAGCGAAAATACCGTGAGTGGGAGTGTGAAGGGTGGGGGGTGTTGCGATTTCCCTGCGCTAACAAGCTGCAAGGCAACACGCAACGCACTTCGAGCTAGACATGTTTTATATGTCAGTCTCAAGTGTCGCCACCAGACGACACGACAGCAACAATAACGAGGCAGCGGCCGACGCGGACTCACTGACTGGCATGTGGAAGATATTCAAGGGATTTCCATCTTTCCTGCTGCGGGAAAAGCTACGCTCTGAGCTAAGTTCAAGTACTAGTCTGGAATTTCGAATCAATAAACTCAGCAAGAACAACAAAATAAACAATTTAAATATTTTTAAAGGTGATTTTACTTATTTTTTCTAAGACCATTTAATGGGAAAATAAATATGGATATTGATTGATATTTTTTGAGAGTTTCGTTCGTTAAATGTTTGCATATTTGTATGAAATTTTCCAAGTGCCTAAAGTGTTCTAAATTACCTCAAGGCCAGGTGCAGTCTCCCCTTTAGTCCTTGGAGTCGCATATTTTTGAGAGCGATGACAGCTAATGAACACACAAATATTTCAACAATTTTTGAGCCATCTTCTGGCTACTGCTTTGCTGCCTCGTCAGTATAAAAAATGATGTCACTGGCCTCATTGTCCTTGCGGCAGCGAGCGAGCGGCGCCCCAGAGTCCCATGGAAAAAGTCAGAGTCTCAGACATGCATAAATCTCTTCATCTCTCCTCTTCCCTCCTGTCTCTCGTTCCCGCTCTCTGCGTGGTGCGTGCGGTTTCTGGTTTCGGGAATCTCTCTAGTTTTCGGTTCTGGCAGTAAATCTGTAAATTGTTAAGCCAAAACCGAAATTCGGCAACCAAAACTGCAAGACCCAATGACTGCCACTTGGCAACATATCAGAGTACGAGATGGAAGCAAGGGAAAATAAAATATAAAATGGGAATGCGATGGCGCCATTCGAAATTTACGAGTGACACAAATGGCCTTCTTCAGCTCTCTCTCTCGCTCGCTCTCGCTCTCTCTCTCTCTTGGTGCATTGCAGTTGCAGCATGGAAATGGAAATGCGGCAAATAGGAAGAAAAAAAACCGCTGGGTTAATCACAAGACAAATTATGGAATTTTTAAAAATGTTTTGGCAAAGTTACAGCTGCAAAAATGCAAGAAAAACCTAGAAAAAAGCTACAAAAATTAAGAATTTATATTTAGTTTTAATTTAGATTTTGTTTGCTGTTTACTGAGTGCCACTTGGAGGTTGTCTAGGTATAATTTGGCGTACAGAAAACAGGTCAAATAAAGCTGGAAATGCTTGCTTAGTTTTCTGCTGCACTCTGCAGACTTTTCCAGTTCAAAGATCTTAACAACAGTTTTGGGCTGCCATAAAATAATAGTTTTGGCATCAATCTTCAGGAAAAAGTAATTTTGCCTTAAATAGCTTTAAATTTACAGCAAAATGTATCCAGACATATAAAGATACTTGCAGCTTCTACTCGTACCATTAGCAATGTGCAAATCGCTTGCTGGAAATTCTAAGCCGAAGCTCAAGCTCTTTAAAGGCACATGCGGCACATCTCTCACGACAATCCGCAAACAAAGCAGCAGCAGCAGCCTGTCCCCCGATTGTTAAGCCAAATCGAGACAAAACCAAGAAGGCAAAAAATAAAAAAAAAAACAAAAAGCATTTGCCACATATTGTCTTCTGCTTCATGATGCCAGGACGTTGGCACAGTTTGAGCCTTCGATCTCGTACACCAATATGGGAGAAATATATATGTATGCTCGTGTCAGCACAAGCATTAACAACAGCAGAAGGAATACATATACGAGAACGAGTAGAACCCATCGAAAATTGAAGTGACAAAGTGTGTGGTGGCGGTGGCAGCGTCTTGTCTTGCCTTGCCTTTCAGCCGCCCAAAACGGCAGGTCCTAAAAAGAAACCTGGCGACAACTACGGCTACGACTATTGTTAACATGAAGAATATTGTGCATGACAGGAGTCGACAATGTGCGGGGTCAGAATTGATGTGCGAGCAGCGGCGAGGGGGCAGGCAGGTGACCTATGCTATGGATACAACGAGCCGTATTTGTATTTGCCACTGGAAACAATAAATCCACTCGAGGCGCAACCCCAAAACGAAATGATGGCAACACACAAGCAAACAATAAACCGTCGGGCGGGCAACAAACAACACAAAAAAGGAAGAAAGAGGAAACACTCGACAGCCAGCCAAAGGATAAGCCAAAGCAGAGGTTCGGGCGCTCACTGGACATTTGAATTATCGCCAAAGTTGAACTATGATTTGGTTTACACTTTGACCCAAGTCCGAATGAACCCTGTCCGGCGTTTGACTTGACTTTGCGGCATTCACTTGTGAATATTAATTGATTCGACAGCCAGCAGGAAGACCAAAAGGTGACAAAAGGTGGCCCAAAGTAGGTGACATAAAAGGAAATCTCACCCAAAGGCAATCCCTTTAATTCTGTGACAGAGCATTCCATCTTCGTTGAGCATAATCCTTAAGGTTTCGTCTGTTTCCTTGGCAATTAGCAATCACTGGACCACTCGACTGGCGACTGGCCACTGCGGAATGAAAGTTTTCCCGCATAGCTAATTTATTAACCACTAATTGCATTTGGCACTGGAAAATCAATTAATCAATCTGCATACAATGCCACACGCACACTCCACGCACACACATTTGAGTGCCTTGATTAATTGCGCAAAATGCTGAATAAAGTGAATCAAAATGCACTTTTAGAGTGGACCAAGTCTGTCCCACAAGTCAAATCAATCTTCATTGCCGACTGGTTTCTGGTTTCCTTCCTTTCTGGCTCTCTGACTTTCGGGCATTTGCTTTCGACCTTTGCTTCATTTACCCCACAGCTATCGTTCTTTATTGTCCTGTTTCTTTTTGTTGTTTGTCTTTGTGGCAACGAAAGGTTGGCTATAACTGTCAGCAGCAGCTCTGTAGGGGTTAGAAGCGGTATTTTGCGGAATGATTGAGTTGAATAAATAGTGCAGATTGAGATAGAAAAGTGGCAGCTAGCAGCTTAAGACATCTATAATTTAATGCAGGTAAATGTTTAGAAATATTTAAATTTATGGATATGGAAGTAATGGTCTTAGGGCTCGCCCTGTCCACCATGGGGCATCGAATAGATCAGCTTGCTCCAGAAATTGGGATCATCCCGCTTGAGGTACGTGTTCAGCACCATGTAGGCGCGCAGTTCGCTGTCCAAATCATCAAAGTTCTCCACCTCGGGATAGAGGACCACAATCAGTCGCTTGCATCGATCCTGGGAGGTGGCATGGAGTGCGAGACGGAACTCCAGTCGCCCCCAAGTGGACTTCAGGAAGTTGTTCGTCATCAGGATGATGATGCGCCGCGAGTCCTTCACGGATTGGCTGATGCACTCGGGAATGGACTCGCCCACGAGCCAGTCGCGCAGATAGAAGCAGAGTCGGAACTGCTGGCTGCCATTCTCCAGTCTCTCCACGAACTCCCCAATCAGCTGCTCGTCCTTGTGGGTGAAGGAGAGAAATGCATCGAACTTCTTCCGTTCGTCGAGTTCCCTCCGGGCAGCGAGGCTCAGGCACACGTCGTGCTCGTAGCACCAGATCAGGAGGGGCTGTTTGAAGTAAATAATCAGGTTTATGGCCAGGACCAGCAGCATGAACGAAACGGTGAGGGTCACATAGTGCACGAGGCCAGAGGGGCATATGTCACTCTCCTCGGTGTCTATCAGGAGGTTCCCCGTGTCCCCGCAGGTGACATTTGTGACATCTCCGATTCTGGGACCTGCTCCCTTCACGAACCCCAAGAAATCTTTCTCCTCGCACGTGCAAGCCCAGGGATTTCCAGACAGGAATAGCCTCAGATCTGACGACTCCTTCCGCCTTTCCAGGAACTCCAGAGTCTTTCCCTTTACGGCAGATATTCCGTTGTGTCGAATGTCCAAGTAGGTGAGGTTGTGCGGCAGATGATCGAGTGCTGTCAGTCGATTGTTGGCCAAGAAGAGTCGCCCCACATTCGCGTACCCTGGCCACGTATCGTTGGGCAGTGCGCGGAGTTTATTGTTCTGGAATAAAAGCGTCGTCGGACGATCCTTGGGCGTGGGCAAGGGGGGTATCGCCGAGAGCCCTTCGCCACTGCAGTCAACGACGAATTCCGTGGGATAGGAGGTAAGCAGGCAGCTACACGCCTCGGGACATGGGCCGCGAAAGTCTGTATAGTCCAATGGCGCTATGTATTTCATGCCCTCGCGTTTTCCCAGAAAGGACACCAGGAATCGAATCTCCCAAAAGCAGCTCCATGGATTTTCCGAAAATCGATTTCTTTCCGCACGACTCTGAAGAAAATTCAGGACTTCTGCATCTTTCTTCCCCCTAAAGTTCCCAATAAGGAAGCTGTAATCCTGGAGGACCTTGTCTTCGCACTCGGAAAACCACGAGTTTCCAAAGTGAAGGACGGCAATGTGCTTGGCCAGATATTCGACCACCTTCTTGTCGAGGGCTGTAATGTTGTTATAGGCAATGCTGAGATATTGCAGCCTCTGTGGCAGCTGGTGAATGCCGAGGCTAGTGATCTTGTTGGCAGCCACATCGAGTGTCTGCAGTTGGTTGTAGCCGGGTAGCTCCATGGCATTGCTGGGCAGCGCTCTGAGCTTGTTTTTACTGAAAAGAAGCACTGGCTTGCCCTCCATCGCAGTGGGTAAGGGCGGTATTTCTGTGAGGTTTCGGTCGCGGCAATCTATTCTAAACTCCCTGCTCCGTTGCTCATAGTAGCATTGACATTTTCCAGGACATCTCCTGCCGTCTGGGCCGCGCGAGAACTTGCAATCGTATTTCCAAGTCTCCGAATCACACACGAATGCTGTCAGATTCTCATGCGGCTCATAATTAACAACATTAACGAACTTCAACTTGGAATAGTTTTCGAAATATCTCAGTTCCACCTTGACCTGCTCAGTGTGCATGATGAAAATCTCCAGGTTCTGCCGCAGAGTCTCAGAGCTGAAGAATACATCAAAGGAATAACTCAAATACCCTCATGGACATACATATTCATACGCACCTCAAGAAGCTTTGGTCCTCCACAGTTGTGTTAATAAAATTTAACATTTTCAAGCTTTTCAAATCTCCAAAAGTGTGCGCTGTGAGATTTTGCATCTGGAATCCCCGAAAAGTGAGCAGCTCTAACTGAGTTTTGCCTCTGAAAATACCATCTTCCACCCAGAACTCGGGAGTTTGGGACTCTTGCCCATGGCAAATCTGAACAGCTTTCAAGTTATTCATCGTTCCGCGAATATAGCTGTGTGCGGCGTGGGAATTGATGGAATTCCCACTGGATAAAGTGTAGATTAAAGTCAAGTCGGAAGGTCCCTCCGTCAAACTGCTTTCAGTTTCAAGTACCATCAGATCTTTGGAATATATTTCGTACTTCAGGACTGTGGAAACGCCAAGATCTCTAATATAATCTATTCCAGGACGAAATCGAACATCCTCGGAGCTCGGGATTCCAGTTACTGTTAGGCTCTCGAGTTTCGTTGCCCTTTCAGCGGTAATTGCGGTCACATTCGGTACTCTAGACCCCCGACTCTCCTTCCACCTGATCCTTAAATGTCCCGCTTCCAGATCCAATTGAAAATGATTCGTTTCGATTCGATTATTCGCTCTGAAGCACTTTTTATCATTGAAAAAGCCAAGGCAGGATCCCCGACAGTAGATTTTACAGTAATCCTCTCTGATGTGCCACAATGAACCCGCCTTGGGGGTTGTGCAGAGATATAGCTCTGTGCCCAAGACAACAGCCAGAAGTGCCAGTATATTCCGCAACATATTCCGCGACATATTCCGCGACAATGCAACTGCAATCGATGGACGCTTATTATACACTAACTAATGTGCTGCACAATCGCTACAAAGTTAATGTTTAGTTTCCCAACGAGTCCTTGGGGATTTCAGGCTGTGTTCCCCGTTGATAATGAAACGACTTCGCGAAGTTCTTCGTAGAAACTTTGCTTGCGATAAGTCATTTTGTTGATAGAAATTATTTTTAAACAGAACTCAAAGCAAAACTCATTCGATCTTCAGTCAGAAGGCTATTAAGTGCAACTTACAACCCAAACAAAAATAGGAAACCAATTGAAACCGCAGAATAAGCCCAGAGCCCATCAAAACCAGCCACACATGTGGATTATGGGGAGCAGAACCGGCAGCATGGTCGGAATTGTCAGGGAGTATGGGTATATGCGCCTATGTTTGTGTGTTTCTGTTTTGGCGATGGTCAAGTGAAAATATGAAAATGTACGAAGTGCAGGGCCTTTCCATGTGGTGGCTGGGTGGTGGGTGCGGGTCGTCCTGCACCTGGGGGAAATCAAGCGGCAACGTGCATCTCTTGCAGGCTCTCGTTCTGCCACTTGGTGCTGTAGCTGTAGCTGTGGCTGTAAATGAAATGAAAACTACCACAAAACAACAGACACCCAGGACAACAAGTTGGCTTTTCCGCCTGTCTGTTTGTGTGTTTTCCAGCAAAAGGTTTATGCACTTGACAGTGGGAGGGGCTCGGGGGGTGCTTGAGCAGTGCATGAAAGAAAAACAATTTAACTACTGCCAACCAGGCTGTCTCATTAGAGAAACACGCTGCTCAAAAATCAATCAAATATACAAGGCACAAGCCTCAATCTGCTACATGGACTTGACTCTTGGTTAGATGATAAATTTTCAATTTTAACTTGGATCGATCGCCCTAAGCTATCCTCTTCTCTCTCTCTCTCTCTCTCTACCTCTGCTCCTGTGCTCTCACCTGAGTAATATTTCAAAATCATTTTCGATTCAGAGTTTAGTTTCGCCAGCTTTGTTTGCTATTCGAGGGCTGCTAAGCAAATTTATGGACATGAGACTTGGGCAGAAGGCACAGTGGAGCCAAAGAGAGTTGCTACTGAAGGGAAAAGAGCCAAAGCTATCCATAATTAATAGCTTTACTAATTAAATCGATTTTGGGCTTAAATATTGCACACTAAAATATGGTGTCAGCTTTTTGGAAAATATTTTAAAATATTTTGAATTTTTGCAGAAATAATTAAAAAAGTTTTCAGTCCCAAGTAGATTCTATTCGTTGACTGATAATGTCATATGTACATAAGACTATGATAAAGTTGTTCGTTTTGAATTGTATTGAATGCCAGGTGTGTAAAAAATATATATAAATATCGATAGAGAGTGCCAGCTCTCTGATTTGCAGGCCCGTCTTTAATGAATAAAAAATAACTAATAATTTTATTTATTATGCCCCACTAAATTCTAATATTTAATTTTATTCCAAATAATATTCTAGACAGCATAAATCCAAGTTCACACTTTGCTGTCACACTGTACATCCCCATAAAGAAAATCAAGATCCACATCGACTTTGACGTGCACCAACCGGCCTGTCCCTTGGGGCCTTTGCCCTTTGAGAATTGTGCGAATGTGCAAACACGATACAGAGCGGAAGGCAGGGGGGCCAACCAGCACACAATCTGACAATCTGACTTTCAATTCCAGCTGCAGCTCCAGACCAAGAGCAAGAGTCGAGACTCCTCACTTCAGTTGCAGATGCAACTCCGCTCTGCCCCATGCACTGAATGGCTGTCGTAATGTATTAAATAGCCACCGTGGGCTGTGGGCTGTGTGGGCTGCGGGCTGCCGGGCGGAGTCCTGATGGGGGCAGGCAGGACTAGCTCTAACCGCAATTTATGTCGACTCCACTTCCGGTCTGTGGGACATAACTCTTGTTAGGCTGCCAAAGTCCTGCCCCAGCAGGCAGTGTGTGTGTGTGTGTGTGTGTGTGTGTGTGTGCGTGCGGAATTTCTTGTCATCATTTTCAGCTGCAGCTGCTGCAAATTAACTTGCATAATTTAAGCGTCAGTCGGGGAAATCGGGAAAATGTTGAGCTCAGTTCATTGGGGCATCTAAGACATGGTCCTTGTCCTCCTCCATGCCATGCCCTGCCATGCCATGCCCTTGGCTGCTAAATTATGACTGTTCGAAGCGCATAAATCAACAAAGAGGCCACAAAACTCTGCCCTAATTAGCTTGGAAGGCATCCCCATGTATCCCCCATTCTAAGTGAAAGGGTATTCAGAAAATCAAGGCCCATGGAGGCATATCCAAGGATGTTATTCAGCACCCTTTATTCTGCACATAAATTATGGAATTGCCATAGAAATTCTTTCCTTTCGTGCTGATCGGCTCTGTAGCTGAAATATTGTAAGCTATTTTCAGTGCATTCTTTGATTAAATAAATAAAACTAAACTCTCGATGGCATCGAACGTATTTCTATACATAAATATGCACACATGTATGTACTGCGTGAGGGCATGTACATATGTGCGTGAATTAGCGGATAACAACGTAAAATTACTCTTATGGGAGTCGTCTTCCCTTTAAAATGCATCAAATCCCCAAGGACTCGTTGGGAAATTTAAACATTAACTTTGTAGCGATTGTGCAGCACATTAATTAGTGTATAATAAGCGTCCATCGATTGCAGTTGCATTGTCGCGGAATATGTCGCGGAATATATTGGCACTTCTGGCTGTTGTCTTGGGCACAGAGCTATATCTCTGCACGATCCCCAAGGCGGGTTCATATTCAGTGTGGCACATCAGAGAGGATTACTGTAAAATCTACTGCCGGGGATCCTGCCTTGGCTTTTTCAATGATAAAAAGTGCTTCAGAGCGAATAATCGAATCGAAACGAATCATTTCCAATTGGATCTGGAAGCGGGACATTTAAGGGTCAAGTGGAAGGAGAGTCGAGGGTCTAGAGTACCGAATGTGACCGCAATTACCGCTGAAAGGGCAACGAAACTCGAGAGCCTAACAGTGACTGGAATCCCGAGCTCCGAGGATGTTCGATTTCGTCCTGGAATAGATTATATTAGAGATCTTGGCGTTTCCACAGTCCTGAAGTACGAAATATACTCCAAAGATCTGATGGTACTTGAAACTGAAAGCAGTTTGACGGAGGGACCTTCCGACTTGACTTTAATCTACACTTTATCCAGTGGGAATTCCATCAATTCGCACGCCGCACACAGCTATATTCGCGGAACGATGAATAACTTGAAAGCTGTTCAGATTTGCCATGGGCAAGAGTCCCAAACTCCCGAGTTCTGGGTGGAAGATGGTATTTTCAGAGGCAAAACACAATTAAGGCTGCTCACTTTTCGGGGATTCAAGATGGAAAATCTCACAGCGCACACGTTTGGAGATTTGAAAAGCTTGAAAATATTAAATTTTACCAAAACAACTGTCGAGGATCAGAGTTTCTTGAGGTGCGTATGATCTGTGGATGGTTTCTGCTTGTACATTTTCTCACATGTTGTTTCAGTTCAGAGACGCTCAGGAATACTTTGGAGAAATTCGTGATGGGCGGCACAGAGATGGCGATTGAAACGAGATATTTTGAGAACTATTCGAAGCTGCAGTTTATTGCGGGTTCAAAATTAGCACCCCATGAAAATGTCACTGCATTTATGTGTAAGGAGAAGTTTCTGTATTGCGTATTCACACGCGGAGTCCATGGCCGGCGTTGTCCAGTGGAGTGCAAGTGCAGATATGAGCCAAAAGAAGGGGAGTTTATAATCGATTGTAGCGAACGAAATTTGAACGAAATTCCGCCCTTGCCGAGGCCGATTACAGGATTTACAACGCTTAATTTTCGCGGAAACAATCTGAGGCAACTGCCCAGCCACTCGACCTACGGCTATGATCGCGTGAATCGGTTAGATGTCTCTGAAAATAATTTGCATGGCCTACGGATAGACCAGCTGCCGGCACATCTGGAGCATCTGAACATTGCCTACAACAACATCTCCACACTCGACAAATACCTGGTGAACTATCTGTACAAAAATCTATCCCTCTCCCTGAATAATTATGGCAATCTGTTCATGCCGCAATGCGATGAGAGCCTATTTTCAGATTTCGACATTTTCTTCTCGAATTTTCGGGAAGGAAGCGACAGCCAAATCCGCAATTTTCTCACGGAACATGCACGAAGCATACAACTGACGGACGATCCCTGGTATTGCTTCTGGAAGATGGCAGGTGTCCTGTCGTTTCTGAGGGTGCAAGTGGGCTACGAGAGGATATACGCTGTGGCCTTAGAGTTTTCCCACTACCACGGAGACTGTCCAAAGTCCTGCATTTGCCTCAGAAATTCGTACACCATGGAATTCATCGTTGACTGCAGGGACGAAGGCCTCTCGGCGATACCACCACTACCTACGCCGACTTACGGCCCCACCGCCCTTTTATTTCAGAACAATAAACTCCGCGCACTGCCCAAGGATACGTGGCCAGGGTACGCGAGTGTGGGGCGACTCTTTTTGGCCAACAATCGACTGACAGCACTCGATCATCTGCCGCACAACCTCACCTACTTGGACATTCGAAACAACAGAATATCTGCCATAAAGGGAAGGACTCTGGAGTTCCTGGAAAGGCGGAAGGAATCGTCAGATCTGAGGCTATACCTGTCTGGAAATCCCTGGGCTTGCACGTGCGAGGAGAAAGATTTCTTGGGATTCGTGAAGGGAGCAGGTCCGAGAATCGGAGATGTCACAAATGTCACCTGCGGGAACACGGGGAACCTCCTGATAGACACCGAGGAGAGTGACATATGCCCCTCTGGCCTCGTGCACTATGTGACCCTCACCGTTTCGTTCATGCTGCTGGTCCTGGCCATAAACCTGATTATTTACTTCAAACAGCCCCTCCTGATCTGGTGCTACGAGCACGACGTGTGCCTGAGCCTCGCTGCCCGGAGGGAACTCGACGAACGGAAGAAGTTCGATGCATTTCTCTCCTTCACCCACAAGGACGAGCAGCTGATTGGGGAGTTCGTGGAGAGACTGGAGAATGGCAGCCAGCAGTTCCGACTCTGCTTCTATCTGCGCGACTGGCTCGTGGGCGAGTCCATTCCCGAGTGCATCAGCCAATCCGTGAAGGACTCGAGGCGCATCATCATCCTGATGACGAACAACTTCCTGAAGTCCACTTGGGGGCGACTGGAGTTCCGTCTCGCCCTGCATGCCACCTCCCAGGATCGATGCAAGCGACTGATTGTGGTCCTCTATCCCGAGGTGGAGAACTTTGATGATTTGGACAGCGAACTGCGCGCCTACATGGTGCTCAGCACGTACCTCAAGCGGGATGATCCCAATTTCTGGAGCAAGCTGATCTACTCGATGCCACATGATATTCGTAACGCGCATCGTGGGGTCAAATGGAGTGCCCATGCAGATGAGGTCATTGAGTTTTCTTAGACAATGGATTAAATATGCGAATGATTGTTGAATTCTGTTGGTTTTCTTTTTATTCGGAAGTAGCTCTGCAAAAGTCATTTGCTTTAAATGGGGGAATTATCAATGAACTCTCTTGCACGAGCATCAATCTTGAGTTTCAAAAGAAGAATTTGCATAATTTATTAAGCAATTCTGGGGCTTGCGATTGCTGCTGCCACAGGAAGTGATTTAAGTGGCTGTCTGATTGTTTGATTGTTCCTCTCCCTTCGCCCTGCTGCCCGGCTAATGAGGAAACTAGAAACTCATTTTTGTCTCCCAATGGATGGTTGAACTTTTGGATCGGGTTTTTTTCGTATATTTAAGCGTCTGGCTTCTATGCTAATATGTGAAATTCTTGGCTTAGCTGCTGTGTTTTAAATGGGGAAACAGCACGGAAAAGTGCCAGCAAACAGTCTTAATCTACCAAACCAAAAGACTTATCCACGTATTGATTTTTCACTCTACGTAAAAGACACAATCAAAACTACCACAGAGGAATCTTTGCGTAGTTATTTGTCTTTTAGCCTGTACCTTCTTTTGCTTCGGTTTAACAATTTAAAAATAAAATAAAAATCGTTGCAATCACAGAGCAGCTGCGATTTCGATGGCTGCATTTTGTAACATTTTTTTTTGCCCGAATTTTTGTCACACACGCACCAAAAGGAATATAGAAAAAATGTCTCTCTTTTTGACCAAATGCACACACAGAGTTTTCTCTCGTTTTTTTTTTGTTTTTCATGGAGCATGGAGAAGGCAGCGTGAAGTGAAGAATTAATTACACTAATTGACTTTGAGAGCTAACAAACCGAATGCGCGCTGCTGCGCTGCTGTGTGACCCTCACAGTGGCAAATGGAAATGGAAATGGCAATGGAAAATGCCATAAAAACTGAGCCACAAAATGCATGCAAACGAGTTCGTTAGAGATACAAAATCTGTTAAAGGAATGCGAATGGCAGTACATTTTTAGATGCGAAAATATTGATTGGAATATACATATATTGCTATCTGGGCAGCGCTTCAAGAGCGGTTTACCAAAGCTAGAACTTGTTTGTGGCACCTTACCTTATATTTGATATGAATATTCTCCACTGTTATATGCCATAACAATATTGGATGCCTCTGTCAATTATATTTGATACATTTTCATACATTTTTTAACGCTATGCGTGTCAATACCTGCATTGATGATGTTTTAATCAAATAATAAAAAGTATGCAAGCATTTATACAAATAAATAAAATAAAAAGAAAAGATCCATAGCCACGAATAAATGCAGTGGCGCAAATAATGTACATTTTAAATACTAGTAGTTTTATTTTTAATTAGGAAAATATATCGACATTGAATACAATTTTGGTGTGTTGTGGCATTCGATCGAAAATTGAATGCCGGGCAATCAAAACGTAATATTTGTGTGTTACAAAAGCAAACCCAAAAATGTAGAGCCACATGTATGCTCGCATCCCGAGAGCTTTTACCTTCCAATTAGCAGACTGGAAAATGGATGGTGCACCAAATTGTCATATCGATTGCCATATTCACATATTTGATGGCTGATTCCCACACAAATTCCCCATGCTGGGGGAGCAGGAGAATCCGCATTAATTACAAACACACTCCCCCCCCCTACCCACCAGCGAACTTCCGCCCGAAAAGCCTGTGGGGAAATCATCAGCGCAAATTGTCGCAGAAAAACCAGCAAAATGGTAGCCAAATGGGGTGTGGGAGAAATGTGAGAAAGGAGAAACAGAAATTGAATTTCGGGAGCTGTTGCCGCAAAAATGCTTTTAATGCGAAACCAAATGAAATGAAGTATACGACATGTGCGGCAATGGGCAAAAGGAAAATGATTCCAGTCATCGAGCGTATATCATAATTAATGTTAATTGCCTGATTGAATGGCCGTGTATGGCCATATGCAACGATAATTCCAATCCCAATACCAATCGGAATATCCAACGCCGCTGCCGCCGCCACTGCCACTGCCACACTGCCACTGCCACACTGCCACTGCCAGACTGCCATTGCCATTGCAGTGTGCCACACTTCAATGCCATTATTTCGTATCCGTTTTAATATTAAGTCGCCAGACAGACTGACTGACGACTGACAGCTTCCTTTCCCGAACGCCGTCCATCCACAGATGTCCTTGTCCGGCATTTCCACGCTGCTTATTTCACTCGACTGAGCAATGAAAATTGGTCGCTTATTGCCTTGCTCTGCCACTTCCCCCACAGGCACTGCTGAAGCTGCAGCGCTCTGAAGCTGGCCCATTGTGGCTTTCATTTACATAATTTCACGGACATTCCGTCAATCAAGGCGAGTCAAGTTGCACTTCTTCACGCTGCCAGTTGCGTAATTCTTTAAGCTATAACTGAAGTGGAATTAACTTGCATGAAACACACACATTTCTGTTGGTTTTGCTGCTCTTTTTTAGTGTGTGGTGTGTTTAATCCACAGAGTAAACTTTCTCAAGAAACCAAACTGTTGAGCAATCATCTGTTCTTACTTGTATTGCTCACACCCTCAGAGTTGAAGTTTCATTGGGATTGGGATTTATGCAAAACTATTTTGGTGTGCCCTAAAATCAGAAATCAGTACATATGATCCATTCCAGTAAATTTTGACAAGTAAAATGTACAGATCAAAGCTAAGTATGGGAGTAAGTAAGAGTATAAGACTGTAAGTATAAGAGTAACTGAGAGTATAAGAGTAGGTAACAGTATAAGAGTACACTTGTTTTGTATTAGTATTCTATTAGTATTCTAATATTTATATTTGTACATATTTGTACTTCCTAGTACTTATAACTTGCTACTTATACTTATTTGTATACCACCTCTTATATTTGATATTTATACATACATAATTATAATAATAATAATTAATAATAATTAACAATAATAATAATATTTAATATACATACATAATTATAATAATAATAATAATTAATAATTGATAATTAACAATAATTTAATATTAATTATACCTACGCTGCCTACTCTTTTATATTTTCTTATACCCACTCTTATACTTATACTTAGTATTATACTTATACTTGCTACTTATACTTACTTGTATACCACCTCTTATATTTGATATTTATACATACATAATTATAATAATAATAATAATAAAATAATAATAATTAACAATAATAATAATATTTAATATACATACATAATTATAATAATAATAATAATATAATAATTGATAATTAACAATAATTTAATATTAATTATACCTACGCTGCGTACTCTTTTATATTTTCTTATACCCACTCTTATACTTATACTTAGTATTATACTTATACTTCTGCTTATACTTATACTTAACTACAAAATTTTCAAACATTTCATTATCCTCCCTTTAGTAAAATAAATTTACTTAAGGCATACGAAACACCGCATCGTAAACTTTCAATAAACATACTTATATTGAATCTCCTACACTTTTGTCTATCTTTTTAATTTAGCTTAAATATAAAATTAATTGCATTTACTATTCACGGTACTCTGCTAATCCCCAAGAAGTTGCTTTCGCAAATCAATTGACAAGTGATGTTTGATGTTTGGTGTTTTGGGGTTTGGTTCAATGTTCAATGGAGTTTTGGTGTCATTATCGATTGTGTCTGGGCAATTAGTGTAGAGACTTGTTAAGTACTTACTTGTTTGTTGCTGGCTAATGGCCAATGTTCGATCCTTCAACGGCAATGTACGGATGATGTGTGACCTCCATCTACGTTCGAAATTCGATTTTGCCATTAGACAGGCAACTTTCATGTGGTTTGGCGTGTCTGAAAAGTTATGGCATTAAAATACAAATGAGTTAGCGTCTACCAGAACTTATCTAACAAGCTGTCCTGCCAGCAGCACAGTCCATCACACAAAAACTAATCCGTAAGCAGGGACTGACTGGCAGGACTGTCGCTGGCAGGTAATTGATAATTTCCATGGCTTCTGCATGGCATCATTCAACGGAGGCTGGTTTCTTTAGGCTCGAGCTATTTATGCCACATGCATTTTAGATACTTGCATAGATACGCACAAAAGGCAGGGAAAACCCATGGAAAATATTCGTTTGTTTTGTTTCTTTTGGGCGGGGCTGTTCTATTACTTTTGCGCTTCGTCCACAGAAGGTCGCTGCTCCTTCTTGGCTGCACAAAGATAAGGCGAAGGAAGCACAGCATCGTCATTATGCCAGAACAAAGAACTTGAAACCAAATTGCACTTTAAGCAGGCCATTAAATGTGGTATGAGTGCGAGTATGTGTACACACTGTGTAATGTTTGACATGTCAGTGCACCTGCCCTGTGCACCTGCCCTGTGCACCTGCCCTATGCACCATGCCTGTGCAGCTGTGCACTATGTGCTAATTACTTATTTATATCGCTCAAAATTACACACGACACGAAGCAGCAGCAACAGCAGCAGCAGCAAGCAGGCATACTCGTTGCATACTTTGCGGCGGCCCAGCGGCTAAACATTTACATACATATGTATGTGTGTGTGTGTGTTTGTGCAGTGAAGATTTTTCAAGCATCTACCAGGTCTGGTCTGCCAGGTTGTTGCTCTTCCCCAGTGCCGAGCCTCTGCTCTCCAGCTCGTCCTCTGCATCTCTCAATCAGTTCCCAATTGACCATGTAATGTGGCTCTTCTTTTCGGGTTATTCTTACAGATAGTTTGCTTTCAGTTCTTTCTTCTCTTTCTGCCAGCTACGTGAGCATTTTACCTGAGTGCTTCCAGACAAATTTACTGAAAAGAGTTTTGCAATTTACACAATTTTCTGCCACTTAAACTTGTATGCAAAACGGTTTTAGATCCACCGGATGATAATTTACTTTCATTAATCCCAAAACAAAATATTTGTTGGCTAAGCCTTTGGTATTAGCACAACAGAAAATAAGTTTATCCAAGTGTTTTGATGGACCAACCTGTCTGTCAGGAGCTCTCAACTCCTGCTACAAACACACACACACACACACACACACACACACAGACTCACATTCCAGGTGTGACACAGGCACTGGCACTGGCACTGCTTCTGTTTCTGTTTCTCTTATTGTTTTGTGTCACTTTCAGTGTCTGCCACATATCCAGATGCCGCAGGCAGGCTGGGGCTTGGACTGGGGCTGGGGCTGGGACTGGGGCTGGGACTGGGGCTGTTGGCTTTCTTTTTGTATTTGCAGTGTCAACGACTCTTGAAAAAAAACCAAAATTGCTCATAATTTTTACAAAATGCAACTGACAGCCACCGCAGTAGTCACCGATGATATGACATGATGTGTTTGTTGCTGGTGATGTTTGATGGCATTTTTTGGGGGATTAATTTTGTGCATTTTAGTTGGCTTGTTTGTGGATTCTGTTTTGGGGTAGGGTATTTGCTAGTAATTGTTGCTGATGACTGAACAAAGTAGCTCTAAATGACGATCTTTAATTCAAGTTTCTTTCATTCTTAGCTTTCTTTGGTAATTTTTCGGTGATTTATTCTTTTTTGACAGATTTTTCTCTCTGATATCTCCTCGTTTTTCTACCTTAAATCCTTGCTTAGTGGCTCGTTCAATGCCAATATTCTCACTTAATTTTTAAGTTTGCTGTTTTGGTGTCCTGCATCTATTTACGTATTCAAAAGCAAATCAGTTTTGCACTGAAATGACAACATAATTCAAGCGACTTCCGTGCAAATCAAACACACACGACAAGCCCTTGATTCCCAGACGTTACGTTGCACTGGCATTCCCTCCATTATGCAACCTCCATACACCATACACATACACCCTACCCCATCCCTTATCACCTTTCCGCTTGTCATGTGGAAATATTTGCCCAGGCATATCGCCATCGGGGCATCGGTACCGTGTTCCGGCCATCGTCTGGGTGTGTTTCTGAGCCCCTGGAATTTCACTTTCACAGCAGCTGCAGCAGCAGCAGCAGCAGCAGACACCCGCAACCGACAGCGCCAATGCTGCAAATGCATTCTTTGAATTTCTTGTGGCACTGCCATTGGCGCCTCCTCCTTGCAACACACACACACACACACACATACACCCGTGTAGTACCCGTTAGAGACCCTGAGACCCGGAGTAAATTTATTGCTTTCGCCGCCAAAGTGAAACATAAAACGACGTCATTAAGTTATGTCGGCGCTGCGGTCTTTGTGGGTGGGCGTAGGAAAATGCCCAAATCATCCTGTTGTTGTTGTTGTTCTTTTTTTTTTTGCCTGATTTTTCCACCTGCGTCTGGCACGTTTCACGTTTTTTCCATCCGCTTGCAGTGGTTTTTCATTTCTTTTTTGTGTGTGTGTGTGTGTGTGGCAGTGTCAAGGGGAATTCAACAAAGTGCAATGGAAGTTGATGCGTTTTTTTCCGGAAAGAAATTGTTAAGGAAGGAGTTATAGCCGCAGCAAGAGATTGGCTTATATGTGTGGAGCATAAACTCTACCCGATTTCGGGCTTAAAGGGATTTGTTTGAGGTGAAATTGAAGGCAATGAAATGGTACAATGAGTAAAAAAAAACGTAAAAAATATAAATAAAACCCTCTAATATATGTGCGTAAAACATGCATTGCTACATTCAAAATCTATTCTCCAAAATCCCAAGAAAACAATAGAATCGAATAATAAAAATTGCATTGCACTCAAATGATTTATCAACCAAATTGAATGAATAAAAAAAAAATCCTGCCCAATCTATGCAGATTTTCAATATACTCGTATATGTATATATTTCTAACGTATGCATACAATATTCGTGCTCGTATGTCGTGTTGTATGAAGTTTTCAAGCTCTGATTCATTTTTGGGTTTTGGCGAAAAATGGTTTATGCATAGTGAAAATGTGAAAATGATTTGCATATCATATGAAAAGACAAAGTTCTGTACGGTTCGGTTCTCGGTTTGGTTCACAGAGAACGAATTCAAATTTGGCCAAACAATCAGAGTGCAGGTTAAGCTGAATGTTAAAAATCAAATCGATAGTTCAGGCTCCAGGGGAAGTTGTCGAAACCTACTGCATTGGCTGCACTCTTGCTGCTCTGCCTCACACTCCCACTCCTGTCTCTGTGCCACTCCTGCATCTCTCCCACTCCTGCCTCTGTGCCACTCCTGCCTCTCTGGATGCCTCCCCCGTTCTGGATACTGGCAGCTCTCTCTCTCTCTGGTTGCTAGTTGTAGGCACTGACGAATTGTATTGCTACTTTATTCTACTTCTTTCTTTTTCTGTGGGTCTATTAAAAATTCAATTATTTAAAAAAAGAGTGGTGCCAGTTCGTTGTACTTTTGCGCTGCCACTGCCCTCATTGTGTCAATGTGGCAGAGATATTTTGGCTATGCCTCGAGCTACAGCAAATGCAGATCTGTGTCGGATGGCGGACGGGGTGGTCTTGTAGGAGCACCGCAGTCCGTGTGGCTGCTGCTGCGGCCATATCAAAAGTCAAATGTCGACTGCAGGCTCCATTTTGGGGTAAAGTTTTCACGCCAATCAACAAAAAATACCAATGAAAAAAAGCCTAGGAGAAGTAGAAACTTTGCAGTCGATGTTTCGAACATTTGCTACCCATTTATCTTCGACAGAAAGCATCCCTTAAAAGATGTCTCTCATAGCTGCGTCCATCGGCAGCCAAAGATTCTCTTGGGTTCTCTACTTCATATGCAATTCCATTATACCCTGCTACTTCCACTATTAAAGAGCATCTGCAAACCTGGCAAACTATTTGTTTGATATTTTGCTGTGGGGGTCTTCAGGGATCAAAGCGTTTCGTTTCTGCGTATCGTTGTGGAAATAATGAATGAATCGGGAAACTGTTTGTTTTTATCGCAAGGAATGTTGCACGCATTGCACGTGGCAGCGGCAGCGGCAATGGCAATGTGATTTTGTGACAATTTTCCCAACACAGACCAGACTGTTTTTTTTATATTATTTTTCAGCCTATTTTTTTCCGTGTCTGACCGTGGCTAACTTTTTTGGTGTTTTATGTGTGCGTGTGTGTGTGTGTTAATGACTGTGGCCGTAACTATTTTCCATGCATTTTCCAACAGATGTTGTCCTGCAGCCAACAACATTCAGATAGAAACATTTCAAACCTGTCAAACGTTGCCTGTGCATTGGGCACAGATTTTTCACTAGAATTTCATTTGATTTTCGGGGAATTTTTGATTTGTAAACTTGTTCTCTTTTCACAATGGCAACTAACTATAAATGGAATCGATATTTGCGCAGAGCAAATAGTTATAAAAGCAAGCCATCAGTCATTTGTGATCTTTATAATTTTTATATTTATTGGTCATAGTGCCGTGCATTATTCTGATATTTTTATAGGCAATATTGTGGCGTCATTTTTCTAAAAAAAACTTATATATACGCCAGTCATTCATTCAATCTCCTTTAAACTAAACCGCCAACTCCAACTCCATTCAATGATTGCGCGCCCGGAAAAAATACTTTTAAGAGTCTTTGCCAAATGGCAGCACAGAAATTGCAGCTTGCGTCAGTGAAATTTTTATGATCAAAAGTTCGGAATTATTTACTTCTTTTTTTTATTTGCTTTTTTCGTTCAATAGATTTTTACAATCGGTTTGGATTCTATTTTGAAGTCATAAATGTGGTAAATGGAAAATAAACTCGTCTAAAATATGAAAATAAATGCACATTGCAAATGGATAATAATATAAATTAAATAAATATAAAAAAAATAATATGAAATATAAAAATAAATATAATATAATTTATATATATATATATGTTAATATAATATAAGATATACATTCATACATGTGCACATAAGGATATTTAAAAGTAATTATAAATTATTCTCTTCGCTTTCTCTTGCTCTTTCTCTTTCCTGAACTGAACTGAATTTTCCCTTAGGGTAGCAATTTTTCTTAGGAAAAGCCAAACACACTTATCCCGAGCCAAAGCATCCTGAAACTGTAGCCCGTAATCTTAAACATTGTAATCTAATAAGCAGACACCAATTTGCTGCCAATTTATCCGCTGAACTTTTTCTCTGCTCCACAAATTGTCGTTCGCTTCAGAGCTTAGGTTATGGAATTTATGATTAAACAAGTTGTCAATATGCTGTGTGTGGGGCAACTATTAGCCAGCCGGGCCAATTCCCCTACCCCCCACCACCGCCACAAAGAAGAGCAGTTCCCCCAGCACACAGATGGAGGTAGAGATACAGATAAACTGTTAAATGGCTTCTGCCGTGGCGCTGCGTCTGCTGCCAGCTTAAGCGGTGGCCAAAATCGATTTCCACCGAGAGAGTGAACGAGAGGGGGCCAGTGAGAGAGAGGGACACTCCTCGGTCGAGCAATTTACGCGGGCGACAACTTTCTAAGCCAAAAATTATGGGAATCAGGCAGCGGCTTGGGGTAGGGGCGTTTGTGGAAAACTTTGGCGACGTCTTCCTGGCTTTCAGTTTGTGTGGCGGTTGGGGGGTGTTGGGGGGTATGGGCTGTGAGTGTTTGTTGGCCGAAAATTGCATTTCTATGCAAATGCCCATACAGTCAAGTCAATGACTTTGTCACGACTTTGTAAGTAGTTTTTTGGTAAGAAAAGAACGAACCCAAACAGGATGGGGGGGGACTGGGAAAGCAAACAAACAAGCAAGAGGTCTATTATCGCTATTACGACTATGGATATACCCTTTAATAGGGTTGTATCGGAATGGAATAGACTTGTAATGAGAGAAATCTTGAGAGCGATAATGCTTGGCTGGGTATAAAGATCAATTACATGTGAAAACTTCTTGATTTCAGTAGGATAATAATATATGATAATAATAATAATATAATAATATAAAATAATAATATAATAATAATAATAATAATAATATATAATAATATAATAATAATATATAATAATAAAATAATAATATTATGATCGAAACAAATTTCGAGTTTGATTCAGATATCTTTAAAATTATGGAAACCATAGAGCTATGCATTTAATGTGTGTTTAAATATTCCAATTAAGATTAGTTTGGGTATTATAGTTAGATAATATTTCACAGATTTCTTCCCTTTTCTGCATGTACAAATTTTCTGCGATTATTTTCGGAAAATGGTAGAAATCACAGCCGTTTCAAGACCCACAACAAACAGCATATACCCCAAAGGTTTCTAAGCATAAAAAGGTGCACAGATAACCACACGGTAAAAAGATTTCGGTGAGTAGCATGCACGAAACTTGCGTTGATGATGATCAACAGTTAGGCAAAAGTTGCCACCGTTAAGTAGGTTCTGTCGCAGGCACTGGCCCCTCTTCCATCAGCCACTAGCAACCAGCACCCAGCAACCAGCACCCAGCAACCAGCACCGTAAAGCATAAAGCCAATCACCATTAGTGTAATCGCCTTTGGTATTATGTATTATCGAGCTGTGTCGAGCAGTGTCTGGCCTCCAACTAAGCCACTCTTCACTCTCTACTCTCCACTCTCCACTCCACTTCTAGTACATGCCTCAAGCGTTCCCGCATAAATTAAACCAGGTCAAAAGACCCAACGGCAGCCAACGTTGTCGCTGTCGTTGTCGTTGTCGTCGTCGCGGTAGGTTTGTCCCTTCGATTAAGTGAATAGAGGCTGTTGCTGTTGTTGTTGCTGTTGCTGTGGCTGTTGTTGTTTGTTGTTCATGGGGTTCAGAAAGGGCGTCAAATTGTGGTTCTGATTCGTATTCGGAATCTGTTTATTGGCCAAGCTAATCACTGGTAGACCCCTCCCCAGAAGCCCCTTCTGCAACGACTTTGCTCTTTGTTGGCCCGCTTGCTTGTGATAATTTAGTGGTTGTCGGTGGGTCGTCTGGCTCTTCCATTCAGGCCCACTTAGTGGCGTACAATAAATAAATAATAAATAAATGAAAAGGCTATAATGGAAAAGAGCTGAAGGATGTTTCTTTTTGGTAGCACATTTATTGAAAGAGCGTTTAAAAAGGCTTAAAGCACACTCTTTGATGGGAATATTTTTGGGAATTTAAAGATCATCCAACAATTAAATTTAAAACAGCGAATGAATGCGCTCTAGTACGTGTCTTTCCTTGGAGGAATATTTACGCAGGAAGTAGTAATTATTCTTTGAAAAATCGAAAAGAAAGTCTGTTAGGATGCTCGCTACAATGAAAATAATCATTTGGATTTTTGTTTAGGTTAGAAAACATTTCTAAGGTAGTACTTTATTCCGTTCTAGAGAGAAAGAGTATTTTTATTATTTATTTTATTTTATTTATTATTTTTTATTATTTGATTTATTATTTTTATTATACATTGGAGACCTTCTGATAGCTGGATTTCCCATATATCCATGATTCTGCAACAAGTTAACTTTACCTGTTATATTCTTTCCATTCGAATGTAATTCTTTAGGGATTTCCAAGTTCCTTATTCAATATAAAATTTATATTTCTTTCTTTTTTGAGGCAAGCCCACGAAATACTCCGCAAAAAAAAATACATCTTTATCCAACGATTGGATCCTTCTTTATCCACTTTGCCTGTTCCCCTATTTCTCTCTCTCTCTCTCTCGCGCTGGCATTCCACCAAGAGTGTGTGTGTATTTGCTTTTGCCAATTTCACTGCCATGGATGCAATTTCGTGTGTTTTGCATTTTAACGATGTCATCCACATGCCAGATTCCCCTAAGCCAGCCACATATACATACGTACAATAGTGCCACAATCCTAATACACATTTCTGCATCTAAAAATCGAAAATCCAGAGCGGTTTGGGTCTCTCAATTTGAGTGACATTTGTCAATTTAAGCAAGCAAGTAGCTGCTGACGAGTGTAAAATCTCGCGATAAACTCCACTGCGACACGCTACGCGACTGACTGACAGACAGACAGACAGACAGACAGACAGACAGACAGACAGACAGCCATATGTATGTAGAGTGAATTTGTGGTAATGAAGTTGAAATCGAATTTCTCACTTGGGGGTATGGAGTGGTGTGCTGGTCAAACCGTATATTATTTATATACATAAATCTAATTGAAAAACTTTTCCCTGGCGCTTATTGACCTCCAGCCAGAGGCCACACATAGAGAGACACAATCCTTTGATGTGTTGCCCCACCAACGCACCCACCGCCCCCTCCAACCGACGTTTCTTTCGGTCAACAATTTGCAGTTGGGGGAAAAACTTGGCTCTCGGTTTGTCAGTAGAGTGTTTTGGTAGGATTTTCAATTTTCACTCAGCTCTTTCAAATAGCCTTTGGACATTTTCCTAACTGAATTTTGTTTTGTTTTCGTTCTCGTTCTCGTTTTGATTTCCATTTTTTTTTTTTTTTGTTACTGTTTTTTGCAGCAAAGAGCGGAAAGGAAAGAGTTTGAATTTATTTAGTTTGCAGATTTGTTTGCCTATTTGTTTGATTGGCTCTGTTGCTTTTGCTTTGGCTTCTGCGTTTCGTTGTCTCGATAAAAGCATTTCACATTGGGGGATTCAATATCTGGGCAAATCTGCCGCCGGGCACTTTGGCCAGAGATATAACCGTACCGCCCCCTACCCCACGCCTTCCATTCAGGCCACAATATTTTCCATGATGTGTGGTATTATTATTGATATGCATGGCACATAGTGCCAGGGGCTTACATTGTGGTGGGAATTTTAACAGACCTAAAGGCGCCACACTGGACACTGGGCAATCAAGAAAATTTGTTGATTTTGATTTAATTGAGTGCCACAAATTTTATTCAATAAAATGACAGCAGATCTCAATTAAATTTTTGTATCACACGGAAGAATGGAGCTTGTTCTCCCTCTCTTCATTGCTAATTCTCTGAGTAACTGATATTTACATGTCGAGCAACATTTGAGGCCACATTCCGTTCGGTTTATTTATGGATTATTATTATGGATTATTATTCCTTTATAGCCTCGTCTTAGCAGTCCAACAGAAGCCAATTTCTTTTTGCTGACTCCCACGGACCTTCCTCTTTCACTCTCCCTCTCTGCCAGTGTGTCTTAGCTTTAAATTTGACACAAATTCCTTTAAATAATTAAAATATCCCATTAAAAATACATTTATCCCCCCATTGCTTTCTGCATCTCCATTTCTCTCTGTTTCTGCTCCCTTCTCTAGTTAATTCCTTGAGCTTTTGGGTCTCTCAATAATTGCAGCCAGATTGTCCGCCACGTTGGGGCCATTATGCTGCATAGTTAAGCATACAACTGGCTTAAGTAATTAGAAGTCGATTACACGGACTCTGGCCTGAGTCTACAGGCGGTGCGGAGCCGAGCGGGGCATTTATGGGCGGCAGGAAAGTGTGGCAGGAACTTGCCAACAAGTCGAGGCAAAAACATTTCATGCGCATTCAAATGCAAAGAAGGAAAACTAACTCCAACAGCAGCCATCGGGTGGCAGGAGCAGGGGAAGGGGAACGGGCACGGGCTGGGGGCTGCAACTGCAAGTTAACTTCATGCAAAAATGCTGGCAATTAAAAAAAAAGGAACACAAAAAAACAACCCACGAGTCTGACAAATATATATAAGAGAAAATGAAAAGAAAAGAAAACCTCGTTGACAGTTGCTTGAAAATGGCAGCAGAGTGAAAACTCTCTGAGAGCAGAGGAAAGGTGCAAACAAGAACCACAACAGCAGCAGCAGCAGCAGCAGCAGCAGCAGCAACGGCAACGGCAAAGAGAGAAAAAAAAGAGGCATGCCGCGAGCGTTGCAACAATTAGCCAAACTTCCACCACACACACCCCGAGACCCCAAAACGGAACCCAAACGATGCAAACAAGTTGAAATATTTGCCAGAACACACACACACACACACACACACACACACATGTTGCCATCCCGTACCACACGAGTGCCACGTCCAGGGGCCACGACAAATTGCACACAATTCGTGCCTAATTTTTAGCTGACATTTTTCTCCCGGTGGCTGGCTGCCTTAAAGCAGCGCTATATACATTTTTTTCTCTCTTTTTTTATCGCTTTAAAATCCAGCATAGAAATTGTAGTTTTATTTTTTTTATATTTTTTTTGGCAAGCAGCAGTCGGATTTTTGCACTTCACTTAATTGAACGAATGACGCCAACGCGTCGACTGCGTGGCATGGGCTTTTGAGCTCCATAGGAAAAGCCTTGGCTGTCTCCCTATGGCCATGAGCATGACAAACAGTTCAAAAGTTCAACGGTTCAACGGTTCAGTGGCACATTCAGCAGCCAAGTTAATCAAACATTTGGGCATTGAAAGGAATTTATCTGCAAGAAAATTACCTAAAGGAAAGGTAATGGCGGAGAGCGAGAGAGAGTTGACTATAGTTATAGTTCGATTGCATTGATTTTTGAGCCTTGAGTGTATTGAGTCTTTGGCTATGATTCTGCACTATCGTATCTTTAAATGTGATGTATTTAAAACGTATTTTCTATCATTTGAATGCCTGAGAATTTATTATCATTCTCATTTTTTTTTTGTATAAATTTATTTGCTGCCAAAATTATTAGTTCTTTAAATTTGTATGTAAAGTAATTATCTATTAATCCATTAAAATGCAATCCTGCACTCTGGATCACCTAACCGATCATCTGGCAACCGAAGTCTTACGTGTGGTGCAAGTTTGTGGCCCTGTCACAAGGGCAGACATTGTTTTAAATTTGGGTCATAAATGGAATATTCGTTTCAACGACTTTCCCGAGCTGCGCTCTGTGGTGGCTGCAGCCCTTCAATCAGCACTGCAAGCGGGCCTGATGATCGCACAGAACAGTCGGTACACAGTGTGTACGGGCTGTGATCATCAACAGCGTTTGAAATATACTGCTGGCCTGAGCTCCAGTCTTATGGGTTTAAATAAAACCTCGAACTTGAAAGCTTCAGGTTTAATGAATCGGAAGCAGATCAATGTGAAACCAGAGGCTCTAACAGATAGCGAAAGTGAGGCTGAAGATACCACCAAAGGAGTCACTTTCCTCGATACTATTTTAAATATCTCTCGAACTATTTTTGATATACTTGTGTAAATGGAATAAAACACAGCAAACCTTTAGTGCATTCAGCCTATGATGCTATTGAAATTCTCTTTTCTTCCCTTGCAACTGTCTCAGGGCCTTTTAGTCCGCTCAAATATCTGAATATTTGTTCTAGTCCTCCTATTTAGCTTTATATAATGATGTTTCGGGCTCAATTTTCAATGCTAAGCCACGTTGGCAGAGAGGAGTGGAGTGGTAATAGTGAGCTCTGGCTCGCAGCCAAGTCACATCCACCTGCCGTTGTGTGTCTACTCAACTGGCAACATGAACGAGGTGGAACGAGGCGGAACGAGAGGCGTATATGAAGCGACAAGGCCATGCCAGGGAATGAAAGAAATTGCTGCTATACTTTGCTAATAAACCGTAATAAACTGATGTCCTTTGGACGGCACACATACCCACCACACCTTTCGCCCCCACCGCCTTACCTTTACCATAGAGAACGACAAACATTTAATCTGCACACAGACACGCGCTTAAAACATTTTCTCTTTTGCAGCCAAGGAAAGCGGAAAACAAAAACAAAAAGGAAAACAAACACAGTCGGGTATGGAATGGGGATGGCTATGGGTAGGGGGATGGAGGTTTGGGGCAAAGCGGAGCCTTTTGTAAAAATTATGCGCCTTGTTCGGCGTTTTGGCATCGCTGCCAAGAGAGAGAAAATACACAGCAGGAACAGCAACAGCAACAGCAGATGATTATGAGATCACTTTGTGTGTGACGGCGACGACGACGTGCTGCGGAAAACCCTCACCCCCAGTCTGCCCTCCCTCACCTGTCTTGCCCCACACGCCTCTGCCCTCCGCCTGCTGCCTGCTGCCATGTTCCGTCTTTAATAAAAATAAATGTTACTTGTAATAATTTCTTGCACGTCTCCTGCAATTTTCTCATCCTTATTATTACTCTTCCCACCTTCCTGCCGCCTCTTTATCCCCCTTTCTTCTCTGCTCGTCTTCCTTTTGTTTTATTTTACTGTATTTAACGTGTGTTTGCTCTCCGCCTTACTGGCGCTTTGAAGGCCCCGCACCCGCTTTGCTTTGAGTCACGAGAGTAGAAGCAAGAGGGAAGCGACCTTAAGGTACAGGTACGCCATGCCCCCATCGCCCCCCCATTCAGCAGTCAGTCGCTTGTCTGTCGCTTTACTTCCTGTCTGCGCCATTGTGTTGATGGGGCCCGTCTGCATGTCTTCCCCCCTTGGGAAAACCGTGTGGAAAACGGAAGAAAAGGAAGAGTGCATAAAATATTAATAATTGCACGCGTGATGGTAATGAAAATACATACAAAAAACATAATGCATACATTTTGGGTTAATACCAAGGCTGTGGGGGCGCCAAGAGCGGTGCTGCTGAAGGAGTGGCTGCTGGGAGAGGAGAGGAGATGCTGATGTGGCATAATGATGAGGTTGAATGGGCCACAGGAGTGTGGGGTCGGTGGCAGTGTCCCCCCTGTTTGGTTTATGGTGATTGAAAGGCAATTGACGGCCCCCGAGTCAAGCGATGGCAATGACCTTGACTGTTGTGTGGCAGAGATCAGGGGGCAGCAAAGCATCTAACATTCCATTCAACAATGGCGAGGAAGTGTAGGGGATGCAGAGGTACTTGTATGTGAGGGCAGATACTATTCAAGGTGAAACTTAGGGCAAAGTAAATAATTGTGAGGCCCTGTCGATATATCAGAAAATATTTATTTGCTGCAGAGAATTTTTCTTTTGGGGTAAGAAGGGTAAAGCCCACACTTTCAAGCTAAGCCACACTGTGAAAGTGCAAGAGAGCTCTACAAACATATAGCTGTTATGTAAGAATAAAAAATATACTGAAAATAAAACGAATAAATAAACTTAAGAACGAATGAATCAATCATCTATAGTAGCATTTTTCTCATGCCCTATCATTCCCTTATCCCTAATCCTTCCTTCAAACATATTCAAGACACAACTTTTCCATCCAATAGATCATCTGAAACCTTCTCTTACCACCCCGCCTGTTGGCCTCCTCTACCCGTTTCAAATTATCTGGAAAGCAATTACACAAAAGGCCAATTCAAGATTTGCCATTGATTTTACCTGAAACCCAAATAAAAAACGAGACAAGAAAATAATGAAAAATCTGTAGCAGCAGCTCGTTTACCAAAAATAGCAATGCCAATAAGAGTCATCAGACCAAAAGACACACACACACACGAGCCACAGACACAGAGGGAGAGAGAGACAGACAGGCAAAAAACATACAGACAGATAGACGAGAATACAGGAGGAGTCCCCGAGAAAGGCATACACACAGATGATACACATAGATACAGATACAAAGATACACACGTAAGCCCGTAACCAAGAACCTGACAGGAATTGTGGGACAGAATGTTATACTACGTCATTGGCCTAACAAAAATAGTAGCAGTAGGGGATGCGAATGCCTCCCCGTGACCGCCCATGCCCGCCCATGCTCATGTCCCGCCAACTTTTACAAGGCGTTTATTTTAAAGACTTGTGAATGTGGATGCCTTGGATATGGCTGGTTGCCTGTCGCCCCTGTTGGCCCTGTCAGATTTCATTACCAGCCAAATTGCCAGCCAACAACGAGGTAATTTTAAGAGACTTTCGTGACGTAAATTGTGAACTGAACCGCAAATTTGTGTTCATTGTTTGCTTTCGGGAGAGAAATCTCGTTTAGTTTTTTAGACACCCAATCCTTATGCCAGCCAACAAGGGGATATCCTTTCGGTAATTGACACTTATTGGAAAGCGAACGATAATCGTATTAGGGGCGCCACAAAAGCACCAAAAAGTGTGCTCCAATTAGGAGTTCCGAGGCGGTCGCTGACCTAAGCTAATTATGTGGCTTCTGAGGGATTTCTTGTGCCATAGAACTCGCTTTACTACCCTTTACCACTTTCGTGACCCGACCTTGAACTTTTGGTCTTCTGTCGCCAGTGCGTCGCCCATAAACGTCAGAGCGGCGCGACGGCAGCGGCAGCGGCCATAGCAAAAACCATGGCCAAAACTTTTGCTACTGTTGTCAGTTTCAGTTTCACTTTTGGTGTTCGGCAGTTAGCGGGGTGTTTATTTTGTACTACTTTTACACTAAAACTATTTCCAATAGTGTACAAGGGGGGTAGGTGGGTAGGGTATATTGCAGGGGAAGACGCAGAAATATTTTTGATAGTTTTTTGCTGCCTAAAAGTCCTTGCTGTTTCTACTGAAAACTTATTTCACTTATCCCATTTAATTAAGTCAACGATTAATTCATAGAAATTTGTGGAAAATATTTTTCAGAAATTATTTATGCCATTTATTCTCTATAGATCAAAGGTAATATAGTTTCGAGTACATCCAACATTCATAAGAAAGCATTTAATATGAACATAAACACGTAATATAAGTGCCAGGGTATATTTTAGTCTCTAGTAGGAATATCTAATACCAAATTAGTTGGGTCAAAAGCGAAGTCGAAACTGTTACAGCAATGTAATGGTAGCAGCAAGTATTCGCAGTTTGTTCTTGTTTTATTTGAGTGCCCCTTTGGGTGCAGCCATTCTGTTTATTCTGTTCTTTTAGCCTTTGATGCGGAAAGGTTAACATTTCCTATCGTCCCTTGAAGGCAAATGTTTTTTTAATTATCAGCCATGGCACCATACTGGTACCAAATCAGGTACCAATGATATCGAGGCCAGATAACCGAGAACAACATAATTATTCTGCCGTAGAAAGGACTGTATTAGAAGGTCATCTTCTCTAGATGGCCTTTGATCATAGTTACATAGGTGTTGTTTAATTGTTATTGGCTGAATATCTTCAATATGACCTGAAAATTATGCGAAAATTTAGGGTAAACAAATGGCTGAATATCTTGACTACCTTTCCATAGCACAGACAGCATTCCAAGCTAATGAAAAATCCCCACTTCCCTGTTTTTATAGAGTGATAAAAGCTGTAAAGCTGCTCAAAAAAAGCTCTGATCCAAGATTTAAAATATTTGTTCGCGCATCATGCGGCAGCGCCCCTCGGCTGTTTTAAGAAAGCTTTGTGCCAAAGCTTTGTGTCTCTGCTAAGGGATATTTACAGATAGGAATGGCAAAAGCTTAAATACAAATTTTTAGTACACAAAACTTTTTTCGACAAACTTTCTGATGGTTTAAGAACTGTTCAAGCTTTCACCATACCCAAACAGTGGAGATATCCATCTCCACATGGATAAAAACCAAATGGGTTCGGGTATATTCTCTGAAATTAAACTCTAAAGAGCTTCTGGACAGCTTAACGATGAGATTTACACTTCTAATAAATATTAAAATACGTTTAATTTTCAAAAATAAAACTGGTCGCAGTAATTTTACGTATACATTTTATACGAATAATTTAAATACTTTTCTTTTTTTGGATTGCTGTAGTAATGGAATGTGGATTTTGTTTAAGTTTCCAGTGGAATCGAAATAGCTTTCAGAATATCCCTTCTCCACACTCCACCTACCATCGATGCTGTTGGAAATATAATACCCCTTTCATCCGATATAAAATTTACAAATTGTTTTACAATTTAAACACCATAACTCCACTGGAAGTGCCCCACTTAATGCGGCTTAACCCTTCAAATCGTTCAACCCTTGGAGCCTGCGGCCCCGGCACCTGCCACAGGCGCTTGTACGACCTAATAATTTTAATGCCACTTGCATGCCATCAATTAATCCCTCAAGTGTGTGCACAACACCCCACTCGTGAGAGTGTGCGAGTGTGATATATACTATATGCATTTACATATTCATGCCCGATTTGTGCGCTGCAGCAGAAAGCAGAAATATTAAATTAATACATGCCCACAAAATTTATGTTATTCAAATGAGAAAAAATATCCATTGTTGTGGGAGGATGTTCTGTAAAGCAATTTCAATTAAATTTAGAGAATTTCTTGGTATTATTTTCGTATTTAGAAATATAATGCTCAGTGCCAGTAGAAGATTTTATTAGCGAAAATATTTTTAATGTCAACAATTAATGGCAGAAAATCAAAACCAACCAAGATGCGCTGCTGTACAACGCATGAATACGTTCGAAGATTTTTTTTTATTTAAGGACCAATTGGGTTATTTATTTCAATTGAAATTAAGGGAATTTTTGTAAATATTCTGGGCTTATTAAAGATAATTTGTGAGTTGGTTACGTGCCATCAAATATTAAATTACAAACCCAGCTGCCAACGTTACATTTTCTTCCTTGTCTTCCTTCCTTCTTCCGATGTCTTCCTTATTTTCAGTGTTTCCTTCTGTGAGAACGCTCCTTCGTTGCCACTCAAAACTCTATGGGTATTTTATAGGTGCACTTGCGTGCACTTGCAATTTCTATATGTACAAGTATGTGTATGTAAGTATGTTGCAGAGTTGCAAGCAAGCGAACGGCACATTAACCCAGGCAGGAATCTGGCCAAGAAATGTAGGCTGGCGGCCAAAGCAGTTAACTATTTTGCAGCCGCTTCGCATAACCCAAATACTTGCGCAAAGACACGCACCCCCCAACTCGCATCTGGCACTCTTCGGGGCTACTAAATAACTATTTCGTTTAATAATATCCCATTAAAAAGAAAAATAATAAAAAGCAGCGCAAACAGGAGAAACGCCACTTGACAGGAGAAAGGAGAAAGCGGGAGGCGTTGCTCCACCAACGATGACGACGGATATGGCAACGGAACTGAAAGCAGGGCAAATGTCGACGGGTCACAACGACAAGGACATTGAGTGCACAGCAAAACAAACACTAAGAGAAATGAATGACAACTGAAGAGAATTGAATTTTTATCATTTTGAGGTTTGGTTTAGCAGAAGTAAAATATAAAAAACCGAAAAATGCTGTAATAAAAATTCGTCTTGGATCTACGAGATTCAATAGAAAAGATAGTGACTCACGAGTGGAAAATCTTCTTCTAAAAGAAGTAATATTTTGGTTGTCGCCTGCTGTTTATCCTTACATTTTCGTTTGTTGTTCTTTATGCTGGAATCACTCTTTCCAATCCCTTTAATTTTCCATTTAATTTGAGCACCTTTTTTCCTTCGATTTGCTTTGCATATTCCTCATTAAAGTACACTCTTTTTTCTCCCAGTACATGCCATGCATGGGCCGCCACTCTGCATCAGGATACTCCTCGAAGAATCAGTGGTGCATGGCGCCCGGTGTTGGCACTGCTGTGGGGGTTAATCTGCTTCAATTAAGTTTCATTTATTTGAATTTAATTGCGTTTCCGACGGTGGAAAATCCATGCCGTAGACCCCCCCACTCGCCCTGCGGCTGTCTCTAGCAGGGTTCTTCCTCTGCCCTTGCCGCTGCCATTTGGTTTACTCTGATTGCATATGAGCTTTATGGCTAAGGACTCGACAATGCCTAGACGTTGCCTGTGCCACTGACTATCTCCCTTAATTGAAAACGAAAACACCCCAAAAATAGCTCAATACTTTTTTTCCTTTTTTCCTTTTTTCCTTTTTTCCTTCTTCCTTTTTTTTGACGCCTGGTTCTCAGAGACTATAAAGTTAGGGCAACATTTGGTTCAAGCCTTCGCCCCTTCCGCCCCCCAAGCAAAATGAGGCACAATTTAAGATACATAAACAAAACAGTATGTAAATCCCATATCACCAGATCAAAGAATCAGATCGGATCATAAATATAGCAAATAATTAGCCCCCCGCCCCTAAATAAATTATTTAGATTAAAATACATAATGATGTATCATGAAAAAAAATATAAAAAAAATTTTTTTTTTTCTAAAATTCAAAAATTATATCTCAAAATGTATTTACGACTAGGTATAATAACCCCCCGAACGACCACACGTTCCTTCTCGTTTGTAGTAGTTAATATGGGTGCTACAGACTCTGTCTGAGGGTGGTTCATGCGCGTACGGGGCATCTCTATGTGGCAGTCAGAGTGGTCCTAAAATGTGTATAGATCTCTTTTGCTACAGCATTAAGCTAAAGCAGTAGCGCATATACATATATATGAAGGGAAAGTGAGGGAAGAGCGGGTGTGCATGAAGTAATTCTAAATGATTTTTTAGGGCTTTATTTATTTATTTATTATTTATGTTTCGTTGTTAATTTTAATAAAAATATTCTATCCAAAAAAAATCATATATTATATCCTGATTCCACTATATCGTGGGTTGGAACTTACGCCTCAGAGATGTTCCTTCTTTCGTCTTTTTTCCCCTTTTTTCTTAGTCCTAATAGTTCCAGTATTTTCCATATTTTAGGCACCACTCTAGAGGACAGCCCGCTCACTGGACAGAATACTGTGCCCTGTAAAAACGTACCACCAACCCCTCTCAGACGTAACTCCTCTCTACAGCTCCCCTCACCCCTCTGTGTCTCTTGTGTCATTTTCCAAGCGCTTAAATCTCAGCGTGTCCCCTATAAAAGTGAGGCACGTGCATGGCTATACGAATAAATCTGTACATGTTTATATCTGTGTGTGTGTGTGTGTGTGTGTGTGTGTGTGTGTGCTAGTATTAGCCTTGTAGGTGTGCGTGTTTGTTAGGGGTATTCTCTTTCTCGCACTCTCTCCTCCCTTTTCCCTCTGTCGTGCTCATTCGGTCGTTCATTTGTTTGTTGGACTTCTCTTCCCTTCCTGCCTTTCTGCTCCACCCCTTCCTGTTCCTGTCTGCATAATTACGTGCATGTGAGAACTTTAAACTATATGTGGATGTGTGTGTGTGTGTGTGTATCTCTCTCTATTTCTGTTCCACTCTGAAAAAAAGAGAACTCTTTCTCACTATCACTTTCATGCACGACAGCACCCCCACAAAAGGGGCGGTGAGGCGACGAGAACAAAGTGTTTATGACGGTCCCTTGTTCATTAGGAACTAGAGGAAGTGTACGTATCCACCCAGCCACCCAACCCTAACTGTCGTACTCCCACCCCCTCTCCACCCACTGCGTATATGCATTTCATGCATATGCAGATATTCGTGTATTCGTACAGGACACCAGCAGTCATCTGGCAGGACTACATTTTGGGCAGCACAGTTGCTTTTTTCTGCCATTGCTTTCGCCCGTTTTCAGTTGCATTGTTTTTCATGCGTGTGGAACTACAGTGAGTACAAATAGTTTTTGGCTCGCTCTTTTTTGGGCTCAGCCATGTTGTGACCTCTTCATTTTGCGTAAAGTTTTAAACGCTTTTTATTGCTTCATCAACTAACTTTTCTAACTTATTCCACTAATTCAACAGTTGTTCTAAATATTTCTATTGTTTTGCTCGCTTTGAAAATTGTTTTCCTTGCTTTTTCAACTTCTTCGCTCCCTTTTACAACTACCCGTAATTTCTCCCCACTTCTGTGACCCACTGTTGCATCTCTTCATTGTTTTCATTGAATTACAAAACGTTTGCCTGCCCTTTCTGCTGTCGTTTGTGGTTTTGTGGTGCTGTGTTTTGGCATTTGGCTGCCAGCGAAATAAACTATTACGCGTAATTAGACGTTGACGACGAGGACGACTGACTTCTGTGGTGTTCTCTGTGGTTGGGGGCTTAGTTTTGAATTAGCGGAAAATTGAATGGAACGATTTGCCCAAGGCAGGGATTGTGTGTGAGGAAGGCAGCTGCAAAGCTTAAAGTGTTTCGTTTTGGGCTCTGCTTGTGATTAAAATTGTGACCCATTAACCGCAACTTCTCTCTCTCTTTCTCCCACGCTTTTGGCCACCTTTCTGTTGCTTGTTGTTGGCCACCTTTCTGAGCCAAAATGAATCAGAAGCTGTAGCTTTTAGAATGTAATTATATTCGCATCTTCTGTGCCCTGAAATCCATGCCAAAAGCTGCACCCCCAGACGACTCTGTGTGCCGCCCACAGAGCGACACTCCAGAAAGCATTTTAAGCAGAGGATTTATACAAAATGCATGATGCACACACCAGAACAGCAACTCATGCAGAATGCAGGCTATACATATACATATGTATATGTGCACACAAATGAAGACTTAATTCAAGTCAAGGATCGTCGTCACACTTTCAGACTCATTTCTGTTTGTCTTTTGCTGGCTTCCCTGGCTTAATTTGCACAACTTACCAAAAGGAAAACTAAATACGAGTTACTTTCATTCACAGAAAATCCTGGGGTAAATTGTTAAAGCAACCACATAGCCCGACCCATATACACAGCTGCCTTTACATGAATATATATATATATATATATACAATACACAATATATATATATCTCTGTTCCCGATGTGTACTCCAAAGAGTGAGTGAACATTACACGCAAGTCAAATAAAATTTTGCGCTATATTCACGGAACATTCATGAACATTCATGCACTCGCTTCTCTGGTACTCACTCTGGCACAAAATGGCACGCGCGCATAAAAAGCATCTTTAAAATGCGCTCGGAAATTGTTGCATGTGACATTTCAATGTTCCACCAGCAACAGGGGAAGCAGCCGGATCCAACAGCTTGTGCAACGCATTTGGCAAAGAAAAAAAAATATTGATTGCCTTTAAAATGTTTGCAAGTTTGCTTTAATTTTGCTGTAAGGGTACAATTGTTGGCTAAACTCTTTCTTTGGTGGGCTTTGAGCCCTCGGAATTGATGCGAATGTTGCCATATCAATGTGTCCTAAAGATCCCAAAAGTAAGCTCGTTGTTGGAAGGTGTTCAAGCTGCGCTGGAACTGGATTCTGGCTTTACAGGCTGAGATTTTCTTTACATATTTAAATAGGTTTAGGGGACTATTACTATTTTATTTACTAACTGGAACTATTTGTTGATTTTAAATCATATAAGTTGGGGGGTATAGCTGTAAGTATATGTAGGTGTTAATAAGTGTAAGAAAATTGATCAAAAACGGTGCGAAAAAAAAGGACAAACAGAGTTAGAAGAAAAGACAGTGTTAAAAGTTGGAAAACGGTGTTGGAAAGTGACTAAAAGAGTGCTGGAAAATGGACAGAATAGCGTTGGCTCTTGTCGGAGAGTTAAGAAACTGTTACAAAACAGTGTTGAAAAGCGGAAAAAACAGTGTCTTTTTTCCGTTTATTTACAGTGTATTAAAGACTTCGATTTTTGCGTTTTTGGTTCTCACCAGTTACACTTGCAACTTCTGCTTTCAGCTGTGTGCAGGCTTTGGCATTTCCCTTTGTGCATGAGAGTGTGTGTGTGTGTGCATGCATCTGTGAGAGTGTGTGTGTTTTCACGTGCGGTTTTTGCAGTTGACACACTAACACAAACACGACAGCAGGCACAGGCACAGCCACACACAGACTACGAACGAGGCTGGCAGCGTCACGCAAACACACACATTTCATTTACGTTGAAATTTCCACACAGCTTTTCCTGGCTCCCGGCCACCACGCAGACTGCTCGCTTTCCATTAGAACTCGCAGGAGCTACCTTCACCTTCCCTTCCCTTTCCTTCTGCAGCCCGTAGCCGTAGCCTGCCTGCTTGCCGGAGGAGTGACTGCTTATAAACCGTTTCCTGCGGCTTTCCAAAATACCTTGCATCAATGTTGTACAAACTATAAAAAAAAAACCCATAGATTTCTTCACTTTACATTGTTGTTGTTGTTGCTATTGTTGCTGCTTCGATTCTCGCGGCTGGCCCTGCCTCTTCATTGAAGCATAAAATTTCGTTTAGTTTTCCGAAACTGCACATAAAAATGGCAAAAACATGTGCAAAAAAACCCCAGCAAAGAGATTGAAACAAACAGCCAACAAAAAAAACTGGCAGCAGCAGCCAAAAAAATAATGCTAAAAAAATGTGTCACATGTGAAATTTGCCAAATAAAATATTGAAAAATGTATATTCTTGTTTATTTTCTTTTGTTTGTGTGCTGTGTGGGTTGGACATATAAATGGGTATTGGGAATTGGCCATATAAACTGTAGTGTTATTTGGCTTGTACTGGAAAGAGAGAGGGAGAGACAGAGAGTTTACCCGGAGTAAATATCCTTAAATATGCTTACATTGGGAATGTTTTTGGGCTATTTATTTGATGATGTGATGTTGAATGGAGCAGATAATATGTGGGTAATAATTGCTGAAGGATTCCATCAGCGATGGTCAAATGAATAATTAAATAATTAAAAGTTTTAATTAAAATTCTCCTTTATTATCTTCAGCTCAAATTTCTTGTTTCAAATTTCTGGGCTGCCTCCTGGGCTTCACCTCGACAATGAACCTCTTCTCACAGTCTTTACGATGGCCATTTTCCACTCCTAACTTTGAGCTAAATGTGTCGTTTTTGTTTGCGTATCAAAAACCCTTGAGGGTTTGCCAAAACACATGTGCCACACACAACTTCTACTATGTGGCACCCTGACAGATTTCCACTCTGCTCAGCTCTAAAATTTCATCTTTCACCCCACAAAAAACAGCAGGTTTTTTATGGTACACTTTTTGGGCTGTCACAATTTTTTGGAAAATGTTTTTTTTTGGAGCCTAGTTTTATGGAGCAGTCCCATCCTTTTATCATTCCCATCCTCCCTTGTGTGTCTGTTTGGATTTCCTTCTGCTATTTTTTTAGTGTTTTTGTAGCGACTATTTGTAAAGCATTTTTTTTACTTTTTTTGGTGGATTTTTATAGGCGCAGTTTCAGTTTATATCTGTACATAGTATGCACATATATCTATAGATATATACAGTGTATGTGTGGCGTTCCACTGCAGAACTTATTTGTCTGTGGCCCATTTGATTGAGCGTCTATTTGTACTTCACCGGCTGGCTATTTTTTAAATTAAATTTGAGTGGATTTTAAAAGTCAGTTTTTTTTGTTGTGTTGTGTTGTGTTGTTCTCTCTTTAGTGGAAATAGTTTTCCCATTTTCGCAGCTTCAACCCCATGGGCTTTGATTTAATTAAATTATGCGCAGCTGAAAAAACGAGGTCGCCTGACATATTTTGATGAGATTTGCTTTATAATTCAGTTCAGTGTATAAATGTTTTCGCAAGCATTGTTTGGCCAGGCATTTGGTTGGAAAATGATAAGTAAAAATAGTAACCAATATTTTTAAATGAAAATTAAACTAAAATAGAATTTTCCCATGACTGTAAATAGAAATTGTAGCACAAAAAAATGATTTCCCCTTACGTTAAACGCCAAAAAATAAAACAAAAAATTGTCGAGTATGCCTTAATTGAAATTAAAAACCAAACAAAAAAAGTTTCCAATGAAAACGTTTCGGTAAACTAGAAAAAAGAGCAGCAATGTAATGCAGGCAAATGGGGAAAAAACTATAAATATTTAATAACCTATGTTGAAATAAATTAAATAATTGAATTATCTTACATTCATGCGGTAATCGAATTGGCCTTATGGCCAAAAAGCCAACTTCTAATTAGAAACGGAAGTGCGGGGCTGAAAAAGAAAGATAGAGAGAGAGAGAGAGAGAGATAGTGTGAGAAGGATAGACATAGTTAATGTGGGGGTTTTGGGGGATTCATTTTATATTCAATTTTCATTTTCCCTGTCTCGTTAATGTTTAAATGAAAATTTTGCACATTTTCGTTCAATTAATATGCAATTAGCAGAAGTTTGACTACCATTCATTGGAGCGGCTGGGCTTTGGCTGCATTGAATTTCTCGGTGGCGAGAAATTGTGCATTTTTGATGCAGAATTTGGTTTTGAATTTGAATTAGAGAAACCAGAAAAGGGTAAGGAAATTGATTACTTAAATTGCGTGCAATAATTCGACTATTGTGTGGTGTTGATTGGCTTTAGGTGGTCATTAAAGATGAAAATTGTACTTATCTGTTCAAATATGCATTCCATAATGGGATAATCTCAAAAGTAGTTTAGCCTCCCTTAACATTCCCTTAAAGTCACAATTTTCTTAATATATGTATATTATATATATTAATAATATTCCACCTTTTACTAGAGTTCCATTAAGCTATGGCCTGCGTTTAGTGCTATTAATGTTTCTAATAAATCCTTCAATGAATATTTATATTTTAGATTAAACAGCTCTTCTCATACATGTAAAAAGAATCTACATACATATGTAAATCATATTGTATCTACATCAAACATTACTTTTGCTTAGCTCAGACAACAACCATTTTCCCCATAAATGATGGCATTCAAGAGGCCATAAAAAAGGACGTGTGTAGAGTTTTGAAGATTTTTAAAGCTTTGTGGAGAGTTTCAACTTAACATGTTGACAATGTCACAACAGCGTGTTGCCAACAACTTAACATTTTGCCAAAGTGCTTGCATTTTTGTAATTCTATGTAAAATGCAAATTCCCACGGTTTTGGGAAATTTTAAATGTTTACAGAAAGAGACTTTCAACACTTTAACAAGAAGAGAAAGTGAATGTTAGAACTTGCCTTTACAATGTTAGTGTTAATTTAACATTAAATTAAAGAAAATCGAGAAAAATATAGAAAATATGGAAAAAATAGAAATCGAGAAATACAAATAACGTACAATAACAATATACAATATACAATAACATAACTGGCCATAACTGGCGCCATCAATTGGTCCAAGTAAAACTTCAAATAAGGAACAAAAATCTAGGTTCAAAATTTTTGGAACGAAAATCTAGAAACCATAATAAGAAAAATAATATCTGTTATATGTATATACATTCTGTTGAATTTATGGACGCTGTTTTCGAATGGCGCTGTTGTTGTTTATAAGTCTTTTGAACTTATACATCTTATACATTCTGTTCTATTATAATGGTTACGATGGTAAAGCAGCGAAACCTATATGTGTAAAAATTTACGCAAAATCCTACCATAAAAAAGAGCGAAAAGAAATTCTACTGCTTGTTTAGAAAATTTAGAAAAACAACGAAACTAACAACGAAAGTATGGTATAAGGAAATAATCATCGAAACATTCTTCGAATCTTCAACGAAAAACCAACCCCTGTTATACCCAAAACATTCCATAAAAGTTCATCAGATTTCTCCTTTCAGGGTGGGAAGTATTCATCCTTTTAGTCACACAATTCAGTGAATCTCCCCCAAGTAAACACCCTATCGAATGCGTGAGTGAATACCCAATAGAATGGCTGAGTAAAACCCCATTCAAATGAGTGAGAGAATGCTTGAGTGAGTGAACTTCCCTCAGAGCCGAGTAATTCGCATTTTTATCGCCTTTTTGTTTGCTGATTTTTTGCTGTGTGTTTTTTTTTTGTCGCCATGTTTTTGTCATTGAAGTACGACTATTTGGTGGAATTTAATTTAGTTGACTTTCATTTGCAGCAGAACACGCAGAATAGAAGCAAAAGGAATGCAATGCCAAGATAATAAATAGTTTGATTCGAATTCAGTTACAGTTACAGTTACAGTCTCCATTTTCTAGTTCTTCTTTTGGTGTTTGCACCTAAATAATGACTTTTGTGGGTGAGGAGGGGCGACACAATTGGAACGAAGATAAAGATCTGTCGACGAAGGAAATTTGTTTTTTTTTTCTGTAAATAAATTAATGAGAGCGTTGTGCTCTCTGTATTTTTAATTTAAGTCTTAGTTAATAATGGCATCAATTAATTTTATCTACACAAAACGATTTCGAAAATAAGACACTTAGAAATGACAAAATTAATCCTAATTTTAGTTCATTGATTCATTAATCTATCGACGGCCATCAAAGAACTCCTCAGCTTCCACAGTGTCTACCACAATGTGTGGTTCATGGTTTGTGCAAACTTTAATCTCTCGTTTTAAATACTTTTTCCACAGACAGATATCACTGTTAATTGTAGTCCTGCAAAAACGTGTTTCATATCACAAAACAATTTGCAGTCGAAGCGACTGTTCCGTCTGTTCCGTCTGTCCTGTCTCTTCCGTCTGGCTCTGTGGCCTACCACCAATGACCGCAAAAACAACATTAAATGAGTGAGAGGGGGTCTGGGGGGGGGAGGAAAAAAACTGAGCGAGCCTTTTCCTGTTGATTGGAAAAACTTAACACGCACATTAACACGAAATGGAAAATGGCAAAATGGCAAAATATCCATGCAGCGAAGCGGCAAATTAATGAAATAAAACTTAACCTCAAATTTCATAATAAATGCCAAGCAATTTTCAACGCTTCTCTCATGGAGAGGAAACCAAACCCCAGGTAGAGGGAGGAAGAGATTACCAAAGTTTTGGCATCCAAAACTTACCCCATGCAGCAGCCGAGCAGCTAGCATACACTTTATTCCTGCGGTTTTCATCGGTTTTCATCGGTTCTCACCTTTCCTTTTTTGTTTTTCGTATCGTTTCGTATCTCCCGAAGTGGAACTTTATTAAAAATCACTTAAAAATAACCAAAAATAGCGAGAAAATGGCCACAAATGATGACAATGATGGGGCATGGCATGATGGGGCGGGCTGTGGTTGCTGTCGATGATGCTAATGATGATGCTCGGGGTTGATTGGGTAAACGAAACGATGATGACGATGATGATGATGATGATGATGATGATATTGTTTGTACCGAGATTCCACACTTTTTGGCGGCTGTGTTGGGGCGTAAATTTAGCATAATTCAGGCCGGCAACAGCTGTTGCCACAAACGATAAAGGCCCTCCATGAATGAGGAAGCAGCAGTCAGCAGGCAGTCAGCAGGCAGCCAGCAGCCAGCAGGAATTTCTACCCTTCTCTCATCCTTTTTTTTTGGGGGGAGAGATGGTGGTGGTGGTGGTGGCAAATAAAGCTATTGGAATGTTTATAAACACACAAAAATTTTTAGCACGACTTCATTTTTCAAATTCCTTGAAAGCCAGCAGCAAAACCCAGTTTCCCTTTGCCCTTGCCAGCAGGCAACATGCACACACACACACACACACACACAACACAACCAAAAGGAAAAGCGGAAAAGCTTCCAAGTGGGAAGAAGAAAAGCCAGAGAGTCAGGAGCCAGGAGCCAGCAGCCAAAGAGTCGTCGCTGGCAGGTGTTGCATTGAATTAATGGTGCAAATGGCATTTCTATTGCCTGCGAAATTGAGTTGCAATAAATATTTATGCACTAAAGTGAAAAATTGGCAAAGCAAAAGACACTCGCAGGGACACACACAGGACACAGATAGACAGAGAGAGAGAGAGAGAGAGAGAGTGGGAGAAAGCGAGAACTAGAGACAGAGAAGGAGATGGGAGAAAAGTGCCAGAGAAAGGCAACCTCCTCACATGTGTGTCTGTGTCTGTGTGTGTGTGTGTGTATGTGGCATGTGCGTGAGTGTCTAAGTGTGAAATCAAAGTTTTCCCCGGGTTTTCCGTTCAAAATGAATATTCCCCCATTATTTAACTTCATTTTTCAATCGCTTTTCGGTGCCCCTCCCCCGCTTAAAGGGGTCTGTTTGGGTTTAGTCTGACGCATCATTTGGAATGCGCTGCAGTTACGACAGGCACAGCCCCAGGGCCAGCCCCAGCCCCAGCCCCTGCCCCACAAAATCTATTAATATTCATATATCGAAGACTGGGTCGGTGCGCACAGTCGAAAGTCGACAAATCAAATGCAGCAGGCGCCAAATGCAAACAAAGTCGGTTCGGTTCGGTTCGGTTCGGTGGGGAGCATCAGAAAAATATGGGAACATTGAGTGAATGACGAAGTTCATATGCTCTAAGACTCTCCAGAAAGGAAACAGCTAAATTGCTAGACATTACTCAGAACCATAAGGGATTGGACAGCTTTAGATTATGTTCGAAATGAGGCATAGTTTTGCTCAGTATTCGGTTAACATTCATCTCAATGGTGCACAGTTCTATCATAGGTATTACAGAGATGATGGCCGAATGTTGCGTGTCATGCAGCAGCGCCTCACGGTCGTGGCATATTCCTAGACTATATTTAATTGTTTTAAAATTATGTTACACAAATTTCATACAAATTTCATATAAATTTCCACAAGTTAAAGATAAAATTGAAAGCTAATTAGCAGAAATTGCATCTTCTACCACCAAAATTAAGTCTCACTGCTCTCTAATCTATACTTCAGGTCAAGTTCCCCTGGTCGTGTTCGGCTGTTAAGCATGTTCGCAAAGGTATTATTATGCCATTGCCTGGCAGCAGGGTAAACAACACACACACAAGCCCAAACCCAAACGAGTTCATTGTTTCAGCCTTTAGTTTGCATATGATTGGCATGGAAGGAGAGCATTGGCGGGGTAGAGAGACAGCACAGACACATGGCTGGGATCCTTCTCGGGCTGTAAAGGTTCGGGGACGGACTCAAGCCGGACTCGCTTTCAGTGACCGTTGAACGGCAACGATGTCGTTACCATTTTGTCCAGCCATTACGCTGGAAAAAATCTGTCAATTACCAGTAAGAAAAGCGCAAAAGCATGTCTATCACACGACGTCGAGGCCAGGATTCCGTCCTGTAGTCCTAGAGGCCGTGCCGGCGCAAAAGCAAACAAACAAATGTGTTTCTGTACGTGGCAATAGAGTGGACCGGTTGTGAAGGTAGTTATGGGTAAAGAACTCTATAGATGGAGGTGGAAATGGAAACAAGACAGTGGATTGACCGCGGCAGGTTGCATGTCCAATGTTTTGGGTGGGTGGGGCTAGTGGGAAGGTTTTCCGGGAGCTCCTGCTTCAGTCACTCCTTCACTGGAGCTGTCCGCCTTCTTTAGCCCCTCCTTTCGCTTCTTTCACTCTTTGGGGCAATATTTTTCATTTTCCTGTTTCCATTTCGAGTGGTGGGAAAAATAAAACAACGGAAAATTGTGAATTCAATTGGAGCACAAGTGCGGCAGACTCTTTTATTGTTGTTCAAAGACAAAAAAACAAGGAGAGAAATATTTGTTCCTTAAGAGATGCCCATCGTTTGAGGATTCTTGACGCGTCATGCAGCAGCGCGCTTCGCTCGGTTTGAAATTAACTAAAATAAAAAGATGATGCACAATCGAATCATGCCATTAGCTATCAAATCCTTGAGCCTTGATCCCAAACACATTGTCCGCACAAATCCCCCAAATATTCCACACTCCCCTCTCCCCTTCCATAAAACGGCAACCAATCAAACGGAACCCCTAAGACCTAACAGGAATATTTGAGCTCTCCCCATGGTCCCCCTCCCACTGCCAAAGAGGATTCCACAGAGAAGGTCCACTCCCCCCCCTTCCTCATGTTACCGTGGTAACAGCGGGCCACAATGGCTGCGAAAAGACAATGAAAGGAAAATCCAAAAAAGAAAAATGAAAAATCATAGAAAAAATAAAGCAATGAGCACAGAATTTTGCACTATTTTCCGTTTGCCATTTATACCCCTCCGGCATTTGTAGAGGGTATCCAAAGGGTATTTTCGTTTCGAATTTATTGTATTTTTTTAGATTGATTTAATTGCTATGCCCAAACTATTTCCATGTTCCATGTACTGGATTTATATTTTGCTTCTGGGAAACTAGAGAGGCCTTTTGAAACGATTCTGATTAGTGGGTATCTTATGGTCGATTTAATATTACTTGAAGGCTTGGTTTGTTTTTCAGCCAGAGCCTGACAAACCTGTCACGTGATTGCTCAACTGAAGCTTTTTCCCGGACTGGACTCGAAAGTTTTTTACTCAAGGGCGTACAAAGGAACTGCTGCAAGGGGGGGCTGTAAACTAAATAAAACTAATTTCGATTTTCGACTATCACACGTTTTGAAACTACAATGAATAACCTCTTAAGAAATTTATTATCACCAATAATATTATTTGTATGTATTTATTTAAACAAAAATTAAGGTAAAGTGTTTGTTTCCTTTTTTAGTGCAAAAAAAATATAGAAAATAAATAATTGGTAAGGTTTTTACTTGTTAAATTAGCACAGTGAATGATAATCACATAAATGTTTATTCAAGAATGAAATAAATAAAATTGAAAGTCCATAAACTCAATGCATTAATCAAAAATTCTGCGAATTCCAAGCCAGCAAAAACGATATTAATGATGTCATGGGTACGACTATTCTAGCAGGGTGTAGGTGGTGGATCAGCTGCAGTAATTATTTGCTTTTGCTTACAAAAAATCGGTCAGAAGGTAACACTTTTTATTACAATTTGACGCATTCCCTTTTGATCAACGCCCATGTCGTACAGGCAGGACTAGTAGTTGTTAGGCCCGGCGTCAGCTAGCAATAATGACACGGGCTCCTCCGCACACCCCGCTGCGCCTTGACCACCACCAGCGGCACCCACCCGCACCCACTAGGATCCGCACCCACTAGGATTGCCAGTCACTTGTGCGGCGCTTAGTCACTGCCTCCTGTCAGCGCCGCGGTGAGAGCAATTGGGAGAGGGTATAGAGATAGGGAGAGAGTAGAATCCTTTTTCGCACAAGCCATAGGACTGCCCTGGCCCGGCTGTACCTATGTCATAGTCATAGCCATGGCGACGATATTTTTCTAGTGGCTGAAGCTTTTTAATTGAATTTTCCGCTATTTACGGGCAGCAAAAGGAGAACAGCAGGAGTGAGGCAGAAAGCGGCAGAATTGTGAGACAGAGAGACAGAGTGACAGGCGGACGGTACGGGACGGGACGGGGATGGCTAAAAAATATGGCGCTGAAAAGTTGAAGAAAAGCAAGCGTTTTGCCACCCACAAAAAGGGAAATTGTGTAAAATTATTCATCATCAAGAAGGGAAGAAGAAGGGTGGTGGTGGTGGTGGCGGTAAAAGCGCTTTTCACCAATTCTTCATCACACCTTTGGGGATTTTCTTAGTCATTTTTCTATGACCATTTCCCCAGGAAAATGGTGTGAAAAACATAGGCAGGAACAATTATCACTTTACCGTCTTGTTGTGGGGTAATTATGAACAAAAGTTGAGTTCTATGGGGAAATCTTTTACACAGAGCAGCCGGAGGAACAAAAGGCACTGGGGATGGCATTTTTGTTGGTTGTAAAGTCACTTAATTGCGGTCCAAATGGGGGAAAAACAATTGTGTACTTGGGCCAAAAGTACTTTCCCACAAAATCCATTCCAATTAGGCAGGTTCCCAGCATTACACCCATCCATCCATCCATCCACTCGTACGCATACGCATACGCATGCTCCTCGACCGCATTGCTTTTGTGATTTGGAGACTCGAAATACAAATTCAAATTCGTATCGGAAAAGCTTCAATTTCAACCGCAATTCATACAATTTATCCTGGAATACAATGTGCAGACGACCGCACGACGACAAGTTCTCTGTCAAATTTCTACAAAATATTCCCAGCGATTGTCTACATGTGAATAAAACTGACTTCAGCTTTAGCTTCCGTCTGGTCATGGAGTTTATTTTCATGCTTTTGCCTCTCTATATTTTTCAATTTAGTCCTCATTTATTGCCCAAAAACCCACACACACCACACAGCACACGGAGACACACACACAGCACTTAATAATAATCAAATGCACTCGATGAGCATAGACTATATATCTTAATTTTTGGGCAATCGGCAGAGAGCCATAAAGGCAGCAGCCCCATCCTAATTTCCCTAGCTAAAATGTGAATGGGGAATTTCCTTTGGAATTGGAATACTCTTTCTGAGTTAGCGGAGATGTGTGAGATTTTTAGGTCTTTTTTAACCGAATGATATTTGTGGTTAAATATAAAATTGCAAGTACTTTCCCTAAGCGTTCCACAACGCAAACAACAAAAATAAATAAATAAAACAATGAGCCACAACAAAATCCAACTGTATCTAAATAAACCAGTGGAAAGCTATGAGGTAGCGGCACACGAGGTACAACAATCTAATAATACTTAATTAATATTTACCACTACATTCGTTGAGTAAAATAATACCTGTCCGACAACTACAATTCTCACATATCCTAAAACTTCGAAAAACAAATCTTAATTGAAAAAAAAAATGCTCAACAGAAAACAAAGCATACTCCCAGCTTCGTTTTTAGCATTTTCTCAACTGTTTTACATTTATTATTGTTTCAAGAAAGAGTGCGGGGGGAGCCACTTCGAAAGGATTCTGATTCCGAGAATATTTGTGGGTGCATTCCGTAGATTTTCGTTGTCATCCCGTTGTCTGTCGTCGCGTTTGTTTGGTTTTCCGGCAAGTGCCTCCTGCACTTTGTTTATCAGTTTTCGGTAGACTAGTAGCAGTAGAAATCCCTGCTCCCAGTGTCCTGGACTCGCCGGGAGTCTCCTGTGAGTCCTGCAGGATGCTCGTGCTGCTTTTTGGGTTCTGTCGGTACAAAAGTACACGTAATTGGGCTAATGGATATTTCGGTACTAACACAATTTTGCTAATAAAGTTCGCAAACACACACAAAACACACACACACATACACACAGCATAGCACAGAGGGTTGGACACAAGGACTGCAGGACGACTGCAGGACAGTGGAGCTGAAGCAGGAGCTGCTGCAGCAGCATCTCCAAAAGTGTGGCGGCATAAGCAAAGGCAAAGGCAAAAGGCAGCCAGGCGGACATTGGGGCAACAAGGAGACATTTGTTGGGTGTCCAGGATGAGTCCTGCTCACAGCACACACCACCAGCAGCACCAGCAGCTGCAGCAGGTTGTCTGCACTTTTTGTACAACATTTTTGCCTATATTGGGAACGACCATAAGTGCGTCTCTATGTTTTTGTTGACAACTCCTTACTAGCCGCACGAACATACACACACACACAGGCACAGGCACAGCCACACACAGACACCCACATAGACACCCACACAGACCACACTCACTTACACATACATAGATACACCACTCTGTTGGTGGAGACGGAGACTGCTGCACTCTGATTTACATAGTCAATATTTACAAGCACACAAATATTGAAAAAGTTGTATTTCTGGTACATTAAAAAATAATTATGATTTAAACACACAAATATTGAAAAAAACCTGATAATTTTTGCAGCATTCCTTTCTCAAATATTACCTAAATCTTTGTAAACTTTGTCTTCCTTTTAATATCTGCTACATGCCACCTTTAGTGGCATAAATGTAGAGCCCTACGTTAGTTGCATCAATCTCGATCAATCGCTGTCGACCTCAGACGCAATCCTGCCACTTACTAATTGCACTTGCCAATTGTCGATTGCATTCGAGAGCAGGAGCAGGAGCAGGAGCAGGTGCATCGGCAGGTGGAGTAGCAGCAGGAAATCAGTTATCAACCAGTTAGGAATAGCGAAACATATCCAATCGCAGGCATCTAGGAGTCATTTTGCAGGACTAGTAGCCTACTTGATGGCATTTGCCGTTTACTTTCCACCACAGACTGTGTGCCAGGGTAACCGCAAAAGGAGGAGGGACTATGTACGTGGAAGGAGCATGACAAAAGGCGGTGGAGGAGGAGTAGGAGGAGGAGGGCTACCATGAGGGCTAGATGGTGCGTGAGAGCAGTTTGCACTATGCCCCAAAGTTTGTTTTGCAGATGAGTGTCTACCGCTCTTTCTCCCAGGGTCTCTGATGCTATCTTCCTCAGAGTCTCTGATTCTGTGCCTCTGCCTGTGCATGTGCATGTGTATGTGTGTGTGTGCATGTGGTGTGTGTGTGTGTGTGGGTAAGTGGTTCTGGGTGGTGGTATCTCCCGGTATCTTCAATGGAAATTGCCAAAAATTGCAATGCAACACACACTGGTAGATGGTTAGGGATACTATGGCATGGTATTGGATATGGGGTGGTGGTAGCAATTGGATAGGTACGATGCATGTCCTTCAGTTGGCTTCAGCGCTTGGCTCTTGGCTTGGCTTCAGTTCCTTCCAACCACAAACAAAAACCATCCAAGCAGCTAAACTTTGCTTCTCCCACAGAATGTGGCACCCAACGCCATCACCATGAGTCCCCTCTCCCTCGCTCTCTCTCTCTCTCTCTCTCTCTCTCTCTCTCTCTCTCTCTCTCTCTCTCTGCTCACTCTCACTCTGTGTGGCAGGCAGCTCCCATTTTGCAGTAGTTAAACTCAATTATTATGCAAAGTCAACAATGTCTATTTGTGCCACCAAAAAGGTGGAAGTCGACTGGGGAGAGGAAACCCAAAACCCGAGTAGCACAGAATATAGCCAAAAAGCGGAGCCTAAAGAGAATGGCAAGGGGTTAACGTTGGAGATATGAGTGTGGGGGGCGCTGGGGAGTTGTGTATGTGGGGGGGTCGTAGCATCACGACCAAATGCATTTAAATACATTTTGATTTGCAGTTAAAGTGAAAACTTGAAACGTGTTCAGAGCTACTACGTGGTGCGGTTATCCTTCTGTCTCGTCTCGCTCCTTACCCTTACCCCCCCACGGAAATGAGGATTCCTTCTGCTGCTGCCAGCCCTTTTCTGCGGGGGAGCTTCATGCTGCGGCATGACAAATAATTTGTGCAGTTTTATTGAAAATGTTTGACTTTCGTTGCAATTTAGCCAAAAAAAAAAAACAAGAACTTGTCGCGCGATCCGCTTGACTTCTGTAGAAAATTTGTTTGGAAAAGTGGATGGAGTTGGAGCAAAAGTGGGGTTGGAGATGGGCATAAGATGTAGTGGGAATTCTGGTGGATATTTTTTGCTGTTCTGTGTATTATTTTAGGTTGGTAAGTGTAGCTTAAGTGGGGTATTATGCTTAAGTCGCTAAGAAATAACAAATTAATTATTTTTCTAGCAAATTTTACTAAAAATCAATCATTAATTTTCAACTGAATAGCTATCCAGCTATCATATTTGCCAGTTTTTAGCATAAAGGGTATCCTGTGGTCGTTAAGGCGCAATGTAAGGCATTTATAAGAGAACGATCGTTGTGGTTGTTGCTGCGAGAGCGATAGCAGCGAGAGCGCATGCTCAGCTTGAGTATTTATGTTCGTGAAATAAGTCCCGTTTGTCGACACGATCGATCACGCTCGTGGGCAGACAACGCCACTACGCTCACATTCGTGTTGTTATTTCTGTTGCTGAGCACGAAGAACTTATTGCGAGAACTTTAAGAACTTTAAGCTCTCGCAGCTTAAACGAAGATCAAGAGATAAGACGGCACTGCGTTTGAGCTGAAATACAAACGAAATGCAGGCGAAAGAGCAGCATGTGTATATAAATATGTACATACATAAATACATACATATGTATGTACATATGTATATGCCGTACCCTCTGCTGATGGACCTCTGCTGATGGACTCCTTGTTCTGCTTTGTTTTTAAAATTTCGCAACAATTCTGCGCTGAAAGTCCGCTCAAAATTCCCCTCCCCTCAAATATCGAGAGCGCATTTAATATTCGTGGGAATCTAATTTGTATTCTTCTCAAAGTCCATTCTCCCCCTTCCATGCCACCCTCGTACTTTCGTTTTGTCTGCTGCTGCCTGCCTTTGCCGTTGCCGCTGCCGTTGCTGTGCCGTGCCGTGCCGTTTGTCGTACTTTTGCTAACAATAAGTTTTTAAGTAGTTTGACATTTGAACTTGCATACACTTTTTGAGCGCAATAAAAATGCGCAGCTAGCCGGAAATAAGAGACGCGCAAAAACAAAACAAATAAGCAGAAGAAGAAGAAGGAGGAGGTGGGTGACCTCCACCTCCACCTCTCATTCGTTCATTCTTAGACTTCCTTCTAGCCATCTGTAACCATCTCCTTTCTTTCCCACACTCTCTCTATACCGATCTGTTTTCCACTTGTTCCTTTCTCCCACAGTCACTATCCTTGTTTCGTTCCCCGTTCCCGTTGCTGCTCCCACTCCTATTCCCTTTTTTCCCTGTGTCCTTTAATAGTGGGAAAGGGGCCAAAAACTTTGTCAGCGAAAAATTGCGGCGCAGTTTATTGCAAAAGTTCATTACAGTGCAAATGTTGCCAGTCTTGGTTAACAGCAGCAGCAGCAAAGAGAGAAGGGGAGAAAGCGGCAGGCAGAAGAGTGAGAGAGAGAAGAGAGAGAGAGAGAGAGAGAGTGTAGAGTGTAAGTGGCATAGCCTGGCAAACGCCTTTAAGTCTTCTTTGTCTTTTGAGTTGTTTAATTATAAAGTGCGAAAAATGTTTGCATACTTTTTGGCTGTCTGTGACACTGATGGAACATCAGCAGGTGATGCAACCACCCCCCACTCTACCACTCCATTCCACCCAACTAGTATAAGCAAGAAGAAACCTACTTACCAAAACCCAAAAACTGAAATGAAGTTCTTTATTTTGTATTCTCGTTTTTTTTTTTTTTTTAGCGGGGAGTGCGGCTGTGCGGCAAAGTTGGTAGCTAATTTGCATTTTCTCATCAACGCAGCAACCGCCTGCATAACTAATACGAGAGTAGGAGGCGGGCAACGGCAGCATCAGCAACGATGGAGAGCTTGGAGGAGGATGGATGTGAGATGTAGGGCTTAAAATATTATAAATAGTTGCTATGCGATTTTGCATAGTTATGGAGGAAGCAGCAGCCGCAGCAGCAAAGGACATTGCCAGACTCTGCGGAGGCTCTGTTGGAGCATTAGTCCACACGTCAATCATACGAACATATGGTCGTGTGGTCCAGTGTTGAGCAATTTATCATTTAACGAGGCTTGCTCTCTCTCTCTCTCTCCCCTCCCGCACTTGATAAATGAAGTTCTCTTTTCTGGGGGCATTTTTCTACAGATTTTTTGGTTTTGTTTTATGGTCGCTTTATGCAAATGAGCGGGAAAACACTTTCCCGTTTTGTCCCTCCTTTTATTTTTTGTTCCTGATGTCAACTTTTTTGTGGGTTTGTTGTGGGTGGAAAGGTGTTTTTGGGACGCAAAAAAGGTGTTGATTAATGGCCAAAGCGAAAACGATGGCTGGGGCAAACAACAGAATGCCAATCAGGCAATCAGAATGATTGAAATGTCACAGTAAATAAATTAATTTTTGTGAATATTTACTTGGGGATTAAACACAGATTTGAGCGAATGGAATTTCAATCCTAGAAAAAGTTGGAAAAAAACGCAAATGGAAAGAGAAATAAAACTAAGGAAATTAAATTAAAATCAGCAAAGGAAGTTTGCAATATATTTCCCATCCAATTCTGTCCCTTATTATCTTACTCTCATGGGACATAACTATTTTAAACGTTTCTCCATTATTTAATGCACAAACCCTGTCTTGCAACTGTAGATGCACTTTCAGTTAATCTGTGCCTCTATCTGCCAACTATTTAACCCATTTTCATTGATGAAACTTAAATAAAAAATAAATTTGGCCTTGGCCTGTCATCGTACATATATATATATGTACATACACATATCAAATTATTATCGAAAATATATCCATCATCAATTCAATCTCTTCGCTTCGCAGCGGCTCTCTGTCGCATTTAAATCTTTATTAAATGGATATTTTGTGATGAAAATTGTAAAATCCGGTGGAGAACAACAACAACAACAACAAAAAGGATGATAACTTTTTCCAACGGGGAAAACAATTTTACGCTAACAATTGTACAACGCCTGGCATTTCCAATGCTTTTTAATTGATTTTCCATTTGGATTTTCTTGTATTTTTTTTTGTGTTCTTTCGGGTAGGGGATTTCTGGTTTTGTTTGGCTTTGTTTTCGGTGTGTGTGAGAAATGAAATATTCATTTCTCTTAGACCGATTTCAATTTAACGAACGGTTCACGTTTATAAACCCATAACTTTTATGGACTAATTTGTAATGGCTTCCCCGGCTTTGGGTTTCCCTCCCCCCCCCGTAAAACCTTCGTCTGCCCCACGGAATCTGTCCCCATCAGAGTAAATAAATGTGACCCTAAAAACTTTACGATTTATACGCGACTTTTGGCGACTGGCGGCAACCGACAGCCAATAAACTTTTTGGCCAAAAGTATTTTAACGCTAATTAAATTTCCAAAAACAAAAACCAAATCATCTTTCGACGGCAATAAGTCATGCATACAAATTGAATTACTTGCTGCCGGATTCCGGCTGTCTTCTAGCGTTTTTCCTCCTTCTTGTTTTTCTTCATAATTTTCTTCATTTTCCAGGACCGCTGCCGCTGCGCTACCGTTTGTTTTCATTTAATTTTTTGTTGTAGGCGCCACATGCTCGATTGGTTTTTGGGTGCCCGGAGGACACACAGGAAAATGCTAAGAAAAACAAATGGTAAAGGTACTGCGGGCCAAGAACAACAGGTGTTTCTCTCCCACTGGCAATCAAAATGCCAGACAGTGGGCCATACACTAATCAGCTTGAGGACATTCCATCAGGTAACAGTGCTAACTAAGCAGATGGCTAACTTAAGTTCGGGTATTAAGACTAGTGGATACTCATTAAAGCAGCGTTTTCCAGAGAGATTTCAGATATGATTCAGAGTAAGGTGGCTAAGGAATACTTAAAGGTTTTAATTATTATAATTTAAAGATCGCAGAACATGCACAAAATCAAAGCTTAAGCAATAGTTTCTCCGCTTAAAAAAAATCCCAAACGAAACTCTAACGATCAGAAAACATCTCTCCCAAAAACCTATAATAGCCAACCGTTAAAATGGCCCATCATAGCCCTCATACCGCTTACCTTCCGCGCCATATACGAGTATCGAGCGTAGCAGCAGGAGGAGTGGGGGAACAATGAAGTGGAGGACGGCACTTGAGGCAAAGGAAGCCCCACTTGAATGAGAGCGAGAACATTGGCATAAGTACTGCTCAAGGCGGGTTACAAGTAAGGTAGAGAGTACTCCTCCTCCCCCCCATACTCCCGCCTTCCACGAAGGCAGAGACATTTACCTACCGCCCCTTTTGGCCATGTCTTTTCACACGCTGTTTATATTTGCATACATTTAACCTGCGGCCAGAAGTTGGGCCGTGTTTTGGGGGGGGGCTACGCTGACTCCTGTATGAATGTTTTCGGTGGATAGGCCTGAGATTTGTTTTCACAAGTACTACCTACCCACCACCGTTTGTTGTTTCTATCCATCCATCCATCTATATGCATATATACATACATATACATTATTTAGTTGTTGTTTTTCTTTGTTTTAGCGGTGATTCCTTCCTTGATGGTTTCTGTGCTGTTTCTGTTTTTGTGAATATTTTCCACATTTTGTGGTTAATTAAAATTGCACAAGTGGAATGCACTCAGGCATGAGATATGAACAGTTGAACGCAGACATAGAGATAGCTAGAGAACAGTAGACCAGCGAGACAGAGACAGAGACAGAGAGAGAGCAGCAAGCAGCAAGCGAGGGCGAGAGTTTAGCTACACAAATGTGCCTCAAGGCTTATTCTCTTCCCCACCACGAAAACCGAAAGAACATCCAAAAGTAACATAGAAAAATGGAGCAGAAACTGAAAGAAGTACACTACAGAGTACAAGTTGTAGGTGTTCTAGTGGGTGTTTCGGAGTTGGAGAGCAGTATCTATGCCAAGCTCTGTATCTGTATCTCTGCATCTCTGCATCTCTTTCTGTCTTACCCCTATCCATATCTCAGCAGAGTGTCTGTGTCTGTAGATGCCTCTAGCTATTTTATCTTCTGGTTTTCTATGTGGTGCACAAAGTTTAGATTGAAATAATTGTGGCATTGTTAGTGAAATATGTTAGAAAAAAGTATAATTTGAATATTTGAACAGGGAAAAGGAACATTCGTGTTGATTTATTATGATAACTCGAAGGAAATTATTTCCGCGGTTTCTGCTTAGTTTTCAAGAGATGTGCCTCAGCAGAAATCACTTTCTAAAATAATAGTTGGTGCAGAAAATATATATTTTTCTTCATAAATAAATAAACAATTAAAATAAATAAAGGAATTTATTTACAATTAGGTCTTTAAACGATGCTTTGGAAAATGAAAACTTTTAATGCTAAATTAAATTTAAAAATAAAAAACTTGACTTGTCTACGATGATTATAAGACTTTTCCTATTCCATGTCAGCATTTTCGTATTCCATGAGGAAAATCTTCACAAGTGGCTCATAAATTTTCTACACTTCATTTATAAATATGCATGTACATATGTAAGTTGTATTTTTTTTCAGTACGTAACTTAAATCTCCAAGAATTACTTGTATTTAAAATAAAAGATTATATTCGATTGGGTGTTGCTTGGGTTCCTTAATCCCCGTTTAAAGCTTCAACTTTTTGTCTAAAATCTCTTCAAAGTCATCTCTTTCCTCCCTTTTTTCGCATGCCCCTATCCAACCAATTACTGGATTGAAAAGATCTCCCCATAGAAATGCGCTATGTCTTGCGTAATTTCAATCGAAATTTTTGTGATTTATGTGCAAAAATTCAACTTCTGTTTGCCAAAAAACCAATTTCATGTGGGAGTTTCACCTTTTATCTGTTGCAACAGCTCCCACCCACCACGAAGCAAAGGAACAGAGAAAACTGAATCGGGGATCAGTAGGAGGACATTTATCAAGAGCCCGTCACAGGACATCAAAAAGTATGCGAAAGCCACTTTCTCTTTTTGCGACAGGAGAATTGCAAAAGGTGGAAGGAGAGAGGTGGAAAATCGCCCCCCTTCCTCTCTCACGTTCTCTCTTTGCTCTGCAGTGCTCTGCGGTAAAAGAAAATATTTACACAATCAATTGAATTTTATTGTAAAATTTACTTTTTATGAATTATTAATGGACTTTTACTTGGGCCGACCAAGCGAGCAGTGGCTGAGTCATGCATCTTATCTGGCATCAATTTATCTGTTAAGTAAATATTGCATGTATGTGTGTGTGTGTGTGTGTGGCATATACCTCCTCCATGTGGCAGCGACCGCATTCATTTTAAGAATTTGTGTATGGCATTTTCCAGTAAAATAATCAATAGCCCCCAAAAATATGTGAAACACTTCACCCCAATCCACTCCGTGTGTGTAAATATTTAAGCAATTTCTGCGGTCACTCAACCTTTCAGACACGCGCTCATAAATAATAGATTTATTAAACTACACACGTGCGAGTAAAAACCTAGTATTTATTATAGTTTATTTTTATTTTTTCGAATTTTGAAGCTGTTAAAATTACTGCAAAATTTTAATTGGGCCACAATTTGTCAAGCAGCTGTTCATTAATATTTTGTGGCTCTATTTCGTATAAATATAACTCTCTTTTCCAGAGGTAGCTCCATTTGAAGTTTGTTGTATTTGAGTCGTAGGTAAGGGTCAGGCTTCGCTGTGCTTATCCGCCAGTTAAAATTAAAGCAAATATTGGTAAACTTTTGCAGTAAAACTTATGCCAGAAATACCTTTATGGATGCAACACAAACATTACGTTCCCATTGGCCGCTCCATCATTGCATCAATTTCTGTTTCAAATTGATAAACAAAATGTATCTTTCACAGTTACGACCATTCGGACCATGAGTTGGCCAAATCGCTTCATCAATGCTGCCGCTGCCACAGCCGCTGCCATGGCCGCTGCCATGGCCAATCAGTTTTTGGCCAAGAAATTGGGCATCGAATTATTGCAATTTGTTTGCGATGATGTCCGGCTGATGCATGTTCTGTGTCGATGGTTTCTCAGCGAATGCCGGAAGCTAATGGCATTAGAGGATTGATAGCCTTTTCTGAGGGGGTTGGCGGGTTTTATTAACCGCACAAAATCGCATCGAATTATGAAAGTTTTACCTGCAGTTGCAGATGCATTTTGATTGTTTCCGGACTAATGTGTTTGCTTAATGCGATTTGTCTGGGGATTTCGATTGATCAAGAGAGGGAGAGAGCGCCACTTAATATTTGACTTGACTGTGTGTTGGTTAATGGGGACTACCTATCGTATCGGTATCATAATTCGCACTTGGGCGCCGTGTTTTGCCTTTTGGTAATTAATAATTGCAATAATTGCAAGACGAATAAACTTGTTTGCCTTTGATTTTCTTAAGTGCGAAACGTGTTTATTTATTGGGCATAATTTGTGGTACTTTTAGACCTTCAAGGAAAGCTTATTTGTGTTATTACTAAAGATACATACGGCTTTAATTTATGCGTAAATTTGTGGTTTATTTTGTGTCTACAGAATTCTAAGAAAACTGTTTCCAAAGCTGATTTTGTGTGCTCAAATTTGGCAAGGCACTTAATTAAAATTAACTATAAGTAATCTCCTCTCAAAAGAGCTCCTTAATGAGTATTATTCTTACTTATTCATACATTTCTAGCTCAAGAGAATATTTTTAAACATTTGAAGAGAAATATATAAAATAGATAATTTTCCTTAGTTAAAAAGCGACTCATTGCAGAGAAGCTCCACTTAACTCCACTCCAGTCCATGAATACAGCTCCTAGCAAATTAAAAATACACTCCGCTCAAGCGAGAGAAGCTCCTAAAAGTAATCTCCACTCAATTTGGGACACATTGCACTCGTAAACTCTTTGAGTCGGATGGCTTTTGTCGTCGAAAATTTACTCTTAGAGTGCACGTTGCAAATAGCTCAACAATGCAGCTAAAATTTAAGCTTAAAGTCGGGCAGCACGTAAACTCAAATGTTTCACTCTATGAAGTCATCGCTGACTCTTGAGTAAGAATATTTTAAGCCCAGAAAAACACTCAACAGACTCTTTGATTTGTATTCTACTTCACTTAAACTCCACTCCACTCAATGACTCTTTCAGACATTCTCTTTCCTTCTACTCCACTCAATCCACAACAATTTCCTCTTAATAAACTCAAATTAAAACCACTTTGAGTGGCGAAATTAAGTTAACATTTTTGGTAAAATATTAAGCTAAAAATCGGTTCGAACGTAAGCTCAAATTCTACATTTAATAATATCCTCGCTGACTCTTGAGTTGCAACATTCTATGCTCAACAATAAACTCCAATGAGTTTTTAAAGCGGAATCTTCACTGCACTCAATGACTCTCTTTTAGAATTTCTCTTTCCTTCAACGCCACTTGAACTGCTGCCGAACGTAGCTGAAATATTCACCACTCTCTCTCGTGGCGCTCTCCCTGCTTGCGCTCTCTCCCAAAAGCTCGCTCAATGAGTGGGAAGTAAGCCTTCGTAAAAGCTTGCTTCGGCTTTTGTTTTCAACGAAGCTTCTCACGAGGCTCACACGAGATTTTTCTTCGTTGAGCTTCAATTTTTGGCACTATTTTTTTAGAACAAAAAACTAAAACACAGATGATATGACGACACTTGCCACACGGGAGCAGAGAGGTAGGTTTATATGGCTGTGTGTGTGTGTGTGTGTGTGTGGCACGTGAAATTTTATTTATTTATAAAGTCTATTTTTTGCGCTTATTTGTGGGAGAAAGCTTGAAGTTTATTCGCTCGTTTTTTGTTTGGATGATGCACAAACGAAGTTGGTTTTACTTTTTTCCACCTGTGCATATGTATATCCCCCCGCATATGCTTTCGAATTTGATAGATTGAATTTCCCCCAGCAGCAGCCGCAGAATTTGTTGCTTTTTTTTTTTGTTTGCTGCGTGGCTAAAATATTTGTGGCAGATACAAATACAATACCTCTGCCAGTCGCTGCTTATCCATCTATCAAAGGCAGGGAGCAGCAGCAGCAGAAGCAGCAGCAGCTTTATGGGCCGCGTTCTGGTGGTGGTCTCAGACATGTTAATTTCGACTTAATGCTGTTTAAGTAAAGCCTCAATATTTGCGCCTAATACGCATACATGTGTAATGAATGTGTAGGCGCTTAGTCAGAGGCTGGGACACACACACACACACAAGACACACACTCGCAGAGCGAGAGTGAGAGAGACGGGACGGGAGCACACACTCAAATATGAGTGACTTACATGTGTAAGTCGGTAACACGACGAAAACAGATGCTATCTTGCATACATTTAGGCGCATGGGAGAAATGTGGCAGGGGGTGGGACAGCGGGAGTGGACGCTGCGACAGGAATTGGGACACACACAGGGCATAGGCATAGAGATAGAGAGCCAGGGACAAGGGACCAGGGACCAGGGAGCAGGGAGCAGAGACCAGGATCCTGGGTCCTGCGACTGTGTGGTGCCAAGGCGTCAGTCACGTGCGTGGAACAAGGCCAATGGTAAAGGGGTGGGACTGTAGCGGGCGGTAGCCTGTGGAGCGATAAGCAAACATTGTCCATCAAAAACACACCAATGCACCTACACACACACACACAACACATACACACACTCATGCATTGAGCATGACATATTTGTCGATTTGCAAATTTATGTCAGGCTGCCAGCTGACCAACATACACACAGCTCCCCACAGATGCCTGCCGCGTCCCTCGTCCAGGCAACAACTCCCCGGACATTGGCTTAGAGGCGTTCAAGCCGCCCAAAAACATGACCAGCAGCAGCAGCAACAGCAGCATAAGCCGACCATAAAACAAGGCCTTCAAAATGAAATTAAGCAAAATTATAAATAAAATATTCAGCAGACTCGACCAAACAGCAACAGCAACATCAGCAGCAGCAGCAAAAGTGATGCCAGCCAGTAGCAGCAGGTCCGAGTGGAGTTCGAACGGAAGTTCAGTAATATTTAAAATATATATTCAAATTGAGTGTTCAAAATAATTCATAATACGTCAGTAATGAATTTTAATGATTGTGTTTTAAAATATGTTGAATAAAACGAAATATGTTTCGATTTATAAATTATCGACTGGGAAACTACTTTAATTTTCCATTTTAAAGCATTTAAACATGCAATTAACTAAAGCAAATCTGGCTTCAAATATTAAAAGTTTAACCAGCGATAAAAACGAAAGGAAATCATTTTAAAGCAGCAATAAAGCTCCTGTTTGGCTTTACCTATCGATTGCATTGGCAGTGCGGTTCAACAAACGTTATCAATGCAGGGTCTAAAAGCACACACACACACACACACACACACAGCACACATGTAAATAAACTTAGACACACAGATACGTTTAGAAGCTCATACAGATGCAAAAGCCAATGACTTTCACCGAACGAAACGAACGCTTGATGCCAAAAACTATTCAATTGCATTTTAATGCTGCATACTTTTTGGGGCTCGCACGAAAATAAAATATTCGCCTGCTCGCCATAAGTCCGTTGCACACTTTTGTGCTCGCAGCTAAAATCATAGACACACACACACTGTTACATACTTACTTACATGTATGAGAGTTTACTTGCATATACATATGAGTGGGCGTGGGGTGTGAGGTGTGGGGGTTTGTTGCTGGGGTGTCCTTGCCAGCCCAGTTCATTAAAAATCCTGTCAATACTTATTAAAATCAAAAATCAAATCAATTTCGTGCCATAATTACAAAAATGTCTGCCACTGCCGCCGGTCTGCCGGTCTGTCGGCCTGCCGGCTCGTAAAGTGCTCCTCCCATCAATACAATGGCCATAAAAGCATACAAAGCACACACATCTATTTATGTGCGCTCATATGTATATAAGCCACACACACACAGCTACATACACACACACACACATAAACACAAACAAATGTCAATTAAAAAGTAAAAATTGCTTGAAAATGGCGCACGAGCTGACTAAAAACAAAAGAACTAAAACCATTCCATGGCACAGACAGTGGGTGGAGAGTTCCCCCAACTACCTACCCCTCGGGGGGGTCAGCAACCCCCGGTTTTAGGAGCAGAGGAGTCCTGCATTCGACAAGCCAAAGCTTCTGGCATTTGTCGTGCATTTTCTGTGTATGCGGCGCACAAAACTTTTTCGGCAAATGCCTGGCCAACAATTTTTCAACGCCACCAGACTCTCTCCTGGAACACCAGACCAGACCAGACCAGACCAGACCAGAGTTTTCCGAGGCCTTTTTCCACTAACCCGTCGCCCGCGCCCCCTTTTTGTATTGGCTCTGGGCACAAATGGTGCACGTGGTAGTAGCGCGCCCACCCCAACCCCACCTCCCTTTCAATGGATTAGGGTTAAGGTTCTCCGCCGAGGTGTGCCACACCGTTCGAAAGAGAGTCGCGTAGCGGCAGGGGCACAAATTGGGGACTTAGTTAGTTACAGTGAAAAGCGTCTAAGTGGCAGCGGAAGAGTTAAATTAGTGACAAAATTGGTGGAGTGGACACACACACACACACACACACAGGTACAGTCGGATCAAAAGGCTAAATGGTTTTTTGGGGCCTGGAATCTGCTGTTCTCTCTCGCTGCTGATTAGTGTCGGGCCGAGTGTCGCTCTGATTGGAATGACTGCGCCTCCTGATTATGGGCCAGAACATTTTCCAAGCAACCATTTTTCACTTAAAATGGAAAGTAGTTTCTGCTGTAAAGAATTGTTGCTTAATTTTTTAAGTGCTTTAGACGGAAAATAGACGGGGGTTTAATTTGGAGCTTCTGTAATTAGAAGCAAAAATGTTTGAGAATTTCGCAAGAAAAAGCTGCAAAAGTAGCAGCAAATATTTTTAAAGAAATTTTGGCATTAAATTAAGAATTTTCTCAAATTTATTAAATCAATTTCCAAAGATTTTCTTTTAATTCTTACCCTTAAAATTCCTATTTCCCCATTTAATTTGTATATTTTTTCAACAAAAAATAAACAAGTTACACGGAACTTGCTCTCCTGGGCACTTGAGCAAACACTTTGGGACTTACTTACTTAATTCAAATGCTAGGAGTCTCCACTGTACTTGGACTTGTGTCTGCAGCGGGGGCGGTGGTGGCGGTGCTGCAGCCACTCGCCTGACACGCTGCCCAAGTTGCAAGCTGGAGCCAGAGCAGCGGCGTGCCACTTGAAGCCTTGAAGCAGGGCAGCAAGGACTCGACACGGCCTCTAGACAGAGCCAAAAAAATGTCAGACTTTCGCGTGCTGGCACCGCTCTATATATATACAATATACCATTTATATATCTAGACATATATATATATATATATAAATGGAAGTGCAAAAAAGGAGCAGTAGGAGACAACAGAAGAAATCAACAAGCAACAATTACAGAGACAGATGAGGAAGAATGCGGGGATGAGGATGAGGCGGCGGCAGTGAAAACAACAACAAAAATAACAATGTGATTGAGCTTTACTCTACACCCCAGTTCCCCGTTCCCCATTGCCCGTCCCCCCTCTGACCATTATCCCGTGTCTCTGACAAAGATCGAAGACGTTGACAATGGGATACAGCAGCATGGCGAGGGGGGGAGAGCGACGCGGGCAGGCGAGCGATAAGTGCATTGCACGATAATCGAAAATGAAGCAATAAAAACAAAAGCTCAAACAGGAAGTCAAGAGATGAGAGTGACAGTGGTTGAGGGAGGGGGGAAGAGGTGGCAGGCGAGAAGTATTTCAGAGTATTGCGAGAGGGATGGGCGGAAGGGAGCGTGGAGGCGGGGGCTGAGTGTGTGCCAAGTAGGCAACAACAATTATTATTTTTTCTGTGTAGTGATTGCTGGGCCACCAACGGGTAACTCCATTCCACAGCTCTCCCATTCCACAGTTTTCTGCCTCCTCCCTCCTCTTTTCACGTTCTCCCATTAAAATTACAGTGTTATTGGTGGGCATTTTGCATCTCTTTCTTGCGCTCTTTCTGCTGTCTCTTCTCTCTGTCGCCCATTGAAACTCCTTCCCTTTCTGTTTCCCATCTTGCGCCCTCTTGCCTCTTTCTCTTTCTCTATTTCGCAGTCCCCCCACCTCCTGCCTTGTTTCCTCATCTTCGAATGGATTCTGATGCTTCTCTCATGCATAAATAATAACTAAGTGAGCAATGCGTCTGGTTATCTGATATACGGGTAAGGAGAGCGCTCAGGCTACCAGAGAGTGGCCAGGCGGGGGTAATGGTGAGACGGGTAGCTGGCAGTGGAAGCAGCAGAGGTAGCCGTAGAAATTTTGAGTTGATAGAGCGTTAATGTCTAAGCAGGTGGCAATGATGGAGGCCTCCTCAAATGCTTTGGGAGTCAGTTTTATTTGGTGCGGTGTTAAGTATTCGTTGAGTTCATTAAAAGACTCTTGGGAAGGGTTTGTGGGCAGGCACTTCCCCACACTTCTCTGGGCGAACCTCAAACAGAATCAAGAATTTTTCCCTAGGAGTCACGATTTATTAAAATTAAAATTACTTGAACTGCGATTGTAATTTCTTCTTCGTTCTTTAATTCAGAGCGATACTGTTTCGACTCTTAAAAGTATTATGAATCATCTTAAATCTTAGTCAAATTTAAGCCTACATAATCTATGCATCCATCTCTTCCCTTCCCACAACCTCAGACTAATTAATAGTCAGCCATATTTTCCCCTCATTCCGATAGTTTTACACTTCGCGCATCCCCATTTAACTTTTGCCTTTACATGATTGTTCCCATTCCACTGTCATTGCCATTTGCCTCTTCCTGTGGATGCCATGGATCCCTTGTTGGGAGGAGTGGGGGGTCGCATGTGTGAAGTGTCACTAAACACTTTAAGCGGAGCCCCACTTCCCGTTCTGCAGGATGGAAGGGAAAATTGCTTTCGCTTCGCTGCTGGCACACTTTATAAATTATGATTTTGTCTTTGGATAGCAAATGGCGAAGGACGAAGAGGGCCTCCCTGGGCGCTCAAGTGCTGCCAACAAGTTGCCAGAGGCAGGAGGCGCACATCCTTCATTGTTATTGTTGCCTCATTTGGTTTATAAATGGGTGAAGGAAGCGGAAAAATACCAAAAAAAAAAAAAAAAAAGAAGTAGGAAAAATAAAAATAATAAAGGAAGGAAAAGCAGAGGCAGCGACAGAAACAGGAGGCAGGCGGCAGTCGGCAGGCGGAGGCAGCGAGGAGTTGTCGTATCTTGCGAAAATATCAATTACAATTAAATAGATTAAACCTTATCATGCAACAACTGTCGCACAAGTGTCCTGTGTGTCCCGAACAAGCACGACGAACGTCGACAAGGACTCAGAGGCGGTGGCAGAGCGCTGGGCGGGTGGCACAAGGACTCTGAGGACAGTGTGAGGGGCAGGAAGGAAACAAGCGGCACAACAGGCAAACAAACTCCCCTTTTGAAGAGAAGAGGGGAGCGAGGTGGGCCAGCAGGCAGGACATGCCAAGCTGAGACAAGCAGAAACCAATACACACACACACATACACACAGAACAGGGGGAACCCATACATACAGGCGCAACAGGGAAAACGCTTCACAAGATTAATGAACGTACAAAAGTTTAGAGACAATGACGACGCCGGCGACAACCGAACAGCAACAACAACAACAGCAACAAGAACACCAACAACTGGCAACTGGCAACATCATGACATGCCAAAGAACAACAACAACAGCAACAGCAACCAAAGCGACAAGAAGAATGGTAGCGCACCAAAAAAAATATACACAAATAGACCGAAGTTGTTAATACCCTAAAAAAACAAAATGAAGGGTGATATTCACATGCCTACAGGTTCCGTAAACTCTAACAGCTCTCATTTTATTTCGAGTCGTCACAGAGTAGCTTAGCCTCTCCCTCTCTTTATCTCTGCTACTTTTTCTCTCTCTCACAGAGCAGCTTAGCAGCAAAAGTGTCCATTTTCATGTATGTCATGTACCGAAGAAAGCGCACAGCATCTCGTTCTATCTGCATCTCTATCTTCAGCGCTAGTTCTCGGATTTTTCGCAAACAAAACCTAACTTAATTCTTCCACAGATTATTCCTATCATTTTAGATATATATTCGCATGTCAGAGTCAGAGGCAGAGTCAGTCAATTTTGTATTAAATTATTATTTAATTATCATAATAGACTCTACTCACTTACTAATCTGATCCAATCTGTGCAGCTGCTAAGCATTTTTCTTGCATTCTGCATTAACAGTTCCAACATCTCACTGCTTTCAGGGTATCCAAAAAAAATGAGCCTGAAAAAATATATATGGCATACAGTTAGGAGACACCAAGCGACGCAACGCGACGCTTCCGATAAGTCGTGGGAAATTTATTTTGGCGTAAATTTCATTTCACTAATCGAATCGATTCGATTCTTATGCGTTTCATTTCATCTTTGCAGCTTACTGACTTTTCGCCTTCTTCGTTATCTATTCGTGTGCCTCTTCCTTTCCTTCTACTTCTCCTTACGCTTTGTTTCATCTCCCATTTTTGCCTTTTGTTCGATATTCGTCGCCGCTTCTTTGGTTGATTTTGCCTTTATGCTTGGGGATGGCGCCGCGCCGCGGCCTCCTCTTATTTGGAGTGTCCATCAATAGGATTTTGGGGCACTGATTCCACTGTCCACTGTCGTATTGGTGTAGGTCATTCGGGGCAATATTTTTGGTGGCACAACAATGAGATATGCTCCACATTGAAATGGCAGACAGGCTGAATCTTTTGTGAAGACATTGAATGGCGTTGCGCGTGGGTTGGATGCCTCTTTCAGATTTCGCAAATAAAATGGTAATTGTGCTCATAAATGAATTAATTTCTCCCCTGATTAATGTTCGATTGAGTGCATTGTTTTGCTCTAGGAATTTTCAGATATTTTTAGAAGAAAATTAATACACAGAGATTTTTCACATTTTCTACATTTTCTCCTACTTGTCCTCTACGAAATCCACGCAAATTCAAACACTTGCAACTCTCCATTCGATTTTGATTAATCTAAAACAAAGCTAATTGAGAGACAAATCCGTATATGATTTCGTTTTCACTTCAATGAGCCGCCAAATGGGGGCTCGACTGGCGAATCAATCGCCTGGAATCAACCGCAGAATAGAGCCGCGTCGAGCCGAGCCCCAACCAGTCATTTTGGGTAGCTAGAAATGTGTTGTTTGTGTTTGCTTTAAGGTGATTAAAACCAGAGAGAAGGCAAACAAACATAGGGGGGCTGGCAATGCACCCCACTCGAGCGCCCACTCCGCTTTAAAAAGAAAACTTTTCAATTGCCATACGCGCTGTGCACCGCCTTGTAGTTGGGGATGTCTCTCTTTTCAAGCGCTTCCACTTAGTGGCTCGAGTGGTGAAAACTCCGACAGTTTTTCCTTGTTTTATCACGATTTTAAAGTGCCTCCACACACACACAGACAGACAGCCGCTTGCCGGTTTGCTGTCGTGCCGTGCCACCCGCCACCCTTGCTCATCACATAATTTAAATGTCTGGGAAAGTGTCTCCAGGAATTTTCCTATAAAATAGCATAACTATATAAAGCACACGACTTTGTTGTTTTTTAGCTTGCAGCCGCTCTCCCCCACAACCCCTTATTCTGTTCATTGTTTTTGCTGCTGCAGCTTCCGCTTGAGTTTTCCGGTACAAAACGCGACACATACCCATGGAAGATTGCCCCAACCCCACACCCACCATCAGTTTTCCAGGACAGCTCCATCAGCATTGCCTTCGCTTTCGCTTTTCTTTCTTTCGGAGCCTCGTTTTGGCTTATTAAACATTTATTGTGTTTACTTGAGAGTTTCCGCTACAATTTGCTTTTCGGCTTCCTGTTGAATTTTTTGGCTTTGGTTTTCCTTTGCTTTCGGGTTCCAATGCTGCGTTGGGGTCCTCATTTTGCTGCTTTTCTTTTCTGGTTTTTTTGAGACCCGCCCTCCCTCGCTGTGTTGTACGCATCACGCCTACTTTATTTTAAATCCTCGAACCGTTTACACATCAACAACTTTGGGGCACGGCACACTCCTACATTTCATGTGTCCCATGTGGCATCCACGGTGGCACTGCCACAGCGACTTTTCCATCATATCCATTTGCACAAAGGCCAGGCCAGGGATAGGCGCCGTCGCGTCGCGGCGCCTCCTTGACAATGAAGCCTTTGGGCTCTGCCAATGGAACATTTTCGGATTGAAAGGATTTCTTCTTTCTTTTTTTTTTTCTTGGGGCTTACATTGAATTATCACACGAAGCTTTTGTGTGGTTAAGGAGACGCTTTAAAGGACTTCAAGTAGTTTTTTTTTTTTTGAGATAAACGAATAATATTTGAGGTTTCAAATTGTATTAGCCGATAGCAAGAAATGTAGTTTAACAGCCCGAGGAGTGATTCTGCATGACGCGCGATACGTAGATTCTTAGGAAATGTAGCTTCAAAGAAGATTTGCGAACACAAAAAAAATACATTAAATATATTTTTCAGTGGTTTCTGATTCTGTATATTTTGATTATTCTGATTACTTTCCATTTATTTCCCCATCCAGCTTTGTGTATTTTTTTACAGAGATTTCTGAGCATTATCTTGGTCTTGCATCTTATTAAAGTAAACCATTTCCGTAAACATAATTTTTCCACATATGTGGCATAAGCCAAATGGAAGTTTACGCCCAAGAAAACATCGAAAAAATGTCGGCCAAAAATTGAACTTTTTCTATAAGCTGTGCCTAATAGCCGTACAACAGACGTACAACACACATTCCACACGAATAATAGCCGCAATTTGTGTGAGCAACAGAGAAAATATATGGCCATGCATTTTTTATGGGAAAAAAAAATACGGCAAAAAAAAAACGAGAGTGGGTGGAAAGCCGTGGGTTTGTGCCGCGGGGGCAAAAAGCAAAGCGAAAACAATTTAAGTGTCCTTCGGTTGCCACGCTAAACGCCTTCAATTTAACGCCAGACACACGCCACAGGCCACAGTATGAGGCGGTAAGGAGAGTGACACAGAGAGGGGGTGGTGTGTGTGCCACAGAGTGGGGCAGATACAGTGGCAGTGTGAAGTGCAGGGGGGGTGGAGGCAGAAGTGTCAGTGTGTGAACTTTGATGCTGCCGCAGTGCGTGTGTTGACCGTCCCGACGCCACTTTAAAAATCTCCTCGTTCTGTTCTCGCATGTGAATGGCACCCAAAAGTATGCTACAGCAAAAATCACTTAAGCGTTGAAAATTTTGTAGCCCCCCGCTCACACACACACACACACACCGCGCCCACGAATGAAAAGGAAAACTCCCTTCGTAGCCATCGAAAAGGAAACTTTTCGGCCCCTCACCAAAAACGTTGATGAGGTGTAAGAGGCGGAGCTGCCTCTCACTGCAACAGCAGCAGTAGCAGCAGCAGCAGCAGTAGCAGCAGCAGCAGCAGTAGCAGCAGCAGTAGAAAAGGTAACAAAACTTTCTAGTGAAGAAAAACATCAAACTTTTGCCCCATTGCCCAAGACAGGCTTTCACTCTTTCAAGAGCCTGAGGTAGAGTCAAAGCCCTCCCACAGGTACCTTTACTCCCTTTACTCCCTTTACTCATTTGTAGCATGTAGAATGTTGAGTAGCTTTCTTTATGCATATGTAGAGGAGTACAGTAGAACTTAGCTGAGGCAACCAGCGATGAACATAGATTTAATATAAAAGAGTAAATAAAATAAAATATTAAAAAATTTGTGCATTGCATATTCAGAATTTTAATTTATTTGCACCCAAAATCGCTTTAGTTTAGTTTGCCTTCAGCAGCCAAGTGCTCAAATAGCCACAGGTCACAAGTAAATGGCTTGAATGGATAGAAATTATTAACTATATATTTTACTCAGTTTAATAACAATTTTTGTAGAATTTTTGTCATTTTTATAGCTCAATGATTACTCAATTGAAGTTTTTGGTATGAAAGAAATATTCTTGAAGAAAATATAGTTACACACTGTACAGTGTACACATACATATTTATGTGAAGATGCTGTGTGCTGACTGAAAGTGTGCCATGCAATTATGATAACATGTGTGCCGTGCCCTTGCCCCCCAGACTCCAGACATGCTATGTTCCCCACGCTCTGGGCCTGCCACACACAAAACGAGTTAATAGTTTTTTACGCAAAATGTTCTCAACAGGCAGCTGCCTTGTTTCAGGTTTTTGTGGCATGTTGCAGCTTCTGCTGCTGCTGTTGGTGAAAGTGCATTTGCTGCAGAGGCTCTTTTAAAGTTTCGTATGTTTCTTTTTTTTTGCTCACTATATTTTGTGTGGCAGCAGCATATTTAGCAGTGGCAGAAGGGCAGAGGAAGTGCCGGAGTGGAGGGAACAGCAGCAGCTCGTACTGCAATGTGGCATAGTTTTATTTGACAGCTGCGGCGACGCTTATTCTGGCTGGAATGGAACAGCTCTATTAAGTGAGCTTCTGGTTCTCTGTGGGACACATTTCCATTATTGAAATATATTGTATGTCACTTAAATTATCTCTTAAATGGAATTCCACTAAAAAAAATACTTCATTTAAAGCTCAAAAACCATCTCAAAAAATGTCCACTTCAAAAATGTGTAGCCCTAATTTAAGTTACATCAAAAACACATTTAAATTATCGCAAAAAAAAAACAAGCAAACGACCGTTAAAAATTTGTGTAAGCCTTAAAGAGCACACAAAAAAAAATTAGCCCCCAAACGATTCACAAACATCACGAACCATTGACCCCAATCATTCCCCCACATTCCCCTACACTTGTTCACTTCACCGCCTTACAGGATGACCCCTCCCGAACGCCCCCTGCAGACCGATGGCAAAGTAAAAAAATTCGACCAAAAAGTTGTTGCAAAAAGAGACGAAAGAGAGGAAAACTTCTGTGTGGCAACATTTTCCCATTCAATTTTCCATTCCGTTTGAAACCGAGACACAATTCCAAGGCCTTTTTACAGCCACTTGTTGTTTGGTTTATGGAGCAGCAGGCCGCAGCGGCATTTAGAGGGGGCCACAAAACACATGTAGACCACGCCTACAACGACAGGAAAATGTATGTCAGGCCCAAAAAGAAAAACGTCTGCAGATAACAAAAATCCCAAAGAAAGTGACAAAAAATTATACAAAAATAAATTACATTTTCAACAAAAATAAAAATGCAGAAAAAAGCAAGCAAGAAAAGTGCACGAAATATCGTGCAAAAAAAGGCAAGAAATATGCCGACAAAAAAAGGGACCAAGAAAATTGCAATGAGCATTATGCCTACGAGTACCTCCAACAAATTATTGTGCCAAAAAACGAACGAGAACAGAACAAGAGAAACTGTTGAGAAAAAGTTTTTAAGTGCAGAATTTATAGCCGGCGATTTGTTGTCTGGCTTTGCCTCCAGTTCACCCCCAGCAGCATTTCCACTTACTTCCACTTGAACTTAATGTTTGAGCAAAATCAATATGAGAACCGGGCCTGGGAAAAGCGCATAATGACACTCAACCCCCTCCCACCGCTGCAGCGCATTTTAGAAAATATGAAAAGTCAACGAAAGTTTATGGCAAATGAGTAATGAGTGGCTGCTGCAATGGCTGTAATGGTGGTTGGCTCTTTGCGGCCAGAGGGGCCCCATTCTCGATCCACGCTCGAAGGCAAAAAACCAAAATCCGAAACCGAAAGCAATGGCTTGTTGGACACAAATGACTTTTCAAAACAACTTTTTTTTTGTGTGGATACTCTTCACAACGGACATTTATAGAAGTTGAGTGGAAAAGGACAGTGCGAAAGATGTAAGTGGAAATGTTTATTTTTTTGTATGAAATGTTTTGGCATAATTATGGTGGATATAAATTTTAATTTCTTCTATAAAAACCGATGCTAGAGCAAATGCCAATCGGTATTCATTGCACAAATAACTATTTCAAACGCACATTTCCAATCGCAAAAACACGATTCTGGACCACAATCCGCACCGCATACTCTCTCATGCCCACTCGAGGGTTTTGTGATACAACAAAAATTATGAAATGATTTTGCGTGGCATGCAACATACTCGTAGTCGCACTCGCACTCGCACTCGTGCTCGTACTTGCAGCAGGCACTTAAACATGTTGTAGCCTGCAGACTGCCATTGCGGATTCCCTCTACTCGTTTTTGTTAATTACATAAATAGTTGTTGCTTGTGCACTTTGAAAGTTTGACAAGCACTTGAACCAAAGTTTTTTCTGTGTGTATGCCGCTTGACATTTAAATGCATGTGCCTGTGTGTGTGGCATGAATTAATTAATTAAATTCGAGATGATGGGCTGAGGCTTAATTGGCAGTAGGGAAGGAGTTCGAGGGATTCAGAGTTCATTCGGTATGCAGTATTTACCCCGCGATCAACTTAATTCCATTCCGATTCCGCGTTTGCCAGTGAAAATTCGTGAGCTTCAGTCCCACATCAACGCTAGCTATTGACTTAATTGATTTAAATATGATTGATGACGTCCCCCACATTAAGAAAAAAAAATGAAGTACAAATATATATGTATATAATAATGCATGGAGAGTGGAGAGTTTCAAGAGGGTTCATTGGTGGATTACTGAAAGTTCAAAGAAAGGTTCTGAAGGATATTTAAGTAAAATATTGATTGATTGATTCCATGCTTTTTTGTGGTGGGCAAATATTTAATATATCTGCATTTAACGTATTTAATTTCAGTATTTAATTGGCCATCAAAAGGGGGCTGCCATTCTCCCGCTCTGTTTTGCATAATAATGCATGAAATATGAAATAATCAATAAAGCGAATCGAATTGAAACACAGTTGAAAGTGTAAAGGTCAATCGCTTGTATCGGATTAAGTTATTACACATTTGTGCTAATTGAAAGATAAAATAAAACATTTTTAATCAAGTTATTGACTGAAATTGCGAGTATTTCTGATCAATGGATCGAATATTTTTTGAGCTGATTAAAGCTACGGAAAAGTTTCGTGTATTAAAAAAAAAGAAAGGTATTTTTGACTTTTTAGATTTTGTTAGTTTTTATTTTAAATAACAATTTTAATTTAAAATTTAAATATCTGTTTTAAGCATGTTGGTCTTATTAATTTTAAATTATTGAAGTTTTTAAAATGTGTGTTTTTAAGATTTTAAATAACTTTGCTAGTATTAAAATTTTGTTAAATTTTAAATTTCTTATTCGTATTTAAATACTATTAAATTATGTCCTTTTTTTGGTTTAGTATTTAATAGATTTTAGAGGAGATATGATAGAAAGCTCCTAATTTTCGAATCAGCATTAATTGCTCTAAATTGATGTCCCTATTGACACCCAGAGACGCAGACAGATCTCTTGAGTAGCTCTCGAACATCCTGAATACTTTTCAATTCACCCAACACAACTTGCACACACTCAACTGCAGTGAGCTGACACAGTTCCTCGGTGGAGCTGCCACTCCGAACCGACGCGTCGGCGAATGGCGGACGCGGACATAAATTATTATTTTATTATGCAGAATAAGACTGAGACGGGAGACCGGGAGAAATGATGGAAATCAGAAAGTGATTTTGATGCTCGTGCCCTGAGGTTGAATTTTTATGCGACTAAACCCCAAGAAAAAGTCTGACACTTTGAATGGTGCTGGGCTCCTGGCCACGCACGTAAACGTAAATCGGGCTGTGTGGAGTCTTAGGGTTTCGGGTGTAATAAACCTGAAGCAACGGGCGGTGTGTGGTGGAGTTTAAAAATTGTTGATTACATTTGAATCCCACTCATAACTGTCAGAAAGTTGCTCAGCGGCATCCCAGCAAACAGCTTCAGCTCCTGTCTGGGAGTCTGGGATCTGCTGCTGGCACTCTGCCCTTCCCACTCGCATCGCCAGTGCGCATACATGGCGGATGTGTAATATGTGGGATTCCTCCTGCTGCTCCGGAATGAACGGTCGCTCGGTCGGCTGTCATTATGTCATAAACATATGAGAATGCGAGAATGTTTATACTTAAAATGTGCTCATAATATGGGAGCTGCTGCCTGTCAGTGGCCCGTCCTTTACGCTAGAGGCCAGCGGCGGGATCCATGGACCTGCCACCTGTCCGACAGTTCGAGGCTTTTGTTTCGACTCCATTATCATCTCAGCTTCAATTTAAATGCATCATCATCGTTGCGCTGATGTGCCAGGGAAAAAGTTCATCATAAGAGGAGGATATTTATATTTGAGCGCGCCATTCCCGTACTTAATTTCGCTTCAGTTGCAATCGAATTTCACGTGCAGACTGAAATGCAATCTGTCGAGGGGCTTATACATGCTTAAAATTTTAGAAAATTCTAACAACATTTAGAAGAATATTCAAAGTCTGGCAGACTGAAGATATTTATTGTGTGATAATTAATTAATTATATAAAGCTCTGAAATTAATTAATATATTACATAAATCACATGTATCTTTCCTGCATTCGTCCATTTTCTTATTTTAAATTTCAAAATCTGCAAGGTAAAAAATACACCAAGAACTATCGTCTACAAAAACCCTCTTTTATTGATTTTGAGCTAAAATTTCTGTAAAATCTTTGGAGGGGTAAAACAAAATCAATCTACGGATTCTATTTGCACACACTATTGGGCACTCACATTTCTCTATTTTCCCTTTTAAAATATCTTTTTGAGAACACCCTACCTCAGATACATTCAGCCCCGTTTTCATCCTTTTATTTGGTAGAACTTTAGTGACTGTGTGGCCGCCTCTCTGAGTGGCCGACTGCTGTTTGGTGGGCGGTGGATGGGATGCTGCGGTTGCGCCAATATTGCGCAAAATGTTGTAATTAAAATTGTTATCTTTTGAAAGTGAAGCACTTGCCACATGCAACATGCACACACACACTCACACACACATATGCGATGCATACATACATATATGAATGTGCACCTGAAAGAATGTATTGGTTGGGGGAAAACGGAAATCCATGCCACACAGGACGTTAGCGATTTGTGCTATGCCCCACGCGTCTGGCATATAATTTTGCACCTGCCAGAATGACGAGATGACGAGATGATGGGTGGAGGCGAAACGAAATGAGACGAGGATCGTGTACACTGCCGGATATTCATGGCTAACCATAGACCATGGCCTAAAGCCCACTCTCTTTTCTCTTCTCCTGCTGCTGCTGCTCCTGCTGCTGCTGCTGTTAGATATTTTTGGAATATTTGTGTGTTAGTGGCAGTTGTTAGGGGCAGCAGCAAAAGGCTGGCCAAAGTGCAATAAAAAATGCATCATATATGAGATTGAAAACAAGTCCCAACGAAGTGTGTTTTTGGGGGAAAAATATTTAATATATTTCAACGATTTATTTCCACGATTTGAAGGGATTCATATTCGATTAAAATATTTTAATTAGTTATTCGGTAGATAATCATTACATAGAAACCTAATGCATTGATTTAATAACAAAATTTAAGTTAAATATAGATGAATGTAAAGAACAGATATTGTATAAAATATAGGAAAATTGTATAATGTTTGCCTTACTGTATTGAAGAATTTCTTCAGTTCAAAATAATATTATCAGCAAGGGTTAATATTTTCCAATTGAAAACAATTTTTTGGGGTTTCTTTTTAGCTAAAAAAAAAATCAATTTTATTTATTTTTTTGACTAAATTTATTTAATATTAAGCATTAAATGAAGGTAGCTCCATAAATGCAACTTTTATCAATTAATTATGAACTTAATTGATTAAATCTCCAAATATACAACATCTTTTCATGCTACGAGTATGTTATATATACATTTAGGAGCCTCCAACATTCTGTGACATCCCTTCGAGTATATTTTAAACAAATTGCCAGCAAAAAACGAGTTCTTAAACAACTCGTCGCCACACAGCCTGATGTCAATCTTTAGCTGCTTATCTAAGACTTTCCATCGGAACATGCCAGCTACATGACAGGCAACAGGAGCACAGACTACAAACAGGAGCAGCAACTAGGAGCGCTCGTCTATAACTTGCTCATTTATTAAGTGCTAATAGACTTGGGCATATGGCTCCTGTCTGTGGCTGCCCCCCCTCCAGCACACACACACACACACACACATGCAAAACAAGCCACTCAAAGGCGACAGACAGCCCCAAAATATGCAAAGAATTGTCGACAGAAGACAGAGGTAGAGACTACCCTCTCTGTGAGTGCACGAACGGACAGCAGTTACCGAAATTCGGGTTTTGTCTGTTAAGAAATTCGTGCAAGTCTGCTGTCTGCTGCTTGCCCAACATATTACTCACTAGATAGTCAGGGCAAACGTTATTTCTACACATGGAAAAATTGATTACCAAAATTATCAAACAAACAAAAATATGAACTAGAATTATTATAAAATATAAGACAATAAATATTGGACCTAAAAAACAATTACAATCAAATGTTAACACACTTAACAAAAAAAATATTTAAACATTTTGAAATTTACTATAAATTAAAATAACATTTTAAATAAGACAAAATTAAATTTTTTATATTTTATTTTATACTTGCAGGAAGTATCTAATCTGATAACCTCAAAGCCATTGATTTTAAGCCCCCAATCAATTGCACACATTTGGGGCATGTTTCTTTTTCCGAGTGTACACTCGTTATGGGGGTGGGGTGGGGGTCTTATCCCTGCTTCAAAGTTGAAGTTCGAGTTTGGTTTTCGAGGGGTTTTGCCGCATATGTAAAACTTTTAGCAAACATGACAACACTGACACACACACAAGCGAGAGCCGAAAACCGAATAATATCGCATGCCATAAATTACACTTAAGTATTTAACAGCTTTATAGAAAACAACCAACAGTTACGCCCCCCCGTCCGCTTCGCACAAAAAGCCGAGCAATAAAATACCAGTAAAGGCGGGATAGTAGACAAAATGGGCGGCAACACGAGGATTTTCCTCCTGTCGCAGTCGAAGGCTAAATGTTATCTAATATCTAAAAACATTTTTAATCAAAATTCCAGCCAAAGACCGAGAATGGTGGAAGTTTTGCCAAAAGCAGAGTTCTGTGCTTTTGGGTGCGGCTAAGTACGTGACGACAGTGTCTGCAAGCAAAGTTGGGAAGCAACAAGCAGCGATCGAGGGTCGTTTGAATAAACTCTGGGCTTAAGCTAAATCAATCTTATGGAAATGTTTCCCAAAGATTTCCAGACTTTCTATGTGATGGCAAAAGTTGTGGATTATGCATGAGGAAAGCTTCTGGGGAGAGCAAAGCAAAGGCTATTGGAAGTTTGGGACGGGTTCTAAAAGATTTTAGGCAGGAACATTTTAAAAGTGGAAAATCCATAAAAAAAATTAATATACAAAAAAATAGCAAATTAAAAACAAATAAAATTTGTATAGCAAAAAAAGAATAGTTTACCAAATAGCAAAACAAAATAAAAAAAATAAAAATATTTTTCATTATTATAAAATACATTTTTGAATAAAAACTTAAAAAAAAACCACACCGATTAAAGAATACACAATAAAATAGAATTTGTTTAAAATAAAATTTGGAATTTTTTTTTAATGTCTTATCAAAAAATACTACGTTCCTTCCCAGCCCATTCACCACATAAATTCATGGAAATTTCAATATCATTTACTCAATCGATTTACAACGCATCGGCGGTCTGCAGGATCCAATCCTTAAGAGATGGGACATCAGCATAGACTCCGGGATAACCGGTCCAGGCACAGCCATTGCCCCAAGAGACGATACCCACAAGCTCGCCGTTGGCCACCAATGGACCACCGGAATCACCCTGGCAGGCATCCTTCTTCTCGCCAGCAGCACACACCATCGTGTCGAGGATCGAGTCGCCGTAGCTGTAGCTATCGGAAGCGCAATCCTGCTTCTGCAGAATATCCACACCGACTTCCATCAGGCTGTCGGGTGAGGAGCACAGGAGGAAGCAAGTGGTGCCCCAGCCAGTGACGAACGCAGGAGTACCAGAGCTGGGAGTGGTGCCAGCGAGCGGCACGTAACGCACCTTGGCGGTCTGACGCACGGGAGAGGATAGCTTGATGACAGCCACATCGTTGACCATCAGCTTGCTGTTGTAGCCCTCGTGGTACTTGAAGGCCTTCACGCTGACGACCTCGCCGCCACTGCTGCGAGAGGTGGATCCCAGACGCACCTGTATCTCGGAGGCGGGGTACGACTGCATGCAATGGGCAGCGGTGACAACGATGTCCTGGCTGATCAGACTGCCGCCGCAGAAGTGGGAGCCCTTGGCGGAGGTCTGAATGGACACCTGCCACGGATGGCTCTCGATGGAGGTGGACTCGCCATTGACAATCCGTCCGAAGGGGAAGTCAATGTCGGGATGGCCCTGGCAGCAGCCAGCACCCAAGGCGATCACCGCCACAACACACAGTAACAAACGATTCATGGTCTCAACGCTCACTGAACCTCCCACCACTGAGATTCCCCACATTTATATGGGCAGCCATCGATGGGGGACCTTATCGACTGACCAACGAGTGACCATGCGATTGAGCTCCTGCCGTAAATCAGCAAGTAAATCAGGCTTCCTCTATCGGGCATTCTCTGACGCTCTTTCGCTGTCTGTTGATTAGATCTGTTGACACTCGTGCCGCCCCACTATCTCTAGACAATCGTAAGATGGTAAATCTATTCTCGTGGTCTCTGCGTTGACACAAGACAATACAATCGCAGGAATCGAATTGATAGGCCAGGCATTTCGGAAAATCTAGATTTTCTGTTCGCTGAAATTTATGATTCGTTCTATTTTTGGCCAATGTCAAATTCCATTTGTTGATAATAAATAAAATAATAATCATAATAAATAAACAATAATAATAATAAAATACACAGAAATACCCAGAAATGTAAGCAATATTTTTGTTTCATATTTTTGAGAATACACATTTTAAATAATTTTTAAGGTTTTATATAAATTTTTAATATTTAAAAAAATTTTCAAGTCATTTTGTTAGATTTATTAGAATTTTCGAGAATATGCATATTTTCTATTTAGTGGGATTTTTGTGTGTTAATCATTTTAGTATTTTTTTTGCAAAATATTTTATAATTTTTAATATTAATATATTAATAATATTATAATATTATTAATATTAATAAAATTTTTGAGTATGTTTTTTGTAGTATGCAAAATCGTTTTTCGGTAACTTTAACATTTTCATGGAAATTTGAAGGCAGCAAAACGCCTGCCCTATAATTTCCGATACCATAAATCGTTCTCATAGAGCCTGCACATAAACCAACGGCCAATAAACCCCCACAAAGCACCCACATTGACCACTAAGCCATAACCTTATGTGCCTTTGGTTATCTGTGGTCGATCTTGAAACTTCAAAACGCATTCCACATCGCCAGAGACAGCAGAGACAGCTGCAATCTGTTGAGCCCGACAGCAGCAGCAGCAGCAGTCAGAGTCACAAAAGAACCGCGAACAGCATAAAGCTTAATCTTATCACAGAAGACACTGTCTCTAAAGCCAAGTGAGTAACTAACTTACAAGGAAGTCCCGCCAGCCGCTCTGGGGTTCACTGACAAGACAAACGAGTAGGAGAGTCGCGCGTAGTCGAGCGGTTGAGTGAACAGAGAGTTGACCAGCCACCAGCCACCCGCCACCAGCCACCAGCCACGAGGCACGAGGCAAGTGCAGCAAAAAGTTAACATGACCATGAATTCGAGAGCTGCCAAAGTTCATTTTTAATTTAGAAAACACAGACACACCACACACGCGCGCCTGGGAATCCAAAGAAACGCACTACCGAGGAGAACAATCTATTAAACCCGCAGCAGAAAAGCAGTGGCAGCATCGCACAGGATTCGGATTCGCTCATCATGTTCTGGGAGGGTTCTGGGAGTGGGGCTGTAGCCCCAAAAAGTTGTTGATATCTATTACCAAAGATTTGAAGTAGTTTCGCCGGCATCTCAAACTCACTTAACTTTCGGGGGGTTGGGGGAGGAAAGCCAGAGGAGTAGCAGCAGCAGCTGAAGCAGCAGTAGAACAGGATATGTTGTGGCAAAGTCTTAAAGACAGTTGCCAGTTGAATGGAACTCTGCAACTGCGGCACTGGGCAACTGAAGCTGAAGATGCTGCTCCATGCTGCTTGGGGACTCTGACGCTCTGCCCCCCACCCACACGAATGACATGACAGTTGGTTATGCTCCTGCTCCAGCTGCTGCTGCTGCTGCTGCTATTGCTGCTGTTGGGGCCACAAGGCACGTAGCCTTCGTGCAGTTAAGATTTGGATTTCCTTCGCTGAGCATATCAAAGGATATGCTCCATCCACACACACAAACACAAGTCATACACACACACACACATATAAAAAAAAACCAACATACAACAAGCTGAGAAAATACTACAAAACACTTATCTGGGTGACAAATAGAAAAGCGGGCGGGAAGCAGGGGCGCGGGCTGGCCGCTACTGGCTGGTGGGAGCCGAGCCAACAATGAAAGAAAAATGTCTGTGAGTAGATTAAAAAAAAAAGAACAGAAAGAAAAAGAAAAACTAAAGAAAAGGAAACGAGACGAGCGACTGGAAAATGGAGCAACACAAAGAAGGAAAATGGCTCACGTTGTCGTTATAATAAAGGCACGACAGGGGAGCACTAGTGGCAGGCCAGGAACAGTGGTGCCGGCGCACAGGCAAAAGTGGTGCAAATATTGACGATAAGATAATGGATAATCTACCGAAAGTCAATGCATACAAGAATTGAATCCATTAGTAGCATAATTAAATATAATAAACAATTCAATTAGACTTACAGCAGCGCCCCTCGGTCGATAAATTCGGCGGGTTAAGCGGAATTCTGTAATCATTGCACTTTAACGTCCTAAAACTCACACTATGCTGCTAAGCTACTCTGTGAGAGTGAGAGAGTGCACAAGAGCTAAGATCTTGCACATTCGGAAACGTTTAAGAAATTGTTGAACCTCTTTTTTTTCTGCTCTTAGACCACTGTAACCCACACTCTTTCGAGCTAGTGGCATGGCCTGGCCGTGTGGCATGGTCATGGTTGCTCATATGTGTGTCGTTTCGCCCGTTGTCTTAGCCTCTCGACCGCCTAGACAACCTGCGGGCGTCCCCTGTCCTCCTGCCGCTTCTTCTAGACTCTGTTCCTTTCCCAATCTCCGCCCGCGCCGTCTGTTGTAGCCATTTCTGTTTTTAGTATTTATTTTTCCACATCGTACGAATGTGTGTGTGTGTGTGTGTGCTACTCTTGCTGTTGTTGTTGTTGTTGCTGTTGCTGTTGTTATTGTTGTTAATATTCGCAAGGCGACTTTATCTTAACAAGATCGGAGCCAAGGACTCGTGACTATATGTTTTGTGTTTGTGTATCTGTGCGTGTGTGTGCCAGCGCCTGGTGTGTGAGTGAGATGTGGGATGCGTCCTGCCATTTCCTATGTCATTTAAAATCATTTTGCAAGTTTTTGAGCTGACTTTGAGTTTGTCTTTGCACTCAGTCGAGTCTTTTCCTGTCCTCGTTCTCATCCTTTTTATGCAACACAGACACACACACACACACACACAACATACAGATGCATAAACACAGATACAGAAAGTGTATTTGTTTCTTAATACCCTGGAAAAGAGGGTAAGACAAGGAGTAAGAGTAAGACAACGACTATATTTCTTCTTGTGTTGTTTATTTAGCTTTAGCTTCTTTTTTCACCACAAATTATAGAAATTAAAATAGGTTCTAGATTGAATAACGAATAGAAAAATTATTTAATAAAATATATAATAATTAAAAATATAAAATACATTTTTTCTTCCTCTTTTTAACACTAATAAAAAACTATTATAAATTATATTTAAATAACTTTATGAATAAATAAGCGGATTGTCACACAAATTCGACTGACTAAAAGTATGTATAATTCCAGGGTGTCTACCACTTCGACACACCAAACCGCTGCTAGCCTTTGCTTTTCTTGTAAATCCCGTGTGTGTGTGTGTGTGTGTGTGTGTTTTGTTTGTAGGTTTTTTTTCTCTGTCTTCAAATGTTCACTTCATGTACACGGATTTGTTTCGTTATCGTTTGTCGGGCGTGTCTGAGGAAGGGACAGCGAGGCAAAGGAGTACGAGGAGAACTGAGACTTTGAGAGAAAAACCAATGTCAATTGCTTGTAGAGCAAAGGGATACACAATCAGGGGGCTTTAGTTAGTGCTACTAAGCCCCAAGAACTGCCCCGCTTTGATCCGATACGATTCCGATCTAAGTGGATTCGTTTATTGCCAAAGGCCTAGCCATAGAGAGAGAGAGAGGTAGATAGAGAGTGCTGCTTTAGAGGGTTAGTTGTCGGTAAGAGCATTAAAAAGTTAAACCCTCTGTTAGTTTTTTCCCCATTACTCACTTCATTTTATGGGCCCGTTCCCTCTCACACTCTTGTGTGTCCAAATTAACTTTACCTTTTCTGTCGAGTTATGGCTAAATAATGGCAGAATGACCCACTCATAAAGCACTCTCTGAAAAATCTACTAAATCATAAAAAAGAGATCAGAATATGCACACAAAAAAAATTATACGAACAAAAAGGCGAAACAAAAGCCGTTCCCGTTCCCATACCCATTCCCGTTGCCTATTTGCTATTTGTCTTTTGTGGGTGGCATGCATCATAAAACTCTGCAGCAAACAATTTCTGGTTAACGGACACGAGACTTCATATGAGCCCCATAAAAAGTGTAACAACAACAACAACAACAAAAAGAGACACAAAATTTGTTTATTAAATAGCAAACATAACGATATCTAATTTCAAAAGGGGTCAGTGGGGGCCAGTGGGGGCCAGTGGGTGCCAGTGGGTGCCAGGAATATGTTGAATAATATTTAATAAATTTCATTAGATACGTATGTATTTTTCCCATGGGTTTCGGCATGCCCCATTGTTGCCATGGAGAGAGCAGCAACCAAGCCACCAACCACCAGTGTGTCGGGCCTATTAACCACATTTTAAGCATAATTGAATTTCGTGCATAAATTTCGGTTTATGGGGTCCCACGGACCACGGGGCCCAGATTATTACATTATTTACTGGCACACTGGCACTGGCACTGACACTGTACGTGCGAGTGAAAGAGAGGGCAAGCCCACTAAGAGAGAGCGAGAGAGCGATGCCAGCCAGGTGGCACCACCAGACGACAAGGGCATCAATTTTATATGACGCTCCGCCTCCGCTTGACTTCCATTCTCTCTCTCCCCCTAACCTCTGCCTCTTCTTTTTTCGCTCGCTTTTTTTTTGTTTGAAATGGTCGACTGCCTGCTGCTGCTGCTGTTGCTGAAAGCCCCAAATATTTATTAAATTTGGTTTTTATGATACAAAAACCCGAAACACACAAGAACAGAAGGGGGTCAACAAAGGCTAAGCAATTGCTTGCAGTCGAGGCGGCTCGTCTCCAATGTGTTTTATGTGAGTGAGGTAGGGGTAAGAGGGTAGGTAGGTGGCTATGATTAGGTTCATAGTGCAAGGAGTTGCAGGAAAAAGCAGCTGCTTACAAGTAAGTAAATCCATGTAGCAGCGAGTACTACTTTTAAAATCAATACCTATCATTTTTTTTTCATTGATTTTATTATCAAAAAAAACCTGATGTTTAAGCTACTAAGAATATCCAAACAAGCACTCAATAATTCTTTGAACCTCGTTGAGTACTTTTTTTTTTGATAAGAATTGGGTTGAGTGGCAGCTAATTGAATTCCCCAAAAATTATTCTGCCTACGAGCATTAAACTGCTATCAAAATATAAACGAAAAGCATAGTTATCAGTGCCACAAAAGCTTTCTGGGAATTGGACAACGAAATCAGTTTTATAGACATATCATATAATATAACGTGTTCTCATAGTTCCAATTAAATTATCAAGTGTACTGATAATGGGCTCGTATCTTTCACAACCACAAAAACTAATTACCAGGCAATTAAAGGCATGTCCATACACAGTCGTATCGAAGAGGCAATAAACATTGGCCAATGAAATGCCAATCCAGAAACAGAAACAGAAAACAAACAAAAATTGTAGCAGGCTCCATTAAACAGCAACAGTTCCCCGCACACCCCTTCGTTATGCACTGGTCATATGCCATGCCTCTACTGAGCCTCCAAAAGAGGCAGCAAAAAATTGCAAGCGAAAGTTCATTGCCGGCTTTTAGGCGCCAACCAGAAGTTTACTTTCATAGAAAAAGGAGGGTGCAGAAAAAATGCTACACAGTAGCAACACATCAACTTTTTATTAGCTGCAAAATAAACACAAAGACTGAGAGCGAAAGGGAAGGGGAAGGAAAGACAGAGATAGAGCGAAAGAGAAAGAGAAACAAGGGAGAACAAACAGCCGAACAGAACAGAACACAACACAACACAAAACGCAAACAGCGTCGTCGGTCGGTGGTCGGGCAAGAGTTGGAGTAACAAATATTTACAGCGCGGTACAGGCAATCCGCTGCCACCTCCTGCTCCTCCTCCTCCTCTCCTCTCCTCACCAACCTCTGCTGTTTGCCATTTTTTGGTTAAGACACTGCCAAGGACCCGGGCTGGCAAGGACCAAGTCAATGTCGGAGGCTCCGCGACTTAATAAATCTTATTAAAGTGCGCGTACAGCCTCTAAAATGGGCTACTCATCTAATACTCTACCGAAAGAAAGTACCCAAACTTTTATGAGTGAATTTGAATGACTTAAAAATTTAATTCCAAGACAGAAAGGCGCTTCAGCAAGACTACAGACCTGTGCATTAATGTTATTTAATTAATATTAATTATTATTATTAATATGATTAATTAGAAAAATTCTAAAAAATATATTTTGCACTTTTGGTTTTTTGTTTTTAGGAAATTCGGAAACAAAAACTGTACTAATTATTTTTGTTATTTTATTTATTTATTATTATTTCACTCACCCAACTCCGAGCCATTTCCCTTAAAAATGCTTTAATTTGACAACCAACTGAACTGCAAAGAGCATCCAACATGCGTAGCCTTCATTTAGCTTTCGCTTCACCTTTTTTTATAGCTGTTTATATTTTTTCTTCAACTCCCACTCGCCCGCCATTTGAACGGCCTACCGCCGAAAGCGTGGCGTCGCGGGGGTGTCGTGTATCTGTCTACCTTGTTCTTGCTTTACATAAATTTATTTCTTACTCTCTTAGTGGGACGTACTTTTGGCGGTCTGGACAGGCCCACATTTTAGATGGTTTCCTGCTGTCACGAAAGCGGTATACGTGGGTGTGGCATTGGGCGTCCTGGCGGACCGGGGGCTGGAGCCTTTAATGTACATCAATTTGAGTTGATTGTTCAGGTTCTCGGACCTATCAATGCGGCTGGGGTAGCGGCAGGCAAAAAAGATTATGCAAAAGCGTGACTAGGGAATGGGAAATTTGAGAAAAATCTTTGAAAATAATCGAAATTCGTTGAAAATTTCCCAAAGCTTTATATTTTAAATAGGGTATTTTGCTGGAAATATTATGGCAGGAGTTACATATGTCAAAGAAATTGGTTGAAATTATTCCAGTAAGCCTAAAACTCGCCTTGGTATAATGTAAGTTCTTAGATATAGCATTAAATCTCAAGCAAATCTGTAGATAATTTTTCCTGTAATTTTCTTTCAATAATTTCTAATTTGTCGCCTAAAAGTATATCACATAAATTCCAAAGGAGCTGTTATATTTTTCTACAAATATACGCGCATAAATCGGAATAAATCTTCTTCTACAAAATTACATATAGTACATTTCCCCCTCCAATATTTATTTTGTATGGCCGCCCTATTATATGCTATCTGCTGCCTTAAATCCTCTGGAACTACGAAAGAAACAAAGACATTTGTCTTTTGGCCACATTTGGTGTCCTGCTCCCTTCCGTGCCACACCTCGGGGCACATTGCCACCACATAAATTTGCGGTCCTAATTCTGTTTCGGTGCCGTTTTTGCACCCTCAATTTTATTTCGTTCAGCTCCTCCTAATCGAAGCAAATTACGGGCAAAGATACTCGTGTAAGCCATTGGCCAAGACCGATGGTTGATTGGTTTTTTTTTTCTGCTGTTGCTCTCTTTTTGGCTCGAATTAGTTTTGTTGTATTTTGTGTGGCCTTCGTTTTTATTAGCTGTTTAGCCGCATTATTTGGTTAACACACAATTGTTTATCCCGGCAAAACAGCAGGAAAAACAAGCTAATTGTCTGGCATTTAATTGTGTTTTCCCCCACAAGAAAACAGACAGACAGCTGCAGACAGCTTATGGCCTTCCCCAGTGCGCGATAAGCAGTTCAGAAATCGAATCAGAAATCAAATTCAGTGAGCTTTGCACTCATATCTTATCGTTGGATTGATTTTTGAGTTTTGGAACAGAAATAGTTGTCGCTCAAGTGTTTTTGCGTTGGTCATTTAGGAATTCCCCTCCCGTGCGTAGGTCACGTTTTTTTGCATTAGTTATCTTTCATTTTTTTTTTACATTTATTGTATTGCGGGGTATTTTATTATGGGGGAACTTTTGGGTGGTGTCATAACTAAATTTAGATTCGAGTGTGGGAATGGGTTAGAAGAACAACCTTCAAGAATATTTGGGCTAATTCCTGAAATGGAGGTCAAAATATTTAACACATTTAATTTTGCTTTAAGTAAAACTTTGATCCAATTGGTTGACCTTGCGTTGATATCGGATTTCTGTTGAAGGACTAAACGAGTATTTATGATAGTAAATTTTAAATAGACAGAGCATGAACATGAATGAGACAGGATAATGAATAAGAATACGTTTGTGTCAGCACTTTTCTATCGAAAAGCATATCTCTCTATCATTTACGCACGGCATCTAGAATATTTAAAAAATAAATATTATCTAATAAGTGTAAAGAAAATAATTCAAAAAAATATAAAATAATAATTATTTATTCTAAATATAAATCGAATCTTCGCCTCTTAACCCGGTGAAAGGAAAATATTACAGAAACTGCCATACGCAACTTTTAGAAAATCTGTTAAAATGAATTTCAAATAATTAATGATTAAATTAATGCACCTCAATTTGTCACAACTACTTTCCCGTTTAGACAGTAGAAAAGTCAACGCCACTCACGTGAATCGTCGCCGTCCGTCACCCGGCGCTTACCTCATCAAACGCAATCGCGACAATCAGTGGGCAAAAAGTTACCTATAAATAAATACACACATTCAGCGACAATTTTTTGGTTTTGTGCCTAGTTGTTTATCAAAGTCATACAAAAGGCAACAAAAAAAAACTAGGGGGGCAAAAAGTGCTATAAAAGCATTGAAGAATCAGCGCTACAGCGGCATTTAGTTGTGGAACCTTCCCCAGTGAAAGTGCGTGGGGCGAGCGAAACATATAAATTAAAAACTATCTGAAAGCAGATATATAAATTAAAGCAAGTGACAGTAAAAAAAAAATACAGACAGAAATTATGCCCAACATTGTGGCAATGAAGCTGAGTGGGGGGGCCAGAAACGCTGCCATGGCTGGTGGGGAGGACGTGGACGGTAGCAGGCTGCTGGTGGCCTTGGATCAATTGGCGCTGCAGCAACAAATCAATGCAAATTTCATTTTCCATTCAATTTCCAACTACAAGAAGACACCGTTCGAGCGTAAAACGTTGGACTTTATTGCCAAAAAGTGGCTGCAGTTGCAGTTGCTGTGGCGAGAGTTCCGGCTGAGGGATAAGCAAATACGACGCAACGGTCACAAGGATTCGCACTACCACGAGCATGGCTACTTTCAGCAGGAGCTTTTCGAGTTGGTCCACGAGAAATATATGGCGGCCAGGAGCTGTCTGAGTCGTGACAAAAGAAATCTACTTGCCCTGGCCCCCGCCGCCACAGTGTTTGCTCAGCCAACGAAATGAGGCAGGGGTGGCGAAAAATTGGTGGGCGTAACTGAGACCCAGTAAAAGGAAAACCCAAGCAGAAAAATAAGCAGAGCTGGAGAGAGATATGTACGTGTGAAAATAAGTTTTTCCCCGTCCGGTCCGACGACAATGGTGGACAATGTCAACAGCTCCGTTTCGTTTCGTTTCGATTCGATTCGTTTCGTTTCGATTTTCTCTGCAATGATGATATCCGTCAACAAGAATTCCATGCCGTTTTCCATCAACAATTGGCAATCAATCTGAATAGCACTGGCACTGGCACTGGCACTGGCTATGCCCCATGATTGATTGCATATGCAGCATGCGGCACAAACGCTTATCATAATTATTTTGATACATATATTGCCCCACAAATGGCGCTTCTACACGTCACTGCAGAGTCGCGTCGCTGGCCGTCGCGATACAAAGGCCTTTTTGTATCCAATGAAACCATAAAAAAATGAAAATTGTTTCAGACTTTTGGCTCTTTTGATAAGATAATTTTCGTTGTGATAAATGTTTTTATAGCCATCATAAAAATTGGTACCAATTAAAAGAGAATTAAAATCCAAACATGTACATTTTTGAGTATTTTTTATGGGAATAAAATTTACATTAAATATTTTAAAATAACTTAAATATTTTTCTATGAGAACAAAAAATACAAATAAATTAATTTATATATTTATAAAGCCGCTAGTTCAAAGTCTTCAGACCCCTACTACTACTTGTATTTAATTTTTTTTTTGTATTCTTTACCAAATAATTTATAACCCCCGTCCGACGCACGAGTAACTCTCCTAGAATTTGTATTAAACACCTGCCGAACTAATCAACGTACCATAAATTATACGTCTAGCATAAGAAACGCCAAAATAAGAAAATAAAAAAGAATTTTGGGAAATGCCTTTAGGCTGACCGTCGCAACATAGCGAAAGGGGGGAAGAGAGAAACCGATAGCGATAGAGATAAAAGCCAAATCACGCTGACGGGCACAGCGACTGATTCATGGGGGCATCAGGCAGGCAGAAAGTGCGCAATGTGCGCTTATCAGGGGAATTATTGTCCCGATAAGAGCGATAAGCCCCACCCAAATACGCAGACACACACACACATGGCACTGAAAAGGGACACAGAGTTGGGGAGAGAGGTGAAGGGACATTAGCCTACTCAACAAAATCGTTAGATGCGAACCCCCCACCGAAAGTCAATGAACACACAGCAATCGTTAAGCATTACACTAGGCAACAAAATTTTATCACCCCCCAATGGTTGGGTGGCTGGGGGTAGATGGGGCAGAAGCGTGACAATGTTCTTGTCGTCAAGTGTCGTTGGAGGGATCCATCGGCTGATAATTGTTACGATTACCCCCACGCCCCAATCATCATCATCATCATTATCATTATCATCATCGTCGTGAAACGCTCTTTGAGTGCGTGATAAGGTCGACAAAGGGAGTAGTGGGGTAACGCACCCTTCATTCGTTGGACTCATGATTTAATTACAATTTTCGAGTGTTTTTTTTGCTGTTGTCACAGGTGCAAAATCTATAGCCTCATTGACATTTCATTCATTCTGCGAATTATAAAAGTGCTGCGAGAGGCAGAAACAGTCAACAGATTATGGCTAAAAATGGGCTGTTCCAAGTTACAGGAACATAAAAAATTAACAATCCACAGTACCCCAGGACAGACTTAAAATTTACATTTTAAAAAATGAAAGAGCACTTAAAATATAAAAAAAAAGTCTGTAAAATATTTAGTGACTCTTCGGAGCAGCGAATAAATATCTAAAGAATTTTAATCACACCCCACAATTGCTGCTGGTAATTTCTGCTGGAAATTTACTCCACTAATTTATTAATCGAATAAGCAACGCCCTTTAGTCAGAGGCTGTAAAGGCCCTCTGGCTGTACATAATACAAAACAGCAGTGTATCAATTGCATCAGTGGTGCCCAGGGCCAGCTGCTCCAAGTCCATATCGGATAGCCCAATTTTCAGTATATTCAAAACGTGAATTTTAAATATTTTCCAGCTATTTTTCATCATGGTCACGCTGGCGCAGGGCTTGTAAATGCTAAGATCCACCAGACCCCTGTGCACCTTATTCACGAGTCTGGCCACGGGCAGTGCGTCCCGGAACTTTTTTCGCGTCCAGTAGTCCAGCTTGATGTTCCAATGCTGGAGCCACTTGTCCAGCGTCTCGCGTTCCTCCGGATACAAAGAATATTTTGCCATTGCCGATAAAATGCTAAAATTGCACGAAAACTTAAAAAATTTGGTACATTTGTAAAATAAATAATAAAAACTTAGCCGAGACTTTGTGTGACTTTTGAGCAAACGAATACGTTGATGTGGGCATTTTTTTATAATTACTTTCGTACGTTTAAAAATGAACACTTGATCACTACTTTGTTCTGTAGTTTCGGTATTGTAGGACCTGGCATTAAAGTAATTAAAGTAAGGTAATCGGCGATACTTAAAGATATCTTGAAGCACCGCAGAAGATCCCAGTCCCTAGGGGTATATCTATATTCTATCTTTCCATCTTTATTTCTGTGAACAAAATACTTTCTTCTTGTTCTTTTCAATCGAAAAATATTCCTAAAATTTCAATCAAAATTATTTCCCAGAACACCTGCCCACGTGCGTTACCACAAAAAGCCATCCAAAATATGGCATGCGATAATGCGGATACAATGGCAGCACAGATTTCATGGATGTCCACATTAAATGGCTCGTTTTTAACACTATTTTCAAATGATTAAAATCAAATGAGCTGTCAATTATTATTATTATTATTATGCGAAATATTTGTATTTGTTTGGCCATGTCATTTCGTATCGTTAATTTTGTGGCTATTTTGCCAATTTCATTTTTTGGTTTTTTAATTATTGCTCATTTCTGGCACAGCTGCGGCATTTAATTTTCCAATATGCCAGTGCATTTAAGAAAATTTTTGCATTTTGCATATTCATTTGAAAGTTAAATTCAATAAAAGAGGCTCCACAAATTGAGTGGCAATTAAGGGGGGGCAGGCGTGTGGGGAAGTTATGAACAAATTTTGATTTATATAAACTTTTGGCTTTTGGTGGCCTGAAAATCGATTTAATGGTTAGAATGCATTTAAATTGGCTTATAAAATCACTTTTCAAACAACAAGCAATATAATTAAATATGAAAATCAAAAATAAAATCAAATTTGATAGCTCATGCGGTGGTAAATTGAGGCTCAAACGAAAAAGAGTTATTTGAAAATTAGCCAAGCAAAAAATAAACTCAATTAACAGACTACTTTGCAATTATTTATTGAAAATAAATATCATGCGAGTATCATACGTGTACTTGCTACGAAAATTGAAAGCATTTAATAGATCAAAATCTGTTTTTCTATTAAGCAAAATAACACCGAATTAAGCGGGGGAAATAGAATCATTGAACGAAGAGTTGCCCGTACATCGCTGTAGCAGTTGAACTTAATCGCAATTATATGGCACCCATGAACCCCAGAGGAGGCAACACACAGGAGCGCCGGCCGCCATTCCCTGCCATCACATTAGACACGCTTCATTCCTTTTTGCACATTTCATTGGTCAATTGACTGTGAAAACCTGTGAAAACAAAAACAGAAACCCCCCACCAACAGAAGGATAGAGGCAGGCAGGCAGGCAGGCAGGCAGGACCCAGAACAAGCCACGGCAAAATTACTAATGCATTTCTAAAGAGTTTTTCATCAACTAAAGTTCTGGCCAGAGTCGCGTAGCAGCTGCTAACTGGGATGTGGCCTCCCGCCTCTGGTTGCCTGTTACCTGACTCCACTCGCTGCTGCCATTCTTTAAAGCAAATATCATTAGCATTATGATGCCACCACGACGACGCACCTCATGGCTGTCACTGCCACCAAGCCACCCATCTGTGGCCATCCCACCGCTCCCCCAAGAGAGCTGCAGGCCTCCCATCAACGCAGCCGTAGCCATAGTAGCTTCCATATGCACAACACACAAGCACAGAGGAGAGCAGCAGCCACGTGTGTGGAGGCACAACCGTGCAAACAACCTGCGGACACATCTTCATGGTGAAAAATGTCAGAAAAGAATATGGAAATATGTTTCTTGCACAGGCATTTGTATGCTCTTTAACAGGGGAAAGTTTCTCTTAATAAATAATGGATTAAAAATGTTTGGAGGATCTATTCGGATCTGTTCGGATCAGTGTTGGGAAGCGCTCTTTGAACTATAAATTGCCATGTTCTACGCAGCTGTTATACCCTCATTAAGTAAGGTATTCCATAAGGAGTAGCACAGCAAATATCAAGAACAACAGTAACTCCCCAGGCACCACCCATTGCAATCCATTGGGTGGGGGCGGGTAGTGTGTAAAATCATGTGCGCAAATACGTAGCAGATTGTTAAGTCTATTGCCTACTTGTAGGCGCCAAATGTACTACATGCACACATAAATGTGCGTGTGCATCCTTGTATCAGTTGGCTGCTTGTGTAAGTGTTGCCAATCGAGTTTCCGGAGTGTACGGCCAGCAGTAGTTTTCCTTATTTTCTATGAAATATTTTTCATATACATATTACTTGAAAAGCAGGCGAGGCGATGCGATGCGTGCAATATGAATTTTAGAGATGGTCCGAAGCAGGCATTTTACAAGCATAAAACAACCCGATTAATGGGAGCAACTGCACGAATCTAACGTTACGTTTACATTAGAATTATGTATTTTTATTTTTTGTAAGAACTTTCCAATGCAGAGAAGAAAACCACTGCTAGTCCATCAATTATTCAAGTTCATGCTGTGCCACATTTCGCAACTAAAAATTGATATAGTAGTGCCACACCTCATCACTTTCAGGACTATTTTTGGGACACTTGTAGACTTTGAAATTGAAGAAGTGATAACTTTTTGGCAAGCCTCGAGTGTAAGCATTAAAATCCTGAAGAAATCTTATTGCATTTGCATTTCCATCTTCTTGTTTTACATGACCTAAGACAAATACCCATGAAATCTGCTGCACATGAAAAAAATAACGAAAATTTAACTTCAAATTATTAGAAATTATTTATATTTACATTATACATTATTTATTTTAGTTTATTCTCTACATGATCTTACATTCTAAATTATAATTCTAAATATTCTGCAGTATATGTTCTGCATGGCCAATCAAACATTCAAAGTTTACGCTCTCCAGCACGATCCCATCGCCAGCACACATTCATATCTGTTCCATTTGCTGGATTACAGCAGCAGGCAGGCAGGCAGCACCTGGTCGGCGATATAATAGTGGCCTTGGCTGGCTGTTGCCAGTGGCTGTAGTGGCTTTCTGGCTTAACCAATAACATACGCATGGCTTACTCATCGCCAGGCCATGCATTATTTTATTCAATTTTTATCAATTTGTTGCCGAGAGACACACGATAAGACAATGGAAAATAAGGGAAAGCAGCAAAGAGCGAGCCAAAGAGAGGGAGAGAGAGAGAGACAGCGAGAAAGATCCATTCAATCATCCTGATTTTGCAATATGCAAACCCAACAAACACTGTGTTTGCTTTTTTGGTCGAAAAATCCAAAAAGCCAGGCAGCCAAAAATTGTGATGAAAATCTGGGGAAAAATTCGTAGTTCTTTGCCGGAAAAGTGCCTGGCTTGTATGACAAGTTGCTGGAGATGTTGCCCATTGATGTTGTGCCTTTTGTTGTCATCTGTTTAAGCCATTGATTGCATTGGGGCTTGAGCTTCGTTGATTTTGGCTTTTCCATGTTCCAAGCAAAGAGGGAAGAGTTTTTAAGTCTTTTCGAAAATGCAGCCCCTGATGAGAAGGAGCGCAGGAGCAGGAGGAGGTGGAGGTACTAGAAGAACATAAGCCGCCTGGATGTTGACTGAATGGATAGGCATTTTTGATAGGCATTCTCTGTATTATCCACACAGACACACACACACACACACAGGACTCCGGGCTTACTTTGGCTGATGGAAAGTTCAGAGAGTTAACAAACAACACACAAATTTCGGTTCCTGTTGTTGAGCTGCTCTATGCATCCGTTGGGAAGTGCTCTTAAGTGGCAGGCTGATGCCAAGGATGCATCTTCGTTGCTTGCTTGTCTGTCTGCCTGACTGACTGCGAATGCAGGCAATGCCGCAGTACTCTTGACAATATTTATTAATACTTTCGGCATAAGTCTCTGATTTATGCTGATGAGTAGAGCGAGCAGCTGCAAAAACCTATTGATGGGGATTTTATGAGAAACATGGGGATACAGGAGGATACAGGGAGAGAAAGAACACTTTAAATTTGAAAGCTAAGTGGAAGCTAAAGAAGATTAAATGAAAATGGTTCTTTTGACTGGGATGCGCCTAAGGCTTTTCCCCTTTTCATTATTTTGTGATTTTTCTTGGCAGTTTGCCTAATTTTATTTCTTTGCAGTTTGCCTAATTTTTTCTAACACGTAGAATATTTCTCCCTTTTTTTATATTTCTTCTTGCGGCACAGTCTTGTTCCGCGCCACTGAATTCATGAATCATGTTGCAAACAAGAAGCAAAAGTTATAATTTGCCATATAGACACATGCATTAGGGATGCGTGTGGCTGAAGGAGTGGTTAAATGGGTGCCAGAGGGTGGTGGGGGAGTGGCTGGAGAAGAGGGAGTGGAGTGCTATGTGTGTGTGCGTGTTTGTGTGTGTTTGAGTCGTGTTTTTGCACGCGAAATTACTCGGAAGTAATTTTGTTTACCTTTTATTTTGCGGTAATTGTTTGCATATGCAGCTGACAAAATTGTCCTTCAATGAATAACATGAACACGGCAGGAGTATGAAAAAGCCATGGGGCTACTAGGGCGGCTAACCAAACAGCCTTGCGGGGTGCTGGTAGGTAGGTAGGAAGGGCGGCAGGGGGCGCACTTCTCGGACCGAGCGAGTGGAATGCACGCAGCGTGGGAGGGAAGGGAACTCCACAGACAACAAGAAACGGAAGTGCGTGCGCGTGCTAGCTGAAAAGCTTTTCACTTGGAAAAACCTTGCTGTTTGGTAACCCTCTTACCCATGTATTTCCTGTACTCCCCCCGCTTACTCATTCCGCTGCTATGTAGCTCTCGCCACCCACAAAGCAGCAGCCAAAGTGCAACGGCTGCAAGGGGGCGTAAAGCAAAAAAGAAATGCAAAAATGGAACATGTCGGGTACAAAAACTTGGCCAGCACGAAGACTCAATATCCTAGAAATTATGTTTCGATGCCCTACAACTTTGCTTTGCCAAAACAGACGCCTGATGGGACATACCCTATTCGTAGGGCAATTCAAAAAAAGATGGCGCCTGCCTGTAAGTCAAAATGGCGTTGGGCGACCGCAGTTTGTTTTTAGCTTTCGCCTGGCGCTTTGATAAAGTGCACCCACGCAGCATAAACAATGTGGATATGTGGGATAGGAGCCGGTTCCCCACCGCCCCCCCTTCACCCTACCCCGCTTGCAGTCCTTCCTTGGCTGCTGCTGCTGCTTCTGTTGCTACCGCTGCGTGGGCGTGGCGCGGCGATGGGCGGAAGGCGATACCTGGGCAGTGTACGTGTTTTTTGCGCTTGAAGTGCTTTCGGTGGCCGTTAATTGAAATGCATGTGGCGCCCTCTGCGAGTGTGGGTGCGGGTGCGGGGCGGGTGCGGGTGCGGGTGCGGGCTGCGGGTGCGGGTGCTGGTAGGTTGCTGGTAGGTTGCTTCGAATGAAGCGGAAGACCCGGACAACGAAGGCGTTGACTATTGCCAGAGACCGTACAAAGAGTCCAAAGGTGTTTTCGGTTAGTCCGTCTACCACCGATGCAACAAGGGGCTTTGCAAGGATAGTGGCAGCACCCTACAAATATCCATGGGTCCCTTAGCTGGAACGTGTGCCTCGACACAAACGTTTACCTTAATTTATTTGATTGTTTTTTTGGGTATTTAACGTTTGATCTGTCCTAAGCGTTGCTTACGATTTAATCATAAATAAATAAAAAAAATAAAACAATAAATATTTTTAAAATATCATTCAATAATTATACTAATAATAATTTTAAAATTTATCATGTTTGTTTATTTTTAAATGGAAAAAATATAAATCTATTAAAAATTGTAGTTTTTTTTTTAACTTTTAATATGTTAATTTTTATCAAAATAATCAGCATAAATCTTTTAAAAATATTTAGTATTTATAGTATTTTATTTGACATCTAGTATTTTTCTTATAAAAAATTGTATTCCAAATCAAGTAATATTTAAAAAAAAAAAAAGATGCATACTCTGCCTCGATCTTTTGGTAGCCTTTAAATTCCGTTTACCATCAACAAACTCAGCTTGCGGTTCCGGCGTTCCGACTTTACTCTTATGGAGGCGTTTCAGTTGTTCTGCTGTGCCGGTTCTTTCACGCCCCCACCCCCACCCACCGAGCCATCTTCCATCACCCACGCGAACCATCCTCCTATCCTCCTATCCTGCTCTCCATCCTGCCAATCCTTCCAATCCTCCCATCTGAATGTTTACTTTTGCACGCACATTTTGCTGACGGCATTTGGATTCATTTTTGGGGCTGTGTGTGTGTGTGTGTGTGTGTGTGCATGGGTTATGTATTTATGGGTGTGTACGTGTGCGTGCTGGTAGCTGTATGTGTGCTGTGGCAGTTATAACACGCACATATTCAGCTTCTCGCTCTCCCCCCTCTATCTCTTCCTTTCCCTCATCGTATAATTCAAGCGGTTTCTAATTTGCTTGCCGCTGGCTGTAGCAAATTCTAATTTATTTGCAAACTATGCAACGCATTTGGGGGCAGCTTCCTGGCACCTGCCTCCTGCCGCCAGAGGCACCAACAAAGCCAAAGGTCGCAGCGGGTGCACAGGTGTGTGTGTGTGTGTGTCTCTAGCCGGAGTTTTGGTTCCAAGCGTTGATTAAAATAATGCCAAAAACAAAACAAAAGCAACACAAAAACAAAAAAAAAACACACGGCCAAAGTAAAACAAATGGGAAACACATAAATAACATGAAAGTAGCGCCAAAGACCTGGGGCTATGGCAGCGGGTAAATATGTATGCTGCAAGGTGTTGAATTTTTGCAAAGGGATGGATTTTAATACGAAAAAACGAAACCAAAAAAAACTCCAAATAATATTTCCAGTGAGCAATCAGTCAGTAATTTCCTTGTTAAAAATGTATTCAAGCAGCCGCCGCACAATTGGTTTTAATCGTTTGTGCTGAACAAAATCCGTTCATCATTATGATTATCCTTTGATTCCCTTCGGTTGCCTTCTCAAGGATCTCCCTCTCCCTCCCTCTCTCTCTCTCTCTCTCTCTCTCTCTCGCTTTGGTTTTCAGTTTTCGTTTGGCTAAACTCTTAAGAGCATTGCATCCATTCCAAGCAATTAATTTATCCACTTAACACGCGCCAAACTTCTTTAAGTGTAAATATTGGCGCCTCCTCCGTTTCGGCATTATCCCTGCCGCTATATGCGTCTCCTTCTTGCAGTTCCTTTCATTCCGCAACGAATGTAATTATTATATGAAAAGAAATCAAGCGTCGTAAGCGGCCACAAAACAGGAGAAAAAAAAACAAAAAAAAAAAAAAGGAAGCGGCCACAAAGAACGCGCGGGCAAACCGAGACTTTTTCGAGTGTAATTTCATTGGTCACCCCGCCGCGCTCCACCCACCCCACCCAAATCGACTTTGAAAGCGAGTTGAAACTTTCATTTTTCTTTCATTTCTTTTTTGGGGGTTTTTTTAATTGCCCCGAAAACCCCGCACAGCCCCCTTCAAATGCAGTTCAAGGTGCCGGCGGCGCATACCAGGGGGAGGGCATTTATTTCATCACCCTCCGCGCTTCAAATGTCTGGGTCTGGGTCTGGGTCTCTGGTGCCTTTCAATAGAAAGGATTTTTTCTGTGGCAGGAGGACTGTGGAAACCGCTTATCAGGCAAATTTTGCCCCGCCTTGTGGGGGTACGCGTATTATTGAGAAATTAAGCGTACCACACGGGCATGTAGCAAGCCACACGTACAAACAGGACTCACAGATACAGATACACACAATGAGAGAAAAGTACAAAAAGGAAGTTCCTGGAAAAGCTTCGGACTTTGCTGCAGCATCATCATCAGGTGAAGTTGGTGCTCTGCAACGAGAGAAGTTGGGGCCGAAACTTTAAAGATAAAACTCGTAGAATGGAGAACGAGTTAAGGAAGTGCTCCACATAGATAGATAGAGAGAGAGGCAACCCGTTTAGAGTAAGGAAAAGCATCCCCTAGTTGGCTTAGTAAAACGAAAGTGCGGGCATCCGCATCCTGGCTGCATTTTCTAAGAAATTATAATGGCTGGGTGTCTTAAGTTGACTCAAGAGTCGAGATATGGGTAATATTTAGGTGAAGCTTATGGAACCCATGAAAACTATCATTGGTCGGTCTCTGCAATGGATGTTTCGCATTTTTATTGGCTACTGCATCCAGTTAAATTGAAGATCATTTGATTCATTTATTTTGCTAGCGAGTTTCGATCCGAAAGTAACCCCAAGGCGTTGCCATGCCTAGAAAAATAACCACGGATATACATACGTAGTCTCGTTGAGAACACCCAAAACTCTACACAAAAATTAAAGAGTTTACAAATAAATATTTTCATATTTGTATAAAAATGTAAGTGAAAAATATTCAATTTTAATACAACCACACTGGGATGAAAATCAATGGCATAAATATTAAAATATAAGTGGAAAAAAATTAAAATTTCAGGGCTTTTTTCTATCGGTGTATAAGGAACACGTATCCACATTAATATTAAATCAAGTTAATATTAAATGAGCTGAAAAACCCTCGCAATAAAGATGTCTGGGACTGTTTAGCCTAACTTGATTTGAAGAGGCAGGTACATCGGGTTTACATAGTTAAAAATATAAAATAATATTGTGCATAATTTTTTCAAAAAGCTGACAGCCGAAAAACAAATGATTTCCAATTGAATTTCATTGCGGAATGGCAATTGCAGCATCGCAGAAGTTCAGGCGGTTTGCATGGACCGAGTTTTATTCGTGTCACATCGTGCATGTTACGTTTACGCAAATAAATTATTCATCGTGTTCTTGCGGAACGATTTTGTGATGATCGCACAAAGGCAGCGCTCGTGCTCATAATTTTGAATCCCAAATGGTGCTGCAGTCTCCCCAACGGATTAAACTGAGATCTCTGAAAATACTCTGAAAATCAGGTGGAACAAAACGTGACCAAGAAAACAATTCGCGCTTAAACATACTCAACTTGATGACTTTTCCTAGATTTTCCCACCAAAAATAAAATTTTTGATTGGAAGCATTTAAAATGCAATCAAGTGGAAAGCTGTTCGATGTGTACGATTTTTAAAGCCCAATTGAGGAGAACCACTCTCATGGTCACACACCTACAGAGACACCCACACACACACACCCACACACACACTCATGCAGTGACAAGGCAAATAAGTCACTGGCACTTAACGACCGGCACTGGCATTGGCAACGGCAACCGGCAACCGGGAACGCTTGCAGCGAGAGGGAGCGAACGAGCAAGGCCCCCCCTCCACAACAGGCTCTACAAACATAATCACAAGCTAAGCAATGGGTGCATTGTGAGAGAGAGAGGTGTGGGAGGAAGAGCTGGTGGGACTTAGAGAGTGGGAGCAAGCGAGAACTGCAAGTGCAAGCCCATCCCAAGCCCGAAAGTATGCAACAATTTATGCATGTTTACAAAGGCAATTTCTGCAACATGATGAGGAGTGGGGGCGGCTGTTTGTCGGGCGTTGCAAGAAGGGGTGTTGGGGTGGGGTGCAGTACAGCAGCACTACCACCGCCAAACAAATGACCACTGGCCGTGGCAGTGGCAGTGGCTGCTGCCATGGCGCGTTGCATAGCTTTTTTGGCAGAGAGACGGGGGCTAGCTCTGGCACACCGCAGAGCATAGACAAACATTGATCACTTACAGGAAGTCCAGTCCCCCAGCCCAGCTAGCGTGTGGGCGCAGGGATTGGCAGGCAGGGGCAGGGACAGGGGCAGTAGCAGTGGCAGTGGCATGGCCATAAGCCAACTGGCCATTTTGTCAGCTGCGCTGAGTTGCTGGGCAGCAGGCAGCCGTCGCATGTTAATATCTGCTGCCCAGGCATCCCATCCGCACTGCCGCACACCCGTACACCCGTCGACGTATCCTGGCGCATCCTGGCAGGCAGCCATCTGGGGAACAGCATTTGGCCATGGTGCGTCTATTGGTCAATGGATTAAAGCCAAAAGTCCACGTGGCATGTGAAGCCATAGAAGCAGCAGCAGCAGCAGGCGGGCACCAGGCAGCAGCAGGCAGCACCAGGCAGCACCAGTCGCAGTTGTGTGTTGCACTTTTAGTGTTGTGTCTGTTGCAGGGCCATGGCCTGCTCTGCCTGCTCTGCCTGCATGGACGTGCATCGATAAAAACTGCCGCCAAGAGAACTTTTTTCCACCCAGCCCCGGGGGCCTTACTTTATTTTTCGGTTGCACAAAGTGAAACATGTTGTAGCACCCCACATACGTGAGTTGTTGAATGATGGCAACATTTCAGCTGATAAGCAAATCAAGTCAAGTGGATTGCTGGAAATTTGTTTACGTCTAGAAGAAGAGACTTTCTTTGCGTTAGAAAATTAGATAAAACTCTCTCTTTCGCGCTCTTTAAATATATGGCTACAGATCGCTAAATATGTGCACACTATTATCCCCTTGGAAGCACACAAACACACAGAGAGATCACAATGCTGTGATTCCCTGCCATCATCATTTGTGCAAATCAGACAATTAATTAGTTTGGCAAACGATATCCAAACAAACCTCAGTGTCCCAACACCGACGGACAGGACAGTCAGTCTGTGTGTCCGTCCGTCCGTCCACACCACCTCGTCACCCCTCCCAGCACCACCACCCACTCGCTGTGTGCACAGTCTGCGTCTATTCGAAGCGATCTTGAACCAACAATTTCCGTTGCCAATAATATTGGCAAACAATTTTGGCATAGTGTCAATTAATTTTCGACACACACTGTAGTCGGCGCGCCCCACGCACCCCACACCCCTGCGCTCTAACGGTTTCCGGTGCACCCCCTCCAATGCTCCTCTCTCTCTCTCTCTGTCCGTTACATTAACCCACGCTCCCTTTTCCCTGACGCCCCTTCGCTCCTGCTCTTCTTGTCAATTTTCCCCACATTACCCTACCTACCCTTTCCTCTCCCTATCCCTCTGCCTATCCCTCTCCGCTTCGCGCACTCAACAACTAAACTGTAAAATGAAGTTGACGTTCGTTGCCATCGCATCGCGTCGCGTCGCGGTCGTTGTTGACGCCGCTGTTCCTCTGGTTGGCTGTCATTGCTGTTCTCTGCCTGATGATGCTGCTGCCCCGTGCTCTCCCTGCTGCTGCTCCCTGCTTCGGATGCTGCTTCCTGCTTCTGACCAGGCTGTATTTTATGTGAGGTGAGCCTTGCAGCTCCTAGTCTTTCATTTTATTTGCGTATAGTTCAATCATTTCTTTGGTAAATTCGAAGATGAGCGAAGCATCATTTAGTTTCATTGCCAAAGGAATATTTATATTTTATTTTATATATAAATAAATAAATTAAATATTAAATTAAATTAAATTAAATATTAATATTAAATATTTATATTTTATTTAAATATAAATAAATAAATAAAATATAAATATTCCTTTGCTCGTGCTTTTTTTGTGAAACCAAGAGCACACTTTTTTTTGAACTGCCTCACCTTTTATTAATAAACTTTGCTGCTGTTTATCTGCTCTTCGCTGCTGCACCCTCTGCCGCGGCAGGTGTTTGGCATGCCTGGGTGTCGATGTCACTTGACGCCTTCCTTCTGTCGCAGCATTTGCTCTCTCCCACGCTCTCTCTCACTCACAGCCAGCTGCTGCTGCTGCTGCTGCTGCTGTCCTTTCTCCCAACCCCCCTCCACCCTTTTCTGACAAACATTGCTATTTAGCTGATTGTGTGGTTTTCTCTTTAAACGTTTGCCTCCCACCACCTCCCACCACTACCGCTGGCGGGCATCTAAATGAAGATGCCCCTCGCCGCCCCCGTCGACTTCTGGCCTAAAGTGCATGCATTTAATTAATTACAGCATTTTGTCTTAGGGGCTTAAAGTGAATTTAATTGGGATGCAGCATGGACAAGAGAGCGAGATAGAGACAGAGAGATTAAATGCTTTGAAATATGACAAGAAAATGGAATAGAATACAATTTAAAAATTCAAATACAAATTGACTTGGCTTGGCCTTTTTTTCGGAGCCGATCATTGGCTGCAATGTGTGAGAAGATTTATTTACGAGCTTAAGCGCCTCTCACTTTTTAAGGAGCAAACCAAAAGCACTGCTTATGCCAGAAAGGGATAGACACACTCAGTCTGGTCTACTGAGAGAGTACAAAAAATTGCTCACTTTTAATTCGATTCTATTTTCGTTTCATGCCATTTTTTGTATGCTATTTTTAGCTTTTAATATTTCATATATTGCAAAATGTACTTTCCGTAATCCGCTTTGCAACTTTCATATATATTTTTATGTTCAGTGTACATATCTTGTGCCTGGCCATAAATTCTCTCTCTCTCTCTCTCTCCATTAAAGCTTTAAATTGTTTACAGACTTGTGTGCATCCGAATGTGCAGGCTGTACATATGTATATCAATATTGCAATTGGTTCCACACAAATTTATCCAGGAACCAAATGATTGTAGGAGTGCATAAGTATGAGTAGTGCGTGTGTGTGTATCTGTGTGCACGTGTGTGTGTGTGTGCAAACTGTGAACTTCAAATTGCGTTTTATTTATTTAATTTGAAGCATTTTCATTAACTTTACTATGGCTTTGCTGCCATCTGCCTGCAGCCTCTCTCTCGCTCTCTCTCTCTGTATCACTCTGTACCAAAAGGAGACTCTGTTATTTCTATTTTTTTACGGCAGGAGAGAGCAGGGCAGAGAAGAGAAGAGGATGGCCCGCCCTCACACAGTTATGCAAATGTAATTAGTTGCATGACCGAAACCATAGAGCAATATTTATGGCACAGACTGTGCCGAGAAGTGAAAGCGGCCTCTGCCCCGTCCTGGCCATGGCCATGTCCATGTGCAACTGTTGTTGTCCCGCCACTGTGTGAGAGTATCTGTGAGATACTTTTAATTTTTTACGATTTTTGTGGGCAAGAGCTTTATGTTACCCTTTATTCCCCGCCCTCCGCCACACTCTATCTCTCTCTCTCTCTCTCTTTTTTCGGGCTCTATTCCTCTTCCTATTTTTTTGTGCCGTTTAGAATATTTCTCTTGTTTCTCCGCTTTTTTTATTTTTGTTAATTTTTTATGGTCGCTGGATCCATTGCAGGGCTGCAAGTGGTGCCGGGTGCGGCGGGAGTAAAGATTGGGGGCAAAGGGATTCGGTTTTATGGCGGAAATGGCAACGCTTGCCACAAAATAAAACAAAAGATATTTGCCACCAGTGTGGTGTGGTGTGGTGTGGTGTGGTGTGGTGCGGTGCTCTGCGGTGTGTGCAGACGATAAAGTAGACTAGGTCGAAATAAAGATAAAATAGGCGAACGCTTTCGGTTAAACCGAACCCCCTCCTCTCACTGGCTCTTAAACCCTACCGCCGCACCATCCTCTGCTCAAATTCCTCGTGTAATTGCTGGGCAACTGAAAAATCTAGAGAAAAAAACCTTAAAAAATCTCCATACATTTTTTGCCTTGCTTCCAAGGAAAAAACTCTTTAAAATGGAAAGGTAACGAAAGGGTAGTTTTCGGCTGGCCCAAAGATTTTGGATACCCTTTGGGTATGGCATCATTTCTTGTGGGAATTACAAGTAAATTAATTGATAAATTATATCTAAGGGAAGTTTTCAATTTATTGTACAACTTAATTCAATTTAGAATGAATTAATTATAGATAAATTTATGGACATTTCTGTACATTTCTGCATACATTTTATATCAATTTTGGACACATTTTGGCACCAATTTTTAGACATTCTTAAACCATTTTGGATCCATTTTCAACACGCTTCAGATGCAATTTTGATACCACTGCAAAATCATAATACCCTGTTCTTTAAGTGTACAACAAAAAAAATGAGAGAGAGCTAGAGAGCAATGGGAAAAGCAGAGCAGTGCAAAAGGAAAAGCAGCTGAAAACTTTTGCCAGCCATTTGCCGGTGAAAATTGAGATTTATGAGTGCCACAGGTAAGACAGAGAAAGCACAGCGAACAGCGAGTGAAGAGAGAGAGAGGGAGAGAAGTAGACAAAAGCCGTGGCTGCTGCTGCTGCTGCTGCATCTATTTTTCCCCCGTACTTTGTTTTTTTGCAGAAAGTTGGAACTTGGCATATTTCTCCATTACGAGGCGGCGCTTGCAAATTGATTTGATTTGATTCGATTTTGAAGTCGATAAGCTCGCTCCCAGCTCTTTCCACTATTTCTGCTTCTCCCTCTCTCTCTTTCTCTCACTGCTTCCATTTAACTTTTCCTTTTGCCTTTGCTACTTTTCCGCCGTGTGTAGCATCCATGGGGGGGGTCTCTTGGCAGCAGGAAATCTAAGGTAAGAGAATTTGCAACTTCTGCTTTCTTCCGTTGGAGTAGTTGCAAGTGTTCCCATTTCCCTTATTTTTCCCCATTTGATTGGCAGGCACACACACACACCCGCATAAAGAAAGAGTGCGAGTCCGAAGTGAAAGATGGGGATAAGCCAACAGACAAACGATTATGTAAATATCTGCCAGATGCCAGCAGATCTGTAGAGCAGAGAAGAGAACTTTGGTGCGTTCGAGTTCGAGGCAAGGCGGCACAAGAGTATCTGGCAGATTGCTTTTATTAATTAAAAACGTTGTGCACTTTTGTGGATACACACGCCGCCTCGCCCACCCACATTCTGCCACACTGCCACACTGTAAATAACAAAAGTTGGTTAAAAAAAACATGCAAGAATAACGGGCGAAAATTAAAGAAAAATTAATAAAAAAAAAAAGGGCATAAAGCCATAAATGGTAGATTTACCTGCAGATTTATTGTTCATTTAAGGTAGATAAAATTATAGCCATGGAGTATATAGCATCGTGAAACATATTCGGGCCAAATGACAGTAGAATTAGTGGCCAAAACAGCTGTACGTACAATTTCTAGACAAATCCAAGAAAATCCACAGCAGAAAAAAAATTTTAAAAATAAAATTGTAGATACAAGAAAACCCAATAAAAGAAAACCCAATAGTTACAATCAGTTTCAAAACCAATTTCCTGCATGTATTATATGCATATGATTTTTGGGCAAACAAAACGGATTACCATAGACTTTTCATCTCACAATAAATGTACAAATCAATGCATAATGAGAATTATAATGAAATCTCTGCGAAATTGAACACACTGAAACACACGAAAACCCCCCCTAAAATGATCCGCTAAATCCGTTTTCTATACAAATAAACTCAATATTTAATTGTTCGTTCTGTATGAACACACACATATCATTTAACGCGAAATAACGCGGAATATCCATGCTTGTTACATACTTTAAACATTTTAATTTGGCAAATTTGCAGCATGCCACCACCTATGACTGTCCCTGTCCTGTCCTCTTTGCATCTCTCTCTCGCTCTCTCGCTCGCTCTCTAACAAAAGCTAAATACTAAAATTTGTAGCATAGTCTTGTGTGGCGGACGAAAAATAGGCGCCAGACCACAAAATTGCTGGGGCACGGCACCACACATGCCACCAACCAGAGAGTAGAAACAACAACAACAACATCAGATCAGCAGTAGTAGCAGCAGCGAAACCAAACCGTAACGGCAATGGTAACAGGAAGGGAGAGAGAGGGAGTGCGAGGTAAAGTCAAAGGTTTATTCAATTAAAGGTAAGGCAAAGTCTCAATGGCAACCAAAGAAGAGAGAAATAGGCGCCTCTTGATTGGATCTCTTCATAAACACAGCCACTCGGTGTAATCAGCGCCGATCATCCAGAACGGGTGCCCGCCCGCATCCTCACAATGAATATACCCTGCGGAGGGGTGAGACAAAATGAGAGTCGCCGCCGCGGCTGGCTCGCGATAATTATGTATGAAGCAATTATTTCGCATGTCCAGCAGCAACAGCAACAACAACAGCAACAACAACAACAACAACTTCAACAACAACAGCAGTGTAGGCAGGAACAACAGTGTCAGACATGCCGGCAATAACTGTTATGTTTTCATGTTTAACTGCATTTGTGTACCCCATTTTTTTTTTTTTTTTTTATTTGGGAAATAACTTAGGGTTTTAGTTAACAAAAAGATGGTATAACAAAGGTGAGAAGGGGGGTTTGGTAAGGAGAACATAGATAGGGTGTGGAGTGTGGATGGGTGGCACCGCAACCGCGGGACTGCCGCAAACTTCGCGGTGCGGGCCGTGGGTCTTCTTTGGATTTAGCCGGACCTGGCTTCGCCTCCGAGTGTTGTTGCCGTTGGCAACTGTGCTCCATGCCTGCTCATCGGCTAGCATCTTCTGATCAGGTGTCCGCATTGACTCCGCAAGTGTCTCCCAGCCTCCCGCTCTTGCAGAAGCGGGGCAAAAAACCCGCATCCTCTTGAACTCCAGGCCCGCAGTAGCTGCAGTATGGATCGTCTGCATGCTGAAGCGGCAGGTACTCTGCCCCGTCAGCAGTTGTGCCAAGTAATGGTCCACCTGGCCTTGCCGTCTTTGCAGCCACGGTTTGATCTGGGGATGAGCCGTCGGTCCACCTCCCTTTTCTGTTTGGTCCCATCGCCTTTGCCACCGGGCTATGGTGCCCTCTCGCCGCTCGCTGGCTACTTCCAGCCCGCTCTGTCGTTCATCCGCCAGGAGGTCCAGCGGGACCATGCCGCCACAACCAGTGCGGCGTCTTCCGACACCGTCCGGAAGCATGTAGCCCTTAGAGCGCAGCGCCGGTAGGCGCTCGCAGTTCTGCTGTACGTGGTCACCCTCATTGCTGGTGCCCACACCGCTGATCCATATAATATTATGGATGTACCACACCGACGATGAGCGCCGCGCGCTGCCGTGGACCCCGTATTGGCCATCATCCTGCTGATGGCCGCCGTTGCGTGGCTGCTTTGCGCTGGCGTGTTCCAGATGGGCCTTGAATGTCATCCTCTGGTCCAGCATTACCCTAGGTACTTCAGTGCCGGCTGGTCACGATGACCGTATTGCCGATTCTCACGCATGCCTGCTCTACCTTCTTCCGCTGCCATTAGCACAGCCTCCGTTTTATGCTCCGCAGGGACAGCCCGTTCGTTGCAAGCCAGGATCTTATCTTCCCGACCACATCTCTTCCGCATCCGAATTTGTTTCGCCACTGTCACCAGTGCGATGTCGTCGGCGAAACCCACCAGGGTGCACCCTTCGGTAATGTGAGCCGCAGGATGTCGTCAACATTACATTCCACAATATCGGCCCCAGGACCGAGCCCGTGGAACGCCTCCAGTAATGTGATGTTGCTTGCTCCTTCTTCGTATCGTAGATCAGGACGCGGTCCGTGATAGCTTCGCAGCGTCCGTATGAGCTGCTCAGATATGCCCCTCCTGCTCAGGGCCTCCAGAATGCTCCTCCAGCTGGCCGAGTTAAAGGCGTTTCGCACGTCAAGTGTGCATACAGGCAGTATTTTTGTCCCTCCGGCCCATCGCGTTCCCGCCATGGCTTCCTAGCGGTGTGTTACCATCAGAATGGCGTCGGTGGTGCTCCCTGCTTCGAAAGCTTGTAGGTCGGAGAGGCCGTTACGCTCTGCCAGTTCCGCCTCCAGCCGATTGCAGATCATCCTCTCCAAAATCTTACCCATGGCGTCCAGCATGCACAGCGGCCGGTACGCAGATGGGCGCGAGCCTTTGCCGGCTTGGGTATCAGGACGAGCCTCGCTGTTTCCATGCTCGGTACAGTCCGCCCGCCAGACCTGGTGTACATAGCAGCGAATGCGTCAGGATGGGCTCTGATTAGCATTTAGAGCGCATTTGGGACCATCGGCCCTCCCAGCTTGCTCGTGACCTCAGCACCTCTCTGGCGGTGATGGCGGTGGTGGTGTCGGTCTGGCTCGCATCTTCCACACGGCTCCCTCTTAGGGAGGTTGCCAAGGAAGAGGGTCGCTTGGGTTTCTTTTAGCCTCCCATGACCAGCTTGTACCGAAAGGTTCAGCATCGGCTGCATCGCAGAGTTCTTTGAAGCACTTGCTCTTGCTGCTTCTGATGGCATCTTCAATGTTCTCCTTTGGCCTGAATACTACCCCATTGCCGAATTGGGCTGTTCCTCTGAGCGCGGTGCTCGTCGAGCTGCGCAGCACTCCTCCTAGCCTTGGCAATGTGCTCATTCCACCATGGTACGGCGGTGCCTGCTTCCCGATCTTCTTCGTCCATGGCTGCATCAAGGCCGCTTGACGGTCCTGGTGATGGCGATCGCGGATGCTCGGCATCCGGCGGCGCCAGTCCTTCGGCTGCCGAGAGGAGCGTGGATCGCGAGGCTTCTCCTGTACCCAGTCCAGAGCGCATTTTGTATTATTGCGGTGTTCCTTGGTGCGGTGAAGTCCGTCACCACAGCGAGATGGTCGCATGGGTATATGTACTCAGCACATTCCACTTCGAGTGACGTGCGAGCTCCGGGCTTGCAAAGGTGAGGTCAATGATGGACTCTCTCCTGCTTGCGCACGTTGGTGTGCTGCCTTGTTGAGGAGGCAGATGTTCAGGCTGGCAAACTCGTCAGAAGCGATGTCCCGCGAGGTGTGTTTTTCGTGCTGCACCAAGTCGTTGCCCAGGCGTTGAAGTCGCCCGCTATCAGGACCGGCGATTTGTCTCGGGCGTCGTTGGCGATGCTGCTAATAATCTCCCGAACTCCTGTTGAGAGATCGTGGTGCTATGTAGCAACTATATACAAACATACCATTATATTAGCCCTCACATAGCCCACTGACAATCTGTGCCGTGGGCCACAGCTCCAGATTGCCGCTCCTCCGTCTGAGCTTTGCTGCCAGACTCCTTCGTGTTTTCCCGAGTAGGGCTCGCTGAGTAGCGCTATGTCTATCTTCTGCTCCAGGACTTTCAAAAGGTCCTGCGCAGCTCGGCAGTGGTTAAGGTTAAGCTGGAGGAGCTTACCCATTAGCCAGTTTAAGCAGGGCCTTCTTGAACCCGGACAGCTGCGGCTAAGGACGAGTGGGCTGCCGAGCGGGTGTCTCCTGGCTTGCCAACGCACAGTATGCACTTGGCGGGTTGTTGCATAGGTTGTGCATGTGGCCCTCCCCTCCGCACCTAAAACAGACATCTCTGCCACTGGGCGCTTGGATCTGCACCTGGCTGCAGTGTGTCCAAAGCCCATGCAGTTGTAACATCGTGTTGGCGCAATGCGGCGTCGTATGCGACACACCACCCATCAGCACCGCCAAGTCTAGGACCTATGGGCGAGGTCGGGCTGGAGGTTTAGTGTGGCTCTTTGCGTCGCTCCATACGCTTTCCGCATGTACGGCGCTACTGCGTGTGGTAGTGCGCTTTCCAGCGCTGCGGATATCGCCTCCGATACCTCCTCGCTGGTCGTTACCTCGTCTATATCGAGGACTTCAACCGCAGTCGTCTCCTGGATGGTCTTCACTGCTGCCTTACCGCCAAGCGCTTGAATGGCCACCTGCAGCTCCGGGTGGCAGGGTCAGAGGTGTTGCATCCTGAGTAGCAGCTAGGCAGCTTCCGGATGCCCTGAACCTTGTTTTCAGGGTCTGGAGAGTTGGTGCTGTCTTCACCAGCTTGAGGATGTCGGCGTATGATGCCTCCTCGGTGCATTGACCACCTGCGTCTGGCCGGGCTGTCTTCTTCTGTTTGGCACGCCTTCCTCTGACCTCACCACTTCTGGGTTGGGTCAGCGCTTTCTGCCTGCTAGTCGGGTTTTGGTCGCCTCTGCCGGATGGTGTCAGGATGGCCTTGCCTGGGCTTGGTGCGAGCACTCTTCTCCTCAGTTTGCGTCGCCTAGTCGCACTGGGCTTCGTGGGGTGGATACAGTCAGCTGGGTAGGGGGGCCTGCAGGTTGGCAGTGGCACGGCAGTCCCTGGCTCTGTCCTTCTCCGCTGGCGCCTTCAGCGGGACCTGACTTCCATTTGCAGCTCCTTCATTCGCCCGATCATCTTCTTGATGGCCATGTTGATAGACCTCTGGCCCTTTTCATTCATTTGATGTAGGAGATCATCCAGTATTGCTCCCATCTCGTCGATGTCTTGGGCGCTGGTCCTGCTCCTCTTAGGGGGTTTTCCTCACGCTACTCGATGGAGAAGGGGGTCCCGCGGCCTCTTTGGGGTATCGGCGTCCTTTAATTCGTCCTGTGGCGGCCCGCTGGCAAGCTGCGCATCGAGCTTTGCTTCATGGGCGGCGCTGAGGCTGCTAGTTGTTGTGGCGGTGTTCGGGCCACTTTGAAGCTTTGGAAGCCATTGCTCCGTTGCTTGTCATGCTACTTCTCGTCGGCTGCCCCGGCAAAGCAAGTTGGGGAAATGGTTGTTAGCCAGAATTCCACCAGCGGGTGGGAAGTTTTACGGTTCGGATAGAGCGTAAGCCGTATAGATGTTCCCGCCTAGGAGGTAGGCAGTGCTTCCCTTGGAGCAGGTCGCTGACAGAAGCTATCTGCTGTGGGGGCCACTGTCTCTCCGCAGCGGACGCTGTCAAGGGCTGGCTGCTTTGGCACCCAGTGCCCCTTCACAGCACTATCAGCTGGTTAGTGGCCTGCACTCTCAGCCCTGGTATACCAGTGCGATGCCTGGAGTGGAATGTGCAACCCCAAAGTAGAGGGAAAAGGAGGAAAAGGAGAAAGGAAAAAGGAAAAGGCGGGGAGCCTCGGGCGTGGCAGCAACGCACCAGGGTGGGGCCGGCACCGCCCCCTTGTGGGCACAACTTTAGTTTTTTTTTCGCAGGTGTATTTCGGGTTTCGGGCCCTGTTTGCAGAGCAGCTGTTGTCGCGTCCGCACTGAAATTCGCGATACGGTGTACCCCATTGTGTACCCCATTTGTGGTGTGTGTGTGTGTGTGTGTTGTTGTTGTTGTTCCTGGGGCTACGTGAGTGCCGCACAAATTGAAACACCCTCCCACACCTCCCTCTCTCCCACTCTCCCTCTCTGGCAACGAATTTGGCTCCGGCTCCAAGTACACATTTCAGTGGCAACAACAACAATAACAACAACAAAAACGTGGGTTAAATGGCTGACTGACGTCTATAATTATAAAGTGGAGAACAGCAGCAGCAGCAGGCAGGCAGACAGGCAACAGCAGCAGGCGGCAACAATAGCACTTTCAATAGGTCCAAACTGCAAAAAAAAAACACAACCGCACTCATCCCTGATCCTCGGATACTACTGTCTAGTATTCTCTTTTTTCTGTTGATACCCTGTAGGGGTAGTGAGGTTCTTTGATTTTGATCTTAAGTTAGAAACGTAGGAGAAGGGAACTGAGCTGGCTGAAAAAATACTCATTTAAGCTACGTGGGATATATGTAAATGTCCAACTTGAATTCGGAACCCCTCTATTTTACAATCAAAATAATTTAAAAATTCCTAAAATATAAAAAGTGTATTACAAGCTTCGACTTTAAATTGTAATCTTTTTTCTCTCTGCTGCCTGTCCTCTGCTCCCTGGCTCTTTTTCCAACACTTCTCGTTTGGTCAACAACAACGTTAAAAAATTAAGTGGAAAATGTGTATAATTAAGTCGCCCGCCTGAAAGTAGGCAATACAAAATGCCCCCAAAAATATATGCCCCTTCATTGTAATTGCTCTTCCCCTACTTCTCTGACTCTATGTACGCACAGATATCCACCCGCTAGCTTTCTCCCTCTCTCTGTGTTTGCATTTGCATTATTTTTTTTGCCTTCTGTTTTTTCCACTTTTATTTTCTTTAAAGGATTTTCCCAGCAAACAATTGAAAACAAAAGCACTGTAAATAATATTTAAGCTTTTCCGTTGTTGATACGATTGCGAGAATATTTTGACCTGTATTTTATTTTATTGTGGGCTAACATTTTTAAGCTGATTTATTGGTAAAAACTGGCAGCAGCTCCTGTGAAATTTTTGATTCGCAAAAATAGGGGGAATTTATATGTATATATAATTAAATGTTATAAAAGTTAAGTAATTGATAAACAAAAATCCCTTTTTCGCTCTTTCTGTTGAATTATTGTATTGTTTTGGGATTTGGATGCGTTAAAAAATGAACGAAAATAGCAGAAAATATGAAATAAAGTTGAAAAATTTTTGGAAAATGGCAGCAGCATATATGTATAATGGATATAATTCTTATTCTAATATTTACTGCTAGAGGTGAGCAAAATCTAACACCAAGAGAATTTGATCATAGCAATTACAGCGAAAAAGTTACGCTAATATAGGATTCAACATATTTTCATGGAAAATCGTAGGTAAATCCCCCATTTACTTAGTGCTACTTCCATAAATAGCAGCATGCTTTCCTGCTTCCATTGTAAAGTACATTCTGCCCTTTCAATATCGCAACATTTGTATTGATTAAACTATAATTTATAATTAATCCCATCTGCTTGGAACAACCTTCTGCTCTGTTCTGTTCTGTCTGAGGACCATCTTTCTCCCTCTCCAAATACTCCCATAAGCAATTCAAATACATTTACGAGCATTTGCCAGACGCTCATTTTAAGCCAATAACTTGACCAACATTTTTCCTATGCCAGACATGGCAGCAGCAGCAGCAGCACCAGTCAGAGGGAGAAAGGAGTGCAAGAACAGAGAAGACCAGGACACGGAACCACAGGCAACGACTGGTACTGAGGAGGCAACGACTGCTTCCATCCATGGCTGGACTACCAACCGTTTAAATGTGTAATGAGGCTATGGGTCAGCAGCTGTTCTCTGTTCCCTGCTCCTGGGTCCTGGGTCCAAGGTGAAAGCGCAGACACTCTCTATGCCACACACACACACAGACACAGGCACAGACACACACACAAACAATGGACTAATTAAGCTATTTATTAGGTATGAGGTTAAGTTCAACGGCAGTTAGTTGCAGTCATTTGATGGCTTCGGACTCGAACCCCAAGCCAAGGCAGGACTCTCGACTGCCAATCCTTGAAGGGGATTCTGGTTGTGGGAGGGTTAAGAGGCCAGGTCAGAATCTCTCAAAATGTTTTTTGGTGGGGGGGCACCAAAAATAACGAGGCGGTAGTGCAACGCGCTCTTGGCTTATAACTTTAACTTTTGTGTGTTGTCGTCTGTGGCCACCGACCAGGGGTATATGCCCGTCCGTTCTGTTCGCTCTGGCATCTGCGGTTGGCATAAACCACGCCCCCTTCTGTTGAACGCTTCATGCAGTTCATTAAAGTGAAATAAATCAACTCAATGGAGAGGAATCCATGGCATGAAAAAAAATACACAAGTCAGTCGAACAACGATTGACGGGAAAAAGGTTGGGGAGTTTTTTTCCCCCAGATTTTTGGCAAGAGATTCTGTGGAGGTGTTGATTACTGCATGAACTTCTGCATTTGCAATGCAATTCAAGTGGAAAATTTCGAGGGATGCATTTGTGTTATTTCTGGCCATTAGTTGGGGATTTATTTTCACCTTTTTCCTGCGATCGCAGCAATTTTCGTTTGCAGTTTCTGATCTTGGAATGTCAAGCTTTAGCTGGAGTAAAAGCGGCAGCATTTAAGCTTTAACATTTGGTGACACTTGTCGTCAAATTCGCAGTCCCCTTCGCCCCTGCAACATTAGCTCGGCCACCCAACGCTTCCTCGCACACATTGTCATCGTCTCATCGCCCCATTGTCCAGTCCAGTCCAGTGTCCGGCTCCGCTCCCCCAGTCCCTTCGGCACATAATGCGGGCAATTTTAATAATCCCCACAACATGGCGACAAAAACAGCAGGGGAACGTACAGTATATCCCATGTTCATGTCCTGCTGCCGCTAAGTCCCCAACGCCGGAGCGAAATTCACTGATAAGAAACGAGCCAGCAGCAAACATACATACAAACACGCATATAAAAGAATGAAAGAAAGAACGAAATAAAGAAATTTGTGTGGCGAAAAGAGTGTGGGAGAGAGGGTGATGGGGGGGAAGAGATAGGGACGGGACAGATTGACGCCATGTTGGCCGTGTTTATGTTTTTTTCGTATCTCCCTGTTTACCACATTCACTCTGTCTCTCTCTCACGCAGTTTTGTCCCTTGACTTGACCAAAGTATATTAATCAGGGAGGTAAGGCAGCTTCCGTTCATTCAAGTTTCGTACATACAGCCCGGACATATGTAGGTCCGCAATTTAAATTGTTTTCCGGTGCCTTACCTTCTTGTTAATATACCTTGCGCTCGTCCTCTCTCCCTCCTTCTGCCACCACTGATTTCCCATGTAAATCTTTGCACATTAATCCGCCAGCCTTAACGGTACACACTGTGTCCCGTTTTCGCGTTGTTGTTTTTGCTGCTGCTTGAGTTCACAATGAAAAAGAGAAGAGAAAACCACCCATACATGCAGACATATGGATGCACCACTACATACATACATATGTCTAGAGGGATACTGTCCTGTATACAGTGAAGCTTCTTTGGTATTCCTCGATTGGGAAAATTTATAGAATTACGAAGCATAAAAGATAAATTCCACTTACCATTTCCTCGACAAATCTTAAAAGAATCCTGAAGCGGAGCGCTCCCTCTTCATTCTGCCAATTATAGGATTACGAGGGACGAAGTAACGAAACGTATAGAATGCGTGACCGCGCGACGACTTAAAGGTTACGACGGACGAAGAACGGTCTCGGGCTACGGGTTATTACTTTCACACACTTTTCTAATTTTACTTTACTCTGATCTCCATTTTTATGGCACGATTTTCAGATTTTACATATGCATTGCATTTAGATGGAGAATTTCCGTTAAAAGCACACATTCAGATTATATTAATATAAGGTGAGGCATCAAGGATGCACCGCCCACGATACTTGCATAACGAGCGAGAATCACAACTCAAAACATTTGCAATACCTCACCTCACCCTTAACTGTGACACTTAAAACGAGAGCGAATTGTGCGTGGGAGGCTCAGCACTTGCTCTCTGCTTTTTTCCTCTCTCCTTGAAGGCGCTTGTAGGAAGAGAGACATCTTCGCGCCTTTTTTACATTTTTTCACACACACACACAAACAAAAAGAACTCTGCACTTAGCACAAACACATTTTCTTAGATTAAACACTTTTAAGCCAGACTTTTAATGTTTTTCACTGCACTACACTTACACACACACGCGACAATGTTTTCCGATTGATTTTCAACATTTTTCCGCTTTTCCCGACCCGAAACCGGCAAAAGTACGCGGAGCTGACTATGAACGCGTGCAAGCTGGAAGAGAGTGGCTTAGTACTCGCTCGCGCATAGCATGTGCTCGCGCTCCTTATGGCTCTCTTTCCAATTGTTCGCATATTGGAAACTGGAACTCTCTCTTACTCTCTGCTAATGCATGTGACTACTTGTTGATTCGTGGGTGGGAAGGAGAGGGTTAATGTGCGGTGCTGCTGCGCTGGAGGTTTAGTGCTCGCTCATTCCTTTTGTTTCCTCTTCTCCTTTGTGCAAACTGTAGCGGATGGACTCAATGGAAGTGAATTGGAAAGGGATTTGGTTTCTCTTTTCCCCGCAGCTATTGGAAAAGGAGTGAGAATATGTATATATGCATATATACAAACAATATGATATATACATGCATATGTAGATATGAGAATATGTGAAATCTGCTTTAAAGCGACATTTGCCATGAATTTTTCAATTCCAAACCAAAGAGCCTTCACTGTATATATGTATGTATGTATGTAAATATCCCGCACATGTTGTTGACCGGCCACCGGGAAAATTAAATTTAATTTTAATGCACTTAACACATTTTTCACTTAGTAAAAATGCTGTATCGTCGTATCCCTTTCAGACCAAACGTGATATAATTTTTGTCTCTTTTCCACACACATTCATGGGTGCACATAATTACAAATTGAATCTTCAACTTTTATATATATTTACATATGTACATACACATACCCACATACATATACATATATACACACACCCATTATTTTTTGTTGTTGTTGTTGCGTTGTTGCTCATTAAGGACCTTTTTGGGCGAGTGATTAACACAAGCTGTTGCATATACCCCCCAGGCGTAGGACGTCGGAGAACGACAACGGAAAAAATTAAGTGTTGGCGCTGCCGCCTGTAGGCAAGTGCAAAATGGAATGGGAGCAACCGGGGCAACCGGGGCAACAATTACACGGCAAAGACAATTGCCAAATGAGTGGGAGGATGTGGTGCAGGTTGTTGGAGAATGTAAATGGGAATGGGTGGGGGGGATTAAGGGTAAAAATAGTAAGTGCGAAATGAGCAAATAGTGCGGGGGCAACACAAACTGTGAATAGCCTGCGGGTGGAGGGACTCTGGATGTGCCTTTATTGTGCGAGTATTTAAGGCGGCAGTCACAGATGGCCCAAAAATGGGTCTACGCACTTTTCAGGTTTAGTTTTAGTCTTAGTTGATTTTTTCGTAGGGTTTAAATAAACAAAAGCTGCCTGTAGATTTTAGTGGCTCTACTGCCAATATTCGCATAATTTATTAAATTAAATCCAACGACCAAAAACCTTTTAGAGCAAGACATCGGCTTCAGTTTTCCATAATGGAATTCTATATACCTCTATGTACTTTCACCTTCATCGCCTCAAGAACACTTTTGCTACGAGCTTCGCTTCGGTTTACTATTATTTTTAGTTCAGTTATTTATTTTCAGTTTTGCTTGGCGCATTGTTACCACGAAAACTAACTGAAATAACAACTACAAAGCTCGGGGAGCACTTAAATCGCTTTGTAATTTTACAGGTTTACATCTCCCTGCACCGCCAGCGCTTCCCATTTTTTTTTCCAGTGTATAAAATGTGAGCTTTCACTATAGTTCCATTCTTTTTTTCCCCTTTTCAATCACTGAACTTTTCATCATATTTACAGATGGATTTTCATTGGGATTTTCCTCCCACGGCTGCTGCCTGCTGCATCCATTTGCCTTACTGCAAATATTTGTGCACTAAATCCTACGCCCCCAGCCCCAAACCCCCCGTCTCTATCACTCGCTGTCTCTCTCGCTCTGTCTCTTCATCTTTTCTTAGTCATTTTCATTGTCGTAATTGTCCAAGTTACGCACATTAATGTCCTTGTCACAAGGATATGGGAACAGGACATGGTATATATGTATGTAGGTATGGTAGGGTAGGGTACCCTACTCTTTACACTATGCTCCCTGCCCCTTTTGTGCCCTATCGCTCTATCGCATTGCTTCCTTTTGCTTTGGTCGCGCCTCGCTTTTGTTGTCGGGGCGAGTCAGCAGTCAAGTGGTTGTCTGTCTCCACTCAAGTGTCAGGAGGACTCAGGACTGTCCTCTGCTCATCACACACAAACACAGACACACCAGGATATGCACACACACACACACACACACAAAACACAGAGCTAGAAGCTCTGGCAGCGATCCAAGTGGCTGAAAAGGGAGACGACGGAGAGACTTAGTTCGAGGACACACTGCGTGTGCCATTTTCACTTCCACTTCCGTTCACACAGATACACACACACACACACAAACAAACACACAGACATGGGAGTGCATACATATGCATATAATACATATGCATGAATCCCTGATGGGTCCTGCGTCTAATCGTAAATATTCCTAGGCCCCCGTTTTGTTTTGTGCCGCCTTCCTGCAGCTCCTTCCTCTGCTTCTAAGCTATGTAATTTTCCGGCTTGCAGGCTTACATATCTGCCTCTACCCTTTCCACTAGAGAACTTTCCTTCTGGCATTAGTTTCTGCTGTAGTTATGGTTTATGTGATAGTTTTTCTTTCTTTCTTTTGTTGTACTCACATTTTCAAGGATAATTTAAATTAATTGACTTTTGTATTCAGCTTTTGATCTACTCTATTTACAAGTAAAACTACCAAAAAGTTCCCCCTAAGAAGTGCGATTTTCGCTGCATTAAACTAATTTCCTTCAAACAGGATACATCCTTCCTTACCCCCTGAAACTCACACACACACCTACATCTTATTATTATACACTCTCTGAAATCGTTTAAAGCTGCACTCGAAACTTCATCTGCCACACAAAGAGCAAACAAAACGACGCCCCCCGAAAAAGACGAGAGATCCGATGGCGGCAACCCAAGACGGGCCAAGTGCCACCGTAGGTAGGGCCGAGAATGGTTGGGTGGCAAGAAAACTCAAAGGCAAAGCGGAGTTTCCAGTTTCCAAATAACAACGGCATCGGTGAGTGCTTAAGCTCATCTATCAAAATATTTGTCGTTGCTTAAGAGCTCACGAAAAATAAAAAAATTAAATAAACCAAAACTGGGCTGAACAGAATCGATGAAGAATTGGTAGAATATGACGTGCAGGGGCGGACTAACCATAGTCACTGAAAATTTAATAATTAAATTAATTAATTAATTAGAACCTGTACCTCTCTTACATAACTTCGTTTTGCCTTCGCAAGGTTCGACTTTTTCAATCTTTCCAGCTGTTTGAAATAGAGAAATATCAGCATACTTTCAATCTTAAGAATTATTGAAATTAGAAGCCTACCGGATTTGGTATAGCAATTTAAAATATCCAATTCACATTTCGAAAGCGGCATCCAGCAACCACCCGAAAATACGCAATTGCTTCTCAGTTTTTGGGGGGCTTTCACGTCACATATTGATTCGCACTTGTCGGTTACACTTGCAGCGTGCCCGATTAGAACTGAAAATAAAAATATTTTTTTTTATATTATGATAATTTTATGATGGATCGGTAGATGATGACCTGTTAGAAATACTACGTGTAACTTCATGATGGGCAGCAACCAATGCAAAAGAGGCCAAAATTGTGTCTGGGCTGAAACTTTATATTACTTTCGTGATTTGTCACGGATTAGACACAGATATTGCATAACTTAATGGAGATGTAAGACGAGTGGATTTATTACGGTATTCAGGGATTCGTCATGCAGCAGCAGTCCACGGTCTGGCTGCGAATCAGCGTAACAGCGGCAGCAGTCTGTGTGTCGCCATCATTTAATGCAAATTTGTCTAACATTTAAAGCGTAGCCGAAAACAAAATACAATTAATAATAATTTAACATTGTTGAAGGTAGCGATTTTATTTATTTATTTATTTTTTTTAATCTAAAACGGTTGGAAGTAACTTAATAAAAAAAAAATCCAGTACATTTTTTTAAAATACCATACAATTACGTTAATATTTTTACTTTATTATCGTCATATATTCTAAATTTAAAACATATTATTTATTTAAGTAACGTACAGATTTTTAAATCTTTTTTAATTTTGTGATCCAGCTGTTGTCATTTACGCGAACTAACCGTTCTCTATGACCAGCGACAGCTATTGCATTTACTTGTCGCCATCTATTGTTTAATTTTAAACTGGTTGACAGGTTACGTTTTCTGCTTCAACCTATTTTGATGAAACATAGTCAACATTTACGTTTTATTCTTCGGCCGTTTTTGGTTAAACCTTTCTATGTAAACAATGCAATAAATTGGTCTTCTGAAAACTAGCCAATCTTGTAGAAAATTGATGTATCTATCCGTTAAAATTATTTTCTTAGGACTGAGAGGGCTAACTAGCAAGTAATATCAAACTGAATATCAAAATCATGGAATACGATTTCAATAACAAAAAGAGAACGTTATCCCATTGTCGCCCAGGGGGCTATTTGATATCTATCTATCAAAATATTTGTCGTTGCTTAAGAGCTCACGAATAATAAAAAAATTAAATAAACCAAAACTGGGCTGAACAAAATCGATGAAGAATTGGTATTATATTTGACGTGCAGGGGCGGACTTAAATTAAATTACTTAAATAAAAAATAATTAAACAAAATATGTGAGCAAAAAATTTTCCAATTATGCTAATAAGAAAATAATATTATAATATTATTAATATTTCGTTGAAAAAAAAGTGAACGGACGTGAAATAAGGCCCAGGCAACGTCCTCTGCTGATCCGACTGTGTTTACCCTTCGGTTGCCAAATGTGCGGGGAGATAAATTGGTTTAGGACATAACTTCGTTTTGCCTTCGCAAGGTTCGACTTTTTCAATCTTAGGAATTGGAAAATCTAAATCCAGCCTACCGGATTTGGTATAGCAATTTAAAATATCCAATTCACATTTCGAAAGCGGCTTCCAGCAACCACGCGAAAATACGCAATTGCTTCTCAGTTTTTGGGGGGCTTTCGCGTCACATATTGATTCGCACTTGTCGGTTACACTTGCAGCGTGCCCGATTAGAACTGAAAATAAAAATATTTTTCTTTAATATTATGATAATTTTATGATGGATCGATAGATGATGACCTGTTAGAAATACTACGTGTAACTTCATGATGGGCAGCAACCAATGCAAGTGAGGTCAAAATTGTGTCTGGGCTGAAACTTTATATTACTTTCGTGATTTGTTACGGATTAGACATACATAGATATTGCATAACTTAATGGAGATGTAAGACGAGTGGATTTATTACGGTATTCAGGGATTCGTCATGCAGCAGCAGTCCACGGTCTGGCTGCGAATCAGCGTAACAGCGGCAGCAGTCTGTGTGTCGCCATCATTTAATGCAAATTTTTCTAACATTTAAAGCGTAGCCGAAAACAAAATACAATTAATAATAATTTAACATTGTTGAAGGTAGCGATTTTATTTATTTATTTATTTTTTTTAATCTAAAACGGTTGGAAGTAACTTAATAAAAAAAAATCCAGTACATTTTTTAAAATACCATACAATTACGTTAATATTTTTACTTTATTATCGTCATATATTCTAAATTTAAAACATATTATTTATTTAAGTAACGTACAGATTTTTAAATCTTTTTTAATTTTGTGATCCAGCTATTGTCATTTACGCGAACTAACCGTTCTCTATGACCAGCGACAGCTATTGCATTTACTTGTCGCCATCTATTGTTTAATTTTAAACTGGTTGACAGGTTACGTTTTCTGCTTCAACCTATTTTGATGAAACATAGTCAACATTTACGTTTTATTCTTCGGCCGTTTTTGGTTAAACCTTTCTATGTAAACAATGCAATAAATTGGTCTTCTGAAAACTAACCAATCTTGTAGAAAATTGATGTATCTATCCGTTAAAATTATTTTCTTAGGACTGAGAGGGCTAACTAGCAAGTAATATCAAACTGAATATCAAAATCATGGAATACGATTTCAATAACAAAAAGAGAACGTTATCCCATTGTCGCCCAGGGGGCTATTTGATATTTCCACGAAATTTATGTAACTTTAACATATTTTACGCATTGCAGGTGAAAGATGTCGGTGGTCATTTAAGTTTTGTAAGTAAAGAGGCGGATGGAGCTACAAGGAGCCTTTACAAACAGAATTATTTTCCGTGGTTTAAAAAAGGGTGCTCGTCTTTTTAAATATAGGGGTATTTAGTGGGTTAAGAGTCACTTTTGATCGCCGGATTGCCCTGGTTTTCTTATCGTTATCGGCGCGGTCACGCTGCACGGTAACACTTTTTGCAAAAATAATTAAAAACAAAACAAATTAAATCGATTTTACAACGGACGCAGCCAGCCCAGAAAGAGCCCAAACTTCTAAACTCATTGTCTGCCAGACAACGCGCGTGTTGCCCCAGCTGCCAGCCGACATCCGCTGTCACACGGATCCCCATCTCACGACATTCAATACAATTTATAAACAACAAAAATGGGTTTGAAAAAGGCTCTGGACGATTGCCTGATTGATTTTGATTGTCGCGTGATGATCACGGACCTGCTGGAGGAGTACAAGCTATCCTACAAGGAGGTAAATGACACATTGGAGGCGTACATCAAGGACCAGGAGCCAGCAACGAAGTTCGAGAAGCGATTCCTGGTGCACGGCACGGGGCTGACAAATGGCGCAAACGATGAGTTCTACACGATTGTGCAGGAGAGCAAACTGGAGGACTGGCGCAAAAAGCTGAGGGATGCGCAGTGGCAGCTTTACAGCGTGGAGATTGCAGGGGGCTCCAAGTCGCCGGCGACTGTGTTCCGTCCCATGCAGCACCTGGAGGTGAAGCTGGCCGGCGTGGAGAGGCGCGCCGGCACCAGAATCGCTGTGGACAGGGCCACGAATGGTGTGCAGAACACAGGTCCATCCACCAATGGTGTCCCGAGGGCAGCTGCGGCTATGAATGGCGGCTCCAAGGCTACGAATGGAGTCAAATCCGAGCCCGAAAGGCCTTCCAGCAGCAAGGAAAACTCTGAAACCGAGACAAAGAAGACATCCCCCAAGGAGCAGGCATCAAAGGGCAAACCAGCAAAGAAGGGCAGCATCAATAGTTTCTTTTCAGCAGCAGCAGCAGCAGGAGGGGCTCCTGCAGCCGGCAGCAAATCCAAAGAAGTGAAAGCCACGCCAAGCAAAGCCAGCACCATGGACAATTTCTTCAAGAAGCAACCAGCAGGAGGAGCAGCTGCCACAGCAGTCAAGAAGCAGTCGCCTGAGAGTGAGGCCAAGAAGTCACCTGAAAGCCAGCCCAAGAAGTCGCCTCCCATACAGGCAAAGAAGGAACTCACAGCCAACACGTCCATTCAACTGTTTGCCGACGAGAGCGCCGAATCCTCCGATGAGGAGGAGAAACTGGACAAAATACGACGCAAAGTAATGGCCTCGGACAACGAGTCCGACCAAGAGATGCCCGCCACCAGCAAGCGGCGTCGCATCAGCGACTCGGAAGACGACGAGCAGCAGCCCACCAAGAAGACCGCCGAAGGGGAAGTCATCACAGTGGATGATGAAATGGAGACGGAACCCTCCAATGACACCTTTATGGATGACGACGGCTTTGTCGTCACTCAGCGGAAGCCCACGAAGCCCTCAAAGGCAGTCAAAAATAAGGCTTCACCGTCAAGTTCCGCGCCAGCTGCCAAAAAGAAGGGTTCGCCTTCCGATTCGGCTGCAGCTGCCAAGAAGAAATCGCCACCAGCGTCGGCCAAAGTCAGCAAGGAAGCATCCAAATCGAAGCAGGGAAATATCATGAGTTTCTTTACCAAAAAGTAAATGGGGGGAATATTTATACCGGAATAAATCCTAAAGAATGAATTTTTTTGTTTAGTTTTTAAGAAAATTTATGGATTGATTTTATATCCCGCAGCAAAAGTTATTATTAATCTTTGAAAAATTTGAAAAGGCCTATTGCCTGGCTAGAATTTGCTCTGTTAATTATACACCTTATCCATTAAAATATATGCTGTTCTTTTCTGCCAGTATCTGATATCTGTAAATGTTATTTTTGAGAGAAAAGCTTGCACATGAATTTAAAAAAATTAATTATTAAAACTGAATGTTGCTAAATTGAGAAATCCCAGTATTCGAATAAGTCTTTTGTATGCTGGATGCTTGCTGTATTTTTAAGACTCATTTCGATTACATATTTCCTGCTTCTAGCTGCAAGTGAGAATGAAACAAAGTTTAATGGCATTTTTTATAATACTCCACAGCTTTGAGAAATATTAATCAATCGATGGTATGTAATAGTAAATATCAAATCATAAGCACATATCAATTGACGGGATTGTCTATAACTTTGAGAACTAACCCATAGTCAGCTCTACCTTTGAGCGCAGATGTATCAGTAAATATCAGCAGCAAGGATAAGTCCATAAATTTTCGAATTTCAATTGTTTCACATAGATTTAAAGAATAATAAGAGATCAATCTTTAGGATCTTTATGGATACCATAGTATATAAACCTATGAGGTGTTGGAAATCGGTTTGAACTCTCAAAATAAATGTGTACTAACTTTCAAAATTCTGAAGCAATTAATGGAATTTCTTTTATCTGATTTAAAATACTTCTCAAAAAGTAACCAGAGATCTAGTATGAAAACGAACTTATCCATAAAATGTAGATGAAATTAAATTAATTTATATTATATTCATTATTATATATTATATTTATTAATTTATATTTCATAGCCTAACTCTTTATTGGCTCCAATAATATTCAAAAGACTTTTGTTTTGTTGTTAAAAAGAATTTTTATTGCATTTGTTAATAGCTGCTAGAAGTTTGTTTGAGTATCTTGTTGTTTGTTGTAATTTTTAGTTTGTTTTGTTTGTATGTTTAATTATTCATATTCGATTGCGTGTCTGTATGTGTGTCCGAATGTATGTTTGTGTGTGTGTGTGTGTGTGTGGTGTGTGTATCTGTGTGAAGACTGCCCTGGCCTACGCGTTATCAGTGCGTTTTGTATTGGTTTTTTATTTTTTTGTATTATTCAATTCATATTCGTATCTTCTTTTTTCTCATATTCATCTTCATCTCCGTCTTTGTATTGTATGTATTTCAAAACACTTTCAAAAATTAAGGCGAGGTTTAATACAATTTTTGAATATTGATTAAGTTATTCTGTTGTTCGTTTCTGCAGTGATTGCGTTTGATTCCTATCTGATTTTTAAGCATTAAAAGCTTACAGTCGGGCTGCCCAATGGCAAGCAAATACATATATACGTGATTGTGGGGGAGGGATCTGTAACTGGATCTGAAACTGTATTTCGGCAACAATATAATATCTTTCCTGGTTTTGATGGTCGCTAACAAGATTCAGAGATCGATTCGATTCGATTCGGTTCGGTTCGAAGTGCCTAGGCTTAGGTAGAAGCTTCTCAGAAGCTAAATTATTTGCTTATAATTAAATTGGATTTTCGCTTAAAAAGGGGTTTTTTCTTTTTATTATATCTCCTCTGCTCACTGTACGCTGGGGAATATACATACGTATAATCCCATTAAATGTATCTGATTAATTTCCGAATAAAATTGAACTAAATTTAGGTAGCGTACAGTGGAGTTTGATTTGCTCTTTTCAGCTCTTCTTTCAAAATATTGCTCGCATATGCAAAATGTAAAACTCATTTGCTATAAAAATCAGTTGATCAGTTTTTGTCCTAGAGGGTGGTGTGATATGAACATAATGGTGTGTGCATGATATGATTTCCTCCTACTAAAATATGATTTATCCATTTCTCCATTTTTGTTTTTGGTTTTTGTTTGTTTGTTTGTTTTTTGTCATCAATTTACTTAATCATCTAAATGAATGTAACATTCGTTTCGTACAATTTAATATCTCAGCACCATTTTTTTAATAATAGCACAAAGTATATAATAATAATAATATCTGTATTGTATGGATCAACAGTAGAATTTTCCTAGAATTTGTTTTCGTATTCGTTTTCGTTTTGTGTGTGTTTTTTGTTGTTCTTGTTGTTGTTGTTGTTGTGGTTTGCTCTACAGAATAAAATAGATCTAAGTTAAGTTATGGTTTTTGGGTTTTTTGGTTTTTTTTGCACGCTTTCTATTCGTTTTTTTCTGTGTACTTTGCTAGACCTGCGTATCTACAACACTGCCATAGGACTCTTCAGCAAATTTGGGCGCAATAAAATCCTCGTAGTAGTTGATGAATATATCCTTAAATTCATCGGCTATGAACTCCAGGGCATTCAGCATCTGCATCAATTCGCGATCGTTGCACTTGTAGTTGCTCAATGCCATCACATCCCAGAAGTAGGCAAAGTACTTCACGTACTCAATCGACTGTCCGCCGTATTGGGCCATCACGCCAGGCAGCACGGCGCGCATAATGGAGCCCAGCTTATTGAACTCCCAGTCATCCAGCACGGTGGCCCCCTCTTCAGGCCACACCCAAGACGATAGAAAGAGAATACAGAGATAGAGACAGTGATAGTAGTTTTTGGCACACATGGAAAGGGTTGAAAACAGAAGGGAAAACAGAAGACCGAAGCTGGATGAATGTGAAATCAAATGACATCTCAAATACAGGTGCGAAAGCAAGAGCTGGCAATGAATGAAAACAAAGTAAATTATACAAATTTTAAATATCAAAGCGTTCGCTCTCTCTCTCTTTTTCTCTCTGTCTCACAGACGAACATACCACGATGCACCATGAGGCATTGCTCGAGCAGGAGGCGGGCCAGTGCCACCTTGCACTCGTGCAGCTCCATTAGCTGTGTCTCGGCACGCTCGATGGCGGCATACAGCTTGCAGCGCTCCTCAATCAGCTCGCAGTCAATGAGGGACGTATTGAAGGACCAGAACCACTCCAATTTCTGCGCCTCGCCGCAGTGCGGACACACAATCAGCTCGGCGCCGTTGTACTCCGGCTGGGTGTACTCCTCGGACAGCCACCAGCGTAGGTTCGGGGCGTGCGGCAGGCTATGGGGCGTGAAGATCTCCATGCACTTGGGATTATCACAACGATAGCGATGGAACTTGTGCTGCAAAAAGGAGAGGACAAACAAAACCATTCAATTAATGTGGCAAATGTTAAGCATTCCCCATCCATCCATCCATCCACTTACGAACTGATCATCCGTATGGGAAAGCTGGCAGGCAGTGCAGTGGCACGTGATGCCATGTTCCTTGAGCTGTTTGGTGCGTTCGACCTGCGGCAGCTGCTGGTAGTTGCCACTGGCAAAGCAATTATAGATACCCGAGCCCGCCGGCAGATCTAGCAGTGCCAATGCAGTCATCTTTCTGCCGGAGAACTTGCTGCAGATGGTGGAGGAACAACTGTGGCGACAGAGACTCAGCGTCTCTGGATAGACGGCATAGGCCACGACCGCCACCTCGCCGGCCAGCAGATGCAGATGGCCCTCCTGCAGCCGCATGGGCGCTGCCCACAGCTGGAACTCGTTGAGGGGCGAGAATACATGCGGATCCGCGGGCAGCACAAAGGAGCGGCAGTGTGTGAGCGATCGATGGCGCAGCTGGCTGATGTGACGCATCAGCAGAGCCGCACAGAGCAGCTCCCACTCGGCATTCGACATGCGGGAGGCCGATGGCAGGCTCTTCTCCAGCTGATCGAAGAAAGTCGTGCATTTGCTCAGGTAAATGGCCAGAATGTGCGCTGCCAGTGCCAGGGCAATAAGCGTTTCCGATGTGTGCTCCTCCCTGAGCCTCTCCAGTCGCAGCACCGAGCTGTAGCCAATGTCCTGTCGCTCCAGCAGGGCGCCGTTGATGGCTGACCAGAGCTTGCTGAGCGTCGGCTTCTTGCGGCAGTGGGCCAGCAGCTCCGGCAGTCCCGTGATCAGCATTCGCAATGCCAGCTGCAGCAGGCGCGGCATGCCAAATACCTCGCCAAAGGACTCGAACAGTTCGATTTGATGGCCATGACACTCCACGGAATGGATGGCAGCGTGCTTGAAGCGACACTGACGCGAGCAGTAGACAACCAGCCGGTTGGAGCAGTAAATGCAGGGAAAAGGAATGAACTGCGTGATGCCACAGTAATCGCACACGCGACAATTGCCACTCGGCACCATGGCCACCGCCTCGGACTCGAAGATGAGGGCATTCCGGGCCAGCGCACGGGTGCTATGCAGCGACGAGGTGTTGTCCAACCAGGCACTGTTTTTGGGGCATTGAAAAGATGACGGATGTTGATGACGGATCTCTATTCTGGCTGACTGTCACTCACATTTCAAAGGCTTTCATGTCGTTGGTTTCGAGATCATCGCCCGTTTGCACAGCCATCTCGAAGCGCTCCACCTTGAGCACCTCGCACTGATGCCAGAGCTCGTGGGTGCGCGTCTCGAAGACCTGGTTCAGTTCGATGTGCAGGAGCTCGTGCAGATGCTCCTCGCAAAGCGCAAAATTGCGCAGTTTTAAGGCACAGGCGGCTTGCCGCAGCTTTATCAATGGCAAATATTCCTCCGGATAGCCCAGGTCCAGGGCGCACAGGCAGTCATCATAGGATTCCTGTAGGAAAATCCAAAATTAATGCGAAAGTTCTGCAAAGCATTTGCCCATTCACTCACCGCATACAGACCACAATCGTAGAGGACCAGCGAGCGATTGGCATGGGCCAGGGCAGCGGCGAGGGTGTTCCGTGCCGGGGCCAGGAAGATGGCCTCTGTAAACAGATCGCTGGCCTTGAGCGGATGCTTCTCCTTGCGGTATGAGTCATTGCCAGCCTCGCGCAAACGACGCGACTCCTCCTCGGACTTGAAGTGGCCCGTTTGGTGGCGTAGATGTTGAAACCATTTGAGTACATGAGTTCTGTAAGTAATTATGCCAAAGAGGAAGGGTGAAAGCCGTCATATATGCTGGTGGGGGCGGTGGGGTGTCCACTTAATTATTCACAGAAAATGTCAAAACGAAGTGACCCAAATTCCCCAAAATCGACAGCAAAAATGCTACTTAACCGTACGAATGCATGCAATCAAGGTGCATGCCTTATATAAGGCGGGTGGGGGCAGTCCAAGCGAGGATACCGGATACCGGATACTCTTTTGAGTAGCGTAATCCGTTACAGTTGCATACCACACGGAAGGGGGGAGCAAGCGAAGCAATCAAACGAATTAAACTAACGGACAGACAGGCCCCTTACCATATATTTACATACCCTGCAAGCAGCAATCAGTACACAACCAGGGCTGGCCGTACACGCCCACACACTCACACCCACAACACTACAAACACACGCCTGACAATTACAAACACACCTGACATTTCTGAAGCCATTCACTATGATGGGCCACAAATGTGGATTTAATTTCACATTGTTGCGCGGTGGTCGTGTGGTGGGTGGGGGGGGCGAGTATTTGCATAATTTGATTGCATTGCAGCCCTGGGACGCAAAAACACTTTCGCTCTCACACGCACACCCACACACGCGCATTGCACTGGGACACACACACGCACACGCACACACACGAGCACACGAATAACCGTTTGTTTCACCTAAAATCCAACAGCGGCTCCTTTGTGGTTATTGTTGTTGTTGTTGTTGGTGGTGTTGGGGATGAAATACTGAGACCGCCCACCGCCCCAATCAGGTCGTCATCCTCTTCCCCGCCATACTCCGGCCTAGAAAGTGGCGCCGATGTGCTGGCGGCCACGGTGTCGCCATCGCCGTCCGCCTCCCGATTGAGTTTTTGCCGTTGCACTGGCGTTAAAAGCAAAAGCAATTGCAGTTCATCTTTGTAGTGGAGCTCCTCCAGTTTGAGTTGTCGCAGCTGGTGGCCAATTAAATCACCCAGCGACGGAACTGGAGCAGAAGAAGAAGAAGCAGCAGCAGCGGCAGCAGGAGAAGTAGAAGAAGAAGCAGCAGCAGTGGCAGCAGGTGTAGAAGGAGCAGCGGTGGCAGCTTTGTTGTTCACACGCACAGATGAAGAGGAAGAGGCCATCACTTGCTTCCTTGCTGTTGTTTGGGGGGGCTGCTTGGACTTTGCTTTGTTGGTCTTCTCGCGTCTCACGGTCTCACACTGTCATCCACTCAATGTTCCATGATTTTCCCCTCGTTTGGTCAATGCTGCGGTAATCCTGGCGAGTTAATGGCTATCAATTCGTATGCACTGCACCCCGACATGCTTAAACTAATGAGAGTTGCTAAAAACTTGGCCAAATTTTTTAGCACGTTATGGCTTTCATATTGATTTTTTGAACCCGACAATGCGCTAACGCGTCGCATTTGTAACTAAAAGTAGCCACCGCATTAAATACTAGCAAAAAATACTAGCAGCAGATTTTTCTAGCTGTCTGGCAGCCTTATCGACAGCGCCAAGCTTAAATAACTGTGTTTGCTTGCGCTAGAAAACTGTGTGTGAAATTGTGAAAATACGTTTGTATAGCGCACGTTACCATCGTTAAATCGTAGAATAAGCAGTCCGTGTGCTATAGTCACACTTGATAAGAAAGTATACACAAATGCTCTTGTCTTGTCTTTCTTTTCCAGATTAATCCATTTACACACACACACGCACATGCACCCACACAGTGCACTCGGCTCTCTCGGTCGCGTCGCTTCAGCCACAAGTTGTAAGTTTTATCTGTCATTTATCTGGTGTTTGCTTTTGATCTTATCATTCTCTGCCTATCCTCCGCTCCTTCTCCTTTCGCTTATCTCGCGCAGCTTCGCTCCGGCGATCGGATCAAATCTCTGGCATTCCTTCCATATAAGAAACATTTCACCGTAAAAATTACTGTTGTCACGTTGTGTTTTGTGTTGTGGTGGTGCGCGTTTAATTGTTAAGCAATAATATGTCTAAGAACGAGGATACACCCATTGCCAAGTAAGTGTTAAAGGACGGGGACGGCTTATCGTCTGACTTTTGGCATAAATTTACGTGGAAGGAATAAAAAGTTTCGCAAATATATAAAATCTCTTTTGGGTAAAATTAACATAAAGTGGAGAGCCCAAATGAGCTGCTGATTTGTTAAATAACCGTAAAAGCGGACAGCGTGGGAGCGGCCACAACTGTGCCGGCTCTCTTCCTCTCTCTCTTACTGACTCTTTGTGTTTGTGTCTGTGTGTGTGTGTGTATGCGTAGGTGCGCTTCTGAAAGGCCTCGAAAAGTTGGATAGAAAAAATTGAAGTGGCTACGCTACGTATTTTGCCATTCGCCCATTCTTCTTTTAGTTTCCTTTTTGTCATGCCCTTTCTGCAAAGGGTATAACGATTTATCTATAATATAAATGCCATGGGTATCCGTAATGCGTAATTTATTCACAAATCATGCAAACAATTTTTGTGACACGTTCAACAATACATTCAGGCGATGTTTCTTGACTGTTTTGAGATATTTGATGCTAGCGCTAATGCTCTTCCTCTCTGCACCTCTCAAAGTGCTGGCCGAGCGTCCATTCAATTTTTCGTTAATTTCTTCCTGAGTGGCCTTCTCGATCTTCGTTGCATTATTAATAGCCAAAAGTTTACGCAACATACGCGCTTGTAACCTATCGACGATCCAGATGGAAAAGAACGCACACGCAGTGCCAAAATTCAATATGAAGAGTACTTTAGCAATATCCATAATATTTTAGAGCAAAAATAAAATAAAGGGGGAAATTTTAGGTCTAAGTAGAATCAAGTTAAGTTAAGGAGGGTTTGGAGTGAAACAGATTCAAACATGAACTTTGTTGGGAATATGCCTACTGATTCCCAGCTAAAGCTACCGATCGGCAGCATTATACTTTAAGGGTATTTAAAGCTTCGCTTACCGCTGGTCGGCCTTTACTTTCATCTTATGTACTTTCTTTTTTGTTCTGGGCGCCCTCATACCGCTGGCAATTGCGTTGAGGAAAGTTGCAGAGGCAAGTAGTTTAGCGCCATTTGCACTTTTCGTAGTAAAAATTACGCACACTTGTACCCCCTCTTGTACCCACCCCCCAGACGATGAAAACTTATCACACATACAGATGGGAACTGATGAAGAAGGTGGCAGGCACGCTGCCTCCTGCAGTTGGCATTGGCAAAAGGGGCGTGGCCTTTAAGTAGTCCTTGCTGGTAGTTTTCGTTAAGTAACAAAACTTCAAATTGAATTTTTCGCTGCACTTTTCATTTTAGCACCTATCAAAAAAGAAAAACCCTTTTTCCGAAGCATCTCGGCGCCTCATTACAGTGGCAACTGCCTGATGACGATGGTCTGTGGTTGTGGGTGGCACACGGTTGCGGCCAGGCGGGGTGGGGCAGGGTAAGTGTGGAATGTGCACGCTTACATTGTGTCTGCTTAAATGCCGCAGTTTCTTGCCAGGCAGCAGCGAGCAGCCAGCCAGCCAGCAGTACGTTTTAATTCTCTTTTGGGGTTTTTCCTGGCAGTTGAAGTTGCAAGCGTTTTCCCTTCCCACCAAACTACCAAAAAAAAAAAAAGGCAAAAAGTTTTCCTTGCAGTCGCTGCTGCTGCTGCAACGTCTTTTACTTGTTTATTGCCAAAAACAGTACATTTCTATAGAAACTTCTAATAGAAAAATGCTACAAAAAAAAAATAGTTCCATTTAAAGCGGTTTTTGTGGCAGTAAATTTATCAGATATCGGGCTCAAACAAAAGCCTATTTAAATGGTACTAAAATATATCTCGCGCTGTACTGTCATTAGTTTAATTAATTAATTTTTGTTGCCTAATTTCTTTATTTTATTTTATTTATTTTAATTTAATTTTATTTTTCTTTTCCACACAGTTCGGCAAAGACCCGACGAAATAACTATGGAGCGGCTCCAAGCTTTCGCCTGCTGGAGCAGGGACAGCTGCAGGCCCAGACCCATGGCGGTAATGGCAACAACAATAACCCAGCAACGCCCTCAACACCTTCACAAATTTTTTGCTTGCACGGACGCTCCAACAACGTGGAAGGTACGTAGCCTGCACACAAACTTGTGGCTGGCACTGTGACAACTGTGCCGGTGGGCACTTTCGTGTCGCTTTCAATCAGTTCTCGGGGTTGGGGGTTGGGGGGCTGGGCTGAACAATTTGCAGTCATTCATAAATGATCAAGAAAACGCAGCAGGCAGGCATTTTTCCAGTAAAAGTCAAATGCAAATAAATCGAATAAACAACAAAAAAAAAAAAAAAAAACAAACACGAAAATAAGCAAACAAAATTAGTTTCTCCACCTAACGTTTCTATTCGTTTCGTTCCGTTTGCTGTAATAATTTCGTGAATTTGTTGATTGTTCGTAAGTGTTCCGTTTCGTACAGAAAATCGAAAAAATTTTGTGCAATTTGTGCGAGAGGAGAAACGACATATAGCAGCATTATCGGGGGTAAACGATTCGCTAATTGGCAGACGGCACGAAAATCGCTAGGAAATGAATGATGTCCGTGGTGTTGGTGCTGGCGATGGCGATGCCGCTGCCAACAGCAGTGTTTATGGCAAGACGACGCTGGATAAGACTCGCATCGAAATGTTGCATGACTACGGTAAGCGAGCGAACCAACTTGCCACCTACACCTACACACACACACACACACACACCGCAGCCCATCAATCAGCTGATGCTGCTGCCGCTGCTGCTGCTCCCTAACCGATTTTGGAGCAAGTGCTGCGCCCGCCCCCAACATCTGGGAGCATAATCATAATTTATGCTCTTTGGTGACACAACGCCACTGGGAGCAGCAACCAGAGAACCAGAGACAGAGAGAGAGGGAGAGGGAGAAAGCGAAGTAGACCGCATCCGACTATTGGCATATGCCATAAATCGCAAGAGGAGCAGCAGCACCGCCGCCAGTGAAACATCTCTGCTGCTCCTCCTCGTAATTTACTTATGACAACGTTCGATGGACCTCACCTCCCCCCAGCCCCCTACCCAAATAAATGTTGGGGTCATTTTTCCTGCCACTCAAGCTACTATATATCGTAGGAGCCAGAGACGCCAGCGCCAAGAATCGTTCTGCAAGTTTATATTTTAATTTCCTCTCAACGGAGGAGTCTGCAAGATGTTCAATTTTTTCCGCTTTTTTTCGGTGGATGATTCGATTTATTGGCAGACGATGAACGACGGCACGACGACCCCCCTAAATGACATTAACTTGTGTCTAGACGGTAGATGGTGCAGCAGGCAGCCAGCCCAGAGAGGGAGAGTCTTAGTCTTATAAACAGTCGAGCTTTACTTTTGGCGGATGCACTTTTATTGACTGCCTAGGGGAGTTCTTTATGGCAGGGCATAAATGTTTAAAGTTGTGCAAGAACCAAGAAAGTTTGTGTGGATTTATTTAGGGAAAGTGCTTGATAGGGAAAGATGGTAAAACAATCTAGATAACCAAGAGAAACGAAGAGATAAGCCTTTCAAGAGAGCTTGCGCCCGAAGCGACACTAAATCGAAGCAAGCGACCGATGTGTGCTGCCGCATGACGCGTGAAACCTTCAAACAAACAGCGAATATAATTGGTTAAAGAGTTTTAGGGCTTAGATTTATTTTTTGGGAATATATGCTGGAATATACATACAGCACTCCTCTCTTTGTCAGAGTTCCCTCCCTTATAAACTAATTAGTGACTAAATGAAGCAAAAGTCAAGTTCTTTACATGTCTGTAGGCGTAAATACTTTGTTTTTGCAGCTTAAATGTCTATATAAAGATATTTGTATGACAGATTTGGGCCTACACACAACTTTTGCGAGAGATTTGCCTCTTGGGCGTAAGAAAAGAAATTCCCCTAAATGTGTGGGCATACCAAAACGAACCTTCACTGACTAAGTACCACCCACACACACACACACACACACACACACACCCACACACACACACACTCACACACACACACACACACACACACACATATATACGTATATGTATTAGCGATATGTTTAAATATAATATGCAATCATCTGAACGCTTTCAGTGCATTCAATCATAGTTCAAGTAACAAGCGCACCCATTAAATGACCCGAGAGCATGTTGCCCTCCCCACACACCCCAGCTCCAGCTCCAGCCCCACCAGCCCAATTCAAGACCCAAGACCAAGTCAAAAGCAGTTGCAGCAGCTGCTTCCAATTGTGTGTGGGCCCAGTCCCTAGTTAGTCGTTCGTTAAACGCGGCCCAGATGGGACCTGGTACTGCGCTCCCTTGGCACACCTTGGTACACAAACCCATGTGCCGATATTCTGGAATACTAATCAGTTGGAATAGTATACGCAGTGGCTGGTGCCATCGTTTCCATGCATAGTGATTCCAGCCATCTCATCATTGTTATCGATGCGTGCTTTGGACTTGGGATAACATGGATTTGTTCAATCGGAAAGAGCAGAACACAAGCGAAGGTAACTAGGTGTGGAATAGTGTGGCTAATGAGGGACAGGCAACAGATATATATGGGTAGGTGGGTAGGCAGGTAGCTAGGTAGACTTTTGGATGCAATTGGAGATGGAATTTCAAAGGAATTTCTCTGAAAAATAAGCTGGGAAAGGGGCAGCTAAGAAATGGGAGAGTGCTAGAGAAGAAGGTGAGGATTTTGTTCTTTAAAATGCAACTTTCAAACTACAAGAAACTGCAAGAAATAAATTACATATTCCCTGCATTTATTTATTAAAATTAATTTTAATACATTTGAAAATAATATTAACTCTAAAATATGATCAGTTATAATAATATTTGCTTATAGGGCAACTCTTTGTAATCTCTTTTCTGATTATAAGTTGGTACTAAAGTCTGGAAAGATTCGAAATTGAGTGAATATCTCTCTGGAAGTCATTCATGTTTTTATGTCTAGAAAGAACTTTGAGAACTTGAGAAAGCAGATCTTGCTTTTTATCTTGTAGTGCAAACTTACAGACTGAATATTCATGATAGTTATAATTCATAAACTTACATTTTATTAAAAATTTGAAGGAATAGATCAAGCAAAATAATATTTGATTATAGGTACACCAATTTTTAAATCTCAAGATATTTTTTAATCAATAAAATACCTTTACCATGCATAATATTATTTCCGACTAAGTTCTAGCAAAGTTTTTAACAATTTTTGGTACCTAAAAGTCCACAAAACTTCACAGATTTATTGATTGATTTATGATCCCATTGAAATAATTATTTAAACCATTAATTGAATCATCCGATTAACCATTTAACATGCAATAATCTTGATAAAAACACCTGCGCGCTGCCCTTTGAATAATGCAAATTTAGGTATTTGATGAATATTTGATGATTCCCTTTTTGTCGGATGATGGAACACCTTTCGTCGCATTGTTGACAAAACACACACAGCGCTGGATTGGTGGCATTCATATTTGCACATAATGGAATACACTCGCATGGAGCAGTAGTCGTAGTCGTACACTCGAACTCGTTAGCCTTTGTTGCAGATTTATTTCTATTCAATTACGGACCCGTTTTGTGTGCACTTGGGATCGAGTTTTGGGTTCCCACTTGTGCCATTAATTATTTATAAGTACATAAAGCACACAATTGTTGTTATGGCTGGAAGGAAGGAAGGAAGGAAGGAAGCAAGGTGGCATGCCACCTGCAACCTCTCCACATACTTTCCGCATTGCGCAAACAAACAGGGAACAGCCAAAAGGAGGACGCGGATGCACTGCCATGGACAACGACGATGACGACGACGGTCCAAGGTGACCAATTAAAGATGCAGATGGATCGGAGTTGTTTAAATTGCAAGTATGATGATTCTTATGCATCAGATGGTTGCCTCTGCTGCAGCTGCAGCTGCAGCCTCGGATGCGGGTCTAATAGGTGAAATTTCCACGTGCCACAATCGCAGTCGTCATCATCATCATCGTCGTCGTCGTCGTCGTCGTCGTCTGTGTTCTCAGAGGCGTGCAAGGTACCAGTACCGGGGCCTTGGTTATGCACTGGAATTTAATTTCGCTGCCGGCATTGTTACTGCCACAGAAAAAGAGAGAGCGAGTGAGAGGGAGAGGGAGAGGGAGAAAGAATGAAAGAAAGAGATGTCATATGGGGGACACGAAGGATATGCGACTGAGGAGGTGGCAGTGCAGAGAAGAGGTCGCCAGCAGCAGACGGGTGGCGGCCAGCAGGCGTCGTCGGGTGTGGTGTCCTTGCTCTGAATTCAAATGAAGAAACCGCGCTCGGAACTACAGGAACTACGTGAATGTTAGAGCTGGCAGACGATCGAAAGTAAAGCGTGACACGCAACGGTGAGAGAGTAACGCAACTATGTAAATATTAAAGATGGAAGACTGTCGCAGTGGAGCGTGAGACGAAGGCGAGAGACTGCATGGAACTTGGCATAACTTTTAATTAAAGTAAAATAATTCTGAAAGATAATATTGCATAGCAAATGGCCACAAAATAAAGCGATCGAGGAATAAAACTATAAAATCAAAATTGTTAAATAGATTCTATATTTTCCTTGCTTAAACAACAGAAAAATCTCCCAATCCTTTACTTGACGAACGTATAAAAAATACCTAAATAAACATTCCCAGACTAAGTACGCCTCAAGAATCCCTCACGCACACATCTCTGACAAAATGAACGGCAGAACGACCAGGCCAGCGAAGCATATGCACATGTGTGAAGCCACCTTCCTCCTGGTGGACCACCAAACAAAGGGGACCAGAAGAAGGCACTGAAGCAGCAGAAGGAGATGGAGCTGAAAGGAGCAAGCAGGAGCTGCAGAAGGGTAGAAGGCGGAGAAAGCAGGAGCTGTAGGTAGGAGGTCTGGGGCAGGAGCTGTAGGTAGGAGGTCTGGGGCAGGAGCTGGAAGCAGCAGGAACAGGAGCAGAGGAGCAACGCAGAAGCTGAAGCCAGTTGCAAGTGCAAAGAAAATGCATGCGGAAATGACAAAGCATGAAATACGGCTGCGACAAATGCAATAAAGTATTTAATAGACTGCTCCTAGCCAATGCTCCGAAGCGGCCACCAACAGCAGCGGCAGCAGCAACCGAGCAGCCGAGCAGCCACTGCCCAACTTTCGCTGCCACTGACACCCAAAAAAAAAAGAGAGAAAAAAAAACAAGGAACAAAATCCAAAGTACAGAAATACAGAAAAAAAGAAAACGAAGCGGGAAAACTTCCGGAAATGGGTCATATACCCCGTAACGAAACCATATGGGAGAGGCGTGGCAGCAGCAGCAGCACCGAGGAGCAGAGGGAGCAGGCGGCAGGCAGCAGGCGGCAGCAGCAACATTGGTGGTCATTATTCACGTACCATGTTAAATAAATTTAAATGCCTGTTTTGTAAATATGTATTGCTCATGCTCAACGGCATAACAGATGGCCCCAAAGGGCAGCAGGCGGAGCAGCAGGAGGAGTACAGGAGATGCAGACAGATGCAGCAGCTTAAAACTGCAAAGAAAGCGATCCCCCAAAGGGTGGTGGCAGGATCCACAAACAAACACACCCTGCCACATTGTTAATTTAACACATTCGCAGCAAAGGAATATCCCACGTAGTTTATATTCTTAAGCAAGGACTTAAAGGAAACAATCATGCAATTTATTCAATGCCAAAAGGAATGGGTAGCGAAAAAGTAAATATGTGCAGAATGCATGCAAACAACAGCGAAGAAGAGGCTTTATTTTTGGGCAGAATATTTCAGAACAATCATCAATGTAAATTCTGCATATAAAATAATAGCACCATGGGTTTTGGGTACCAATTAAAGTGGGTTGCAAAAAAGGACATACTCGACAAAAGTAAATGTGGATTCATTTCTAATGAATGTTAATATTTTAGCTGTTCTTTTTTGGGTATTTAAATTTTATAAATATATTTTTTATATAAATATATATTCAGTTCATTTCAGATTTTATATACAAATACATAGAAATATTTTATATTTTATTGTATTGTATTTATATTATATTTTATTTCATTTCAAATGAATGTTAATATTTTTGCGTTTTTAGTGTTCGAGTATTAAAATTTTATAAATATATTTTATAACATTTTCAGTTCATTTCAGTTTTTATATTTTTTATATATTAAAAACCATTAAAAAAGAAATATTTAAACTTTTTTTATATAAAAAATTTTATATATTATATATATATATATATATATAAATATTAACCTTATTTTCATTTCATAAATAAAAAGAAATATTTTTTTAAATTTTTCTTTTGCTTATTAATAGTTTATTTTTTTTTTTTTTTTTTTTTTTTTTTTTTTATTTATATAATTTTATTTTTTTTTAAAAATTGGGATATTTTTTTCCTTCTCAATTTATCCAAAATCCTTTCTTTGCCAAAATTTGGAGCTTAATATTTATTATTATAATTTTCCACTTTTCCAAATCCTTTTCCAAAATCCTGTCTTAGTGTTATTTCATGGCTTGAGCTGTGCATTTTTTTGTTCTTTTTTTAATCAAAGTTTGTAAGCCTTTTTGCCTGTATATTTTTTCACTGTAATATTCATCGAAATGTACACTAAATATCAGTTTTTTTTCTTACCTTTCCCTGATTTTTACAAATATTTGTTTGTAGTTTATTTCTTATATTCTTATATTACATTCTCTTATATTCTCTAATATTTTTTAACTACATTTAATATTTCTGCTATTTTTTTGTTTCAGTTCGAGATCATTGCCATCGTGCCCGCAGCGAGGGTGTGGATGTAAAGGCCCGTCGCAAGCTGATTATTGCCAGTATTTTGTGTCTGGTTTTCATGATTGCCGAAATTGTGGGTGAGTAGTAGTGTAGCAGCAGACTCGAGTTCATTTTTAATGCCACGGGGAAGTTGGCCATTCATTACGCGACAAACACCCCCCACACCCCACCCCACATCCCACCTTTGAGTGTACGGCGGACTGGTCTTTCAATTCCTGAAATTCCCCACGTTTTTTTTTTCATTTCCTTTTTTTTTGCTCTTTCTGTCTCAATTCCCAAACTAATTTCGCTCACCTCTGAGAAACTGAGCCCACAAATAAACAAGCCAGAATAAAGAAGAACAGTGAACAGAGAAAGCAGAGAAAAAGGAAGAAAATGTGAAAGTCAAACAATTCGGGCAGCAAAAAGGGAAAACGGAAAAGGGATACGGCACAAAGGACAGAGGACAGCGGACAGCCGGACACGGGAAAAGCAGTACACAAGCAGGAGACGATGAGGACGATGAGGACGACGACGAGACGATTAAAAACTGAGCACCGGAAGTGCAACAATATGGCGACCGGAAGGGCTTACTGTCTGCTGTCAACCCCGTCTCACTGTTCGCTTCATTTATGACATGGGGAGGGGCAGGGCCCTGAACAGCAGCAGTAGCAGCAGCAGCAGCAGAGGGTAATCGGTGGAGTCAGGGGTGCTGGCTGGGGTTCGGTTGGTTATACAATAAACATTTAATTTTCGAGTGGCGACGATGTCTCGGGCTCCTTGGACGGACGGCTGTTGCCGTTAATCGCTTTGCAATTACCTACAATGTGCCCATTTCCCTTCCTGCCCACCCGTCTGCCCCTCCCCCATTGGCGATCTGGCAGAGTAAAAAGGGATTTTTTTTTGCCCAGTACCTTTTGCTGTGGCCTTCTCTGTTCGCTTTCAAATCGAAACTGTTGTCCAAGAGAGAGCTCCTCCTTTTTGCTGTTTTTCTTTTTTCGCCACACAAGCAAAGCCGAGGGGATTGTCGAGTCCTTGTATACCCTTAACCGTACCCGCACCCGCACCCGCACCCGTACCCGTACCCGTACCCTTACCCATATCTCTTGTACCTCTCTCTGCCCTCCAATCATCTCCCGCAATTCCCACAGATTGTCGAGTTAATTTTTTGCGCATTTATTTACTCACTTTTCCCCGCCATTCGCACCAATCTGCTCTCCTCCACAGGTGGCTACCTATCGAACAGTCTCGCCATTGCCACAGACGCCGCCCATTTGCTCACAGATTTTGCCAGTTTTATGATCTCATTGTTTGCCATCTGGATTGCCGGACGTCCATCTACGCAAAGGTAAGTACTGGCTGGCCCCCCCCAGCCACGAATTTCCATTCTCTCCCCCAAACAAAAAATGGAGACACTGCCAAAAGGCATTTGAGAACGAGTGGGGGGACGATTGGGGCATGAGGGAGAGGGAAATCAATAAAACGTAAAGTTTTTTCTCTTTTTTTCAATCTTATTTCCATTCGTCTTTTTTTTTTTTTCTTTGGTGTTGCCAACTTCTGTGACATTTTGGGAGTGCGCTTCCCCTCCATCACGTTGGAGACCAAAAGACCCTTTTTGCGCAAGTAATGTAAAACAATTTTTTGGAATATATCCTTTCCTTTGGCAGTTGGGCATGCCAACTATTTGGGGCATTTATTTCTAGAATTTAAGAAATAATTTGCAAAAAAAAAGATTTATTTATCGAAATAATTTGCGTGAAATCTGTGAAAAATATTCTCCTTAAAGTAAATGTAGTTTTTGCAAGGCATTAAAATAATTTTGATAATGGGATGCAAGAAAACCTGCGTAGAAATTTAAATAAAGGTTAAAACATTTGTAAGTCGGCACTAAAAAAAACAGGAAACTGTTGGGATATTAATTGATGCGGAAGTCTCATTCGGATACTCAAATTAATTTGGAAATTTAAGAGGAATTAAAATAAAGCATAAAGTTCATTAAAGGCATTATTCTAGGGATTTATATTGGTATAATATTATAATAATTTAATATAATGTAATATTATAATAATAAATGAATATATAATAATATTAATAATAATAATAAATGAATATATTAATAATAATAAATTTATTTATAATAATATTAATAATAATACATATATTCATTTATTATTATTAATATTATTATAAATAAATAAATAAATGAATATATTAATTTATTATTATTAATATTATTATAAATAAATAAATAAATGAATATATTATTATTAATATTAATTATAAATAAATTTATTATTATTAATATTTTTAGATATTAATTTATTATTATTAATATTATTTTATATTGTATTAAAACTCTGCTAAACTTTAAGCTACAGAGCTACACTCTAATATAGCTTAATATTCTGCTGTTCTGTTGCTTATTTTCCATTATCTCTCTACGTATAACTTTTGAACTTTATAATGCTCTTTAAATTTCGAATATCTTCTTCTTTTTAGTCCTCTATATAATTTATAATTTATTTATCTGAATACTAGTGTATTTGAGTGGGTCTTGCATTGCAATTTATATTTTTTATATTCCATTTTTCTTTAGTGGCGCGCCACTATAATTTCTGTCGCTCGACTGGGCCCATGGCACATGGGCGTGCCCTGTGCCCTGCCCATCTTCCCCATCCTTTTCCCCATCTCTCTCACTCACGCTCTGTGTAGTTTCAAGCAGCCGTGTCTCCGGTTGGGCCTCCATTTCCCCATTCGCCATCGTCTAATTAGGCGAAAAGCCTGTTTCCAAATTTTCAGTGCCTTTCCCCTTTTGCGTCCTGTGGTTGCTTTTGTTGCAGTTGTAGTTCTGTTGTTGCTGTTGCTGTTGCCTCTGCCTCTGTTGCTGCTGTTGGTGCTGCTGTTGTTGTTGCTGCTGTTGCCTCTGTTGCTGCTGCCGCTGTGGCTGCTGCTTCTGCGTACAGTTCGGCCGTTGCACATTTTTCAATTGGTCTTTGGGACCAAGAGCAAGAGCACTCCCTGCTCTACTGATGCTGCTGCTGCTGTTGCTGCTGCTGCTCCTCTGCATCCATCTTGTGCTCAAACTAGAAGGCAGAAGGCCAAAGGGAGGTTCTGGGGTGGCAAGCGGCACGTTCTGCTCATTCATGCAAAAATCTCACTCACTCGACGACTCGACTGCAGCCACAAAGTGAATAATGAAAAACTTTTGCAATTTCAAGCGTGTTGCATGGTAATTTTGTAAATTTTGCTGCTGCTGCTGGTGCTGGTGCCTCAGACTCTGTGCATCAGCCTCCGACTATGCCCCTCGTTGATGTTGTTTCACTCTCTCACACTCTCTGTCTCTGTCTTGTGTTCTTTCTGGTTGCCATTGCCATTGCATGGGTGCTGCATGGCTGCTGCTTGGCTGCTGCTGCTGCTGCATGTTTGTTGGGTTTGGTGGTGGCAATGAGGAGGCCTTAGTTTTCAGCCTTAGCTGCAGTCTGGTCTGGAAGGAATGGTCTCTGTGTGCGGTTCGCAGAATTTCTACCCACCACTCCTTGGAATTCTCTGCTTGATGCCACCACCCCAGCCAACCATTGTGGCGCCCCCGTTGCCGAGTTGACAAGCCTAATTTATCAAAACAAAACACATTTGCACAATTGCAGCGGCAAACGCAGAAAACGAAACTCAAAACGAACCTAAAACTAAAACACGGTACAGCACAGTGAACTGAAAACTATTTATTTTGAATACAATTTTTTAGAGTGTAATGAAAGGAACATTCTTTGGTTCAATAAGCGCGACTATGCTCAAAAAAAAATTAAAATAAATAAAAAATAAATGTTTGCGATTTAACAAGAATTTACGTAAAGAAACTATTTGGCGGTCGTAAAACAGACCCGCGGAACTTCCCATAATTACACAATAAATAACATCTTACGGATAGACTTCCATGCTTACATTTTGTATGGGCAGAAATAAAACTTTTGAGTTATTTTAAAAATGAATTAAATCCGACCGCCAAATATTTTCAGCACGAAAATTCTTAATAAATCGCTGTGCATCGTGGGAATTTTTTTCGAGAGCTTAATAGCATATCGAAAATTTACTAATTCCTGTAAATGATTAAGAATCCATGTGCTTAAATTATACATATGAAATTTCCATGAAAGATCACGCAAAGTGCCTTGGAATTAGTAGCCAAATAATCCTTTAATTTAGGCATAAATAGGAGGGGAAAAGGATACATTTCTCTCGAAATTAAATGCATGGTTGAACTAAATTATATTCAAACATAAAACTGTGCGCTAAAAAACATATTCCAACTAAATATTTTTACCCTAAACAGCAGGCTCCTATTTGCGCTGCCATTTAACTTTATTTCTTCGCCATAAAACTTCAATCACTTTTATTTATGTTATTTTGTTTATTTTATTTCCGTGCATTGATTTGCATTTTAAGTGGAATGTTTTTTCCGGGCTTGTCTTACATACAAGTACAACGCCATATTTCATTTTCGCTAATCCCAATTAAGTGTTTCGGCTACTTACTTTTAATTATCGTGCTGCCCGGACCCACTGTGTGAGGGCGCTGCAGCCATTGAGGTAGCTGCTCCAGCCAGCTAGCACCGACAGCAGCAGGCGGTCATTAAGCAAATGGCTGCACTTGCAACAGCAACGGGGACCCCACCCTAGCCGTACCAACGTGCCCACTACTATATATATTCATACATATATTCGACAGAATCTGGGGAATGCAGCAGCAGGGAGCGGGCAGAATGGTGGGCAGGAGTTGGAGGACACGACGGATGTTTGCTGGAAATTAAATTGTATTATTATGGCGAGACATTCGTTGCTTTAGCTGCTGCTCCTGGGGCCGCCTGCTAGGGGCTGCCTGGCATCGCATTAGTTAGCAGGCTGGCAAAATTGTTGCCTTTTGCCATTATTTCAATTTTATAACGAGAGTGGCGGCGGCAGGCACCCACCGCTCCTCACCACTCCTCTCCTGCTGTCGGTTACCGGTTACGGTCTGCTCTTTCACTTGGGTAGGGCTTTAATTGAACGACCCTCGACTTGGTCGCCGTCGCCGTCCGCGTCCTCGTCCACCTCGTTGAGGTGTTGACTTTGAACCAACCGAAACAAAAAATATACCAAAAATATATGCCAGTATGTACGTGTAGGTGAACGCACATGCAAAACGCTCATTACATTAGGCAAACGAGGGGCGAAAGCGAGCCTGCCGCCTCCTACTAGGTGGAACCACACCCCAGAAAATGGAAACGAGAATTAAAACCCTTTGTGTGTGTGGAAACTCAAATTAAAATGGCATTTAACAAATTTTTGGTCACATTTATCAAGTCATGCTAATGCCTGACTTGACTTCTCTATGCTATGGAAAATCCAGCCCCCACTTCTGATCTCTCCCAGCCCACATACTCTATAGAAATGAGGCATCATTCCACACACACATATTCCACATAAATTTGTATGTGTGTAAGGGTTTTGTTTTGTTTTTGACATGGCCTTTCTTTGAGGTTTGTTTGGAAATTTACTGTGAGTGAAGCTTCCTTTGATTGGTCGTAAGTAATTCAATTAAATGTTGTTACACACTTTTGGTATTCCGTTAACGATGATAGATGCAAATAAATTAGATTTAATGCAATATAATTTAATTTGCAATTGAAATTGAAATTTTGTATGGGAAACTTATTTTAGAGCAAGAATTCTTATCAAAATAATGACAGACAGCTAATGATAGTTAAAAAAAGAGTGTTACAAGTCAAGTCTAAACGTTTAAATGTACAGGAAAAAATGGGTAAATTTAATGTTTAAGTTCTTTTGTTAGAAGAATGCTGGAAACTTCCTTTGGCAGCTTTAAGAAGCAAAGTTTTTCGGAAATACTCGTAGCTATTTTTCCTGTAACCAACGGCCACCTTACACTTAATTTCTGATGCTTCTTTTCATATTGTTTGTTATCTTTTGACAGGATGTCCTTTGGCTGGTATCGCGCCGAGGTCATTGGCGCCATGGCCTCTGTATTCATGATTTGGGTCATCACCGGCATACTCGTCTGGCTGGCCATCGGACGCCTCATTACGGGCGACTTTGAGGTGGATGCCAGGATCATGCTGATCACATCGGGACTGGCCATATTGGTTAATGTCATGTAAGTAAACTGCTGCTACCTATCCGTTACTATATGTAGATCTTTGATGGCAGAGCGCTGCTGTTTGCCTTCTGCTGTCTGGGACTGTCACTCCGTCTGTCTGTCTGTTTGTGCGACTGTAAAGTTTTGCCGCTGTTTTCCCACGGGCAGTTTTCCAATTGCAATTGCCGCAATCAACTTGTCCCGGTTAGGGAGCGAGGAGTGGGAGGAGGAGGCCCAGGGGTCATGGCAGGGCCAGCAAATGGGTCAACACAGTGCTGCAAAATGTCTCTGCGCGGTGGTGCCCGTCGATCCTCAAGCCCAAGCATTGCCAATGCTCATTCCCTTTTTGGCATTCTCCCCCCACGTATCCCCTACGCCAGTTGTTGCGGCAACTTTCTCCACATTTTAGCGACAACTTTTTCCACAAGTTTAGAATTTTTCCACCTCCTATGGCTCTGCTCTTTCTTTTTGTGCGATTTTTTTCTTCTGCGTCAACAAAAGGCCAAAGCGACGGCCAACGACTACGACGACGAACGACGGCGAAGAGGACTTTGCTTGGTGTTTGCCTTGGCTAGCCCCAAAGGTGGTGTATTCTCCAGACTGGGGACTGGAGGGTACTCTCAACCCAATGCCAGAGTACCCTTCGTATAATGCCTGCTGAAGACTCGCTGTCGCTGTGGATGCGATTGGATTTTATTTCAATTTGGAAAGCTTAAAAATTTAATCGAGAGTTGACAAAGTTTTCAAAACGCTTTTCAACTGCCATTGCGCCAGGGTACGCTTTTATGATCTTTAGATGCTGGGCACCAACGAGTGTTTTTATGATATTTTGATGGGGGACTACTATTGAATGATCTTTTGATGAAGGGCAGGGCAGTCCCTTTAAGAAAATATTTAAAGTTTCATTTGGAATTTCTTATGATTATATTCCTATAATTTACACGTTTTTTCTATAAGCCAGATGGTTCCATAATTCTGAGAAAATGTCTGAAAATATTTCTTGAAAATGCAAACAAAGTTTTTCAAACTTTTCCCCTTCTCTTAATAAATTAAAGTATTTTTTTTAAATTTATTTAAAATTAAAAAATTTAATTAAAATTACTAAAATTCGTTTTATGCATATCGGTCTTCTACGCTTATCATTACTTTTAATTTAACGAATATCGACATAGATTTTGATCGATTTTATTCGATCGATAACATATCGATTTTTTCTATCGAGTTATATCGATTTGCCTATCGATAAAATATCGATACTGAATTAAAAAATATATTCCATGTGCATATAAGAGCATATTCTCTTCGTTTTCCAATTTCCTAAACATTTCCGCTCTCTGCTTGTTTTGATTCCGTCGAGTGCAGCACCTGCCAGGCAAGCATACCCCTACACTGCCCCACTGCACGCCGCCAACCTCTTTCCCATTATCAGCGCCTCTTCAACCAGCATGGCCCCAACCCCATCCCCCTTGCTCTCCTGCCTCATTCATGCTCATTCATGTGGCTGTCGAAGCATAGTTTTTGGCGCATAAATCGCAACGTTCAATGCCTGAGAGCTGCGCACACACACACATGCAACATGCCCTCCCCCCACGCTCTCTCATTCAGCTCACCTCTCCTCACTTTACCACTCTCTCTCTCTCCCACTATATCCCCCTCTTGTTGTTGTTGTTGGTCGTAGTAGTGTTCCGGGGATAGCGCAAAAATTTTCCAGTTGACGTTGGCATTTTCACTGTTTGCCACTTGAATTGTTTGATTACGTGAATTGATTGTGAAAAACGTGCAGCAGAAGCAACTCTCGTGTTCTCCTTTCTCCTTTTGCTGCTGCCTGCCGCCTTGGCTTAGATGTTGTTGGCCAAGAAGACCAGAGGAAGTGGCGGCATGAGGCCATCCCAAAGATGCTCTGCCATAAAAATTGGAAGTAAAGTCAAGTCTGGGAGGGGGAGGCTTGCTTCCCTCCTGATGCTCCTCGAATGGATGCCATCTTGCTTTCATTCTCTGTGTTCGAACAACGGTATTAAATGGCCACCTTTTAACCGTTATGTGCGTTTTGGGTGGGCGGTTTGGCGGGGTGTGTCGATCATGTCCGTAGCTGCTAGTCGCTTGCAAAGTTTTCGCCAACCTATTTTGCTGCCATTGAAGGCTGAAGGCTTTTTACTTAGTTTCATTTAGTTGTAGTAGAGGCCACTTCCTGTCTGCTTTTTTTTTATTTTCTTCACCGAGTTTTTAGTTCAATTAGCACAATGCCAAAAACACACACACACACACACACATACACACGCACCAGAAACAATTTTCCCCTTGCCATTCCACGAGTTTTCTTTGTGCTTTTGTTGGTGTTGTTGTTGTTGGGTTAACTTTTGAGTGGCGGCAACGACGCGGCGTCCGACGACTTCACATCGTTAAAACGCCCATTAGGACCGCCAAGAGCAGCACCAAAAAAGAGGGAGGCGGAGGAGGAGTACCAGCAGAAAATGGAGAAACAAAAAGAGACAGAGAGAGAGAGAAGAAATGAACGGAGAAAATACAGTGAAAGTTATGCCAAGGGGAACAGTCGCTTCTAAACAGAGAGATCCTCTCACTGAGAGATCAATGGAAGTTTTAATAGTTAGAGGAGCTTCAGGAACTGCAGGCACTGCAGAACTTTCTCTTAGAGAGAGAAGTGTATGAGAAATCTATATGGCAACTCGATATCAAAGGTATTTTGGGATATTTCTAATGTTGCAGAATATTATTCCCTGGATTGTGCATGCGTGCGTCATGCAGCAGCGCTTCTCGGTCGCTTAGTCGCTTGTTTAACCTTTTTGAAAAAGTGTTTTCACTGTACCAGAACCTACACACACACACACACACACACGCACAGTACGACTCTCATGTAGCGTGACCTTAAGCGGCAAGTGGGACATTAGCGAGAGCAAAAGTCAGTGAAATATGAGAGGTTTTTTTTTGTGTGAACACTGGAAAGAGCGGGGTGTTGCTGCTTCTTAGAGCAGGGGAAAGTGGCAGCAGGTGGGGTGCTTAGGGAAGGGAAGAAGGCAGGCAGGCAGGCAGGCGGTGCTTAGTGAAGGAAAGACTGAGGGTAAAGAGGTGCTAAAGCAATTACAACCAGAGTGTGCCGCAGTAAGGTGCTGCTGGCAATGGGACTGAGAGCCGGAATGGGAATGGGAACGGGAATGGCAATGGGAATGGCAATGGAAGAATGGCAGTTTGCTTGTTGGACGGATGAATGCCTTGAACGGAATTTTTTGCTGTAAAGTAATCAAATAAATGTTTGGTCCAAAGGTTCTTCGGCTCCAGTGTCGGAATCTAAAAATATATTTCACTTCGAACCCCGGGGGGCATAAAACTTTAATCGGCGAAGCGTTGGCATTAACGCAAGACCGAGCGACAAGTATGCATTTGTCAACCCAGAGAAAAATACCTGAAATTGAAATATTTACACTTAAATTTTAAATTTAAAAAATAGCAACCCAGAGTAAAAAGAAATTTTGTTCACTTAAATTTTGCATTTAAATTTAAATATATTTTTATTTTATATAAATTTAACTCAATTAAAATATGATCATATTTAAAATAAATATATTTTGGTCATATTATATATTTTATATTTATACGACTTTTTAATACATTTCTTATGTTCAAAGAAAAGTGAATTCTATTTTATTAACCTATGAATTTAAAATTAAAATTTATTTGATGAATTTAAAAGTTAAATTTATTTAATGAATTCAAAATTTAAATTTATTTAATGAATTGAAAAAAATAGATTAAAAAATTTATTTAATGAATTTAAAAGTTAAATTTATTTAATGAATTGAAAATTTAAATTTTTAAAATTTAAATTTATTTAATGAATTGAAAAGTAAATTAAATTTATTTAATGAATTGAAAAGTTAAATTTGTTTAATGAATTTAAAAGTTAAATTTATTTAATGAATTTAAAAGTTAAATTTATTTAATGAATTTAAAAGTTAAATTTATTTAATGAATTTAAAAGTTATATTTATTTAATGAATTTAAAATTTAAATTTATTAAATTGAATTTAAAGTTTAAATTTATTTAATAAATTTATTAAATTAAATTAATATTTAATTTAAATATGTGTGTCTTTTTTTTACTGACATTTAAAATGTAAGTTAAATATCAGTCTATTATTATGATTGTAAATTAAAAGCAATTACAAAATCTAAACCAAATTAAATTTACTTTCAAAAGTCACCTACTTTCAAGAGACTTTATCTAACTTAATGTATGCCCAAAGCACATCGATAATGTTTTTTCTGTACGCCCTTTAAAGATTCCCCATTATGGGGCTGCCTGCACTACTCATAAATTGTATGCCATTTATTGTATATGCTTAGTTTATTTACTATGTGAATATTGAGCCTCTACTACGCTCCAAACTCCCCTCCACGCTCCACTCTCCTGTCCAGCTGTCCATCCAACCACTTGAGACTGGCAAGGCAAGGCAAGGCAAGGCTGGGGCCAAAAGCTTGTTAGCCTGACAACTCAATTTCATTTTCAATTTCTTAAGACCACGCTGTGCTGGTCTCCCAGGCTGTAGCCTGCTCTCTCGGAAAGCATCTACACAAGCCAAATGTGGCCATAATTTGTCAAACCCACAAAAAGAAGAAAAAAAAGGAAAAGCGCACAAAAAAAAAAAACAAACTACAGCGAATGGTGGAAAAAACAAGCAAGAAGAAATATAAACGATGATGAAGATGGGAAAGATGGGAAAGACGCGAGAGGCAGCGCGTTGATGGGCCACTAAATAAATTGTACAGAGCACCAGCAGAGCATCAGAGCTCCAGGAGCCAGAGAGCCAGAGATCCAGAGCCAGCTTCAGCTGCGAGGCGCCTCGCATCTCCAGTTGCAGGAGGTGGCACTCATTCGTCCTGGCTGCGGCCTGGTCAGTGGTGTTGCTTGCTCCTACTGTGATGCCAGGGATTCAATGCGAAGCACATACGCTTTTTGACTTTGAACATCCGATTGCCGAGGCATTACCGGGCTCCACCTCTCTCTCTCTCGCTCTGCTGCCACTGCTCCCCAGCGTGTGTGTGTGTGTGTGTGTGTCGTGGAGCGCAAAAAATGCCAATGCGAGCGACATTCCCCCAACATCAGCGGTGTGCCCACACCACAGCACCCATGAGCGAAGCGACCCCTGCCCACAGCCACTGGCAGTGCCACTGCCACTGCCACTGCCACCAGTGCTAACCCATGGCATTGTTGTTCCAACTGTGTCGCTGTAATTTGTAGCGCGCAATGAAGCATTTCCCTTGATTTTGCGGCATCTTTACTCGCCTCGTTAGTGGCCAACAAACGACAGCAGCCATGACAACACCAGCCATGACTCTGGGTCCCACGACCTACGGACGAGAACGCCATAGCTGGCTGCCGGGCTGCCGGGCTGCCTAGCTGCGTGGCTTGCTGGCTCACTGGCAACGTGGCAACGTATACGCCATGTCCTGATTTAATTGACAGGAACATAAATATTAGCGCATATCTTGACTCAACTCGCCTTGGCTTTGCCTTTCCTTGTGTGTCTTCTCTCTGTGTGTGTGCTGGTCTGCTGCTTTGGTCTGGTCTGGTCTGGTCTCGGTTGGGTATCGTATGTGACTGTTGCCAGGATTTGCCGGCTGCTCCAGGATGTCTTGGGGCATGTTGGGAATGTGCACCAGAGCTCTGCTGGGTTTGGTTCTGGCTGCACAGTCCTGGATGTCATCCGGATGAGCAGCTCGTTAAGCTGTCGGAGGACGAGCAGGCGAATCCTGGCTCTCCACCCAGGACTAAGACCAGCACCAAGGCACACACACACAGGGATAACGACAAGGGGACACGTTTATTGCGCTCATCTTAACGCGCATTTTACAACCGGGTGTTGTTATTTATTTTGTTCGTGGTCTGTCTTAGACAGCCGCCGCCCCACTCCCTCCGCCCTCCCCACCCCCACAAAGCATACGGAAGAGTAAAGGGCTGTAAACTTCCTAAAAAACTTTTTCAAGAAATTAACTGCAAGAAAGAAAAATCCCAGAGGATGTCCAAGTGGCTGAAATCCTTGCGACTCTTTAGACAAATTGCTTATGAGAGAAAGCAATAGTGGGAAATTTATTTTTATTTATTTATTAAAATGGATTCTCTTTAAGTGGAAAATGGATTGTCTTTTGGGCAAAGTATTCAGGAATTATCTTACGTGGATTGAAAAGTTATTGATAGAAAAAACGAAACAAAAATCGAATTTTAGTTTATTTTTTGTATATAATTTTTATTATTAGTTATTTATTTATTATTATTATTTTAGTTTATTTTTTGTACATATTTTTATAATTATTATTATTTATTTATTATTTATTATTATTCCATTTTTATTTGGGTAATCTTCCTTGCTACTTAATCCTTTTTTCAATTCCTTCTTTGATCCATTTACCAATTTTATTTTTCCAACGGAATTTTCATTCTTTAAATGGACTTGCAACCCTTTGGCCCCGCCTCTTTCTACCGTTCAGATTTTTGGCATTTCCATTTCCCGTTAAATTTAATTTTCCAGCTCGAAATGTTTTCATTTGCCTTCTCCGAAGTTCGCTCTCATTTGGGGTCGTCGTACATCAACCCAGTTTTTCGCAGTAACTCCCGACTCCCCCACTCCACCCTCGCAGCCAATCTAATGAACTTTTACGAGTATGGGCTTCCCTGCCGCGCGACGTGATATCTTTTTAAGAGCATCAAATTGTCTTTGAGTCAACAATTGACGTTCCGTCAATTAGCCGCAAATCGACATCGACATCGCCGTCGCAGGGTTTGAATGGGTTTTTTTTCGGGGGTGGGAGTTCGGTCTACGGATTGTTTGCCGGCTGGGCTCTTTCCCTCCCATCCCATTCCACACTCCCACAGAGTCGTCTGCCGCTGCTGCTGCTGCTCCGTGACTGTTCACTTTGTGCTTTGTGTTTGGACCTGCCAATGGTTTGTGCGTAATTTATGCGAGTTTATTTATTGATGCCCCGGCACACAGTGCATTGTTTTCCCCGAAAAAGCCGGCTAAGTGCAGCCGGCGGACAAGAGTGGAGCCACAGCTCCATATATAGCCCAAAATCCATACAAAACGGAGCAGCAGCAGCACAAGCAGCAGCAGCACCAGCAGCAGAAATCGTCTCTGTCCGTTGTCCGTGTTGTCCGTTTTTGGGTATGTCGGTTGGCCCGACCATGGCCTTTTTCCTCCCAAATAGAAAACCCATAAATCTGCAATGTCGGAGCATTTAAAATGAATAAAAAGTCAATGTGCCGAGCTATTAACTGCCTGATGCATGCCGTGTGAGGGACGGACGCACAAAGGGGGATTACGGGGTTGGTGAGGGGTGTTGGCAAGCACGGGGTTGGTGAGGGGTGTTGGCAAGCACTGGCAGGAGGAGCAGTTGATGGGAGTACAGTGGAGACTAGTCAACCGGTTGCCATTTTCGACAATACATTTGTATTTGCATGCGGCAATGCATCCGGACGTACTCTGCAACTGGAGCAGAACCAGCCCCAGTGCCAGCCCCAGCCCCAAATGGGCCTCGGATTTTTGGGCACGGGCACACGTTGGTGGAGGATGGGGTGGGACCGGGGAACGACGATTCGCACACACCTTCCGGTACAGAGAACAGCAAAACATTGAAAACTGAACCTATAATGGGGCCAGGGAGGTGGTTCTATGGGAGCACAGCAGAGGAGGTGCTTCATGGTGAGAGAGAGGGAGAGAAGAGAGACTACAGTGTGATGGAGTCATTTATTTTTGAAAAGAAAAATCTAATTGATTTATTGATATTACTGGAAAATTTAGTAAAAGTTTAAAGGGCTTGCTAAATGTACACAAATATATATCCGAGAGAGAGAGAGAGATAAAAGTGAATATATCATCAATTAGTGGGTTTATTTCTATTGTCTATTTTGGAACAGGAAATTTATTGTAGGCAAATTCGCTAGACACATTTAAAAGTTTTTTACTTGAAAATTCAGTATGGGTTTTTTCCTTTTAAATATTTACATTAAATTTCGCAATAAAATGTATGTAATGGGAATCTTACAGAAAATTCCCCTAACCTAATACCAGCAATTGCTGGACAAATTTCTGCAATGAAAAAATATTTAGCATGCATTTTGCTATACAAAAATAATTAAAATGCAATAACTGCACAAAAACACTGCCGGCTGTGGGCAATTCATTTGTTTTAACTTTTATTTACGCTACAGAAATTATACTAGTTTCTGTTTAAGTTTCTGTTTTAAATTTATTTTCTTTGTGTTGATTTTCATTTAATATTTTTGATACTTTTTGCTGCACTTTGACCGCACTGTGCGTGACCTGTGTGTTTGCCCGATTGTGGGTAGTGTTGTTGGTGCATTAAAATTCTGAAATAAAATACGAAACAATGCAAAAGCGTTGCCCGCATACCGTCCATCCGCCACACCACTCTCTGCCGCCAAACAAAACACACAAAAAGCAAATAAAAAAAAAAAAATGGGAAGGAGAAGGAGAAGAATTCAACTTTTTGGGATGCGTTTTTGTATTCGTACTGTGGCCTGGCTAACGTGGCCCAGACAGGCGGTGAGGCGGTGAGGGGCCACACCACATAGCTCTTGCAACATTTTCAAGTATATTAAATATTTGTGATAACGTTTTCAATTTCTTTCTCTCTCTCCCACTCTCTCTGCCGTCCAGAATGGGCGTCCAACTGCAGCATGGGCACTCGCATGCTTTGGGCGGCGGTCATGGCCATAGCCATGGCGGCGGCGGCGGCAGCTCCAACAAGAAATCCAAGAAGCCGAAGAAGTCAAACAAAACGGGTCGGCTGCCGTCTCATGCCCATGCCACATCCACGCCATGCGCTGCCTCGCCCACAGAGCGAATTGAGGGCGGTGTGGCCTTTGCACCCGAGGATGCTGAATTGCCGGGCAGCGGATTGCCGACCTACTCGTATCAGAATGCCAAGTTGGTGGATCCGACGCTGGATTTGGAAATTGCGGCCGTGCTGGCCGAAACGGCGCCGGGTGCCCATCATCATGGCGGGTCGACGGGTCGTGAGGCCGTCAACATGAATGTCCGTGCGGCCCTGATCCATGTGATTGGCGATGTCATCCAGAGTGTTGGTGTGTTTCTCGCTGCACTTGTGATCTACTTTTGGCCAGAGTACTCCATCGTTGATCCCATTTGCACATTTGTGTTCTCCATCATTGTGCTCTTCACCACGTTCACGATCATGAAGGATGCCCTGCTGGTAAGTGGGAGGAAAGTAGGAAAAAAAGGGATTAGTATTTGTTCGTAAAATTTTTGGAACAAAAATCTCTTTCGCTTCAAATATTTTCCATTTATATTTAAAATGTAATTTAAAGTCATTTAAACAATTTAAATTTCCAATGCATTTTAAATGCAATTCTCGCACACAATTGGAAATGGCGAAAAGCATTTTCGTGACTTGAATCATCCATCAAAAAACAACACAAGACACATGAACACATTCAGCATGAAATTGAATAATAATATTAATTTAAAATTTCAACCATTCAACGAATGAATTGACTATCCATAATTGAGTCCAATAATTTGATAGATATTGTTGAACTCGCTCTGAATAGGCAACAATTATCAAGGCATTAAGTTCATTAAACAATCCAAAAAAGAGTAAACTACGCGCAGCGTTCAATGTCTGTGAAGTAATCAGTGATTATTTGTTGCTGTTGTTGTTGTTGTTTTCCAGGTACTGATGGAGGGTACACCCAACTATATGCATTATGCCGAGGTGCTGCAGATATTCCAAGCCATTGAGGGCGTTGAGCGGGTCCACAATTTGCGCATCTGGGCGCTGAGCATTAATAAAGTGGCGCTATCTGCGCATTTGGCCATTGGTGAGTAGCAGCCTGCACAACCCCTCTGGGGTGTACGTCCGTCCGTCCATGTGTGTGTGGTGTGGTGTATGCCATGCCTCGAAACAGGCCAAAAAGGTTGCTGATACATGTGTTTGTCCATGGCACCCGTCGACCCGACCCGAACCGACCCACGTGCAAGCGCGCTTTGGGGGTATGGTAATTATCCGAATGGATTTGTTGTTGTTTTAAGCTGCCTTTCCTCCATACCACGAATGCTGCTGGCAGTCCTTCCTGCTGCCTGCTACTGCTACTTGTCCATGTCCATGGGCAGTCAGTGCGCAATTAGCTTAATTATTTTTGAAATGGCTTTTTAAGCGTGGACAATTTTGAAAGAGCGACTGAACCAGCGGCGGGGTGCTGCTGTACTCCACTCCTCCTACTGCTGCCTCCATTAATGTTATCATTCCCGCTGATACCGCTTAATCGTTTCCTTCTTTCGCCCGCCCGCACACAGCTAACAATGCCAATCCAAAGCAGATACTGGATGCAGCCACTTCGGCGGTACACTTGCGCTACAATTTCTTTGAGACGACCATACAAATCGAGGATTATACGGCCCAGATGGAGAGCTGCATGCAGTGCAATGTGCCCGAAAAGTAGAAGACCTCCCAACCAACCCATAAACCAACTGAAATATATAAACGTTATATATGCAATATATTATATATATTAATTAAATGTTGTATCTGTTTAAGACACGCACACACTTACCCATCCATATGTCTGGCTGGAGACCAGGAATACAAATCCACTAAAAACTACAAACAAAATTACATGTACGCGTATGTTGCTGCTTTCGCTTTTACATATTACCCATCCATCAGTGGGGCAGTTCATCAAAAGCTGCTTCACCATGGAATGGGCATGGGAATGGCTCGTCGTTGGGTGTTGAAGCATCTGCATAATGTTGTGGCACACAGGACATATTTCAGACGTACTTTGGCTGCCATCTGTGGGCTGTGGGTTATATCTAGAATAATAATAGAAATATAAATGTAAGCCATCAACCAGCTCCGCGAACTGTCATCCAAGTGTTTTGGGTATGCTGCCCACTCGCATAGTGGATTCTAATCAAGTCGATCTCACTAAAACTCCCTAAAACCATTTGCAAAATTTTTTAATCGAATTTCCCCACATACATTCGTTTGAATCTCTTGCGCGTTTTTATTCTGCAACAATTTTTCATCGCTCCCCATGGTGCATTGGCCGGAAGAGTTTTTCATGTATGTATTTTCCATCAAATTCGATGCATGAGCGATATGCAAACACGCATAAAAGTTATTAAGCTGCCGTTCGGGTGCTCGGTGGCCGCGATCCGCCCGCTGCCAACGGCATTGCACACACAAATGGCCACCGAGCCCAGAACTAATGCCAATTTATGGGAGACTGCCCTGAAGGCGGGCCACATCCTCCTGCGCGTACACCCCTCCTCCTAAAACACACACAAACCAAAAAATCTATCCATCGGCTTACCTGAGCCCACCCACCTGGCTCCATTCCACCTGACTCCACTCCACTCCTGGCGCTCCCATTATGCATAATTTGACATGTGGCCATTGCGTAAGCGAGGACCACGCTTTGCGTGTGGACTGAAACGAGGCGACGCTTTCAAATTATGTCTAAATTGTTGACCGACAAAACTGGCCGGCATTTCTCTATCTCTAGGCGGCGGCATATGATTCCCGCGTGGGACGTTCTGCCACTCCACCGGCCGCACGCCTCCTCCTCCTCCTGGTGGTGGTGTTGGGTGGCGCCTAATCGCCGGCAATTTGTTGACAGATTTGCATGCTCCAAGCGAACAAAGACGACGCGGCTGCCACCTTGAACAAATGCCGCAAATTCCAGCCAAACGAAGAATCCGGCGAGGCCATGCCAGGCTAAGGCCCAAAAGTTGCAGTAAAACACCGGCACTCAGAGGTTCGGCGGATTGGCACTCACTCCACCCACCCACACGCTCCCAGTACCAACACCCGGCGCAGACGCAGCTCAAAGTGTGCTAAAAAGAGCAAAAGCAGCGAAGAGAGCGAGGGATTTCGTTTAGTTCGGATTCTCACGTTGCGGCTTTTGCTTTGGCGGCCACTTGACCTGCAGTTGGAATTGAATGCACATGACTCGGCACAGCGGCAGCCAGATGGATGCAGACTGGGTGGCCTGGCCCCACACATGCTTTAAGTGAATTAACACAGGCACAGGCACCAAGCGGCTGCAACACAGAAGTCAGGAATCGGGTGTGGAAGTGGGTTAGCTACTTACTCAGCAACATCAAATGATTATATATGCATTTACTTATTGTGTTAAGGAACTCCAATTGGTTGTAAACTCATATTTTTAATTGTTTTCCCTTTGTAAACAAACTTGTAAAATAAGCGTTAGGGCATTTTGACAAGGCGTTCGGGATTTTAGCTAAGATCAGGTATCGATAACACACAAGTTCATTTTGAGCTGAGCTTTTTTGATCAATTGTTATCATTAAACACGCGCAGTTAAATATTCATATTATATGTAATGTAATTTAGGTAGCTTTAATCAAAATGGACCATTTCAGGATCAAAACAAGGCAACCCTAAGCTACTATCGGTATTTGGCAATATCGATACGAGTATCGGTACCGTGAAGGCGGATCGGTACGGGAAGTGCCATCGCAAGTGAATGATCAGAAAACGTAAAAAAATTGTTTCTCCCACAAAAGTGATGTTATTGTGTTAAAGTTTAAGTGTTTAAGTGCAGGAATAAAATAAAACAATCAAGAAAACATTGTGCTGCCGTTAAATGCTTTGAAAACGTTTGAAATGTGCTGCATATATGCAACGTGTACAAAAATGGCGGCGTTTCAAGGTTAGTGTAAATATTGTGACAAATTTAATTGAAAATTTATATATCTTGGTAAACTTAAATCTGTGGAAATTGTTTGTCATCCCCCACATTGTGTGTTTCGCTAACCCCTTGAAACACTCTGCATTTTCGCAACAAATTTTCTGCAAGATTCCGCGTGCAGTGCGTTGTGTTTTTGTTGCGGGTGAGGAGGTGCTGAGCTCCTTTGCCAAGGAGGGCGAATGTACTTCGAACTGTAGAATGTGAGAGAGGGCGGGGCCAGACGATGACGTCCAACGTCGTTGCTCATTAAAAACTTTTAGCCAGTTCGAACTTTCTGAGCCAAGAGATAAACAACAAGAAACACAAGAGAGCGAAAAGTGTAAATTATAAAATTCACAAAGTAAACGAAAAGGGCGCGAAAATGTTTGGAAAATCTGAGATGAGACCGAAAAATAGAAAATGGAGAACCTGGGAATTGGAGCAATGGGGTGAATAAGACTTGCAGATTTATTTTTGGAATTTATACATGTATAAACAGCGGTCATATGCTTCAAGAAAGTAAAACGAAAATTAAGTGAAAAATACTTTAATTCTCTTATGGGTTGGTTGTTGTTTGGTGGGTGGGGTGGTGTGAGGCGCATACATTTCCGTAGCATTCCCCAGTTGAATGCACCAAACGGGAAACATTGTCCATTGCATATTTTAATCAAGGGAAAATTGTATTGAAAAATATTGTTAACAATAACAGGCAGCAGCGGCTGTGGCGGCGGACGTTTTTAAATGACCCAAGCCCAATACAGCGGCCAACATGTGACACACAGAAATGGCGGCGACAATTAAAACTTTTTACTAGCATTCAAAGTTTTCAATATAAACCGAATGGTTGTCGGTGCCATATCCAGAATGGATCCCGGGCCATGGACACTGCACTGAGGGGAACCGTAAACGACCACTGCCATGAAACACTCGCAACAACAAGAACAACAGCAGCAGCAGCAGCAGCTCGCAACAAAAGCAGAAACGAAAAGCACACAAGAAAGAGGGGGCAGCTGGGCTGAATGTAATCGTGGTTTCAACTAACAGATACCTGGTAAATCACACAAGTGGCATGTGGCATGGAAATACAATTCTTTTGAAATTTTCAAAAATGCAAAATAAATTAAATTTTTAATTTAAATTCAATCAAGTGGGACCAGCTTTCGTACCAAAATTCCTTTAGATAAATAAACTTTTTAGTTTGGAATACATATTCAGTGTGGCCAGATCTGCTGTAGCTTAAAGTGTGGGTACTCCGCCTAATAAAAATTAAATTGGGTGGATATTTGACGTAAATATAACTATTTAGATCTTTCTACCGAAAAGTAGACCCAACTCCCCCATCAGACCCACCAAACGCTCATTATTAAAATGAAAGCTACGATTTTTTATGTAATATCAAACCGATCGAGCAGGAATTATTCTTGATATATTTTTGCAATTTACAATTTGCATTTTAATTCATTTTTAACGAAGAACCAACTTTACTAATTACACACGCGTTAAGGTCTCGTGGGCAATCGCCGGCAATAATTTGATTACGTTGTAAACCTATTTGAAATGATATATATTTTAGATTAATTTGGTGCTACTTGTGTGAAATCGGATGACACCTACCTGGTTCCCTAAATAGTCTAGCGTAACATACGATAGTAGCCACTTCACATTCGGCAACCGGCAACCAGCACAAGTCCATATATATGCAATGGCTTTGGGGACCCTGCTCGTCACAAATGTTCTGGCATCTTCTTTGCCGTATTCGCAAGCTTCGAAATAATCCTTTGACACTTTTTCCCATCAGGACCTGCAGAGAGGCCAATAGAAGAAATGCTAGAAACAATAGCTGCAACCTCATGGTGGAAGGAACTATATCGACTATATTGCGGAAGACAAAATTGTACTTGGATGTTATTGTCGCTCGATTTGTCACATATTAGCTATGTCTGTTAGTACAATTATTCCATGGCTCCTACATGGATTACTATTCCGAATTATTCCAAATTAATTGATGGAACGTGACATTCTCATGCACCCCCCAAACCAAGATCAGTTTAGTGCATGAAGACTACTTTGCAAATGACTTTGAAAATATCCATAGAATCGTTTGTAGCTACACAGCAGCGGAAAAAATAAAAGAGATGAGCTTGAAGAGTAACATTTAGGCAATATCACCCACCAGCTCCTAAATCGAGTTCGATGAGTGCTTAAGAATATGCCAGATAGTGTAGTAGTAATAGTTTCTGGATCTTTATTTACCTGCAACACCCGACTAACGTGGAGACTAGATGAAGCTGAGGTTTACATTAGATTTGCCTGATTTGAAACGGATTAGCTATACAATTATGCTATAAAAGTTTTCTGTACGGCAGCACAGTAAATGAAAGGTCAAAATGTATATTGGAAAATGTATATTTAATGATGTAAATCCTCGCATGTACATATCATCACTTCTGTTTATTTTTCGGTGGATCAACACACTTGGGTTTCTTGTCTTTGCAATTGTCCTCAAAAATTGTCATATACTTTCTTGGATCTACATAAGAAATGAGTTTAAGTTTGATGACAAGACTTGGCAATTGTATAACCCACCAAAACCCGGTTTCTTGGAAATACATTCTATCTTGTCCATCGCACATTGAGGGATCATCTTGTAACAATCTAATAAGCCATCTAGCATGCAGTACTGCGAAAACTCATTTGGATCCTTGTCGCACATGGTGTCGCAATCTTCTATTGCCTTACTCGCGGCGAGTGCAATCAGCGCTTGAGGGAGAGAATTTATTAATTATAGAAATGATTCTGATGGATATATTACCTGCCAGAATTGTCAGATGTAACTTCATGGTGCTGCAACACTCGACTAGCGTGGAGTCACGATGGAGCTGAGGTTTTTATAGCCTCAGAGGGCTGATCTGTGAGATAATTCGAGGCAATATGCGCATGCACACGGATAGCTTTTAGATAACCAAATACTCTGCGTTTACAGCACATAAAATCGGTTTATTTATATTTTAAAATACTCTGATATATAATCATCACGGCTTGTGGATCTTACACAAATTGGGTTTTTTTTTGCACGACAGTTGTAGTTATGACGCGGATACGGAAGCTCTGTTGGAATGGATACAAGAAAAAGGATCAGACCGGATCGATTTCGCAATATATGGTATGCAAAGGTATGACTCACCTTCCTTATCACGCTTTATGTAAACACATTTCATCATATCCACTTGACATTTACGAACCATTGCATAACATCCGCCCGTGGGCACCTGTTCACTTATCCATAGGCAGCCGGTTTTAACATTTGTTGACTTGGCACACAAGTCTGCGCAAATTACATCCTTCCACTTTTTCATTTCCACCTTCTGATCGTATGCAACGTATTCAGCGTATGCAACGTATTTAGTATTTATTGATATTATAAATACTAATGGAAAGAGATTACCTGCCAGAGCCAATACATGCCACCTCATAGCGAATAGAAGTATTGGCATGGAGTGGAGCTGCAGCTCAAGCTGTGGCTTTTTATTACCTGTTGAATTTGTCATGGAGGGAACTTGCGACGGAATCGCTATAGAGAAAGTTTTACTTGGATTTTATCTGTCTATCGATTTGTGGCAGATTAGCTATGCAATTTAATACAATTATACCATGGCTCTTATGTGGACTAATAATCCATATTATTATTCCAAACTGATGACCGGCAGCACAGTAAATTGAAGGTCAAAATGTATATTGGAAAATGTATATTTAATGATGTAAGTCCTTGTATGTACATATCATAACTTTTGTTTATTTTTCGGTGGATCAACACTTGGGTTCCTTGTATGTGCAATTTCCACTGACAAAGTCTTTTGGATCTACATAAAAAAATAGTATAAATTTGAGGACAAGTCTTGGCAATTGTATGACCTACCAAGACCGTTTTTCTTGTCCAAACATTCCAACTCGGCCATCTGGCATTCAGTGTACATAATGTAGCAATGGGAAACGGGATTACGGCGGCAGTATTGCGAAAGGTTCGCATTTGGATTCTTGCGGCATATGGTGAAGCACTCTTCTGCCTCACTAGCATCGAGTGCAATCAGAGCTTGAATGAGAGTTTATTAATTATAGAAATGATTCTAATGGATAGATTACCTGCTAGAATTATCAGATGTAACTTCATGGCGGTGCAACACTCAACTTACGTGGAGACTAGATGAAGCAGAGGTTTTTGTTAGATTTTCCTGATTCGAAACGGATTAGCTATACAATTAGTTTATAAATGTTTTCTGTATGGAATGATGACCGGCAGCACAGTAAATTGAAGGTCAAAATGTATATTGGAAAATGTATATTTAATGATGTAAGTCCTTGTATGTACATATCATAACTTTTGTTTATTTTTCGGTGGATCAACACTTGGGTTCCTTGTATGTGCAATTTCCACTGACAAAGTCTTTTGGATCTACATAAAAAAATTTGTATAAAGTATAAATTTGAGGACAAGTCTTGGCAATTGTATGACCTACCAAGACCGTTTTTCTTGTCCAAACATTCCAACTCGGCCATCTCGCATTCAGTGTACATAATGTAGCAATGGGAAACGGGATTACGGCGGCAGTATTGCGAAAGGTTCGCATTTGGATTCTTGCGGCATATGGTGAAAGCACTCTTCTGCCTCACTAGCATCGAGTGCAATCAGAGCTTGAATAAGAGTTTATTAATTATAGAAATGATTCTAATGGATAGATTACCTGCTAGAATTATCAGATGTAACTTCATGGCGGTGCAACACTCAACTTACGTGGAGACTAGATGAAGCAGAGGTTTTTGTTAGATTTTCCTGATTCGAAACGGATTAGCTATACAATTAGTTTATAAATGTTTTCTGTATGGAATGATGACCGGCAGCACAGTAAATTGAAGTTCAAAATGTATATTGGAAAATGTATATTTAATGATGTAAATCCTCGTATGTACATTTCATCACTTTTGTTTATTTTTCGGTGGATCAACACACTTGTGTTCCTTGTCTTTGCAATTGTCCTCGACAGTAGATATAAACTCTTTTGGATCTACATAAGAAAAGAGTATAAATTAGAGGACAAATCTTGGCAATTGTATGACCCACCACGACCCTCTTTCTTGGCAATACATTCTATCTGGTCCATCATACATTGAGGGATCATCTTGTAACAACCTCTATCAAGTATGCAGTACTGCGAGAACTTCTCATTTGGATCCTTGTCGCACATGGTGTCGCAATCTTCTATTGCCTTACTCGCGGCGAGTGCAATCAGCGCTTGAGGGAGAGAATTATTAATTATAGAAATGATTCTGATGGATATATTACCTGCCAGAATTGTCAGATGTAACTTCATGGTGGTGCAACAATCGACTAGCGTGGAGTCACGATGGAGCTGAGGTTTTTATAGCCTCAGAGGGCTGATCTGTGAGATAATTCGAGGCAATATGCGCATGAACACGGATAGCTTTTAGATAACCAAATACTCTGTCCAAGTTTACTTGGATTTTATCTGTGGCATTTTATTTTTTATCTTATTTGCAATTTATGCAATTTAAAACAATTATTCCTTGGCTCCTATATGGATTAATATTCCATATTGTTATTCCAAATTATTCCATAATAATTTATGAAACGCGGCATTCCCCAACCAAAATCAGTTTAATACACCAATAAGCTTTGACTATTGAAAAGTGTATATTTAATGATGTAATAAATCCTCGGATGTACATTTCAGAACTTTAAAATCGATGGAACAGCACACTTGGGTTCCTTGTCTTTGCAGTTGTCGATGATATGGAGAGAGGATAGAAACTCTGCTGAATCTACATAAGAAAAGCGGATACATTTGAGGCCAAGTCTTCGAAATCTTGGCTAGTAAGACCCACCTCGACCCGTTTTATTGGCCATACATTCTATGTAGCGAATAATACATTGAGGGATCATCTGGTAGCAAGTTGTATCATGCAGGCAGTACTGCGCTTTCTCATCTGGCTCGTGTTTGCACATAACGTTGCAAAATGCATTCGTCTCACTCGCAGCGAGTGCAATCAGAGCTTGAAAGAGAGTTAATTAGTTATAAAAATGATGTTAATGGATAGATTACCTGCTAGAATTATCAGATGTAACTTCATGGTGGTGCAAACCTCGACTAGCATGGAGACAATATAGAATTGAGGTTTTTATAGCCTCACAGGGCTGATATGTGGGATAATTCGGGGAAATATGCGCATGCACACAGATAGATTTTTGCTTTTGTTAGCACATAAAATTATATTTTTATATTTATATTTTAAAATACTCTTTTACTCTATTGGAATAGATACAAGAAAAAAGATCAGCTAACAATATATTTTGCCATATAAGATATTTAATATTTATAGATGTAAATGTGACTATTTATTAACCGTTTGATTTGTCATGGTTTTTGGGGATTAGCTATGCCCTATCAGCAGTGCGATATGATTATGCCAGATGCTTATGCGTACCCACGTGTTTGGCATACCCTGCGCCCTTCTTTCGTGCTCAGTAAAATAAAAGAAGGGGAAAAGAAAAAGCCGCGACATTGCCATACTGTGTACAGAGTGCCGCCGCCGCCAGGCGGGGCAGAGTACGGAGTGCGGGAGGGAGTGTGGCACGTGGATCGTTCGTTGAAAGCGGCGTTACAGAACAAAAAAAAAAGAAAGAAAAAGAACGTGCCTGTGCATGGGGAAAGTGCAGAAGGCCTGCCGTAGGGCATCTGCCGTCGAGTGCAATATTTGTCTATGAAAAGGAAGCCGTGACAACTGTAGGGGGCACTGTGGAAAAACCGGGAAATTCACCCCTCCTCCTCCTTCCGCTCGCCAACGACAACTGACTGTCGGTGGCCGGACAGGCGGAGCGGAGCGGCGTGGCGTGGCGTGGCTTGTATTGCGGGCTGCATTGCCAATATAATGCCCCGCAACGGATGCATTGCAGTTGCTTAATAAAGCTTTAACAAAAAATGTCGAGAGAGCCACCTCCCTCGGCGGCTGAAACAGCAAAATATTTAAGTGATGGATGTGGATGGAAAGTTACCTTTTTTCCTACGTAAAATTGTATATAAAAATATGCGTATTTCGCCCTCTCTCTCCCTCTCGCTCTCTGTGGCAGAGAAATGCGAATATCTGAAAGGGCTTAGCCCTGGTTTGCATACAAAAAAATACGACTGGGGAACTGTCATTTAAAATTAAAGTAAACTTTAAATAATGGAGGAAATTTAAAGCTGAGCTGTGAATCATTTTGATATTTAAAGACAACGATTCTCAAATGAAAGATAAATATACTTTGATTGGAATACGGTTTGTGATGGAATAAATATTTGTGACTGCGTATAGTTATAGTTATAGCGGAATTATTGCTAATTCTGGAGTACCTCTAACATAATACCGTACGCTGAATGTAGGCATAAACTTGGAAGAGTTACTAAAACATAATCTGAGATTTATTTGATTAACTTTTTTCGAATATTCTAGTTTAAAATATTTTAATATTTCTGTAATATTATTCTTTAATGTAAAATACACAGTCTCCATGGAAGCGAAGATCCTTTCTAAGCTAGAAAACTTGCAGTCCCTTTTGCCACCCAAAACAAACCAAAAATCAAAGTAATTCGATTTTTGCAACATTTTTGTGGCTACAATCAGCATTTCCTTCTTCAATATTTTGTATCAATAAAAAACGTCCCAAGTTAACTCCACAAAACCAATGTCGTAACCGTCATAGCAATCACATTTTGTCAGTAAACAGCGGCATAAACTTTTCCACCAACTTCCTGCCGTGCCGAGCTTGGGCCAGGCCAGGCGAGGCCAGTCCTGTCCAGCCCGAGCCCGAGCTCGAGCCATTCTTTTCATTGCAAGACTTGGCCACATTAAAGTCTCCTAACTTTTTGGGAGACCCCAGTCGATGGTGGTAGGGTAGGGTAAACACCATGAATTATGTAGAATTTAATCCAAAAGCTTTTGGGGAAGGAAAAACGATCGATGTTGGTCGGGTGCCCCGCAGCGGGGCCTTGAAGATGTTTTTTGTTGGCAGGAAAAGCTAGAAAAAAAAAGAAGAAAGAACCCAACAAATTGTTGCCAAGTTTTGTAGCGCAGAAGCCTAGGACCTAGGACTAGGACACAGAGAGGCATAGAAAATGGCACAATAAACACTGAACGCATATAAAACGACATTCGAGTTCATTTGTTCGGCGCGTTTGCGGTGTGGCAATGGTCTAAAGGATGCAGAAGGTCTGGTTTTTTTTTTTTTTTTTTTTGGATAGAGAGGGGTGGAAGGAGGACTAGGAATGGTATGGCCAGTGGGCGTGTCGGATCGGGTCGACTGGTGCATTGTACTCCCTGCTGTTGCTGCTGCTGCTGTTGCTGTTAAAAACAATGCCACGACGGCGTGGCACCGAAAAATAGCTGCAACAAACTTTTGCAAACTATACAATTGCATAAAATCGTAAAAAATTTATAGGGAATACATGGGCGCTCCAGGGGAGGGAACGGGCCGAACGGGACAGGACGGTACACTCTCGACTCTCGAAAACAGGAGCAGTAACAAGAACAAGCACAATTGTTGCCATTGCAATGGAGAGGCGTTCGCGGAAAACGACACACACAACAAAAAGAGAGAGAAAGATATAACTACATAGGCGACTGTGTAATTGCGCTGCCAAAATGCAACCAAAACAATGCACAAAGCGAGGGGGGAGGGCGAGGGACGGCAAATAAATAAATTTAAGTCAATATGTAGCGGCAAAAAAGTTGTTGAAACAAATTAAACAATCTACCCGCCGGCAAAAGGGTATCGCATTTCGTGGCCACAAGATGGGATTACTCGATTCGATTATTCCATTAACGGAAGGATACTGATGATTAAGATGAAGCCAACTTTTCGGCAGGAAAATTTATAATAAGGGTGGCCGATTTTTGCAGGGAAGAGTGGTTTAGGCAGCGGTAAATCTATCTGTACTGCCTCTGTAGAAATTAGATAAAATTCAATTAATTTAAAAATAATAATAATTAAATTACATAAATTTATATAAATATATTTAACCGCTATAAGATTAGTGCTCATTCTGATCCTTTATTTAGTAAGAATCATATTTTATTTAATTATATTTATATCAATAGAGTAGTATATCTACGAATAAATCGTATGCTCGGAACTATAATAAATACAAGAATTATCCAGGATAATTTCTGAGATAAACAATTCGGTACACAATTAGATATAACATTGATTCCGCCAATATATTTAAATACTAGAAACTTTCTTGACTCGATACAAATTGAAAACACACAAGAATCTCAATAGTCCCCAAGAATCTCAACAGTCTCAACAGTCCCAGTTCAATCTATTTATCTAAAATCACATAATTAGAATTAATTATATATTGCAGAATATTGTCTCCCATCTACAAAGTTTCTACAACATTTAACTCTTTTGTATTTATAGTTGATTTAAAGTGTTCCTTCTTCCCAACCAAAAGCAGTTTAGCCCGAACATCTCTTGAGTACTCAATCAGATCTGCTTTTTAGCTATGTATGTACTGCCAAGGCATCCCACTTACTCGTACTCGTACTCGTAGCCGTACCCGTAACCGTACCATTCATCATTCAGATTTTGTGTACCATTCATAACGTGGTCTTTTTTTTCGCTCTACTCTCCAATCCACCCAACTGTTCGTGCATACCCCAAAGCCTAAGCATAATTTGTATTGCACTCCACTGTGCTTGGCTCAGAGCGGAGAAAAACTGCAAATGAACTTGGACCGTGTCGTGGTGCGCAGTTTTGCAGACTTTCCTCTGGCTGCCACACACCGCATGTTGTCGCTTAGCCTCGGGTCTCCTTTTTCTATTGCTTTCTTTCACACTTTTATATATTTTTTTGTGGCAACCGAAAACAAAAAATATAACGCCCCGGCACGTTAAGCCAATATTTTGTGGCTGCTTAAAGTTATTCAAAGCTCTGTGTGTGCTCTCGGGGCTTTGTGTTTCACTTTTTTCGCTGTTTTCCCTAAGTCTTGCAGAGTCAGCGAAAAAAAGGAAAAACAATTAACCCGCGCAGAAAGTTCGGAATCTGAATAAACCAGACGGACGTAGCCCACCAAACCTGAACCCAAACCCTGATGAACCTCTGGATGAGAACCGAAAAAAAGTGAGAAAACGAAGCACCCGCATTGACTGGCCACAGATTTTCTAGTTTTTATTGTGCCACTCTCTCTGCTAGAGGGTGTCCCAGAGGTTGAGTCCTTGGGTAAATGTCCAGAGGATGAATCCGGGGGAAATGCTGCCCCTGCCTGCCTGCCGGTGAAGGATGAATGTCCGCTTAGTCCGCGGGACACTTTTGTGCCGCTTGGCGGTTTGAACTTTTTTTTTCTGCGCCTCCTCCCCATCGTAGGTGGCCGCCAGTTTTCTTTTTCGCACACACATGCGAGCACTACACATAAATTGTTCACCGCTGACATGGTGTCAACCTCAACCTTAACCATTCGGCGGCGGCCATGGAGCAGAAGTTTTCTCGTACAGGGTTGGATATATAGAGAGAATAGTTGCAAGAATGGAAAAAAGCGGAAGCGGAACTAGCTCTGGCCTGGCAACTGGCAACCGAAAGAAAGGGTAAAAAATTCCGACAGACACATAATGACACTTTTTATGAGACTATTTTTGGCATACAAAATACTAATGGGAACTCGGCTTGATGAAGAAAACGTTCCAAAAAAAATGTAGAGATGTTTCAGTCGATTTATAATCAAAAAAGCTCGAAAAAATCATAAATCGATTCTTGGAAATCGATTGAATTCGACAAAGAATAACCAAAAATCAAATAAATCAGTGAAAAATCGGTATAAACTTCTTTGCTGCTTAAATCGTTAGATAATAAATTGCATTATAATTTAAATGCAATCGATAGCGCGTTAATATATCGATCTTTATAATATTGGAATATTAAACAAGCTGCATTGAAGTTTAAATAAATTTAAAGTGAAACCTAGAAACCAAATGAAATAGAAAACTAATCGATACTGGCACAAAATCCGATGAATTGAAACCAATAATATTCAAAGCCCACCAAATGAAAGGGCATCACCGCAGTAAGTGCGAAACACACACACACCACTCAGACACAAATTATACACTCGTATGCCATTGATTATGCGACGAGATCTTTCCCCACCCTCCCTTCCATATGAACCATGAAGCTGTTACATAACGACAGGATGGATCCTGATTTTCCCCCCATCCACTAATTCGCTTTTGTGCGACTGGAGTCAATAATTAACGGATACGCCTCATTTGCTGGCTCAATGCTGGCTAAAGCCTCAAACCTCATTAGAGTAGACCCTGAAATTAAGATACGATACGGTACGTACAAAAAGCTACACTGAATGTATCTGTGTATCTGTGACACTGTATCTCTGTAGCTGTAGCTGTAGCTGTTGCTGTGGCCGTGTCTGTGCATTTGTAGCTCTGACTGTTTTTCGTATTTGTACAAGTATCTGTGCATTTATATCTCGCATCTGCATCTGCATCTGTGCATTTGTATCGGCAACTGCAATTTGTTGCTGTATCTGTATCTGATTTTAATGAGCTTACATGGCATAAGTAATTTAAATTGAGACCACTTGTGAGCAAAATGAGCTCGAAATGCTCTATACCTCAAGTGCAAAGAGTTGAATGGATACCAATGGCGGATGGCGGATGGTGGATGGCGGGGATGGAGGGTAAGTGGAGTGCCAGTGCCACGGCAAGTGCTTGCGGCATGGATCGACGCATACATACAGGCAGGCTGGCTGGGGGGGTGGGGCTGTAAGAGCCGGATTGGCGGTTGGCTCCTGCCGTCTGCTTGCTCGTTCAGCTAAATGAATAAACTTTTTCCGCTGCATACTCTTTTGGGCGGTAAATAGTGTTAAAGTTCACACATTTGATTTGTTTTTTCATCTTTTTCTCTTTCTTTTTTATTTTTGGGTTATTTCAGTTTTTCCGTTCCGCTTTTCCCACCACCCCCATCCCCCCTATGCATGCAGTGTGCTTGCTTCATTCACATTCCACTTGACTCCTGTGTGTTTGTGTGTGTGTTGACTCTTTTTTAGCATTCACAAATTTTTTGACAACATTTGTTCCTCGCAAAATAGTTTTTCCATTATGGCGGCGGCGGCGGCGGTGCATGCTGGCTGCTGATGGGGCACATGGATGGGTATGGTAATGGCTGGGGGGGCTGCTGCCTCGTATATAAAGTAACCGAAACAACAAAAGTGTAAATTAGCTTTTGGCTGTTGTTGACGTTGTTGGGTTATTTGTGTACCCCTTTAATCGTTGTGAAAATTGGGGCTATAGGTTTAAGTTTAAGTTTGAGAAATCATTAAAAAGTTTTTATACATTTTTTATCTGTGTAAATATATATTATATATAGAAATAATATATATAAAAAATACTATAAGAGCTAGAGCATACTTTTCTGGTATCAGATTAATTCTTAAATAAAAAATGAAGAAATTCTTACAATTTTGAGTTTGTTCAGTTATGAAAATGATTTTTCTCTACGAATATAGTAGAACAGAAATGGTCGAAATTGTGTAAATATTCCCTCTGAAATTAAGAAAACAATTTCCCAACAGATCTGTCATGGTTAAAGCACCAAAATCGTATAAATATTCCATTTGAAATTAGAAATACAATTTTATTTTTAAATTTACAATTTAAAAATAAATCCTAAAGCCTCCGCTGCATATTTATGCTCTCTCTTTGTGGAGTACCAGGTACCTCATAGGTCGTGGCAGTCACTATATTTCACTATATTGTTGGTCTCTGGGCTTGAGCTCCTCCTCTGGCTCGATCTGGCCCTGACTCTGGCTCTGACTCTGACTCTCGGCTGCTGTTCAAGGGAAAACTTTGTCATTTGGTTTTAATAAAAACACTTGCACAATCACACTCGCTTTTGCCTCATCCACACACTCGCTCAAATGCACTCACACTTACTTACTCGCGCGCCCCTCCCTGCCGACGACCCTCCTCATGCCTGATGCGGCACTTCATTTACGCCGTTGCAAGTAGGAAAAGTTCTGTTTGAAGCGCTTTTCGGGGTTATTTTTGGGCTCTGTATTTAGATTGGAAGGCCCTGTAGAGGAGGGTCCTGCTCCTGACACGCCAGAAACAACAGCCAAAAGCCCACAGCACAGCACAGCGCAGCATAGCACAGCACAGCACCGACAGAAACCGCAAAGTTTATTTAGAAATTAAAAATGTTTTGAGCCCTTGAGCCACTCGTGAGCAAGGCCTTGCACCGAAAGTACTTACTTGTAATTTGAATGGGGAGCAAAGCTGCTGCTAAAATATGTAGTTAATAATAATTTGCAGTTGCAAATGAAGCAAATAAGTTCCCAGAATATACAACTGGAAACGATCTTTATGCATGGGTATCTGTGGGTTCGTTTCAACACTAAAATAGTTACACAATCTCTAAATGTGAAACGCATAACAAATCCGACACGAATCCAGTTAATAGACGTATAATCTCAGCTACAGCTTCGTGCTTGGATAGTCTACCATAAGATCCAACAACATGAGGTTCCATCTACTAGTTTTAGCGGGTAATAAATCTATTAAAATCTCATTTGGGTTAATCTACCTCCAACTTCTGCAGCTTTGTTGCAAGTTTTAATTAATTTTGTTGCCACCAAGGAGAAATGTCACAAATTTTGTGATTTTAAAAAGCAACCTCGTCTTGAACCGTATTGTTCGTATATTCCCCTATATAAATGCTGGAATGTGATACCCACAAAATGTAATGTTGAGATGAAGAAATGTTTAAATAAGAAACTTAAACAACCAGGTGAAGTTTTCCTCTCTATATTATCTCATGCTACAGATATCATTTATTTTGTCCCTTGACAGATGAAACATTCCTGAAGGGTCACTGTAAAAGTCTACGGAAAAAACCCCTCTGCAAAGTCAGGGAATATAACATTACATGGAATTTAAATAAAGACAAAAAAAAGTCATAACCCGTGCCGAAAATGCTGCAATAAATAAAGGCTTTCTAAAGAATGTTTCAATAAGACATTTGTCCTATGGCTATTATTTGCTGTACTAATTTCCCATAAGCGAACGGCAACAATTTGCCAGAATAGAATTTAGCACGTGTGATTTAATATTCCAAACCAAAAAACAGCTGATTTAATGGTTGAAATATATATTCTCAGTACTAAGAAACTTCCTTGAATAGGTGAAATAATTCGATTTTAACGGGGGTTATAGTGGAACCAATGGGTTGCATAACATGAAACGCTTCATTAATAATGCTAAATTTAGATTATTATTAAGCGAAATGGCATACAGAAATCTGGGAGACATCTATAGACTGCCTATTCCATTGTCCAGAGCTTAAATTAAGCATCCAAGCGGACAAATAGTTTAACTGAATGGAAACTGCAATATAAGATAGAAATTGCGGCCGTAACCTACTCGCAGCAGAGCAGACCATCCGCAGACGCCAGACCGCAGATGCCTGCCTTGCCCTCCATGGCTGAGGCGTTTGAAGGGCGTTCAACTTGATTGAATTGTCGCCGCAGCGGTGAGACTTTGGCTGTGACACTGTTTGAGTGAGTGTATCTATGCATGGGTGTGTGAGTGTATCCCTGTGCTTGTGGCAGAGTGGTGTTTGTGCGTGCTCGTGGGTATCTGTGTCGCCCCTGTCACTGTTGGCATTTGCAAAATGCAATCAAGATCGGATCGATGGATGTGGATGTGCTTGTGTCGGTGCGGACAGTTGTTGGACTTTTGTGCAGCAAACGAAATTGAAAATGTCGCGCCCTTTTTGTTGCTGCTACACCGCCCATTCTCCCATCTATGCCTCCTCCCTTCACCGAAAATAAAATTCCACGATTTGTTGGTGCGTAAATCTGCAACCAAAGCAGCCAAACGCTTAAAACAAGAACAACAGCAGCAACAATATGACTCCGGCGGCTGGGCGGCTGGTGGCTGGCGGCTGGGGGCTGGGGGCTGGCGGCTTTCGGCTATCTCCTGCTCCACTCCCCCCAAAGAGCAGCTGTTCGTGTGCTGGCTCAAAGGATTTGTGCGAGGATTTTCCCATAACGACAAAAACGAAGCACACAAAAACAGCAAAAAAAAAAAAAACAACAACAAAAAACAAGATGAAGAAAACTGAAAAACAAGAGTAGAACTTTTGGAAATTAAATTTAACCCGTAGAACAGTGGAGTGGAGTGGAGTGCAGCAGAGTGGCTGGCTAAGCGATTTTTCCACCCTGCCTCAGAAAACGAGTTGAGTGGAAGTTATATACCCATCCATCCAACCTCTGGCCCCCAAATGGCAGCGCGGAATTTTTTTGAGAGAATTTCAATTTAAAAATGACTAACATTTGGCGAAACCAAGGCGCCAAATCGGTTAGCAGCATTATGACAAACAAAACAAATTATAACAGAGAAAGACTAACGTAGCAAGTCGACATTTTTGATACTCTTTGGCGGGCATCATAAGACTTCTAGTCAGTCGATCTTGGCGGTATCGAGTGGTATCACAAACCCCCAATAAAAATCATAATACCTCTATTTTTGAGAGCATACACAGGAGGAGGCAAAAAAGGAAACTGTCAAAATAGATTTCATGAAATTGGTAATTGAACAAAATATTGTTATAAATTGTATATATTTATGGGACCTCTGTGGAAGTGTCTGTGTGGGGCAATATGTCAGCAAAGCAAAATGGACAGTTGAATTTTTGGGCAAATCTGTAACACAAAACCAACAAAAATATTATTGTGGCAGAGATGAATGATTTTTGTTTGAATATAAATATAATAACAGTTGACACAAAGTGAATTTACTGCCAAGAACAAACCAGGGGGATGGCGTAGACATTTAATTGGTAATTTGATGAACTTTTAGTTGTTGTCGTTTCTTATGTCAATGTAATTATTAATAAGTGAGAAATATGCAAGCCAAAGAGTTTCTTGTTTATTTAAGACACAAATATTTTGTTTTTATTTTTAGGTCATCTCAAGAGCAGACTATAATTTTACATTTGTTTGAAAGGCGGTAATTGGGAAGCAGAAAAGATTATATTTTTGTTGAAGAATTATCTTAATGTCAGGTACGTACAAAATGAAAGCAAAATATTCACGAATGCAGTTCTGTAAATATTAATGGTTTTATAAATATTCCGGATGGGGCAGTGGTTCTTATAAGGTAGAACTTTTGAACCGTGTTTTAGATACTACTGAAGATTTAATTTTTTCAATTGTGAGACCTTTTAAAATCATAATCATAAGCATAGTTTAAAATCCATAAAATGATAATATGATGGTTAAATTTAGTATTGAATACCATCATATTTTAGTTCTTTATTGGGGAACTCCATGCGAAATTTTTTAGGAAACCCAGTCACAAATCCTTGGTATACTAAGAAAATTCTTCTAAAATTTTCATAAGCATTTTATTTTTTAAATTTGTAAATTGCAGGCGAGCTTTATGATTCCCAATAAACATCCATCAAAAGAATTTCTTTAAATTTCATATCTTCAGCTGGTGAAAATGCCAAAGAAAAGCAATTTATAGAAAATTACCATGTGATTTATCTTTTGGCAATAAAAGGTGAAACTTTCTTTCAGTTTTCGTCCATCACTAATCTCAAACACCTGACGAAGGACTCATGGCAGCTTTTGCCACTGCCACTCTCTCCCACATCTTTCTTCTCTCTCCCAATCCGTCTCTCTTTTCTGTCTGTCTGTTTGTCTGTATGTCTGTCTGTCTGTCCGTCTGTCTGCTGGTACGATTTCGATTTGGGTTCTCTGATGCGATCCCAGTGATAGATGTACACAATTTTTGGCCCATTTGCATACGCAGCCGAAACGAAGCGAAACGCATAGCAGCGTTAGGGAGGGGTGGGTCGGGTCGGGGCTGGGTGGGTGTTGCGGGAGGAAATGCTGAAGAAGATAAGTTGAAACCAGCAAAATGATTTTCATTTCAATTATTTATTGATTGATTTGCAATTTGTAACCGACCAAAAAGCTGCACACCTGCACACACACACACACACACACACGCACATGGATGTATGTACATATGTATGTGTGTACATATCAATCGACTTTTCCCAAGGATTGATGGGGTGTATCCCCACTATGTTTGTGTGTGTGTGTAGTGTGGTAGAGGCGGGATAGGGGCTTTTCCTGTGTGGGCGTGGCAGAAAAAATCCATCTACATGACTGGGTTTGCAGAGTGCGTCTCTCTCCCTCTCTTTCTCTGTGTCTCTCTCTCTCTCTGTCGTGTGTGGCGATTTGTGCAGCTGTGTTTGCGAGAGTTGCGCATATTTAATTGAAAATGTTACCGCATTTATGAAATTGTCAATATGCAATACAAACACAGACACAACGCACACCCATACACCCATATCCATAAAAGTACACCCATACAAATGCAGGTGTTGACGACATACATTTGACATATTTACATACAATTAGTTTTGTGAAATTTCTGCACAAAAACGAAAAATGTAAATCCTCTAGAAATTAAAATTTTTTGTGCTGTAGAAGATGGGCATACCCTTTTTCGTTTTTCAGGAGAGATTTAGAAATTCTAGAAATTAAGAATAAAAATGTATTTGCTTGCCAAAGATCATTGAACATTTTTAGAAGCGTCAAGAGAGAAGAATTATGGGAATAGCTGGGAGCACCAAAGCTTTGCGCTACCTTCAATATATCAATCTATTTTAATTGAAAGCTAAAGCAACTCCAAACATTTCTTTTGATATTTACTTTGAGGTCTTTGTTTGAGAGACTCCATTATTCCAACAGTTTATAAATATTATTTCAAATACGAATATCATGTTCGAAAAGTTTACATTTTGAAGATCTGTCATTTCCGAATAGTCAGTAAATTATCTTACATACATATACTGAGCTAGAAAATTCAACATTTTCAATACTATGATAATGAAATTGCTATTGGTGGTCAATGTCATTGCCGTGACAGCAGCTTGGTACCACCTGTACCACGCTGGAAAGGTCCAGAAGCGAATTCATGATGACTTTCGCTTAATCGCAATGGCCATGATGATGGAGAATCAAGTTCACGAAGTGATTAATTCACAGCGACCCGATTTGCCCGATGAGCGAAAGCAGGCGCTGAAACACATGAACGACATTTCACTGCCACGCCTACAGGAAACTCGCGAGGATATGATGTACGTAGCTGCACAAGAATTAATGAAAAGACACTAGAATCCCATCGATACTCGATACCGTCCCTACTCATTGGCGCAAGCATCTGCCCAAAATCATAAGACCCTCTGCAGCGTACAGGATATACAAATGCAGAAGCCAAAAAAAAAAAGCGAAACCAACAAACAAATTGAAATGGCAAAAGCGGCAAGCGCCATGCGACAGAGCAACTTTTATGGTTTGCGTCTGGAAAATGTGCAACAAAAGCAACAACAAAATGAGGAAAAATGTGGAAAAACAAATTTTTGGTGGAAAAATGCATAAATAATATATGTATTAGCATAGATTGGTTGCCATTCAATTAGCATGTGTAAAAATAATTGAATCGTTCCCCAACTAAGCAAAGCAATTGTTTTTGTTTTTTTTTTTATGGCTTTAATATGTTTCCATTTTTATTGTGGCCCAAAGGAAGGCTGATTCCATAAAGGGAAGACAGCATCTTTTAGCATCTTTCTCAGTGCCTTCGACTACTGTCATCCATTGCTTATAATATCTTAAAGATATCTTACCTCTGAATAACCAATAGAAACATTTATACGGGGCACAACGTTTCACGAATATAAAACAAATATTCACTGAAATTAATCTCAATCTATAGCTACGCATATTAATCGTATTACTGGAATCTGGAAACTCTGCTTAGTGTTTTTTATTTATTTTTTATTGGATTATTTATTAACATTGCCTCTTGGATTGATATTGGAAAGGTGTTAAATTTAAAGTTTTGATTTTAATTTAAATTTAAAATCTGTGTGCGATTCTCCCATAAATCAATTACCTATATTAGCCAAGGCTTCGACCCAACAAATGTCGTAGCCACGATGCCCCGCCAGGAGTGTTGCCAGAGTCCTGACGGCATAATTTTCGCTATCCATGTATCGTTTCAGTCCATCATTCATAATGCCACATTCTCTTAAGATTGCCACTAAATTACGGGCAAGGTCTCTAAATGATTCCCATATTTTTAGAAAGGCAGTTAAAATGTTTCTGATTAATTGTATGGGCAGTTCGTCCACAGTTTGCAGCAGGTGGCACATTTGATGGACGCCGCCAGAGTGCATGAAGTAGGTCATGCCTTTGATGTTCAGGTGGATGGCCAGACTGGCCAATGTCCAGCCAGCGGCCAGACGTACCTCCAGATGATGCTCCCGCTTGCTGGCACACCGAATCACCATCGGGATGAGGCCATCCATTAGGCTCGGATCAATGGCACGATTGTCGATAATGCCGGTGAGCAGATGCAACGCCATGGTCCGAATATTCTTGCACTGGTGTGCGAACAAGTGATGCATATATTTGAGAATGTTGCTGGGGAATCGATACAGCAGGTGTCGCTTTATTGAGCCATACTGCTGGCAGGTGTTGGCCAAAATAAAGATGGCCTCACGCTTCACCTCGCAGAGGGGACTTGGAACAAACAGTGCGGCTTTGGCCAACAAACCCGTCCTGATCATCACCTGTTCTATATCCGATTGGTGCTCGGCGACGAGTCGTGTGATTTTAAGCAATGGCAGCACGATAATCGCATCCTGATTGACCATTAAAAGATGGGCCAAAGCCTTGGCTATGTTTACCAAAGCCAAGATTGGTGGTCCCGGTGTCTTGTGCTTGAGAAATTGATACAACAGCACCACACTCTTGGCGATCCACGTCTGCGCATCCAACCCCGAAGGGTGGTACAAATACTTTAGGATTTCTTCGAGCAGCCCAGTTTCTTGGAAGGCGTCGCGTATCATCCAGGAGCAAGCAATAAAATTGCTGGCCATATCCAGGATTCCGCTCACAACTGTATCCGGCACGCCATCGAGTATCTCCAGCATATTCCCCAGCTCGTCGAGTGCATTTGACCACATCGCCATATGCTGCACTTTAATATCAGTGCAATGTGTGGTAACATGAGAAAGTACACGTAAAATTTTCATAGCAGTTCCGGCTCCTGGTTCCTGCTTGTTGGCATTTATTCTCAGCCACACAAAAAGAGTTTCAATCATTGTGCCCCGACTGCAAATGTCCATATTGTTTAGCATCCAGTCGGCAAAGTTCTCGGCCGTCTTCTCCTCGTTGTCGTGCAGAAAATTATAAAGATGATCACACATCATTTTATCTTGATTTGCGGTATTTAAAGCCATTTTTTTAAATTCCATTGCGATTTTTTGTACTATAAATAAAAGACTGATCACTACGATTGAAAGTTATTTAAAATATTTTAGCAATTTACCTTAATATGAGGCGGTATTTGTTCAGGGAATACGAGGGTTTTTCTTTCTGAACAGAAGTGTTTGAAATGCCTAAGAATAAAATTAGTATTTAATTTGATGTCAATATATGTTGTATTTCTTTTAAATCTTAGTTGTAAAACTTATGCAGAAATTTTCTAAGAGAAATGTTGGGTGCGGATCAACAGAAGTGCTTTGAATACTATTTAATTTGTTTTATTAAATTAAATTTATAACTTGCCGGTTACTTTTGTTTCAGTAAGCTTCAGTTGGTTTTTCAGCAACGATTTTCTGAAATAAAATGCATGCAATATTCGGGAATATCTTCGCAGTCTTCTAGCTTTTCTTTGACGTCTATGTCAATGTCAAAAGATTTGCTGAAAGAAATGATTAAAAAGTGTAAGACTACTAGATGTGTAATCGCTGGCCTGCTGTAATTTATTTCAGTGTATTCGTTCGCTCAATCAGGGCCGGGAATCCTTATGAATGGCTTTGCAACCTTTTGGCTGACCTTCAGAGCAGAACAGTGGAGGACGCCACTCAAACTACACACTTGAACACTTGAATGTTTTCTTTGCTCATTTTCTTAAAGCTCAGCAGCAGAGTAAAGCAAAGTAAAGTGGAGCCGCAGCCAGAGCCCAGAGCCACTTCGTACGCTTAATTGCGCTGACTACTCCACTGTCTTGAGTGGGGCGCGCGCCAGCCCCCCATCCACACAAATAAAGCTCTGAGCGGAGCGGAACGGATGCCCCTTGCCGGGAAACCCTTATTAAATTTACAATTGCATGGATTATGTCAGAACTCTGGCAGCGTTAAGCAGCTCAGCTGAGGCTCACTGTAGCCACTCTACTTCGATTTTTGCTGTCAGCCTCTTCAGCTAGTACGCCCACTCGTACAGCTCTCTCTCTCACTCTCTCTCACTCTTTCTGTGTCTCTCCTAAAGAGCTTTAAATGCCAATCAGGACTTTGCTGTGATTGTCTGAGGGTGTTTGTATGGATTGAGACCCGTCGTACCATCACAGCTACACACACAAGTGGTTCTGCAGCCTCGACCTCGGACATCCAATTGATAATTAATAAATTTCTTGCGTCTGTCTTAAGCCCCAAAGAGCTTTGTGTGGATATATTGTATGTATGTATGTGTGTGTGTGTTCGAGCATGTTTTTGCCAGAGACATGTACTTACTTATGTGCGAGTGTCGTGCCCTTGCTGCCTCTTATTCAATGTGTTTTTATATTTATTTTTTCCTTTCAATCGGGTATTGAGGGTTTGCCTCTGTAGTACACAGAAAAATGTTGAATGACTGAAGATTCGTCTGCTAAAACGATTTATGACAAATTTTAACTCTGACAAAAAATGTTCTCGCACTCGGACTACAAATTTTCACTTTGACACATGGCTTTATTTTCATAAGAGGGTTTGCACCAACATAAAGGGTTTCCACCTTCTCAAAAGGGTTTCCACCTTCTCAATAGGGTTTCCACCTTCTCAAAAGGGTTGCCAATAAGTTAGAAAGGCGGCAAAATAGTCGACATAACCTATTAAAGGATTTAAGGTCTACTTGGAGTGCATTTAATTAAGTAGGGAGCTAAATCAGGCAAACAGCTAAAAGGAAGCACAAGATTTTAGAACAAATCCAATGGAAAACATTTGCTGGCCAAATTGTCTAACACTGTTTGATGACTTGCTTTATTGCGACTCTGAATCATCGCCTTGAAAAGGGTTACCACAAAATTGATCGATATATGCACGCATCAGTCATCAGCGATGGGAAAACTATTATTTTTATTTGATTTTTCTTCATTTTAATATATTTCTATTAACTTTCTTCTATTGATAATCAGATTATATTTAGCAAGAATTTAATCTAGCAACAGAATATATGTACATATTTTCAGTATTAATATTCATATTCATATTCATATTCATTTTCTGTGTATGAGCTCAATCACATAATAATAGCTCTGAGAAAACTATCGAACCACGAGAGAACCAAAGAGTCTGCTTAACAATTTCTTTCAACACTTTCAGATGGCTTTTTTTTGCACATAAATTTCTAATCATTTATGTGTAAGAGGAGAACGACAGAATTGTCGCCCTCTTCTGATTATGTTATGGCACTGTAAAATTGTATAGCTCTGCATCGACTGCAGTTCCTAGTACTATGGTTGAACAAATAATAAAAATATTGTGTTTGCCATTAAGTTTAGATGCAGAGCATACACCTCGTCGATTACTCACTCATCCCCTGCAATATATTTTCAATTTATTGTACGCGCTGTCGTTTCTCAGTTTTATTTGCACTCGCACATGTCAGTGTCTGTCTCCTTTCCCTCTCTCTGTGTGTCGCTTGAGGTTGTGGCTGTGGCACAGCACAACAAAATTTACTTGTTGTCGTACAATATTTCTGCGCTTGTCATTTGTCTCACGTTTCTTAATTAGCTGCAAGGATAATGGGCTTCGTGCCACATGTCGTTGGTTGGTGCCACCGGTAGACAAAAGGATAATTCGACACGACTCAGCGCAATGCCGTGATGCTCTTGCGATGGCAATGGCACTGGGGATGCGATGCGACACCTCTCGATTATGCAGTGGAAAAGGTTTTACCAATTAATGGCAAAGTAATTGAAATATTTCATTAAAATCTGAGGCGCCAACGCTGAAAAGACAAAACTTTCTACAACAAACAAAAAAAAAGAAAGGGGCAGAAACTCGAGACTGGGGGGACAGGATTATAAATCAATTTGTGGACCCCAAAACGACGGACCAAAAAGTAACGACAAGTACAATAATGCCAAGAAACGTAGGGAAATCCCAACAAAACAAGAGGGAAAAACAAGAAGGAAAAAGTTTACCCACAAAATCGACTTTAAGCTGATTTTTCTTCCTTTGCATCCCCATCAAAAAGAGAAGAACAATTTCCTATATATAGAGTGGCATTATGTATTATATATGTATGTGTATGTATGTATATGTATATGTATGTTTGTGTGTCTGTCGGTTTAGGCGTCGGTGATTTGTTTTGTTTGCCATTAGCTTCCACGCCCCACGCCCACTCCACGCTACTCTCCCTGCTACTCTCTTTTTTTGCCCCTGCTACTCTCTTTTTTCCCCTGGCTATTGGATTTCATTGTGCTGCCTCCCGTTGCCGTAATAAATTTAATATGGGTCATTTGTATGACATTCTACTCCTATCTGGCATAGCATCCCCCCCACCGTCTTCTCTTTTTCTTCTTCTCTCTGTGGATTTCTGCTTTTCCAGCTACCTTTCTTTTTCTCCTTCCGCCTTTTTTTTTTTTTTTTGTTGGCCATTTCCCATCGTCTATCACATTGTATATGTTTTTGCGGTGACCATCGTGGGTGGGTTGATCGAGAGATTCGTTTGCTAATTTTAAACGGAATACCTAGATGGGTGAAAACAAAATTTAAAATTTTTAATAAATATATACATAAAGGAATTATTTATATTTAAAGAATTTGATTTTGTCTAGCCCCTTTCCGAGTGTGAATTCAATTTTCTTTCTTCAATAACTATAATCCTTTTGCCAATGAATCTTTCATGCCAAGTTTCAAGGCTTTCTTTTTTAGCTGCAATTTATTTATCGCTATAATTGTTTGCACAAATTATTTTGTAACAACTTTTTGACCTTCCCCAGAGCTGGATATTTCGGCTGTGCCCTGTTTTGCCTGCGCTCCATCTTGTATTTCTTTTCCCCCCTTCGTTGTGCTGTCATCGTCGTCATCGCTGCTGCTTCCACTTCCACTTCTGCTGCTAATTCTGTTTTTGCTTGGGTTATTCGGGCCAAGCGCCCAAAAAAGGGAGGAACACAGCAGCAGAAGCAGAAGAAAGCGTAGAGAAAGCCCAACAAAAGGCGCAACAAAGCGTGCACTGACTGGCGGGCGAAGGCCGAGGTGCAGGCAGGCGACTGCGGAGCCTGTGGCAGCAACCAAAACTCTGCCCATGCTTCATGGGGCACAGGCACCACTCTCCACGTTTTGCACCACGCGTCCCTTTTGCTTGTCTTTCTGCCAATGACATGTTGCAAATTAAAAAAGGGTATATGCCTGAGCAATCTTGGCTGCGGTTGCCCTCTGTCGACACAGAAGCCTCCCGAATCCCGAAGTGGTTTCCAACTGCCCACTGCCCAGAGTCCAAAGGTTCTGGCGTTTCGGTAACAGCATTTTAATGATGCCCCTTTTTTGTTTCTCTTTCTTTACACTTTTTTTTTCTATACCCCCGTAAGGTATTTTACATTTTTGAAGGTGTTTGTAATTCAGGAAAATTCAGAAATTTCTCAAAAAACTGATACAAATGGACAGAATAATAAGAAGAGATAAATGGAGAATAGGAAAAGGCACTCTAAAAACATATAAGCTCTTGCTAAAATTGATTTAAAAAATACACAAAAAAGGGTCCGAAAAATAATTCCATTGAATAAAATTACGAAAATATTCAAGTAAATTTGCTGAACTCAAAAAACCTAGAAAACCTAGAAAATATGTCGAAATATTATATTTATATTAAAAATATATAATAGAATAATATATAATATAATAATATATAATAAAATAATATATTTAATATATTAATAATATATATTTAATATATATTAACATTATATTTGAATTATATATATATTTTTTTTGGTATCTAGAGCCATTTTAATTTAATCTTAATCTGAGCTATAGAAAGAGTATACAAACTTCGAAGCGTAAATGCCAGTTCTTTCTGCATTTTTTCTACTGTTTTGGTTATGGTTTTTTGGCCGAAACCAAAAAAACCAAAAAAAAAACCGAGCACAGAGCCCAGAGCATCAGCAACAACAATCGACTTGCACATAATTTGATGACAAACAATTTGAGCCCCAAGTTGTGTCTTTCTCTTAAAGTTATTGCTCGCTCGCAAAGCCCCAAAACTTTCTTTATTCAAGAGAGAGATAGAGATAGAGGAGAGCTAGTGAGCTATGCCAGGCGCTTTTCCAGAGCTAAGATGGCATCTCAAATATGTTGAGAGAGAAAAAAAAGTGAAACAACTTCTTAGTTAGCTTTTCTTGCTATTTAGCTGAGAATTTCCTGGCCCCTGCCTGGAAAGGCAAGCCAGGGGAAGCGCTTATGAGTAGAGTGTAGCGCGCAACTAAAGACTTGCGGAAACTTAAGTGGAATTTAATAAATGTTTTCCTTGTTAACTTTACCTAAAATTGCTTTGAAGTTTTCCCTGGTTGCCAAGCAGCCTCAAAATGTTTTTGAGGCTAGAAAATCTGTCAACAAGAGAGGCCTCCTACCTACCTTTTCCTACAACCAAACCCAACCATCTAACCCAACCATCCATCTATCGATTAGGGCTCATTAGGAAAAGCAAACAGAGATTCTAAAGGGTAAACCAAATGGCAACCAATGCTTTTTGTGTAAACAATTGTCTGCGGCTCAGGGTTTTCTCTGGCCAAAAGTTATTCGTTTCACTGTTAGCAGTTATTGGCCTCAAATTAGGCCTCAATTAAATGAAAGCGAAAATTGATTTAATTGGTTGCTGAATTTTGCTAGGAATTATTTTTGAATTGCAATGAAATAAGCAGAGAAATTATATATCAAATGATGTTGTTTAAGTCCTTAATCCTTTCTCAATGCTGCAATACTATGTAGATTTTTGCCGTAGTTATAGTTATGTGAGTATCCTTTCTCCTTTATAATGCCTCATTTCTATTGAATATTTCCCTTGCAAATCATTTACATCACATGCCTCTCTTGGGTTCTTTTGTGACTCTTCACAAACCAAGTCCTCAATCTGTTTGAGATTTTCTGATTTGTTTACTTGTGTACTCTTCACCAGCTCTCTCTCTCTCTCTCTTCCTCCCTCTCCCCAGTGTATGTCAATCTAAGAAGCCAAAATGCGAGGCTAAAAGCTGATTCAGAACGAGGGCACAAGAAGATCCATTGCAATTGAGAGACAACATGGCAACAAAGCCTGTCACGGCCGGGATTCGCTTTGAGAATTCCCTTAGCAGCGGCTGTTGCCAAGTCCTTGACCCGACTTGTCTTCGATTATGCCATTTAGCAGTGCAAATAAATACAATTGCCGTTTCGCTGGCTGTCGTCTCCTCTCCTGTGTGTCTCAATTTCCACCAATTCGCTGTGAAGTAAATGAATAGGGAGGTTGGTGGGGGCTGCTTGGCTGCTTGGATTGCTGGCAGATTTCGTGGGTGGATTGAATCAGAGTGCTACTGAAAGTGGGTGTCGGGAGGCCATGGTATAACTAAGATAAACAACAACAAGTGGGGAAACAGTGGAAAGAAAGCTCTGCAAAAGAGAAAGAAAAAGAGAGAGAGCGAGCGAGAGAGACAGAGCAGTGGGATATAAAGGAAGGAAGTAAGTTGGCAGGCAGGCAAGCAAGGAAGAACTCGCACGATGAGCTTTGTTATTTTTAACAGCAATTTCCAAGAATAACAAAAAGTAGTCAAGAAACCCCAAGAAAGTGTAGGGGCTTTTGCTTTATGGCGAGGACGTTTTTGATACCCTAGGAGTTATAAATTAGGAATAAGAACATTAAAGATATATTAATCGGGGAAATTGTATTAAAGGTAATGCAAGAAAAGACATTCAGAAGAGTGTTTCTGTAGAATATGTACACATAAAAAGTCTTCCCATTTCCATATAACTTCTCCAAGATTTTCTCTCTCACAGAATGTAATAATAATGATTTTAATAATAATAATTTTAATAATAATAATTTTAATAATCATCATTTTAATAATCATCATTTTAATAATACAAATTTTAATAATAATAATTTTTATAATAATAATTTGAATAATAATAATTTGAATAATAATAATTTTCACAATAATACCTAATAATATACCAACGGATGTGAACATATGTATCTGCTGTTGATTTAGATCAGGATTTTACATTTATACTAAATAGGATGATGGAATTGTTGTTCCCTGCCTTGCCAACAAGGCTTCTTATAGTCATTAAACCGCTCCTCTTCATGAGCATAAAAAACAGCAAACCGAACTTAAGATTCTCTGCCATTCTCCCATCTCTATCTCTCATGGTCTCTGGGTTTCACTTCGTTTTCTCTGTGTGGCGCTGGGTGGGAGGATGTTGTTGCAGCTGAGCTGAGGAGCAAAAATATATTTGCCGCCATATTTGTGAGACAATATCCCGCGTAGGGCAACAGCCAAGCAGCAGCAGCAGCAGCAGCATCATCAGAAGGAGCTTACATGAAAGGAAGCAACACTCATGTATACGTGAGTCTATTCGGGTGTATCCGTGTGTTTGTGTGTGTGTGTGTGTGTATGCTACGCATTGTGCTTCCGTTTCCGCTTTGTTGAGTTCCACTTGTTTACTCGATTTAAGGAAATATTACCGGCACAAACAAACAAAGTGCAACAACGCCAAAAAGGAGAAGCAACCAGCAGCCAGGGCCTGAGGTAGACAGACGAAACGGATATAGGATCTCGCTCTGTCTCTCTCTCTCTCTCTCCACACCGCGTCTCTCAGGTCAGTTTTATTTCTTTCTCTCTCTCTCTCTCTCTCTACTGTGTGTGTTTGAGTCAAATAGACAAGTCATAAGTTTTTCCGCTTCGTTGCAGCCAAGTAGTAGAAAATTTTTATGCTTTGCAACTCTCTGTAATAACTCTCTCAACAAGCACAAAAAAAAAACCAAAGGAAAACTTACCAATAACACGACAGATGAATGCTCTTTTGGCTACGAAAAAAATGGTACATTTGAAGCAGGTGTTAAAATGAATAAATTATTTATTTATGGTACATATGGTATATGCAAGTGAAATAATTGCTCATGTAAAAATGATGGTCTTTGATATTTTTGCAAGGTTTTTTTTAGCAGCAAAAGATTGTGGTTGCAGAAAAAACGAAAATTCTCTCAGTGGTAACGTACGCATAATATTTCTGAGTTTGAAAAAGTTCAGTTTTTGTTTACAATTAAATAGATTATGCATATGTTGCCGGATATATTGAGGGTTTTTAAGTGTTTTATTTTGCAGAGTTTTTCCAGAATTTGTAATCAGGTAACCAGGCGACTGTTTTCTGTAATATTTCTGCACTCTAAAATGTATTTTCTTTTTGGGAATTTTATTGCAAAACTAAACTAAAACTTTTATAAAATAAATAGGAGCTCTTATATATATTAATTCCACTTTTTTAACCACATTTTTAGCACTTAATTTGTGTCTCTATATCACACATATTTTCCCAATTACCATGTGAAAGCGCAAGTACAATCCAAGCATTTTCCTTTTCGAATAGAGTAGATCCAGACGCTGGTAGCTCCACAGAAAAGGGAGAACTATAACAAACAAAACTTGAGTTGGGAATTGCCAAAGATGAAGGGGTGGGCGGCTCGGCGGGGGACCAAAGGCTAAGGACAGGGCCACTAGTCAGACACGTGCTTATGCATATGGTGGAGAGGAGTGGCAGCATGGAGGAGGCAGGAACAGCGATGTGTGGCAAGAACTATGTGGAGTAGCAGGTGCCCCATAAGTTGCAACTGAGCGGATATTTTGTACTCGAGTGGTTCTGCAGAAGGTGAAAGAAAAGCACAGCTCTCCCCCGCCCTGGTTTGGCTGGTACACTCCTGCCGCTCTTGGATATTGTTAGGGAAACTGAAGCAAATTAAGTGGCAAATAAACAGGACCTTTATTCCTTTTTGCTACTGGGTTCCCGCTTATTGTTCCGCTTGTACACGGGGCATAAAAAATGCATAACGAGCTTTAAAGTGGTTCGGTATTTTTAAAAATTTAAACGCTGCGCAGCCCCCCGCTCGGCAGATCTCGCTCGCTCTCTTCGCTCATAAAAAATTCGCTTTATTGTCAATTTTAATACGTTTTTTGCATTTTATGCGATTTGCTTGAGAGAGAAGTTTTGATGGGTTGATGTGATGGTGGGTTGGGTGTTGGGGTCGGGGTTGGGGTGGTGGTGGGTCGCCGAGCATAATCCTTTTTCTGCCTTGTCTGTCATAAAAAAATCACGTTGGTTTGGGGGAGCCAAGAAAAGGCAACAGCGGAAGGACTTTACGAGCTTTTGCTGCTCTGCTGCCTCTTTGCCCTTTGACATGACATTCAACAGATTTACGTGCGCTCGTGCCTAATTTCAGGATAAAGAAAAACGCATCAGGATGCGGCAGGATGTCAGAGTCAGAGATTTCATCGGTTCTTAACCTTTTTTTTTGGTTTTTTTGTTTTTGGTTCTTGTTGGCATTTAATCGAATTTTATGCATAAAATAGCAATTCCCCAGCACTAACTCCACTCCACTTCACTCCACTGTACTGTCGGATGTGATCCACTCAACTCATCTCTCATCTCATTTTCGGTGTCGTTTCGTTTCGTTTGATTTGATTTCATCTTTATCCTTTTCGCTCGACAGCCACTTAAATGGATTAAAAACTTTTCAATATAATAATGTCACTTTAAATTGACAGTAAAATTCAGTTGACGAAACCCGAAACAGTGGAATTGTTTGTTCACACACACACCCACACGCACAGTGGGTGGGTTGTCTTTCCATCTGCAAAAAGGTTTTCCCATATATGTGAGCTCCTCCATTGGGGGACACTCCATCTAAGCCGCTTACGCATTACGAAAACTTAACTTTTGAGCCATTTAAATCACTGCTTCGAATGCGCTAGGAGGGGGAGCGGGTAGGCCACTCTCGTGGAAATTGTGTGTGTGTGTGTGTGGGGGTGTTACCCCACTCTTTGATTCTGGGGACTTCTGTTCTGCTTTGGCATCAATTACAGCGACAAGCAGCGGCGGCAGTTGGCCTAATAATGCAGAAAATGCCAAACAAAGTGTTTAACGTTGTCAATTTAACAACCTCGAGCGCTTTTTTATGGCTCTTCTTCGCCCATCTCCATCTTTCACTGTCTCTCTGCTCACTGCTCACTGGTATGGCTTTTCCCTTTTTTCCACAGTTTCCCGCAGTTTCCTACCAACTGCTGCCAACCAAAACAAAACAAAACAAAACAGAACAACAAAAGGCGGCAACAAGCAGCGAGGAGAAAAGTTAAACAAAGGCCATAAATGCACAGTGGAAGAGATTATCGGGTGAGTGGGTGAAATTATCGAAACAGTGGGTGAAATGTGGCAGAGAAAGGGTCAAAAATGAATATGGAAAGAGCCAAAGGAGTGTGAGGAAATTAATACCAAACGTAAACTACCAAAAAAGGGATTAAAAATAAAATAAATAAATGGAAATAGTGAAAATAAAAAAATACTCGTAAGATCTTAAAATTAATATTGAATATGGAATCAAAAGTAACTAAAAGTTGTAATATAGGAAACATGAGAAAATGGGAAAACATATGGGAAATTAATCCTTGGATAAAGAAAAATTTCTATAGTTCTGGAAAAAGTAGTTAAAAATTTTGGAAATTCGATTAAAATTCTGTGAAAGAAAAATAGAGAAGTTCTCTAAAACTACAAAAGACACTTTGAAAATGATGATGGGAATACTAAATGCTATAAGAAATTCATTTGGGCTTTGGAATAGATATGATAGAGTTTTTCAATTAGCTAAATGCGATTATGGCTGATTTATTCACAATTTAATATTCATTTCGTGCTCAGTTTCGCCGTTTGGCTGTTATAATGAAGTGTGCGATAATATTAAGTATCTTGTTGCCCTATTAATGTATTGTAGTCACACACAGATACACACACACACACACACACACACACAAACGTTTGTTCATTCGATTTTCCGCATAATTTGTTCCACTGTTCGATGGCAAAGCAGACACACACAAAAGCGATTCAGTCGCGCGGTAGACGGGACAGGCAGCCCCCCCATCCCATCCCATTCCGTCCCAGCAGCGGATGGCTTCCAGCTTCAGATCCCAGACTTTGGGTTCCTGGCACGCCGCAGATGCTCAGCCAGCTACGAGGGAAGGAAGGGAGCGGCACGGCACGCACATAACAACAACTACAGCACCCACCCACCCACACACACACACACACACACACACAGATACAAAAGATATCACCCACAGAGACACGCGCTGGCAGACAACAACACACATGTTAACATAAACGTCAAACACACAAAGGCCGCCCGCGTTCCGAACCCGGTGGAACATTTGGCTGCGGCCAGGGGGGCATGTGGAGGTGGTGGCAGTAGGTGGGGATTGGCGCAGGAGTATAGGTAATCTAGAGGTGGAGTGGAGTCATGAAACTAAGCCGTAGATTCAGGGGCAGAGGCAGGCGGCAGCAGCCGTGGCTGTGGGTGTTGGGGAAGTTTTAAGCATCGCACGGACCCAATGCTGCTGCCTCTTCTGTTGCTGCTGCTGCTGCCTCTTCTGTTGCTGCTGCTGCTGCTGTTGCTGGTTCCCGTCTAAATGGCCCAGCGAGCATAAGTGGAGCAGTTTTTGCGGCGATTATCTTTGCTGGCCAAGTACAGTGAGTACGCGCTGAGGGGAGAAGTTAGTCAAGTAGAAAGCAGAAAAACTTGTGACTAAAATTTAAGTTTTATAGGAGAAAATGTTGCGCCAAAAAGTCTACAAAATATAATCAAACTTTACAGAGGCTCCATAATTGCTGTTAATATTTTTCGCCATTAGCGAGTGTTCACTGTTTTGCCAACGAGCCAGAGAAAAGCAGCGAAACGTTAAGACTGTTCTATTTTGGCAATTGATTGCCGTTTTTCTTCAATGGAAAATCTCTCTCTTGTGTATTTGGATGTGTGTGTGTGTGTATCTCCTCCGTTTGTGTGTGTGTGTGTGTGTGTGCCGTGTGCGAATCGTGATTGGTATCTATATCCATGGACATGCCTGTGCTTTTGTTCTAGCTGATGACCAGCCGGCCACTCCAGTTGGTCCTACACTTTCAGCAGAGCAGAGCAGAGCAGGCGCCTCCTGCTGCCACCTGCTTCCTGCTATTGGGGCGTGGTCCACTACTAGGGGATATCCTATACACTACATTAAGCTAACTAATGATGCATGCCAAACAGGAACAACAATGCGAACAACTTTAGTCGCAGAAGATAAAAAATTATGAACGCAAATCCACTCATCCACACGAGGCTCGAATTGGACAAGGACCAGCAGCAAGCAGCACCAGCAAGCAGCACCAGCAGCAACACCAGGACTCAGCACCAGCAACACCAGTTGGTGCGTTGCTGCTTCGGTATTGCCATTCAGAATGGCCCAGGACACGGCACAGCAGTTAATTGAAGTCGTAAAAAAAGCAAAGACAACAGCCAAACATCTTTATCAGGCTCTCCATTCTTGTGTCCCCTCCTTGGTGGTTTCCTCTTTTTTTTTGTTACTTCTTTTTTTTTCTGTTTTTCTTTTTGTATGTGTGGTGCGTGTGAATTGCTCCCCTGGTTTTTGTATATGTTTATATGGGCCAGCGATAAGGACGATTTGTCATGGCAACGAGAGAACACAACGTTTCAGAGATTATACCCTGCATATTCTTTATGTACTCCTACCACATATATATATATGTTTGTTTGTTTTTTTTTGGTTGCCTTGTGTCCATTGTCGGCTATCGACAACTATATAAAATTTAAGTATCTCGCATAAATTGTATGGCCCTGAAGATTAGCCAACATCATCAAAGGCAACACTAGACAAAGAGATACTTAAAGTTTGCCGCTCCAATGCATTGGGGTGCCAAGTGGCTGGACATTTTTATGCAACTAAAACACAATGCCTAAAAACAAAAGAGTGAAATATTTGTATGTCACTCGAAAATGTATTTTTTTTTTTGGTAGAAAAAGTTACTCAAAATAAGAAAAAAACATTGCATTTTGCTTTGACTTTTAACATCACAGATGGGTGCGTACAGTTTCACTCGTGTGTGATGAATATTTTAGATGTATTTTATTTGAATCATTAAAAAATAACATGCAATTGTTGCACTTCAAACGACCCTTGCAGAATTGTTTGACGAATGCCAGTTGTCAAAAAAAAGGAGTTCTGAAGGTCAGTTACTGCTGCCTGTTGTACTTTATCATAAAATTAATTAAGATAACTAGTTGTTTTTATGGGAAGAGTTTGAAGACATTTTTTTTTTAAATTTTCTGACAATAAATTGCTGTGGAAATTATTTCTAGAAAATAAAATTTATTTTTAAATATGCTCTGAAAAAAAGGGAAGCGTTTGTGGGATAGGAATTTGCATAGAATAAAGCCAAAAATTGTTATAAATTAAAAACCCCTCTGCAACTTTTAGTTGGAAAATCCATTGCAACTATCTGCACAGCCACAATCTCTTACCAGTATATATGTACATATGTACTTCGATGTACTTCATTTTGAAAGATAGATATGTATCTGAATGTTGCATTATAATGCTTGGGTCAACAGCAACATGCACGAAGAAACATTTTTAGTGGCATTAATTATTCAAAGGCCTCAAATGGAATAGCTTGTTCTACACGAGTATGTACTTCATATTGTCCGTTTGACTGCATCATACACAGCCATAAGTATGTCCTGCAGGAAATACACACGCACACAAACTGGCAGACAGACAGACAGACACTCTGTGAAAAGCAGCCATTGGTAAGAGTACAGCATTTTTTTATTTGATGTTGAATGTTGTTGGAGGAGAGCTTCGGGTGCACAGCGCTTGGACTTCTGGCAACACTTTATGTGGGCGGCAACCAAACACAAACATTGCATGCCTCAAAAGCTCAGAATGTACGCCACTCCCCTGCACTCGTCCACGTCTCCATGCTCCATGCCAGCAGCTGGACAACCCTGGACAGCCAGGAAGCCCCATCAAATTGGGTGTGTGTGTGTGTGTGTGTGGCATATTGGGTCAAGAATGAAAAGTTGCATCCCATTAGCTTATTGATCATTTGACTGGTCAGTTTGACTTTCTAAACCGAACAATTTCTTTATGCATTCAAGACAAAATATTCACAATTTAGCACTGAAACAATATTAGAGAGTTGATTGAGGGAATATTTGGGATACGATTTTGCATGATTTTCACTGAAATATTAAAGAAGACACAAAGGGGGAAATTGTAATGAGTTGGAATGCCTTTTAAAAGGAAAATAGGTGCTGTTTTTTCTAGATATCTTTCTCCGGACATGTAGCTTATGGCTTGGGGAAAATTAGGCACGTGAATATCAATGTCTTAAACTATTGCAAGATACACTGCAACCAAGACGAAGAACTGCACTTTGTGTATATTTTTTTGAAACCGAAAACTGCTGAATTTTGATTATGTACATTATAATCCGAATGCTTTGCTTTTGTCTTGGCAAATCTTAAGCAATGACCTAAAGCACACGTTAAATATTTTAAATGATTTAATTTAATTTAATTTAATTATTTAAATAAAGAGTTTTAATATTATTTATTTATTATTATTTTTTTTTTTTATATTATTTATTTATATATTATTTATTTATTTTTATAGAAATATATTTCATGTTTCTTATTTTAATAGCGGAAAAAGTATCTTTAAAATAGAAAGTAAGTTTCCTGGCTCATTAGGAGATAGCCCATAAAGATTATAAATAACTTTTAAGGATTGTAATCCATTTTCTAGAACCCATACCCACCATTTCTCCATTCTCCAAAGGCCTTAAAAATAGGCTCAAAACAATTATATTTCTACTTTAAAATTTAACTAGCAACTGTTAAAAGAACTCCACAAATTCAGTCTGACACAAACGAAAATTCAAATGATTCAAAATTAAATTCAAATCAAATGAACCCTCAACCAAAATCCACTCTGCACCTCAAAACAGATGAAAATTGTGCGGAAATATGCAAATATTAAATGTGGAGAGGCTGTGGGGCTTTTCACTTGACCAGCTAAAGGGTATTCCAATTGGAGCATCTATTCAAATGTATACACTCGAGTGTATACGTATGTATGTATATGTTTACCCCGCCCTCTCATTGCCACACCAGCGCTTAATTGTTAATGCAAACAAGAGCTAATAAAACATGAAAAACTGCTTGCTGGTTTGCATTATTTTTGTGCTCTCTTTGGGGCTTTTTCTTGTTTAACTATCGGTTGTCGCAAACAAACAGGACAGGCCAGTGCAGGCCAGTGCAGGCCAGGCGTTCGCCTGCGCTCGCCAGCGTTCGAGTGGTGTAATAATCAACATGAATGGTCCTTTAACCAGCAGAGACCACGCCCAACCAATGCCACTGAATCCTGTTTGTTCTTTGAGTGGTTCGAGACAATGGTTAGAGGGAAAGTAAGGGTGGCCCAGGGCCTTCTCTTGCACATGGAGTGACGTAAATGTGAATGAGTTGAAGTCAAAGTGTGAAATGCTACTGGTGCCTGCTACTGGTGCCCCCAAACGATAATAATCTTCATTTGCCACCACTCCCCGGTCTGTCTGTGCTCCTCCGAATCTGTTTGGGCCTGGCCAACAGTACAGAACAACATGTCCCCAGACCATTGTTGTCCATTTGGTTCAGTGTGCTGCTGCTGTTGCTGCTGCCAATTGATGTAACTGTAACTGACCAAAAACGTCGGACGTCTTTTTGGCTGTCTATTTAGCCAGTGATTTACCACCATCCAATCCTCCCTGCTGGTTCTGTTCCTCCTAACTCACTCTCTGTCTATAGAGCCAACGGCCGCCTCGGGTCACACACTCTCCAGCATCTAGATGTTTGCCAGTGTCTCTGTGTTTGGAGTTTTGGTTCAATGGCGGCCTCGTTTACGTTTCCGTTTTCCGTTTCCCATAGACCCCAGTATCCGTACTCTACCCTGGGCCACTCTTTCCTCCAGTTGCTGTTGTTAAACTAATTGGCAGTTTAACAGCAGACCGAAGCAGCATAGCTGTCCAACTTGACTGGAAAGTGTCTGTCTGCCCAGAAATGATTATGCAATCTCAATTAAGATTATGCAACTGCATTTAATAAAGCACTTAAATACACATGTCCAGACACACATATATAGGCATACATCTCCATAGGCCATAGACCCTTACATCTGTATTATATACATATATATTTTGACAGTCATATTTAATGGGAAATTAATGATATTTATATTTTATTGTGGAATGTGGAAGAAAGTTAGAACAGATTCAACATATTTTTAGAAATTATTTCTAGAAATTATATACATAAGTAGAATTTAATTCTTATCACTCATATTTGTAGTAATATTTTTTTTTAAATAATTAAAAATATTATTTTTTTGATGCTTTATGATTAATATATTAATTAGTTTATTTTTCAAATTATTTCACCTTTATTTCAGATACTATCAGTATTAGGTGCTTTGGATAAATTATGTTCATGTTACTAAAAACTCTTCGAAAATGTTATATTTGGGTAAGTCATAGTTCCGTTTACATTTTTAGATCATTTTAATTCCAATACAAATCTTGATTGTTTAGTTTTTAATCAAATCAAAAAAAAAGACTACAAAGACCTACAATCTCTCATGATTTAAATAAGTAATTATTTTGACCTTTGGCTGATTCTTCGCATTTAAATCATTTGGGGTACTTTAAGGTTCTTTTAAATTTTAAAAATATTTATTGATCGATTAAAAATATATATACATTTTTGTAATCTTAAAATGAAGTAGAAATTTCCCAGAATTTCCAAAGTATAATCACTAAAAAATTCTCTTATTTCTACTGTGATTTTGCTGCACTCCCCATCCCATTAATATTTAAATGCACATTTTTCTTTGCCCCATCGAAGCTTAAAATATCCCCACATGGTGACCCCAACCCAAAAACGAATAGTTTCTAAATATATTAAACTTGTCTAGGGTTTTGTTTTTGTTTTTATTTTTGTTTTGTTTTTGTTTTTATTGGTTTTTGTGGATGGGGCTGGAAGGGGGGCGAAACGTGTAATTTAATAAAGTGGTAAAAGAACAGTTATTCGCCAAACATGATACAGCATCCCGCCCCTGCCGCGTGGCATGCCCCTTGAAAATCAATTGCGGTTGCTCGTGTTACTGTTTGGTTCAGTGGCCACCACTCTCTTTGATGCTGCTGCTGCTGCAAAAAGAAGGCTGGCAGAGAGGTGGAGGAGTAGCACGTGGCAGCACTTCATGCAATTCACATGAGCGGTCCACAGCTGTTCACTCTTTGGTCAGTGGCGCTCTCTCTCTCTCTCTCTCTCTCCCTCGCTCCTCACAGTATTTGTATCCCCAGTGCGGGTGTCCTTCTGTCCGTTGTATGTAAATGAGATATTTTGCGGTCGCTGGTCAGTAGCAGCAGCAGCAGCACCACCACCAGCACCAGCAGCAAGCGGGTGGCGTCAGGCAGGAGAGAGGATGATGGTGCTATGCAGGCGCCATGGCACGTACAACATTCAAATGCGGTTGAAATCTGCATTAACTATTGCAATTAGTGCACAAATTTTGTATAAATTATGTAAAGAATAGTTTTTGGCGCAGAGTTTTCTATGAACTACAACACTCCATCTATGTCTATGTGTGCCGTGTGCCGTGTGCCCTGTGCCCTACCCCATGCTCTGGTTAAAAATTGTATATTGTAAAAGTATTTTGGGTAAAATGTTTTCGTCCATCTGTCCCAAAAATCGTACATGCTACATATATGTATATTCGAGGGTGTTACGCTACCACTTGCCATCCAGACAGCTGCATTCCTGCATTATGCAATTGAATTTAATATGAAGTAATAGCATTCCAATACCCTGTAATTAGTGGGGTGTGCGGATTTAATTAGTAATTATACATTTCGGCTATTTAAAGTATTAGCTTTAAGCTTTGCTCCTACCCCAAGGTATTTCCTACCCAAACGTATGAACTCCAGCACCCCAAGGAAATGCCTCCCCGGGGGAATGTTTCATTAACTTTCATTTGCTTCCTGCTCCCCTCAAGTTCCTCCTTTTAGAATAGTGTATCCTTTAGCTTTCATCAAGTGATTGTTCTTTCCTTTCCAACGATGTGGATTCATTGCACGCGTACATCCCTGCGTATGCGTGATATTTGGCTGTCTATCTTTGCGCCCTCCCAACCCCACCCCACCAACGAACACGCTTATTGAGCGCTCGCTTGTTGGTTCGAATGCCATCGCCATCGCCATCGCCATGGCCCACCACCCTATCCTCTTGTTTATTGTAAATTTCGTTTAGATGTGCAATTAAATTTTAATTAGACTGCCTCTTGAACGAGTATTTCTAGTTTTTTGATGGGCGGGCGGAAGGTGGTACAGCGGGGAGGGTAGCACTAGTAGCAGCATTAGAGCGTGTGGCAATATATATGCATCTAAATGTATCTCTATTTAGGTAACAAAATACCTTTCATTAGGTAAAGTTCATTGCGGGTTTTTCATCCTATTATACCCTTGATGTGTGCCGGCTTTTAGAGTTTGTTTTCGCTCTTTGATTGCACCTTTTTCAATGGGGCATTCTATTTGTAGAAGTGCCCTCCCCCCTCAATGAACGACCTTCTCCTGGGGGCTTTGCTACCCATTTAAACTGTAATCAATTAATTCATTATTATTCGTATTCTGCTTTCGAAAAACCTGCCACTTTGCTTTATTGCATGTTGAAGTAGTTTTTCATTATTGGCTGCAACCATGTTGCACACACACACACACACACACACACAAAACAGTCTATTGGGGGCAGAGATTCCTGGGGGCAAAATGCACAAAGTTGTCGGCAAGTTTTTGCCAAGGTAATTCCGCAGGCAACTCTTGGCTTTGCTTCGTCTCCCTCCCTATTTTCTCTCTCTGACTCTTGTTAACTCTTTCTGTTTGCCTTTTGCCATCTCTTTCATTTCGATTTTAGCATTGTTAGAGGTCTCTGGGGTAACATTCCCAAACAGATAACTGAACCGAGAAGCTGCAATGAAATCTTTTAAACAGTGAAGCAGCACAGGTATCATGATTTAAGGTGACTTTGTAGAGGGGTTTTAGCACGTGTTTTAAATGGTTTATTTGGTTTTTTAATTACTGCATACTAATGCATTTTTTATCTGACTGAAATTGGTTCTATTTGTGGCTTAAAGTAATTTTTTGATAGGCCATATCCATTGTCATGTCCCTTACACCTACACAAGGGATTCCGTATCCTTCCTTCTGCCTGACCACCTCTTCTGCCGTTTCCTGCTTCGCTTTTTTCAGTTGAAACTCAACTGCGAACAGCTGTTCATGCTGCAGCAAACTGTGGCCAATTTGAATCATTTTCTTACGAGTGTCATTAAAAAAGAATGGCCCTGCTTTTAGCCCAAGCCACCCCCAAGCTCCTTCACCTTTGAGTTGATTGTTGAGGGCTAAAACGCTTTGGGAAAACACTGCTCAAGATGAGAAGCGAAAGTAGGGAAAGAAAAGTGTAACTTTAACCAATTGGCAGAGTCGCATAAATGTCGTCATCGCGGCACCATCCTCGATACCAACCAGCTTCGATACCAACCAGCGAATGTTGTTTTTATTGTCGCCAGCCATTTTCATTACATTAACCGTTTGCCAAAGCATCCCCCCATGCCCATCGCCCTTCGCCCCTACCCTTGCCCTTACGCTTAACCCCCTGCACCGTACCTTGTACACCATAGCTGCCTAACTCCAATACTCTCCAGTCTGGGCCCACTCTACTGCAATGCGCATCGTTTTGCTGTTTTTGTTTGTGTTATAATGCCAGTTACTGTGTTTTTTGCATGCCCAGTAATCCCTGAGCGAACGGGCATACTCGGATAACGTATGCGTTAGGCAATGTAAGAGTAGAGAAAAGTTTAACAACATTTATCGCAGCCTGTTCTCCATAAAGAAAGTAAATTTTTGTTAGTTCAAGAAATTTCGTTAAAACTAAAGATTTGTGGCTTCTTTTTGGTTGATTTGTATTTATATTTTTGTGTTGTATACAAAAATCGTACAGTTTGGATTATTTGCACAGCCCAAAATAAGGAAAAAATAATAATAATAAATAAATAAAAATAAGAAAATCTAAAATAATCAAATGGGGGGCTTTTGTGTCTACAATTTAAAGATTGATGGGATGCCAATGTGGTAGAGTACTCATCCATCTACCGAAATGATAGGGATTCGATAGTAAAGATTTTTTTACAGGGTATTCTAGCCACGAATTATTTTCTACAAATTATTCTTAACAGTTTTCTCTTATTTTTCCGCTGGCTTTGCTGCTGTTTTACTGCGCCGTTTGTTGATTTTGCTGTTGGCTGCTGTTGCCACTGCCACTGATAGGGCTCCGCCCCCGCATCTGCCTGTAATCCAGCCAGTTTCCAGGTGCCAGGTGCACGGTGAGGGGGCAAAAGTTTAACGCTTTTGTCGTTAGAAAACATCAAGTAGACGGGCAAAGAAAAGCAAAAAAAAAATGGAAGTACGAGTACGAGGAATAGTGGTTGCAAAAGTGGCAGCATCAGCGACAACGGCACAAAACAAAAGCAGAAGCAATCGAGCTGAGTTGGCTTGAATGGCAAGCAATTGCGAAACTATTTGAACAGCTCCATCTCCCATTTCCCATCCCCCAAGACCCATCACGCGCACTTCCTTCCAATCTCAATCGCCCGACACAACTCGACAAACCCCTGCAACGCCATCATAGGCCCCATCACCCGCATCAATCAATGGGGCAATGGGCATATGATAGCCACCGAAAATCCAGACATGTTGAACCTCCATGCATCTCTCGGCATTGACCCGGGGACCCCGATCAACTTCGACAGGTCAAAGCGCTTTTATAAAGCTATAAAATATACACAAACTAAGTCGGACCAAGACTTTGCCCCTCACGCATTCGCACACGTAACCTTTTTTTGACCCCCCAACCGCACCCCACCCCACACACAGCCCGGTGTGGCACGGAGTGGCAGGAATAGGGTGAAAATGGAAGCACGCTCTTGAGTCTGGGACTGTAGACTGTCAACGGCCTACTCGGGCAACCTTTTTAAACAACTCATATGCAGAGGGTTGCTCTAGGAACTCCCCATGATGCACAGAGTCCGTGAAGGAAGCTTCTCACACCTTGCAGTAGTAGTTCCAATGCTCAGGCAACCCTCGTTTTCTAGCCCTCAAGTTGTTGCCTGTTCTGTCCGGGCCTGGCCCGTGTCCTGCTTATGTTTGGTTTATGTTTTTTTTTAGTCTTTTTATTTTATGTTTTGCTTTTTTTTTGGGAAGCGACGATTCTCAGTTTTGGACTTGGGCCTGGCCCTGGAAAGATTTATGTGCGTAAATTTCATGCTGACGGCATCAGGTGATTTAACACTTTAGATAACATGGAACTTGGAACAGTTTATAGTCGAGAATCGGGGAGTAGAGGCGTCGTCCGTCCATCTGTCTATGCAATGCCCCACGAAGAGCAAAACAAACAAACGAACGAATGGCGGGAGGTTTTCGTCGGGGGGGTGGCAAAAGTTGTATTTTTATTATTTTATTTTATTGCGCTTACATCTTTAAATAAGTTTCCTTCGGCTACGGCAACACCTCTTCTCTTTCTCTGGGTGTCTTTCTCTTTGTGTGAGTGTGTGTCCCTTTCTGTTCGGGGAGATCTCTGCCCTTCGGAATTGATGTGTCTTTTGGGGTCATAAAAATTACAACAAAAAATTTCTTTCGCCTTTTTGGCCTGATTGCTGTGTGCGATTGAGCATCGTTTCGCAGGTCCCTGTCCCCTGTTCCCTGTGGTCCCTTTTTTCCCACTCCCCAGCCTTGTTCTGTACGATTTCTTTCCTGTTTTTTTGTTGGCTTGTTTGTTGTCCAGATAGGATATAAATTATATTGAGCGCTTTGAATTAGTTTTTTATGTGCCGTGCCCGCCCCGTGCCTCACATGTAGTGAAAATGAAATTAGATACGTGTTTGGGTACGAGTTAATTTGCTGGCACAGATTTTGCCCACCCAACGGGGGAGAAATAAGTAAAGTTTACCCTTGATTTTGTCTTCGATTGATAAGTGCAGTGGGGGCGCAGGTTAGCAGCTCGTCCGGGGGATATTTAAAGAGTTTACTTTGCTCGCACAATGCTCCACAATTGCGCACTCCATTGGGGAAAGTTCGCCCTGCAATCGCTGCTGATGTTGCTGCAGCCAGCACCAACAATGGCCAGCAATTACCAAAATACAACAAACAAAAAAAAAAAAATAGTAGAATGGGTGAAAGAGGATAAGAAGAAAATGTTGAGGAAATTCTACTCCAACACGAAAAGGGCAAAGCGCGAAAAGGGAAACGCAAAAAGAAAAAAGCGAAAATAACATTGAATTGTTAAGGAACTGCAAACTGCAAATCCATTAAACCACAACAAGAACAAGAACAAGACGAAGGAGGAGGACCAGAACGAAAACGAGTACCAGAACCAGAACCAGGAATCAGCAGAACAGTACAGAATCAAAACCGAAGAGAACTTCTATAGGTATTGCATTGAAATGGGAAATGTCCTTACACAATTGACTGGAAATTGTTTGCTGAATTTAGCGCGAGAGAGAGAGAGTGATAGAGAGAACCGTTGGACCAGACACTCGCAAATGTGTTGATGGTGGATTAGCTGATGTTGTTTGAACAGCATTTCCATGAAGATTTTTCAGCTAAACTTTGTCAATTGTAAATGTATTCAACTTCATCTATCCTTCGGAACAACTGCCCTGCCAAGCCGCCTAACCTCTAACCAAGAGCCGTTGAAACACCCATTGCTTATTGAATAAATATTTGTTATCGTTAGTTTAAAGAATTAAAGTAGATAGCAAACAAACTAATAAAAATATGTGTAAATTAAAATAATGATAAAAAAATAATGAATTACAAAATACAATTTTTAATTTTATTAATAATATTTATATGTCTAAAAAAAAAAATTAAAAAATTAAATTATTTAAAAAAATTGAATTACATAACAAAAATTTAAATAATATTAAACAAAAATTGTATTAAAAACATTTTTTTTAATTTATATATTAATTTTATTTAACATAATGAAACTATTGCTGCGGATATTTCATGAAAATGTTTTACTAGTCAAATACATACTAAGTACTTTTACGTTTATACCTACCATAAAACCATATCGTATCAACGTACGTCAAATCACATTCAATAACTAAACGGAAAGGCATATCAAATCCGAAACAAATCGGGCGTAGAAGAAAAATCTAGTCTCCACATTAGTTCTACGGTAGTCTTTGGGACTTGTGGTTTATCGTTTAACCATGAGGTCGCATCTGCTGACTCTTATAGGTAATCTCGCCAGATGGAAGAATAGTTTATGTGGCAATATCCTAATGTTCCCTATATTTCTCTCAAGTTCTGATTACCATTGAAGGAGGACATAGTGGCAAAGTTAGTTGTTTTGAAATGTGTATCAATCGAAGAGATTTCGTACAGCCCTTTTGTGCATTAGATTTACAACGAAAGTGCTGGTTTACAATACCGTCAAATTGTACATACGACCTTGTTAAGTGTTTGAGAAAGAAGGCGAAGTTACCCCGTGAGTAATTTATGTGTAATTTTTTATTTTATGCTAATTATTTACATACATAGCGTATAAACCCCATGAGATTGTGGAGGGTGAATGTCATAAAATTAAGAAAGAACCATGGTGCGAAACAATTGTGAAAAAACAAAGTGATGAAACAGAATATTACACAGAAGAGAAGTCAAAAGAATCATCAAAAGAATATTACACAGAAGAGAAGTCAAAAGAATCATCAGAAGAAAAATCTACAGAAAAAGTAGCAACAGAAAAATCAACAACAAAAGAAGCAACAACAGAAAAATCAACAAAAACATCAACAAAAGAAGCAACAACAGAAAAACCAACAACAGAAGAAGCAAAAACAGAAGAAGCATCAGCAAAAAAATCAACAACAAAAGAAGCAACAACAGATAAATCAACAACCGAAGAAGCATTAGCAGAAAAATCAACACAAAAAGTAGCAACTACAGAAGAAGCAACACCAGAAGAAGCAACAACAAAAGAAGCAACGAACAAAAAAAGAAAAAGCAACGAACACAAGAAGCCACAACAGAAGAAGAAACAAACACAGAAGAAGTAACAACTGTAAAAGCAACAACAGAAGAAGCTACGACAGAAGAAGAAACAACAGAAGCAGCAGCAACAGAAAAAGCAACATCAGAAGAAGCCACGACAGAAGAAGAAACAACAGAAGCAGCAACAACAGAAAAAGCAACACCAGAAGAAGCCACAACAGAAGAAGCCACAACAGAAGCAGCAACAACAGAAAAAGCAACACCAGAAGAAGCCAAAACAGAAGAAGAAACAACAGAAGAAGCAACAACAGAAAAAGCCATACCAGAAGAAGACACAACAGAAGAAGGAACAACAGAAGAAGCAACAACAGAAGCAGCCACTACAGAAAAAGCAACACCAGAAGAAGAAACAACAGAAGAAGCAACAACAGAAAAAGCAACAACAGAAAAAGCAACACCAAGAAGACACAACAGAAGAAGGAACAACAGAAGAAGCAACAACAGAAAAAGCCACACCAGAAGAAGACACAACAGAAGAAGGAACAACAGAAGCAGCAACAATAGAAAAAGGAACAACAGAAAAAGCCACACCAGAAGAAGACACAACAGAAGAAGGAACAACAGAAGAAGCCACAACAGAAGAAGCAACAACAGAAAAAGCCACACCAGAAGAAGACACAACAGAAGAAGGAACAACAGAAGCAGCAACAATAGAAAAAGCAACAAAAGAAAAAGCCACACCAGAAGAAGACACAACAGAAGAAGAAACAACAGAAGAAGCAACAACAGAAAAAGCAACACCAGAAGAAGCCAAAACAGAAGAAGAAACAACAGAAGAAGAAACAACAGAAGAAGCAACAACAGAAAAAGCCACAACAGAAGAAGGAACAACCGCGATATCCTCATCAGAAAAGGACTCATGGAAGGAAGAACAAACAGAGAAACCCAAATCAGAAAAAGGAGAAGTCACAACTGAAGAATCACAGACATGGACACCACAAAAAGCAGAAACATCAGAAGAATACCCTACAGATAAACCTCAATCAGAAGAAGATACAGCGATTGAAAAACCAACAGAGAAACCCAAATTAGCAGAAGACACATCGAAGAAACAAACAGCAGCTTTTCCCGAACCAACAAAAGAAACATCGAAGAAACAACCAACAGAGAAACCCAAATCATCAGAAGACTCATTTGAGAAACAACCAGCAGCTTCTCCCAAACCAGCAAAAGAAACATCAAAGAAACAACCAACAGAGAAACCCAAATCAGCAGAAGACTCATTTGAGAAACAACCAGCAGCTTCTCCCAAACCAGCAAAAGAAACATCAAAGAAACAACCAACAGAGAAACCCAAATCATCAGAAGACTCATTTGAGAAACAACCAGCAGCTTCTCCCAAACCAGCAAAAGAAACATCGAAGAAACAACCAACAGAGAAACCCAAATCATCAGAAGACTCATTGGAGAAACAACCAGCAGATTCTCCCAAACCAGCTAAAGAAACATCAAAGAAACAACCAACAGAGAAACCCAAGTCAGCAGAAGACACATCAAAGAAACAACCAGCAGATAATCCCAAACCAGCAAAAGAAACATCGAAAAAACAACCAACAGAGAAACCCAAGTCAGCAGAAGACACATTGAAGAAACAACCAGCAGCTAATCTCCCAAACCAGCGAAAGAAACATCGAAGAAACAACCAACAGAGAAACCCAAATCATCAGAAGACTCATTGGAGAAACAACCAGCAGCTTCTCCCAAACCAGCTAAAGAAACATCAAAGAAACAACCAACAGAGAAACCTAAATCAGCAGAAGAAAAAGAAGAAACATCAAGTGAATACCCAACTAAGAGACCTAATTCTGAAGATGATACACAGATTGAAGAACAAACAGAGAAACCCAAATCAGCAGAAGACGAATCGAAGGAAGAACCAACAGAGAATCCCCAATTCTCGGAAGACACATCAAAGGCAGAACCAACAAAGAATCCCGAATTAGAAAAAAAAGAAGACACAACTGAGAAATTACAGACATGTGACACTACAAGAAGACGAAACATCTGAAGAATACCCAACAGAGAAACCTAAATCAGTAGAAGACACATCGAAAGAAGAACCAACAGAGAATCCCGAATTGGAAAAAGAAGAACCCACAACTGAGAAATCACAGACAGGGCCACCGCAAGAAGAAGAAACATCTGATGAATACCCAACAGAGAAACCTAAATCAGCAGAGGACACATCGAAAGAAGAACCAACAGAGAATCCCGAATTAGAAAAAGAAGAAGACACAACTGAAGAATCACAGACATGGATACCAAAAGAAGACGAAACATCTGAAGAATACCCAACAGAGAAACCTGAATCAGCAGAGGACACATCGAAAGAAGAACCAACAGAGAATCCCGAATTGGAAAAAGAAGAACGCACAACTGAGAAATCACAGACAGGGCCACCGCAAGAAGAAGAAACATCTGAAGAATACCCAACAGAGAAACCTAAATCAGCAGAGGACACATCGAAAGAAGAACCAACAGAGAATCCCGAATTAGAAAAAGAAGAAGACACAACTGAAGAATCACAGACATGGATACCAAAAGAAGACGAAACATCTGAAGAATACCCAACAGAGAAACCTATATCAGCAGAGGACACATCGAAAGAAGAACCAACAGAGAATCCCGAATTGGAAAAAGAAGAACGCACAACTGAGAAATCACAGACAGGGCCACCGCAAGAAGAAGAAACATCTGATGAATACCCAACAGAGAAACCTAAATCAGCAGAGGACACATCGAAAGAAGAACCAACAGAGAATCCCGAATTAGAAAAAGAAGAAGACACAACTGAGGAATCACAGACATGGACACCACAAGAAGACGAAACATCTGAAGAATACCCAACAGAGAAACCTAAATCAGCAGAAGACATATCGGAGGAAGAACCAACAGAGAATCCCGAATTGGAAAAAGAAGAAGACACAACTGAGAAATCACAGACAGGGACACCGCAAGAAGAAGAAACATCTGAAGAATACCCAACAGAGAAACCTAAATTAGAAAAAGATACAGCGATTGAAGAACAAACAGAGAAACCCAAATCCGCAGAAGACACATCGGAGAAACAACCAGCAGCTAATCCTAAACCAACAAAAGAAACATCGAAGAAACAACCAACAGGGAAACCCAAATCATCAGAAGACTCATTGGAGAAACAACCAGCAGCTTCTCCCAAACCAGCGAAAGAAACATCGAAGAAACAACCAACAGAGAAACCCAAATCATCAGAAGACTCATTGGAGAAACAACCAGCAGCTTCTCCCAAACCAGCAAAAGAAACATCGAAGAAACAACCAACAGAGAAACCCAAGTCAGCAGAAGACACATCAAAGAAACAACCAGCAGCTAATCTTAAACCAGCGAAAGAAACATCGAAGAAACAACCAACAGAGAAACCCAAATCATCAGAAGACTCATTGGAGAAACAACCAGCAGCTTCTCCCAAACCAGCAAAAGAAACATCGAAGAAACAACCAACAGAGAAACCCAAATCAGTCAGAAGACTCATTGGAGAAACAACCAGCAGCTTCTCCCAAACCAGCAAAAGAAACATCGAAGAAACAACCAACAGAGAAACCCAAGTCAGCAGAAGACACATCAAAGAAACAACCATCAGCTAATCCCAAACCAGCGAAAGAAACATCGAAGAAACAACCAACAGAGAAACCCAAATCATCAGAAGACTCATTGGAGAAACAACCAGCAGCTTCTCCCAAACCAGCAAAAGAAACATCGAAGAAACAACCAACAGAGAAACCCAAGTCAGCAGAAGACACATCGAAGAAACAACCAACAGAGAAACCCAAGTCAGCAGAAGACACATCAAAGAAACAACCAGCAGCTAATCCCAAACCAGCGAAAGAAACATCGAAGAAACAACCAACAGAGAAACCCAAATCATCAGAAGACTCATTGGAGAAACAACCAGCAGCTTCTCCCAAACCAGCAAAAGAAACATCGAAGAAACAACCAACAGAGAAACCCAAATCATCAGAAGACTCATTGGAGAAACAACCAGCAGCTTCTCCCAAACCAGCAAAAGAAACATCGAAGAAACAACCAACAGAGAAACCCAAGTCAGCAGAAGACACATCGGAGAAACAACCAGCAGCTAATCCCAATCCAGCAAGAAAGAAACATCGAAGAAACAACCAACAGAGAAACCCAAATCATCAGAAGACTCATTGAAGAAACAACCAGCAGCTAATCCCAAACCAGCAAAAGAAACATCGAAGAAACAACCAACAGAGAAACCCAAATCAGCAGAAGACACATCGGAGAAACAACCAGCAGCTAATCCCAAACCAGCAAAAGAAACATCGGAGAAACAACCAACAGATAATCCCAAACCAGCAAAAGAAACATCGAAGAAACAACCAACAGATTATCCCAAACCAGAAAAAGAAACATCGAAGAAAGAACCAACAGAGAAACCCAAATCAGCAGAAGAAAAAAAGATCGAAGAAACAACCAACAAAAAACCCGAAACCAAAAAGAAGCACGAGATTGAAGAACAAACAAAGAAACCCAAACCAGCAGAAGAAACATCGAAGGAAGAACCAACAGAAAATCCCAAATTCTCAGAAAAAGACACATCAAAGGCAGAACCAACAGAGAATCCCAAATTAGAAAAAGAAGAAAACAAAACTAAGAGAAATCACACCCAGGGACAAAACCTAAGTCAAGAAGAAACATCAGAGAAGAATAACCAACAGAGAAACCTAAATCAGCAGAAGACAAATCGGGGGAAAAACCAACAGAAAATCCCCAATTCTCAGAAGACACATCAAAGGCAGAACCAACAGAGAATCCCGAATTAGAAAAAGAAGAAGACAAAACTGAGAAATCACAGACAGGGACAGCACAAGAAGAAGAAACATCAGAAGAATACCCTACAGAGAAACCTAAATCAGAAGACGGATCAAAAGAAAAATCAACTGAGAAACCCGATACAGGAGAAGATAGAGACACAACTGAAGAATCGCAGTCTTGGACACCACAAGAAGAAGAAACATCCAGAGAATACCCAACTGAGAAAACTAAATTAGAAGAAGATACTGCGAATGAAGAACCAACAGAGAAACCTAAATCAGCAGAAGACATATCGGAGGAAGAACCAACAGAGAATCCCGAATTGGAAAAAGAAGAAGACACAACTGAGAAATCACAGACAGGGACACCGCAAGAAGAAGAAACATCTGAAGAATACCCAACAGAGAAACCTAAATTAGAAAAGGATACAGCGATTGAAGAACAAACAGTGAAACCCAAATCGGCAGAAGACACATCGGATAAACAACCAGCAGCTAATCCTAAACCAACAAAAGAAACATCGAAGAAACAACCAACAGAGAAACCCAAATCATCAGAAGACTCATTGGAGAAACAACCAGCAGCTTCTCCCAAACCAGCAAAAGAAACATCAAAGAAACAACCAACAGAGAAACCCAAGTCAGCAGAAGACACATCAAAGAAACAACCAGCAACTAATCCCAAACCAGCGAAAGAAACATCGAAGAAACAACCAACAGAGAAACCCAAATCATCAGAAGATTCATTGGAGAAACAACCGGCAGCTTCTCCCAAACCAGCAAAAGAAACATCGAAGAAACAACCAACAGAGAAACCCAAGTCAGCAGAAGACACATCAAAGAAACAACCAACAGAGAAACCCAAGTCAGCAGAAGACACATCAAAGAAACAACCAGCAGCTAATCCCAAACCAGCAAAAGAAACATCGAAGAAACAACCAACAGAGAAACCCAAGTCAGCAGAAGACACATCAAAGAAACAACCAACAGAGAAACCCAAATCATCAGAAGACTCATTGGAGAAACAACCAGCAGCTTCTCCCAAACCAGCAAAAGAAACATCGAAGAAACAACCAACAGAGAAACCCAAGTCAGCAGAAGACACATCAAAGAAACAACCAACAGAGAAACCCAAGTCAGCAGAAGACTCATTGGAGAAACAACCGGCAGCTTATCCCAAACCAGCAAAAGAAACATCGAAGAAACAACCAACAGAGAAACCCAAGTCAGCAGAAGACAAAAAACCCAAATCACAAAGACTCATTGGAGAAACAACCCTCCCCAAACCAGCAAAAGAAACATCGAAAAAACCAACAAAGAAACAACCAACAAGAGAAACCCAAGTCAGCAGAAGACACATCAAAGAAACAACCAGCAGCTAATCCCAAACCAGCAAAAGAAACATCGAAGAAACAACCAACAGATAATCCCAAACCAGAAAAAGAAACATCGAAGAAACAACCAACAGATATTCCCAAACCAGCAAAAGAAACATCGAAGAAAGAACCAACAGAGAAACCCAAATCAGCAGAAGAAAATAAAGAATTATTAAGAGAAAACCCAACTAAGAAACCTAATTCTGAAGAAGATGCAGAGATTGAAGAACAAACAAAGAAACCCAAATCAACAGAAGACGAATCGAAGGAAGAATCAACAGAAAATCCCCAATTCTCAGAAGACACATCAAAGGCAGAACCAACAGAGAATCCCAAATTAGAAAAAGAAGAAGACACAACTGAGAAATCACAGACAGGGACAGCACAAGAAGACGAAACATCTAAAGAATACCCAACAGAGAAAACTAAATCAGAAGACGGATCAAAAGAAAAATCAACTGAGAAACCCGATACAGGAGAAGATAGAGACACAACTGAAGAATCGCAGTCTTGGACACCACAAGAAGAAGAAACATCCAGAGAATACCCAACTGAGAAACCTAAATTAGAAGAAGATACTGCGATTGAAGAACCAACAGAGAAACCTAAATCAGCAGAAGACATATCGGAGGAAAAACCAACAGAGAATCCCGAATTGGAAAAAGAAGAAGACACAACTGAGAAATCACAGACAGGGACACCGCAAGAAGAAGAAACATCTGAAGAATACCCAACAGAGAAACCTAAATTAGAAAAGGATACAGCGATTGAAGAACAAACAGTGAAACCCAAATCGGCAGAAGACACATCGGATAAACAACCAGCAGCTAATCCTAAACCAACAAAAGAAACATCGAAGAAACAACCAACAGAGAAACCCAAATCATCAGAAGACTCATTGGAGAAACAACCAGCAGCTTCTCCCAAACCAGCAAAAGAAACATCGAAGAAACAACCAACAGAAGAAACAAAGAAACACAAACCAAGTCAGCAGAAGACACATCAAAGAAACAACCAGCAACTAATCCCAAACCAGCGAAAGAAACATCGAAGAAACAACCAACAGAGAAACCCAAGTCAGCAGAAGACACATCAAAGAAACAACCAACAGAGAAACCCAAATCATCAGAAGACTCATTCGAGAAACAACCGGCAGCTTCTCCCAAACCAGCAAAAGAAACATCGAAGAAACAACCAACAGAGAAACCCAAGCCAGCAGAAGACACATCAAAGAAACAACCAACAGAGAAACCCAAGTCAGCAGAAGACACATCAAAGAAACAACCAACAGATAATCCCAAACCAGCAAAAGAAACATCGAAGAAACAACCAACAGAGAAACCCAAACCAGCAGAAAGAAACATCAAAGAAACAACCAACAGAGAAACCCAAATCATCAAAAGAAACATCGAAGAAACAACCAACAGAGAAACCCAAACCAGCAAAAGAAACATCGAAGAAACAACCAACAGAGAAACCCAAGTCAGCAGAAGACACATCAAAGAAACAACCAGCAGCTAATCCCAAACCAGCAAAAGAAACATCGGAGAAACAACCAACAGATAATCCCAAACCAGCAAAAGAAACATCGAAGAAACAACCAACAGAGAAACCCAAACCAGCAAAAGAAACATCGAAGAAACAACCAACAGAGAAACCCAAACCAGCAGAAGACACATCAAAGAAACAACCAACAGAGAAACCCAAGTCAGCAGAAGACACATCAAAGAAACAACCAACAGAGAAACCCAAGTCAGCAGAAGACACATCAAAGAACCAACCAGCAGCTAATCCCAAACCAGCGAAAGAAACATCGAAGAAACAACCAACAGAGAAACCCAAATCAGCAGAGGAAAAAGAAGAAACATCAGAAGAATACCCAACAGAGAAACCTAAATTAGAAAAAGATACAGCGATTGAAGAACAAACAGAGAAACCCAAGTCAGAAGAAGAAGAAGTGACAACTGAAGAATCACAGACTCGGACACCACAAGAAGTAGAAACATCAAGAGAAAACCCAACTGAGAAAACTAAATCAGAAGAAGACGACTCGAAAGAAGAATCAACTAAGAAACCCGAAACAGAGGAAGAAAGAGACACAACTGAAGAATTACAGACATGGACACCACAAGAAGTAGAAACATCAAGAGAATACCCAACTGAGAAACCTAAATTAGAAGAAGATACTGCGATTGAAGAACCAACAGAGAAACCTCAATCAGAGGAAGATACAGCGACGGAATCACCAACTGAGAAACCAAAATCAAAAGAATACATATCGAAGGAAGAATCAACAGAAAAACCAAAATCTGAAGAGGCCAATTTGAAGGAAGAGAAAACAAAAGAAAACTTGGATGAATCAACAACCGAAAAGCCAAAATCTGAAGAAGAAGGTTCTGCAAAATCAACAACTGAAAAAGAAAATTCTGAAGAAGAAAAAGCCTTCTCGGCAACAACTAAATCTGTAGAAGAGAAAACAACAAAAATTCTAGAAGAAGCAACAAACGAAAACCCTAAATCGGAAAAATCTGATGAAACATCAGAAAACGAACGTCCTGAAGAAGAGGAAACGGAAGAAAAATCAGAAAAATCTGATGAAGAGGAAGAGGAAGAAAAATCAGAAGAAGCAACAATGGAAAAACGCAAATCTGAAGAGGAAACGGAAGAAACATCTGAAAAATCAACATCAGAAAACGAACAATTTTATGAAGACGCAACAATGGAAAAAACTAAATCTGAAGAAGAGGAACCGGAAGAAACATCTGATGAAGAGGAAAAGGAAGAAAAATCAGAAGAAGCAACAATGGAAAAACGCAAATCTGAAGAAGGGAAAACGGAAGAATCATCTGAAAAATCAACATCAGAAAACGAACAATTTTATGAAGACGAAACGAAAGACGAAAAATCAGAAGTTGCAACAATGGAAAAAACTAAATCTGAAGAAGAGGAAAAGGAAGCGGAAGAAACATCTGAAAAATCTGATGAGGAGAAAACGGAAGAAAAATCAGAGGAAGCAACAATGGAAAACCCCAAATCTGAAGAAGAAAATTTTACAGAAACATCTGAAAAATCAACATCAGATATAGAGAAAACGGATGAAAATTCCGAGGAAGCAACAATGGAAAAACCTAAATCTGAAGAAGAGGAAGCGGAAGAAACATCTCAAAAATCTGATGAGGAGAAAACGGAAGAAAAATCAGAAGAAGCAACAATGGAAAACCCCAAATCTGAAGAAGAAAATTTTACAGAAACATCTGAAAAATCAACATCAGATATAGAGAAAACGGATGAAAATTCCGAGGAAGCAACAATGGAAAAACCTAAATCTGAAGAAGAGGAAGCGGAAGAAACATCTGAAAAATCTGATGAAGAGAAAACGAAAGAAAAATCAGAGGAAACACCAATGGAAAAACACAAACCTAAAGAAGAAAACTCTTAGAAAATCTGAAAAATCAACAGCAGAAAATAAGAAATTTTATGATAACCAAAAAAGTAAAGTTAAAAAAAACAAAAAATTAAAAGAAACCAATAAAAAAATCAACAATAAAAAAAATACTTAATTGAAAAAAGAAAACAGAAAAAGAACCAAAATTAAAAAGCAATTCAGAAAAAGAAAACGGAGAGAAAGCAAAAGCTATAGAAAAAAAAAAAGATACGGAAGAAAAAAATGCAGCGGATGAAGAAGAAGAAGCGACTGCAGTTTAAGGTATGGCAGTAAAAGAAAGAGCATAGAAAGAAGAAAGAAGCAGAAATACCCAAAATAAAGATGATAAATAAAAATACTCAAAATGAAGAATCAGAAAAGGAAACAACAAAAACAGAATCAACAGAAGAATCTGAAGAAAAATTGAAAACAAAAGAAAAACCCTAGAAAGAAAAACAGATGAAGCTAACCCAATAGCAGTTAAAATCGTAGAAGCAGTGAGAAAAATATATACATACAATATATATTTATAGAAATAGCTCCTTTGGGTATTTTACAGTTTTTATGGTCGATTTACGATATAAGTGCAGAGCACCAAGATAATTACCGTAGCCAATCGTATGATAAGGCTCTTAACCACACAAACCTCATTTTATGCCAGTTCCACTTGCCAACTCTGTCAATCAACATGAAGATATTTCTGGTTCTCCTCCTAGGTGATCGATACCCTTTTGTGCAGTTTTAATTTGATGTATTATCCATAACTACTATATCCCCAATCAGCTCCCCTGAGTCTTGCCATAAAGTCAAAAGGTTGCTTAGCAATTTGTCCCATATCGTTCGAAGGAATGACGTGTGCCTACGACTTAGTTTGCGGTTTTCAGGCAGAGAACGAATGTGAGCTAAAAGTTGAGATATGTTTGCGTGGAATAAACAACAGACCCCGTGAGTTTTTGTTACCATTAATCTTTTAGATCTATTAATCTCTTATGCCCTAAAATATGTTATTCGACTTTTCATAGGTTTCACTAACACGGTTTCTGGATACTGTGTGGATGAACGTAAGAGACGGTGTAAGCCTATGTTGAGCGAACAAATAACAGATATTGAATTTACATAAACTCGTTTTACACTGGTTATAACATTCTTCCATACCCAGAATCGATTTGCTTTAATAGCAGTCTTGGATTTATTTTCTATGAAATTTCTGGCATCACTTAGCATGAAGTTTATACCATAATAAATACTACATAATTCTTTCAACGTTTCGCTTTTATTTTAATGTAAGAAAAAGCTGTAGCAGCAAAAACAGAAAAACCCAAAAAGAAGAACAGATGAAGCCAATCCGACAGCTGTTAAATTCGAAGAAGTAGTGTACAAAACATATACAATATCATACAAATGGCTACTTTGTGTATTTTGTAGGTTTTATGGTCGATTTATGATATAAGTGCAGAGCACCAAGATAATTACCGTAGCCTATCGTATGATAAGGCTCTTAACTATACAAATCTCATTTTATACCAGTTCCACTTGCCAACTCTCTCAGTCAACATGAAGTTAAGTCTCGTTCTCCTCCTAGGTAATTTATATACTTTTGTACAGTTCTGATTTGATTTATTATCCATAACTACTTTTTTCCGAATCAGCTCCCCTGAGTCTTGCTATAAGACACCAAGGCCAAAATTGCTTAGAGGATTGTTCATATTTTGCATTCGAGGAAATGATATGTGCTTCTGATAGAGTTTGTGAATTTCAGGCAGAGAACAAATGTGAGCTAAGAGTCGAGATATGTTTACGTGGAATATTCAGCAGGCCGCGTGAGTTTTTTTTATTATTTAATATTAATCTTTAAGATGCCCTACAATACATATATGATTCGACTTTCAATAGGTTTTACCAAAACAAATTCTGGCTACTGTGTGGATAAAACAAAAAAGCGGTGTAAACCTTCCATTTGAATTATTAGAAGTCTAGAAAATTCCCTCTAACGTTTAATATAATAAATACTGCAAAATTCTTCCAACGTTTAACTTTCATTGCAATTCAAATTCTTCTGTCCGCACATATATTAAGTCTTAATAATGTTGGATTTTGTTCCTTCGCAACGAACATGCAATGAAAATGCAATAATCTGTCTTCTCCGTCGTGGCAGCTGCTTAATGTCCGATTGCTCCATAGTTTGACCAATGCAAACCACAAGAATAGAGGATGGGTAGCCCCAAACCACAAAAGAGCGAACGGGAACCCAACCGAACCGAACCGAACCGACTATGAAAAATTTAAACTTTGCATCCAGGCCATTTATTCATCCTCTGCTTGGCATCTGCCATCATATCTTAGCATGCGGTTCCGCCTCACTCTCTCTCACCCTACAGTCTCTTTACTGGTGGGTGGCCGCCTCTCTATCTTCATCTCTGGCCATATCTTTGGCCGTCGCTGTCTGACACTGACAAGTGCTGCCTCCTCCGAAGACGGGTCGGAGCGACGGGGCCAGCACCTTAAAAATTAATTGAAACATCACTACCGGCTAATATTGTATATTAAAAACAGCAGCAAAGACAGGACAGCACTCGAAGAGGGGAAGCAGGAAGCAGGAACTGGGACCAGGGACCAGGGACCTGAAACCAGAACCGAAACGGTCCCCCACATCCAACAACAAGATGAGGCATATAAAACTTTTGGGGTTAGCTGAAGAAAACTTGCAAATTGCCAGAGTGCGTGGCCATTTATCAGTCTTAGTTTTTTGATGGTGAGGGGGCACGAAGCAACAACAACAGCAGCAACAGCAGCAGCAGAATGGACTACTACGAGTAGAAGAATGTTGAACAATAAATTCGAACAACATTTTTGGTTGCTCTTTGGGAGTTTATTAGCTGGCAGCCGGTATTTTGTGGTCAAAGGGCAACCTGAACTTGAATCAACCCTACAACCTTACAAACAGGTCCTACCATCCATCCCACTGCAGCCCATGCCATCCCATGCCATCCCACTCCATACCATTCCATTCATAGAACGAACCCACAACCCATACACTCCCCTCCCCACTCATTCATTCATCTTCATCGTCATCAAATCACTGTCCAGTTTCAAATTTCTTGAAACGCTCAGGCGGCGGACCACAGCATTGCCAGCCTCGAAATTAATGGTCGCGCATGTGCAGACTCTCTTTGTGGGTCGCTCTCTGGCGCTCATGTGCCGATTGGGGCCCTCGGCTGTCGTCTGTTGCGCCTAGGACAACAAATTTCTTATTGAATGCTGCCTTTTGTGCTTTCGTGTGATCTAAAAAAACGAAGCCTCTGGTCGAAGGTCGCCGTCGCCATCGCCGTGGCCGTCGCCGTTACCGTAGCCGTCGTACTGTGTGTCGTCGTCGTCGTCGTCGTGTTCTTTTGGGTCTGCTGGTGTCGTTGTCGTGCCATAAAGTCCGCATAATGTTGCACGGATGTGTCAGTGCACGTTTGTTATTTGGCGCGTGAGCACCGCTTCTGGGGTTGCACCGTGAGGCCTGAGACGTGTGGCAGATACTCGTCGTACTCGACGGCATAGCGCAGATCTCTAGTGCTGAATGTTATCAGAAATTCCTACTCAAGCGATGGCAAGGGAACGTGAACGTGTAACGTTAAACAGCAAGAGAGGTTAAGTTTATTAAAATAAAATAAAAAATATAAAGAAATAATTCACAGAATAAAATAAAAAAAAGTAAAGGAAATGCGTAAATCCAACGCCAATCACACTGTGATTATTGTAGTGAAGTGAAGTGCTAATCAAACTTGAGCCAACGAAGAGTAAGCAAAGCCACGGGAAAGCAAAGAAAAGCGCCAAGGAAAAGCTAAGCTAAGTAAAAGGAAAAGGAAAACAAATCGTGGGCACATGCAACAACTGGATACGGATACGCCACTGAAGCTTTAAACAGCGCGCCTCGACACCACTGCTCCCCCTCCCTGCCGCTGCAAGTCAAGTACGTAACAGATTGATGACCCCATCATACAATCCAAAGCAAACTAAACAATCCACCATCTGCCCCCATCCTTTGGCCACTTGACTAAAAGTTCAATTTCCTGCAAGATGCTTTAATTGAAGCGCACAGTAAACAGAGCCACGCAAAAGAACCAGAGCCATAGCCCCAGAGGATATAAACTCGCATGGATGGGTGTCTCTGTGTAGCTCTTTGGGTGTCTCTCGCATCTCGCTCTCGCTCTGGTCAGTCAGTCATTAGTCATTTGCTCATTTCCGCAAAACGCAACCAGCCCGGATGTGCAGCACTTGTCAGCCAATAAACAAAAGCAGGGTACCCAGGGGACAGCGGGTGGGCATCGGCAACTTGGCTACCAGATTGGGGGGTTGGGGTGTCTCTCACGCACACACACACACAGAAGAATGAATTAAATGTTCATCTGGCGGCAAACACATCAGCGTCAATCAGCAATGGTGATGGACTGACTGTCTACGGGTTCGATGATGGTCCCACCTCCTGCTGTTTTGCGGTAATGTCCATTGAGTTTCGGATCGCTATCGTTAGCCCAGAGCCGGTGTAATGTCTGTGAGCATTTACCAGAGCACACCTTGACGAGGGAATGCCCATTTCCATGCCCTGGCCATTGAGTTATTCAAAATTGAGGGTACTTTTCGATTGGAAAAGGGTTTGTTGTACCAGCATTAACACTGATTTATAATTTTATTTTATCCGCATCACATTACCGAACTTATAGCTAAGCAAATGCCTTAATTTGTTGGATCTTTTATGGATTTTTCACACGACATTTACACGCACATTTTTGTGTGCTGTTTTTGTAGCTGAAACGAATTTTTAGATGGATTCTAAACATTGTTCAATCTTTACACAAAAACCACTATGCAATATCAATCCATCCTTTTGCTGAACATTTTTCCTTTTCTAACCGGACAAATTTAGCAGAATATGCAGAATATCATTCCAGCGGTAACTTGCTGTGTTCAGAGAACATTCCTTCTTTATTTGTCGTAGTTTTTGGGAATCACACAGACACACAGATGCCACACATTTGGTTGGCTTGTTTTAAATGGGCATCCACGATGCACGAGCATCAAGCTGTGTTAGTTATGGCGAAATATTTGCCTTTGAATGTGCTGAAAAATAAAATCAAACAATTTTTTGCATGTGAAATAATTTTAGGTGTGGAATTTAAAACCTTAAATAATTTTTTGTTCGCACTTTTTTTATGGGAAAGTTATTTGAGTGCAGAAATACCAAGTTTTTGTTACATGTATTTATTTGCATATTGCTTAGCGCCACTTTTAAGGCATAAATTCTTATAAATATTGTCTTCATAATTAACCAAAATTGTTGCTTATGTGTGTCCCAAATGCTTTAAGCTTCAGTGATGTTTTCTTAAACAGCAATTAATTAGCTGCCGCTTATCATTATCGATATTCGATTATGGCTTAGTTAAGTGGTGTCATAAGTGGTTCGATTAGCTATTTATAATTTATGCTCTCAGGTAACTATCATTTATGGTATCACGTTTAAAGTTGAAACAGCAGCGGGCACCAGCGCAAGGATTAATATAGCTCGCCCTAAGCTTTCACTTTGTAAGCAGCTTTTCAACTCTGCTTTAAAGAGGGGTTTGGGAAGTGTCGAAGTGTCGCAAGATATTTTCCTCGGACAGGATTACGTAGCATTATGCAAGGCAGGCAGAAAATGTTGGCACAACTTGGGAACAACATTTAAAGAGCATTCCGCTCCTCGTGTTGCTTCTACGACTTTCCCTACTTTGTGCTTATCCATTGGAGGCAAAATTTGATCATCTTCGCTACGCCCAGCGTGGCACTGGTCTAACTATCGTTCAACTATCGCTGGGAACTGCCGAAACTAGCATTCCATCGATCTCTCTCTGGCTGTGCCGTGCCATCATCAGCCATGCTCTTGCACACCATATTCTTGCATGGTCTTTAAGATGCTTTCAGGAAAAAGTAGCACAAATGCTTAGACTCATCCAAGGGATGAGTGTGTGTTTGGGCGTTGGGTACACTGAGTAGGTGTGGTGGGTGTTGGGCGGTGTGGGGGCACTGCATATGTGTCATACATTCAGGTTCTTCGGACAACAATAACCAAGACGGACAACAACAGGGCGCATCATTCATAAAGAGCAAAAAAAACACACACAGACCATAGCATAGGTGCAAAGAAACAAACAGCAGCCAACAATGTGTGGAACGAGAGGGGAGAGGGTGTACGTATACGAATACGAATACGAGTATGGGTATGGGTATGAGTATGAGTATGAGTATGAGCATGAGTACTCGTAGGACCCAAAGCTAACCCAGTTTCTTTTTTTTGTGACGCTGCTTCTTCACGGCTCAGTTTTGTTTTGGGCTTCTCTATTTTTTGTTCCTTCTGCTGCTGCTGCTACTTCTGCCTGTTATATTTCTTTTTATGGCTTTTACGGACTGCCCACAAAACGACAACGACGACGACGACGACGACGACGACCTCAGTGACAGCGCAGCACAAGAAGAACAACAAAATTTCAAACCAAAAAGCAGCCAGAACTTACACCTACAACTACCTACCTTTTGCCCAGCCATCCCAGCCATCCCACACACCAGAACAGCACCCCCAAGCGCCCAGCTCCTTTTGCTAAAACTTGTTTTGTAATTGTTGTTTTTTGGGGGATTTCTGTGGATTTCTCTGCCCCCAACCTCTGCCATATTTTTATTTTGTTTTTCGTTCGGCTTGGGGGGGGGGGACTGGGCTTTCTTTTTGCCTTCTTGCGGAGGCCATTGTCACGTAAATCTGTGACAGAAATTAGCCTCGTTGACAAAAATATGCCTGCTTACACATTATTTGTAGCAACAAATAGACGGCACGGCGGGCAACAGTTAATGGCGCGGAGAGTGTTGTCGTCGTTCACGACGTCCCATAGTCAGGATCTCGACTTGGGGTTTGGCGTTGGGGTTGTGTGCTTGGGGTATTGGTGGGTGCCACTTCTTGAGAAATTTGCATGGGAACTGCGCCAGTTGTTGGTGTTGTTGTTTGTCTTCTGGTTACATTCCCTTTGGTAGTTTTGTGGTGCTGTCGACCCTGGCTTTGCCTCTCTGCGTTTTGTTTTATTGATCTGTTTATGCTACGGGCGGGGAAATACCCCCCAATTCCATCTACATCGCACAGCCCTTGTCATGGATAGACAAACAACCAAAAGTTTTATTTGGGGACTAATAAAAATGCAAAAAAAAAACAAAAACAAAACAAAAATGAGATCAAGCGGACCTCGAAAATGTGCCCTTTGCGGGGCATGTGGGGGTGTACGGTGTTCAGAGGTTAATGACCAGACAGGCGTGAAAGTAATCATAAGCGGGGTCCGCTCGGGTGTCCTGTCGGAGTTAATTTACCTTGACCTGGGTCCTTGAAAGCTCGACTCTATCATCAGAAGGTCTCTAGGAGCCCGGCTCTATCAGCAGAAGGTGTGCTGTCTGGCCGCTCTATCATCTGGTGGTGGTTTATAATCAACTTTATAGTATAGCAGGCAATATTTCATGTTTTTCGATTGCTTTGCAGTCCTCAGGCCTAAACCTTTGGCCCTTTGCTCATGTCAGGCTGTCGCCCTGCGGGACTTGCCGCCTGGCCTTTACTTTTCTTTGCAACATAAATTATTATTAGCCTAATAAATCATATTTTGTCAGTCAATAATTTGTTTAGGTGTTGAAAATTTTTGCGTTTTTATACAAAATATGCAATAAAAATGTATGCAACATTTTTAGGGAGTGGCATATTTTGAATATTATAAAAATAAAAGCTGCTCAAGATTTGTTTTAAGAATATTAACATTTTGTGTATTCTTTTAAGCACATGAAAAGATTTTTTTAAAAAAAGAAATCAAAAAGATTTTATAGTTTATTTATTTAAAAAAAAAAAATAATATTTATATATATATAGAAAATATAGAAATTATTTATATATATATATATAGAAAATTATATATATATATAGAAAATATAGAAATTATTTATATTTATATTTTTTATAATTACAATGAAAAATCATAAACTGTTAAATTCGAATTTATATATTTCCCCAATAATCCACAAAATATAAACTCCAATGCAAAACCCATTAATGACCACGACAATGCCGGGCTAACCCCTGACCTAGCATAAGCTTAAAGGTCTTTGAGTGTATATGAAAATCACAGACAATGTCCCAATCAATTCGTAGCCTTAATTACCAGGACATAAGCTACGACTAGCCTTGGACTTAGCCAGCCCCAAAGTCCGAGTTAATCTATCATGTTATTGGGGTTTCCTGATTAGCACGGAAACCTTGCCTCATGTAACGGCAACAAAATGATTGATGTCCACTACAAAATTTTAACGGTACTCCGTGTCACACCCAAACCCCCACACTGACCCGCCACAAGGACCTCTGTGCCCGTTAAACACGCTAGAAAACCGTTTAGGGTCACTCCGCAAAACCCCAAAACCTCTGTGTCTATTCTGCATCGACAACACAGCCTTTGCCTTTGCCTTTCCACTGTTTATCGAGGCATTCAGTTTTATGTCACAGCAACTGATTGATTTTTAATTAAACGTCCAGCCAATCCACTGATTGATGCTAATCATACGTTTGATGGGTACAAGCCCACGCCCACGGCACGCCCATGCGCGGCTAATCGGTTGGGAACACATTTTCCACTTTAATTCAAACCCCTCCCCACCAAAATATGTGACGGAAATTAGAACTTTATTATGAGGCGTTGCCTGCTCCCCGCCAAAAGCAAAAGCAAAAGCAATTTCAATTGAATTTACAACAAAGAATTGTGTGGGAAGGTACGACGACAAAAACGAATCGAATATTATCCAGAGATAGTGCCAAAGATCCGTTTACGTGACTCGGAAATGCAAATAAAATATAAGAGTGGAAAAAGCGACCGCTTTCCGGGGTTTTTTTTTTTTTTTTTTATTGAATTCCATGTAAAGGAGGAGTCGAGTCGTGGATCCCAGTGTTGTGTGTGTGCGAGGGCAGACCGACATAAATAAACCTCAACTAAGTCGTGTGTTTTGACATAGATTTAAATTGACATGGTTGTGTAAACAGAAAGGGGGGTGTGGGAATGGGGGGGACAACCACACCCCATCCAGACATAGACATAGGCGCAGAGCGCAGAAAGCGAAAGAGAAACAGAGACTAGAGACTAGAGACCAGAGACCGACGCAGACATTCCTCATGGAAAGCCACACGAGAAAAATTCTCGGCATTCAAGGCATTCAAACCTCAAACCAAGGGCCACTTTCCCCCCAACCAAAGCCAACCAAACATTGGCCTAATGGCCGATACCAGAAGCCAGCAGCAGAAAAAATAAAATACGAGTAGCAGCGAACAGAACAAAATAAAATAAAAATGCAAAATAGTTTGTTATTTAACATATTTTGACGGGTACGAACGGTAGGGTCCTGCGGCTGCTGCTGCTGGTGCTGCTGCTTTTGCTTGCGGATCGTAAATGTAAATGGCCCGACAGATATTGTGGGGTGGGGGTGTGGAAATGGAGATGATGACAGGAGACAGAACAAAGCAGGACCTAGACTATAGGCAACGAAATTTAAACCCAACGAACCCTTTTTGACAATTTTGTTTACTGCGCTTCGATGGCTCGTTGGGTTTGCCCGCCCCTCCTTCGGCGAGTGTTCGCCACGCAAATAGCTGGAAAAGTATTCCCCGATTATGTTTCTCTAACTGGGCACACACGCCAGTCAGCAAATTGAAAGGCAAACACACACACGCACACACGCACGCACTCCGCAAAACCAAAAAAAAGAAAAAGAAAGAAAATGCCCAAAAAAGATGAACAGGCCAAAACGATTTGAGAAGGATACCACTACCCGAAAAAAAAGCGAGAAGGGGGTTTAAAAAAATGAAATAGAGGAGCAGAGCAGGGCGGAGCACAGGGAATGGCACGAAACGAAACGAAACGCTGTCGTTGCTTTCTATGAATGTCAATTGGTTGGCGGAATGGAGAGCGGGGAATAGAGTGGAGTAGTCGTGGAATAGGAATCGGAGCGGCTAAGGGATGCCAGGGGAGGGCCAATTTAAAAGGGCTTACTTTTTAATGAAGCGAGCTAAGGAGGAAACACGATCCACACAGACACGAAAAGAGTGAGAGTTGAGTGTGCTGCTGCTGCTCTGCTGCTGCTGCTGCTGCTGGTTGTTCGACACAATGGTGAAGCGGAGTATGCCAAATGGATGAGCATACTCGTACATACATATGTGCGATATGTACGATATGTACGATATGTGAAAAGGGACTAAGTGAGTGTCTGCCTGTCTCTCTATCTATCTATCTGTATATCTATCCGTATGCCAGTCTGTCTGTCTGTCCGTGTCCTCAAGGAAACTGACAACTTATTGACAGTACAGTGAATGGGTTGAATGGTGGGCAACGTGAATTGAAATGTTAGACGAGATGCAATTAGATAGAGAATAAGTGGAAGATGACACACAAGTCGATATTATGTCATTGTTATGCAACTGATGAATGATGAAATATGAAAGGAGAATGGATTTGACAAGGAAGTATGTATGGCTGAAAGAAAAGAGTGACATAGCTATAGTTGAACTATAACAATGGGGCAGTGATTGAACTGTTGGAATTGTAGGAGAGCCGTGAGACGAGAGTTAAAACAAAAACGCAGATTAGTCAAGCAAAGAGACAATGAAAAGCAGCCCAAGCAAAACCTAACTTCTATTTGATTTTTCACCCCAAGAAAACACTGCCAAAACTACCTCCTACCGGTGCTACTGCGTAACATAAGCCTTAAACGCAATTTACTCACTTAGTATTAATGCCAAATATATGTTAATTTTGTGCAACAATCATTTTCGAATATGAACCCAATTATTCGTAATACGAAACCATTTTGGGGTAGCATTTTCAGGCTACTTATTCCGAAATAATCTCCATAATTAATTAGCCCAGTTATCATTTATCGTTTCGTGTTGATTTGATATTCAGCGATTTTCTCTATTTTCTATATGGCTGCTGCTGCTGCTGCTGCTGCTGCAGCTAGTATTTGCCGCATGTGGCAATAGCCACAATCTGACATATTGGAATGTCAAACTAATGAGGTTTCCAAACCAAAACGTACTTACCCCCATTTGGCCCCCTCAACCCAAGCCCAGCCCCTATATATATAGCTGCACATATCTGCATTCGTTCGTTCGCACGTTCACAAAGGGATAGCGAGAAAGTGGGAAAGAGTATGCGAAACCAAATCAAATCACATAACATGTCAGCTATGTTGGTCGCATCTACCATTAGCTGTGTCACCCCCAACCCCCACCGTACCGTACCTATGCCAAAAACCGTACAGAACCCAAACCAAACCGAAACCGAAGTGAAACCCCCGACTGAACGAAACCAAACCGAGTGAAACCAACTAAAACAATTCCCTTAGCTATGCTAATGACGCGCAGTTTCCTCTATTGTATGCTACCTTTTGCACTATTTTAGCCGCCCCAGCCCTTGCGCTGTCCCTCAGCTGTCACCTGTCCCCCACACCCCATAGGTGGCGGCAACCCCACCCCATACCGCCTCCTAGCCATTGCCATTGCATTCTCTTTTCCGCCTTTCCGCTTTTCCACTATGCATGCGACGAGGTTAAATACATGTTCTGTTGTGGAGCCTATGCTAATGTGTGTGGCAGGAGTGAAGCAACTACGAGCGCAACTACGGGAAATGGCATACTAAAGATCTGCTTAAAGTTTACCCTTTTTGAAGGAAAATCAATTTTGCATAAGTAATATTTAGTTGCTGGCTACTGTTCGGGAAAGCCAGAAGAAAATGTTAGAAATTTTTATTGATTCTTGGTTTTTTGTATGGAAAACTCTTTGGATTTATTATTATTTATTATTAATATGGAATGGTGGAAGTATTATATTATTGCTGGAAAGAAATGTTGGCAGTACCCCCAGCAAATGACTTTGATTGAGCGAATAAAAAGTTTGCATCTTCCTTTCAATGGAGGATTATTTTCAGTTGCGAGTTTCGAGAACTTCGCAGTTGCCATAAATCTTCTTAGTTATGTACATACTTCATCATCCATTCTTGTGAGATTTCTAACATCGTATACATCTATAGGGCGTGTAATCTTCGATATGTCAAATATTATTGCCAAGATATGTATTTTGGCGCCCATACAGTGGGAGGAGACGTGTATTTTGTTGGGATATATGCATCTAGATGCCTTCCTATTTGCTGTTTGTGAGTTGTTGTCGACATCGTCGTTTGGTTTGGTTTTCGATGGTTTTGGATTGTCCTCCCCAGTCTCGTCTTCGTTCTCGTTGTACCTCCCCATTGCCATTCGCATATACTTTTTTTTTTTTGCTGGTTCTGGCTCTGGTTGTCGTCGTCCAATATGTGTCAAATGCAAATTTAAATCTTATTGAAAAAGGGGATTATGTGACAGCAGCAGACGCTGCTCTAAAAAAGAAGTGGGTAGGGGAAGGCCATCAAAAGATGGAAAGGTATTGTAGATAGGGAGAGAGAGAGAGCGGGAGAGTACGTAGAGATATATGGTAGGGTTCTTCGGTTCTTTCTACACACATCTTTTGCATTCAGTTTGTGGGTTCTGCTGCTGCTCCTGCTGCTGTTGCTGCTGCAACTAAAAATGTCACTCTTCCGGCTAAAATCGAAGGCAGGAGAAGTGATTGACTGACTAAAAGAGAGAGAGAAAGACAGAGAGAAGAGGAGATAGGTCAGGCTGACTGTCTAAAGAAGAGAGCGAAAGAGAGAGCGGCGAGATTGACTGACTGACTGACTGAAAGAGTGAAGAGGGTAAAAAACACGGTTAACTTTTGAAGGTAGGAAGTAGAAAACCCAGAACCCGTTTCTCATTTGCATCTTTTGCTGTCTGCCATTTTTTAAATGGTTTTTCTTTCTTCCTAGTTATTTTTCCACACACCCCGCCACCCCCTGGTTTTTCTCTGCTGTTGTATTTTTCATTCTCATTCTCTTGGTTTTTGCGGTTTTTCTGTCATTGCATTCATATCATCATTTTGGCATCATCTCCGCCTAAGAGTTTGGGAGTATAATAGAAATTCTACTGCAGTATGTGCCGCACCACACACCGCACACACACACACACACACACACACACACACACACTCACACTATTCCTCTTTCGATTTCAGTAGTCTAATCCCATATCCACATGCACACACACAGCTACAAATATATATATATATCCGTATGTATAGCCAATACAATGACATGACCATACAATATTTCTTCTCCACAAAATGTTTTATGCTTGGCTGCTACCTCGCTCTGTCATCTCTTTTGTGTGTTGGTTGGGGGATATTCAATATTTTCCAGGCATTGAAAATGTTCTTTAGATGTGGAGGGAGGCTATGTAAGAGATGGGGGTACGTTCCCACCCCCTCCAGCCCGATCAGGAGGAACGCTTGTATATATTTCAAAGCTTTTGTTATCAATATGTCGCCTGCTTATTGAAAATAATACAATATTCGTGTGGGGTATAAAAGTGGATGTGTGTGTGTGTGTGGGTGGGGCGGTTGAGATGTGATGGCACGAGTATTTGGATGTACGTAATATATCTCTCTGTCTGTGTACCATATTGTGTGAAGTATCTACAAGATACTCGCTCTCTCTGTGTCTGTCTCTGCCTCTCCCTGTGTGTCGTGTCACCTGTCGTTGGGGGCTTGGGCACACTTTTGGGACATTGATTGTGTCATCATCATCATTTAAAATGTAATTTCTAGTGATTCTTTTCCAACAACAAAAATAATACGAAAACATAAACTTTTTGATTAAATCAAAACCAAAAATTTGTATTATATTATAAACCGAATATAAACCCATATCTGCAGGCCATATTTGTTGAGTCTAAAGTATTTTGGTTTAAACATAAACATATTGAGTGGATGGATGATTGTTTGTTTGTTTGTTTGATTGTTTGTTTGATTGTTGGTTTGATTGCTTGTTAGGTTTGTGGGTTTTTGTGTGTGTTTTGATTGTGCCTTTTGTTATTATGAACCAATTTCAATAATGGCCCCAGCGTTGGCATTAAATATACATATCACAAATGCCACTACACTGCACACACTACACACACAACACACACACACATATTCTTTCATTGGGAAAGAGAAAGTTACAGTGGAGAGACATCGACATCTCTTTTCTGGATGGGACTGGCAAATGCCCCGCACGTAGCCACATAAATTCCTATATTCAAGCTCTCTCTCTCGTTGCTTACATTAAACATTCCTTGCCATTCAATTCAATGCGATTCGATTCGATTCGGTAAGGGAATTTATGTGCAAAGGGAGTCATCGTCTTGGTCCTGTTGCTGATGCTGGTTTTGGTTCTGGTTCTGTTTCTGTGCCTTCTCCTAATTGAAACATGCCCTGTAAATGCATTAAATCCCCCCTCCCCCAAAATACTACCAAAATAATGAAGCTGATTAATTCAATCAGTTGTAATGTGGCATGCCCCAATCCACCCCACCCCAGCCCATCCTTTTGTAGGTATTCCCCAGTCTACATGCACATCCTCATGCTCATCCTCATCCTGTGGCAGTGCGTACAGGAGCTCTCTCTGTCTGGGGTTTTGCCTTTCACCATGTTAAGTAGTTTAACACGCTAATGTGATTGAGGCCCCAATGCCAAGAGCCATGCCCGCCGGTGCCTCCATCCGCTGATAGATCAATGAATTAAACGTAACAAGAGGGGAACTTATTTTTAATGTAAATACAAATGTATATGGAGAGGTGCTGCGGATAAGTCTTATCACGGGTTAATCATAATGATGACTTAAACAATGATGGAAATAGAAGGAGTGAGCGAGTGAAGCAACCCCCTTGGAGCTTATGTGTCCCATTCTTCTCGCTGATATTCCTAAATATATTTTGGTTTATACTTCATAAAATATATGTAGTATATTTGATTGATTATTGCAGACATTTTTAAATTTAGTTTTAAATATAATTACAATTTAAACTGAACTATAAAAGCTGCTTATGCTATTTTTGTTTCATTTAAGTATTTTTGAGCCCTCGTCTCTATTTAATACATTTTTGCATATTTTCCATATCAATTTGCATCAAGCTTAGATATATTTACATACATATTTTGCATATTATTTGATTATTGCAACATATTTCAATGAAGAAAATTAACCACAAAAATGTTCAACAATATATTTCTGGCCGGTTTTAGCTTTTCAAATATTTTTATTGATACATTTTTAAGAGTTTTTTGTGCTACTCTTCCGCCATAATTCCCATCCATAAATATTTATTTGGCAATATCATGCTTCAGGTTTTAAATAGCTTTCTTGTTTTGGAGTGTGTGGCGAACGTACTATTTTGTACATACCTAGATACATACATATACAATAATTTGATGCAGCAATCCCATTAGTATTTATGTATTTTGAGTCAGACGGAGAATAATTATTAAAAATGTATGCGGGCTGTTAGGATATTTTGGTCATTTGCCATCATATAAATTTGATCAAATTCCCCATAAATTTATATAATTTTCATAACTATGCCATGCCATGCCATGCCGTGTGTGCAACAGATTTGTCTACTTAGTTTTCGACTAATTCCTGGGCTGCCGTCGATGATTGAAACTCATTGGATATGCAAATTTCAGTGGCAAATGGTAGAAGGTAGAGGTACGCGGATGGCAGGCAAATGCAAATGAATTAAATATTGAAATTCAATAATTATGAAGAGCTTCAAAAATATTTCCACAATTATTAATAAACGTTTGATGAGAGAGAGAGGCAGAGAGGAATTTTATAATGCAATTTAGTAATTTCCTAAAGCGGCGGAGGAGAGAACGAAACTCAATCACTTTGATAAATTAAGTGTGTACTTTCTCGCATGACCTTTTTCGTCACTCATTATTTATGCTCGACCTTGACTGTTTGGAGGGGAGTCAAATCCACTTCATATCTATCAAGGCATCATTGCTGGGTCTGATTTGTGTCTGTCTCGCTGTGTGTGTGTGTGTGTGATCATCGGTGCCATCGGCTGTCGCTGCTGCTACCATTCGTTGTCAAAAGTCAAAAGTTCAGTCTGCAATTTGAACATGACATTTGTCAGGAGACAAACACACGAAGACAGAACGAGAAAACGGACTCTGTATGTGGCTGTGGCTGTGGAAGTGGCACAGTGGCACAATGGAACTGGAAGTGGATGTGGATGTGGAAATGGGTGTGTAAGTGAGAGTGAAGGCAAGCCGACATGGCGACATATCAACTGAACCTTAAATCAAGTTGTAAAGAGGCTGGGCCAAAGTGTGCAGAGGATTCTCATACCCCCCAGTAGCAGCAGCGGCAGCAACAGACACAGCAGCAATAGCGGCAGCTGTTGATGAAACGACAGCAACAACAGTCATAGCAACACGAGAAGGAGACAAAAAAAATATAGCAGCTTTAATGCTGGGCACATCGAATGGGTTATACCCTGGTATTTCAATTTATTATTGCTGCTTTAGGAGGAATGGCAAGTGGAGAGAAATATGGAAAAAATTACGGAAATTCTAAGAAATAAAAAATTATTTATTTTTTTTATTCTGATTTAAGAAATCGTCTGATCGCCATGATTATTGCCAAATAGGTAGCGTCATATGCTTGCTCATATTAAGCACATTCCATGCACCTTTACACAGTCTAAGCCACCCTGAGACTACCCCAAAGGGCTGACTATCAAAAGGAAAAGAAAAGCGAAAACATACCGAAATGAAGATGGGCAGCTGCGAGGCATATGCGGACACATATTCGCACACACTTACGGAAGGAAACACACACTCGCACACCAACGCAGGCAGATACAGATACGCAGACACAGACACAGACACACACATGCGGCTATAAAAGTGACAAATGTTAAACGAAATGTAAAGAAAAACTGACAACAGGAAGACGCCACGTAATGAAGCATAAAAAGAACATTTTTCAAGACGACTGCAAATACAACAACAACAGCAGCAACAATAATAGATCAAAATATCAAGTATACGTGGTTAGGGGAGGGGTAAGCAAGAGAAAAACAAGAACACAGATTTTATAAATAGATTTTAAATAATTAATGATTGTGGATTTGGCTGCGGATTATATCATTAGTGCTGCTATTTATGTACGTATATGCGATTGACTGACTGTTTGCTCTCCCTGAATGTTGTACTACCTTTCATCTTGTTTTGAGCCTGCATTTAAATTGTTTTAAATTTACAGAAAGGTCATAACAATTTTCTTTAGAATTTTGTCTAGAAATATTTTTATTTGATAGTAAAAATATTTTTATTTTTCGTTCGGGTCTAAATAAACTTTCAGTAAATATTTGATAGTTTTTATATTTGTTTCATATTTTTTAATGGAATAAAAATGTAAAAAAACATATAATGAAGTATAGAAAAATAAATAAAAAATAAAAGAAATAAAATAAAATAAATAAATAAAATCTTTTTCATCAGATGAGCACAATAAATGACAATTTAAATTTGCTGAGCTTACAATTTCCAGAACTTATATAAAATATTTTTTAAGGCTTTGCTGCATTGCCGCCCTACATGTTGAAGATTTTTTCTTTGCAAATTTATCTTTCTTGTGACCTATAAAGACATATTTATCGATGTTAATCTTCTGTGTGTGTGTGTGTGTGTGGGGGCATAATTTAAAGAACCTTCTCTGATTACATATCTGTGTGAATTGCACAAATTACAAACATACATTCATGTGTACATATGCTACGGGCAGCGAACCGTGTCGAACCTCATCAGCTTTATTCTGTGGGGGAATCCCCAGCCAGAGCTCAAAAATCATAGCATACCTTGCGGCGACCTGTCGACTGACGACAGTGGGCCGCAACAGCAAAATCAAAAGGCAAACGAAAACATTGCAATTTCTGAACGCGAAACCCCCCCACTGTGTCGTCGTGTCGTTGTCCTCGTCCTCGTCCTTCGTCGCATAATCGAAATTCATTTTCACGCTTGTAATCAATGCGACAACGCCCCGGCCCCGGTCGCCAGCCCCCGCCCGAATGCCACGCCCACCAGTCACCGCTCTCCCCCCGTCCCAGCAATGCCACGCCCAACTTATGCAAATCGTTGACTTCGTGCAGTTTTTATCCCCCTCCTATGATACCAGCAACCGCCCCGCTCACCCGCTCAAAACGTAATTGCTAAAAAAAATTTGTGTGCTGCAAAAATACAAAAAACAAAATAAATAAAAAACGAAACGAAAAAGAAGCGTTGGAAGAAAAAAATGAGAACAGCAAACCGAATTTAATTTGTTTTTCGCTCGTTTTGTGCTTGCAACTTTTTCGTTTTCTTCTCGAATTGTCGTTTTGCTACTATACGAAAGAAATATATACATATAGAGGATATATATAAAGGTATATGCATGCTTCTTCTTTTGTTGTCTAGCTTGTAATATTTATTATCGAATTGTGTAACATCGTGCGAGAGAGAGAGAGAGGGGAAGGAAGCAAAGGGAGGAGATATGCCAACGCAGTGCGAGCAATTTTCAGAACTTGAATTCGAAGTCAGGGACCACCTCTGGCACAAGTTGCAGTTGTAAGTTACGTTTGTCGGTTGTTTTTTTTGGAATACCCTATCTGTAGAGTATGATACGATAGAGCAGGATTTTGTGCGCAGCAGGTGGGACTATAAATCATTTTTTATGCATGCAACTAAATTCTTTGAAATTAAACAAATGTCTACATAATTCTGCCCAATTTAAGTGATTGCCTTCGTACCAAATAGATCATAATTCTGTCATGCAACGCCCAAAAAGGAGTATATTTATTTTAAGCATTTCTTCACATGCAAAAACCCTGCAAGAGTATTAGAACTTTCGAAGCCCCCGAAGCTACACACTAGGTCTTTTTTGCTTTCATGTTTTGCTGTATTTGCTGCTGGCCCCATGGCTTGTTCTTGGAGTTTAAAATGTTTGCTGGGATTGGCTGTCTGTCCAGGTCCTTGTGCTGGCGACCGAGACCGGCACCGGCACCGGGACCGGGGCCATTGGTATGCACACGCGTGGACCTCGCACAGTTGTCCTCGACAGGAAGTCTAACCTAACCCGGGCATATGCCCTGCACGTATTGCCCTTATAAATTGTTGCCAAATATATATAAAAATATATGTATATATATGTGTGTATGTAATATGTATCCCCTATCCTACCATACTGTACAATATATGTATATGTGGTGCTTGTGGAGGACTCTTGTGCTCGGCTCCCTACCACTCTTGTGTGCTGCATGTGCCCCTTCATGTGCTTCCTGCATGCGTATGACAGTTGCAATTGTGCTTTGGCTTCGGCTTCGACTTCGACTTCGACTTCAACTTGGGCTTGGGCTTGGGGTTTTTTGGTATGCACGGAGGACAATTGCAAAAGTCGTTGCAAAACTTTTTGCCAAGCCATGTTAACTGTCAGTCAATACACGAAATGCGAATGATATGGCTTATTTGTGTCCTACGGATGTTGACTGTGCCACCTCCTCCCTCTCTCTCTCTTGGTGAAAAGCCAAAACCTTATGACTTATTCAGTGAATGTTTGGTTGGAGTTGGAGTTGGAGTTCTCGTTCTCTTCGCTCTTCGTTTTTGGGTATGGAATGTCTGTCTTCTGCAGCTGCGCTTGGATTCCCTTCAGCTCTCCAGCTCCAACTCCCGTCATTAATTATACGCCACGTGTCGCCGTCGAAGCAATTAAATTTACGCATTTAATGAGAAAAGCACCTCTCAAACGTGCCACAAACACAGCGGCAGCAGCACCAGCAGCAGCAGCGGCACATGGAAATACAGAAAAATAATAGTGTGAGGGATTATTGTGGTGGGGCAGGGCAGAGCTACTTAATTAACTGCATGGTCAATAACTTTTAGGCACAACTTATGAGCTGCACTTACGCCGCAAGATTAATGGCTTTTCGATTCTGCCCATTGAGCAGGATTTTCTGTGCTGCTTTGGCTTTTCTTTCGCTTCAGTCCAAGGCAGCTATTTATAGAAATTTGCTTCTCCGGAATACACACACCAGAGGCTGGCATTTTGTTTGGGGTGTGTGTGTGTGTGTGTGTGTGGGGGTGTGGGGGTAGGTGGTAATCACAGCATAATGAAATGCCTCCTTCACACCTTTTGTTCTTTAAATAGAAGTCATTAACATTTAATTTATGTAGCTTTTGGAATTAAGTAATTAATTTACATACTATAATATAAAATGGAAATATGTATGTACTTAAAACTCAGTGGGAGGAAAATGCACAACGAACTCTTGTAAAATTATTATTTAAGCTATAAAATATTTTGGAGAACTTGCATCTATTTTTTATTTTACATTTCTGCTTAGAACCGAGCAACATTGTTCCTATATGCCTTTAAATTACAATACACATTTCTCTTAGACATCTAAAAGTACCCTTAACTTATGTAGAATTCCCCCTATAGTAGCTTTAGCTCACCCACACACGTTACCCAATTTTAATGAAATTTTCAGACCACATACAAACAAAACAAACATCAGCTTATGCCCGCAGGACACTCACTCGCTAATCAGCCTACCACCTGCCCTGCCTTGTCGTACATTCACATCTTGCAACTTTAATACATTCATTAGGTTTATAACGAGGCACGCATATCATCTGTCGACTGCCCCCCCGCGCACACACTCCTTGGGGAGTCATTGACACACATTTCATCATCAAAGTGGGCACAGTGAACGCCGCATTGAACGATGGGCAGCAGGCAGTGCGCTCATCCATTGGGAATTCATTCTCTCTGAACTGATGACCAACACCAACACCCCAGGCCCATTGCCATATAGTACGTATGGAACTTTCGTTGCTTTGCACACTGAAAACTTGATACTTTGACCTTTTTCGTGGTGCGCGGAGGTAGGGGTCTTGGGTCTTAAGTGTCGGTCAAGTGGCTGGCATAATCAGACGGCGAATGGCGAATGTGGCAATGGCAAACATTTAGCAGTTCAAATCCTCAACATTTTGGCCCCTTCGTGCGTGTGCCCACAAATTCCAATTTAATTATACACCTGACCGAATTTGAATATGCCCTACCCACAACCCCCCAGCCCCAGCTAAAACATACAGCTTGGTATATAATATACTCGTACACATGCACCTTGGACCTCGTAAATTTAACGCATTAAGATATTTAAATAATGTTATTTTTTTGTCCATTTTGTTTTTTTGTTTTGTTTTGTTGCCTTTTCTTTGCTGCTTCGCTCTCCCACGCTGCTTGCTTGCTGCTTTATATGTGAAATTATTTTTGGGTAATGGCAGCAACGTGATTAGCCCAAATCATGCAACAAATTCATAAATTTCTCACAGGACACAGGACACGACTCGCTCTAGCACTCACTCTCTCTCTTTCTCTCTCTCTCTATGGCTCTGTCGCTTTAATGCCTTAATGAAGCCATTCAGTTAGCAAAGTGTCGCCATTCTGGTTGCTCATTCCTGCCCATTTATGCAGCCATACGTAGCGAAGTGCTTTGCAGAAGTGATGGTTGTTGCGGTTGGATTGCTGCAAATTGGAGTTTGGCTGTTGGCTGTTGGCTGGCTCCATGCGAGAGGAGAAACCGCAGATCAATGCGGAGACCCCTGTGATGGCATTCCAACGATTATAATCGCATAATCGCAGTTGAATGTAAATTGGATTGACAGCAGAGCTGTTGAGACACTGACAATTAAAATGATTTCTGAAATTATAACAAAAGATTGAAAGGGAAGGCAGCTCTATCTAAAGTTTATGCTGAAATTAAAGGCGAAAGGGTATCCTGCAAAATATGTGCAGTCCACTCGAATATTGAATAGATTGCAAGTAAGATTGATGCCAACCAAAACTTACATATATGCACCGCAAAAAGAGCTCAAAGTGAAATTCCTTGCATTCTCGTGTTTTCTTTAATCTGCCACAAAAATATTGTAGCCGAATAAATCTTTTATTTTAATTCAATTTAAGCTGTCGAAATATTAAGTAACTTAAAGTTTAACGAAGGAAACTCTGGCAACAAACTTTCTCTTAGCAGCCGAAAAGTGTGCAGAAATACTGGGCAAAAAAAAAAATAAATAAAAGGAAACTTTATGACCTCCTTTACGCATAAATACGAGCATGTACATACATAGATACATATGTACGTGGCCGAGAACGAGTGCGAGTGCGAGTGCGAGTCTACTTGATATACATTAAACAGCCGGCAGCTATGAGAGCAACTAAATCTACTTGAGGCAGCTGCATATTTTACCTACCGCAACCTCTCAAACGGCCGGCCAAGAGAAATCCCATCATTTAAGGCACAGGCAGGCGGCCTCTTAGTGTTTTTTTTTCGTTTTGTACTTTTGAGCTCTGAGGCTGAGCCAGAAAGATGCTTCGGTAAATTTTTGCTGGGTTTTTGTGGATTTTAACTGCTGCCAGTTTTCTGTTTTCCGTTTGCCTTTTGATTGCCAGAGAGAGAGAGAGAGAGAGAGAGAAAGACAGCAACGTTCTCCATTCTGTTTCACAGACTTTTCCAGAATCTGAACAAAATCTGCGTGAAACACTCATTGCGGGGGATTTTGGGGCTGTAGGCTTTTTGTTTTTGGGTAATTTACACACAGATTTTGGAATGTGGCCCCCTGTGTTAGGCACAGATACAAATCACACGTCAAAATCAAAGTTAATCCCCTTTGTGTTATGCACAGCAATTGAAATTATGTGCTTAAAGGCTTAAATCCTGCTGCCTAACAAACAGCCAAATAATAATAAAAAAAATAACAGAAACAAAAAGCGCATAAACCAACGCAACAAAAAAAGTAAATAAAATAAAACCACCCCCCCACGCTCCGCTGAAAGCAGAGAATGTGTAACAATCCAACAAACATCCAAACAAGAATCCCCCAAACGCAGCACAAATTGCGTATGTTTCCCTCTCCCCGCACGCCACACGCCCCCCCTCTGATATTGTATGTGCGATATTTCCCCTTTTTTCATACGACTTTTGCCATTATTTGTGTTTTTATTGCGCCATACATGAAACACACATATACAAAAAAATAACAGAGAAAAAAAAACACAAAATGGGGGAAGTGAAAAGAAGTACCGTGAGGGATTTGAGGAGCATTGAGGAGCAGAGCTGACTGGACTGGAGTAAGGTAGCAAATCGAGAGCACCAGAGGAGAGCAGCGCCAGTGGCAGTGCCAGCTCCAGCGCCATTTGCCACAACTGCGTTCGGGGGCACTTGAGCGAATGGCATAAAACGCCGCTGCTGACACACTCTTCTGACCCTCATGCAGCGGCAACAGAAACAGCAAAAAGCAGCAAAAGCAGGCAGCAGGCAGGCAGCAGCAACAGCCACAAATAAAGGCACAAATCGTTTTGGCCAACTGAGTATTCGACTTGGGGGATTTCCTGTATATTCAGCAGTTCAAAATTGTTACACATTTCAGTTCTACTTTTTCTTGTGTGATTTATCAGCACTTAAGTATGCTACGTTTTTGCATTTAGCTGCACCAAAAATATTATTCAGAGCAGAGACCTCAGGGAGCTTTCTAAATCTGTATGTCTAGACCAGAAAGGAGGTTACAAACAAAGATTAGAGCCTTGGCTAGCATATATTAAAATGTTATATTTGTTTATATGGAAAAGTAAATTCTAAAAAAACTCCCATGATTTGTAGCCATAACCTTAACTTGGAATATAATTTGAAACTTCTGGAAGAATAACAAATCTACTGCTAATTTCTCTTGGCATCCAACAAATCTGTTGCTTATTTTTTGTAGACTTTTTCTATGAATCTATGAATTTTGTGGCATTTTTAGCTCATGTTTTCTCTCTAGATATTTTCTCTGAGCATCTTTCTTGCTAATTCTTTAATCTATACTTTCCACTACTTCTATTGCCGCTGCCAACACAACCCTTCGGATACCCTATAGATTGGCTATAGCTGCAAACAATAACAGATTTATTGCATATTTCGCGCTGGTAATTGAGATTAAACAGTTGAAAAAAATACAAAAAATACAAAAATAAAAAGAATTGAAAACAGCCGCATGGCATTTCATAAACCCCGAGTACACACACACACACACTCAGTCACACAAACACATACACATACGCGAAAGAAATGCCATAAAAGCTGGGCATAAATTTAAAAGCTCGTATATCGTTTTTGGCTTTGCCCTCAGTCAATCCTTTTTCATTTTTTTGGCCCCTCTGCACATTGATCCTGGGGGCCAATCATTTAGGCCTCTTGGTACCCTTTTGTTGTCGCTCTGTCTCGCTCGAGCATGTAATTCGTTTTAATAATTGTCAAGTGCCTGAATTTATTTATGACAAACTTTTAATAATTTAATTGCTGGCCCAGCAATAGTCAGGGCGGCCAGGGCCAGTGCCAGTGCCAGTCCCCTCCACTTCACTCCCCATTGTTTTGCTGTTGTCGGTTATTGTTGCAATTGCTGGATTTGTCGCTGCCGCTGTTGCTGCTGCTGCGTTCGCATTTAATTGATAAATGCGTCAGGGTCTGCGACAGGAGGTGGCAGCACTGGCGGCTGGCTGGCAGGCTGGGAAGGCAGGCAATCGAGCGAGTTGCCAGCTGTAATTATAGATGATTTGAATAATTCAATGCCCAGAACCGCCCCGACGTCAGCCCCGCGACCGCCAGCTCGTGTCGCGTTTTGTTTACGCAATTAATTGTGCGGCAGTGTGTCCCGGCGAAACACAACAGCAGAGGCCCAACAGTGGGCTGGATATTGGTGCAAAATTCAAGAAAATTGAGGTCTATTTTCTAGAATTTAAATATGTAGTCTTAGATGATTTTTAATTGAGCGAATAGTTGAGTCAAAGGTCCAGCGAAAAGGCTTAGAAATACACTGCATAGCTGGGACTAACGCTCGGGTGGAATGGCTGAAAGCTGACTGAATATTCTGTTGTAATTCCAATATAGTAATAAGTGAATAAATTCCATAATGCTAACGATAGCAGGTCGAAGAAAGTATTTCTTTGTAGATTAAAGTTTGTGCGATTATCACACAAATATAATTCATTTATTATTTAGTTGTTTCTTCATTTACCCACTAATTATCCGTGCTTTCTTCATTAATTACTTGTGGTCTCCCGCTGTCATTATTTGTGTGTAATTTCCTATCCGTTTGCTGTACCACTGTGCCCTCGAACGGGTTGCTTGGTCATCATTCGTTTGTCGGCCTCAACTTTCTGCTTCTGCACAGTCATTTGCTTGATAAGCATTGCATATACATACATACATACATACATACGCATACATATGTACGTCCTTTCATAGCTCCTACACAACAAAGAGACGCAGTGGGACACCAACCACGCCCACCACACGACATGACACGCTTCGCAGGGGGGGCCAAGTCCAAGTCTCTCCTCTCTCTCGCTCTCCCTCTCTGCCCCTCTGCCATTTCCCATGGATAGTTTTGCGCCTGTGTCGTTCATAAGCAATTCATGTGTTTTCCGTAAACACTTCAATTTAATTTTAGTGGCGCGGGGCGCGAAATTGCTGCTAAATTATTGAGTGAAAGAATTATTAGAGCCCGCCAACGCGAAAGAGTTGCCAAAGTTGATGAAAGCGTTCTACCTCGCCCCCCACGCCGCACATCAGGGATTTTCAGGTTCAGCTGCGAAATGGGATTTGGGATTAGGGGAGCTGGCAGCTGGCAGCACGCACCAGAGCCTGGGCCAGGCAGGTGTGAAATTGTTGAGGGTATAAATTATTTTAATGCCTCTCTCTTAGGGTAGGTCCAAGACCATCCAGCTAAGAATATCTAACTGTGGAGCCCAATATATAATAAATTTAAATAAATATTTCTGTGTCTTCTCAAACCTGTTGCCTAACTGCACGCTAAATATTCGACATACCAAACTTCAGCCAAGAGAAGAACTGCTACCATTTAGCTAGAGAGTTTTTCCAAGCTGTTGCAATCAGGTTTCAAGTTCAGGTGCGAATGGGATTGCCACTGGGACCGGGACCTGCCGTCACGACTTGGGGAAATTGTCTAGGTTTCTCTTTTTTTTCTTGCTCGCCCACCTATCTGTGGGGGAGTCGTCCCGCCCTGGCACATAATTGCGGCAAGTCGAAGATAAATTACCCAAACTCAAAACTTTGACCTAAGCGCCGTTTCCGTGAGTAAGATTAATGATGCGGCAATTGCCAACAGCCAACAGTTCTCTCCTGCTCCTGCTCCAGCCCCATGCCACATGCCCCATGCCCCCATGAAACGGCCGGCACACAACTATCACAGCAACTCGACAACTTTATGGGATTTGAATCAAGGGTTGTACTCCAGGTTTTTCGGGCGAAGTGAGGGATGGACCGACCCGCACCGTTTCCCTGGGGCGAGGTGCGAGGGAAGGCAAACAACATAATAATTTCAACAGCAGGCAACTATGAGAGTGAGGCGTGGAAGTAGGAGAAGGAAGCGCCACATGTGGCGACCCCTGTGGCCACCCCACCACACCCCAGCCCAGCCCAGCGCAGCCCACTGCCACTTGCCTTACCCCCTGCCCACTTAGGTGCGAATGGGTGCATATTTATGGATACAGATACCGAGATACTCAGCAGAAAAGATACATTTATTGCTATGCCATAAACTTTGAGTAATAAATTTTATTTTTATTGTTCTGACTGACTCCCGTTGACTGACTGACTGGCTGGCTGACTGGCTGGCTGGCTGGCTGGTTGGCTGGCTGGCTGGCTGGCAAATCGGGTTCAGAGTTTGAGTTTCAGTAAAGAAATCACCTTGCTAAGGAGAGACCCAGTGCCAAAGGCAGGAGGAGGTGAAGGTGAAGCAGGGGCTACACTGCCAAATTGGCATATTTATGACCCAACGCCAGTTTCAGCGGAAGGCGCTGCCAAAATAGCAAAAAGCGATAAACGATAAACGACACTTGAATGAACTGACTGTACTTTGGGATGTGTGAGGAGTGGTGTGAGTGCGACAGATGAGTGTGTGTGTGTGTGTGTGTGTGTGTGTGTGTGTGTGTGTGTGTGTGTGTGTGCGAGTGCATCTTGGAGTGTGCGTGTGTGATTTATATGGCCAAGCAATTGTAGCCAATCCCTTCTGAAGGAGGCTAACATATTTTTTAGAGCGCCAGACAAGATGAATGTATCTTAAAGTTTGCGCCGCTCCGCTAATGGTTTCATAAAACCCAATCCCGTTGCATACGTATGCACGAGTACGTGTATGCGTGTGCGAGTCAAGCAAGCGCCCAAAAAGATGGATCGTTTTGCATCTGTCAAGGTGAGATATGGTAGAGTCGAAGGTAGAGACAGGCACACACCACTTGGAAGTAGTTCGTTTAGTGGAGCAGCTAAATAGGGATTCAATAATGCGAAATTGGTAAATAAGAAAAAGTTGTGGGGTTTTTATGGATCTATAGAAATGCAGTTAGGAGTGGAGTCAAGAGACATGTGCGGGATTACGTATACGTAATATGTATAGGCTTCCCTTGTGGAGATTTGTTCGTTGCTTACTTGTCTTGCATTTAGTATGCCACTCAATGGATGTGTTTTCATTATTTCTTTATTTTATTTATTTATTTTATTTTATTTATTGAATGCAGTTTTAACTTAACTAATTCAAATGACAGCTATCTCGTCTGTTCATTCCTTTTGGCACAGAGCACAGAGCTTCTCTCGTAGCCCGAACTCTTCTCCTTCGGTATCCGCCCTAAGCCTATGCTAGACTGTCCCTATCGATAGCTGGTTACTCGCTTGTAAAAGGCTTGCCAAACCTACAGACATGAATAGTCAGGGAATATATGTATCTATATACCCAAAATATCCCCATATCCGTACACACTCTTGTAGTATTTTTTTTTTAAGTTTTTCGAACATTTGGCACCAGAAAGATTGAATATTTTTCCTCCCAAGAGATGTTTAAACAAAAAAATTGTCTGCTAAGCTGAGGTTTTCGCCTTGTCATATCAAATGCCTAATTTGTTCTACAGTTACTTCTAAGTAATAAGTATCCCAGCCATCAGCAAGTAAAATTAATCCCTGCACCCACAATCGATGGGTTCCCCCGAACTGAAAACAAATCTGGCGTGGTGTTGCCATATAAATATAAATGCCATATAAAAATATAAACGAACCACAGATAAAAGCTAATACATACTCCCGCAGCAATAATAACTGAGAATTATTCATATCATAACGTGGTTACACACACATTTTGAGCCTTCCCCATGACTTCATAAAGAGGCTTGCCACTCCACCGTAGCACTTAGCCCCTCGAGTTATCGTAATATTGTTACTATCCGGCAAAACCTTGGTAATCCTACGCCCAGCAACGCACACAAAAAACTGTACTATAAATAGGGAAAAGCATTTCCCTAACGCCCAAACGCTTTAGCCCCAGCCCAGCCCAGCGGAAGCAGGAAGCAAAAAACAAAAGCAAACAGTTTTCGGTAACTTTTTCGGGTGTAGTTGGGCGGGGGGAGGGGCGGGCTAAACCTTAATTGACTTGACGCCGATTAACTGAAATGTATCTTCAAGATACATACATCTAGGAATACATACATACATAATACGCATATATGGGAGTATTTATGTATGCTACTTGTACGCTCGTAAAGCCAGAGGCCACACCTCTCCACCTCGGCACCGCCCAGCACAAAGGCAACCTCAGACAACCTCTTTCATGTTTGGCTGCGTTAAATACACGCTAACAGTTTGCTAAGTTCGTTTAAAGTTTTGATCCCCACCGCCTGAGCGGCGGCTTTAAAATTATTTTATATTTTGTTTTTTTTTCTGTCTTACTTTTTTGTGCGTGGAACAAGCTCTGCCTCAGCCGTAACCTTGCAAATGCAACAGCCAGGCGAGATAGCAGGTCCTGGCAGCCGTTGGTAGCAGCTTATGGGCTAAATTTAAAGCCCACATACTCACATATGTAGCCAGGATACACAGCAGAGTACACGGGGCATGGAATGGTGGCAGGCAGGCAACTTACATATGTTATTATCGCACAAGCTCGCAAATTTTCGCCAGAGAGCGGAAATTTGCGGAGCGGTGCGGGACGGGGCGGAGGCAAGGCTCTGCCAACGACTCCCCAATGAATGCTACGCTTTTTTCTGCTGCGCCACGCTGCCTGCTGCACAGTCAGTTCAGAGCCAGCAACTACACGGCACGGGGCAAGAGCGAGCGAGTGAGAAATCCCTAAAGGAGGACGCTCATCATATTTATCCTGGTGCTGTGTCCAGGACTGTCCTGCTGTTTGTTTTGCAGCTCGTTGACATTTCATGTCACTGTGTCACCGACATAAAAAATTAAAAGTATAAAAATGATGCACAGACCTCTGTGATCCAGCCACCCCAGCCACACCAGCACCTTGCACACCCCACCGACACGGACCGAGCGAGGCGACTCTGCAGCTCTGTTTGGGGCAAATCGCTGGCATTATATGCGTAATAAAAACTTGTGGTCTGCCTGCCTGCCTGCCTGGCTTGCCTGACTGCCTTCGTGCCGCTTGTTGACCTTTTCGTGGCAGTCAACTCCAGTATCTCCCTTTCCATTCGCTGTCTCTCTCTCTCTCTCTCTCTGTCTGTCTGTCTGTCTGTCTGTCTGTCTGTTGAATGAGGCAAGATGATGGCCCCAAAGGCTAAGGGAGTGTCGGATGCAGAGGAAGGACACTTTATTGTGTAGTTTGCTCTTTGGCATGCTCTTAAAATGCAGGAAAAGGGCTAAAAAAAAGTATGTATCGGGAATTTTATGGGTATTATCAAATGAATGAATAATGAGCTGTATATATGTACATATGTACATACATATATACGAATATGTAAAGTATTTACAGTGAGGCTTAAAGATTTCCAGCTTTGATTCGTCGGGAATTATTTTTGTACTTGAAGTTTCCCTAATTTTAACTGAAAAAGTTTTGAAAATATACAAATTTGAAATTAACATACAAATTATAATATCAAAAAACATTTTGCATATCTTTTCAAAAATTTTCCAGTGGTTAGGCTACGCGAAAGAGCAGATGTCAAGTGCTTTGGGGACTTTGAACAAATTTCAGCTTTAGCAAAAGATCCTTAAATCGAGTATTACCATTGGTGAACGCTCAATATTCAGTTGTGCCTTTAGCTTTAACTGATCTTAAAGAATACAGCTAAATTTTAAGAGAAATATTCATGGGAATATTATGAGCTCTGAGCATTTAACTGCATTAGAAATAATTACTTAAAATTTCTACAAATTTTCTACTACAAAACCTACTTTCCATGGAATTTGCTCTGTGGCTTTGGCTTTGCTTTTATCTATGCTTATTCCAAGTCTGCAAATCAATATATAACTATATAGTTTTCGCTTCATACTCAAATCTCTAGCTGCCATCCAAAGCTTTCCTTTTTGAAGAGCATTCCAAATTCAACTAACTTGACTGAGTTGCTGTTTAAAACAGTTTGTGTTTTTTTTGTGCTGCTTGTTTTCTGTAAAAAAGTTTCTGTCGGACAAGGTTGAGGGTCAGATGGAAGCCGTCTGTCGTCCGCATTGCCCGCATCTGCTGGGCTGCCCCTCAGCTTGGGGGCGTGTGTGCGTGACAGGCGTCGCTGCTGACTGTCTCTAGACCCCTAAGCACCCACAACCACACCCCACACCCCACACCCACTCTTGCCAGCCGGGTCCTACTTTTAGCCCCCCCTCCATGACCTGCTGCTTCTGCTGCTGTGTTCTTGGCCCAGAGCGTTGCCTGTTTGCTGCCCGTCTGTCAGCCAACAAGTTAGTCATTTGCCGTATCAAACAAAAACAACAACAAAAATACAAAAATAAAACGCAAATAAAAAACTTTTACGACATATTTATCTTTTTCGTTTTTATTTTGCTCGTCCGTCCGTCCGTCCATCCATCCATCCAGCATCCTGACTTCTTGGACTTTGTCGATGTTTTGTGTGCTTTGTGGAAGGTGCACACAAAGGTGGATGCGACGCACTCAACTGTGTGATGTATCATTTGTTTTACATGGTCAAAGGAAAATACTTCGATTTGTCACCATCGCTGACTGGGCTGTGCGCTGTGCTGTGCTGTGTGCTGTGCTTTCATAATGAAAAACAATCAGCCAGAGTGGCGGGCGGCAAATGGAAAAGATCTTCTGATTGGTTTTTCCAACCCCCCAGCCACCCTCTCACATCGTGGGCGAAATATGGCAAATGACAGGCGAAAGCTTAAGTAAAATGTCTGCGATTTGTGCAAATAGATTTATTTATCGAAATTTATCTGCAATATTCGCTTGTGTCAATCAGTTGTATACATTTATCCTTTGGCTAGGCTACAGCCAAGGCCTTGGGTAGCGCTGCAGTGGGATCATCTTGAGTAACTTTCGGAGCCATTGGCTGCTCGATTTCTCGATGACTGTCATCAATCTAATGATCGATGGACAAAACGCTTCGTCTCGCGAGACATCCTCTGTATTTTTAGAGACTGCACCCTCGGGGCTTGCATACTCTGGTATCCCAAATGGTTCCCAGACTGAAAATACCCGAGCTTTACAGCTCGAGCTGCCTTGGCTCGATCTCAGACGCACGAGGCTTTGTTCCTCCTTTGAACCAAAACGTTTGGGTCGCTAGATTAAGTGTGTAGAAGACGCCTTTTTCCACTGCGAGTGCTTCCCTGTCGATTACCAAAAGTCATGCAACAGAATTAAATATTAATATGATTAAGTACTGACCAAAAGTAAAGTGCACGACGATGATATTGTCCCTTGTGCTTCAGCAGATTATTTTGTATTTTAAGATAACTCTTAAATAAATATAAATAAATAATAAAATAAATAAATAAAATAAAATAAGTCTAACCGAAGCCCAAGTAAAAATTGAAAACTTTTTGTGCCATAATTGGCTGGGCACTTGACTTTGATTTTGTAGCGCTGCTAAAGGCTAAAATCTATTACCTGTAATGCTTATATTCGCTCTTATTTTCATATTCAAATAAGCCAATGCGCTCTGCTGGCCAAGTGCTGTGTCCTGCCCTTTGATGTGGCACTCAAACAGCCGGGGCTTATCCCCTATTATTATTTCCGTTGCACAGCCACCGCCGCCGCTGCTTTGAAGCATATTTTATTAATATTCGCATATATATATGCCCATATACAATAGCATATATTTTACTTATTCCAACAAAAACTTTGAGGCGACTTGAAATAACTTACGGATTTTTCGGATGGTATATGTGGGAATGGGGGGGTGGGGATTGGGCGCATGCCTAAGGGCTGAATGACGGCGGTGGCTCTCGGCCTGGCTCTCTGCTATATTTTTCGACGCTAGTTTTATGGCTGGTCGTAATGTGCACAGGTACCCCCGTACCCACACTCGAACACACACTGGCAAGGTAAACCGCCGGGAGTCTTAAAGCTCAACAATCGTGCTAATGGGCCGTACTCGTCCTCGTCCAAGTCCTTCGCCCTTCATCCTTGTCGCTGCCGATGTCGTCGTCGTCGTCGACGTCTGCTGGTGCGGTAGGCCAAAGCCAAAGCCAAAAGTTTTTATTTGTTATTATATACTTTGGCGTGTCAAATAAACATCACACATCTAGCGTACATGAAACATGTTTTATATGCGACTTCACTCCCTGGCTGTGGAGGCAGGCGCCTCCTGTTCCTGTCCCGCACCGTACGTCGTACGTGTTGTGGTTGCGCACTTTCCTTCTATTCTTTCGTCCCTTTTTTAAGGCTAGGCATATGCCATACATATGTGTGTGAAAGCCAGCCATATATACCCTGGCAGCCAGAGTGTGACAGAGAGAGAGAGGGAGTCCTAGTGTGTCACACGACTGCGGCTCATTTGCATGAGTTGTCGCAGGCTTTTAGTCGAAAACTTCCTCCGTCGCGAGTCGCGGCATTGTGGGGCGGGGCGGCGGAGAGCAAAAATATCTACATTGGTTCAACAGTATTTAAAATACAATTAAAGCCACGTTAATTGGCATTGTGCGCTCAGAAAATGGGTTTGTTTATGCTTTTGTAAAGTTGTTACCACATTTTGATGCTTAAATTTCATAAATTGCAGAACAATTAAAGCTAAAAGGGAAACATTATATCAAAGCTAATAAAAGTGTAATGGAAGATCGAAAGACACGAAGAGTGATCGTAGAAAAGCACGATCTACTTTTTAAATATACAAGCAAAAAATGATTCAATTTATTTCTTAATTAAATTTAATATTAAATATAAATTTATGTTAGAAAGAGAAGACATAAATTTAAATTGCAGTGATGAAAACTGAGCATTAAAGAAGCTTTCATAATGTTTCGTGCTCTTCCAACACTGGCTTTAATGTTGATTTCTGCCACTCTACTCGCAGCATTTCCCTTCCTTATTTCTCACTGTTGCTGCTGGGCATTGCCAACACCAACACCAACTGCTGTGCGCAGTGGCATGCTGTGCGATATTTTTGCTGAGATTATTTTGCTATAAGCCATAAACCACTGTGCACCTTTGATGCGTGTGGACTAACGTTAATTTTATGCCATTTCATTTGCTTTCGCTTTCGAAACGTGTGATTTATGCAAAGCAGCAGCAAATAAACAAATGCCTCAGGGCCAAGGCAAAGGTGTCTCTACACGCTGAATTTTTGCATGTGCTACAGAATGGCAAAAAGAAACCAAAAAAAAACAAAAAAAATATGATGAAAATGTCTTCCTTAAGGCACTCTCTCTCACGCTACTCCTACCCTACTCCAAGTATATATTTAAAGCTAATGGAATACTCATCCTTTAATATTCTTTTGCTTGCAGCATGCACCTGTACCTAGTGCTGATCTCGTGTCTGGTGAGCTCAACGCACTGCTGGCAGTTCGATGGCGGAGGTCAGCGATGGTCGAGGAATACGGCCAGGGTGCTGGCACGAGGACCACCGCCGCCATTGCCGCCCGGCGGCGGAGGCCGAGGATCGGCGGCATTGTTGGGCTCCCAGCAGCAGGACATACTCTATGCCTGTCCACTCAACTCGATGTGCCAGTGCGCCGGGCTGCCCAACGAGACCAGCACACTGATTGAGATTAATTGCAACGAGGTGGCACTGTACAAGTTTCCAGGTAAGAGACAGGACACGAGACACCACTCCACAAGCTACCCCCACACCACCCCACCCCACCCCATTCTTCATGCCACACGTGAGTGTCTGTGCAGCGCCTGTCAATGTGTGTTCGTCCCACACCCCTCGAGCTTCGAGCTGGTCTCGCCTCTTATTTATGTGGCAAATATTTTCATTGCCAGTTGGTCATAAATTGCCTTGGCCACACAGCCCACAATGAAAGGACTTTTCTCCTGGCTGCCAATCTCACTGTCCACCCCTCCCCGCCCCGCCCCGTTTGGCCTGCTGCCGCCTCGATGGTGTTCCCTTTGTCACCCGTCCATTCCTTTGTGTTTTTCCGCTTCTGTTATGCCCTGCAGCGGGAAAAATGTAATTTTTTAATGAAGCCTCAAACGGCTTTGTCCTGGTCCCACAAACAAAATGAAATCTTACATTTAAGTTTGCCAATTAGTTGTAAAAATAAAGTTTTATTTCATTTTATTTCCTTCCATTGCCGACTGTCTGCTCGGCTCGGCTCTGCTCTGCTCTGCTTGCCCGCCAGTCGGTTTGTCGCTCTTTCTGGTTTTTTGTGTGCCTTTTGGGGCAAAGTTCTGTAACGATTGCTGTGGCAAATTCCACGCTAATTTTGGTAGTTTGCATACCCAGTATTTGTAGTGGATGTGGTAGCAGAAGAGACAGAGATGTGCCCTTTATTTTAAATTCATTTTCTACTACTAAAATTATTAGAAATATATTTTTGATGAGTTCTTAATAATATATTTTCATTTTCGCACCCCTATCTTTTCATTGTGAGAGTTCCCTGGTCTTATCCGCACATATAAATTATATAAATAAATTTAAAAAAATATAAATTACAATGTTTTTTCTCCTTGAACTTATTGTGCACTTAGCAGGTATCACATAGTCGCAACACTCTACGCCAGCATTATTATATGCTCTTTTTTTAAGTAATGAATGAATGGCAAGTTTCCATAGTTCCATTGTCATTTTCCCCATTTCCAATTCCAGCCACAAAAATGCTGCCCATTGCTGCGGCTTCCTTGCCATCGCTTTGCGCTCTTTCTCTCGCCGTATCTCTGGCTCTCTGTGTGTGAGATGCTCTTGTGTTGAAATTATTAGCATTCTACCTTCTGATGTTACTGTTCTTCGGCAATACTTCTCGGAACAACTGTGACACGCCCACAGAGTCCACAGAGTCGTTGAATCGGTTTTTTTTTGTTGGTGTTTTTTTGGAGGAAAAGTTACCGCAAAAAGTTGAAAAAATAAAAATAAATAAATAAAAATAAGAGGAAACAAAATAATAAACAAAGTTGTTGACTGGCAAAACACACAAAAATTGCCCAGACATTGGCAGCACTCTGGGACAGGAGGATGCGGGAGAGCAGAACGAACAAACGAAATACTATTGAAAAGTTTGTCTCTTGCTTGGAGGTTTTCCAGCACCCAACCCCCCGGGGAAAGTCAGCAAAGGAGTCGCCACTCCGCATTGGCAATTTATCCTTCGTTTCTTATGCAAAACTTTTCAATTGCATCTGCATTGGCATTTGCCTTAATGAAAAACTTTTAGATATTATGGATAATCAAATTAAAATTAATTATATGCCACAAATTGGCAGTGCTATATATTATTTGATGCAAGCTTTGATGATGTAGCAGCCACACTCAAATTATCCTTTCTCAATTATCATTTTTAATGAGCAATTTTCGAATATTGTTGAAACAGCAAATTCCAATTAATAAAATAACAAAAATTCTATACGCAGTCTGTATAGCAGCCAAAAAATCAAATTCTTTACCATCTTCTTGTTTCACCCACTAAAAATTCCACTTTAAATGAATTCAAGCAAATGTCTCCATTTGAATGCAAACAAAATATGCAGATATATCTATCTATCTATCTATATATATATATATATATGTATATCTGTATGTATATGCATATATCTTGACGTTGATGGCGATGTCAACGACAACGATTGCATTCAAGCAGCAGAAGAAATGTTGCAGTTGGAAAACTTTTGGCAATTAGCAATTCTAATGCAAACGAAGTGAGAGAGAGAGAGTCAGACTCAGAGTCACACAGAGGCAGAGCAGAGCAGACCAGAATGAGAGAGAAAGAAAAATCATAGTTTTTTCTGTGCTATTTCCTACCCAGAAAACACTTTGGTTGACAGCCTGGCTAATTGCGTGCCACGGCCCCTGCCAACCGCCTTCGCCTCCGTGTCCGCCTCTACCACCGCCTTTTCCTTTGCCTTTGCCTCTGCCTCTGCCTTCTTCATCTTCTGCTCATCGAAGCGACTTCCTGGCTGGATGGCTGGCTGGTATGTCACCATGTGGTCCAGCAACCGACAAAAAAAAGGAAGCACAAATATGCACCCAGAAGCAGAAATACTCGTAGCAGCCGCCAGGGGATGCGCCCCTCAATGACAAGTTGAAAAATTCATTAAAAATTCCCCAAAAAATATCTCTCTGTGCGTCTGTTTCTATGCCACACACACGCACGCACACACACACCAGTAGCAAATATGCAGAGGGTGCAGATTGGTCCTTTTAGTGCTGAGTATGTCCGTAATTTAATGTTGAATTTCTATTGTCCATTGCTCATGTGAAAGAATGGGGGCAAATGAACAAAATGAACAAAAAAAAAAATAGATTCTGTTGCAATTTAGATTTATTTTTAATGTTTCATTTTAGGTGCCCCCAACCGTCCTCCTTCCATTCCCCCTCTCTCTCTCTCTGTGGGGTTCCATGCCTTGGGAATTTTCACGCTTGGCCAGAAGCATTTTGCTGAGAGGCCCAGAGGCCTGGTTGTTGCCTGCTGCCTGCTGCTGCTGCTGCCCCTACGTTCTTCGATTCAGCCACAATTTTCCCTGCCGAAACTATTTTTCGTAGCAACCGAAAAACGAAAATGAACGTCGACAGTTTGCCCACATGCCGCACGTTTCCTGTGTCCTGTGTCCTGTGTCATCCTCTTTTTTGTTGTTGCCGCTGCTGCTGCTGGTTGCCGGTTGCTGGCTGCTGGCTGCAGGACACAAACTATATGGATATAAATGGAAGCTTTCCTATTGCCAGGCTCTCGCTATGGGAGAATGGGATGCTGTGCCCTGTCTTTAGCTGCCTTCCTGAATGCCTGGCCAAAACAATAACTTTTCAGCTGACGTAATCTTCATCAACACACACACACACACACAGGGGAAGGGGTGTGGGGGGGAGTTCTGTGTTTTTTTTGTTAACCGAAGGGTTGTCTTTAGTTGAGGTATATGGAATAGAAATTGGTCCAATAGTAGACTCAAAATTCAACCATTTTACAGCTTTCGGAAACAGGCTCCATATCGTTTTGAGTGACTCTGCTTTTTCCCTGAAAAGCAGCCTACATAAAAGCCATGAAATTGTTGGATATTTCTGGGGAAAAATCATAATTAATATAAATTAGAAGCCATGAATATATATTAATTGGCATTAATTAAAGTGCAGCTCATTCTTTAAGGCAACCAAATCCAAAACGTAAAGCAGATCAAGTAGTTACCCTGCGGCTATCTGTCACTGCTTTGTCAGCATTCAAAAATTGAGTTTTATTTTCTTTGTTTGCTTCCGAAAAATGATTGAATTAATGCTGACACTCATCAATGGGCTCACCGTCTTGGGCATCTTCAGCTATTTGATCCTGAATATACTCGTACTGCGGCAGGCGATAATGCTCGATAAGCTGCGCCTGAACGCCTACGTGAGAGTGGAGAAGCTTTGCGCGGAGGAGACTGAAGCACTGGCAAAGGAAATTCGCAATAAAGCAAAAGACAATATCATTCAACGCTTGTCGTCCTATAAGTTGATCGACTTTGATTAGCCACTTCAAAATAAACTCAAGAAATGTCAGTTCTTCGCTAACATTAAACAAACGACAAACTAATTTCAACCAATTGTTTTGCTGTCACTCAAATGAGCTTAAAGAATCTGCTTTATGGGCATAGATTTGTAATGCAAAAAGAATAAATAGAAATGTGCGCTTGACAGCTGGCAAGACTTTATTATGTGTCGAAAATAATTGCATATACTCGTATTTCTTTTGCTCTGTGCTGTTTGATTATTTATTTAAGTTGCCTTCCCTTTAATGAAAATTGATGCTTCAATTAGGAAATATTTCTTTGACATTCGGCATTTGGCCATATCTCGTTGTGTGTCTAATTAATTCCCAAACAGAAATTTAAGCTTGCAGTTATTGTGCAGACAGACAGTCAAAGTTTCTAATAAGTTTGCGCACATTTAAATACGAGTATTACATATTATTTTAGCTTATGCGTTGTTTTTCCCTTGTGTTGTCATTTGATGCAGCAATTAGCAAAAATACTTTGAAAATCTGTGAATAATTCTTTTGCCACAACACAAATTATGTGCGAGGCAAGTCTGCCTGCCGCTGTGGTGTCTGGCAGACTGTATTTACACTTGAATGTTGGCTTTCAATTTTGTTTGAAAGATTTTGTTACTTTATTAACGAGTCTGTAATGAAATTCGGTTTTATCGGTTTTCTTTTGGCTTCCCTTTGTTGCAATATTTTGTTGAAATATTTTGTTATTTGTATAATTATGTTGCCTCACTTTGATTTAATTCAAAGCCAAAGATATTTCGACAAAACTTTTGATGAGATAATTGTTGCATTTTCATGTGTCCACAGCTCGTTAGCCATTCCTCTTTAGATCTCTCCCTCACTCTCTCCCTCCCTCTCCCACTTTACGGACACTTTATTGTTTGTTTTTTGTTTTATTAACTTTTTTTCGCCCCAGGATATATATGGTTTATACATACACATCTACGGGCTCGGGCAAGTTGAATAAACACACTTGGCAAGTGACGCAAAACGAGAGACGAGAGAGCGTTGAACGTGAATGTTGAAACGTGGTGGGTTGGGGGTGGGGGGTAGCACCACTGCTGTGGCTGCTACAGAGAATGGTCTTTGCCTGGCGGCAAGAGTAAATAAATAAATATGCTTGGCATTTTGTCAGAGAATTGACTTGAGGCCATAAAATACAAGCCAACGTACGATGGACGGGATGGTAACAGCACAGTGTCCAACAGTGGATCCATACAGTCATTCTACCATTCCACCAAGTCCACTCACACCCCAGTGCCAGTGCCAGTGCCAGTCCCTCCCGCCCCAGCCCCAAGTTCATTTCAGTTCTTGCCCCTTCAGGCAAACGGACTAGAAGTTTATTAACGCCATATGTGTTGTACTTGGTGTTGGTGTTGGTTCTTCGGGTTGGCTTGTCCACTCATAACAAAACACTGGCAACAACAGCTTAGATATGCAGACACACACACCCTATAGGTATATATATACGTACGTATATGTGTATATAGTACATTCCTGTATGGATATATTGTAGTGGTTTCACTTGCATGGCATATACGCTGGCCACGTGCTTGCTGCTGCCGCTGCTGCTGCTGCTGCTGCTGTTGGGTCTTGGGGTCAGGGCGAGAGCGCACACGCGTGTCAACAGGGCGTATGATTAATATTGTATTAATATGCGATATGTAATTAAGATGTAAGCTGGTTCTGTTTTGTGCTTATATTACTGTTTGTAGGCGTTCATAACACACACACAAACACACAATATATGTTTGCCGCTTGGGCGTACACATTGACATGGTTTGGTGCGGCGTGGTGTGTGGTGGGTGGGCAGGAAACCACAATTTAAAGGCGCTGTCAGCGATATGCATCTTGATCTTTGTGTTAAAGTACATCCATTTTGCGAAGCTGCGAACCTGAGCAGGAGGTGGCAGATCGCTGACGGGGCAGAGGCTTGCTTGTGTGCCTCAAATGATGAAAGTTCTACAACTAAATTAGAGTCTGATTTAGTTTGGTTTTAGTCGCTGCAAAAGTGCCACCAAAGCCCCCTCTGCTTTCGCCCATCTTGGCTGGGCGTTAACGAGCACTGGCCAAAGCAGCACTCAGCGTCTCGAATGTCAATGAAAATGCTTTTATAATGAACATCCTGCCACTCTGCAGCACATCCATCGAGCATATAAAAATCCTCGCTGTTACGCAGAGCAACTTTTGATTGTTTGAAATTAGTTTGTCTAATGAATAAATTCTTTAGAATTATTATTTAGGAGCCGAGCATCTGCTCATAAAAGAAGTTTCAAACGGGTTTTAATGAATTACCCCGAATTGCCCCCCCTTCCTGTAGAGAGGGTCCTCAATTTTGATGTGACTCAAGCCTCTGAAGGGTGGGGGGGATGGGTTGGTTGCCCGTGGGAGACATCAACGCCGCAATTAAATTACGATTCGTTGAGCATGTGTTAATTAAACAGGGGCTACAGCAGCAGCAGCACAACAGTAAGCAACAGAGAGCAGCCCTGCCGGGGAGTCCTTGGAGTGCCTGGCAGCGTGGATAGCGTGGTAGCTCTCAAAGGAATTGGTCACCCAAGGCGAGTCCTCTCATGAAATTGGAACTCCTGACAAACGAACAAACACACGCAGACACAGACAGACACATACAGACAGCTACAGACAGACACATTCCTTACTAGAGGACAGGGAAACCAAGCTAGGGTGACCATGTGTTTTAGCCTGATTATGGCAACGGCAACGGGAACGACTGCTGCTGCTGCTGCTGCTGCTGCTGCTCTCTAAAGGGAATTTTCCATGTCATGCTTGTCAACTTAAATTATGGCCTGACCTTACCTTAAGCATTCAACTGATGGGAACGAGTGGATTGGTATGCTGCTGCCGCCTTGGGCATACAATACTACATCTGCTTCTCCATCATCATAGAGCGAATATCTTTCTTTTTTTTCTGTGCTTCCCGGGTGTCTGCGTGTCCTTCCCGCACTCCTCAGGAGTACCTACGTGTTCGAATGCGGGGCGTACGGGGGGACCGGGCATAGCCGCAGAACTGGCAGAGGCAGAGGCAGCTGACGTGCAACATGAAAATGCACTTTTCGCTTTTAATTGAAAAATTTCCTCCTTTTTTGTCGGTTCGTTGTTTTGTGAATTGTCATTTTCGGCTTTTTTTTTAGACGGTGAGAGAGAGAGAGAGAGAGAGAGAGAGGGGGAGCGACTGAGAGTGAGTGAAAGATGGGGTCAGAGATATACTGCGGGGCGGTGGAATGGCAGATGGATATCCATTTTTAGTTAGCAGGTTTTCAAACGCATACATTATGCATGTGATTTCCATTTTGCAGCGCTCCCACTCTCTCTCTGCGTATCTCATGGATGCACTGACTGACCAATGCCGAAAAATACACCGCGTTAAAGTCAAAGCGAAAAGCCCGACTGAGCACAGATTGTAGCCACTGACTGACTGATGTGGCCATGAACGTTTAAACAACAACAACAACAACACAAAAGCGAAACTAGACTGCGGCGCGAAATAATTAAACATCAATTTGATCAGTTCAAACGGAGATAAAAAATTCACAAAATACAACAACAAAAACAACAACAAAAAAATCGAAAAGCCACAGCACACAAAATGCCAAACAAAAAAAAAAAAAAACAACCAGCACAATCTCTGACCAACAATTGATTGTTTCTTATAAATATTCAATGTGCCACGAAGTGAGTGCAGAATTCAATCGCTCAATGTTTTGCCTATTTTTGCTATATATTTTGTTGCTGTTGTTGTGGTTGTTGTTGTTGTTGCGTGGCATATTTAATAGTGGCAACGCGTTGATTTCTGCTGCAACTTTAGTGTGGTTTTCAATTGATAAAGTTCCCTTCCCCGTAGTGCAGCAAAGTGCTCGAGGCGGGGAAAAGTGCTCGGGGCAGGGCAACATTTTCAAAAAAATACTTTCTAATTGAATTTCATATGTTGAACGCTTTGCCTGGTTTATGGTTGCATTCATAGACCCAACCTATATGGCTTGAAAATTCAGCTGAAATCTCTTGGCCATTGCCCAGAAAAATCTCTCGGCAGCTCTCATGAATAATTGAGCATACCAAAAGGGCAATTGAATTTTTTATACCCATGCCTCATGTGGCATTCAAAACATTTTGGTTAACTTCCTAATCGATTCGGCCTGGCCAGTGGCCCATAAAAATTTAATAAAACGAGCAAATCGCCGGGAGTGGCGATGCCGAGATTCATTGTTATGTGCCCCAGCAAGATGTCACTCTGTCTTTGCCATAGACATAAAATGGAATTTGTTTCGGTTGTCCCCTGCCCTGCCCCGTACTGCCCCGTCCTGCCCTGCCCTGGTAGCTGGTGTACTGGTCTTTGTTCTGTTCCGTGTCCGGGTCCTTGTTCCGGGGCGTACCGTTGCCTTTGGCTTGGCCGGAAAACGCGCAAAAATGGCGAGTGTGGTCCTGCCATGTCTGCGGGGTGTGTGTACTCGGCTCCATTGTCTGATGCAGCCACGCTGATGACCCATTTGCCTTAACGCGCTGGCGATCAAAACTGCCAAAACAAAAGCCATCATCGTTAGACAGGGAAAGATGGACCATAGATGGGCGGGTCTCCCTGGTATATACACTGTGCTATTCCCTCGTTTATGGTAAACGCTTCGAATGCCGTTTAAAATCAATTTGAATGATGAACTGAACAGCGGCATCCTCCAACGGCTTCCTCCATCGGCATTGCCATCGCGACGAGCTCTCTCTCTCTCACTTTGTGGCGGTTACTCGGTGCTCAGGACTATATCCAATATCAAACCAATTCCAATTTACCAGCTCTGCCCTCTATGTACACACACAGACAATGTTCTTGGCAGCATCGCATCGCATCGCATCTCGTCTTTACTAACTGCTATCTTTTGGTTCCACACAGAGTTCATGCACAGCAGCGTGCGGTATATCGAAATGTCCAACACACATCTGCAGAGTGTCGACGACGAGACATTCCAGGGACTGCGCCTCAAGACACTGAAGCTAATCGACAACGAGCTGCAGGATATATCCGAGCGGAGTTTCAGGTGAGTGCAAAAGAGAGTGTAAGGGGGTAAGGGGTAAGAGTAAGGTGGGCTGAAAGAGTGCTGACTCATATGGGTGACCCAGAACCCACGCCTCACGCCACTCACACACCTTCTGCTTTTGCTTCTACTTGTCCTGCTGGTCTATAGAGAAGGAATGATGACAGGACAGGTTACCCACTAAAAGCGTGAGTGAGCCTATGACCCGTTTTTCAACTGAGAAAATGAGGTGAGCTGTGGTGTGGGTGAGGTGCGGGTGCGGGTGTGGTGTGGCGGCCCTTTCCATGTGTGTGTGTGTGAAAGTGTTTTTGCGCTTTGTATATTTTTTGTACACTCACACTCGTGTACGGCAAAGCTGCAAGTTGTAAAAAAGGCGTAAAATTAAGTTTAACAAAGCGTGGGGGGGTGGTGGTGAGGTGGTGGGGGCTGAGCTCTCTGGGATGGATGGCAGATGATTTTGGTTACGCTGCGAGCGGAATGGTTCGCAGTGGGGCACTCAGGCTGAAAATGCAAGCGGGAAATGCAAACTCACACACGCAGCGGAAAATTCAACAAAAAAAAAATAATAAAAAAAAAACGAGTGAGCGAGGGGCGGTGGGGACAAGCAGGGAAGGAACAAACTTTCAAGCGCTATTTGTTTGAGTGTAAATAATCACAAAAAGAGAAAAACGCGTGCAAAGAGAAACGAGTGGCAGTGAGCAGAAAATTAAAGATATGGCGCCCAGGACCGAAAGTATGTGTACTCTACACTAAAAGAATGCGACAACAAACAGAAAAACAAGTTTCTGTTCATTCGAAAATTAACTTTACTTAATTACACAGATAGTTTATGGGAGTGCCAGGTGTTGGCAAGCTGCAACTGGCAGCATTTTCGACTGCATCCTGTCTGTTTCTGTTCTAACTATTTCCTGGCGGGGGTGTTAAGGATCTAGAACTGCAAAATGCAACAATTTACTTTTTTAATAACATGCAAATTATTATATTTGGTGTACAATACATATGTACATATATGTATGTATTACTATCTCCAGGCTATATTTCTGCATACTCGTAGCTCTTCTTTAGCTCCATCTTCCAATAAACTAAGAAAGTTCTTGGATGAATTTAGCTTTGTTATATACAGACCTATATTTATTAAATATATTTCGATTTTCCCTACTCGAACTTATCGATCTGAACGGTTGGGTTTTTTGTATCCCAATCTTGTGTCCTCTCGCATATTTATTGGACGAAACTCGATCACAAAATCATTTGGCCCCCCAAAGTACATGTACTCTTTGGAGTAAGTGAACATTCGCCTGGCAGGAAAAATGTGCTTGTTGTGCTGACTGTAGTACAGTGAATACAAGCTCATATTTCGTTAGCTTTTTATGATGCCGCGCACACACACACACACACACACACACCACAGAACGCAACGCATCAGCCATTTGACCGAGTAGTCGGTAGTCGGTGACTTTCCTCTTATTTTTACCCCGTCCCCCGCAACTTCATCACTCCGTGCTACTGCTGGGGGAAAGAGAGGGAGAGGGAGAGTGAGTCGACCGCATTTGGCAGCCATTTGGGTTTTTCTTTTTGTTATATTTTGTTTTTACTCGCTTCCATCTTCTTATGCGCTTTTTGTTGCTGCGAAATGAAACGCGAAAATTTTTTAACGAGCACAAAGGGTAACCGGCGGAGTTGGGGTTACGCCCCTTAACCACATGCGCCCGCTCCGCCCAAACACACACACACACAGAAAAAGTGACACACACACACACACAAAGACGCATACGCATTACGTTAGTAAAGTTAAATGGATGCCCACAGTTAACAGTTATTTGCAGTTCACCGAGAGACTGTGACCGAGAGAGAGGAGGAATATTATAAGGCGCAAAAGAGGGCAGAGACACAGACAGACAGACAGACACGATACACGGTTACACACTCCACCTACATTAAGAATTTAAATCAAACTAATTAATGCTCATAAACCTGGCAAATGTGCTTAAAACCTACTCATCCCAGCCGCACAGTTGTAGCTACCAACCTACAGCTGCCTCCTGCTCCTATGTTTCTCTAACATCAGAATTCGCCACAGCCACTGCGACGTCAGTTAATCAAAAAGTTTGTTCTGCAGTTCGGTATGGGGAGCAAAAAAAAAGAGAGAAGAAAACTCCACTCGAATAAGAAGGAGATCAGGACAAGTATAAATGTGCTCTGGGCGGCAAAAATATATATCATACTGCATGGAAACGGATTATATGTAATCATATAATACACTGGGGGAAAATCCGTCATACAGAAACTGATGCAAGGGCTAGTTTCGCAGAACTTGGCTGGTATAAAAAAAAAAAAAGAATCTTCCACTTTGTGACTCTCGCGAGGCATTCCAAGGTAAAGGTACATTAAATTCAGATCAAAAATTGCCAAAAACTCAAAAAGGTCTTAATAAAAAGTATAAGTTAAAAATGAAAGTGAAATTTTGCTTGGTGTACAAAGATATTGTACATATGTACATAGTTATGTGTTTTTGTGTATTCCATTCAGCGAATTCACTGAAAATTTAAACGAATTGAAAAAGTTGTATTTCATGGATTGTCTAATGAGATCTTTAAATTCAACGCATGAGTAAATCTTATGACAGTTTTTAAAACTGTATTTCAAATTAAATTGGTGACATACAACCATAAAGCTAAAGATAAATTAAGTTCATATTTATTGAATTGTCTTAAAATCATTACCCATATTGTGACTTTTATTTAAGATAAATTCTCAGTTGCCTTTCCAATGATTTACCCCGCCTTAAATACCCTGAGTATAAATCCATTTTTAATATATTCCGTAGTAAATGATTTATTTTTAATTGTGTACCTTAACCCACTGATATTTTAATTAAATTAAAGTTTTTTTCCGTTCCAATTTAAACTCTCAATTGAGTATTATTAAGGTCTGGTGCCGGAACTGGGTGAGTCCATCAAAGTTGATATAATTTGAGAGGATTTCCCCGCTTATTTGCTTTTGCGGACCTTAAACAAACACGTGTTTGAGCATCTCTCCGGTTCCGACCGCAAAAACAGGCCCTGGTTAAAGTTCAACATGCACTTATATATAATTTATACATATGTACGGTTATGTACATACATATTTACAAAGTACATATGTATGTAGTTGCATAGTATATTTGTATACCTTTAATACCCATCAAAAGGCAAATTCAGAAGTGGAGGAGAGGCAGGCGGACTCGATTCCGTTACAGTTGTGGGCTATGCCAGATGCCAGATGGAAAAGTTCTCATAAATATTTAAATATTTATGTATTTCAAAAATTGCTAATTAATAATTTACAATGCAATGTTGCTAAATTACACACACACGCACACGCACACAACTGGAACTGTGTGCCCCCACATGCATGCATGTTTGTTGTTTGTTGTTTCGTGCTTGTTGCGTGTGTTGAGTGGCAAAGTGCCGTTAAATGCGCACTTGTCCGCTTATTTCATATACATTTCTGAATGACACACAATTGCGCAGAGAGAGAGAGTGTTTGATGGGTAGCGAGGGTCGTACGATAAAACAGGGGAACAGAGGAATGCACATTTAATGTTCGTTCAAGGTATGCCCTACAGCTGCAGAATTGTACAAGGCTTTAGATTTAATTTTAAAAGTGTGCGCTTACATTTAGAATTCTCATTTTCCTAAATTAAGTTAGCTTTTCTATATATTTAGTTAAATTTAATTAAACTAATTAACCGAGCAGCCCTAATATTCTTTTCTATGAGTGACTTTGTAGGAACCAAAGTCCGTCCAAGTGATCTAAGAGTGATCTAGCCTCACGACAAGCACGCACCAATAGTGCCATCTCTAGCTTAAAGCACAAGTCGCTCTCAGAGAGTGCAGCTGATTGACTCTCTCTCAGCTTCTGAGGGTCTTGTTTGTCTTCGCTACCTGCGAGCAGCGCAATGAGTTTTTGTCAAGCAACGGGAATGGGTCATGGAATGCAGAGAGTGGAACTTGAAAATGTGTCGAACAACAAAGACTGACCGTTTAAAGGTGCTTGTCTACTACTTAAGCTTTTATTTTCATGTACTTTAATTTGTGTGCAAGTATTTTTCGAAATCTTTTGATTATACTTTCCGTACAACCCTCGGCTTTTGGGGTGATACTTATGTACTCGCATGTGCGCTTGTCTACCCATGCAATGTTCCCTATATTTACTTGGTAGACTTTCTGATGACAAACGCATGCAGTACATACATACATACATGTATGGACACGCACACTTGCTCATAAGCGAAGCACGGCATACACGCAACTTGTTGTTGACCACAAGAGAAAGAACAACAACAGCAACTTCTACTGGAGATGCACAAACAACTACAACGACAAGAACGACAACCAGCAAATGGCGACCAAAACGCAAACCGAAAACAGCCGCTAACCGCTGACTGTGGGCACAAAAAGAAAGAGCAGAGGTGGAAAAGAGCAGAGCAGAGCAGGTAGAGCCAGCACAAGGTGTATTGCATGGGAAGGTAAGGCAGTGCAGCTCTCAGTGTAACACTTTTGCCACACAGCAACTGAATTCAGATTCTTCAGATTTCTATAAGTGAATATAAATGTGTATCCTACCTATCCTATTCGACCATGACCATGACCATCCAATAGAGACTACGCGACAAAGCCTGTCTAACCTTCTACACATAAAATATACCTTGAACCAGAGCCGGAAAAAATACCAGAGCATAGCAGTAGTAGATCGTAGTCTGAAACGCAATGAAACCAAGTTTTGGCCGCAATTTCGGACCTCTATTTAATGCACCTTGCAGCCAGAGGAGGGACGCGGGAAAGCAGGAGAGCAGGAGAGTAACGGCAGTAGCAAATGAAAAGAGACCGACCACTGAAGCGGCAAAAAAGATGGAGGATACTGCACAGAAGTGGGAGCGAAAAGCAGCCGCAAAAATTTGGTTTTGCGTTTGATTCTTCGTCGCATAAAACAACAAGTTCGGCGAACGACTACAAAGCTACAACTACACCCACATCGAGCAGGCAGCAGCAGCAGTAGCAGAACAACCCAAAAACTACAAAAAGATGGTGGAATATGCGAAGGAGGAGTTAGAAGTGGGAGTAGGAGCGGGGGAGGCTGTGCGGCTTGTTTGGAAAACCTCGTGGTTTTCATAATTGAGGTCGACGCTTCACCCCCCACAAAACACTCTGTCTCTCTGTGTACATATATAGCTATGTAGGTATGTGTATGCTCCCATGTGTGTGTGTGTTGTGTGTGTGTGCTTCTAGTGCGTGTGTCTGGCTATTAATGGAGCCTAGAGCGAGAGAGAGAGCGAGAGAATGTGTATGGTTGTTGGGGTCGCTTGGGTCGGGGACTTGCGACGCGTTAATTAAGTTTAAATATTTGTTTTCCGACTTGTGTGTAGGATATGTCAAAAGGCAGGCAGCACGTCAATTCCTAAGGCACCCAAAAGGGGGCCACGACTAATGGGGGGGTTGCAGGCAGCAGCGGAAACTGTTGATAGTTTTGGAAAAGTTGTGCGGAAACTTTCCAACCATTATATATATTTTTGATAACTATTACGCCTGTCCCACGCACCACCACCACTCGTATGATAATCTTCACCATCTGCAACTCCGTCTCTCGCTTTAGCACGATGACACATTCGCTGATGACATTGGATATCTCGGGAAACAAGATGCAACAATTACCCCTGGAGGCACTTCAGCGCTTGCACTCACTCACGCGACTCGTGGCACAACGGTGAGTGGAAAGTTCTCAACCGGAGAGTGTTGAGAGTTGTATTAGTCCTACGAATGAGTAATCGCAGAGTACAAGCAGAAACTATCCGTAGATCGGAGATATCTCCATCTATCCTTGACTTATTTTCCACTCTTACTAATTCCGCTCTCTCTGCTGGCACTCCACAGCAATCACATCACCACCTTGGATGGCAATTGGGAGGCCCAGCATGACACACTTCGTTCGCTGCATCTGGCGGACAATGACATCACCGAAGTGTCGCCGAGTGGCGGCGGCGGTTCATTGGAGCTCAGCTCGCCCAATGACAACAGTTCGCAGCCCTCGAGCTTTGGCTGCGGTGCAGACCAGCCAGGAGGCAGGCAATTCACTGTATCAGCCATCGCCCAGCTCCGGCGATCGCTCGGCCTTGGGTCGACCCTTTGAGCAGCTGCAGAAGCTGCTGTGGCTGGACCTGTCCAACAACAGGATCTATCACGTGTCGGGCAGCTATCTGCCGCGTTCGCTGGTCACGATGGACTTGTCCAGCAACCTGCTGACCATCTTCCCCCAGCAGCTCTTTGAGCAATTGCCGGGCCTGCGGATCGTGAGTCTGCGCGATAATCTGCTGCGGAGTGTGCAGTGGAAGGAGCTGCAGGTGCGGCCGTTGCGCATGCACTTGGAGCGCCTGGATCTGGGGCAGAACTGCATCGAGAGCCTCGAGTCCGACTACTTCCAGCAGAACTACTCGGATGTGCACTTGCGAGCGCTCAATCTGGAGCAGAACTTTGTGACGCAGCTGCCGGCGGCGGTGTTCAAGGCCACGGGTATCGCCCACCTGGTGCTGGCCTTCAATGCGATTAGTCGTGTGCATTCGGCTGCCTTTGAGGGCCTAACTGACACCCTGGAATATCTGGACCTGGAGCGTAACCGACTGAACACAGTGCCTGTGGCCATATCGTCGCTGCATCGCCTCAAGTACCTCTATCTGACATCCAACGAGATCAGTCAGCTGGTCAATCTGCCATCATACACCGACAATCTGCGAGTGCTCAGCCTGAGTGGCAACAACTTCAGCATGATACCCGTGCTGGGCCTGAAGAACTACACACAGCTCTCCTATCTGAACATGGGCTACAACTGCATCACGGACATACCCGAGGGCATCTTTGCCGTCGATTCGTGGGGCAGCAATCTGCAGACGATACTGCTGCGAAACAACAAGATCACGCATCTGCATCTGGGCTCGTTTGCGGGCCTCGATCAGATACAGGAGATCAGCTTGAGCTTCAACGACATCACCATCCATCATCCGCTGGTCTTTGAGAATGTCTCGAGATCCCTGAAGATACTGGAGCTCTCGTTTGCCGTCTTCCCGGCCAGAAGTCTGGAGAGTCTCGATCCGCTGGACGCTTTGTTGCCGCTGGCGCAGCTCATTTGGCTGGGCCTGGACAACAACAATCTGAAGAGCATCTCCAACGAGTCCTTTGCGCAAATGCGCGAGCTCAGCTACATAAATCTGAGCTTCAATCAGCTGAAGGCCCTGCCCCGAGGTCTCTTCATGCCCGATGTCCACAGCCATCTGGTGGAGATAGAGCTGTCCTACAATGGCCTGGAGCACCTGGAGTCGCAGACCTTCCACAATCTGGGCGATCTGCAGACGCTGAATCTGCAGTCGAATCGTCTGCGGACCATTGCGCGTCACGCCTTCCACAATCTGGAGTTCCTACGCTACATTGATCTGTCGCACAATCGGCTGGTCAACATATCGCATGCGGCCTTCACAGTCCTGCCGAATCTGGCCGCCCTCGATCTGATGCACAATCAGCTGTGTGCCTTGTCGCTGAAGTCCTTCCACTACGTGTCGAATGCGACGACTCCGCTGCGCCTCAATGTCAGCCACAATCACATCTCCAGCTTCGACGACGAGCTGAGCAGCTACATGTACATCTACCAGCTGGACATCAGCCACAATCACGTGGCCAAGTCGGATAGCTTTATGAATCTGGCCAACACGCTGCGGTTCCTCAATTTGGCCCACAACTCGCTGGGCGCACTGCAGAGTCATGCGTTCGGTGATCTCGAATTCCTGGAGATTCTCAATCTGGCCAACAACAACCTCACCTCGTTGCGGCGGCGCAGCTTTCAGGGTCTGAACAGCCTGCAGGAGCTGGATCTGAGCCACAATCAACTGGACCAACTGCAGGTGGAGCAGTTCTCCAATCTGAGGAAGCTGAGGATCCTGAAGATCAGCTCGAACCGCCTGAGGGCACTGCCACGCGAGGTGTTCATGAACACGCGCCTGGAGTTCCTCGATATAGCCGACAATCAGTTGAGTGTGTGGCCGGTGCCGGCGTTCACGGACATTGGCTTCACCCTGCGCTCCATCCAGATGTCGCGCAACAATCTGGAGTATCTGGATGCCTCGATGTTCATCAATTCGCAGTTCCTGTACGACATCAGTCTGGCCCGGAATCGCATCACCATACTGCCGGACAACACCTTCAGTTTCCTGAACAATCTCACCAATCTGGATCTGTCGCAGAATCCGCTGGTCACGACCAATCTGCGCGAGGTGTTCGTGCACACGCCGCGTCTGCGAAAGCTGAGTCTCCATCACATGGGACTGTATGTGCTGCCGCCGCTGAAGCTGCCGCTGCTCTCGTACCTGGACGTGAGTGGCAACTACTTGCAGGAGCTGTCGCCGCTGGGCTCGATGCGGCATCTGCGGCACGTCAACGTGTCCCACAATAAGCTCATCAATGCCAGCTGTGCCGTGGAGCATCTGCCAGCCTCGGTGCGGGTGCTGGACCTCGCCCACAATCCCCTGCGACGCATTACGCTGCACGATCTGGTGAGCCTGCGGCATCTGGCCGAGCTGAACATCCTCGACGTGAAGGTGTCCAATCCGCAGGCCTTCTCCAAGCTGCGCTCGCTGCGGAAACTCCATGCCAGCTCGCATGCGAATCTGGGCGAGATTGTGGCCCGAATACCGGGACTCCAGCAGCTGAGAGTGCACTGCCTGGAGCCGAACATTGGCGCTCAGTTCTTCGCCAAATTGGCCAACAACACGAAACTGCGACTCGTCGAGCTGTACGGCATCAATGTGCAGACCATATCGCCGGATGTCTTCACGGGCCTCGCCCGCAATCAGCGCCTGCAAGTGAAGATATCCCACACACGAATCTCGGACCTGCCGCCGGGGATATTCTACACGCTGCGCGAGGTGCCGCATCTCTCCATCGACATATCACACAATCGCATCAATGCCCTGGCCGCCGACAGTTTCTATCCGAACAAGAGCTACTGGGACGCTGTGGGCACACGCAGCATTATGGGCGGCCTCATCACCGCGCACAATCCGCTGGAATGCGAATGCGGATTGGTCTGGTTCGGGCACTGGCTGCGACGCTGGCTGCGCGAGTCCGCACAGATCAAGGTCATACAAAAGGATGACCTGAAGCGCATGGTTCAGGTGAGTGCGGTAATTGATTCATCCTACCCTACCCTTCTACACTCTTCTTCGTTTTGTTAATGTTAATCTTGATTTATTTCGTTCGGGAAAAAGTTACCCCTATCGATAGCCGATATGCGCGTAAGCTTTTGCATATTTATTATCTGGAATATTCATTCGTTTCTTTCGTGCAAATATCTTTGCAAAGTGCAGACCAAAACTCTGCAATTCCGAATAAACTTTGCAAAGTTATACAAAAACATTTTTTGAGATCAAAGAAAACTTTGGTTATACATTCACATACCTAGAGAATATTGGTTGTGTGCCCCACTTTAATGACATATTTACTGTCTTTGCTTTAGCGCGCCCGTGCCAACACCTGCCACGATCCGACATCGGGTCGTCATCTGCCCATACTGGAGATCTTTCCCGAGGATCTGCTGTGCCAGGCGAGTGCTTTGAGCAGCTCCGGCCAGCGGCTGTTTCTGCTGTCCTTTGCCATGGCCCTGCTGCTGCCCGTCATGACGACGATGACGCTTTGATGTTGGCTTTAGTTGCCGGCCAAGTAAGTGCTTGTGTGGTAGAGGTGGCGGAAAACTCAGCAGTAACTCAACTAACCATTGAATGTATGATATGTAGATACTAAATATATATATATAGCAAACACTAACTCTAATCGGTAGCTACGAATTTTTGGGATTTAGCTAATGGTGTGGAGGTGAGAGGCGCCGCGTAACAATAAAGATGCAGATAAAAACGATACTAAACAATTGAATGACAAGCAAATCGGTTTATGTCCACTCGTAATTGATAAGTTTTATATGCAATAAAGTCATATATACATACATACATACATACATGCATACATACATTTATAATTAGTGGGACAAAGTCATGTGCTGGGCAGGGATTTCAATTTCAATTTGTTGATTTTCCACATTAATTTCGATTACGCGCTCCTCATTTTCCTTAACCTTTTTTCATGATTTTCGATTGCAATCAAATTAATTAAGCTGCTCATTCGAAAACAGTTTCTTCCGCTCAAAGACTTCCAGCAGCGTAATAATCGTAAATTAAGTTGTCAAAAACTTTTTGTTAATTATCCCAAAAAACAACAAAATTATCCTCCTGCCCGCCCATTGCATGACGACTGTGTCTTGGCCAACATTAATGGTAATTAATGCAATTGATTACACTCACACACCAGCGAACATATGATGATTCCTACACACACAGACACACAGACACACACACACACACACACAATTCTAGAGAATAGTTAATCAACACTTTTGCATCTACATAGATCCGAACTAGAGCCATAAGTTGTTAATAATAGTTTAAACAACTATTTTTAAAGGAGATAACAAAACCAAAACAAAACAAAAAAAAACAGAAAAAAATAAAATAAATCTAGTTACAAATATTTGCATATAATTTACAATTTATGTAGTCAAGGCCAATAAGTACATTAACTATAAATCTAAATATATATACACATATGTATATACGAGTATATATGGTATATACGACGAATTGAGGCATACACAAATATATCTACGGCGATACATATGGACAATTATTGGATAGCAATTAACAATTGTTTTTTAAACCAAAACGTAGAGAACAGTGCACAGAACCTAACAGCAGAACTAGAACTACAAGTTTTTGCCTACTTTTGCGGGCAGTTAATTTTTAACAGACACACAGACACATGCATACATACAAACATATATATATAAGTACATATCAGTTTTGGGCAAAGGATAGAAAACAAAAAAAAAAAGCAAAGAAGTACATATTAAAATTGAATAGTTATCATAAAAATATTGAAAAGCATAATCGTGTCGCGCACAGAACACACAGACACCACACCACACCACACAACACACACCACCTCCCAGAAAATTTCCAAGCGATGCGAAATAAATTAAAATATAAAAAACGAAAAGACAACAGCCAGAGGTGGCGGTACATTATAGAGGTTTTTTTCCCAACTGACATTTTATGCATTTAATTTTTTGTTCGTTGCATTTCTTTCGTGCGAGGAATACTCGCTCGCTTTTTTTTCAGTTTGATTACAACAATGACAATCGTGATACTAATTGTAGTTGTTTACACGACGATGATGCAAAATGCACAAGTATAATAATAATAATAATAATAATATTAATAATGATATTGAATAAATAAACTATTCAATGGGACAAAGTGGTAAATGAAATATGGCCAGAAAAACACAGACACAAACAGAGACAGAGCCAGAGACACACAAACACACACACACACTAACACACACACACACATAAAAAGCTGCTGGTAATGAATTATTTTTGTTCTAACTGAAATTTCATTCGAAAAATGCAAAACCAACAACAACAAAAAACGTTAAAGAATTTCTATAAAATAATATTGTACATACATACATATACAAATACGTATATGAATACCATATAGCAAATGGAATGGAATTTTCATTATGTTTATTCATTCAATTTTGCGTTATTTTATTTTGTTTTTTCAATTAATCTGCAGCAGCTATAAAATACACAAAAAAAGGAAAAAGAAAAGAGAAAACAAAAAAAACAGGAGAAAGAAAATTAAAGTAGTGAAAACAAAAATCGAACGAAAGAAATAAAAACTGAAAACTGCAAACTGCAAACTGCAAATGAATATCGAATACTGAATGAAAAATTGAATATGAAATAAATATAAAAAAAACAAAAACAAAAAATGCTAGAAATATTAAACCTTTGTGTTTCACGCTAATGGGAATTGGTTATGGTTATGGTTATGGTTATGGCTATGGTTACGGTATCGGTTGGGTTTAGTTCACTGAACATTTCACTCACAAGTAACCCAGTGTACGATTTTTTATTCCCATCCCCTTCATATCAGGCGAGACCCCTCCAGAGATTAGCAGCCCCGCACCGCCACTCTCTCCCAATAAGGATTACGACTGCACCGACGACTACGTCTACGTCGCTCCTGCAGCTGTTGACCCTTTTACACATTTTAGTGTGAAACTTGACTCCGGGCGAAATAAGTTTGCCGCAAATTATGGGAGGGCGACGCGGTTGCCTCAGGTGTTACGCGGCGGCGGCACTACCCTGCCCTAGCACTGCCGCTGCCATAAAACCCATAGAAAGAAAACACGGAACCAGGAGCAGGAGCAGGAGCAGAGCTTATGCCACGTACATACATACCTATATGTGTGCAGTGAGTGGAGGGGTGGCAGCGGCAGAGGCAGGGGAAGGGGACCACGGAGCTATGGAACCCCTGGCCAGGCCAGGGCAGGCCATAATTGGATTATCGGCGGGCCAAAGTGTTCCAATGAGTGCATTCCTTTGGCCACTAGATCCTGTGTGCTCTGACTGTGCTCTCTGACCCACTACCAGCAGCCCTTGCAGTGTGCATCCTGCCTTGCCTGCCTGCATTGCCGCCTGCCTTGCTGCGTGCCAGCTGCTGCAATCGGCGGATACTCTTTGTCCCGGAATTGATTGGTAAGTGAGTTGAAACAATCGAAAGTTTCGCTGATGGGCTGCTTGCAGCGAGTGGGGTAAATGCGTGGCATGCACTCAAAAATTCATATATTAAAAGGGAAACATCTGTGTGGGAAAGGGAATTTAATTCCAAAATTGCTGGGAAATTCTTAAGCATTACTTCCAACTTGTAGAACTCGTGGGAGAACTCTGGTGGGAGAATTCTCTGGCAAATGAATCTACTTTAATTCCTAAATGCAACTCGTAGAAAGAAATACTTTTTGCTGCAATTTTATTTATTGTATTTTGTGTCTTTTGTACCTTTAAATCTTCCAAGTGAGAAAAATTCCAATTGGCTGACTCTAAAGTCTATCTTGTGTATATTTGCTGTCATATCTGATGGTCTAAAAGGGTTTCTTATTGTCTCAAACAATCTTTAACTCCGCAATTCCCTCTCAAATTGGATTGTTTTCATTCATTACAACAGTTGTCATCTTTTCTACCATCGTATATCGTATCGTATGCCGCGAGTCTGTGCCCGAGAAACAACTCCATAAATAATCCCAAGCTCTGAGGTTTCTTTGAGGGTATTTCCAGACTCGTCAAGCCGGTTTCCCCGTTTTTTTTTTGCAGCCTGCGCCTGTTCTCTTTCTTGTGTGTGTTTGGTGGTTTCATTTTTTTTTTCCTTTGTGTGTGTGTTGGTTTTTTTTTTGGAGGGGATAACTGAAACCTTTCAGCGCTTTTAAGGCTTTTCTCATCTCCCACTCCCGCGAGGAGTAGTATGTGGTCGCGAGACTTTTGCTTGTGTGTGTGTGTGTGTGTGTGTGTGTGGTTGTTGCAGAGTCTCTTTTATGGTGCACGGACGGACTGACTGACTGACTCGCTCTTCCAGCCCGTTGCCGGAGATTGCATGTCGATGCGACTTAATTGCATTTCAGACAGCGCTGCCAACGAGCTGTTTGCCCGTGTACACGGCAGCACGGACTTGCCCAAAACACGCCTTTCTCCATGAGCATTTCTCAGCGAGGATATCCCCCCCCCACCCCCACCAGCACTCATACTCATACGAGTGAGTGTATGCCTTCCTTTCTCCGTGTGCATTTCTCTGCGCTCCCTCGTTGAGCGGAAGGAAGCGGCGCTAAGTACAAGTTGTCGGTGAGGGACTGCCATTGAGACTGGTAGCTGGTAGCTGTTGCTTTTGCTTGTCGCCTTCCCCCCTAACATGTATCGGTATTGTTTTAGCCACATCTCAGTCTCCGCGTCTCAGAAAGCGAAAGGAATGAACAGCCCCAGCACCAGCCCCAGCTAGCAAAGGGGAGCTCCATTAAGAGTTGCTGCAATTTAATAGCCACCAAGGAACGAGCACCAAAAAAAAAAGCCCGAGTGTAGCTAAACGTTAAGTTTAGCTGCAGCTCCCTGGCGCGCTATGGCCACATGTATTTACTGGGCAGAGGGTGGGGCGGGGTGGAGTGCTGAAGGGCAGGCAGGGGGAATGTTGAGTGTATGCACTTGGCTGTCAAAGCTGGCGACGAGCAGGTAAATCCAAATCCACCCAATTTGCCTGCCACTCGCCGCCGCCACTCACCATTACTAATGCAGATATGCCAACTATCGGGGAATGTGGATTGCGTTCTGCCGGCTGGGGTAGCGGGCAGCGGGTAGCGGGTAGCGGTATGCGGAGGGCAGCACAGCACTCGTATAGCCCGGATGGTAGTAATGGCAAAAACCGCCGACAAATCTGCTGCATTGCCCAACTCCACAACTCGCCCCGCCACGCCACGCCACGCCACCACTCCCTGACAGGAGGAGACATGAATGGGGGACCTGGCCACACCGATGGACAGAGGGATAGACCCGGAGAAGAACAGGACAGGACAGGACAGGACGGAGGGACGTACGGTACGAAACGAAACGAAACTGAACGGGACGGGAGGCCGCTTCCCGTCGAGCCAGCGGGCAAACTAACAGAGTGCTTATTTTAACGAAGTTACAACAACTTTTGCAATACAAACAGTAATGCCAGGGCAGATTCACACTCGGCACAACGGCAATAGCAGGGCATACAGCTATAGCTACAGCTACACAGCTACACAGCTACAGCTACAGCCACAGCCACACTGATGCCACACAGATACACACACACACCAGCAGCACTAGCAGCAGCAGCACAGCAACAGCAGCAGCACCCATACATGGATACACGTGCCGTGCAGCCCAGAGCTGCTCTGCTACTGAAACTATGCAACAACATTGGAAATTGGAGAAAAAATACACGAATTTCTAGCGAAACGGAGATGCTCTTTTGGCAGAGCAGCTTGGAATTGAACTCTCTGGTAGATCTTAGATAGAAGACGAAGCTGAGCTTGGTTGGGGTTGTGTTGGGGGAACTGGGAAGCACCTCATAATATGTGGAAAGGATGCCACAAATAGAAATGCCATACCAAAAATTGCTATGCTCCCTTCTCGCGCCATAAAATAGCTCAAATTTAGTTCGAATTTCCTTTGCTTGCGGGCATTAACTGCACACCCATTGGACATTCAAATGTACCTACAAAAATATCCACTGCTGCCTAGCAGAGATTTCGTGTAATGTTTTAATCTGATTGCTGCTACTCAGCAGCAGTTTTATAGTCAGCGACCTAATTTATGCCACAACCGATGATGCCGTTGCCGTTGCCGTTGCCATTGCTCATCCTCAGCTCATCTTCAGCCTCAGCTTCCGTCACAACAAATTCTGGGCACTTCCGCCAAACAGGAGGAAAAAACTATGCAGATAAAGCGAGAGGGAAAGAGCATTCAGCAAATCCAACTAACGTGTGTTGCTAGCCATTTGAGTTCCGTTAGAACGCCAGCTGGTTGCTGGCGGGGGGGAGCTGCCACAGAGGTGGCAAGTACCATGCCTGGGAATGGGAATGGGACTGGGGGGACGAACTAGTGCGCCCATCGGAGTGAAGTGGAACTCTGCACCACTAGAAACTTTACGACATGCAAAAATTGTGAGCAGAGAGCGGATATAATTGTCGGTCTTCTCGTAACTTTGCCGTGGGGAGCAGATTAGTTGATTTGCACACACACACACACAGTCAGAGGTAGCTGCTCTTCTATGTGTGTGTGTGTGTGTGTGTGTGTGTGCAGACCGAACCACACCGAAGAGTAAAACGAATCCTTTTAACCAAATGATATGCACTGAACAATTGTTCACTGCTGCAGTTTTCATGCGCTACCAACAGCGGGCATAGCGATGTTTGAAGTGCCCTTGGAACAGTCCAGCTAATAGCTATTAAATGCATATACATGCAGTATATAAAGCAGCAACTACAAGATCGTTTCTCTATATATTGAATGTCTGACATGGCAATGATTAGTGGAATCAATAATTATTTGTGGAACAGCTGTGTTCATTGCTCACAGTAGTCAAAGAATGCAGTGCCAGTTGGAGTTAACTTTGCGGTTTTATTTACTAAATTAGCTAAGGAATTAAAGCACTCTGTGGTATAGAAAATGTCCGATAAATATGTATGTACGAGCATGTGATCTGTAGTGGCAGGGCTTGGGTCTGGTTTTCAGGTAACTTATCAAAATCTATCAGCAAACAAATAAGAATTGTTTCATCAACTATCTTCTTGTGATTTTCTGAAAAAGCTCAAAGACAGCCTTGTCATGTATTATTATATATTAACCTCATCGCTTAAATATGCTGCATAGGCTGCATTTTTACTTGGCGATCTGCATCTGCCTTCACTCGAAATGTCTGCTGGTGTGCCCAAATTTTTCAAAGTACTTTTGGCACTGGTTGGAGTTTTGTTAGCGTAGTCAAGCCATCGGCTTTCGGATCAATCCTTTTTTTTAGGTTCCTTCTCTTCATTTTTGTGCGTGTGTGTGTGTGTGTGTGTGTGTGTGGGTTTTTATGCGTCACAGTGTGTGTGTGTATCTGTGTTTGACCAAATGTGGGGCAGTAAGGAACAGTTTGTTGTTGTTGTTGCAGCAGTGGGCATTGCCTCTAACTTTTCCACCACATCGCAATTTAATTTTATAGTCGAAAACACACACAGCAGCGGTTGGTCGGGTCTTCCCCTCCCCCTTCCCGTTCCCATTCCCGTTCCCGCTCTCAAACCCATACGCTGCGTGGGGAGCGAGTGGTTTGGAGTTCGGTACTCGTCGTTACAGGGCTCGGTGAGTCCGTCCACTCCTGCTGAGAGTATCTCCCAATCTGCCAAACTCACATCCATTTCCGTTTATGGTTATTTCGGCTGAGCAAATCAAAACTAAATCATAAACGATTAGCTCGCTGCTCGAATACACTGATTAAAACAAATAGACAAAAGCAGGAGACGAAGGTGGACTAGTGGGGGGGGTGAGGGCCCTCAATGGCCCTCCCTGGAGGGCTCTGGCTCAAATCAGTTGGCAAATGCACACATGACTGAGCAATGCAGATGCGGCAGCGGGACAGTGGGTGTGTGGAGAGCACAGAGCCCCTCTCTGCGGCTCAAAGAGATGAAAGAGAGGACGCTGTGGATGGAGGCAGCAGGAGCCAGGCGCCAGGCGCCAGGATGTTGATGATGATGGTGATGCTCTCAATGTGGCCATGGTTGGGGGGCACCTGCCTGGTCAGAGGCAAACCCGACCCCCGACCAGCGGCCAGACCAGACCAGAGAGCAATGATGTGATTCCTGAGTGGAAATTCCCACAGTTGATTTGATGAAACGTCGTTGAGAGTGGAAATTAAATCACAGTTTTTACTCAACGACTTTTTCTATATACTCGTGTAGAGGAAATTTTATAAGGCAAAAGGGATGCAGTTTATTTGTTTTGGAAATGGAATAAAAGGGATTTCAGGATGTGTTTTTTTTTTCTGCTCTTCTTTGGGGGCGTTTGAACGGTGACTAAAATTAAGCCAGCAGCTAAAAGCAGTGCGCCTTAGAGGCAGTGCTTAAATGTTGCCGGGAATATATGCTAAAGGGTTCCATTATGCAGTAAACTATTTCATTTAATTTATTTATTAATTTATTTATTACTCGCATTTAAAGTAAACTTAACTTTAAGCGAACTTATCCCCTATATTTCTTTTACGGTACTCCCACATATATCTTCTACTTGTATATATCTTTACCCCTGTTTAGTATTTGCATAGCTTTTACTTTGAATACCTCCGCTGCATTGTTACCGAAACCAAATCCCTACGTTCCGTTCCATGTCCTGTGATGTATCGTTAATCAGAGCATACCCATCAATATTTGAGCTGCAGCTCAGTTTACAGGCTTGTGAGCAGTTGCCGCTGCCCGTTGCTTAGTTTAATTTCAGAACTAATCAAGTAGGGGCCACAGATACGCATATGCCACGCAAGGCCTCCCCGTTTGCCAAACAATTCCGTTCCACTGCTCCACACTTGACTAACGTTGCGGCCGTTTCAATTTTCGTGAAGCCCTTCCTCAGCTACGAGTATAGATATTGTGCTGCGGCAAACGGCAATCACATGGACTGCTCCGAGTGCGATTCCCCGGCTCGTGCTTCATATGCAGTGTCAGGGCGGCAGAGGCAACACAGGCAGAGGCAACTGCCACCCAAACTGCTGTACCTTGGAGTGATGGGGCACACACCCACCAAATGACCAACCAGAGCCAGCTGCTCATTGAAATGGAATCTAATCGGCTTTTGATTTTACAAGTCCTTTTCACAAAGTTTGTCGGTGGCTGCCGCTTTTCGTATCGTATCGTATCGCATCGCATCGCATCGTATCGATGTGTGTATTACTATATATGTATATAGTACCTGTAGATGGATGGATCGAACGGCAGGAGGAAGGTGCAAAGTGCCAGAGAGGCAGGGAAGGGAACGATGTGAGCTAGAGCTGGTCTGCCAGAGTGTCTGACTCTGGCTCTGGCTCTGACTCTGGCTCGTTCCCTCCTCCTACTCCATACTCTGCCTGCGAAGTTGGTTGCCATTTTGCACTCGGCATAAGTATGCAATATCCGTTTCCGTTCGTTACGTTTGTTACCAAGGCTCGAACTTGACTCAGCGGGGCCGGCGCACCCAGACGCATAGAGATTTCAGGATGGTGGGCTCAGGGTAGGGCTAAGGGTAGGGCTAAGGGTACGGCTATGGGTACGGCTATGGGTAGGGGTGGAGTGGAGTGGCAAGCTACAAGCTACAGGGAGTTGCAAGAGTCGAGTGTCCTTCCAGTGGCATCCACTTTTGACTTGGCAGGTGCCAACAAACCAACAAACGAGAGAAACGACGCTTATTGTAATAAGCATGAGTCAAAGTGCAATTTCTTTAGAAACTTTACCAGCAGCAAAATCACACAAACACACACACAGAGCAAAGCGAGGGCTGCTCATAGAGTTATTGCAGAGAATACTGCGTAAAGGAGAGTTTGATTTTATATTTCTGGAGACTTTTAGTTAGCGTGGGAATTCCAGCAGCAGCAATCATCGAATTTTGAGTAGCAGTTCTTTGCATGAGTCGATATGCAGCTGCTCTAAATTAATGCCATGCTTTAACTATTAGCAGCAAACGTAATGAGCCTCGTTCAGCATAATTTCGTAAGTCATTTGCCACTTGCAGCTCTTTTTATAGCTGCTTCCATCTATCCCCATATGCAAATCGCAGACCTACTTTGCTGGCACATCTCGCCCTGATCCATGTACAGATACGGATACGTACGAATTGCATCTTTGAGATGCTTTGGCAGAGCTTAAGCCTTTTTTGGCCTATGGCACCAAATAATGTCCAGGAAGTGATAATATCAAGCTCTCGAGAGCACTCCCAATGCAGCCCAGCCAAAGTCGGACCACTCCGCCCTGCCGATCCCCCACTTCCAAGCATCCTGCCTAATGCTGCTCCTACTGCTACCGCCCTCCCACTTTCCTCGCTGTGCATTCAATTGGAAGCTCTAAAGCTCTTTCTCAATGTGTGCGGGGGAGGAAAGGGTATGGGAGAGTATCTGTCTGTGTGTCTGTGGTGTTTGCTGCCTTTGCTGCTTTTAAGCAGCTTCGTCGTCGCTTTATCGTACATCAGACATTTTATTATGCCACGCCCCCCCAGCCACCAGCCCCCACTGGCCTGTGGATGTCCTCCTCCCTGCATCCGTCCGTGACTGTCACTCTTTCCTCCCACTGCCACTGCCACTGCCACTCCCAGCCCCCGCTTCGATATGGCAATGGCAATTGCAAAACGGAAATTGCCGTCTGTCTGGGTTGATTTGCTGACCTGCCTTCAGTTTATTACGCCAAGTGATTTGCTGATTGATTTGTCACCTTTTGACCCTCGACCCCCTGCGCAACCCACACCACAATTGAAGGCATTTTCCCGCATTTCCCTACAGATGCGCACTCCTCCCCAACTGCTGCACAGTTTGGCGTTTGGGCGTTTGGGCGTGGTGTGGTGCGGTGGTCGGTGGTGTCGGTGGGCCGCAAAACTAGTTAACGCAATGTTATTTAATATTTAATTGCTTCGCCATATAATTACGTAAAAACATTAAAATATCTCTTATTTATTAGAGGGAAACGAGTCCGAGTCGAGGGCCCTCGCTGCTCGGGGCCCAGAGAGCCCACAGTTGACTCGCAGCTGAGTTAAAAGTTGAGCCTTCATCCATCCCATCCCCAGCCTCCCTTCCCATGCCATGCCATCTCTCTGTTTTATTTTCGTTCAACAGTAGCAGCATTTTCGGTAGTGGTGTAGGACTCGCTCTCTCTCTCCCCCAGCCCTCGGCCCAGTGCCACCATCTGGTATGCATTATACATTAATTATTTAAAATGTCAGAGCAACATCTAGGCAGGATGATGATGATGATGCTGAGTATGGAAGAAGGCGGGAAAAGAGACTGCCATTCAGAGCAGGAGCCTTTGAGTGGGCGGCTGACAGTTGTAATAACAAAGCGACGTTTCGGCAAAATTCTGAAATGATTTTTCAACTCAATTCGTTGCTATTTCTCGTCTGTTGATTTCGATTTGATTTCAGGTGGATTTTTTAAGGATACTCGAAAGTAGTTGCAACGAATTTAAATCTTGCATTTTGGTTCAAGTGTTGTTCAAGATTTTGGCTCAAGTTTTAAATGTGTTCCTATACTAGAGGTAGATTAGTTTTGTGTGTGTGTTTTCATCAGATATATTAGATATATTGGCATCCACTTTGAATCCTTTTAGTCTCAGATTTCCTCATCAAACAATAAATCCTCTGCTAAAACTCCAAATTGTGTTAATTACTGGAACATCCCCGGCAGAAGCCACACCGCATGCGAATTTTATGACCGGCTCAAAGTTAACTTAGCGTAAAGCGGAGACCGAACGTTGACGCTGGCAGGAGAAGGGCAGCAAACGGCAGCACTGCAGGGCAGGACTATACTCGTACTAACTATAGTAACTATATATAAATATGCACCTGAACTGACTGACTAAGCTTCAGGTGGAATGGGGCCGGTAGAGGGATGGGGATGGGGCCAGCTGCTGATACCGGAACAATGGCAAGGAGGAGACGATGGCTTCGGCTTCGTCGCTGGCATTGGGTTTGCACAGGTACCGGGTCCGTCCAGTCTCCATGTTGTCACGGCTACAGTGCCATGGTTGTCGCTCTTGTTCTCGTCGGTCGGTTGGTCGGTTCTCGTTCCTTCCTCATCATAACCCCAAACGAAATGAGGTTAATTAATGAATTGTTAATATCATTTGCGACCACACGTCGCCACATTCGCAGTCGTTCCTCTTACCCAGGCCAGCCAGCCTGCCTGGCTGCCTGGCTGCCTGCTGCCTTCTGCTCCGCCTGCCTCATGCCTCATGCCACAAACTGTGCAAACAGTCGCTGCAACGATCTCGCTCTGCGCCTTGGCAGCTGCAACATAATATTATTATGAGGTGCACTGGGTCTGGGGGGGGGGCCTTCGGATGAGGCTGGTCCAGGGAGTGGGCTGTTTTTTCTGCCCGAGCGTCAGCTGCAATCCAATTTCTAGCTCGAACAATGTGAGAGAGTGTGTGTGTGTGTGTGTGTGTGTGTAGACATGTGCTGGTAAAATAATAAAGCACTCGCACACACACTCTCTCTCTCTCGAAGAGACCTCCACGGCGAGTATATGCATGTGTGTGAACAGCTCATTATTATTAAAATTTGTAGAATTTTTGGGTTGCAACTAAGCTGCATATAAATTCAGCTGCTTGCCACTGCCACACTTCGCAGTGCGCCCCACCCCCTTCCGTGTTGTGTTAAAGGATGCCCGAGTTCTCCTGCATGCCCCCGTCTCTGCATAATTCAAAGGCGCAACCGCAACTTGACAATTTGCAGCAAGGATGTGGAGTTGTGGAGAGCGCCAAGGCAGCAAACAGCAGCTGCTCCGACGCTCCAACGGAGGCAAAAGTCGGTGAAGATTTTCGGTACTTTTTCATAGACATAACTCTGTGAAAAAGTTGAGAAAATTTTCCATTTTCCAGTGGGCGGAATGGGCTGGCTTCCATGAGAGCAAAAGCAGATTACGTTGGCAGGCAGCTCGGCCTCGGCCCTGCTCCGCTCCGGACTCGGGCAAAACTTAATGGGTTGGCAATCTATTTTTCAAAAGTACATTGTTCCCTGAATATTGATATCCCCGAAAGTATGTTTACTTGAGAGATTAGTTGGGGCGAAAGTTGATGTGTTTCTTGGAAATTTCGAGGGAATCTCCTCTGAACTCGTTCTGACCTCGAACTACATATGAATGAAATCGCAAAAAAAAAAATGTATTCAAATCAAGCAAAACATTTTTAGTTACACACACACAATTTCCATTTCTATATTAAATGTTATACATATATATTTTTTTAATGCCCAAAACATTTTTGTCTATTTCAGGGGAATATCGTACACCGAATGCACTTGTCTGTGGCCTTTTTTGCTCGCATTTTGTTGTGTTTTTTGATAAACCAAAATCGCCATGGGAATGCTTGTTGAAAATCTGCACCAATTTGTTAGCGGATGCATGCTGCGTTGTTGCCCCAAAGCTGTGAAATACATCCATAGGTTGTACATTTTGTAAACTATTTAAACCTTAAATTTGTTGTAAGCACTTTTATTTAATATGTACGGCATGTATAGTATAATAACATTACATTTCAGCTGAATAAAATATATACGATAAAATATAAAGATAAATTCTTATTCACTAGAGGGCGGGGCATTTTCCAGATCGGACATATTTTGGGCATGATCGGACATGATAGGACATGTTTGGACATGATCGGACATGAATCAAACATGTTTTGGACATGATCGGAGATGTTTTGGACATGAATCGGACATGTTTTGGACATGATCGGACATGTTTTGGACATGAATCGGACATGTTTTGGACATGATCGGACATGTTTTGGGCATGATCGGACATGTTTTGGACATGATTGGACATGAATCGGACATGTATTGGACATGAATCGGACATGTTTTGGACATGATCGGACATGAATCGGGCATGATCGGACACGAAAAAAAAAGTTAGTTCCATAATTGGCCGTTGGATATAATGGGGGCGCTACTGTGAAAACGACGGTCAATGCTGGAACTAAAGTATGTTAGTTCAAGATATCGCCATTCACCATTGAGGCGCCACTGTGAAAAACGTCGTTTTCACAGTAGCGCCCCCATGATCTCCGACGGCCAATTATGGAACTAACTTTTTGAGATTGTTAGGTATTATTTAAATTGCGTATAACTCAGCCAATTCCTGTCTGATTTAGGCGTGCCACACTTCCTCGTGATCGGGAGATAGTCCCCTATCGTTTGACATCAAGGACAATAAGGATATTGCCTTTGACCCGCTATAAATCCTTTATTCTTTCCCCATTTTTCGTTTGACCATGGCGGGCCACGCCCCCATATTATGGGGGAAAATCTGTAGGGGTTGGAAAGTTTGGATCCTAGCGATCCTGGAAAAGTATGTCCTGCGCCGATCGGAGCTCATTTGGCCGAGATATAGCGTCCCAAAGTTTTGGCTGCCAAATATTTAAAATACTGGTTTTTTTTAATCAAGCCATATCTCGGCCAAATAGGGGCAGATCTGGGCGTGGCATGTCTTTTTGTGATCAGGATAGCCCATTTCATCGATTGGCATCAAAAAAAAGGACATTCGGCAAATACTGGTTTTCGCGAAAATGATGATGGTTACATCATGATTTTTGCGAAAACCAGTATTCCTTGGATGTCCTTTTTTGGCATGCCGATCGATAGTCTGGATCCTCACGATCCTGAAAAAGTAGGTCCTTCAAGGATCTGCCCTCATTTGGCCGAGATATAGCGTCGGGAAGAAAAACCAGTATTTTTTTTGTGAAGCTATATCTCGGCTATTTGTCGCTCGATTTGGGCAGGACGAGGCTTTCCGTGATCAGGAGAATCTTCCCGATCGTTTGCAATCGTTTTCGCATCAAGGACATAAAGGACTAAGGATTAAATTTGTATAACTCCGCCATTTCTCAACCGATCCTGACGTGACGTATGTCCTCGTGAGCGGAAGGGTCTCCTGTATCCTGTGAATCCATCAAGGACCTCAGGGCTGGAAGGATACGCTCTTCACACGCAATTTTGTTATATATTGCCTAAAATGCCAGCCTAAAAGTATGCTATATTTTTTAATAAATCCAACCCCAAAAGTATGCAATGGTTTTATATATATATCTGGTTTTAAAAATGCGTGGGCAGCTCTGCTTGCCCTATCCACTTAACTCATCAAGGACATCTGGGCTGCAAGGATATGTCTTATGTCATATTGACAGCCCAATAAGAACAAGGAAAAATCATTTTAAACGCTTTTATTTCAACAAATTCAAGGAAAAAGAATACAGTCGTATATAACAATCCAACTGATTTCACACATGATTTGAAGACTTCCTCATCGGTTCAGGATGGCAGGACAATAAATGTGTCTCCCTGGATGTTCGTGTGGTACGACCATTACCAGCACGTGATGAAAGTGCAGCCATTGGAATTCACTAAAGAATCAAATTGAATTGAGTACGTGTCGTAATGGTCGCCGGGCAGATCCGTCCGTCGCAAGCTTAAAGCAATAGCCGTCAAAGCTGTAGCATATCGGAGAGGCAATGAGAACGTTAAAGGCTTAGCTCTGTGGCTGAGTATCTGAAACGAAAACTGAGAATCCATCAACCATGAAAATCGCAGTCAAGCGTACAAAGCGAGAGGCTGCAGGCAGTCGTCGAGCCCCTCTATAATGTACGAGTACTAACCTTCGGAGCCCTCCTCCACGGAACTTCCTACTTGGGCTGGGCACAAAGCGCGCGCCTGCTTTAAGGCCATTAATCTTCAATGAAAGGCGTTTAATTTATTTGGTTTTAATTTAAATTTTGGCGCTGCGATTTATAGACCAAACTTTGACGTTGCCATACGAGGCGTCGTACTTCTGTATTGCAATTTCCCGGACCCCTGCTGGTCGCAGATTTCCGTTTCGACTCCTGCTCCTGCTCCTCTCCTCCAATTTCTCTGGCTCCTCTGGTTATTGTGGGCTAATTGTAAATGTGGGACACGAAACCGACAGTTTCAGATTGCGTAGAGTGTCAGAGACGAAGGCAATACAAATTGCTGGTTAAGCATTGAATATGCTCTTGAGCAAGCTATTTTTGGATGGGATGGAATGGGATGGAATGGAATGGGATCATTAGCATACTAGATGCACGTCTTCAATTAGATTCATGGCTATTTTTGGTGTCTTATTAATCGTTAAAGTGTCTTTTCGAGTTAAAACATTTGCATAAATGGAACTGTGGCCGTATAAGAGTAATTGGTTTACACTTGAAGGTAAGTTGTGGGGTTTAACGATAATTTGCAGTGTTCGTTTGTTATGACTGCAATAAAATACAGATTTAAATGACATTTGCCTATGTTTTTCCTTACATTTACGCTGTCATTAGAGTTGTTGCATGTAGCTGTGGGAACTTTAAGTCTGTTGCAGAAGTGATTAGTGAAAATTGCACATTTAAAGTTATGCCCGAAATTCCCTGAGGTCAAAACATATGTAGAACTGACATATCTGCCTGTGGTACATGCAATTATTAATTATTTATATGGAAATACAGCGCAGCAATTGAGCATTGACATTATATAGAGAAAGGGCACTGCAACATAATTACGGAAATAGCAAAATGTCAGTTTAGCATAATAGCCGAGGGGCACAACTTCTGAGCATGGAACATGGAACGCAAATACGTTCAATAGTTAGTTCAATAGTTATAGCTGTCGTTAGCAGCAACGTGTTGGACTAAAATAATAAGCACGACTACCAAAATAGATATAGAATGTGTCTGGTGGAATGCTCAGAGTGCTTTCAAAGGCCTCCGGGTGGAGCATCCTCCCGGAAAGTAGTATAGAGTTGCGCTTCCAATGATTCAACGCTGGCGGATAGCCGTTGGCGGCCCTTTCCGGCTCCAGCTACCTCCTGCAATGATGAAACATAAGTACATATCAATTACATGGTTTCGTAAGAAAATCTGCCCGCCCCAAGTGGCTCTGTATAATCAAATCCTTGGCTTAAAGTCTTCCCCTGGCTTCCCTTGTTTCCTGTTTGCCAAAAATAGATGGAAACTCAATACAGGAATCACCGCCTACAAGAGAACAGGAGTGTCCCATCTCATAGCCGCTACATTTCCACCCAATCAATTGAAATCCACTACGTCATTTAGCCACATTAAGCATACGCCCCGTGAGCTGTGTGCTGGTCGCTCGGCCTGTCTGCCTGCCTGCCTGCCTGCCCTGTCTATCTGTCTGTATGTCTGTCTCTGTCTGTCTTCTGGCTTTGTTGAGGGAGGGGACTTTCGGGCCTGGCCTATGTGTGTGTGTGCGCTCTGGCCTGGCTTATTGCTAGCTTTGGGTTAAATATATAAATATCAATTTCGCTTGGCTCGTTGAGGCAGAAAAAGAAATAAAGCCCAGAACTAAATGCTAGCCACGTCGATTGCCAGATCAATTGCCAAAATGTAACGATATGTACGCCAACTATGTGTGTTTGTCTGTGTGTGTGTGTGTGTGTGTGGAGTGGAGTGGTGTTGGCTGTGTGTGTGTGGTTGCTTCTTCCCCTATGGAACACCAAACTCATCAAGCCACAACGCCCTCAAACAAAACAAGTTGAAAGCCTGGCTGAATGCTGGATGCTGCCACCAGTGCTGCTTATCTACAGCTTCGATTTTCTGAGGGTATGGGACGAATCTGTGGCACTTGCCATCACCCACCCACCCAGCGACCCACCCACCCTTCCGCCTTTGCAGCTTTGGCAGCGTTCCCAGGGAGCGTTCCCAGCTCCTTCTGCCTCCTTGCTCGCCCACATCGTTGTGGTTATAATTTTGTGGTCTTTTCCATTTTGCGGTCAACTCCAATTGGGATTTAATTTGTACTTCTTTGTTGTCGTTCGTTCGCATTTTATTGTATGCCAACCAGCCAGCAACAACAACAATGGCCCCTTGTGGCATTCGCCTTCGACGCTTTGCCATCATTTTCCGTTTTCCCACAGCACCAGCAGCCCGCCCCCAGTCAATCTACCCTCCCCCGCCCCACCCTTGATCGTGTACCAACCCCCCCACCGTATAATCATTCCATGCGCGAGCTTTTCAGTTCGAGCCTCGAACCGAAAATTCAATTTTTGTTTCGGGGGCCTGTTCCGGTTGTAGCATAAATGTGTATTAGTGTGTGGGTGGATGTGTGTGTGTGTGTGTGTGTGTGTGTGTGTGTGTGTGTTGTGCTTTTGTATGTCTGTATCTGTGTGTTGTAGGGAAATGCAAACCGAGTTTATCCACTCGAACTGTTAATGGGCATTTTGTATTTTATTTAATGTGAAAAGTTTCTGCTGAAAATATTTTGGGGGCCCGGTCCTCAATTGTGAAATGCTCTACCTCTACCCTCTAGCCATCCCTACCCCTGCCAACCCACCCCCTACCCACTCTCTATCATGCCCACAGTTGTATTGTTATTCTGGCAGAAATCTGTTCCGAGAAGAAAAGTTTATATTGTAATATTTTAATATTGTTGGCTTGTAATTCAAGCGATTTAATTAGCTATTATGTGGGGATGGGGCCCACGCTAAGGGAGAGATGGAGAGAGGTAGAGAGAGTGAGAGGTTCCACTTAGAAACAAATTAGAGCAATGCTCGGCGAGAGGCGGGCACTAGAAACAGACGGGGAGGCTAGGCCAGAGTTGAAACAGTTGCGGTAATTACGGCAGGGAGAGAGCGGCGGAGGCTACAGCATTGTCAACTCTGTTGAGTCTCCACGCAAGTTATGAAAAAACCATTCTCATGCTTAGTCTTTATTCTTCGGAATATACTTTCCCCATGGGCAAAGACTTTTCGTTTAGTGATAGACTTTTCCTTTAGGCAGAGACTTCCCCTTTAGGCAGAGACTTCGCCTTTAGGCAGGGACTTTCCCTTTAGGCAGAGACTTCCCCCTTAGGCAGAGACTTCCCCCTTAGGAGTAGACTTTTGAGGTATAATTCCAGCATTTAATTATAGAAAATTGAAATAAATTGTGCAATATTTAAAAGATCATTTAAAAGCTGTTTAAAGCAGAATTTCCAATAACTTTCATGGTAATTTATTGCTGGCAGTGATATATTTTGAATAATTACTGAATTTTGCAACGTTTGCTCAACAATTTCCGCTGTCAAAAATCCCCTCCAGAGGATCCTTTTCTAATTTGACGCTTCATCGCCATGTGGCGACAAACTGCTCAAGTTAACAAATTGAAAATGAGAGCTGAGACGCAGGAGAAGCGGTGCAGAAGCGGTGCAGAAGGATTGCTAGCCACCAAAAAGCAGCCATGTGTGGCAGGCAGGCAGGCGCAGGCAAATCAAACATTAACTAGTTGTTGGAAGAGTAATCCCAGGGACCCCTCCACCTGCTGCTGCCGCCGCTGCCACCGTTGCCACCCTCCCTGCACTCTGCACCCGTTGACTTACAGGCAAATGAACACGTTGAAATTTTAATAAGCCAGCCTAAAAGCAACCCAACGACATTTGCCAGCCAATTTGCAACTGCAACAGCAGCAGCAGGGCAGGGCGGGGCGGGGCAGGGCAGTGCAGGGCAACAGAGGAAGAAACCAGGCAACAGCAAGCAGCAGCAGAAACAGCAGAACAGTTGACGAAGACGAAAAGTGGCCCTGGAATATATGGAGGATGTGGGCAAGGGCCCGAATTGGTAGCTGGTTGGATACGGCGGAGAAGTAGCTCACACTCAGCAAAACAATGGCATGCATCTGGAATTTATTATGGGAGATTAAGCTACAGTTAATGCATTTATTAGTTTAAATTTCTGGAATTATGTGCTTCAAATGGGAGAGACAGAGAGAGAGCGAGGAATATTCTCTCCAGTTTAAAGTGCAATTATTGGACTTGCTACAACGTTACCCATCTGCGAGAGGCTGTAACAAATATCCCAAATCTACCCCACGAGCTGGAAAATCAGGCTCGAGCCGAGCTGACTCTCACTGTAGTCATAATTGGATGGTCTCCCAAAAATCGCGTGTGTTTTGTCTGTGGAAATTTACTTAAAGGCTGCTATCCCGAATTTATTTCGTTCGCTTTTCTCGCTGTGCAAATACACTCTGTACGTTGTCTGGCTGAGTCGCAGGCTCAGCTGTTGGGCGCTTTTAATAAGGTGGCAGCCACAAATTTTCGCGACGACGTTGACGATGGCATTGCATGTTGTGCCAACGTCCAAATTAGAAAAGTCGCAAAGAAAAGCAAAGCAAACAGCAGGCTGCCTGCCTGCCTGCCTGCCTGCCAGAGAGGAAGCAGGCAGCAGGGACAGGGGCTGGGGCTGGGGCTGGGGCAGGAGCAGGGCTTTGGGGCAGTGCCAGGCATCGGAGGGGAGCCAAAACCAACTGCGCCGGAAATCAAGTGTCACGTGATACATGCAACAACCACGTGCGGCTATAAATTGCATGTGCCGAGGCTGCAGCAGCAGCAGCAGCGACAGCAGCAACAGCAACCAGAGGAAGTGCAAGAGAAACCAGCCTGCCAGACCTGAAGGACTCCTCTCCTACCCATCCATGTGCATGTGTGTGTGTGTGTGTGTTCTGCTGCGTGTGTGTGTGTGTGTGTTATGTTACTAATTATCTGACGGATTAGCTTAATTGGTAACAAGTGCACTTGCAGCCAGCACACTTCACAAGCGAGACTCTGCGGCCAAACTACTCGAAAGTGGCATTAGCCTACTTTTTTTTTGGATGAGAAGGGTCTCTCCAAAAATTTTGGCCTCCAAGTGTACGAGTGTGTGTAAGAGCATACATATGTATGTGTGTATGCATGTATAAAGTGTGCATGTGTATGGGTATGCAGGAGCTTAGCCAGCGATGAGGACGTTGTGGCAGTTCAGCAGGCCAGTTATAATTTTCACAGCCCAAAACTGGGCTTAAAAACTTTTGCGGTGCTCCGAGTGGGTCCTAAAGGGTCTACTGGAGACTGGGTGTGTAGCAGGGGGGCAGGGAGGGAGGGAGCAACACAAAAGCGTACAGGTCAACAAGTCGGCGAATTGGTCAGCTTCAGCTTCAGCTCTAGCTGCTGCTGCAGCTACTCCTGGCACACATCACCCATTACCCCACGTTTGCCCATCTCCAGCTTGAAGCAGAGATACGTACGAGCATGGGGGGGGGATGGTCTGGCTAATGTCGGGGCTGTGGTTAAATTGGAGAGCTTGGCACCGACCGACCGACCGACCGACCGGCAGAGCTGCGGATTAGCTGGCAGTCACAGTTTTCGATTCACATTTTTGGGGATTGAAAAGTTTACTAATTTGTGAAAAGGGTTTACTTTTTGTGACTTTTAAGCTACTCGCACCACAGCAAATAAAAACGAATGAGATTTACGTGCAGTGATAGTGCAGACATGAGTATTCCCCTATTAATGTTGTGGAATATTCTTGCTGAGTGACTGAAAATGTGAGTAGATCATTCGCTGCCGTGCTGAGCATCTATGAGGATCAATTCCATGCCATTCCATGCAACTTATCCAGCAAAGAGATACTCCACTCTGTTGTATTTATTACCACAGACAACGCCACAGCATTTGGCTACTCAGCGTAAACCACTGAGCCATCGGAAGAGCTTAATCATCAGCGCCCTTAACGCTGCCCGTACTATGATTCATCAGAGCCTTTAACGCTTTCCAAACTATGATTGATTAGAGCCTTTAGCGCTGCCCTGAATGCTGTTGCAGTCATCACAAAAGGGTTGCTAATCAACAAACTGTTTGCCATTAAATGTCGCCACTTAGCACCTGGCACAGGGCTTGCCATGCTGCTCCCTTTCAACTGTGTCCAGCATTTGCAACACCCTCAATATTACGCCTATGAATAACTCAATTAAAACTTGAACCAAGCTAAGCCAAATCACAGTTTTATGAATGCCACACTCCCAGGTCTTCTGTGTTTCCTTCTTCTCCTACTCTTACTCTTACTCTCTGCGACGGTCTGCCAAATGAGATTCCTGTGTCTCGGCTGATGCCTATTGCCTATTGCCTGTGGTCCTGTTCCCAGCTCTGAAGCCTATTCCTGCTTGGGCTGCAGCACCTTCGGTCCAAAGACTTAATCAAGTTGACCCCCCTGCCCGGAAAGGTAACCAGGGCAACCGGTAGCAGGGCTCAGATCAGGCAATGAGAACTAGGAGTACCTATTCGTACTTTTCCCTGCTCTGCTCTGTCCTGCTCTTCCTTTCGTTTCGTTTCTTTTCATATCTCTCCCTCTGTTTCAGCCTCTTCTTTGTCCAAGTTGTTTATTGACACTTTGTTATGTGCTGCAAATGACAGTCGAGACACATGGAGAGTGTCCAGCGTCCTGTCGCCCGCTTCCCACTTCCTGCTATTCCTGGGCCTTCGCTTTGGTTTTTCCATTTGCTGGTTTTTATTGGGGGAAATTTTGCTGAGCTCTGCTCTGGTCCTGGTGCTGGTTGGCTGCTTGTAAACTACAGCACACAAACCCGAATTAGAATCGAATCAATGCAATTGACTTGGGCGTGCATGGGAAATACGAATGCAAAGTTCTGCCACCCCCCCAACTTCTACCCCAACCAACCCCACATTGAGGTCCTGTGCGAGCTGCTGAATACCCGGATGTTGGCCGTAGGGCAAATTAATTGATTGCAATATGATTGATGACATTGCCAGGCTGCGATTCGCAATCATTTATTAACGAATCTGCTCAAGCAGCTTAATGAAAGTTTGCCCAGCGTTGCTGTCCTTCTGCTGCTATGTGTCTTGAGGTCCATCCTTAGATCGGATTTCTGCACCATTCCGATTTCGATTCCATTCCGTTATCCTACCCATGCCTGCCCCGCTCTGCTCTGCCCCTTGCCCCATCCAACGGATTCTCTTTATGACTTTGGGCTAGGTTTTTCAGGGGCGCGTTGATTCTTGTTTTATTCATGTCCGCTGCACTTGGCCCGGCTCTGGGCCTTGGCTTTTCCTGTGCTTCGCTTTTCATTGTTTGCAGTTTTTCTTTTGCACACGCCATGGCTTAGCATGAATAGTAAATAGCCCCGTGCCCCCAGCCCACCTCCTCCTCAGCTCTGCTACTGCCACTGCAGCTTAGAGGGGAGACCCAAAAAAATACAAGAAAGCGGCGCTACATGCGGAGATCGAAGCATTTGATGCCCTCTAAAATGTATCATTTTTATGGCTGCATTTAGCGTTTGTTGGGGAGTAAATTTATCTGAACTCTAAAGTATTTACACAAATAAAAATCGGAATATCTGCGGCGGTATTTCTTGTATTTTCTTGGCGTTGCAAACAGCTGCCCAAAGGCATAATACCCCCTGAAACTGGGGCAGCAGGAGCAGCAAAATTTGTGAAGAGCAAAGTCTGTGCAGTTGGTGAGTTGTGCTGCTGCTGCCTTCTTTCGCATTTGCTTTGATAAAATATTGATTGCGGTCTGCTTGGATCTTCCGCTGCCACTGCCGCTGCCACTGCCACTGCCGCTCTCCTCCGCCCTGTGCTGCTTTCCCCCTCTGCGCTTTCTAATGCTCAACATGCGTGTCAGGCTTCAGTCCCTTCCCCCGCCCTGCAGTGGTAGCAGCTTATTGTTTGTGGTTTTTATTTTCATCACAAGCAACACTTGCAACAGCTACCCCGTTCCCTACAGCAGCAGCAATTCCTCTGCCCCTGTCTCAACCCCGAAACAGCAGCAGCAGCAGCTGTGCCAGCCGCAGGAGGGGGCGCTTCAAATTCAACTTCAATTTTGATGGCCACACTCAGAAATTTCGTGCTTAACCCTTGGACGGTCGAGTGGGCTCCTTCAACTGTCCACAGGGGCAACCAGAAGTGGCTCTTGGTGGCCTGGCGAAATTTAACAAAGCTACATATCCCTTTTGCTCCTCATGCTCCTCATGCTCTAATTATTACTAAAATCAATTAATTCCCAAAGCGCCTGCAGACCAGGGGCTAAACCTTACAGCACATTGCTGCATGCAATACTGGAGAGAAAAATCAGAGTTTTTCGTCAAGAAATCTAAGCATGATTTGTGGCCAAAGTAGCAGCAGAATTTGTCGAGAACTCCTGCAGCCAGTGCACTCCTTTTAGTGATTTAAATTTTAGTTGCAAAAATACATTTGCCAGTTAAATCATTTCAGTTGTTGGACTAAGCTAAAAATGCATACCCCAGGGTTGAAATCGGCGCCTTCTGCTGCCTCACCTTTGAACCCGACACGCACGCAGAACGCAGCTCCAAAACGTGGAGCGTGGAGTGCAGTTTTCGCCCAGATCAGATCCCACTTTCCCGTTTACAGTTCCCCAATTCGAGCGTAGTCCCATCGAAAAACAACGCCCAGTGGATTTGGTGGTGCCCCTGCTGCCACTGCTATCCCCGCTATCCCTGCTGCCACTGCTATCCCTGCTGGCCCTGCTGCCACTGCTATCCCTGCTGTCCCTGCTGCCCCTGCTGATGTTGCTGCAGTTGCTCCAGAAGGCCCGAATGTTCTGTGGAAATAGGCGAAAGAGCCAGCAGCAGCAGCAGCGGCGGCAGCAGACAACGGCAGCGACAACGTCAATTTCATACAGATTCAACTGCCTGGAACCGAGGCGCCGCTCCGCTCAACTCAACTCAGGCGAACTGATGTGTCGACTGGGTTTTTGGGGCTAGGGATTGGGCTGCTGGTACTGGGTACTGGGTACTGCTGCTGCTGTCTGCTAGTCCTGGACTTTTCCTTCGATTGCCGCTGCTCCTGCTGCTGCTGGGATTTTGCGGCAATTTCAAATACAAATTGCACTGTTTTTATGGCTCCAAATGCCCTTTTTTGTCACTTTTTGGTGCACTCTTTTTTGTTCCATGGTACGTACAATGTACATACGAATATATACATATGTATATATATGTTGCTGGCGTTGTAAGCAGCGACAGTTTGAACAAGGGTCTCAACGAGGATAGCAGCAGCAGCAGAGCTGAGCAGCAGCAGCAGAGCCGAGCAGCAGCAGCATACGAACGGATTTCATTTTAACAGTTTCAGCAACGTTAATCCCCAATACCCAAATGCAATCGCTTGTCTGTTGGTGGTCGTGTCGGCCCTCTGCCACCCCAAAAGGCCAGGCAGGGGCCCTGGGCCAGGGATTTATGGGGTGGCGTAAAGCGTTTTACCCCGCCACCCGACCCATCACCTAGAAACCGAATCAGATTCAGCACCAGAACCAGATACAGAGCCAGAGACAGAGCCAGAGCCAGAGACAGAGCCAGAGCCAGAGCATATGCAGCTAGGCAGCCGGGCACCCAGGCAGCCCTACAACTGTCCCCGAGTCTTTTGTTTAAGCCGTGACAGCAAGAAGCTACCACTAAAAGCCGCAAAAAACATGCTGAAATTGTCAGCGAGGGCACTGATTTCTGTATTGCTGTAGGTATTTGCTTGAACAGAAAAGTGCAGTGGGGAATACGCACTTTAAGGATTCTGTTGCTCAACGCTGCTGTTGGTTGCAAGCGCAGAATGGTTTGGGTTTTATTCATAATCAGATGTGACAGAAAACAGACATTTAAAGTTTGTACCCAATAAGCAAAAATCATTGCAGAGAATTGCACCTTTAAAGGGGAATTTAATTCGCATTACGATACACACCAAAGAAATACAAAGACATGGGCATGGAAATATTCCTTGAGGTGGAAAGTGACTCCTGCAACTCAGCCAAATATCTAGAGCCCAGCAGAATGCGTCAATAAATATTTAGCTATGCCTCACCATATGCCACAAGCAGCTAACTTCATTCCCCTGAGCACAAATTAGAGCAAACGAAAGTCAAATTCCCAAAAAATGCAATCATTTCATTTTCAAAAGAGTAGCAAAAATATCAACAAAAAAAAAATATACATAAAAAAAAAAGTATCAATTGCTTAGTTGCCCCCAAAAATGTGAAACTGAAATTCGCTTAGACAGCTCGCCCACAAATACTCAGAGCCAAATGTGCTTTAGTTTGCTGCTGCAGGAAAGACGAGTAAAAAATTGAAAAATTGCCATTTTCTGTTGAGGTTTTGGTGTCAATTTAGGTGACATTTGACTTAGTTGCAAGCGGCCAACGCAATTGAGTTTTAATTGCACAATTTTGGGTAGAGCAGAGTGCAGCTGGAGCTGAGCTAGAGCTACAGCTAGAGCTGGAGAGAGATGCTGCTCAAAATTTAATGGTTAGTCGATGTGTTTGCTGTTTTAGTTAGCCTCGGTTGGCCGACACGTCAACAGCTAGCTGGGCACCGAGCCCAAGCTGAATGGATGTTGGCCAGAAAGTTCTCAGTCTCTCGATTAAGACGACAAACGAACCACATCAGCCAGTTATAAACCTTTGGCACTGTGGATTTTGATGATGATGATGATGATGATGTGACCAAACCAAACCAACCCGCCACGCCGACTCCTACCTCCTACCTCCTACTCGAACCTTTGTGCCCTGTGCTCTATCGTTCTCGCTGCCTGTCTGCCATGGGTGCCTGTCTGCCATGGGTGCTTGCCCTGTTTGGCCCCGCTTTACCGAGCTTCCAAGCTACCCAACTGTATGGCACAGGCCTGTCGGCCGAGGGGGAAAGGTCGATGAGAATGAGATGCCGTCTGCCGATTACGATGGGTGATGATGATGATGGTGATGGGCTGCTGCTCTGATGACTGTGACTGTGACTACGACAGCAACAATACGCAATCTGCTGCCGCCTGCCGCCTGCCTGGAGATGAGCAAATCTGCCGCTTCGCCTGGTGATTTTTTATGGGCCGGAAACCAAAGAAAAATGTGACCGAGCGGGCGCACATTAGAAAGGGATACCAGCGCTGGCATTTGCCATTGATGAGCGTTACTTTATCGGGGCAGCAAATCAAAATAAATGATGGAGCTTAAATGGAAGGTTATGCCCGGGAAATGAGTTGGGGGGACTAGGGACTGGGGACACTAGCGGGAAAATTACCAGGGGAATAGCAAGAAATTAAATATAATTATTTGGCAGCAGCCTGCAGGGCCAGTCAGTGACTCAATCACCGCCAAAGTGGAGCCAGCAGCGACTCATTCCTGCTGCTCATCTCTAGACAAGCCATTCGGTAATACCCAACCCAACCCAATCCGAGCCCCTGCAACCCCCTGCAACCCTCTGCTCATCGTGTGAATGTTGCTAGCATTTGCATATTCTCTAATTTGGCTAGTTTGGCAATTGCGGCCGATTTTGCAAAATGTTATTTGCCATGGGCGACGCCGCCAGCTCCTTCTGACCAGCAGGCAGGCAAGGCACTCCTCATGCCTCACTCCACACCCCACTGTCGCACTCGACTGTGACTGGGCCCCCCGCCTTTTGGCCTTTCTGCCAACTATGCAGCCAGCCGCACACCGAATGGCTTCACAAGTATTTAGTCTATGACGAGTTGAGTGGTTTCAAGTGGTTCCCCTGCTGTACTCCGCACTCTGCCTGCCACCCACCTTTCTGCTCCCAGCCAGCCTCTCTCTCCACTTCCTATATGCAGGGGCTAAATATACACACCACCCACCCACCCCCCGGCCATGTGCAATGTTTCGTGTCGTGTGAATTTGTTTAGTTTTCGAGTGATGCGAAGGCAAAGAGCAGTGGGGCGAAAGTTTGTTCCACTTTATCGGTGCCACTGATGCACCTGGGGTTTGGTTTCCGCCCCCCTCTGCTGAGTTCTTCTGCGTACAGCAGCAGCTGCTGTCTCGTAAATCGCAAGTTGTTCGACTATTTCGCTACTTGATTTATGGCATTTTATTAAACTGCTCGACTTGGTTAGCATTGCGCTGTGTGTGCGCAGCCAAGCCAATCACATTATGAAGGCAACCAATTTTAATTACGGCCATTACAACAACAGGACTAAAATCCGAGCACAAAAAACAGAAATAACCAAAAGCAAGAAGAAGGAGGACAGGCAGGGAGGGCAGGCAGGAGGGCAGGGCAGGGCAGGGCAGGCGGCAGGCGGCAGGCAGTGCGAAGCAGCCGCAACAATAATGGCGAGGCTGAGCCCTAATGCCTTCTGGCCAAAACTCATTTGGCCGCGTTAAAGTAATTACGATTTATAGGCCACAAAAATCCGTAACACAACATAAATCCAAATGAGCCAACATTTTCGCGCTCTCTCTCTCTCTCTGTCTCTCTCGCTCTGTCGCTGAGGGAGTTAAAAATTTTAACCACACACAGTAGGACGAGTGTACTGACAGCAGCAGGCGACACCTGACCCCGCCGCTACCCACCTTTTTGGCGGTGTCTTTATTACTTTGTCAAGGCAACGTGCGATAAATAAATAAATAAATGCCGCCTAACAAGCCGCAAAGTTGGATCAGGGGATGGGTAGCGCAGGGATATGGCACAGGAGGTCCTGTAGGTTGTTAAGGGCGGGGGGGCACAGAGTCAGGCGAAATTTGTTGCAATTCATTGACTTGGCGCAAAGGCGCAAACATAAATTTCTGTGCCACGGGCTGTAAAATATCGACAGCAACAGCAGCACTGGCACTGGCAGTGGCACTGGCAGTGCCATGAAGCAGCACCCCGAGCAGCAAAAACAACAAGAAAAATCAAGAAATATTAATGACTTGAACGAACATTCGATACTCTCACCAATGGCCGATTGCCACATAATTAATGGCCAGCGGATTAATTAACAGCAGCTCCATTTCACCAGCTCCTGTGTATATTTCACACTTATTTTTCACGCGATTTAATGCCTGAGTTGTGTGTGTGTGTGAGTACGCCTGAGTATTTATACACTTTAGTGAATAAATATTCCCTGGGAATAATCAAAGTTTACGGCACAAAACGTTCTAAATGTTTGCGGGAATGGTGGAGTTTCCACTGGATGGGGGATAAGACTCGATCGGGGAATGGTTTGGTGTTCATTTTGGAGTACAGAAACTATGAAAATAGATGCAGATCACACGGCAGAAGAACACGTTTTAAATTCCAGATATTCCTAGCTTCTATTCGTTGCCAGATCCTTCAACTGGGTTACAAATATCTTCCAGGAACAATCATGCTCCATGGCTGCCTTGCTAATCGTTTGGGATCATTCGCTAAAGTTCTGTGCCTGATGCCTGACGAGGGTGCTGTCTTCTACATTCCCTGGAGATCAATCAGTCTGCCCCCTGGCAGTAGTTCCCTTGAAAATTTCCACTTGACTTGCTCCCTTTGTGCCCGACAAAACTCGTCACAAAGTGCCCATGCCCAGTCCCCCCCAGCGAGTGTACAAAACAAACTTAAATGCCAGCATATTGTAAATTTATTGGATTGGGGACATCGTGGCGGTGTTCTCGGGTTTCTGAGCGGGGGCTATGGCAGGGGGCACGGGGCATGGGAGGCATGGAAGGCATGGAAGGCATGTGGCATGCGGCCTAAGAGTCAGGGCTGCCTGGCATGGGTGACATGTGCAGAGAGGGCAATCAGGCGATGGCGATGGTGAATTGCGATTACGATTGCGTTTGCGATGGCAATGAGCTTTCCTCAGCAGCAGCAGAAAGCAGCAGCAGCAGCAGCAACAGCAGCAGCAGCAGCGGAAGGATATAATATAAAAAATGTTGCCTACATATGGGGGCCACATTTGCCATTGCAATAAATAAATGTTAGAAATGAAGGAAAAGAAATCAAAAAGTCAAATTGAAATCGTTCTGTTGCTGCCAAATGGAATTTGGGTTGCCAGATTAATGGCAAGAACTGCGGGGTAATGGCTATGCATTAAATCTTTCATAAAGAATGCTCTCCCGTAGACACTTGCAAATTTGCATGGAAAAGTCCTCCGAAATTGCTGTTGAAATAAGTTTACCAATTAATAGAAATAAGCAAACCTCTTCGAGCACATAAAGTGATGGAAATATTACAAATGTAAAACATTTTGAGGGCCTTTTAGTGCTAAATGCTATCGAAAATAAATTCAATGGTTAATCTAGGAAATCCTTTCAACTTCATTCCCATACAACCTTCAGACTTGCCCTTCGACTTTCCCTTTATTCTGGGCACATAAACTACCCTTCTATATGGGTCAATTGGTTAAGTTTAATTTACTCCTTCGGCGCAGAGAAGAAAAACCTTTTAAAGAAATGCTGCGCTCTCGCTTTAATATTCACCCGATCCCATTTGGCCGGCACATCTTATTAGTCTAAGCCATGGCCCTACGCCTCACTCTTCCGCGCCCCAGCAGCACTGGCACAAACATTTGGCTAATCTACCCTCTTCAGCCACTTTATGGGGTGGGGTCAGGCATGATGGGTCAGCCTGCCCCCCCCTGAAGTTCGTCCGCAGCGAATGACCTTCGTGGACTGGAGCGTGGATGGAGCGCAGAGCACACGCTGCTTAACTATTTGTCTGGGGCGCCAGAGAGGCAGCCTCAAGTGTTTAGCCCAACGCTCGAATGTAAATCGTTGCAAGAGGCAGCAAGAAAAATCTATCAACTTTGAGGCAGAGACAAGAGAACGAGATAGGGACAGCGACAGAGACAGCAGACAAGAGGACAGCAGACAAGAGCACAGCAGACAAGAGACAGGAGACAGGGGAGAGAGTGCTAAGGGGAGAGAGCTCTCACCTAATTCTACTTCAACTGCTGCTGCTATTTCTGGCCTGCCGTTTTTCACGCCTCGCTGCCTGGCTGAGGTGACTGTGGGGTGGGGCGGGGCGGGGTTGGGTTGGGTTGGGTTGGGTGGCACTGCCGGGCTGGAACTGTTAGCTGCTGGACCTCCCGCTGGCTAGCAAAATGCCTTTCGTTGTTCTTGCTCGCAGTTGACATGCTCACCGACGGTGGAGGACTAGTTTCTAAAAAACTTTTCTTGCCCATTGTTCAAAGTTTTTCCAGCAGCCAGCAGCCAGCACCCACCAGCCAGCACCCACCAGCCACCCATCACTCAAGCTCCACCCAAAACTCAATCCTTTCTTTCTGCTTTCCATCTGCCCCTCCCCCATCACCCATTCGTTCGGAGAAACCAACGCGAATTCAGAGATTAGTCTTCCACTTGGATAAATCTGCAGCAATGGGCGGCAAAGTTATGGCATTCGCAGGAGTGTCTGGAAACAGAGAGCGCGGCGACAAAGGACAGGAGCAAAGCGACCAACCATGGCGGCTACCTCTTCCACCTGGCCAGAGGCGATACCCGTGCAGCAGCCAGCGATGCTGCTGCTTCCCCCCCCCCACAGTATTTGTGTCACTTTATTTGTATTAATGGCACTCGGGCATCCTGCGGCGCAGCTACAATAAGTAATTTGATCGAGTGGCAACGACTCCAGCCAGAGTCCAGACTTCTGGGCTACCAACAGCGAAAAGCGAGCGAAAGACTGCGGACTGCCCGTCGAGGCAGCAGGCAGCAGGCTCAACGCACTTTGCTTTCTTCCCAGCCCCCATTCCACTCCACTCCCTTCCTGGTGCTCCTCTGGATGCATTGTGCATTGGCGAAATGAATTTTTAGAAGCAGAACGGCAGAAAGGAAGAGCAGCAGTAGCAGCAGCAGCAGCAGCAGACGATAGATGGTACAAAAACCGAGACCAAAGAGAAGACTGAATGCTCTCGAGGGTCCTGGCACTGACTTGAATCGCTGTTCAGACAGAGAGACTGAGAGACTGAGAGACAGGCTGTGGGATAAGTGGAGCAATTGGTTTGAAGCTGGGGTTATCATGAGAAGCTGCTTCGAGCGGCGCATCGCTGAAGGATGCTTCAACTGAAGATAATTTCGATTGGGAGCCACTTCCAAGGCGAACTTTGAGACTGTTTAAGCAACTCGAGCAGGGTTTCTTTTAGGCTTCGATTAAGATTCTGGTTGGAGTGAAATGAATAGCTTGAAGAAGGCAACGAGAAAATGCCAAAAACTTGCACTTCATTTTGGATGGGAATGGCAAACCGCAGCAGCATTTAATTCAAGCTAAAAATAATCATGGCAATTGGCACTTCGCTTAGTAGAATGATCCAAGCAGCGAGACCTTCCCTCCATAGCTAATATACCCTTAAAAGTGACAGACCGAAGGACAATCGAATGCATCTGCATTGGCGACTAAAAACTACTAGCCAAAGGAGCAATGGGAAGCAGCTACACGAGGCAGACAGCAGCCCACGCAGCCGGCAGCCGGCAGCCACCAGGCAGCAGGCGAATTCAGGATGCAGAAAATTTTAGGAACATCTACGAGTAGGAACGGCAGCCGAGTGCAAGGGATTAAACACTCGAGATTTTATTAGATAGAACCCAGTGAACAGCAAACGAAACGGAATTTTGCAGCGCCACCGTTTATGTCCAATCTGCCTCCCACCTTCCCTCCTGCTGCTCTAAGTTTTCTTCTCTCCCACACCTACACCCACACCCATCTCCAGCCCCAGCCTCTCCTCGCTCAAGGTCCACACGAACATCATAAATTCTGTGACAAATGCAGGTACAAAGTGCTTCCCAGTGGCAAACTTTTGCTTGGCCAAGATAAGGCAGAGATTCCAGCTGGAGCCCACGCCGTGCCGGACTGGACCCCAGGACTGCCAGCACACAGCACAGCTCTGGTGCCCACTTTTTGGGCCTGGTCAAACATAATTGCCAAAACTTTAAGCTCTCCTGCTCCAGCTCCGGCTCCTGCTCCAGCTCCAGCTACGGCTACGTCTACGGCTGCTGGCCCAGTGTCGAGTTGGGTGAATTTTAATACCAATTGATTCGAGATTTTCGCAAAATATTTGCATTAACTTGTCAATTCTCATGAGAGCGGAGAGAGCGCAGAGAGAGAGTGAGAAAGAGGCCTATGCCAGGCCCTGATTAGCTGTCATTGTGCATTTCAGTTAACAGGGGGGAAACGGCGATAATGCCTGTTCGCCAGAGGGCGAGCGAGGGCTGGCCATATGAAGCACTCTGTGGGACGCAGAGTGAGGTACAGTGAGCACAGCCCACAGCCCACAGCCGGACGGTGAAACGTAGCTTGTGGGCGAGCTTGTGGGGCTTGTGTTTCTGCGCTAAAGTGAATTTTACTGTACTTTGTATTTGGTATATTGTGGTCGCAAGTTCTCAGTGTGCGCCTTGTTTTGCCGACTGCATAATATTTTCAGTTTAGGGTGCGACAGTTGTGGTAACAAGTGACTTGAGCTGGTTTTGTTATTGAAATGAGCCACAAACAAACACACACAAGCAGTCAGCAGTCACACACACACACAGACACACAGTTACACCCGCAGTTACAGATACAGATACAGATACAGATACACTCATGCACCAATGTCTATATGGATGAGGGCTGGGACTGGGCTGGGGCTGGGGCGTGGCGTGGCGGGCGGTTGACACTCGCACGCATGCATAAGTAAACCAACATAAACATTTGCTCCGACGCCGAGTATAAAATGGCATAACAAGCAGCAAGCCACACACAAAGGCGGCACAGGAGGAATAATAGCAGGGAGGTGTACACACTGGTGTACACACTGGTGTATGCATGTAGGTAGAGCCAGTGCCATGAATGGGGGGGAACGTGCACACAATATGGCCTGCCATAGATCGAATTTTATGATACCCTATTAGCGGGTAATTGGAATAAATGGGCTAATTGGGTAGATGAACGAGAATGAATATTTCTCGTGTTTGGGGGGTATGACAGGGGGTATGACAGGGGGTATTTTGATGACAGAAAGCAGCGCAGTTGCTGAATAATGGAATTTACTTAATGAAAATATGTACGGGATATGTATGGGATATGTACGGGATATGTACGGGATATGTATGGGATATGTATGGGATATGTATACATACATATGTATGCCTATGTATTATGTAAACAGCTGCGATAAAGTTGTAACATAAAGGCAGAATCAGAATCGTTTTAGTAATGCCAATTATAATTGTTAGAAAAATTCTAGCACCTACCGAAGTTTTCTTTTGAATATTCCAGCACCAAAATTGAGAGATTCCATAGCCAAGATTAAGCCCATTAATCGTAGTTGATGATAAGTAACACTTGCAATCTGAAATTAAAAAATTAAATAAATAAATAAATAATAAAATTAAATCATAAATTCATGATTTAGGCTTAGAATATTCTGAGATGTTTAATGGAATTTCCTGCTATGAAATTGTGAGTAATGCTGAAGTGAAATTGCGAGTAATGCTGAAGTGTTCTTTGCCACAAATGGAATTCAAGTTCCTTACAAACTTGATAATAAACAGCGAATACCCTTCATGCCTTTGAGTGTAGGAAAAACCGCAGTTGGGAGCCACAAATTTTGTTGCTGCGCATTGCTGATGCTGCTGCAACTGTTCCTTCTGTTCCTGCTGCTCCTTCTGTTCCTGCTGCTCCAACTGCTACTATTTTTGCTACTGCTGCTGCTGCTGTTGCCTCTGTGGCTGATACTTCTTCTGCTGCTGCCGCTGCTGCTGCTGCTGCTGCCGCTGCCGCTGCTGCTGCTCTTGCCTCAGCAGTGGCTCTTCTGTAGCTGTAGCTGCTACTTCGAGTTGGGGAAATTGCTGGAAAAGCTGTGCTGCCGTCATCATCATCTTCGCCTTATTACCGCAGCTTTTCTTTTGTGAGTTGCAAGTTGCTGGTATTGTTGCTGCCGCGGCTGCCACTGCGACACCTTAACGAGCTTCAGCTTCAGCTTCAGCTTGTGCTTCTGCTTCTGTTGCTGCTGTTGTGTCAGGTGAAGCGTGGAGCAAGTACTCGTACTCGTACCCGATGGGGGCGGGTGAAGGACCCAGGCACGGACCCCTCCTGTTTTCTTTTCTCAACTACTGGCCATGCAATTAAATTGGAACCAGCCAGCATACAGTTCGATGCATGCTACATGGCATCTAAGCAATTGACAGGTTGCACTTGAAGGCTGACACGTCGCACACACACACACACACACACACACGTGGCACCAACAGGCATGCCACACAGCAGAGCGAAAGAGATAGAGACACACAGGCAGAGGAGAGCAGGCAGAAGCGAGTGCACATGCAATCAATTAAATTCGTTGTAAATTCAACGGCTTATCTGCCGTAATCAATCTTAATTTTCCACTTGACATGCATCACCGGGGCAAAGGAAAATGAAAAGGCAACGGCAACGGCAACGGCAAAGGCAAAGGCAGGAAGAAAACCATCTCGACTCACCCACTCGAGGGATCCGCAAGGCACTCGAGTGTGAGCTAAAAGAGAGTGGGAGTGGGAGAGAGAGAGACAGTGGCAGTGGGAGACACACATTGCGTATACGCAATCTGCCCGATGCTTTACGCATTTTAAATCAAAAATACATTTCCGGCTGCCGCACGCCTCACACAAAGAATGCCACAATTTACGAGTGTAGGCCCCAAAATATATGTCAGGGCAGGCCAGGGCAGGGCGGGGCAGGGCAGGGCAGTGTGCATTGCACTTGCACTCAAAGTGCACTCGAGACAAATGTAAAATAAAATCGCAAAAATCGCAAAAATTGTTAAAACTCAATATAAAAGTGGGACAGTTGTTCGGGACTTGGGCTGGGACTGCGACTGGGACTGGGACTGGTATTGGTACTGGTGGCACTGCTGGTAATGGATTGTTTGCCAGAGTGTATTTTCCTTTATTTTACAAAACTTTTCAATTGATTTCTCTCTGCTCTCCTCTCGTTTGCAATCGTAATGAGTTCGTTTTACAGGTAGATTTCAATAATTGAAATTTTCAACCAGGCTACGGAATTTATCCGTGTCCATACTATATTGGATTTTGATTACCAGAAATGCTTCTTATGAATGAGTCGCAAATGCACACAGACACACACACCGCACACTTTTCGTATTGTTACTTTAAAGCAAATTTAATCAAGAATTTCGTTTAAAAATATCAACTGAATGGGGATTGGGGATTGCACTTTTTAAATGGTTTGATTTTGGGCTGAATTGTGGATCAAATTTGAAGAAAGAAAAGAAATTGCTGATTAAAATATCAAATAAATTAACAAGTAACACACACAGTGGCTTGTCTACCCATAATAAAATCTAAGAAAACCAAGGACAATTTTTAACAAATTATTTAAGTTTAAAGTTCAAAGAAAAATATTAAAAATTCAATATTAAATCAAAGAGTAATAAATTACAGCTTTCTTCAGCTAAGCAGCCTATAAATAAATTATTTAAGACAAGTTGCTGAATGTAACAAATAGAGAAAGCCAACCAAACCAAACCATTGATGGGAAATATTTTCTTAAGGTTTCAGGGCACTTTTGATGTATGAATAATAATAGTGCAATGCACTGCAAATTTCATTTAAAAATTATAATCTTTGGAGCATTATATTCCAAACATATATTAAAAAATATATATAAACTCTTGTACTTTAAATCAAAGCGTAAAAGCCAATAAAAAGTGGCTTATAAACATAAAATAGAACAGAAATTCCCATTCCTGCGCTCTGTAGTTCAGCATAATAATCTTCCAGCTAAAAATCTACATATGTAAATGTACATACATACATATGTAGTACATGTGCATATGTAAATATGCCACTGAGAGTCAGACAACATGTGCGTACAATAATTCGCATTAAATTCCCTCGCAATATGCGTAATTTTGATATTTGTTAATTCAATTCATTAATTGAAATCGAAGCGAAAGTGCAAACTGAGTAGTCAGTCTCGAGTGGAGAGTGCTGCCCACTTTGGCTTGAGTTAACCCAACAAATTCATTACCAATACTGCCGAATACACTAATGGACGATTATGGGCCACAATGTTTAATCAAAATCACTTGAAATATGCCTGCCAGCTAACCAGGGGGCGGAGACCGTCCCAGCCCATTCCAGCCCATTCCAGCACTTATGTGCAGCTAAATGTTGTGCATGCCAGGCAGTAGTGGGCAGTGATTTTGGTACTTGGATCGAAGCGTATCGAATCGAGTCGAATCCATCGACTGGCCAGAAGATATTTCAACCATCTTGTTGCAATTTGTCCAAGTTTGTTCGCACAGAACCGCATGCTGCCACTGCCACTCCCACTCCCACACCCAACCCAGATATCCACTCCTGGACGCAGCTCTGGCTGCTGATGTACGCACTGATACACCAGTTACCGGGAGCATTACTTAATATGTGTAAATTGTGTGGCATCAACTATGCATTGTGTGTTATCTCTGGCTATCACAACTCCTCCTCATGCTGCCACACACCACACCACACCACACTACAACTCGCCCTCGCCCTCGCCCTCGTTCTGGTCTGGCTCTAGCTCTGTGCATGTGCATGTGCATGTGCCCGGGTCGTGGCTGAAACAATTTATCATTTGAGCATGACGCACGCATACTCAACTCCCCCCCCACGCACACAGCTACGCACACTCATACATGTATTCAAATGCATTATACCATTGAGCTCATCAGTGGGCGCTTCCTTTCCACTCGGGCTTAGACCTGCTCGAGGCAAAAGCATTTAACATGCAGTTTATGTTTGCCGCAAGATCTATTACAGGAAATTCACATATGTATGCCGATGTGCACAAATTGCTGTAAGTGGGTGTGGCCGGGACACGGCTGATATAAATGAGGATGATGATGATGATGATGATGATGGTTTCACCAGCAAAATGGTAATATATATGTGTGCAGCAAGAGGATCCTCTTTGCTCTCGAGCTGAAGGTAAAGCTGGAGCTGGAGCAGGAGCCTGCGGTGAATCCCAATCGAGCAGCAAAACAAAACCTGATTATTTTGTGCGGTTTGTGTGGCAGCTTTTCACAGTGTGTGCTCACTTATGCCAGGATTTGCATTAAATATCCTTATTTAAACAACTGAAACACACAGACACACCAGCAGCAGCAGCAGCAGCAGCACCAGCACACACAGTAAACTAAACAAATACAACGCCTACGAAATTATGCAAAAGTCGTTGCAAAGATTTCTCGGCTGGGCGCTTGTTTAATTTATTGATTAGAAGGTCGCCTGCCCCAGCCATAAGCCCCGACCTGACTACAGATTTGGGTCTGTGTGTCTGTGTCTGTGTGTGTGTACCAGCAGTATTTGGAATGCAATTGTAATAAGTTTAATTACAATTCCGAGTGCACTCATTTGGCTCGGTGCCTGTGACTGTGCCTGTGCCTGAGTGAGTGAAGGTGTTAAGCGAATGAGTTGGGCTTAAGGGTTCGAGTCAGCCAGCCAAGCAGCCAGTCAGCCAGGCCTGATGAGTTCATTAGATCGAATTACTTACTTGCCGTCACGTCACTTCCTTTGAGTTATTTCGTTGGCATCATGTTGTCACATCACAAACAAAATTATAACTTTGCTCTGGCATTTTGTTAACTCATTCTCACACAATTGTCCGCTCTCCATTGATTCATAATTACGCATGAATATCCATTGGGATGACTGCAAAAGCAACAGACAGAGATATGCATGCAATACACATAATTATGGAATTTATAATAGTTTGATGCGTGTCTGTGTACGTCAAATGAAAGCCTACGGATTTCTGTCTGATTTGGCAATGGGTTTGCGGAAGCCCAACAACTTGTCGCCATAATAATCCCACTTTTGTAATCCCACTTTTGTAATCCCACTTTTTTTACAATTAAGGTTAATCGCAATGGCGCCCAGTGGCAATGGCCCTGTGCTGTTTAAACTGCGCTCAAATTAACAGTATTTAATCTAGTAAAAAAGCGTAATTGGCACGCAGTTTAAGCTGCGCTTAGCCCAAATACCTTCTGGTCTAAAAGGTGACTAAAGTAAATAATTAATTGCAGCCTTTTTATGGTTAATATATCATGAATTTTACTTGGCTGTGGGATATGGAAAATTATTTGCAAATGGCTTCGAAACAGGGCACAATATTTGTACATTCTTTGCCTGCCTCTGTTCTGTTTTCTGTTTTTCTAAAGAATTTCTAAAGAATTAATATTTTGCAAGGGTTTTCCACCCCTGCTGCTCCCAGAAATCGTTGCCCTTGCTCTCTCGTTGGTGTCCAACCTCCTTCATTAGCTTATTGATGGCCAGGGTGCTGGGTGTTGGGTGGCCGAAAAACCAAAATCTGCATATAAATTTATGTTTGTTATAACTTTAATTACCATTAGTGCTAGCAGCTATGCATATAACAACTCAGCAACAGCAACAGCAACGGCAACAACTGCAATGTCACTTTGGCAATCAAATGAGAAAACCCAAGGAGGAAGACCCAAGCAGCCGAAGATCCACACGAAGGCAGGACTCTTAGAGCAGCAGTGGGCGAAGGGCAGGAGCAGGGCAGGGCAGAGCAGGGCGGGGCAGGGCATCCTCAAAATCAGCTCTCAATATAATGCGGCGGAAGCTTTTGTGAAATCCTTACGTCCAACTTTTTAATACGAAAACTTTTACCGAGTTTAGTAGAAAGGCAAAAGCAACAGCAACAACAACAGCAGCAGCTAGTAAAACTACAGCAACAATGACAACAGCAACAGCAACAACATTGGAAGGGACACCCAACAACTAAAGCAATTGCAACAGTCACTTGGTGGACTTGTTGTGGGCAGGACGACAGCCGCAGTTCGGCCAGCACAAACCTCGAGTCGAGAGCATATTGCAGATCCCTATGTCCCGAGCAGACCTCAGGACGACCCCCTACGGACCACCAATCTGCCTCTCCCTCGCTCACGCTCTCTCTCTCCCGCACACTCTAAAAGCGACCAAAGCCACTTGAGCAGCACAGAAAACTAACTTAATCTTGTTTACATTCTATGACGAGTTATGAAAATGAAAGGATTAAGCTGGCCACAAACAAACGCAACAACCAGCCAACCAACCAGCCAGCCAGCCAGCCAGCCAGCCAGCCAACCAGCCAGCTAACATACACACAGAGAGAGAGAGAGAGAGAGAACCCACACACATATGTGTGCATGCTTAAGCGTGGCTTATACAAACAAAACTTACGCATGGAAAAACCGAAGAGAGAACCAAGTCAACAGCATCATGGAATTCCAGCTGCAGCTGCAGTCCTACGGATCGGAGGAGAAGCCAACTGAGATGTGTGTGTGGAGTGTGTGACGAAGTCTGAATATGCTGCAGGCTGCAAGATGCACTGATTGCAATTATTTGTGGCACAATTTTATGCGAATTTGCCGAAGCACAGATCGTGTAGTTTTATGGGGGGGGGCGGGAAATGTTCAGAGCTGCACATGCAATTTATGTCAACGTTATTTCTATATATTTATTCTGTCCCATCCGAGCTTTGTGTCAATTATTTAGTGCTTGATTTAGTACAGATTACCTTTTATTTGGGCACACATTTCTGCCACTAACTCTGCACATGAGTCACGTTTAATAAAGCTCAATTGAGCGACGCATGCCAGCCAGTGATGGGATGCTCTGTGCATTTCATAGTTTTAATTATATTTCGACTGGGCTCTGTCCAGCTAACAACTCGCTGTTGGGTCAGTGTATGTCAAAGTGAGCAACAAAAGGTCTGCCACTGAAGCAACAACCGGAAACAAGAACAACAACAACACAGGCAGGCAACATTTAACTAACAGTTGCCACACCCTTGGCATCCGAGGCGAGGGCTTCAGCTGCCGCCTCGCCTCGCCTCTCTCCGCTCGCCGGTGGCCTTGCAAATTAGTTGCATTTTAGTTTTATATTTGGTTAAGTTGCGTCGCTTGCCTTGTTTGGCTCCAGTTTTGGCTCCAGCTTTGGCTTTGCCACATTTTTGTGTGCATTCTGTTAGTCATAAACGGACTTCCAGTTGGACAGTCGACAGGGCAAAGCACAGGAGCTGCTACAGCACAGGAGCTGCTACAGCACAGGAGCTGCTACAGCACAGGAGCTGCTGCTACTGCTGCTGTCGATGTATATCTTTATAAATTTACCAACTCATGGCACCATCCACTGCTGCCACCTACTGCTGCTGCTGCTGCTCCTCCTCCTCCACCCCAGCCCCAGTTGGAACGACAGCTAGCCACAATTTTCCGTCAACTCTATTTATTCATTTGTTTGTTTGTCCAACGCCCGTCCACATAATAATTTTGAAGTGTAAAAATATTTTCCATTGCGGTCTGTGACACGTGCGCAGCGTATCGATCAATGATGTCTCCTGTTGTGGCAGACCAACAGACAGGAAGACAGACACACAGACAGACAGACAGACAGACAGATAGACGTGCAACGCCTCTGCTGTACTCGAAAATTTAATTTGCACATCATCGATAAACAGTCAACAAGGCAGTGGAGAGCGGCGACAGAGAGGGCACGAGAAAAACGAGCCAAATGGCCAAAAGAAGGACTGTGGTGGGGTGTGGTGGGGTTGGGCTGGGCTGGGCTGGGGGTACGTGTGAGGCATGTTTATGATATGTGAGTCGAATGCCCTGCCAAAGCGAAAAGTTGTTAAGGACTCTATGAATATTGTATGCGCTGTACGGGTAGTCCCCGTACTCGCACTCGTATATGAGGTTTGTTTTCAATTTCGGTTCTTGGTTCCTGGTTCTTGGCTCTTGTTTGGTTTATTTTATTTTTTGGCAAGTGCAGAATTCATCAGGTAGGAAGAGGAACAGAGCGAACGAGTCCACTGCATGCAAAGGTGGAATAATAATAATAATATATGGGGCTACTCGCATATCAAAGCGATTCAAATCGAATGCGGCAAGCAGCGTTGGGATTGATTTCGTTTCTTGGAATTGGTTCAGTGCGCAACTCGATCGAGGGATTTATTTTAAATTGATTTACTGCTTCAATTGATTCAGGCAACTGCTGCAGCAGACAATGGCATAGCTGGCATCGAATATATATTAAAATTTCCTGCTTAAACCGCATCAGCTATGCAACGCATATAAATCTATAATGGCACACCTCCAGCTCGGCCAGCAACTGGATATAAGTGGGAGTTTAATCCAGCGCGATCTAAGATAGCTGCAGCTCAATCTTGTATGCAGTTTGAATTACTTCCGGAGCCCATAAAATATGTATATCACCTTAGCCAGCCGCTTTGGCGTAGCGCAACGTGGGCCACGACCCCGACACCCGACACCAGCCCCGCCGAATGGCCCGGCCCCGTGGCGCCTTTACCCGTTGTTGCCAGACTGCCACTCCATTGGGGTTGCATAAATTGTGGCAAGTATTTATTGTATTTAATGTAAACTTGCCCACTTGCCACTTGGCAAGTGCAAATAGGCACGCAAAGGCCACCAGTTGCATCTGCCACATCCACCAACTGGCAGCTGGCAGCTGACATGTGTGTGAGGGTGTGTGTGTGTGTGTGTGTGTGTGGAGGGGGCATGTTTTGGCAGTGCAGTTGTTCCTACAGCTCCTACAGCTCCTGCTGCTGCTGCTGCTGCTGTTGATGAGTTACAGCCAAGTTGTTGAAGTTTCTGGTCAAAAAGTTGACGCAGCCTTTAGATAAAACTGCAGCAACAGCAGCAGCAGGAACACAGAGAGAGAGAGAGAGAGAGAGAAGGGACAGGCAAGGAGCACAGGACACTTTCGTCAGATATAAACTTCATTGAAGTATAAAGCAATTAGTGTTGGAAAGTAAGCCAAAGCAAAGTTTTGCAGTCAGGTGGAGAGACAGTAATTTGATTCAACTTCCATTTGTGTGCTGTGTGTTTGCTGATGCAGAGGCAATTTTTCAATTTTTGAACCAGCAATTGCTGGCCGCATATCTGTGGGTTCATAAATTCTTCAAACTATTATCCCATGCATGCCAACAACAAGAGTTTTGTGCCCTGGCAGGACAGGACTTAGCAGCAGCAGCAGCAGCAGCAGCAGCAGCAGCAGCTGAGTGCAAATAACTTTGTGCAGAGGTTAATTGAATTCTGATTATACGCTTTGCATTCAATTTGTGTGTTCAATGTATCACTCGGAACAGCCAACACCAACAGCAACACCAACAGCAACAGCAACACCCTTTTCAACGTCAGCTGTAACAAGTTACACAGCTAACAGAGAGTCAGATATTCTGGTAGCCATTTGAGTGGCTAACAAAGTTTTATTGTTAGCTTTTCAGGCCACAAATGCAAGTGTATACCGGCGAGAATACAATAAAAATCCCAGCAATCCCTTGCGGTAGGTGCCTCCAGCTGTCATTTAATGTTTTATTAAATAACTTTCGTATGCTGAATATTGATTTCACAATATCTACGACTACAGCAACACCAACACCAATGCCAATACCAAAAGCAATGCCAAAAGCAATGCCAATGCACTTGTCATTTTGTATGCAATATCATTTTACAGACAATTTCACAGGGCACAATTTTTTGTTTTTTGTTTTTGTGTCCCACTCATAACGAACTCATTGCGAATCTCAAAGTTATTTGACATTCGGCATAGCCCATGCCGCAGCAAACTTGACAAATACGCAAAAGGGCCGCGACCTCGACCCGGGGCCGGGCATCAATAAAAAAATCATCAAGCGGAGACCATTTCCCAGCCATTAAACAACCATGGCCATAGATAAGCTCTGCAATGTTTGCGTAAATAAATTCAACTCTCCTCCCCTCCCCACTGCACCCCCTCTCTATCTCTGACTCTCTCAATGGATTTTCTCGCTTTTCCTGTGGCCGTTGTTTTCCACCATAAATGGCGAAAAAAGTACAGAGAGTGGCCGTTGCATATGAAAATATGTCCATTAAAAATAGATGTGTGGCCGTCGTTCTGGGGGGGGGGGTAAACGCGTCGTCACCCGGCACCCGTCCGTCTCGTCAGCTGTTGGACATGCAAATGTGCACTGCGGCTCGGCTCATTCGATTGCCACGCCTACTACTACCAATTTATATATATGTATATAATATTTCGTAGCCCCTCCCTCGCTCATTGCACGCACATTTGCGGTTCATAATTTGCGTGCCATTTTTGCACGTTGATGGACAAAATCAACAAACGAAAAGGGGGGAAAAAAATGGAGCATTTTTGCAGTTACCAACTTGAATTTAAATTAAAATGCCAACGCAGCGCAGCGCAAGGCAAATTACGAGAACAACCTATCCAGGCAGGCGGCAGCCGTGGCATGGGTTATACTACAAATAAATATATGTATGAATATGCATGCGTATGAGCGTGCTACCTACATACATATGTACATATAGCAGTGGCAGGGAGATGTGATAAATATTGATTGTACGGCCACGTTAATTTCTGGCAATTATGCGCGTTTCACATTTATTTATAAAGCGCACTAAGAGATGAATATATAATCCGTACGTATGCACGCTTATGGGGGTCTGTTCTGGGCCGTTACTATTATTTGTTATTATTAAATATGTCTCGATAATTATCGTACACTTTCCTGCAGCGTTCGCCATTGACGCTGGTCAGGGCCGGGCCCCCAGCTGGCCGGCTGTGGTCGGCCGTTCGGTGTCGCCAGATGCTTAAATGCATATTGAGTGGGCCAAATCGAAATGGTCAATATATGCAGATACACTTTAAATACATACACATATGCACATAAATACATAGCTGCAGATGGGACGGTATGGGCTGCTTCGAGGGAAGCTTGAAGTGTTGACAGCGACTGCAGGTCATTCGCGGGGGATTAACAGAAATAAATATTTAAGCAAAGTTGCTGTGTGCCTGTTAAATGTACCACATACATATGCAGGTTTTTAACAGCTATCTGACGTTACCTATACATACAAATATGATAATAACTACACCATAAAACCCAGCAGCCTCATTGCCAGTCCCATAATAAATGACTTTGATTTGGCATATTTAATTATGCAACTATCTAAATCTGACAGCCAATTATTCCAACTATCAAATGGCTTAAACTGGAAAACACTTCCTTGAAAGTAAAACACTTTTCGAAAATCAAATTCCCAAAAGCGTTTTCCCATTTTGAATGCAAATTTAATATTTGTTTCTCTTTCATAGACGCAATCACAAAAAGGATAACTCAAGTGGAGCCACTCCAAAAAAAACTCCATTAAAAAGTCAACAAAAAAATGTGCATAAATCGATACTCAGTCTGTGCGTGTGTGTGTGTGTGTGTGTGTGTGTGTGTGTGTGGGGTGTGTGTGTGGTGTGTGTGTGTGCGAGTCCTGTCTCTGTGGCTGCTGATGTCTGTCTGAACTTCTACGGCTCACCTCGTTTTATTGCACCACTTAAAATAAATTTAATTAATTAAAGCAGGGCGGGGAGGCAGCAGAAAATAAAACAAACCTTTCGAGACACTTTTAAAGAGCAAGAGAGAGACAGAGACAGAGACAGAGAGAGGGAGAGACAGAGAGAGGGAGAGATCTACAGCGTGGAACTGGCAGACTTCCAGGCGACCGATTTGCATCTTCACTCTTTTGTTTTATTCCAGCTTTATCCTGCTGCTGCTGGCTGCTGCTGCTCCTTCTCCTGCTCCGACTGCGACTCCTTCGCCGCACTTGGCATATGTGCTAGGCAACGTTCGCGACGTTCTGGCAGCATCTCTCGTGCTGACTCCCACCTTCCACCCTCCACCTCCTGCCTCCTACCACTGTGGCCTCTGCCATTCCGTGTATCTTCTTATGTGCCAAACCGCTTGTGTTCCGTATCTGGGCTGCGTTTCCTTTAACTTTCCGCTGGCATCCGGCGCTCGTTTCGTTCCGTTTTGCTCAGTTTACTTGGCTGGCAATTATGAGAAGCAAAATAAAAATAACATTTTTAGCAGCAAACCCAAAGTTTTCTTTCCCATCTGGCTCTCCCACTCGCCCAGTCTCCGCCCACCAGCCAGCCAGCCAGCCCTCAGCGGCAACAAAGATGGAGGAACAAGTCTATAGATTTTGTCCTGTTACTTGGAATTGGTGGACTGGCTGGCGACGAAAAAAAAAAGCATTTTTAGTGTAATTATCTTTTGAATAATTAAAGAAAAATGTTGGCCGAGCTTAACAAGAAGCAGGTCCGGGTCTGGGGTCTGGGGTCTGGGGGGTCTGAGAGACTTCAGCGAGAAGCAAGCAAAATGAAGCAGAGCTGCAGGATTCAGCGTCGCGACATATTTTCTAAAGTTTTCTTTGAAATATGCACAGGTCCAGGGTGCTGCAGCCCACAGCCCACAGCCCACATCCCACTTTCTACTTTCCACACCGCGCAAACCCCAACCCACACAGTCCCCAAGGGCACGCCCTCGCCGCCTACTACTAGCCGGCGTTCAAGGCACACGCTCGGAACTCGTAATTTGCTTTAAGTTATGCTCATTATGCGCCAATTATTTGTGTCATGCAAAGGAACAAAAAATACTAAGAAAGAAAGAAAAGAAAAAAACTTAACCAAATTCGAATCGGGCCAAGATTCGGTCGCTTGCGGCCAAGAGGAAGAACGTGGAACGTTAAGCACTGAGCGCTTGGCACAGATTTTGCTCGGTTGACTCTCGGAATCTTTGATGCCGCATAGCCGCATGCCTCATACCTAGGGTCAGACTTGAAGCCGTTTATGAAGCGGTTATGCGGCTCACAGTTAAAGCCAACAAAAAGTTTATGCAATTTAAGGCAAGTCCATCAGCTGGGGGACAGTTTGCTTCTTGCCAAATAAGTTACAAAATAAATTAGAACAGAACTGAGGAACAGAATTTAAATGTAATGATAAATAAATATATAAATAATAAAACAAACCTAACCACTCCTGGAGCAAGTATCTGCCACAACTACGAGTGTTTATGTAAATCCCAAGTAACAATTCGATAAGGAAACAACTGCAAAGCTCTTTAAAGAAGTAACATTCCAGGCTACTCTTTTGTTTCCGTACTCCATTTGATGATTTCCCTTAGCCTGTCTGAGGCTAAATGGGTTAAGAGACTCGGCTGCACTCACAGCGCCATCATTTGATGGCTCTGCAGAGTTGTCCCACGTGACCAGGCACTGCTAGTGGCTCTGATTCTGGTCTCCATCTGCGTCTTCGTCTTCGTCTCTGCTGCTTCTGTCGCTGTCTCTGTCTCTGTCTCTAGCTCCGATTGCAGCAGCGGGAGAGTTACACGAAACTGTTTAGTTTAGTTTATACTGGAGGTTGTTGTCTTAGGGAGCCCCAAGTTGATGCAGCAGCAGCCCATCCCCTCCCCGGCCCCTAGATGCCGCTTCTGGTGTCACTCTTTCCGTACTCCTTTCCCTGTTGACACACCATTACTGCAGCTAATTAGAGGAGTGACCCCAGTGACGGGAGCGCCTTTAACCCTACACAGTGCCACCAGGCAAGCACCGTCACCGGCACCGTCACCGGCACCCCACACCCGCATCCACATCCGCATCCGTTCCATCCTCTTCCCCCTTCGACCTGTCATGTGTACGGTGGGGGGGTTAGTTGTTGACGCCTTGCACGTTGCACGTTTCGGTTGCACGTTGCTGTTGCTGTTGCCCTGCAGTCAACTGCCTTCACACTTGGCAGGGAAGGGGCTACCAGCCCATTGCTTGCCTTCTCGCAGCAGAGAGTCCTCCCCCCCACTGGCTTGTCAACTTCCTTCCACTTCTCATTTGTGCGGCATTTCCGGTACAATGGCGGTAACAATGAAGGGAAAGCCCAACCGGAGCAACCAGCCCAGCCCACCCCAGTCGACGTTCAACGCTGTTTGCTGGCGACGTTTCGCTTTCCGCCCGGGCTAAACCATTTCTAGACTCCAACCAGACTCAGTACGTAGCTCCCCCCTGCCAGTAACCCTACCCCAGTTACCCCAGTTACCCGGGTACCCCCCTACCCGTAGCTTTACCTTTACCAAATTCCGGACTGAGAGAGAGAAAGACTCTGCTGCAATTGTCTTTTCTTTTCAAATAGTTTTCGCTTGCTCTCTCTCTCCCTCTCCCTGTCTCTCTTTCTCTCCCTCTCCCTGTCTCTCTTTCTCTCCCTCTCCCTGTCTCTCTTTCTTTCCATTCGAGTCAAAAGTTGGCTGAGTTAATTCATGAGATTTCACGGTTTATCTCATCGGCGTCTTCTTTCCCACCTGCAGCACCGCCTGCTCTTGTTTGCTGCTCCTCTTTCTCAATTTCTCTGTGTGTTCTCTCACTCTCTCTCACTCTCTATCTTTCTGTTGCTCAGTTGCTCAGTTCGCTTCGCATAGTTCACAGTTAATTAGAAAACTATTCCGCGTGCGGCCCCGCTTTGCCCAACTTCTGAACTCTGGCTTGACTCCGAGACGAGTCGAGACGAGTCGCGACGAGACTCATCGCAGGCCTGAGAGTCGTTTAATTAGAATTTCCGCCCCGGAAAAGTTATGAATATTCGATGTACGAGTACACAAAACAGTTATTTTTGTTTCCCCAAATTTGCCATTTTTGTTGTGCAATTTCATTCAAGCAATTGACTGAGCTGGGCTGGGCTGGGCTGGGCTGGGCGCTTGAGGCGATAGGGTTTATCCATTTGATGAGTTGCTGATTTGCGAAGATTTGTGGGCGCCTGTCAGTTGTCCGCTGCAGTAATCAAGTTGGCATTACAAATATTCCATTATTTGTAGTTGTTTTGCTCAAATGGTAGGGCAAGAGATTAGATGGATAGATGCCTGCAGGCACAAATCATTTCTGCGACAGCTATAGGGATAATGAAGTCATCCGACTTGATGTAATTTAGCCCTTAAATTAAACAGTTATACGCAACTATAGCTTGTTGATTTTTGACGACGAATCTCTGCAGTTAAAAACTATTTTTGGCTCTCAAGTTTAATCGGTTTCTATTTATTTATTTTATATTTATTTTATTACCCAACAAAAAGTGCTACAATCTCTGCCATTGCAAACATCTAGCTGAATGCATTATAGCCGCTTTGGAGCTTTGGAGTTTTTGATCTTCACCGGACCAATTACGGAAATAATGCACCAATATGTAGGGCTCTTCGCCAGCATAAATCGCTGCCTGTATGGAATGCAATTCAACTTTTGCCTTGGGCAAGCAGCCGTTAGACGTTTGCTTTCTGATTCGTTCTTGCTTAATGGTTAATTGTTATTCCTTGTTTATTGTTTAAGATAGAAATAAGATAAGGTTTATCCGTGGGCGAATAAATAAATAAAAATAAATAAATATAAACAAATCCACGAGAAATCATTCAAGCCTTTGCCAACTTTAAGCTTTATCTATTAAATAGTTATCCCAAAATAAATTTCATCAATTTTAGTCTAAGGTTACGAGTACATCAACTACATTTAATACAAATAAAATAAAAGATTCTTGGCAAAAAAGACCATAAAACCACACCGCAATAACTATAGATTGACATTCAATGGCAAGGAATAAATAAATATAATGGAACGAGCACAAACACTGAGGCAGAGATTTTCACCACAAGATTGAGCCAAGGATGAAAAGTAACTATCGAAACCAGCATCTATGGGAGCCATCATCTAAGTGCGGTTCATAGATGGGCGATGGCAGCACAGAAGCCGCCTTGGGGCTGAGTTATGGGGAAGTGGGGGCAAAATCTATTCAATCTACGGCCATGGGCCAGCTCGCAGCAGACACTTCCCTCTGCGCCTTTGAGCGAATGAAAAATCAACGAGACTTGTAAACAAATATTTCGGAAACACAAAAAGTCGTTCCTACAACCGCAAAGTGTTTTCATTTATTTTTTCTTGTTTCCATCTTTTTGGTTTTTCGTTTTTTGGTTTTTCATTTTTTGGTTGTTTTTTTTTTTTTGTTTCTTTGCAGCTCTCAGCTTGGGCAAATTTATTGGATGCAGCCAAACTGATTTGATTAGAAACGCCCCTTTCGAATCTTTAGCAAAGTTGTAACGCCTCCATCTCTGCCATCATTACGCCCAGCCTTTACCTTCGACCGGCTCCGGCACCGGCCCCTTATCCTTGCCGCATCCACCTCATCTCCTCCATCTGCTCCGTCCGTGCTCTGTACGCTCTGTCCGTTCTGGCCATTTGTTCGGCCTTCAAGCCCAACGCTTTTGACGGTCGCCTGCCCAAAAGCAATCTCTTAATTTGTTTACAAGCTTTGCTTTCGGCTTTTTCTTCTTTGGCCGTTCGTCTTTCTCGCCCTCATCCGCCCTCATCCTGGCCACCACATTCATATCCGCCCACACCATGCCCCTGCGCTGGCTGCCCTGCCACTCTCTATGCGCTAGTTCTGCAAACCTCAAAAATATGTAAAAAGCCAAAGACTCGACGTCGACTCGTTTGCAACATTTGCAGCCTCAATGGGGGCAGCAGGATGGGGTATGCGGCTGGGTGTTGGGCTATGGCTGGATGAGTGCGAGAGGAGGAGACTCTGATAGAGATCTTGCTTTTATTTGTTACTTAGCATATTTTCACCTTGAGGGCAAACAATCTCCCACTAGACACAGACACAGGCACAGGCACACACACACACCCACTGTACGTACGGTCGTAGCGTATATCCAGTCGGAGCGAAAGTAATAAATATTTTTTGCTGCGCTGCACGACTCGACTCGACTCGGCTCGAGTCTGCTTCAGCTTAAAAAACATTTCCATTTTTTTTTTTGCAGCTCTCCTCTCTCCTATCATCTTTTTTGCTGCTGCACAAGATTTTGTTAGTTGCTTTGGCTTTCTTTTTCTTTTTTTATTATTGGTAGATGCCGTGCCCTGAGTGGGGCAAAATGGGTAGCATTACTTTGAGAGCATGTTGGCCACATTATGATGCAAAGCCGCCATTTGATCGGCATAATATGGGGATTAGCTGACGGCTGACATGGTCTTTGATTGGGTTGCCTTGGCAATTGGCATTGGCCATAATGATGATTGGGACATCAAGTTGTAAAAATAAGAAAAGAATTTGTATAAGATCAAACACACAAGGGGAGGCCTGGGAATATGAATGCTAATATATCAATGGAATATTTAATAAAGGGCAAGGACTGTCCACAGTAAAGAACTGACATAATACACTGTCAGGGGACACTGTCTTCTCTGTGCTCTGAATATAAATATAAAATATAAATATAAATATAAATATAAAATATAAATATAAATTATAAATATAAAATATAAAAAATATAAATATAAAATATAAATATAAAATATAAATATAAATTATAAATATAAATATAAATATAAAATATAAATATAAATATAAATATAAATATAAAATATAAATATAAATATAAATATAAAATATAAATATAAAATATAAATATAAATTATAAATAAATATATAAATATAAAATATAAATTATAAATATAAAATATAAATATTCCTAAAAATAGCTACCCCCTCTTCAATGCTTCAACTTAAATCAAAATTTAAACTGCCGAAAAAACATTATCCATCAAAAGAAACATCAATCATCTGTACATATGTACATGTACACATGTAAGCCTGAAGAATGAACAAAAGTTCACTGATTACAACTCACTCTGCTGTTGGTATAAACCATTTCCTCATTTAAAACCGATTTCCTCTGTTCAACTGCCAACAATTTCACTTTTTCCCCCGCATTTGTTTCAAGGCCCCTCCCCGCAACAACATAACAGAGACAACAGACAGCCTCTCCTGTTGGGTGCATGGGTGCTGTTCTCCACTTGTGGAATAACAAGAGTATCAGCCATTTCATCACCTGTTCGATAAGCTTTGCATGCTTTTTCCCGTACCTATTCCGCTTTTCCGCACTCAAACGATACGGCAACGGCGGCGGTCGTTGGCTTATGCCGGCAATATATTCCCGCTTTCTTTTCCCCACTTTTCCCACTTTACGTACAGCTACAACATGCATATATTTGTATATATATAAATTATATATATTTATGTGTATTTTTGAATTTAAATGATTGAATTGCCGTGTGCCAAAGTAGAAGAAGAATGCGACAGATGGAAATGGCAAATGGAGATAGAGAGAGACAGAGAGAGAGAGAGAGAGACAGAGAGAGAGAGAGAGCGAGCTGAGGCTGAGGCTGACTGCCATTTGCAGAAATATGAAAATTACCTTTAATATGAAAAGACAGACAGTCAAACACAGAACGAGAGAGGTTTTTTCACCGGGAGCATTTCCACGCTGCCATCAAGATAGGCCCGAAAGACAGACAGACAACAGAGAGGCAGACAGACAGACAGACAGACAGTCAGTCAGTCGGAGGAGAGCCATGAGCCATGAGCCATGAGGCTCTATTTTATTTTTGCTCCGTGCCTTTATGCTCGTATTTCTGTTTTGTGTTTGCATAAAAGTGAAGTGAGGCAGATTGCGCTCGAGTGCGTTAATCAGCGCTCCTGGGCAGGCCAGCCAGCGAGCAGCAGTGCCTCCTGGAGCGGCACTAGGACAGTGGCGGAAGAAGCATCCTCGCCAGCGTTGACTTTTTTTCCCCCCGCTGGTCAGCACGGACCGTGAGGCGCACCCCTACAAAACAGATTATACTGATTTCATGCTGGAAAATCAAAAAATGAACGTGCGGCAATTTACATACTTAAGTTGGGATTACGGGGGAGCCAACAGATTTCTCTTCCCACTCCGCCCCCCCCTGTCGCTTTCCAACCATTCCCTTCCGTGTCTCGTTCACGCTCTCTGCTTTGTTGTTTCAGGGGCCTTTGCTGGCCTTGGCCAAAATTTATTGGCCACATGTTTTCCCTGCCACCTTCGTGAGAGTTGAACAATTTGCCTTTTTTGACAATATGGCTTTTCGACATTTTTCTGGGTAGGCGGAGCAGCATCCAGCATCCAGCCTCCCCTCGCCCTCGCCCACGCCCACGCCCTTTCCCATTCACAACAAGGAATTTCCGGGGATTCCATTTTTAATTGAATTTTCTGTTGTCCTTGCTGCTATTTTACATTTTGCTGGCTTATTTGCGGCCTTCTTATGTTGGATAATTAAAGTGCCCCAAGTCAAATCCATTGCATACATATTTTTGTGATTTTTATGATTGCTTCCCCCGCCCTGCAGCCATGCAAATGACTTCCTTTCGGTTGATTTTTTTAGTGGGAAATTTGCGTGGATTTTCCAGCTACATTTACATCGCACTTTTTTTTTTTTTTTTTGTTTTAAGGTTGATGTAGCATCAAGTTGATAATTTTCATAATTTTTAGCGCCAGACAGGAACAATAATTATATTAAAAAACGTGGAGGTTGGGACAGATGGGCGCTGAAGCTGTGCCGGAAAGGGATATGGGAAAGCTGCAGCAGCCGCCTTGCAAATTGCAACTCAAGTGATGGCGGGGTAGGAGAGAGAGATAGATAGAACGATAAAATAATGGGGCAGGAGAGATAGATAGATGGAGTGATGCTGGGAGAGAGAGAGCGAGAGTTGGTTAGAGTGAGGGTTGGCGGGAATAAAAGAGAAAGAGAGCAACATTAGAACACTTAAGCACTTAGCAGAGTACCCCATCCACATCCACATCCAGAGCCAACCCCACACCCAATCTCCCTCCCAATCGCCACTGTAGTAGTTGCTTTCGCTCTGCTTCTTTTCGATATTCCAAGCACGTTCCAGAAAAGCGATTCGCTGGCGATTCCCCACACGAACCAAACAAATCGCTTAAGTCTTCATTTTATCAATGTTCTCTCTATCGCAGAAATGGGTTTTAATTCCTTTTCGCATTCTTTTTCATGCCATCCATCAGAGTCTAGGCTGGGGACTTTGAAAACTTTCGAATCGGATTTTAATTAAGTTCGCATTGGGGCATAATAGAATTTAGAAAAAGTTTTCTAAAATATACGGCGTTTGGTTTGGGGCGAATTTAAAATCAAAGTGGAAGTCAAGAAAATGTATTTGAAAATGCTGGCATAACAAATTGTTTTTGCTGGAGAAATTTGAAGATTTTAAAATTTAAAATAAAGAGTAATATTATTTTAATTCAACTTCATTTGATAATTTCCCCTTTCTAATGAATTTACCCCAAAGCAGAAATTAATTTAGCTTTCAATTCAATTATTTTTGCTGTGCCTCAGAAGCTATTAATTATTTCAAATTTTACTACGGCTATTATTATTATACAATAATCAAAATTGTCTACTTACAGCGGCATTGAACATTTAAGTGGAAATGGGAAATCTTCGTCTTTTCATTTTGAAGCTTTGAAGCATTTTACACCAGAAAATCACAGCTGAAATGGTAATTAAAATGAAAATTAGCAGCTCGAATTAGATTTACTTTTTGTTATAAAAAACTATCAAACACCATTAAAATAAAATTTAAATTTAAAATAAAATCTACAAAATCTCTGATTACGCGCGATGCATTCCCTGGAACATCCCCCCGTTGCGACGACATGCATATGTCTATTTCTCCCTTGCTCCCCCAACTATATGCATCTGTCTGGCTGCATCTGGGCATCTGTAGGGGTGTATGGGTGTGTGCGCGTGTCTGTGTGTGTCCCTCCGTTGGTGCATCTCATTCTTGTTATTTTTATTGTAGCTCTGATTCGCGCTTTATTGCATTATAATTGAATCTTGAGCGCACAACTAACGCAGGAAACGTTGGCTGACTGGAAACCGTTTCCCGGTTGCCGCTCTCCGCCTCCCACTGCTGACGCGGCGCCACCACCCCTCCCCTCTCGCGGCCAGCTGTTGCACTTAATGCCAAGTGTTTAAAAAAAGCGAGAAGAGAGGGAGAGAGAGAGCACAGCAGAGGAGAAGACAGAGACGGAATGGTGAAGAGGAAGTGAAAAAGAAAAAGTGAAGAACAAGAAGTAATATTTACTTACTCCCACACCGTCGCTCGGTTCAGCACACCATTCGACAGTCGCCGCCATTCATCTCTTTTCTCCTTCATCACTTTATCTCTTTCTTTCATGCCCCTCCTGCTCCAGCACTACTCTACCCGCTACCCGCTACCCTCTCCCTGCCACTCCCACTCCTCTCGTTCGACACTCATTGCCAGCGAAAATGCAATAAAAATTGTTTTCCCATAGACGCAGGCGACGGCGACGACGACGACGACGACGTGGCGGCTGCTAAGCAAATGTTGTTGGAAATGAGCTATAAAAACGGGAAATGAAATTGTATTTTACAGTAAATTTTTGCAACACACAAACTAGCTAGACCTGGCCAGACCCCCGCGACCCCTGGCCCACGTTGTCCCCACCCAATCTCTGCGGCACGTCAACGCTTTCCATGCTGCTGCTGATGCTGCTGTCGCAGATAATCCGTTGCTGAGTTGGCTTGTCTTGACTTGGCCTGACATTGGCTTTGGTTCGACGCTCCACATCTCCATCCCCATCCGCTCAGCTCAGCTCCGCTTCCGTTCCGTTCCACTCGGTTCCCATTCAGCTCCCAGGCCCAGAGTCCAGGTCTTCGCCCCTTATTGCCCGCCCCCAGCCACAGCCACAGCTCTGCTGACTCTTCTAACGTGGCTTTATAAGCTGCCAATATTAAAATGATGACAAGTTTATGGCAAAAAGGAGCAGGCGGCGGCGCTGGCGGAAGAGGAAAGGCATCCACAGCGGCGGAGTAGCCTCGGTAGCAGAAGATTTTAATACCCTGGTGGATTAAGTGAACCCGTAGCAGGTTCTACTTATAGGACACAATTCTGATAGAGCTTTGGGTGGCAGGAAGTATTTTAACACTTTCGTTTGAAGCACAAAAGTTGTTCTGTGATAATTACTTTTATTTCGGCAGATCCTGCCTTTGGAAATTAAATTCAAAATCAATTCGAATGCGCATGAAAAAAGACTAAGGAACGCGTCTTTATCCACTCCATTAATGCTGATCGCGAATATCAATAAGGAAAACTTCAAAAGTTGCGTTACAAAATTCTCGGAAGAATCCTGGCACCCTCTGGAAGGGCACGCAAAGGCCAAGGCAGGGCTGGGGCCAAGGGATTGGTTGGCATAAACAGAAAACGAAGCGCAGACGAAGGAAGCCAGCGAAAATGCAATTCATGGAAAGCTGATGTCTCGTGGCTTTATTTATAGGCAGCCCTGCCACTGCCCCTACCCCTGCCCCTACCCCTACCCCTACGCCTGCCCCTACGCCTGCCCCTTGCCCACTGGACTTGGACAATGAGAATTCTAAAATTCTTCGTGCCACGCTGCCGGCGGGGGTGCTAAAATGATCAAATCATAAATAAATAACCAAGTGAAATCTTGAAATTGTGGAACTATGTTGGTTGCTGGTTGCCTCTAATAGGTTCGTACTTTGCTTGTTTATTCGAGGCATAACAAATGGCTTTTGCTCAGTGGAATGTTTTCAATTAGTGGCCAGAAAGTGGAATTCTTTTTTGGCGTCTGCCTGCGTTACACTGCAAATGTTCAGCTAGTCCTGGGAAATATATTTTAAATAAAATCAAGCACTTATTTGAGTCTAATGTTTACATATTTTGCTGGATTTGGATTTCTGATCTTAGAGCGTGCACTCTTGGAGAGACACTGAGATTTATTTCAAATGCAAAATCTGCTAAATTTTCTTTGAGTTTCCACACATTTTTCACAGCTAATTATTTGCCATTAAATCCTTTAACTATCACAGCGGAATTAGTACGGTTTTCTTAGGTTCATCTCGTTACTCCTCAAACTCTAAAACTATTTTAAAAGCTATCCAGAAAACCTTTTGGGCTGCACCCAAATTGCCAGCCCTTGCTGCCCTTCCCGCCTGCTAAAATTTACGTGCATCGTTTTTGGTTCATTTCCAAGAGTTCCCCCAATGCATCCCTGGTGGGGCGATGGGGCGAACAAAAAAAAGAAACGAATTACATAAATAACTGCGCAGTGTTTGTGCCATTTTGGTTGCCACATTTGAATAAAATATGAATAAAAACCGAAATGCATTTAGTTGGGTGGGGGACCGGGGACTTTCACAGACCACAGACTGAAGTGTGTGAGGAATAGGGTATATATCCCCAGCACTTGCCTGCATTTCCCTAGTACTACCTACCACTGCCTGCCACTCCACTAGGGAGGTGGCACCACATCACGACTAGTTTGTCACCTTTTCGCTCTTTTGAAAAGGTCTTACAGCAAGTCCGGACTAACGTCGTCGCATTCGTACCCTGCCACGCCACGCCCCGTCCTCCGACAACTTCTAGCTGCCTCTTCTTCCATACAGATACGATAATATTTGCATTCAGTTGAGCCTCCTGCCTCGGGCTCTCTACCTACTGGCACTTCCACCGCCACCGCCACTGCCACTGCCACTGCCACTGCCTCTCATTCCTGTTGCAGTCTATTTCTTCTTCTTTTTTATTTTGCCGTCAAAACGTCAGCAATGTCGTCTCCATCCCCGTGGCCGTGCCCGTCGTGGTCCTGCTTCCAGGCCCTGGTCCTGATACTCGCGTCTGGAGCGGAGCTCGTTCCGGCGCAGCGTTCGCTTGGCTTAATTTTGGCTAGGGAAAAGTGCATAAAAAATCTGCGGCGAATTTGCAATTTGAATTCGACTGCGACTGCGACCCTGTCTCCTGTGACCCTCTTTTCTTCCTGTCGCTCTATATATACTCGTGCCCCGTCCCCCCGTACCTGTGTGTGTGTGTGTGTCGCTGTCTGTGAGAGAGTTTGTCCTGAAGTGTGTTTGTGTCTCCTTTTATTGAGCCCAGGACATGGTCGTCGTCGCCGTCGTCTCGGCTAGGCTTTACTCTGCCTTAGTCTTTCCTTCCAGCTACAGCTACAGCTCTTCTCCTGCTGCTTCTGCTGGGGCTCCTCCCCTCTGAGCTGCGACGTCTTGGCAGGCAGTCAGGCGGCTATTTAGGAAGTAATTTTCGCGCTTTCATCGCAACTTTTTCTCTTCTTAGTCCTGCTGCCGCTGCCGCTGCTGCGGACTGTCTGTCTGCAGATCTTTTTGGGCACGTTATTTGTGCGGGGCTGGCGACGGCGGCTTGGCTCCTTTAATGCATTTTTAAAAATGCCAAAATGCGCAAATTGAAAGCGACTCCCGTTCCCGCTGCGCGCTCCTCGCTCCTCGCTCCTCGCCATTCCCAGTCCCATTCCCACATCTCATCTTATTCCCTGTGCCCTCTGCCCGCTGTGCCATTCTGCTGCCTTACATTTCTGTGGTCGCCTCTTTTTGGCCGGGTCACGTGCTTACAGAGCGCCGAGCAGCCAACCCCCTGCCTGCTGCCTGCTGCCAGCCAGTGCCGAGGTGCGGACTGGTCCACACGCAGGCATAATTTCAGCCACTGCACTCAGACTTAATGAATATTTTAAGGGACAGCTTTCATATTACCTGCCACTGCATATGTTATGCTCTCGTATGTCTCCCCCCTGCCGCCTATGCCGCCCTGCCGCCCTGCCCCACGGTGGCTCCGAGTTTCTGTCGCTGGCCAAATGTCACAAATGAGCATCAAATGTTTGTCAAGTTACCATTTTATTATTTTTATATTTTGTTTTTTTTTTTCTGCCCTAGTGCTGTTGGATTTGTTGTGCTGCAGCAAAATGCCAAAGTTGAAATGGAAGTGCGCGAACATGTGGGTTGAAAATTGCTTGCAAAATAGACAGGCAAACGGAATTTATGCAAAAAATAAAATGTCCCAGTTGTCTAGTCTAGTCCGCGACAACGTCAGAGTTTTGAAATGAAATTTATCTTTAATTCTGGGAATTTTTTGAGCCAACTGGAAAATATTAAGATCTCTGGTAGGCCCTTAAAGGTAACCAAAGAAGCTTTAAAAGCTGCAAAACTTTAACCCAGTAAACCTCTTAAAATGTTGAATGATTTCTGAGAAATGTTTGAAATGAAATGTTCGCACAATCCACTTCAAATTTAATATTTCCTTCCAGGAACTACCAACAATTTGGCAGACAGCACACAAACACACACACACACACACACACACACACACACACACCCATACACCCATACACACCAGGAAAAAGGAAATATCAAAACCGCTTTCGTTCTGATGAAAATTAAAATAAATTTCCATATTACTTCCGCAATTTCAGGAATGTTGAGGAGCCACCGACAAGCACCACTGACGAGTATCGCGTATCATTTAAGCGGCGCGCATGCATATTTGATATTTGGCTTTTTTGTGCGTATACGGATTACGAGTACGAGTACGGGTACGGGTACGGGTACGGGTACGAGCAGGAGTACGAGTCGTATCTTGCCATAACACATAATTAAAATTACACACATTTTATAAGCCGAGAGCCGAGAGCTGAGAGCTGAGCTCCCCTGACTTCACGCTCCCAGTAACAGAGGCGCAGCCACACCCCCCACCCCCACACATGCAGTTGCTACAATTGACCCCAAAATGAACTCTTTTTCCTTCAGTCTCTCGCGAGCAATACCCAAAACCCCAGGCCCAAACCCCCAGCCCCAAGGATGCCAACCACAATTTAATCTCTGTGGAATTATTACCCCCCTCCCCACCGATTCTCTCTCTCTGCCCTCTCGAAGCTCTGTCTAAGCGCCAGCTTCGACTTCGGCCTACGTCTTGTTCTGGGCCTTTTTTCTTGTCTTCATTCCGGTGTGGGCCCCCGCTCCCGCTCCCCACGCCCCAGCTCCCTCGGATTTCTTTGTATTTGTTAATAAACTCCCCGGCAGACTAAATTCAAATTACGCACACATCTTAAGAGCCAAAGCAGGAGAAGTGGGATCAGTATCAGGGGTAGGGTAGGGTAGGGGGCTTGGGCTTGGGTAGATGTTATGGAGAGCTCTCTGACGACGCTGGCAGTCATTCCGCTTATAGGCAGCTCATTATGTCAGGTCTATATTCATATACGACTTGCCTGTTCTGCTCCGCTCTGCTCTGTTCCATTCCAGACGTATCCTGGTCCATTCCGTTATGCGTGAGTGCGTTTATCCTCCCCCTCCAGCTCGCAGCTCGCAGCTCTCTGCTCAGCTCCACTTTGACTTGTCGTAACATTTCATCTTTATTTTGGCATTATTCCCAAGGCGCCGCTTATTGTTTTTCGTGAAAATGGCAACGGCAACGGCAATGGCAACAAATTAGAAGCGTGTGCCCATCGCCATCGCCGCCAACGTGATGTGATGTGGTGGCTGCCCTCCCTGGCAGGTTGTGTTGCTGTGGCAGTGGGGCAGGCGCTTTTCTAGTTGCCACAACTACGGCGGCAGGCATAGACACATCCTATGCATCTTTCAGGTTCTTTTCATCCAACTTTAATTAGCTAATGGATAAATTAAGACTCAAGACTTACTCGCTGCTTGAGGTTTTTACCATTTTAGCGATCCATAGTGGGCGTGTTCGTCCCTCATTGCTTGATTAGTTCTTAATTAATTAATTTTTATCACATATCTTATATCAGGTCGTTATTCTTATAAGACTTTTTTCTGGCATCCAATTTGAATTCAAAAATTTCCAAAAAAATTTGTATTGTCTGACAGAAGCTGTCTGTTGTGAGACTACATTTTTCTGGCATTCTGGCAGCACATCAAAATTTCCTTCCATCGTTGGGTGTATTTCTACTGCTTTGATTTTCGTATTTGCAAGCAGTTCATTTTAACTGACTGTCGCAGGCTGTTTGGTATGACACCATGTTCCAAAATTTTGTGTCGTTTTTTGGTGCCCAGCATTACAATGTAGAATGTAAAATATACATATGTATCCATTTTGCTACGAATCCATTTTGTGATCTGTTATTTCTTTATATATGCAACGCGGCCAGAAGGTTCTTTCATTTTCAGTTAAATTCATCGTACAACAGTTCAACAGGTTGGTTAACAGCATTTTTAACTCTTCAATCCATCATCGACATCCCATCATTGTCGTCGCATTCAGACAGTTCGCCATTCAGATCTCCATTCAGTGTTTCAACAGACAGACAGACAGACGGGCGGGCGGTCTGCGTTTCTCTACGGTTCAACATTATACAAAATATTTCATGAAAATGGCCAAAAAGGCCTGCCAATCGTTTTGTGTATTGTCTTCGTAGCGCTTGCTGTTGCCTGCTTCCTTGATCCTATCCTGCATCCTGCGTCCTGTATCCATGCTATAACTCTCATTCCAATTCTATATAATATATGTAATATCCAGCGCCAACGATTAATGTTATGTGTGTGTGTGTGTGTGTGTAAGTGCACAAACTATTCCTGATTCCGTTTCCGTTTACGATTCAGATGCAGATGCAGTTGCAGTTGCAGATTCAGAGCTACTTTTTCAGGCCCCAAGCATTATTGCTGGGCACGGGCACGCGTCGCTGTCCGGACTCACGGGCCAACACCTCCATAATGCTCGTGGCAGGCAGCCAGCACTGCAAAATGGGTGGGTGAATAATTATTATATGATCAATTATTCATACGGAGTTCGGAATGCTCACCCTTTCCTTGTGTGCCGTGGCCACCACATTGCGATTGGGCTCCTTGTCATACGACACCGACTCAATGCCGAATATCTCGCACAGCTCGTGCACCATCTGCCGCTTCTCCCGGTTCATGGTGGGGAAGGAGTGACTGCGCGACCGCTGCTTGCTCTCCTTGGCCAGCTTCACCAGATCCGTCAACGTCTCGTACACGCTCTTGGTCAGCGCCTGATTCCGTTTGGCGAATCCACGCAGGAACTCTGAATACTTGGTCAGAGATTTCTGCTGCGTGTCCGGATTGCGCGACTGCAGGGCCTGTGCCAGGCGGCGATTCCGTTCCAGCACGCGACACTCATCGTTGCAGTCCAGCCTACGGGGAAATAATTTACTTGGTGACTGGTGCATTTCTCTGGCGATGCGCATCGTACTCACGTTCTGTTCGACTTGTTGACTTTGGCCGGTGCCAGAATCTCGCTGAGCTCCATGTAGTTGCCGCGCGACATCTCGGCCATGGAGGAGGCCAGCTGGGCGGTGGCAATGCGACTGTGCTCGCGGGCCAGCTCCTGGCAGCTGCGACTCAGCTTACGGTTGCCGCACTCGCACTGCACCTCCACCAGCTCCTTGCATGGTGTCTCCGGGCAGGCGCCCTCGTGGCAGGCAGCCGCACACTTGTGGCCGCAGAGCGTGCGCGGCTTGGTGCAGCTCTGGCGGCAAATCTCGCTTGCTGATGTCTGACAGGGGCCCTCGTGGCAGGGCTTGATGCATTTGTGACGGCCACAGGGCAGCGGCTTGCCGCACGACAGTCCACAGCTGAAGCTCTCCTGGGAGCAGGGAATGGTTTTGCGTTGTTCGTGGTTGCCGTGGCACCACTTTGTGGTGAACATCATGCACGGCGGGCAGGTGGCCGCCGAGTGACAATTGTGCTGCGGTGTATGGTCGCACGGATGCTGGCGCGAGCACGGACGCTTGCACAACGGTTTCTTGGTGCCGCAGGGCACTGGCGGATAGATGACCTCCGCTCCGCACTCGCAATAGAGCTCCTCGAAGCTGCTGCGGTAGCAGGGCGGACAATTGCCGCGATGACATGGCTGGTCGCACTTGTGCTTGCCACAGCTCAGCGTGCGGTTGCACGGCAGCGGACAGGCGTGATCGATGTCGATGCAGCACTCGGCATTGCACTTGTGCTTGCCACAGCTGCGCTTCTTGATGCAGCGCTTCTTGCAGCGGGCATCGTCCGCTCGACTGGACAGCTGGCGGCACTTGATCATCTGGTCCATGTGGCCGCATCGGCACTTGACGGCCGTCTGCTTGGGACACGGCGGACACTGCCCCAGATGGCACTTGCTGCCACACTGATGCGGATGGGCTGGCTTGCCGCAGCGCAGCGTTCGCGAGCAGATACCCTCGCAGGTGGGTATGGCATCCAGGCAGCTCGAGCGCTGCTCAGCCGGCACGGGCATCTTGCCGCAGGGACAGCTGGTTATCTGCTCGGGACTCAGCTTGCAGGGCCTGAAAATAAACCACAACATCATTGTAGATGCATCCACGAGGGGCATGGCAGTCTGTAATCTGCAAGTCTCACCTGCAGTTTCCGGCGTGACAGGAATCCTTGCACTTGTGATTGCCACAGGGCAGCGGCTGGCCGCAGCTGTCCTTGCACGAGTAGTGGCGCTTGTCGAGGCTCTCGCGCGTGCACTGCACCTGACGCTCCTGCTTGCCGCAGTGGCAGTGCTGCTCCACTTGCTCCGGGCAGGCGGCACACTTGCCCGAGTGGCACTCCTCCTTGCAGTGATGCTCGCCGCAGTTTAATATCTTGTCGCAGATCTCGCCGCACTTCAGCTCCTCCTTCATGGCGCACTGCATCGTCTGTGAGCTTCGGCCGCAGCCGCAGCTCCTCACCACATTCGCCTGGCACGGCGGACAGGGTCCCGGATGGCACAGCAGGGTGCACGCATGACTACAGCCCTCGATGCGGCAGCACACCTCGCCGCAGCTGTGGGCCAGCTCGTTGCGCGACACTGTCGGATTCTTGAGCTTGCCGCAGAAGCACAGATACTCCCGGGGCAAATCCTGCAGCACATTCTGGCAGGCGGGACAGCGCCAGCCCACATCCGACTTGGAGCTGCTCGCCCACGTGATGGTGCACTTCAGATGGATCACGTGGTAGCAGTTCTGGCACGACCACGTCGAGTGGTGCGACTTGATGGTCTCCACACAGACGAGGCACTCCAATCGCCGCTGTTCGATGTCTCGGATCAGTTTCTCCCGCTGCGAGAGCTTCTCGTTGTCTGGCGGCGGCGGCGGTGGCAGCGTGGCACGGCGTGGCGATATCTGTTGCTGCTGCTGCTTCTCGGGCGAGGGATGGGCGCTCTCATTGCTCGTGTCCAGGTCATCGACGGCTCTCGGAAAGCCGTTGATGCGATCCCGATTCCTGTTCCAGTCGTCGCGTCTCTTGTTGCTGCGATGATTGTCATAGCGCTGTTGCTTCTGTGGCTTCTTGTTGCGTTCGTTGCGATCGTTGCGGTCGTATCGATCCTCGCGATCATCGCGATAGTCACCGCGACGCTGCTGACGGTTGCCGCCAGACCGAAAATCTCTCTCACGATCTCGGTCGCGGTCGCGGTCGCGGTCGCGCTCACGGTCGCGCTCTCGGTCACGATCCCGCTCTCTATCACGATCCCGTTCGGTGGGCAAGGCATAATTGTGATTGGATCTTGGCTTTGGGCCGCCTCCGCCTCCTGTGGAGCTGCCGCGATGGTCGGCGGCTCCCTGTAGATCGGGACGCTGTGCCGCGCCCTCGTTGATGGCAGTTTCAAAGCTGGCAGTGCTATTGCCGTTCGTCAGGCCAGAGGACTCCTCCAGGCTTAGCTTCAACATGTTAGGCACAAACTCTGGGGCGGATGCCTGCAGCTTGGAGGCGCTAAAGTCGAACGGATTGTTGCCAAAAGGCGTGTACAGATTGGAGAACGGGCCCATCTGCATGTTTCCCACCCCGTAGCTGTTGCCGAATGCCGCCGAACTGGCGGCCACACCATCGCCATTTTGATATGGCGGAGGGAATACCGCCGGCTGCGAATAGAACTGGATGAGGAGGAGGGGGAGAGAGAGAGATAATAACCGGATTAGAGCATCGCAAATAGGGGAGGATGACGCGCAGGCAAGGCACTTACATTTCCAAAGCTATTTGAAACGTCGCCACCGGCGGCGGTGCTCTCCGAGGAGGACGGCGTTAGTCCGAAGGCGCCACCGCCCCCACCGACGGTGTAATTCGCGTTGTTAGCCAGGAGATGGTAAGGCAATGCGCCTGTGTTGGCTGCCAGATTGTGCTGCATGATGAACTGATTGAAACTCACATAGTTGTTGTTGCTGCCGCCCCCGTTGCCGTTGCTGTTGCCGTTTCTGTTGGCATCCGTCGCAGCCGCCGCTGCCGAGCTGCCATCACGGCCATCGCCATTGCAGGCGCGCGACGACGACGAACGCGCTGAGGATTCATTGTTGGCCGGTCCTCCGCCTGCGCCATTGGTCTGCTGCCAGTACTCAGCCATGGCCACTCTCCCGCTGCCACTGCCCAGCAGCGCTTCCCCTTCCCTATGTAGCGTGCTCAGCGCTCACGCGTTTGGTTATTGCTCCAAAAATATATATATTTCCTTTTCCTAGTTGCCCAAAGGGCACGTCCGAGTTGGACAGCTGGAGACGCTTGGTACTCGCCCGTTTCCGTCCACGAAGGACTATCACAAACTAGCAGACACGTGTGCAATGACGAAATTGTTAATGATGAAATTGGCACACAAAAGCTTTGCCAGCACAGCCGCCGCGATGCCCGATGGCAAGGGGAGTATGTTACCTGGCGGGCAACTCCTCTCTGACACACCACGCACGCACGAAATTGATAAAATTGTCGAATTTATTAAAAAATTGCCTATATAAAAAAATTTCGACTCTGTATACAGTGTGACCGCGGATTTATCTACAAAATATACCGTTTGACCCACAAAAATATACCCAAAGCAGCGTGACTGCGCCGATAACGATAAGAAATTAAATACCATTTTTAGTTATGAGAAATACCATTTATATACCATAACATAAAAAAAACTGGGCAAACCGGCGATCAAACGAGACTTAACCCACTTAACACCCCTCTGTTTAAAAACATGAGCACCCATTTTTGAACCGCATAAAATAAGTATAAAATAGGGTTTTAAATTGTCCCTTTTTTACATAGTAACTACACGGTCCATACCTTGCGATGGCCAAGTCGTAAGAGAGCAATTTATGCTCTCCCGACTCATTTTTGCGTTTCATGTATCGATATTTGGAACCTCTTTACTATTTGATGATATTGATTAAATTCGTAAACGAGTTTTATAAAGTGTAACAATTGTTTTTCGTATTTTGTGAATTCAGCGACAGAAAATTATTAATGGTGCTGCCAGTGCGTGTGTATTAGGTGAACAGTGCTGCCAGCCTGTTGAAACAAGAACTGTTTTTAGTTTGAGCGCCAAGCTGTTTTTAAATTTGTTTCAAACCTTTAAACATCCACCGTGTACATGTAGATGCCGAGTATGAGTCCATAGAGTCCCAGTACCTCAGCGAATATCAAAATGAGGATCATTCCAACGAAGAGACGCGGCTGCAGGGCAGTGTGTCGCACACCCTCATCGCCAACAATACCGACAGCATATCCGGCGGCCAGTCCAGTCATTCCCACAGAGAGTCCAGACGCCAGGTGAACGTAGCCTTTGGCCAGCGAATATGTGTCGCTGGTATCCAGCACGCCAGAGATCAGCACAGCCACCACCAGACCGTAGATGGCTATAATGCCAGCCATCACCACGGGTATGATCGACTTCATGATCAACTCGGGCCGCATCACAGCCGTTGCGGCTATGCCCGTTCCGGATACCGCAGTGCCATAGGCAGCCCCAATCGAGGACAGTACAATGGCCGCCACCACGCCCATAATACCATAGAATGGCCCATAGGGTGGATAGTGCTCCAATTTGTGAATTGTCTCGCGACTGTTGTACAAGCCCAATGGCGCCAGAAGCAGCTCTAGTTGCATATTCTTTTGCTCCATTGTTAGGTCTATCAAGTCTTGAATTAAGTCGCTCTTTCAGTGTATTTTCTTCTCCAATATTCTCTTGTTTTTCTCTGCTTGCTTTTGCTGAACGTACAGCACAAATGAAGGCAAGAGCAAAGGCGGCTATAGATGTAGATTATTCTATAGGAGTGCTTGGGTTGCTTGGAACTTGAAGCAGAGCCTAAAAACAAATTCTTAAGGTAACTAAACTATTCGATAAAGCAAAGCTTAAGAGAAGGATTAACCATTTATAGATGTAGATTAGTCTATGAGGGGGGGTTCGAGAACTAACTTTCTTTTGAAACTTATCTCTAGTATTAACAACGAACAAACGAGGGACTATAATACGAGTCTATGCTACACTTTTGGTTTATACTTCCTGCGCTCATCTCTCTCTCTCTCGATCTCTGTCTCAGTATGTCCTTAGATTGCTGAGCAGGGATTGCTGTGCTGGTGGCGGTGGTGGTGGCATGGCAAACGTTGGCGCTGCCGCCATGGCCAGAGCCAGGCTGGTGGGCACCTGCTGCTGCAGCTGCATCTGCCCGCCCAGTTGCTGCGCCTTTCCTGACGCTGTAAATGGCGTGGGCGGCGACGAATCCAATGGTCGATACTGACACTTCTTGGCATGGGTGCGCATATTGCTGGACTGGGTGAAGGCCTGGTTGCAGTTCGGATGCGGACAGACGTAGGGCTTGCAGCCCGTGTGGTAGTTGAGATGCGTCTTCAGGTGGTGCTTCTTCGTGAAGGCCTTGGGGCAGAGCGGGCAGCTGAATGGCTTGATGCCGGAGTGCAGGCGATGGTGCAGCGTCATGTTGCTGCGATCGGCAAAGGATTTGCCGCACACGGAGCACTGGTACGGCTTCTCGCCGCTGTGGGTGCGCATGTGCTGCTTGAGCAGCATCTTGCGGGAGAAACGCTTGCCACATTCGGCGCACTTGTGCGGCTTGACGCCCGTATGGATGCGCACATGCATATTGAAGGCGACACGCTGGTTGAACGACTTGGGGCAGTAGGGGCACTCGTACTCCTTCCGATTCCGATGGATCTTCATGTGGCTGCTGAGGTAGCCCTTGTCGTTGAAGGTCTTGCCGCACTCGGGACACTCGGCGGCAAACTCCTTGGTGCCGCGATGCACCGACAGGTGGTACTTGTAGTTGCGCAGCTGGGAGAAGCCCTTGCCGCAGTCGGAGCACTCGTAACGTGGCGATTTGTGCGTCTTCTCGTGCGCCTGAAAGGGAGACAAATATCGTTAAATTTTTGTTTGGCCATTTTGTCAGGTGGTTCGGTCTCGCTATCTCTTTCGTTGCCTCCCTCTCTCCCGCTTGCTCTTTCTAATGTAGCTGGCAAGTGCCCTGCACCCATGCGTAAAACCAGTTCTCGCTTTGCTCGCTTCTGTTTTCGGGCTGGCTGTGCCTCCATTTTGACCATTTCGTGGTGGCCTTTTATCGAGATTTGCATAAGGCAGCCGTCGCTCTCTTTTCCTCGCTTCTCTTTCTTCTGGTTCGTTGACTCCGCCCCTTGCTCTTAGCTGGCTAAGCCCCGCCCTGCTTAAAACTTGTTTTCGGAGCATCATTTGAGGAGCGTGAGGATTGGGTGAACAATATCTCATTTAAGTTATGGCCAAATGAAAGGTTACTGCTGCACACAGATTTTGTACGCAGCTTTTGGGTTGGGCTTCATAATGATCTTGCACAGGGGTTTATTCTCAAACAAGTCTATGCCAACATTTAATCAAATTGCAGTTTGAATTACTAAACAAATTTATACCCAAGAATTTTATTTTTATAGTTTGGATATTCAGCGATGGATGTCTGATTAAGTAACTCCACCGAACAAATGTTATACCCATTTTTCAAAGGAATATATTGATGTACTCTTATCTGGTTTTTCTGTAGATTTTTTGGAAGCTTTTTAGTGGTTCGAAAAGTGTCATAAATTATATAAAGTTTGTGTGTTTCGCAAGGTTTTTACCCCTTGCTTATTGAATATTAATCCATACATATTTCCAATACATATCATCAAACTATGTTGCTATAAGACAGCTGCTAAGATAATTTTAAATCTAATCGCTGTCATGCAAATGCTAGCTATAAGCAAAGAGAGTACACACTGGCAATAAAGCAAACTCTTTTAATTGAATAAAGTTTATGGGTCCCAATACAACATACAAAAATTAACTATCTTTGGGCGGAAAATATTAAAGTTTTTTGTGTTGCTTGTATGGATTATTGTGCCCATTTAGCTTGGACACATTTTCTAACAATTTCCAATTTGTAAAGCTAAACAATAAATTTTCATAATACTTTTGAATACTCTACTTAATATTGATTTGAGGTATGAGCGTTTAAGCCATATTTTTACATAACTATAATGGGGGTTTTCCTCCTTAAAAAAGTCTAATATTCTCATCTATCAATCTTGCATTTTCCTAGCATTTAATTCTGATTTTCTGCAGCTAGTAGCTAGCCCTTTCCCTTTCCTATACATTCAAAATTCTATCCCTTCCCTTCGCTGAAAACTCACCTGCAGAGTCTCGGAGCATCCAAAGACCTTCTCGCATATCCTGCACTTGTAACTGATCTCCTCGGCGGCAGTGGGATTGTATGGATTGATGGGATGAATGGAGCTGTTGCGGCTGCCTCCCATGCCGACGGCATCCATTTTTGGCATCAGTCCGGCGGCGGCGGCCGTTTGGGCCGTGTTCATGCTGAAATTGGTGACGGTGGTCAGCGAGATGTTGGTGCTGCTGCTGCTGCTGACCAGATCCCGCACAGGCATCCGCACGGCGGAACTGCTCGAACTGCTGACGGACGAGGCAGCGGGCGATATCAGAGGCGTGCACTTGTAGCCAGCCTGCAGCTTTTGGTAGTAGTCCAGGCATTCCAGGCAGTCCAGGCGCGTGCAGGCGGTGGCTTTTGGACGGCTTAGATTGGGGTTGAGTTGCTGCTGCGGTGGTGGCGGTGGCGCCTGTCCATTGATCACATAGGGTGCAAAGTAGCGCTTCTGCTGATGCTGCTGCTGCTGTTGGTGCTGCTGTGGCTGGTAGGGTGACGTGGGTGGAGTGCTGAGGCCGGCAGCCGCCGCTGCAGCGGCATAGGCGGGCAGCAGATGCGGAAAGAACTGCGCATAGAATTTGGTGGCGTTCGCCATGGCCACCAGATCCGGCGGCAGCATCGAGTAACCCATATATGGAGCTGCTGCAATCGTAGGCGGGACTGGGGCTGCTGCTGCTGCCGCCTGTGTTGGGCGTGGTGGGCTGCTGGCACTTTTCGAGAGATCCAGAATATTGGCTGTGGCATCGGCGGGGGATCGCCGCTCCTTGCCCAATATCCGACTGATGCTAAAGTCCGTGACCTGGGCCGGAGCCTGGGCCGCCACCGGGGGACACGCATTGGTGGTGCTGGTGCTGCTGTTGTTGCTGCTGCTGTTTGCATTTGTGGGTGAAGTGCGCGCTGGCGAGGGCGACATCTCGTAACTGCGCTGCAACATGGCGTGCTTGAAACCCATTCTCCTGCTGCTCCGCACTGCAGATTCGCTCATAGACTATCGGGGATGGCTGGGATCCGGGACTACTGGTTGGCAGAGACGTTTCAGAGTGGGGAACTGTCGCGGTGCGCGTCGGAACACGAAATGTCTGGGGATCAGCGCCAGCAGCAGACCTCAACGTCTCCGGTCTCTGGGCCAGGTCTAAAGACAGGCTGGCTGCTCTCTCTTAGCCAGCCAGCCAGCCTCTGGCTCTCTGGCGTTTAATTGGTCGAGAAACAGGTTTCCCAGCCACAGCTCTCTCTCTCTCTCTCTCTCTCTGGGCCTCTGTGTGTCTCTGTGGCTCTCCAATTAACCAAGTTTGACTGCTGAGACAAACTGTCGCGCCTCCAATTACGAGAGGAGCTGCAATCTCCAGAACCATTTGGTAGTAGCATTTTACTAGTCACATCTATCATAAAGCTTATCGCTGCCCTAAGATCGCTCCTGTCTGTCTGTCTGTCCGTCTCTCTCTCTGTTTCTGCTGTAGAGTTCTCTCTCGCTCGCAGTCGCAGTCTCAGTCTCAGTCTCTGTCTTTCTTCTTGTTTTTCTTTTTTCTCTGTGGGTTCATCCCTGCTGCTGGCATCGCAGATAAAGTGACTAAGATTTCTGTTTTGGCCGCGTTGTTTTTGTAATTAATTGCGGTAATAAAATGTGCGCATCGTTAAATTTTCAAAATGTATTTCTCTTGTTCCTCATCCACAGTCAAACAGCCACAGTGAACAACCAACAGCCAACAGCCACATCCTCGACTGTCTCTTCACATCCATGCCAACAGGCATGTGTGAATCTTACGGTTATGAGCATTCGCATTCGGTGCGATCATCTCCCCGCTCTTTGGGACGCTGCTGGCGATTAAGGTGGCTTGGCTCGTCATGCGTGCCCCATCCAGAGTGTGGGAAGGAGCTGGCTGGCTGCAGCCTAGATGACATAATCAGTTGGAATGCTGCGTGGATTTGGCTGGGTAAATATGTTAAGGAGCTACTGTTTGTTGCGGCCGAGCAAGTCATTAAAATATTGTTTTATCTGCAGAAAAAGTAGTGGCAGAATTTTAACTAGTTAGTGGAGTTAAGTGAAATAAATAAGGGTCATCGATAAAGGCATTCTAAAGCTTTAGCTACAAGGCTTAATATTCAATCTAATCCCTAAGCCCCTATCTCTCCACCACGCACCTTCAAACGGATATCTTTGGACGAGCCGAAGCCTGTTACCGCGCGGATCCCAGGCAGAAACGCATCCTTTCCTACCGCACAACCGACCGAGGGGCGCTGCCGCATGACGCGCGACGCCTTTAACCGAACCGGTAGCGAACATGCAGGAAAGTTAGCTGCTAGAATAATATTCGAGGAACATTAGCCTTAAGATAACCATAGCCATAGCTTTCAATGTCACAAGTTAGTAGAAAATTTTCCTAGACGATGGATAGTCGACTTATTTAATAGATGCAACAGCGATGCGCTCTATTCGCTATCAGCAGATCTTTAGATAAATTGTGAACATGGTCCCGCATGATATTACACCTGCCACTAAAGGCCAAAGGCGAATGGCGTTCAAAGAACTTCTTTACGCGCAGCTAAATTATTTTATGGATATTCCAGGTTATTCTTTATTATTTTTTAGTTTTTTTTTTTAATTATTATTATTATTCATTTATTTATTATCATTTATTTCTTTATTTTTATTTATTTCTTTATTATTTATTTATTTATTATTATTCCCTTAATTTATTTCAAACCTCACATGCCTCATATAGGCACACAAATACCTTCTGTCTAAGCTACTGACATGCCCCAAAAGTTCTCTCCACTTTCGCTGCATACAATGTTGCAGCGCCCGACTGGCCGGTGGCCAGGCCCATTTGTCATTAGATTCGAACACCCACAAACTAGACCAACTTGCCATAAACTCTCGCCCATGTAAAGCCGTTCCATCAAGTCCAGTTGCGGAGCCAGTTGCCGACCAACAGGAATCCATGTGCATAGCATCAGTAGCGGCCATAAAAATGTGCAAAACAAAATGCTCAGGGTGATGGTGATTTGTGCCTGCATGGAAATGCCATAAATAACAGGGTGCCATGCATGCAGTTGGGGGAAAGACAAACCAAGAAGAGGACACACCGACTTCCACTCGGACCTCGCGGACTCCGAGGATCCACAAAGATGAGAGCTGGGTGACACATACAAACAGCCAGGGAAGGCAGCTTCAAGGAAGCGAATGAAGCCAATGAAACAAATGAAGTGGTATACATTTACAGCTACATGGAATGGGATCGCTTCTGGCGGGGCCTGCCTGTGGCTGTGACTCAGAAGGAATCCTTTCTAGTTTCCAGCCTTAATTGCCAATTACCGAATCGAGTTTCTAATGTTCTAGCCGGTCGCTCTAATCTTGTACACGATTTGTCGGCGATCACTTACAAGAAGATCTTATCGGCAGAGTCGCCGCAGAACAGTGGCAAAGCTGCCGATGCTCGCCCCAGAGATTGATGGCACTCGCACTGTCAACACGCGCTGTTATGGTTAGGCTAACCCCCCCGACCCCGAACACCCACCTACGATACGCATAAATTTCGATTAAACAGGCAATTCATTATAATTATACGAGGCATAAATATATGAACTCCCCCCAGCAGCGCAGAACACCAAAAAGACACCAGAAACTTGTTCAACCTTAGTTGAAAAACTCTTTTTTCTTTTTCGTTTTTCTTATTCGTTTGTTTGGTTTTCGGTTCTCGGTTTGCTCTTCGTGGAATTCCGCAAGATCATTTACATATAAACGAAGCACAAGGAAACTTTCAGTTTTAATTACACTCACTAAATCATCGGGAGCAGTGATCCGACGATCCAGCGACGAGCGACCAACGACGAGCGACGAACGACTCTCAGAGAGTTCGTTTTGTCGCATGACTAATGTTTATTAGCTGCTAATGGTTTGTTTTACAAAAGCTACGTGGTTGCCCCATGCGAGCAGGAGGTGGTTTCCCCAACCCCCCAACTTGTGGCATTCCCTCTCACCCCATCCTTTTGGGGGACCAGTGCCAGTGCCTGTGCCAACCGTTTCAACTGTTCCAAAACTGTTTCACCCGTTGACATTTTGACAAATTTCCAACTCCTTACTACCGTCGCTGTCGTCGTCTTAGGCTGTGGGGCCTCTGGCCTGGTCTGCCCAGGCCTGGCCAGGCTTGGCTTGGCTTGGCTCCAATGTAAGCTGATACCTATCTCAGATGTTTCAGATGTACCTTACTGCTCTGCTCTGCTCCCTCGCTCATCTCTCTCTCTCTCTCTCGTTCTGTCTCCTCCGTTCTTCTTCTTTGTTCACACTATTAATTTTCCGCTCGTTTCTGTCCGCGGAGCTGTTCCTCCTCTTGGGGTGGTCGGTATTTATCTTATTTTGTGTGCGTTTAAAACTTCTTTTCTTTGTGGAGCCTCTTTAATGTCATGTGTTATCGGTTAATGATCAGCCGCGTTGCCAAGTGATTTTCTGTCAGCGGGTGATCATCTTTGGTCCCCCCCCAGCCACTCCGCTCCGCACTCCTCTCACTCCACCCTTCCCACTGATTTGGTTGTTCTCCTTTTGGATTCCGTTTAATTGCCTTAGTCGGTCTTGGATCTTCGGCTGTGGGTTCTGGGTTCTGGGTTCTGGGCTGGGGCTGGGTCTTTGCAGCCCCTCTCCACTCCCATCTCTGGTTCCCCTCTTTGTTATGTGTAGCTTGACAAATGTGTTGATTTGCAAAGTTTATTGGGGGTCCAGCGAGGGAGAGAGAGAGAGAGACCTTAGCATAAAGATTAAGCACTCTTTTTGGGGTTGCTGATTTCTCAAGGTTGCAAATAAAGTGAGCCGAAGATTTTGGCATGGGTGGTGCTTGCTTTGAGTCTTTAAGTGGAATTTGAAACACGGAAAGATCTCTAATCTCTCAGAGCTAAGATTAATTCAACAGCGAGGAAAAGGAGGGTTCAATAATCTTCATAATTTGTATATATTTTTTAAAAGAATTTTTATAATTTAAATAAATAAATTCTAATGGAGTTTAAGGACAGAAAACATGGCATAAAATAAAATAAATTCTAATAGAGTTTAAACACAGAAAGAATGGCATATCCTAACAAAATATATTTTAATTGGCCAAACGAAGGAATATATCACCATTCAGAGTTGATTAAGGAGGCAAACGGATTGAGAATTTAAAATATGAAAACCAGCAAATATTTCTTTGCTGTTTTTTCGCTTTCTTCGCTCTTTTAACTCAAAATACCAATACCAACCAAGCAGTAAATAAATATAAATATAATATAAAAATACAAATAATAAATAAATATAATAATGTAATAAAAAAATAATAATAAATATATTTAATATATATATATTTAATATAATAACATAAATGTAATAAAATATTATATATATATATATATATAATAATAAATATATTTTATTACATACTATTTATTACTAATTACATAATTTAAGGATCTACATTTGCTCTACTTTACACTGCTCCAACTCTCCCAACATGCCAACATTTCTCTCTGTCATTCCAAACACGAAATAATCATTAGACACCCAATCCCTGCCGACCTTCCACGTTAACGACTCAATTTGAAGAGCTCCACTTTAGAGAAGCGTAAAATCTCTCACCCAAAAGACCATGCAAATTCGAAATGGACGCCCACGCCGAATTTCCCATCGATTCTTCGGCCTTACAACATTTATGTAGCCATAAAACAAAAGCCCCAAAAAGAGCTCTGCACTGTTAACAAGAGGCGGCGTTTAGGAGGTGTTATGCTATTGTCTCTCCCCAGATATAAATTATATGGATGGCATAAAAGTTCGCTGAAAACGAGACAAAGACAAAGGAGAGTGGCGAGCGGATAAAGCGATATTCATAAATTATATATGCACGCCTATATACAGCTACCTCCTATATACAAATATACGCTGACATGTGTCTGTGTGTCTGTGGCGCGTATGGGTATGGGCCAGGCGATGTTGTAGATCACAATCATTTCAATTAATTCGGATATAAAATACAACAAAAAGCGCGCAGAGCGGACTGGCGGGGACTGGAGCGGAGCGGCTTTTGCAAAATGAACCGCGTGTGCTCGAATATATCAAATTTCAATATAACTGAGCCACAAGCATAAATCAAGAGCCACACTCTCAAAAGTCTCGCCCCCCACAGACCCCCCACGATAGTAGAGTGGAGTGTAGAAACAAACACGCCGGAGATCGTTAGACTTTTAATGCATCCTAAAAAAAAGTGTAAAAAAAAAAGAGTATTACTCTTCACACAAACAACATGAAACCCAAATTTAATGGACTGACGGATAGCTGTCAATGTCTTCGGAAAGATACCCATTTGAAGGGAACTTTCTTTGCCGTAAAATGTAATTTATATTATTTTAACAACAATTCCAAATGAAGTTCCAGCAAGTAGGACTGAGAAAGAGACCAGACAGACGCGGAGAACTAAACATTTAATTCGACGTTAATTATGTTAATGAAAACACATTTCACATGCAAGAATTAAAATCAAATTTTTCAATTTAAATTCGATCGCATCGCATGGACCATTTTTATTCGAAAAACACATTTCATTGGAATCGCCGAGGAGAGGCTGTGCGACAGAGAGAGAGAGAGGGCTGCTATGCAACGACTGGGGCCAGTGGGAGCGAGAGGGGCCAGTGCTCGAGCTGATCTGCTTATTGAGAAATTGTGTGGAGCATCGTAATAAATCTACGCAGGAGAAACACAAGCGATCTGCTCCAGGGGGGAATGCAAAGTTGTCGCCAACGCAAACGGTCCGTCTGTCTGTCTGTCGTCTGTGGCTGTTGCTTTTGTGTTGGTTGTGTGCTAGAAAATGAGCGATTAACTACAAATTTGTGAATAGATAATAGAGCTGGGGCAACACTCGAAGAAAATTGGTTAGAGCAAAATGAAGCAGGAAATAAGTTCCGAAATGCGAGGCACCACGTAGATCAATTTCCTTTAATTATTCCACAGGGATTTCCCTTATGAATTATATCTATAACTGCATGGATTGGCCTAATTTATTTAACAGATTTTATTTACAAGCTAGGCAATTTTTCCTGCTGTAGAGGATCACTAAAAATGAAGGGGATATGCCATAAAACTACAAACCTTTGCTTAGACTTTCCTCCAAAACATTACACAATTATTTTCACTCAACATTTTCGCGCAGTGCATGGCTCTCTCAGTGTAAACAACCTAACACCAACAAGCAAACATTTTTGCGCGGCAAGCTTTAATGGTCGCAGCACACATTTAAATGCGCTACATTATTCTCTCATTAAGATCTTGGGGGCAGCACAGCAACTGCCCAGATGTTTTTGGCTTCCTGAGCAAAATCAATCAAAACTTTAACGATGTGACAGGTTAACAAGTCTCTCACTCTGACTGGCCGGCTGTCTCTACCGCTAAAGGAAAACGCCCAAAAAAAAATAAGCTTGACTTTGACTTGGACTTGGTTTTGTTTTTGGTGGTTTATGGTGGAGTCTGTGTTGTCGCTTTGATGAGGCCGACGAACGGAGAGTGCGAAATTTGCATAATTTAATTATGAGAGTTCTTTGTGGAAACTATTTGGGTGGCGGTCGTTCAGGTCACTCCATCGCGATAAGATGAATGAGCATTTCAAAGGCGATTTATTGCTTTCGAATTGCCATCCATCAGGAAGTTGTCGCCTCGTCTCCATTTTGGCAAATTCTCGGTATTATCGAGTGACTGATGTGAGCGATGCGATGGGTATCCCAACCAACATTTTATACTCGTAATTTCCTAAATTTTCACACAATTAAAGACACATATTTTTCATTCACAAAAACTCTTTTTTCTCCCCTTTCTTTTTTTTTCTTTTTACGATCCCATGGGTAAGCGGCGGCGGTGGCGGCGGTAGGTTGCTGGTCGGTCACCTTTTAACGACATTTTCCGAAAAGGATTTTCACTTTTCTCAGCCTAAACGCCGTCTAATCTGGCATCGTAAATCTGTGGAGCGTTGCTGGTTCGTGTTTTGTCATAGCTTTTCATTTAATCAACTGCAAAAGTACAGCGGCCGTCGGCCAAGCCACATACCCAGCAGCTAATTATCTTAATGACAATTATTACCAAAGTGCGCGTAAAGTGTAAAGACAGAAGCATAAAAAATGGTTGAAAACTACAAAAGAAATAAACCTCAAGTCGGTGCGAGAGTCTCCACGCTGACACAATAGCCCACAATTATCACAAATGACCATAATTATTATCAACAAATGATACAAAAAAAAACCCAACTAAAAAAGGATCATAAAAACCAACAGATGCGGTGGATAGGCTGTGGCTGAGGATAGGCAGGCAGGCAGGCTGCTGACTTTAGTGCCCAAGATCTATTGTGTGGAAGCATCGCCCCTGGGAAAGGAAGCACTCTGAACACTGGAACACTGAGTAATCTTGGTCTTGGTCTGTAGTATGTTAAATGTTAGCACAAACCAAAATTAACTGGAAATTGTCCACTAAATGGGTGCCAATTGAAGGTTCTTTAATAAGTTACCAGGCATATTTGTTGTATTTGTGCAGAGAAGTTAGTTAAGAGGCAAGGAAGAGGCATCTTTAATGGAGTTGTAGAAACAATTATGGATTAAGACGAATTTAGAACTTCAGGCAGGAAGTGGCACCATTTTTAATGGTTGTTTTTGATCAAAAAAGAATGCGCAGGCTTACACTGAATAATGTCCACAATAAACCCAATAAAATAGCCTGAATAGGGAGAAGTATTTAAGGGTTAAGCTATTTATTATTTTTATTATTTAATCCTGACTACGATATTGCCAGAGTATTCTTTGGATAGTGCCAAAGCTTGTTGCATGGCTGCCTTAAACAATTCTGAAAGAGTTTTTGGAGTCACCTGAGCTTCAAAACTTTGATTTTAAATTTAAAATTTTATTAAATTTCTATTTAAAATCCCATAGTTTATTTCCACACAATAAACTGATTTAAAATAGAAAACATTGCAGCATCCAGAGCATGGCATTTATGGCCCTCTCTTGTGCGTGTGTGTGTGTGTCCATCCATTGTCATCTCCTGTCACAAAAGGCGGCAACAGGTGGACAATTACCCAAGCAGCAACGACAATAACAACTATGAAACATGCGTTAATTGTCTCAGAGACGGGGATGCTGCCGCCGCTGCTGCTATGGGTGCTGCTTGGGGCCTGGGGCACACGGTGACAAAATTAAACTTAATTGTTTTATGACAGGCCTGGACCGCCGTCAGGCACTCTGGCGTTCGGTTTCGGTCTGTGTAGCCTATGGATCTAGCTGCTGCATGAATGGATGTAGCGACTTTTGATTCAAAGTTGAAATCAGAGTCACCGCCAGAGGGGAGCCCCTACAACTCCAACAGTGGCAGGCACCAGGCCCAAGCAGCTTCCAAAGCGGAGCGCGGCAACAAAAAAAAAAACAAACAGTTGACATTTTTTAGGGTCTTTAACTGCGTTTCTTTGTTAAGTTTTTTTCTCTCTCTCTCTCTCTGCTTTATGTTTAATCGTTTTTCTTGTAAACTATTTTTGTTGCTTGGCGTTTTTTTTCTACAGTTTGTTGCAGCTTCCATTTTATAATATTTATTAAAAAATGTTTTACCCAGAAGTCGAGATTTCGTGTAATGAGCCAAGAGGACAGCAGGTGCTCTGCTGCGGCCGGCTCACTGGGTTATGGACCCCGGCCAGGGGCCAGGCAGGGCGCACATTTCTATCATTGTTTTAAGGTAAACTTTAAGCATTTTCATGTCAATCATACGAGAGAGCCCAAAGGAGTCGCTTTAGTCTTTAGCTTAATGAAAGCAAAAGGTTTTTATTTTGCTTTTTGATTGTGGAGTATTTGTGGAAATCATTTAGTTGACTATTTGTCGAGAAATGCCTTTAGCGTGCCTTTCTTTAGCGTTGCACAAGAAGTGAATGGCAGCGATCTTTGGGTGGGGGAGTTGGGCTACAAATAGTGCTGTATTTTGGTGCATGGCAGTTAACCCGCTGACCACCTGGAAGCCAACACAAAATGTAGACTAACTGTCATTGATTTTCACCTAATGCAACACATTTAATGAAGAATTTTAATCAGTTGAAATAATGGCCAGTGCGCTGAGAGTTTAATACATTTCGACATTGATTTGTGCTATTTAATGCCGACCTAAATTCCTATTGAACCGTTTTTCCAGAGTCTCTTTTACAGCTAGCCGCTGGAGGAAAGGAAGTCGGATCTCTGTCCATCAGACGACAATATCTCTTGGCTGATTGTCATTTGTCAAAAGGGTTGGGAGGCAGTTGGAACGACTGAATGGATGGATGGATGGACAGTTTGAGGGGTAAGGAAAAAAAGAAAAAATAAAATCGCCCAATTAGCGACACAGTTAAACGTCAACATCCTCACGGCTTCACATCCGGAGGAGCTGCCCCCTCCATCCCACCCGTGTGGCCTGTCGCTGACTGTCTCTGTTTCTGCCTGTCTGTCTCTCTCATATGTAACCTGTGACGGTTACATTTTCGCCGTCAATCAGCGGGCGCCTGCCTCAAAAAATGCGGAACCGACAAAAAGCCGCAACAAAAAAAAAAAACCCAAGCGGACAAACGCCAAGCCACGACACCGTCCTGCGGCTGGGGCTGTCGTCTTCGATTGCCGATGCCTTTGGCAGTGACAATTAGCCGACAATTATCATTGCGAACACATATGGAACAGATCAGATCCGATCAGAGCATAGTGACGATGGTGGTGGTCCCGGCTGGCACTCGACTCGTGTATAGTGGCCGCAAGAAATTGGGTTTATTGAGTCGCTAAAATATTTTACAAATGTCACGAGTCTCAAATTTATTTATTCATGTTTTACGGCCCCCAACAACAACGAACAATGCAGCGACGACAATCGACGTTTTCATTAGCGTCGTCATATAAAAAGGCACTAAAACAAAAATGGGTAAAAATGGGCAGCGAAACACAACGAATATTCATTGCGTATATTGTGTAGCAATATATTTCATTTGATCGAGGAGAAGCTACCGTTTCTCGAGACAAATCCATGGTCTGTTTGCGCACAAAGTCGTTCCATTGTCCAGCCATCGATCCATCGATCGTATCCGTACGCCGGCTGGATCGATGCTTTTGGTGGGCGCCCAGTTATCGAGTCTCGAATTTCCAGTGACGTATAATTGATTAACACCCAGTTTTATTTTATTTTTTGGGGTGTTTCTGTTTATGGTTCTGTTATTTGACTTAGTTATTTAATACGTTTTTGCCGCCTGAGTAGCCGGAACTAAAGCCAGGCCAGCCAGCCATCAATGTTTGGGCTGGGTGAAGAAGTGAAGTGCATTTATGGCAGGGCCCACCAACACTTTCTGCGCTTTGAAAAGCGAAACTTTTGATGGATGGAGCATTTCTTAGCGGGGTATTTGAGTATAACGCCATCGTCGTAACAGATTGAGTCAATAGAATGCGCCTTTGAGCTGCTGTGAAGATGGGTAAAACGCGCTGACGGCTGCCAAGAATATTTCAAAGAAGTTTTGAAGTTGTGTGGAATTTAAATAGTTTAAGGTGAAGACTGTGCAGCCCTTTATGTAGCAGACATCTGTTAAAAGCGAGGAAGTTTAACTGAGAACGTGGAGTATGGATGGCCAGTAGAATTTATACAATAATCAAACAAAATCAAAGCTCCCATTGACCTGCTTTTCGGTGTGTCCTTTTCGGGCAGCTCCTCTTAACTTTCACTCTTTTAATGCAGCCAAGCAGCAGCCCTCGTCAGCCATTCAACTTTATGCACTGCAACCTGTCAATAATTCACAGACGCATCATCATTCAAATCCCCCAAGCAGCAATTGGAACATTTAATTAATTTAATTAACTAAAGGATTAACTGCCGAGATTGAAAATGCCCAGAGGGAGGAATGTGAATTGCTTGCAGCCAGAGGCGCTCATCAATAAGTACGAGTAGCAGCAGGCTGCTCTTCAGGCTCCTCACTTCAATGTGAGGCCAGAGATAGAGGAGCTGAGAGCTTTAGCTACAGACTGGGAGCCGGGAGCTGGTAGCTGGAAGCTAATCAAGCGGCATTCAGGCAATGGCAACGCTTTGCTATGCAGTCAGCACGCTTTATAAAATAATGATTGGGCGCTGGGTAGGCGGGTTAGGCGGAGTACGGCCAAAGAGGGAGTTTGGGAACCGATCCATCCTCCTTTTGATTGCACCCGTAAGTGCCATATTGTCACCGTTTGATCAATCAAACCAGCCGCCGCGAGGAGGCATTGCCATTGCATGGAGAGGAGACGTACCACCGTACCCGTACCGTACCGACTGGCAGACAGACAGACAGACGTACAGACAGATCGTAAATGTAACTCAATCCCCATTGATGATTGTTGCGTAACTTGTTTCCACTGGATGCTGCAGTTGCAGTTGCAGTTGCAATTAGCTTTCAATCTCACTGCCAGCCAGCTTGGGTCGATCGGTTCTGCTCTTTTGCTCATCGATGATGGCTGGGACCTTCGCTAATTGACAATATTTATGAACACGTACGCATTTTATCGCCCCCAGTACCGTAATTGGGAACGAACGCCGCCGTCGCCCACAGCTGCTGCTGCTGCTGCTACTGCTGCTGCTTGGCTGCCTGGCTGCTGGGCCAATTATTTTCATCAAAATTGTTGACAGTCCACAACGTGCCCACAATGAAGAGATCTGCGCGATCTTAGCGTGCCCCAACTCCTTCGCTTCGTAGCACCACGTTTTGGTTATACGAATGCCAAACTGTGCCATAAATTGTCACCAGATGAGAGATCTCTATGAGAGATTCTATGGGGCGTCATCATCAGGTCTTGACTTGCACTCGTCACTCGTCACTATTCACCGTTCACCGCTTGCCGTTTTCTCAGTTTTGCTGTTTAATTAAATTTACTTTAATTGCACATAAAAGCATTCTTTGTGTTTGTTCGTTTTTTGTTTGTGCTCGTTTTTCTTTTTTGTTTTATTCAAACAAGTTCCATTTTCTGTGCGCACAAAAAGTAGTTTTTGCCTGTCGAAGTGCTGCTTCCAGCCAGCTGCTGATAGACATTAACCTCTGGGGCAAGCACTCACTCTGTGGTGTGTCACATGGCCACATTTACGTACAGAACAGAATTGTCATAATATTCTTTCTTTATGGCAAATGTCAGAAATGTGCACTACTCGACTCGTTTGAATAAACAGAAAAATGTGTTCTAATGGGCAAAGTGAACGAAACGAATATTAGCTGCTGCCTACAGCGATGATGGGTGCTAAAGATGATTCATCAAATAAAATACAAAACTTGTATAACCTTTAGTGGTACCTAGAGCTTAAGATAATTCATTAAATGAAATGAAAAACTTTTCTAATCTTAATTTCGATTAGTTCCACCAAAAAGTTTGTGTAGGGAAGAGTGCAGACATTAGCCATTTAATGCTCTTAACCATTGCATTATCTGTGTTCTAAATGTTAAAGTTTCAGCTAAAGTATTGGCATAATCGAAAGGGTATTTATGGCTAATAGAGAATACAATTTTTACCCCTACAAACCGCTCCGAACGCTGTGCACCTCAAACAAATACTATGGAATGGCAATTGCTTATTCCAAAATCCCTAAATACCAATTGGTAACCCTCGGGAGTTTAGTTTTAAATTCTTTTGAAAGCTGATTTCCTTGTTTTTGATTACTTAGAAGGTCTCCAGGCTGGGCCCCTTAAAGTCTGACCTCAATTGAGTTGAAAACGCGCACAAAACTAAACTCCAGCTCGCAGATTGATTGCTGTTCCAGCAGAGATTGATCTACCAAAGGCATTCAAAGTAGAGCGTTGCTTCCGTTTAATTTGGAACCCCAAACCCGATGGATGCCCAAGTACATTTCGTTTGAAATTCAATTAAAGCAGCATCCCCCAGTCGTATGACCTTCCCAATGCAACTTCACGATCGTTCCATTCCCATGCCCACACCGCTAAACTCTTTTTTCCTGGAGAGGGGAGGCGGCAATAAAGCCAGAGCTACTGGATGATGGGGCCATGCGTTAAAAGTTTTATTCGTTGCTGCTCTTTGTACTTACGGCGCACAGGTATGTTGTGGGTTTTGCGTATTGGATAAACGAAAATTGAAATTATAAAACAATTAAAGGCGGTCAACGTTAACGCAAACGGCAACTTGTGCGAGTGCGCCGTCTCGTATGAGTGTAGCAGGGAATGGCTAATTAAATGTAATTAATTTTCACATGCCTCAAAATAAAATGCATTTAAATCAAAGAGCACCGAGAGAGTGAGTGCTGTTGCTGTGAGCTTTAAAGGCGAGCGAGCAAGCGAGCTGCTTGCCTGCTTTAATAGCCACCGACCGACTGACTCTTAAAAGTGATTTAAAAAGTTTCATTAAGATAAACCAGCAACAACCACAAAGTGTTATAGCAATTTAAATTTTAATTTAAGCTCACAGTGGCTGGGCTATGACGACAGGTGAATAAACCATGGGTCAGATTTGGAATCAGATTCAGACTCCAACTCCGACTCTGACTTAAAAAAAAAAAAAAAACGAAAAGCTAAACTTAACATCTTGGGGGCCATTTACCGTTGCGCCCTCGAGGCGTGGCCAACTCTCGTCGTTTCATTTTATTTTCGAGGGCATCCTCCTTTCTGTCTCTGTGTCTCTGCCTCTCCGATCCCAAACGCCCAAGCCCAACAACATATTAATGGCCCCGACCAACCATTTCAGACAAACAAATTGTCGGCTACTGAAATGGCATGGGATCCCATGTCGCTCCCCTTTTGCTGTTGGCTTTCTCGCTCGTAACCAGAGATCTTCCAACAAGCAACAAAGCCAAAAATTCAATGGAAAAAATGGCGTTTAACTGTAACTCGCGCAATGTGAAACATTTTCGGGTCAGGTGCAGACTCCGCGCACAGATTTCACCAACCTGTGTCCCAGAGACAACGCCCCAAAAAAAAGTTGGTTTTTGGCTTTGGTTTTTGTGCGTTGGGTCCATTATCTTACGGTAATATCGCTCATAAAGCGTTGTCTGTTTTCTGTACCCTTGCTCATGTGGCACCATCACCATCCCCATGATTCATGATCATGATCAGCGTTCGCTGGGCAACCTTCGCGATCTCTAGTGAACAAGTAGTACATATGAACAACATATAGCATAACGAGCTTAATGGTTTCCCCTCTACACACACACACTCTGTATGTAGCTGTGGCTCCCTCTTTTCGTTATTTGTTTTTGGTGTTACTTTTTCGTTTGGCTCTTGCGCAGATTTATGTTCGAGTTGTTCGTTTTGATTGGTGGCAAGCGCTTGTTGTGGTTGTTTTTCATTTATTTTTTGGCTTATTTTGTCTTTTGTGTATGTATTTCTTTTGGGTTTATTGCAAGACATTTATTTTGGTGGCTCGTTGTCTTTGGTTTGGGCTGCAATTTCCGGTTAAGCAGCCACATTCCAGCCACAGTCGGCCATTTTGCTAACGATTGGAGAGGTAGGAAGTAGCTTGAGCAGATATCTTCTTCCATATGTCTGTTATGCCAGACTCTTAATTTATTTATTATTTACTTATTTTTTATTATTATTTATTTTATTTATTTTTTATTATTATTTATTTTGTATTATGATTTATTTTGTATTATTATTTATTTTTTATTATTATTGATTTTCTATTATTAATTATTTTTTTATTAATTTATTTTCTATTATTATTTATTTTTATTATTATTTATTTTTATTATTATTTATTTTTTATTATTATTTATTTTTATTATTAATTATTTTTATTAATATTTATTTTTTATTATTTTTATTTTATTTTATTATTTTACTTTCTATTAGTTATTTTTATTATTATTTATATTTTAATATTATTTATAATTCTCATAATTGTATACGTATCCCGCCCACCCCATTTAAACTTCACCACCTGCCCAAAAAGTCGTGCACATTATTTGGGAAATGTATCATCCCACAACAACGTTATCTGTCATATGAAACATATACCACTTAGTGGGACGACGACAAGAGTCAGACAAGCGTTCCAACCGCTCCACAAAGCCCGCCCATGCCATAATGCACTCGTAATGCGACTCGTGCCCCCCCTCTCAGTGAAGGGGGAAGGATGGAGGGAGGGAGGGTCGCGTTGGGAGCAGAGGATTACGGGAGCGAGGCCTTAAAACGCGCGTTAATTAACCGTACGTGAGGAGTGCGTTTGTCAAGCGGTTAAATGGGCAACGACTGCTACACTCTGCGGCTCTGCGCGGCTCAGAAATTTTATCAAAAAACTCAAATCAGTTACAGCAAAAGCGCTCACCTGCAACAATGACAAGTGTTGATGACGATGAACGATGAACGAGGTATGGGGTCTGAGATAATCGTAACCCGTACCGTACCTCCGTACGTGTGCAGTGACGAGACAGAGACCCAGCTGTCTGTGTGTGTGTTTGTGTGGAGGACTGACTTGACCCGTGTCCACCATTCGTTAAGCTTGGCTATAAAACAAAATGAAAAATGTTGTTGCAAAATAAAAAAAAAGCAGAACAAAAAAATAAAAACCAGACTCTGAAACACTTGTATCCCATCAAGTACTGGGGGCAGGGGGCAGGGCAGGGCAGGGCATCGAAGGAGCTGCTGCTCTATTAGATTTAAACGTAATGATTAAACCACAGTCAGAAGACAGGCTCCAGTGCAAGTGCAATCAATTCTGGAAAAGTTCCAGCACTGACCCCAAGCAAAGCAATCCATTATCCTTGACCTTTCGTTCATTTACACGATTGTTCTCTACTGTCTGTGGCATGCACGGGATTTACATATCTCACAGTTCTCCTTAGTTACGAGTACGAGAGTACCAATTAAAAGCAATGCTGCCGAGGAGATTGTTGAAGCATAGGAATTTTTATGGGCTAAGAGGTCAGGGAAACAGCACAAAAAAAAAAAAAAAAAAAAAGAAAACAGAGAGAGGGGATCGGTAAGAATGTGTAAGAGTGATAAGTGGGATTATAGTTAAGGAACATACCGTCTCCGTCGTATATGTAGCTTGGCTTACGATTTACCACACAGCATTTACTGGCATTCACTAGAAAAAAGCAAAGAGATGATTATTTAAATACGAATATAATAAAACAAAATATACTTTAGCTTTTTTAGTACTTCCAATTCCAAATGTGACCCAATCCAGTTAATTATAAATTACAGCCACTCCTAAAATTATGCCACCAATAAACACAAACCCATTTAAGCCAAGTTAGCACCCGATTCAAATAAATACTGCAAAAACCGAAATTCTTTTCAAATTAATTGCTTTACTTTAACTTGTTTTTGTTTTCGTTTCGTTTGGTTTTTCGTTTTAACACAAGAGCACGTACAATTACGAGTATTACTGTAATGTTTTTTTGTTTTGTTTTTTTAACTTTAATTTCATTTACGCTCTTAAGTTCTACAAAATATTTACAAATATCATTCGTGTGTGGGTGTGTGTGTTGAGTGGGGTTTGTGTTTATCAGTAGTGTGTGTGTGTATCCGTTCTAAATTCTAGATTAGTTTAATTGTGAGTGTTTCGTTAGTTTCTCAAGCCGCCAAAAAACATTTAGTAAAATGATGAAAAATATATGTATGCAGCACTTGATGAATATAATTTTGTTTCGTTGTTAGCAAGCTGCAAATTTGTGATTTCTTATGCGATGGGCTAAAAGCGAGTGCGAAGGCTTTATCCTTGTATATGGAAGGAACAGGAACAATGGACGATATTATCTCACAGTTATGCGTGTGTTGTGTGTGCTCATGTGTGTGTGTGGCTTTGATTGCTTCAGTTTTGTGTATAGTATGTATAAATATTCGTTCCAGTGGCAACATAAATGCAAAACGTAACACTTTCAACACATTTTGGGTGCTGTAACAAATTTGTCCTTTACGGCTAAATGCTAAACAACATTGAACTACCAAAAACACACATTAACTGCTAAAACGCTAAACAAAAATTCGTGTTTCACAATTATTCATTTTTCTTTTTCAATTATTATTTTTGGTTTTTTTTTTTTGGGCTAAGATTTCTGCTTTTGTGTGGGGTGCAAAATACTATTTCAGATTGATTTTTCAGTAAACAATTTCTGATAAAATTGATATCGAAATGGCTTTCTTATAACATTATCGCTTCTGTTGATAGCTTTAGCTGGGGGGTTTTCCTTTGCTTTCTACTACTAGGTTTCGTTAATTGGTTGCTTGCAACTCTGGACAAGACACGCGACATTCAGCAAATTTGCTCACATACGAGTATCAGTATCGGGGGTAACTTTGACTAGAACTCAGCTAAGTTGATGGGAGGAGTGCATAGAAAACTATTTACAGAGTGTGTGTGTGTGTGCTAATCAAACTCTACTTTGGGGCAGCCTAGTCATCGGTGTGCGGATGTGGATGATGGTACTGCTGCTGCTGCTGCTGATATTGATAGTGATGCTGCATCGATGTGCCTGCCTGGCTCGATGTGGATGTCGGTGCCGTCGTTGTGGATACGTTTGCCGTTGCTGGCTTGATCGCAGGTTGTAGATCCTCAATTTGAATCAGTTGTTCGATGGGTATAAGCGACAGTTCACCGCCCACTGCCTGGGGAATGGGCAGCTTGGCCAGAGCCTAGTTTGTTAGTTCGATTAGTTTGATTAGTTGGTTGGGTTAGTGTGCTTAGTTTCAGTTAACATTAGTAACTTTAATTCGTTTTTGCGTACCTTGGCATGCTCTACGGCAATGGTGGCTGCCTTTTCAGCCTCACGCTGTCTTCGTTCCTTCAGCTTAAGCGAGAATATAGCCACAGATCTCGCACTTTTCACCAGCTTTTGCTTGAGGCGCGATTTCTTGGCCGCCAATTCGGCCGCTGGAAAGTAGCAAAGATACCAAAAGATTATAAATTAAAGATCCCAATCAGTTTAGATGCATTTTATATGTCATACCCTTGGCTTCATCATCTAAGGCGCCCGCTGACGTGGAGGCAGCCGCTGCCTCCTCCTTTTCCTTCTCCTTCTCTCTTTCCTTCTCCTTTTCCCGTTCCTTCTCCCTTTGCTTCTCCTTTTCCTTCTCCTCTTTGCGCTCCTTTTCTTTCTCCTCTTTGCGCTCCTTTTCTCGCTCCTTCTCCTCCTTCTTTTCGCGCTCCTTCTCCTCCTTTTCCAGCTTCTTTTGCTGCTTGTGTGACGAACTGGATGACGAATTCGATAGGGCACCCACACTGGGCCTTGACTGCGAATTGCTGATGCTGCCGGAGGCTCCAGTAGGTCCTGGACCGCTGGGACTGAAAACGCTGCCACCGCCACCCGACGATGAGGAGGACGAGGCCACTATATGCTGTTGTTGCTGCGAGGCTGGTGGGGTGGCCAACATGCTGCCCGGCGCGCCCGTCTTCAGGGCCACATTGCTCCAGGACGGGGCAGGCTTTAAGATATCCGAGGTATCGGCATTGCTACCGAGTTCCTAAAGTTGAAGAATGATAAATGCTATTATTAAGCTTGGTATTTCAATTTCAAAATATATATGTATGTATATGTATGTATAACTCTAGAACTACACACACACATCGAAAGCTTTTTGAAAAGGAATTGACTATGAGGATTTGTGTGTGTTTTATGGTGTTGGAAGTCCATGCCATTTGTTAGTGGGGTGAATGGGGTGACAGGCCAGCGTGAGATTTGAGTGTGAGAAAGCTTCTGCCATGCCCAATTAAATGTTGTTAAATATATTTTCTGCTGCCCAAAACACGGGGCACAACTTTTAGGTTTAACTTTGGGTGTGTTCAATATCTACTGCAATTACTTAATATCCTGCAACATCAAAAACACACAGACACACACACACACATCGAATAACAAACACATTCCGCTTTGGTTATAATATATGTATATGCATATGTAATTGGTTATACATATTGTTTATTTGCATCGCTGCACTACCTTGGCAATACAATCTATGCTTCTATGCAGATTCGCATTGTCGTTGACTTTTAAACGTGACATCCATTCGGGTGCATGGAGTTTTATGTGTAGCTTGTCCTTTAAACGGCAAAAGTCGAGCGGGGTAATTTTTGGTTAGGTTTCGTTAGCTTAGCTTAGAGTGAGTATTTGCTTTCGCAATACGTTTGGGGTTAGTAGTGGCTGTGTACTTGCTGGGTGGCTTTTGTGAATACAACTTTGAGGGGAGCGAGCAGTTAAACTACGTCAAGGGTGTGCTGTCACATTCCTAGGGGTTTCCTATTGCTTAGCCCAGAAGTTGTGCTGGAAATGGGGGTGCCTTCTAATCATAATTCAAGTTATGGCAGCATTATTGAGGCAGGTAGGGGTACTGTACTATCCATGTCTATCTATTCTTAAATTTTCTTGTACTTTTCAAACTTTACGGAATTTTATTCTGTTTAAATTGATTAGTTTAAATAATTTCGACGACTAATCTTAAAATATTTTTGTTTGTAGTCTGTAAACCAGCCTACTGGTAATTTTAATTGGAGAATCCATTAAATTCTATCTACATTTCCATTTAATATCAGATATATGCGATTTATATCAGATATAACCCTACTCGGACTCAGTTCTATGCCACAATCTGATTTCAACAAAAATCTATCACTTTTAAATAGCTCTACTGCAGATCTACATTTAAAATTCCTCTTGCTAGTTCTTCTTCATCAAATGATAGCAAGATGAGTAGTAGTAGCACCCGAAAATAGTTATTAAATTGTTGGCTTAGTAGATTAATCACACGTATCGAGATTGTTGGATTTTTCAAGTGAACACAGCTAACGAGGGTGTTTTTTTTTTGTTCAGTAAATGCAAGAGACTACACACACAGATAGTACATTGAGGAGCAGCTACAGACACGGTCGACACAGTCATCGGTTGTGTTGTCTAAGGACACTCATTGTGAATGGGTAGTAGTAGGAGAGGAGGAGGGAGTCTACAGAGTCTACCCCAAGATCTTACACTCATGGTCAAATGCGTTGCACTCTCTGCAGATATTTTGCGCGTCTTGAAGGGCGGTATCTCCGACAGCCTCTGTTGATGTTGCTGCTGCAGTTGTTGTTGCGGCTGATATTGCGCTGACAGTTGCCGCATCGTGGCACGCTGCGGACTGCTGCTGTTGCTGCTGCCAGTGTGTTCGGCAGAGTCGCTTGATTTCTTACGGAACGGCGGTATTTCTGGCAAATGCATCGGTTGCATCCGGGCTGCGTACGCGGCGGAGTTCAGGGCTAGCGTGCTGGCGGAAGCTCTGTGTGCCATGAGAGAAAAAAGAAGCGAAGATACAAAATGTGGAAAATGTATTAAAGTGTAAGAGAAAAAGAGAGTACAAAGAGGGAGAATAAATTGTAAGCTGGAGATTAGTTAGGAATATTTAATGTCGCTCTAAGCAACAATTATATAGTAGGGCTAAAAGCAGCTTTGCCAATTTCGAGAGTTTTGCATCACAATAAATTTGGAAGGCATCAAAACACAGCAACACACACAGAACAGAGAAAGTGAAGCAGATCTGTTGCAGATTTTAGTTGGAGTTTAATCGTGAAATTTCTAATTTAATATTCAATAATATTTTCAATTAATCCCACTAAAATCTGCAACAAATCCATGAAATTACAGCATTAAACACGATTTTGCTTTTAAACACACATATCGATCTATGGTTTTATGGTTATCCATCCAAGATTTACCCGATTTGTTGCTGTTGTTTGGTCAAAACGCTTAGATTTCGCACAGAATATCCAAGAAATGGTGGTATTTCCGGTATAAAGTGCTGGGATTTTCTAACACAACTTTTACAAGCTCTAAGGAATCATTTTATCAGAAATAATGCAGAATTGGATGAGTAATAAATATATATAAAGAAAAAAAACAAATTTATAGTAAAAGATTTTAGGACAAAAATTTAAAGTTGTTCTGCAGTAAAGTTTGGTGCATTTTTTTTATCGGTTTGAAAGGTCAATTGGTGACCATTAGTGGCTGCCACAGCAAACCCAGCCTTGGCGTGTGCAAAATACTTGGGATTTGAAGACCCACAAGCCTTTTTGATTATTGTTATTATTAGTATGATGAGGCAGCGGCAGGCACTCACCCTCCATTGCCATCATGATGCAGACTGGAAAGGGAGGCGCCTCCATGCGGTGGTGTCGACTCGTGCAGCGGTCTAATAAGTATGGTGCTGGTCTATAAAATGGGAAAAAAAAACCGTGTATAAATTTATAAAGTTGAAACATTTAAAGCGGCCAAGCCACGCACCTGCGAGGGTGGCGAATCGGGCGATGAATCACGATTCTCATAAATATTGACATCCGCCTCGATGTTGCGCCCATAGCCGGAGGCAGCGAACTCGTGGCCATAGAGCAGCATATCCTCGGCCACCTGACTCTCCATGGACGACTGATCGTGTGTGGTGTTGGCGCCGCTCTCCATCTGCAGCAGCCCGCCGGAGCCCTCCTGTTCCGGCTGTGTCGAGGTGGTCGATTGCGGTGTCGGCGGTGTGGGACGTGGCGAGGTGCCCTTGCATTGCATTTCCCGTCGGCAATGCTCGGCTCGGGCTATTTCCGCTGCCAGCCAAGAGGGCAACTCCGGCAGCAGCCAGGTGAGTGCCTGCCGCAGCCCCAGCATGATGTGCTATGGAATATTTAGACGTGAAAGCATCAGCAATGCATAGTCAGAAACGTTTAATAGAACTCACTTCGAGTGTGACAATCAATATGATTGTCTGAGCTGTGGTTAGGCCTGGCCAAAGCCGCGACACCTGACCGGAGAGTCCAATCAGGGCACAATTGACAATCACCGCTGCCAGCGAGAGAACACTCAACGCATTCTGCCAGGTGCCAATGTTTGCCACACGCTGTCCAAACGGCCGCTGATGCACATGCGCCAGCTTGAACGCATCCGAACGTATCTCCATGAGGTTGTTGATCAAAGCGCATATACCGGCCAGCGGAAAGGCAGCCGAAAAGAGCACCACATAGCCCATTTGCACCAGCATCTCCAGGTGATCGGAAAAGGTGCCATCGTACTGCAATACAAAAGAGAAATTAGTAGAAAACGGAAGGTTGAGTACCACAACCGACCGGTGCGCACCTTATACAACGAACTCTCAATTTCAGCCTGGCCAATGTTCCGTTTAGTCGCTTCTTGGCTTTGCTGATGGCTCTTTGTGGGCGTGCCGCCAGCTGCCTCGGCCTTAAGCTCGGCCTCGGCTGTGGCCAGCTCCTCGGCCAGACTACGCGTCACATGCTGCGTTGGGCTCAGCGCACCCCACATATTGAAGCTCAATTTGGCCAGTTTCCATTGCTCCATAAAATAGGGAATGGCCGATTCGCGCAGATTGCCAATGATTTGTCGCGAGATGAGCAGGCCAGCCAGTTGCTAAAAGGGAACCAATACAGAAGGTAAGACAAGTGCCACACACACAAGCGAGTTCAAAGGATTTGTCTTACCTCTTTGAGCTTCTCTTCATCGCGCAAATAGAAGGCTATATAGAAGAGCGACAGAAAGGAGTTGACGAACTGGAAGAGCGCCACTTTGGCTATCAAATGATTCTCATATTTCGATTGCAGCCGATAGTTTTCTGTGCATAGAAAAAGAGTTACATTAAGTGTTACAGCTCAGGGAATAATAATAAAAGTAACCTTTATCATTGAGCCACACCGCCAGCTTAAAGTAGGCCTCATCCATGAGGGTTATGGCACCTGCTAGCAGCACCTTGGGTATGACACTCAGACAGCACAGGACACTGTCCTCCGGCAGCTTGGAGTCCCACCAGTCCTGCGATAATAAAAGTAAAGAAAATTAATACATTTACCCCTCAAATATGATTAACGGGACAACACAACAACAGGACAAACATCAATATCAATCATCATAATTTGCAGCCACACCCACGCTCACTCTCACTTGCCAGCTACCTACTTTCCCCCCCATAATTTCCGCTCTGGCAAGCCTACTTTTCTCTTAATTAACCTGCAATTATTATTCATTCGCGCACTTCCCTTTCGCACTGTTAATGGAATGCAGAGCATATTGATTGTTTACGCCGCTAATTTGATTACATTACAAGCTATTTCCGTGGATTCACCCGGCTGTTCGATGGTTTTGTGGTTTCCTTTTGCACTACCCGTAAAGTTTCCCGGGGAAAATCTCAAGTGTCGCTGCTGAAAAGCGTTTAAAATGACATTAAAAGGCAGCAATAAGCCTTTGTTAGCAGCAAACAAAAGGGAATGCGTTTTTCTTTATGTAAGTAAATACATATACATACATATGTATATATACTCCTTTAAATTATGTATATATATCTGAACAGAGGTGGTTTTGCCTTTTGTTTTAATGCATTAATTTCCTCTCTTAATTAGCTTCGCGTTTACTCTGGCAATTTATTTTCTGCCATCCTGCGGCTACTTTCTGCTAGCTGGTCAAACTTAATTTCATAATTTATCAGTTGTGTGCAATATGTTTCAATGGATTTTAATTATATAACCGATGAGAGTGTGTACCCAGCATTAAACTGCAACAATCTGCCATAACACACAAGCACACATTGTAGTCCTTTTATGTGTTACACAACCTCCTGCAGCGAAACCACTAAACCTAGAGGAAATTCGCCAACGTTAAACAAAGCTTCAACCCGCACCTAGTTTTCCCCCCAGATCCTACAACCCACTGACCTGACCTGCTCTTGACAGGCGCCACACACACACAGGAACCTCGCCACCGCCATGCTTCATTACGGCCGCATTTAAGTGCTCGGCTGAGCAGTAAAAAAAAAATACAACCCAAAAAGCTATTGTCCCCTTGGTTCGGTTCCCAGGTACGCATTAAGCCACATGAACTGCCACCAAAAACAGCCAACAGCAGCCAACAACAATGTCAACTATCCCCCCCCATTGGCTAAGTGGAGTGTTGCAAAGGTGGACAGGCTCTTTAACACTCCAACTCCAGCTGAACGTGGCGATAGTTTATAGAAGCGAGCTCTCTTTGGCGCCACTTTAAATGGCAAAGTACTATTAGTTAGAGTACTTTTCAATACATTCGATGTACGGGCTAAATAAAAGAAGGAGCCAGTGAGTAAAGTACTCGAACTCTACGCTAAACAAAGAAAGTCTGTGAAAGTGAATCGAACTTAAACCATTTCTAATACAATTTATGCCTCGATTGTTGCTAAAATTCCAGTATTCCTCTCAGCATTGATGATACAAATATTATGCAAGTGCTTTAAAATAAAAAGTAAGCTGAAATGCTTCTTTAGCAAGTATCTAGCATCCATAAACTTTATAGATCTTGTGAGAGAATATAATCCGAATCGGAATTACTCAATGAATATTTATGGCATCATAAAGTGAAGTTTTCCTTTAGCATATTAGTTTTTATTCTACTCAAAGAAAATTTATTGCTACAAGAGTGTCAGTCAATATTCATGGGGTTCAATGGCTCCCTGTGGATATTTTTTGGGTAATATTAACCCCACCATCTATCAAATCCAATTATCTGAATATACACCAAAAGCCTGGCCGCAATTAACACTCGAAGGTCAGAGCTTATGACTGCCGTTCGGAGGTTCAAAAGGTTCCAGTATAATGGTCTGTGTTGCCTACATCTTATCATAACACGACAGGACAGGTCCCTATTCACAGACAAGCAAAGTTGACAAATTAAAGTTCATTTCCCAGTAGATTCAATGTTGCCCGACAATTAACACATGAAGGTCACAGATACTCGTAGTTGATGGCAGGAGAAGGTAGCCGCAACAACTGTGCCTCCTCCGCTTTCTTACCATCGTTGTGTGTCTGCGCTACTATTTTTCTGCCCCATGCCCAAAGCTGGACATGTACTGGGGTAATGTTGGGGACATTTAATTATGCGTAGAATTTTTTAATGTCAACCATAGTTTCTTCTATCACAACTACACATATATCTCACTCTATGTCTTTCTCTGGCTGCCCCAAGGCGGTTTTCTTTTTCGACAGCTGGGAATTTTAATTAACGTCAGTCCTTGCTGATGGCGCAAAGAAAAAAAGAAAATGCGTATGGAAAATAATGGGGCACCACAGCCAACGCAAAAAAACCCGTACATATGTGTGGTTAAAGTTTTAATTGAAACGAAAAAATAATACTTGGTAAACGGTTCGCCAGCAAGCGTGGGGGCTACCCGAACAATTCCCTTTGTTTGGGATTAAGTGGACACGTGTTTTGATGGATGGTAGAAATAAGTAAACATTTATCTAGCGGTGAACCACTCAAAATAACGGATGCTGATGGGCGGAAAATACAGTTTACAATGGAAACTACCGTGCCAAATGGAAGCTGACGATGGGTTACTCTCGTTTATATTGAACCGTGGCTTTTGAATGCTTTTACTTTTTCCACGCCCGCAAATACTTTAATTTATAATTGCTAGAGTCATAAAACCCGTCCATTAGGCTGATGCAAAAATGACAATGACAAACTATCTACGACTAAAATACAACACATGAGCGGCGACGCAAACATACAAACAACTTACAGACATTGAGTAATTGGTTGATAAGTAGATTGCAAGTTAAAAATTAATAAGAACCTTGTGCAAATTATACATGCATTGAGCAATTCCTTTATCGGGTATTTTATGGTGATCCAGCCAATCCTGTGAAGTACAAAAAAGAAAAACCAAACGGAAAAGTCCAAAGGAAAATATACACGGATTGTATGTAAAAACAATTCAATGAGGCGTGATGGGTGATAAACGTATTCATTTCACTGCTGCTTCAGCGCGTTGTGTTCGTTGCAAAGAAAGACGTACTAAAAAGAAGAAGAAAAATAAAATAAAGTGCAAACAAAACAAAGACAACAGCAAAATAAAAGCAAAAAGTGTGCGCATACAAAATGTCAATGCAATAACAGAAGCGAAGCAGCAGCAACAACATCCACAGCGGAAGCGGAAGCCAGCCAAAACGTGTGAGAGTGTCGTAGAGAAAGTTAAGGTATCAATGTGTGTGTGTGGGTGTGTGTGTGTGTGTGGGTGTGAGCCGTGGTGTGTGTTTGCATGTGTTTGTCTGTGTGAGTGCTCGTCAAAGCGTGAGAAACAAGGCCCCTACTACAACAACAGAACGGGCAAGCGACTAACCAAAATGTTAACGCAAATTGATAAACAGGCGACACACGCACACGCACCAAAGCACAAACAACACACACTCGCGCACACGAATTTGAGGCGCCCCTAACGTGTAAACAATATTAATTATACGCACGGTGCAGCACTCGTGCATATTGGCCACAAACGAGCAGCACAGGCACAGCACAACCAAGCGCAAGCGCCATGAGGGCGGCGGCCGGGCGTGCGTGATCGAAACGTGCTTCAAAATACCCTTGCAAATAAAGTTTTATGGTTTCGTGAAGCACTGTAAATGGATTTCCATAAGCCATAAAAATATGATTACATAATAATGATATTCCCTAACGATTCTGTTTCGTTTGTGAAGCACTTTAAGCGGTGGCAGGTTGATGTTTTTTGGTGCAATTCGGCAAAGGTTTGCTTGAGTTTTGGCTGCTAACCAGATCTTGTTGAAGTTATGGCAATACCGATCAGAAATCAGCAAAGAATGAATTAGTGGGTGATTTTTACTATGCCATGCTTTCAACTTGCGCTAAACTACGTAAAGTATAATATCGAAATGATTCCATGGAGTACTTTTCATGCATAGTGCATATGAAATGAATATAATAATGATATTGTGAAAGAAGTCTTCAATTGGGGTTTCTAAAGCTACACCAAATACGTGGGCAAGAGGCCTAACTAGGAAGTTTGACTCAAGAGTCATGGAAGCATTCACAAAATTATATTTTCAGCTTGCTTCGCTGATGAATAATTTATTTTAAAAAATCTACAAATATCTATTTATCTATGTTAATTTTACATAGTAAAACAACGTCTTGTTAATTCGAACACTTACTTATAACTCCAGAATGGCTGGACAGATTTTCATGGTTTTTGACTATTGTCACGAATAGCAAAATAACTATTAAAAACATTGGGGAAAAGCGACCGTGGCACGGAAAGCCGGGATTTTAGTACATACTTTTGTATGAAGTTTTATGAACTTAACAAATTACATGCATGTGCCCAGTCCCCGGTTTGAGCCCGGTTGGGGAACAGGTATTTATTTGTATTCATTAATTTCATTTAATTTAGTTGTGAAATATGTAGTGGCATTAACTCCTACTAAGAAATCAATATTTATACTCAGACTATATTATTTAATTATACTCAGACTTTAGGGTTGTTCCTTAAATCTCTCCGTTTAACTGCCTTCACAGTTTTCAGTAATACAAAGTTAAATTTCCGTTCTACTGAAACTTTTTTAGAACACAAAAAGAAACCTTTAAATCGTTTACCAACTTTGCAAGGGTATTTTAAAGCCCAGTTACACACTCACAACACCACACACACATGGCACACATGGAATCAAAAGTTTGTTAAAATGAAAGTTCTCAGCTCACCTGAAAGCGCAACATGAGAAACATCACAGCAAAGACCATGCAGAGACAACAGCCTATGATGGGAAAGCTAACCAAGTAGCGAAAGGCGCGACGTTGCCAGGCGGGCGCCTCTTTGGGCTCCAGACGACCCGTCACATTGTTCTCCTCCAAAGGGCCCTAGAAAATATATGAATAATAATCCAAATAAATAAACCATCAATCAGTCGTAGTGAACGCACCTTATAGAGCGGCCTGGGTGGCTCGAGCAGCTCGGGCGGCGTGGACAGAGTGCCCCAGCGAAAGGCCAACTCCACAGAGTACCGCTTCCAGGCCTCCAGATACAGTGAGGCCCAGGCCACATTGAACAGCGAGAAGAGCACATGACCCATGTCCTGGGCCGTCTGACCCTTGCCCCACAGAATGCAGTAGAGAATAGTGCCAAAGACAGCGGGCACGCCCAAGGCGCAAGTGTAGTGACCCAGCCAGGCAAAGTACAGGGCAACCTTCACCCCAAAGTAGGCAGCAATGTCATCTGAAAGTGGAGGGGGGAATAAGTTGTATAATTTGATTTATAGCAGAAGCATCCGCCACAGGACTCACCCAATGGCTGCGGTGCAAATATCTGCTTGACCCAGTGCGTCTGGAGTTGGGTCAACGACCTTGGTTCGTGCAGCGGAAAGACCTGTGTGATGAGACCCGACTCCTGCCAGGCGGCCACAATGCTCTGGCCCTCGGCCACTGCGGCACGTCCATGCAGCGCATCGATGTCACTGCAGCCGGCACGCAGGCCCTGCAGCACCTGCAACACCAGCCACTGGCGCTCCTGTGAGGTGAATAGCGCGGTGTTGGCCACATCGCCTCTCAGCTGCTGGAAGCAATGGCTCTCGCGGGTGGTAAACTCCCTGAGGGCGCCGCCAAGATCCGGACGCAGACGCTTGGGCAGGCGGGCCTCTTCGGCGGCTTTAAAAAGACTGCAAACAAAAACAGAGTTAAATTTCAGTTGAAGATTATTAAATATTCTCATCAGTTTGACCTAAAAACTACGCAAAAAACGCAGCATAAAAAATGCATAAAATATAAATAATTAAATTTGCATTTCTCACGTTGAACAAACGGCAAAAAGTGAAGCTCTCAATTTACATCTAGCCACCGCTTGGGGTTGGCGCCACTTACACATTCACGGGGGCACTGACATAGAAGGCATTCCGTCGCGTGCTCTCATGTGCCTTGACCTGCACCAGGAGACCCAGCCCGGCCGGCGGTTGGGAGCGTATTCGTGCCAGCAGCCAGCGCAGTGCCTCGTCCGGGGCATCCTCGGGAAATTCAATGACCACGTCACATTGTGTGGGGATTTTATTCAGCCAGAGCCGACGCGGCGTCATCAAATGACCGGCGTAGGGCACCTTGCGGCGTATATGGCGGGAAGCTGCAAGAAAGCGTAAACAAAAAAAAAAAAAATATAAATATTTGAATGGTTTCTAGGATTTGCTAGGATTTCTCTTTGAATCTCTGACTCGCCGCTTTTCTCGTGTTTCCCCCCCAACTCATTTTTAGTTTATTTTTTCATTTTCATTTAAGTTTAATGCATATTTATGGTCTGCTGCCGACAGCGGAAAAAATGTGACAACAAAGTGGGTGGACTAAAGGAATTGGCGTCGACAAAAAAACGCTTGGCGGACAGGTAAAAAAAAATGTTTAAAAAATAAAGCGATAAGCGCATCAGAAACAGAAACAAGCTTGCGAAAAAATGTGATAATATTTGAAAAGGTTTGAAAAATGTATTCACATTTAAGTTTTAAATTTGTGGCTGTTGCCAGATGATATAGGCTTCAGTGCTTTCATCCTAGAGCATCCTTGAAGTAATCTCCGTCGTAGTCTTGCTTCACTGGCACACCCAATAGATAAATATCTCTTTTAACCACAGCGCTCGCTCTACGTCTCTTTCTCTATGCTATCCAAAACAGAGAATATTTGATAAGTAAATCGTACCATCAGGACCCCGCAGCAACATCCAAACCAAAGCAGCTTCATGTTGCATAACAACGCAGATGGCGAATGACAAAAGATGAGCAAAGGTAGACGACAATGGTGGTTATACGGCGGGGGTAAGCCAGTAGAGAACAGAGCAGCGTGACAGAGACAGAGCGCGTGCAAACACAGACCAAACGAATAAAACATGGGAACGAACGTAAATAACAAACCGCAAAAATTTGCCACAACTTTTAATTAGAAGAGGTGCCACAGCAACCAGTGCAAAGGACAGGACAGAACGCACCGCCCGCCCGCCCTGCTCAGCCTTTGAATGAAAAACATTCAACCAAGAAATTTGAGAGAGCTCAAAACTCTCCCTCCCGACCCGGCGACTCGCCATTTGTGTGCGAAATTCGAGGCAGTTTTTCCCAGTGGAACCAATAAAAAGTAACAGCAAGAAAAATCAAAAAATTTGACTAATGACAGGACAAAAGTTGAGAGAGCGCTGGAATGCCACACCAAAGGAGTGCCAGAAAACCACTCAGTAACTGATTTTGGCCACCGAAAAGAATTCCGGCTTCGTAATTAATTACGAACCCCGCAAAAAAAAATAAAAGAAAATGCAACAAAGGGAAGGGACAAGGGAATTGCAATGGGAAAAAGTGAAAAGTCAGCGCTGGGCGAGAGCTGATAGGAGAACTACTTGTTCCATGCTACTTCCAGACCAAATTCTGTGGCCTTGTGGGGCGGGCCATCAGCAGCTTTCACTCTGCATTCGGCTAATGACAAATGACACTTTCAATGACCTTTAATGGTGGTGGGCTCGCTTGCCTCCGATAAGAACAATAATAATGGTTGCTGCTCTCAGAGTTCGCGAAGCTCATTACGGTTGCCATACGGTTTTGCGATAAGGTTGAGCTATGGGGCACATGGCAAGAAACCAGACAGAAGCCCAAAAGAAGGTCGCGTAATTGGCAAATTTGTGTTTAAAGCAGCAGCCTTAAATATTCATAGAAACAACAGGAATTAAATCGAGAAAAAGCATTGAAAATGATATGGAAAGTTCATTCAATAATTTACTGCAATAAATCAATCAGCAAATCATTTATGAAAAATTTAAATGGCTTAAACATTCATTTGAAAATTAAATAAACAATAAAAATAGGTTCAATTATGCATAAAATCGGTTTACATTTATGGCAATGACAAATAAAATGTAGGCAAAAAATGACTAAAGCAAATAAATGTAATTAATTCTCTATAAATAAAAATAAATGTAATTATTTCGCTATTCATTTGCATTTCCATTACTCCTGATATTCCGCTCATCAGCATAATTCCTTTTTGATCCCAGCATTCATTACAATTACTGGCATTAAAATCTAATCGAATATCGAATCTTTCCTAATTGAAAAACAATATGCCAATAAAACCAAAAAAATAAAATGCCAAAAAGCCTCTTAACTCCGCAAAAGTCTCTTAGCTCATCCATCTATTTTTAATACCAGGCAAATGTTGTTAAATAAAACTTAGAGAGCTCCTGCATTAAAATCTGCTTGGTATTCGAAGCCGCTTATATCCTAATTGAAAAATGATTGCTCAAAGCATAAACCCTGGAATTATTTTCTCGCAAGAAACGCAAAATACTTTGAATCTCTTAATACCCGGCATAAAAAGCTTTCATCAACTAAAATAGACCGCCGCTTCCTTCTAATGACCCAAATGCATTGTTCTTGGCTCAACGCCAAGCTCTCTGTCTCTCTCATCATTAATTACGCATCCAGAGCAAATAAAACCATTTCTATTCTGGTAACAGAATCGCTTTACTAGCATCAAACCCAACTCGTGTGGCAAATGTAGATATTTATGCAGCAAACTCATTTCGATAGATTAGATTGTTCCCAAAAACAACTTAATTAGAATATGTATACGCCCAAAAGCAGAACATAGAACACACAGCACACATAAATATCTGTGCATGTTTTATATATGTAAAACTCGTACGAAATGACAGGCATAAACCGCAGGCCACAGGCCATACCAGCGGATGTATATTTGCAGTATTTGCAGAGCATGTGAATCACATAATGCGAAATTTGATAATTAATTCCATAAATAAAACATAACCAAAAAGCCCCAAAACACCAAAAACCCGCATCCGATCCGATAGATACCAATGCTGCTGTTGCATGCTAAATGAGCTGTGAATTTAATTTGTACCCAGCACCCATGGGTGGGATAAACCAATACAAGATTGCCATTTTGATATGCTAAACACACACGAACACACACGAGCTGGGGGATCAACATGCCTCAAAGGTTGCCCTTTTTTTCTCTCACGCATTGCACATAAAAGTGTGACAAAAGAATGAAACACCGACGAGCACGCTTCGCTCTGACTAGTTGGCAAACCATGAGGGATTAAAGAATAAAGTTCCAAGGCAATAAGGGACTAGGACAGCCGGACAGCAGGACACTTTATGGCTGGGGAATAGCTGACATATGCTAATGAAGCTTAGCAGCAATAAAAGATTTAGTGTCCCAGCGTCTAGCTGCAGCTAATTTGCTGGTGAGATTACAGTACAAGATATTAAAGATATTTACTAAATATAAGCAAAAAGCTGGCAATGTTTGGATTACGTGATAAGGTTAAATGAAGAGCCAAGCTATGGAATGCAATGGAATATTTTAATTTATTTATTTTTTTATTTATATATGTAAAAAAATAATGCTTCAAATATTCCATTTGCATTTTTTATATTTATTTATTTCTATTTTATATTTATTTATTTCTATTTTATATTTATTTATTTATATTTTATATTTATTTATTTATATTTTATATTTATTTTTTTATATTTCTATTTTTATATATCTATGCTAAATATGATAATAGTACATATATATATTTAAAATCTGCTTGAATATTACATTGAATATTTCTTATTCTGATAAATACAATGAATAAATTTTTGACTTGAATAACTTTAAAAACTATTAGCAAATACATTTAAATAAAGAGTAAAAAAAAACAGCTTAACCTCAACAAATTCTTTGCTCATTTTTAGGTCTTAAACCTGTCAAATGTCTGCAGAAAATAAATCTCTATAAATAGTAGAAAAATTAGAACAGAAATTCGTTAAACAAATTTCATCAATAAACCGAAACCAATCAACCATGATGATCAGGGGGACGGATTTCGAGCCAATCTAAGCCAAATCCAATCTAAACCAATTCCAGTGAGTAATTCGGGACATCGGGAGCAGAACAGAACAGAGCAGCAGAATAAGCAGCAGAGACCTACATCAACATGGAACTACACACACACACAATTCATTATACAGTCGGCAGGCAGGCAGGCACATGCTTAAGTTGACACCGACGATGGGAGAGAGAAAGTGCCAGCTAATGCTTTCGGCTGTTAAATCAGCAGTGGTAGAGACCGACCCCCAGGGTATGACCGAGAACTGTGCTCTGAATAATTAATGAAATCGGCATGGGGCTCGGCTGGGTGCCAAAACCAAAACCAAAGCCAGAAGAAACCCCGAACCCAAACCCCAACCCCAACCCCGACCTCCAGCAACGCATAATTTGTTGCATAAGAAGGCAGGAGGACGAGGAGCAGGTAGGGCTGTGAAGGCTTCAATTTAATCAACAGCAACCGAGACTTTGAGCTTCGTGTGATTGCTGCAGCTTAGAGGGGTATCCATCCATCCATTCATCCTTCTTTCCAGCCATTTCTGCGAGTTGGATGGATGGATGGATGGATGGATGGCTGCCTTTCCTCCCGACAACATTCAGTTAAAACAGTTTATGTTTTAATTAACCTTGATGACGATAATGATGATGCGCTAAAGCAACAGAACCGAAATGACTAGAGGTGCTCATTAGCAAACGCTCAACACTCTGGAGTACACAGTGAATGCCTCGCCTAATTGACTAGAGAGCACAGCTCGAAATGCGTCTAATTGAAATTAGATGATGTAATTTTGATGATGGCAGGAGTCTGGTCTGGTCTCGTCTGGTCTGGTCTGCCATCACCATCCACTTTTACGTCTACTATGTAGTTCCACCATCAGCGTGATACCCGATCTAATCAGCGAGTCCAGTCAGGTACACACTTGGGGTGGGTCACTGGTCGACACGATGCCCAGTCACATGTCCCCTTGCTGGTGGCGACAGAACAGGACGGGGCAGGGCAGGGCTTTATGATGGGACAGGAAGCAACCATATTCTGTCCACAACCAAGTGGCAAGTGGCAAAGTGCAGCTATCTTGCCACAAAATGTCACATAGTAAAGAGTTCACCCCTAAGAGGGTGGTGAATCGCTGAAGGCAAAAGAAAATCTTTGAAAAAATCTTATTGATTTTTCTTAAATATAATGGAATATATATGGAATGATAATGATCTTTAAACAAGACTTTTTGTAGCTCTACTTATTGTATAATTAATTCTTAAAACTCAATAAAAAAATGTACTTAAACCTCCCAACAGTCTATGAATATCTAAAATAAATTTACATCACTAAAAATCTCTGCATTTCCCTTAAGGCTTGGTTTTCCAGGTTATAAAACCTTATATCACCTCTTAATAACACTTCAAACCCAATTACGAACACCCAACCAATCTATGACAGCAAACCATAAAATTAAAGAGAGATTACTCTGGCAGGCTAGTGTTCTCTGTTTCTCTACACTCACGCGGTCTCTTCTCTCGCCCATCATAATCTGCCCCACAATTTCCCGCTCTAATTGTGCGGATGGTCGGTTAAATGGCCACTCATTCAGCCCTCGGCCTCATCCACATCGTCAGTTTTATCCACATCCTGGCGTGACATTCCTCTTTCCTCCTCTACGTTTTAATTGTATTTTCCCTGCCCACTTGAAACGGCTCTTAATGACTTTCACTGCAATAGAGTTAATCTGCCCACACACTCGCACTCTTTCGCACGATCTCATATGAATATATAACCGAAACACTTGAATATTTCAAGTGAAATCCTTTGATATTAAATATTTAACAGGCGACGACAAAATGTGAAATCGTTTTTTCATTTTTTCTCTCTTATTTTTTTGTTGTTGTTTTTCACTAGCGTAAATTTTTCACATGGGTGCCATTAAAGCACTCGGACGAATTGATGTCCCTCTTTATGGGTTAAGAGGAGAGCTCTACGTACGGCTTGGTCAATATTCCCACCACCACTCCTGCATCTCACTTTTCTCCGTAGTTCTTCCACACACACACACACTCGTGCCTGTCTGTCTCCCTGTGTGTGTGCTCTCTTGTTGCTTTCGTTTGCTCTCTCCTCAGATTGTACGAGTATGTACGAGTAGTTGTCCTTTAATGGCTTTTGTCGCACATTTTTATTGATGCACTGGTGAATCCTTCTTGTGATTAATGTAGGCGAACCGAACCCTACCGTATCGTACCCCATCGTCTCCGGTCGTTCTCCCTTTCCCTGTGCTGCCCCCCTCAGTTTATTCGTAACTTTTCCTGTCCATGTCCTGCTCCACAGTGGACACTGAAGAACCCATGCTTGGTCAGCATAAATTAATTGCATTTGTGCATGGGACACAGGCGGCACTGAAGGGTGAAATATCGTAGAGTCGAGTGCGGGGGGTCCAGTCCGGTCCGGTCCGGTCCGGTCCGAGTCCTCTTGGTTAGATATAGTATATCTCTGGGTGCTGGCTGATGTTCTCTCCAGAGAGCTGTGGGTGTGAGCATATATCATATGCCAGCTCTTGTATGACCTTAAAATGCCAACACTTTAAGTGAGTTTTAATAGGGTTAAGAGAGCGTGTGGTTGGTTATGCATTAAACCAAATTGGATATCAAATATGGGCAGGCAAAATGTTACTAGGGCACAGCCCTGCCTGGCTTCCCAATGGTCAATTTGTCTCTCCTTTAGCACAGAAGAATATCCAAGTATCAAGCGTGTAAGACTGCCTGCCTTGCATCGCGTAGATGGTGGCGATATGCCCAAGATTTATAGTGACATTCGCATTAGCACACTCCTGACAGCTGTTAGCTTTAGTGCCGAAGGATACATTCGTTTTCTCATTACGATTATTTAGCTAGCATTACCGATGGGTACCGGTACAGCCTATATAAGTGCAGGCTTCAATGCAAATATTATGCATACCAAAGTCTTACAAAGCCCAAAGCCAACAAAATTGCGACGTCTCGTGTCTTGACATAAACTAACAAATTACTTAAGTGTAAATAGCCTTCACAAATGTTTCCCTAAATAAGTGCAAACCAAATAAAGTGAGTAAAACGAATATGTTATGATATGTGATTTATTTATTCGTAATTTCTGCGCAGTGCTCTTCAAACAGAGACACCAAAAAGTAAAAATCCCTACAAATGCCATCAAAACATTTCAGAAATCAGATGGAGGGGAAAGCCCCCCACCCAATGACAGTGAGAGAGCGGGAGAGAGGCAGAGCTCAGAGTGTCGCCTGTTCGCTCCTCAAGCGACTGTCTGCCTCCTGGCCACATATTTTATGCAAAAGGAATTTTCATGGACATGCTCTTCTCTTCCACACTTTTTGCCTTGTTTTCTTTTGCTGGGTTTTTTTTTCCTGCCCCCGAACTACTCGTATAACTGACAGCTAAAACCACTCAAAGTGTCAAAATGCCCAGAAAGTGAAGCAATTGGAAGCTGGAAAAAAAAAAGTACCAGGGGATGTGGAACCATCAATGTTCGTTCGTGGGGGTGCAGGGGACTCTTCAGCAAAGAGAATCCGCATAGAACCAACTAAATTGATTGGATTTCCATATATAATTGAAAGCGAACAAATGAAAATCAAAATTGATGAACGAATGGCGGAGATATGCTTAAAAATGGCCAAGGGCATGACATCGTCGTGTGTACACAGCATAAATGATTTATTAAATTTTGTGAAAATGTATTTAAATTTTGCGAAAATATTATCATAAAACAGATGCGATTATTCAGATGTTTAAAATATGCCCAGAGCCTGGGAAACAGACAGCATCGCCCGAAGGTGTCGAATAAAACCATTTCTGTTACTGTTACTGTTCGTTCTGCTTTGTTGGCTCCGGAAAAGGTTAATGAGGGCTGACGGCGGCAAGTGGAAAAGTGGAAAAGTTTGCTACATTCCCTACGCTAAGAGTTCCCCACGCCAACCCTCTTCTTCATAGGACACTTCCCATAGTGCTTCCTTCCCCCTCTGGACATTTGTGACAACTGTGAAGATATCGAGGGTGCGAGACGGTGCTGAGAAATAGGCTACATAAAATGGTAGCCAGCTGGCGGCGACTGAGATTTTGCTTCAACTTTTCAAAACTGGCAAAAACTAAAATTAATTAAATTAAAGTGCGGCTCCTTTCAATCGATTTTCACTGATAGAACTTTTTCGGGTAGTACCAAATTGTTTTTTCGTTGTGGCAGAAGGTACAGGCTTTTGTAGGCAGTGCACAGACTACTGAGAAATACTAATGCGCAATGCTAATGCTAATTAAAAGTAAGTTTAAAGAGTAAACTTTCTGCTAGACTTTCTTTAAATCCCCCAAGACACCCTTTTCAATTCCTATCCAAAGATTGTTCAACAAAATTTCGTTGAAACCCACAATTAACCGTCTAAATCTGACATAAAACGTAACTCCATTTAAAGCCATTTGCCTGCCCGCACCTCCGCGACTTAAGTCTGTTTAATGCAAAACCATTTTGGATCCTTTCCCAAAACAGTTGTCGCAAAAAAGTCAATGCCCATGGACATACATAATTACAAATTATGCGCGCAAATTGAATAATAAATCCTGCTTATGTTTATAATGGGAATCCACTTAGGACCGAAGCCAGAACAAGGCGGCTAGCAAGGCGCGATAAAACAAGCGAACAGACCGACGTAACAAACCGACAAACAGCACAAGCCAAGGACATGCCATGGAGTGTGTTTTATCTATCTTCCCTACTATATACAGAGTACGAGAGAATATATACCCCACATGCCATCGTGTCGAACATTATTTAGCTGGCAGTGCGCTGGCATGTTAATTTAAGGTAACATGAAATGCCTTCCGCAGACAGGCAGGCCAGGGGGCAGGGGCCAGGGGGCTGGCTGTCTGTCAGGATAAGGACTGCCCTCTCGGTGCCCTCTTCAACGTTTTAATGGCTTTCCAAAAGATGCAACAACAAAATATCTCTTTCTGTACCCACTCTGATGCGGCTTTAATATTTTTAATTGCTGTAATTTAATTATGCCTCGGCATACAATTTCACATGTGCATAATTAAGAACCAAAGTGGAACACAGGAGGTGGAAAGTGGATGGGTGGATGGATGGATGGATGGTGGAAGCTACGCACTCCGAAATTTCGCGGTCTCCGTGGCGTATGCGTAATGTAGTCAAAACCTCACTTCGTGTCATGTCAAGAGTAGAGCTTTGCCAGTGGTGCACCCTCCCCCCAGCCGACTGACTAGTGGCAGGCAACGCAGCTGTCAGGTAAGTGGCAAGTAGATTTGCGGCAACGCATAAGTGAAACGTTAAATGTCAAAGTGGCTAACAAATGACATCGAAATGCAACCAAAAATTCTACATGAAATGTGGGTTGGATTTCACAAGAGTTTTGCTATGCCAAGGCTTTGAATTTAAATGCATTTCATTTTAATATGATATCCAATACGAATTTTAATTGAAATTAAATTAAATTTTAAATTTAAATATTTTTAATTATGCAAAAACATTTAAATTAGTTAAAATTTGTTTGAACTTTTAATAGAAAATATTTCGTTTGAGAAATATGTACCTCTGTTGCCCTAGGTTTGCCATAGAAAATATCACTTAATTATTGAAGGTGTGGTAGGTATTGAAGTATCTCCAAAGAATGCTTTAAAAGGATAATAAAATACCATTTTGCTTGACAACAATAATTCCAATTTGTTTGACTTCGAAAATATATGAAATCTAAAAGGAAATTATATATAAAAAATATCAACTAAGAAAGAAAGTTTTTGGTACACAAAACAAGTTTCTTGATAAACAATCCATCGAAAACTTCGCAGTGAAAGTTCAGTGAGAAAAAAACACTCAACCAAACTTGGAATTGTGTAAATTATATCACTCTATGGCTGTTGAATTAACACTCTAACCAAATCCCATAAAATCAACACCAAGCACAAAAGTAAGCCACTCCCCTGAGTAACAACAGTAAGCCCCAAAAATATTGATTGACAAGCGCCAGCGTAGCCTTGTAACCGTGCATCCCAAGGATAATCCCTTGAGAACCCATCGACACCTTGTCAGATCCACGTAATACCTGCGCACAATGCGAAAAAAGAACTCAATATTCAGGCAGCATTCATTCGTCTGGCTGGGCTAATTGACATATCTCTTGAAATCTTCAAATCTGTCAATCTGTTTATGCGCCGCCCAACACTATCTGCCGCCTAAACTCGCCCCCTTGAACACAATTTATGAGCAGCCGAATACAACAAAAAAACAAAAAGAACATTTGATTAATTGCTATACAAGCCATTGGGCATAAATTTCAGGCCAGTGTCTGGCCTGTTGTTCGAGCCTCGTTTATGAGGCGGAAACATGAAGAGGCAGTGAAATAGGGGAAAAACATGATTGATTGCCGCTTTTAATGACCACAAAAACCAAAAGCAAGGCCCCCGAAACAACAAACTAGGGGCAAACATAGTGGTTCCAAATCCATCCAGCCACACAGACCGCAATTCGGAGGCAGCGCTGGTTGATGTTGATGATGATGAAGATGATCAGGAGGCCGGATCTGTACTACGGAAATCACATTTGGCCTCATTAGTGCCACACACGTACCACAAACAGAGACGCCTCTCTTCTTCAGCTGTACGCAAAACATTTAAACACACACGAGAGGCTCGTCAGGATGGGTTAGCATGGTATGGGTAAGGCCAAGTCGAGTAAAATCTGTGTACACACACACACACATGTCGCATTCGAGTCCATCATCATGGCTATGGCCGGGCCGGCACACGCTCTTTCACTTAAGGTAAACGTTTGCAAATCTAAGATTAGGATTTATATACACTTAATATAATATACATAATTGATTCACTGATGCCTGGACATGTGTTAAACAGCAACAAAGCAAACAGCAAACACAAAGAGCACACGCAACGGAGAACATTAGCCAAGGACTCAGCCACAGTGAAGGCAAGATGATAATCCAGCAAACAATGTTACAGGTACAGTCATGCTTGACTAGGAATACAAAGTGGATAGCTAAACAGTTAATGCAGATATCTATCCAGCTTAAAATGGGTGTGCGCCAAGAGATTTCTCTCTCGCTGTAAAGGTGCTGTGGCGCTTTAATAAATGCATCCTGTCGTTGCTTAGCACAGAAGGCGAGTTGTTTGTTTGCTTACAAATAGTGCACTCTTCTGTAGCACTTTTGCTAAACTTTATTCACGTTTATTCGCGTCTAGGAACAAAGTTTTTAGTGGTTTTAAACAGTGGTTCGTTTGCTTTCAGAACCCTTATAACTCAGGTGACTAGAGTGACCACAATTCAGTGTTAATATTAAATTCTACAACGTTATCAGATGTAATTAGCATCTACCCATTCTATTTAACAGATAAATTCATTTAAGATTCAACTTTTAAAGTTCCTCCGCCAAAAAAGACTACAATAATAAATTAAATGAAAATATTCTTGCAATAAATCCTCTTTAACGATGCCCCTCCTATTGAAGCTTCACAGCTGGAGTGCCTGCAACTATCAGTTTTTCTTTTTTCCATTGAATAAACATTATGACTTTCGATGGCTCTGACAGCGATTTTCCGCTTCCTTTGGCACTCAACCCACACCCCCTCTACCACTTCATCCTCGCGCATCGAGTGCACCCACTACGCCGTAAACGGAAATTGATTTCACGCTGATATAAATTAAATAACTAAAATGTGGATGGGTGCCAAACAGGACACGCACGATTGCCACTCAATCGATTTACAGAAATGCGAAATACGGTGGGAGAGGCAACAAAAAAAAAAACACATTTCATAATATAGCCATAAATATGTAATGACAATCCAAACCAGCCACTTTCCTGATCAAAAGTGCAAAAGAAAATCATGTGAGAGGTGGACGAAAAAATGCATTATAATTCAATTGAATTAATGGCAGTAATGGCAGTTTGCTGTGCGTCGCACGACAGGGCGTATGATTGATATCAAAACATTTTGCAATCTGTGGCAGCAGCAGCAGCAGCAGCAACAGCAGCAGGGAGGAGGAGTAGCAGGAAAGCGGCATCCAAGGCAAATGTCAAATATTATTTATGGCAAGACTCAGCAGCAGTCCATGAAAAATGTTTGGCCCTTAACGGTGGAGGCAGCTTTGGTTTTTAGGCTCTTCAAAAAATGTAGCCTACTTTTTTGGGCGACTGAGAAAATAATTTGTAATATTTTGCCTCCGGTTTACGGGAAATTTTTTAATTAAAAAATATTTCGAATGCAAATTGAAATGGAAATGCAAGCCAAGGCTGAGTGAAAAATACTTTTGCATTTAAGGTGCGCCACATAAATGTAAAAAAAAAATATGCATACTTTTCACTTATCCATGCATGGGAAATTTTATTTCTAGCGCAAATCTGTTCATACTTCAAATTAAAAGATACTTTTAGACTGGTCTCAAGTTATTCAAGCGCTCAGATAAATTTATTTTCAACGATTTTTCGCCCCCATTTGAGCATTAAATACTGTTTAAAGGTTTCTTTATACTTATGTGAAGCACCTTAATAAAAACTTGCTCGTTCCACAGGCAGACGTATCGGACAGACCCACTCAACCTCACTTGGCCTCATTGATTTTTCTATTCCATTTCTATTTTGGCCGTTTTCGGCAACATTTCAAAGTGCACTTGTGGCAAAAACACTCGCGACCAAGAGCTGCCGCACATTCCTTCACACATATGTATATACCATAGATATATTTGCTGGATTGTTGCCAAGACTCGGCACACAATACTCCTACGAACCATACAGACAAAGAGTACATTTGGTTGGTTTCATGAATCGCTCTTCTATTTTGTTTTCTTTTTCTTTTTTTTGGGCAATTTCTTGGCCGAGTAGCACACGTCGCACAGCAGTGCAATGCTGGCGGTTCTACTCGACTTGTTCGGCAGCCCCCGTCGGTGGTGTGGAGGAGCCACAACAGCAGCAGGACTAACTTCCCTTAGCCGCTCTAGGCTGGGGGTTTTGTGCGCTTTCTTTTGTTTCCAACGAAAAGAAGCGGGTTAAGCTTTCGGCCTCAGGTCTTGTTCTGTGCTGTGCTGTCCCGTCCGGTCAGGTCTTGGTCTTAACGGACATGAGCATCATCCAGACAACAATGTTATGCGCAACGGGAATGCAGGCAAGATTGTCAGATTGGCTTCGTCTTCTGCACCCCCTTAAAGCTACAGTACTGCAGTTTGTCTTTCGTTTGAAATCGAATTCGGGCAATGACTGGTGGTGAGGGTCTTTCTGTCTCTGCCTGTGTCTCTGACTATGTCTCTGTATCTGCCTTTGCCTTTGGTTTGCCAACTAGTTTAAGGGCAAAGGAATGTTGCACATAGTTAACATGAATAGATATGGTAGGAAACTACTTGTACAATACAGTTGTACTTCGCCTGTATGAGGAAATGTGCAGACATAGATGAGGATGGAGATTGCAGGCCAGTAATGGGAAACATAGTTTTGGCGGGCAACTGGTATGCGGACACAGATTTGATAGAGATACTGAGAAATAGGCAAAAGGAAAAGTCGAATGGAAAACTTTAAGCTAAACTAAGGCTCTAGTTTTATGTATATTCCGATCGAATTTAATTATTATTTATTATTTATTATTATTAGTTATTATTATTATTTATTATTATTATTATTTATTATTATAATTATTTATTATTATATATTATTTATTATTATTATTTATTTATTATTATTATTATTTATTATTATTATTATTTATTATTGTTATTTTTATTATTATTATTATTATTATTATTATTTATTATTATTATTATTTATTATTATAATTATTTATTATTATAATTATTGATTATTATTTTTATTTATTATTATTTTTTTGTTATTATTTATTATTTAATTAGTTTGTAATTTGTAATTATCAAGACAGATTTCATCCGTCATAAAATCTAAAAAATATTCCACTATCTGTACACAGATTCTTTCCATTAATATTCCTGGTTTAATCAGACATTACATATTTTAATTTCTCATTTTTTCCAATTATTTCTAAGGTACTCAGCCAGAGCAACAAATCACAAACTTTCCAATTTATTCCCCTTATTTCGTTCCACTTAAGAGGCTGCCCACAATTTCATTTCCATGAAAAGTCCCCGAGGATTTACTTCTAATTGAATTACATGCCACAAATTGCAATTGCAACATACATACATACATATATACTATAAGCCTCCAGCCCAGTCAACGTCCACCCACAGTGTTGTCTTCCAATTGGATCGACTCCCATCGAAGCTTATCAATAAGGAATTAAAGCACAAACTATTTAAGCATTCAGGAAACAAGCTTTGGTCAGTGCATGGCGTTCCGAGCGGAGTGGAGTACAGTGCAGTGGAGGGACCGACCGTTGACAGAAGCCAATCGTATTAGCAGCCAATCAAGGGTATAAGCCACGCACATGCACACACACAGAGCACAGAGCACAGAAACACAGAGATCCAAAATGAAAGGAATATCCCCCACATCCAGCACATGGCACGGAGCTACAAATCGACGAAAAACACAGGTGGGGTCTATGGAGGTTTTGCTGCTGAATATTAAGCTGCTCCCAATGCTAGCGGCACGGGTCAAGGGGCAAGGGGCAAGCGGCAAAGGTGATGATGATGTTGACGTTGCGATGACTTAAACAATTTGAAACATCAACGCACACAAAATCCGAATTGTAGATGGATTGGTTACATGGCTTTCCCCTCCCGCCATCTGTGCCAACACACACAAAATCTCGCATCACCTGCCAGCCAGACAACGTTTTAGGCAGGGCAGGCTTCCCTCAAACATATTGCAACTATATATGCACAGAAACATCCGGCTGCAACTTGCTGGGGATACAGCCAGAGATAGACAGACAGTCCGGGCGGGCAGTCAGGCGGCAGTCAGGCAGCCAGCTTGCCAAGGGCAAGACAATTTCTGTTGGATGGCGGCTTCCATTTGCGGTGCATGAAATGATAGACACCAAACACACAATTTGCCACACATTTGCATATCAAGATTTTACAGCTGGGATGTTGCAATGCCAAACACAAAGCAGGCAGGCAGCCATTCTCTCTCCTCTTGGGCTTTCGGAACTTTGCTGCAATGAAAGATCTGATTGGTGCTAGAGTTGGTTCTGAATTTGGAAAAGTTTGCGGGTTCATTAACAAGTTACGAGGATTTAGATGTTGAAAAGATTTGATAGATCAGAGTTCCCATGAATCATAGACTTTAATTAGATATCTGAAAATAGTTTTAAGCTTTCAAACCACTTGCAAATAATTCTGCAACTAATATAAATCCAAAAGGAGCCTTCCAGTCAGTTGAATTTCCCTCTAAAAAAGCTGCTACATTGTATTTAATGAGTTGGTTCCATTTAACTTAAGCAATTAAATATGCAAGCGCTTGGGTGCCATTTATCCATTACCCAGAAGCATTTAAATGGGTTTTTTTTTTTAGCTTTTAGTTACCTTTAAAATTCCGTACAGATTTACTTAACAAATGAGAATTGCATTCATAAATTAATTAATTAATTAAACCAACATGCAACGAAAATCCTGCATGCTTTCTATGCACATAACTCTGGCTGTGTCCTGGTGCGGTGGAACAGAAGACTGTGTGTGGGTGTGTCCGTATCCGTTTAATGCTAACAAAATGGACTTCTTTGTAGTCTGTTTTTTTTCTTTCTTTGTGTATGTCTCCCGTCCCTGTGTCTGTGCATAAATTTGTTGCAACATTTTTCCCTAGAAATCTTGATTCATTTACGTATTACACGAACTTTAGCTGGAAAATTCTGCCGAATTATATTTAGATCTTATGCAAATGAAATTGAAACTGAAACTGAAAGGAGCTTCGTTAGGGTAGCTCACAAAATGCAGAAATAATTTTACATTCACTAGAAATTTTACTGATTGACAGGAAGGCGAAGGCACTGCACTACCTAATACCATGCAATGCAGAGTAGAATCTTCGAGCAAGTTAAAGGTATGACATGGCTTCCCAGAATTCAACCACTGTGAACTGCAATGAAAACTTCACTATATTTTCTGCATTTGATACAGAAATTACCTTTAATTCTCCCCCGTCTATCCAGCAATTAAAATCTATCATATCCAGAATTTATTTGAATTTTAATCAACTGTCGCTGCTGCCAATTTTGACTTTTATGTCAATGAAAAACAGAGTGAAAAGAAAACTTTTTGTGCAGGCAACCCAAATCCCCCTGATACATACAATACGACAGACAAGCCCTGGCCCTGTCTGGGGGGCTAAAGGACCTGCAAAGAATGATGGAAAAGATTAGCAGCCTGGGGAAAAGTCAGAATTGTGGACTGCCTGGCCCCCTGGCACCCTTGAACACAACACACATGTACGTATACGTATGGGAATGGGAATGGGTATGGGTATGGATGTGTGTGTGTATCCTCCTGTAGCTGTGGATCCATTGTTGATATCCCCCAAAAAGATGACGACGCCGTCGTGACCTCACGACCGCAAGCATTTTTCAAATAAACAGACAGCTTTGCATAATTTGATTATGCAATACAATACGAGTATGATATGAATCGGCATGCAGATTGGAATGCCAGTGTATATAAAGATATATATGTGTGTATGTATATGATCCGTATGATTTATTAAACACACTTTGTGAAAATTATAGCAAAGAAGCACCCACCCATATTTGTTTCCCTTGGCACTCAATTTTCTTCATCCTTTTCTTTGCGCTCTATTTTTTTTTGTTTTTCGTGTATTTTTGAGGTTTCCGCTTCGCCTGGGGAATCGCCATCAATTTTGCAACGGGAAACGGATGCGCACTTAAACGCCATAAAGAATGCACAGCCAGCAGCACAAACAATGAAAAGGCCATTAAAATCTACTGATTTACAAAATCAGTTCGCCGTTAAAGCTAAGCCAAAGTGCAGCCGACAAACTAATGGCTATATAATCGGTCGGTAAGGGGGGCGGCCGAGCCACAGCATGGATTTAATCTCCATTGGGGGTCGTCCTCTGGGTCTGTGTCCTCTTTCCCCAATTACTCGCACAAATTCAAGTGCATCCCCGCCATATCAACATCTCGTTGAGTGTGCAGCTAAAAACTGCAAGTCTGACACAAACACACAAAGCTTTTCCATCCACTTTTTTTTTGTTATGGGTTTTTTGTGCTCCATATTTGCCACACGCTGAGCCAAAAGATTTTTCCTTAGACAAAGGCATTAATATGGAGATGGAACAAAAAACACAAAAAGAAAACACAACGTAGAAGTCGGCTATATAAACATTATATGGGGCCTTTGTTTGGCTTAGATTGCGTTTGCTACACACACACACACACAACAAGCACAAGTGAGTCTCGGAAGCCAAGTGAAATATGCTATGCCCCAAGATCAATGGGTCTGCTGGCAAAAGCTTACTGAAACGAAATTGAAAACGTAGCCAAACAGCCGCAAGCCATGGAAAGTGAGTGTAAGAAGGTCTGTGTCTGTGTCTGTGCCTACGCAAAATAGAAATACAGGTCAAAAGGGTTTCAAGTTTCTAAAGAAATCCAAATGCGAAGACAAATATGTACACAGGCGGCGTATACTACTCAAGATGGGTTGCTTCAGCTTTAAAGGAGCTCAAATAAAAAACTAAACTTGGGCAGCAGTAATGGAGGAAGAATAAATCGCCAGGGCTAAAGCCATGGGAGCCTAAAAAGTAGCTCTGGGAAAACTGATAGCGAGACTTTAGTAAGTAAGAAAGTAATTTTGGCATGGCCTTCTCTGTTTTTCTTCGTTCAATAAATAAATATAAATATTAAATAATGAATAAGTGATTAATGCACAGCTCAAAACTGACGAATGGATCGAAAAATGTGCACCAAGAAATAATGCAAAAATAATATATGTTCGCTTCCCGCGAGGCAGTATAAATGGGAAGCACTTCAGACGTTCATTTGATTGGAATAGGAATAAATAGAACTTGGGAAAGTTTAAAGAAAGTACCAAGAAGCGCAGAATCAGATAACATATCTCTCTTGACATGTTCTACCAATAAATACAATATATTTATTTACCTACTCGTATTTCTTACTCACTCCATAGACTTCTAAATATGTCTGATGAATTAAATAAATATCAATATGAAACTAAAATATTAGCTGAAATAATTAAAAATACATTGTAGGAAACACACACAGAAAATACAAAATATATTTATCCAACAACACAACAACAAACTATTGACATTTCCGAAAACAAGTACAAATATTTCAGCAAAAATTAAAATATTATTTGCCATCAGCCAAACTTCTGACCAAATAAATAATAAATAATATTCCACAATATTTAATATTTGAAAGCACAGAAATGTATTTTCCGCACTTGAACCACACCACAAAAAGAGGTTAACTGTCAGATGCAGTGCGTTTGTATGCAATAGCTCGGATAGCACTCAGTATTACTGGTGGAAAATGGTTGGTTTGAGTGGATCCGATCCCATCAATGCCGCTGGCAGCCACAGCACAGAAATTCCCTACAGTCGGTGGCCCGAGGCAATCGCAAATAAAAATGACAGCCAAACAATCATAGGAAAGAAAAAGACAAACAAAAAACACAGACAGTACGACAATGGGTCGTTACGTGGGTGGGTTAAGCAGACCAGGACAAAGAAATGGGAGCCACAAAAGCTAACGATTGATATGAGTGGAGTTTTATTTCAATTCCATTACTCAGACACGACACGACACGACACGACCAGACATGGCATGGAAGCGATATGCAGCACAAGGAGAGCGAGCCGCGACAAAAATCGATGGCACATTCGAGTCTTTGGCCAATTTTCATCTAATTTCTAACGCACGCAATGCAGTTGTCGGGGCAGTTTAGTGGTAGAACGGAACGCTCCTCACCCCCCCAAATGTTAGCCACGTCACTCGCTCTGCCTGTGGGCCGTTCTGCCAGACTGTCAGTAAAGTTTAAAAGTCATGTCTGCCATTTTGGCAACACGTAAATCCGCGCACTTCCTGAAACACCCAACGAACAAAGTGCCTGATGAGGTGAAGCCCACAGCGAGAGAGAGCGAAGGTTTGGGCTTCAGGTTTGTGTTGGTTCAGGCCCTACCAGATACCAGATACCAGAGGGGTGAGTGAGCGTCCGAGAGTCCATAAGCCTGAGCTAGAAAACGCCACAACACACGTTGGAAAAATCGTTGTGCAATTTTCACGGCTAACGAAGTGGCAAAACAGAGACCATGGAATTTTATTAGAAATTCTAACGGAAACGGAGAGCTTGTTAGGGCAAATTGCGAACGAATTTTTCCACACACACACACACACGCACACAAGATTGATGATGATAAGAGCGATGACGAAGGAAAATATAAGAAGTTACGATGCCTGCGAAAGAAATTCGAAATTTAATATTCCATGCCCAAAAATTCAGATATTAATAATGGAAAAGAGAACGGAGCCAATTTGTGAAATTTAAAAATACGCAGCTGAGCTAATTCTGAGAAAATTATAAGACAAATAAAGTAAAAGTTCTAATATTCAAATTGTAATTCCAAGTATCAAATTAAAGCTACGTAATATCTGTGTCCTAGATATCTGCATTGATAAGAAAACCCACTCGTCACACCATCAATTACCAGTGCAACCCCCATTCAATTTTGATTATTTCTTTATACTGATATTCGTAGTATTTCCAGTGTAACCAACAAACCAACCCCCGTTAAAGAGTCGGGCGGACTTGGAGAGTCCTGCTCCCGTCACCCTTCTAATGCATATATGATAATAAAAAATGCCTTGTGGCCATAAATTCAGTATGGGAATTATTTACATGACACACTTCACTCGTCCATACATGCACACGCACAGAAAGCACACTTCGAATCGATGGATGACAAACACAACCTTGACCCATAAAAGCTAATAAAATTAATTAACTGCGCGCCGAAGAAGAAATATGTAAGGGGAACCAACAGCCCGGCCCACATACCCCCCACCAACAACTGGCAGACAATCAGTTCGAATGGGGCAAACACTTGAACTAAACTAGTTAATCCATTTGCTCATTCAGCTACTAATAAAGCGAGCTTTCACGCCCACCACCCACTGCAAGACAAGACAATGAAAGGAGACGCGCAAGGAGCGCCCTGCAAGGAGGAGACGCGCAAGGAGCGCCCTGCAAGGAGGAGCCTCGCAACAAAGTTCTTTTAACGCCCGCCAGCCAGACGCCCAGCCCAATCAATTAAAGAGCAACCAATGGGTATAGTAACCCCTATATTACACCCTCATTCTACAGCAGCAGCAGCAGCAGCAGCTAGGGGCAAGTCGAATGCATCGCTTGAAGCGCATTTTCTTTGTCGACGGCTACATAAATAATTCAAATTACGCCTTCCTTCTTCTGCTTCTACTGCAGACGACGCCTTTCAATAGCTTTTTTTCAGCAGCACAAAAGACTCCGTTGGGACAATGGGCGTTCGGAGCGTCTGTCTTCGCTCCGCCATCAGACACAAAACGACAGTGAGGCATCCAATGGCAAAGTTAGTTTTATTTGTCTAATGCTGACAGCAACAACTGGAGCTCGACGACGACTCTGCTGCCACAGCACAGCACAGGACAGGAAGTACGACAATCTGAAAGTCATTTTAGGGTAATTTGATAGTTGGTGCGTGCAAGGAATGCAACAACACCAGGAGTTTCGCTTGCTTGAGTTGGAAGTCCCCATACCCATCCCCCTGCTGTAAAAGTTAATTTCAAATGAAACGAGTGGGTCAACTAGGGGTTATTGTTCCCCATGAAACAAAAAATATACATAAATATGTTTGGCATTAAATTGTGGTTGAATGGGTATCCTTTTCCCGTAAAGGTTTAACGGCAAAATGGTAAAAAGAAAAATGGTAACAGAGCTTAAATATTTTAAGGACATTTAGTCTACATTTAAATGAAACTTAATTGGTAGATTCTGATTTATTATGATAGTTTAATGAATGAAAGTCTAGCCGACATATAGAATAATGTTTCAGACATCGAATCTTGAATCTACTTCTAGTCCTAGAATGCGAGAACCCATCAATATATTCCAAATTAATACTGCTATTTAGAGTAAAGTCTTAAGCAATATATATTCTCCTTCTACTATATAATATATATCCCCAAAATATCAACCCACCTGAACGAAAGAAAGATCTATGCACACTCCTGATCTCCTCCACATTCAACAAAATTAAGAATATTTCAGACCATTTAACCGCAACCTCCCCCCACACATGAAATATTTCATAATTAATATTAGAAAAACTTTTCCTAAATGCTTCAAAAATGATTGCCACTGGCAACAGCCTTTAAAGTTGAGCAAACTTTAAATATAATAAATGAAATGTTGAAAGTTCGTGCGCTGGCAGCGAAAACTCATAAAACACAACTCGGATCCAATCAAAGTTTCAGTCAAGTCAAGCATTTTTGATTAAAGAAAGGAAAAAAGCGTAAAACGGATATGCCAGGACTGCACCCCACGTAGCATGTAGCAGGTGTAAGACCGCCCACAGCCTTCGTACCACCTATCCCTCTACCACTACCTACTACCCACGAAATGTTCTATTTTCTATCCATGACAAATGAATAGGTCTAGCAGTTCTTCTTCGTCTTCGTCTACGGCTGGCTGAAAGCAATTGCCACTCAAATATTCATCTGCTTACACATGCCAAACATATACACAAAGAGATATATGTAGGCAGCTACCATAGATAGCAGCATATAGTATAGTATAGTATAGCTATAGTATATACTAGGATATGGAAAAGGAAATATTTGTTGTCTTGTCTTTGGCACTGCTCACCATTCTCGATGGTCTCCTTGGCACAGGATATTATTTTGCCTTTGCGACGTCGCAAATTCGATTCGAAATTGTTGTCATCGGTGAAATCATCCTCTCCTGCAGCTCCCACTCCGGCTCCAGCTCCCACTACTCCTTGTCGTCCATCTCCGGCTGTTGTTGTTGTTGTTGGCGTTCCTGTTCCCGTCGTGGTTGCTGCTGTGGCTGTGGATTCGGGCACATCCTCCGAGCATTGACGCTCTGGATAACCAACTCCAGGTCCTCCTCCTCCTCCACCAACACTACCACGTCCATGTGAACTATCAAAACTTTGGCTCATACTGTGCCAAAATCTATTTCGTTGATTTGTTTTGACTCAATTTTTGTCTAGTTTTTTTTTTGCTGTGGGATGTTTAATTTGTTTTCGCGTTGACGCTTTTTGTATTTAATGTTTTTTAATTTGTTTCTGGGAATAAACTTTTTGCGTGTTAATTAGTCCACTGAATGGGTCATCAAAAGGTTACAATCACCAATCACACGGGCCCGAAAACGAAAGAAAACTCAATTCAAATTAGAAAAATCTTAAAAACAACAGCAACAAAAAACGAATGCAAAATTTTGTTTGCGTGCTGCCCAAAAGAAAAATCCAACACGCAATCGACAAAGGGAAAAGTGTGTAAAAAAAAAAAGAAGAGAAATTTGTGCAAAGACTTTGCCGGCAAAGACTTTGATGGCTAGTAAAAGTGGGTTGGTCGACGCCTCACAAAAGGGTGGGTTCTCAGTCATTACCCTCCACACAACGACGACGGGGACTCTCCCCAAAAACCAAAAAAAAAAACCCATTTAAACATTCAAAGTGCGTACCAACTACTACGCGTAGTTTGTCCTCACAGTCGAAGAAGAGCGAACCATTTGGGCCCCCCCTTCAGGGCAATAACATTGAAAACTGTTTGCTTATTTCATAATCGCTTCTTGCATTTAGGTTAAACAATCACCAAAAACACCAGACACTAATAATAGTTAATCCGCAAAAGCCAAAAGGCCTCAAATTATTCATTGGGTTGAAATGCCTTCAGGCACAAAGCCAATTCTAACTCTCTCGCTCATATTTCTCAATTATATTGTTTCGTTTCATTTAGGAACTGTTTAATATTACTTTTCTTTGTTTTTGTTGTAATTTAGTTGGGAAGCGCGCGGCGAAAGCGCGTGTTTGCACGCTGGGAAATGCCGTCAGAGACTGAAACTGTCTGCCTCCACATGGCCAAGGCAGCCAGCATGCAATCCCACCACGAAGAGCAGCCAAGCCATAGAGGCGTGGTGGCTTTGCCATTTATTGATTTTGGTCTCGGCTGTGCGTGTGCCGCAAAGACACAAAACGCAGAAACGTAGCTTTTGTTTGTATGGTGCGGGGGGCGTGGAGTACGGTACGAATCGCAGACGCAGGGCGAGGCCAGACGAGGCATTTCAAAAAGCCGGCTTCAAGCCGCCACAGAGACAGAGAGAGTGAGAGAGCGCCAAAGAGCGTGGAGAGCAAAGGCAAAGACAGACGGAGAGACAAACAACAAACATGAAACATGAAAGGATGATTCCATAAAGACAAACATATGATTATACCCGGTACAAAGGCAGAGCTCCAAGGGTATGTTGTTTTGAAGGGAAGCCACAGCTTGAGGGAAGCAAATTGAGTTAACCTAACGAAATATGTCTTACGCTAGTAATTATGAGTAGTAGGCGAGTAGACTAAGTTGATGGGTGCCTTAACTAAATATTTAATAATTGATATGCTCACTACCTTTGAAATTGCAGTCGCCGAAACCTTGTAGCTTTCACATTTCATTCTTCCTTTCTTCCCATTTGCCGCAATATTATCAAGCAACTGGACATGCTCGTTGATTGGAATATCCCTCACCTATTGAGAAATTTTTTGATTAAAATTAGTATTTTTTCTGCACTTTTAAATGGTCACTTACCTGTACTGGAATTTTGTAGTACTTGAAGAAGTTGATTCCCGCTGAACTGCCGCTGCTGCAAATTTCGCTTTGATTGGCAAATGGTTCTGTCTGAATGCATCACTAAAAGGGAAAATGCAAGAACAGAAAGCCACCACCAAGAACCACAATATACATATATATATATATATATATATATATATATATAACTATAAAACATTTTAACATAAAATCTAAATAAATTTCAGGAAACACAAAACAGAAAATACTATTAGTTACAACTGAAACCAATACCAGTAATTGCTCAAATTGTTTATCATTTTAGAGCAAACAAAAAAAAAGTACATAATTGTTCATGGGAATTATTATTTTATTTGAATATTATGTGCCAACTTATGCAAGGCACTGAATGAATCGTTGAATGAATTACTGGGCTTCTTCTCTTTATATATATTTTACTTTTATATATATAAGCCCGATAACTAGTCAAATATGATTAAATATAGTCTGATATTTGTAAATGGAATTGGAGGGACTTAATCCCAGTCCTGGTCTTCTTCGACAGGATTAGCGTCCTGGATGGCATTGCCCTGTTTGTGGAGTATGGGAAATGGAGAAATGGAATCATCAATTAGTAGAAAACCATTTGGAACTTTTAATTACTGATATTAATTCTAATTGAAATGTATTTAAAATCTACTTACACTGCCACGAACATCATAGCCACCAAACTGAGAGGCGCCACCGCCGCCACCACTGCTCAGGGCGCGCAGGAATTCGGGCACTTCCTGATCAGATCCCTCGAGAATTTTCACCAGGTCTGTGGCTAAGCCCGAATCATGTTCGGGATCAAAGAACGATGTGGCGCGACCATTATTTCCGACACGCCCGGTGCGACCAATACGATGGACATAGTCATCAATGTCCTTGGGCATATCGTAGTTCACGACATGCTTCACGTTCTTAATATCTGGGGATTGATGGGGTACACAAAAGGCGCGCAATATAAATCGGAAAATACATATGCATTATTGACATATTACCTAGACCACGCGAGGCAACCGATGTGGCAATGAGTACCTTCATGCGGCCACTCTTAAAGTCCCGTAGAGCCTGCTCGCGCTGACTTTGGAGTCGGTCGCCATGGATGGAAGTTGTGGGAAACTCGGTTTCCGATAAATACGAAGCCAGAAAGTCGGCACCGCGTTTGGTCTCAACAAAGACAATGGTGCCATCCGCGCACTCCTCCAAAAGTTCCTTTAAAAATTAATCAATCATACAAGGCATATTCATATTCCATGGTTAGGGCTGGTGGTCTGTTTAGTGCTTACGGTTAACTTTGTGCGCTTTTTGTACTTGCCGACCTCATAGATCGTCTGCTTAACATCGGAACAAGCGCCACCCACAACGCCAACAGTCACAAATATATAGTTATTGAGAAACTCGCCAGCCATGCGCTGTATCTCCTCCGGGTATGTGGCCGAAAACATCAAAGTTTGATGCTCGGCGCGCATTGTGCAGTGAGTGATAATCTTGCGCATGCTATCCGCAAAGCCCATCGCCAGCATACGATCGGCCTCGTCCATGACAAGGAAGCGCGTATCGTCGAACGTGATGAAGGCACGCTCCACAAAATCGAGCAGACGCCCTGTGGTGGCAATCAGCACATGGCATCCCATCATAATCGATTCGTTCTGGTACTTGACCGAGGTGCCGCCATACAAAATGTTAATCTTCAAATACGACTCGTGGCTGAACTTCCGGGCCTCGTGATAGATTTGAATGGCCAACTCTCGGGTGGGCGATACGATCACAGCCTGCGGCTTGCCAATCTCCAGATCATGGCCGTCATCCAATATTTTACTGAGTATCGGCAAAAGGAAGGCGGCCGTCTTGCCAGAACCAGTCTGGGCACAGGCCATCAGGTCACGGCCAGCGTGGATCACCGGTATGGCGACCTTTTGAATGGGCGTGGCCAACTTATAGCCCGATTTCGTCACATTTACCGCGATTATGTCACGCAACTTGGCATCCTCGAACTTCGTGATGGCAGCTGGTGGATCATTTCCGCTCACCTTATGAAAGTCACCGAATTAAAGTTAGTCCTGCAAATGGCCGTGGATAAACAACTTACCTTCACCGGAATATTATCATATTTGGAAAAATTGATTCCCGTTGATATGGCCGTGCTGAAAATCTCGGCTTCGTCGGTGGATGGTTCTGGCGGGATGTAGAACTCGCGCTTCTTCTCTCCATCTTCGCCGACATCGTCGCCCTTGTTGTTATTGACATCATCCTCATCATCGTCGTTGCGACGACGACGTTCCTTGCGTTCACCGCGCTCCTCGCGATCGCCACGGTCGCGATTAAAGCCGCCGCGACGTCCTTCGCCTGAATTAGAAACACATTTTTAGTAAATATTAAATTTAAATAAATAAACAAGAGAAGAAACCAAATTAAGAAATAAGACACATAATCTATGCAGTTTTAAAAACATTTAAAATATGTATAATAATTAAAAGTAATACAGAAATTATACATTAAAAAAAATATATATATTCTTCATTGAAATTAATATAAATTCTGCAATAAATTTTCTCGGTGGTACAATATGTGGTGTAAATCTTAAAACCTAATTGAAAACTTTTAAAATTAAATGAAAAAAACTCCATTTTATATTTGATGACTGTTATTCAGCTCTGAAATATATACAGAATAATATCCGTAATATAAATGTAAAATTAAAAAGAAAAGACTAGCTTTTCTAGCTTTTTTTCTCTTCTCTATCCCAGCCCTTTCAAAGCAACCAACAGAATCTCCCCTCATCGCTTAGCTTCACAATGCCGGCCGCCTGCAAGTCCAGGACATAGCGAAAGGCTCTCGACGCATCCATGCGGCTCTTGATGAACGGTGCACGGTGCAAATCCACCCGTGGCAACGTGATGAGCGCCTCAAATAGTGCATGGACAAGCTCCAGCTTTGACATTGGCATATCCAAAACGATCCGTGGATCGTAGGTCTCCACAGCGGCTAGGGAGCGATACTGTTGCGATGAGCCACTGGCTCTGGTCGCTTGCGCGGGATGCTGCTGATCGCTGAGAGTCTTCTGATGATCGACCATCACACGGAGCATGTCCATATGCTGCTCTATGAAAGCCATATCTTCCATGTGCTGTCTATTACGACGATCCTCGATGGTTTCTGTGCGCTGCAAAGACAACCCAGGCCCGACTGCAATTTCCGTACTCTGATCTACTGAGCCTCCTGCCTGTTCTATGGCTGGACATTGTGCTGATCCTACTGCCTGTTCTATGGCTGGATATTCTGCTGCTCCCCCTGCCTGTTCTATGGCTGCATATTCTGCTGATCCTCCTGCCTGTGCTATGGCTGAATATTCTACTGATCCTCCTGCCTGTGCTATGGCTGGACGTAGTACCGGGTTTCCGGTGCCCAGGCTCAATGGTGGCAGAACTTGCACACTGGTGACGACTGCGTGTATACTCAAGTCAGATAAAGAGACCGCGGGCTGTCTCTCCTCGTTGGAAATCTCCATGGGCACAGCCACCGGCAGGGGTTCCATTATTTCCATATTCGGTACTCTGTAATCCGATATGTTGGGCAACGTTTCGTTTTGGATTTCTGGCATGGAGGGAGCTAGAAGAGCCGGAAGATCCACCTGAGCTTCCGGTACTAAGGCAACTTGAGATGATTCTGGCGGTAGTGGCGCCTCTGCTGGCAGTGGCTCTTCCTGCACTTCCATCTGTTGTGGCATCCCATCGGGCGGAGGAGCCGTGAAGGAGTCAGTCGTAGGTGGCGCATAATTAACCATCTGCAGCGGAACTCGGACCATTTCTGTCGCTCGTTGCAGTAAATTGGCCATAAAATTCGAAGTGATCTCGCGATTCAATCGCGGCTGTTCGTCGTGTGTGTCCCTTGGCGGAGTTTCCGGTAATCTCTGGCGTCGTGGACGTCGGCTTCTTGGTGTTGGGGCATTTCGCGTTTCGAAATAGCTCGGTATTTGGTCGCGTGTTCGAAATATTCTACTCCAGTCACGTCCAGGTGTCCGAGGTGGGGTAATAGGCGCCACTCGCGCCGCTTCTGGTGGCGTGTCTTCTGCTATTGCTTCCAATGGTCTCTCTGCCGACGCGTCTGGTGGGCCTTCTGCGTCGGCTTCAACTGCTGCTGTTGATAGTGGATGAAACGACCTCTCCAGCACACGCGGCAGCATAGAGAGGCGATGCTCCTCGTCGATCACTGGCAAGAAGGGACGAAACGGTGTGACTCCAGGTCGAGAGCGAACCACCGCTGAACCGAAGTCGTCCATCGCGGGCGACGCGAGCATCGGCGGTTGATTGCCGCTGTCCACCAACACCAAGTCCGATGCAGCCTCTGGCAACGAGAGTGCACCCCCGGATCCTGGCATCATAGGAGTGTTGTCCTCTTCGGGCTGCAGACTCGACGATGTGGGCATGAATACCAAGCTGTGGAGCGTACATACATTAAGGGTTTGTGTGTTAGTTGCTGCCTCTACTACTGTTAGTACTGCGTAATTAAAGCAGAGTCGGAAAAGAATGAAACGGAAACATGATTCTTCAGCGTAAGATAGTCGGAAGAGACAGACAGCAAAGACAGACAGTCAGTGGATTGATCTGCAAGACGAGTGTGGATGGCGTCGCATCTTTTAGTACAAAATAATCTCGAAAATAACTCTATTTCGATGTTTTTTAATTGGATTCTTGATAATCATTAAAAGGTTTCTGCTCATATTTGCTTAGAAAATCATGTTGGAAGTGAATCGAAAGGTTTACTAGGCGTAGTAGGCGACCTGCGTTGAGATACCTTTCAAAATTAATTTAAAATATACAAATCAAAATCTCTCAGTAGCCTTCGGTTCAGATGTTTGCCAGTGACAGTGACCAGTCGTGTCAGGGTGTATAGGGAAACAAAAAAAAAAAAAAGAATATAAAAGAAAAGCAAATTAAATTGAATAAATTGTGTTTCCTGTTTTTTTCTAAACGTTTCTCCCCGTACTTTCTTCTTGCATCGAACGCCACTCCAGAGGATCCAAGGTAAGTGGGGAAAACAAGCCAAGAGGATAGGACAGAAAGAGAGAGAGAAGAGAGAGAGAGAGAGAGAGTGGGATAGGCTTGACTTATTGTGTTAAATACCCGTGATTGATGTTAGGTGTTAGTGGGGTGGATGATGAGACGACACGTGCAACGCCTTCCTGGTCGCCCGATGATCCGTAGCGACTCAAAAAAGCTACATCGGTGCTGTCCCGATTCTGCGACTGATGCTCACGCGCCACATTGGTCATCAGGCTGCTGGCCGGTGTGCTCGTGCTCGCCATGCCATGTTCAGCTGCTGGCTGCTCTTGCTGCTCCATCTGCATCTGCTCTTGGTGCTCCAACTGCTCACTAGTCGCTGCCAAAAATGAGAAACCCAGCAGTCTGGGCTGTCGTTCGTTCAGCCAACCCGACGGTAGTGCATGGCAACCATCTGGCCAGGCCCGTCGACTGTGCAGCTCACTCGCTACGCCCATGTTTACCGCTCGCGCCGTGTGCAGCTGCATAAAGTTCTCACTGAGCCAGCGGGGAAATCTTGCCGCGCTAAAAGTGGCATGAGGTGGTTCTGCTACTGCTCCCGCTGCTGCTCCTGCTGCTGCAGACTCATCTTCTGACGAGGATTCATTTTGGTTTAAGTCTCCTTCATTCGCCCCAAACAGTACAAGGCCGGCTCTGTAGAGCTCTTTGATCTGTCGAACTTCTTCAGTTGCCTCGTGTCCCGTGTTTGTGGCCACAGCGCTACGACCTCTGGCGCTGCTTTGTCGTTCTCTGCTCGGACGAGATCTGGGAACCACAAATTGATCCAGATCATCATTCGAATGGGGATCATTGGCTCGCATTTCGCGGAGCTGCCTAAACATGTTGTCCACCTGCCTTGGACCAGATTCGGTCTGGTTTAGAATATTATTGATTTCCGCTAGAATGCGCTTTGACTGGTCTGACGACCCGCGAATCTGTCGCGCCTTCTTCTCGCGCTCCTTCCGATCCTGAAGCTGCAGGGCATCCCATTCGCTGTTCACCAGCGCTTTGAAGGCCTCGAGCAAGTAGTCTCGAAGCTCTCGCACCCTTGCCATTGTGGTATATGCCCGCAGATCGAGTTGATCGAGGAAGTAGATCACCACATCCCTGTCCAAGCTTGTAGGTATCTCCATCTGCACATAATTGACTGATTGGCAGCCTTATGAAGTGAAGAGGTCGTACGTGAAGATACCGACCGGACCGTGCATTGTGTAATGGGTGGACAACGAAAAAACAAAGCACATCACAAAACAAACACACAAACACATACTTATATCTAAGCTTAAAAAGATTTCTTAGCTAGAAAAGAAAAGGAAAAACAAATAAGATAAGTCTTTACCTCCTTCTTCATCGTCATTGCGACGTCCACGATATCCGCCGCCGCCGCCACCACCACCTCCCTCGCCATTGCGACGTCCTTCACGGTAGCCACCTCCGTCTCCACCATCGCGATTGCCACGGTAACCGCCACCATTACCGCCGCCTCCTCCACGGCTTGCGTTGTTCTTGGGCGTCTCCTCGTCGTCGCTCCAACCTTTCACTTCCAGCGCTGCGACTCCTTTCGAAGCGCTAAATTCCTATAGAGAAATGAATTAGAAATTGGGCTTTGCTTGTGTGAAAAAAAATTTGCATGTACCTCGGTTTCCCAGTCAGACATTTTGGTAAAATTCAAGTGGTTTTTTTAATTATCTGAAACACAGAAATGTAAAATTTAACATAATTATAAGAAATTCGCCAAGAAATATCTTTGAATAAAAATAACACGTTAAATTTTTAAAGTGGCGCCAAAGACAAAACAATCGATAACCAATTTCCAAGATCCCTAAACACCGCAATTAAATGATTTTCAACAGCTTATATCAATTAAAGCAAATTATTTTGCAACTATTTCTTCTATATTTATTATTGTTTAAAAGAAATTGATGTAAAAACTTGCTAATAATAATGTTAAAAAGTTTATTCTGGCGCCACAGACTGAACAACCGATAACCGATTTCCAACAAACCCCAAGCACAGAATTAATTTTTATTTACACCCGAAATGGAATTTAATTGAATTTAATATTTGCCTCTATATATATATTCAGCTTTTGCCCAAATAAATGTTCAATTGCTGCTAACTGTGTAGGGTTGCCACCTGAATTATTAGTGGGTAGAGTAGCCACCAGCTGAGCCCGTAACTGACAACTGGCCGATAGTTTGCCATTCAACTGGCGACGCGGGCAGCAAAAACGTGAGTTTCTGTTTTTCTATGTATACCAAGAACACATGTGGGCTTGCCTAACTGTGTGCGTGAGCAGGCCATGTGCGTGTGCAGTCGTAGCGTGTGTGTGTAGGTAATACTAGCAGCGAGGCGAAGAAGAAACGCTGAAAATTAAGGTTAGAGAGCAGCAGCCACCAACAGCCAGCGAGAAAAGTAAGGAAAAATTCGCGCAAAGCGACACAAAATTAAAAAAAAACACCTCAAACTACATTGCACACGCACCAGCAGCCCACTAAATATATTGAGCAAATGAAAAACATCTAGTTTTCCGTGTGCACAGGCGACACACCAAGCGATTCCCCCATTTCCATTGTGTGACAGAAAACTCAACTCTCGTTTGCATAAATCATCGTGTGCCGTGTGTCGTGTGTGTGTGGAGAGGGTGTGCAGGAAAGAAAAATCAATTTAGAACTGTGTAAAAATTCTTTTGCAGGCAAGCAAAGCAGCCAAGAGCCACAGCAACCTCAAATCATGGATAGCGCCGGTAAAAATCGTTATGAACTCTTGTTCATGGACGATGATGTTAGCGATCCATTAGATAATCTTGTGGCGGCGACCGCTGCCGTAGCAGCCGCAACAGCAGCCAGCAAGAAGAAGCAGCCACAGCCTGCCGCGGGCGGTGCAGCAGCTGCCGCATCGGGAGGAGCCACCAAAAGTGGCGCCGCCAAGGTGGCCAAGACAGCAGCCGTTGGCGGAGGACCAAATGCTAAGAAACCAAATCAGGCCGAAAAGGAGAACAAACCGAATGCTCTAAACAAAAATAACAACAACAACGAGGGCAAGAAGCCAGCCACGACCACGGACAAACAGTTCAACAAAGACAGCAGCAGCGGCGGTTATAAGCAAGGCGGCGGCAGCGGTGCTCCCCGTCCAGGCGGTGGCGGCTTTGGCAACAGAACACGTGAATTCGGCACTGGTCAAGGGCAGGGACAAGAGCGGGAACAACGGGGACAGGGTCAGCAGCGGGAACGCAACGTGAACTTCCGTCAACAGAATGGCGGCGGCGAGCGAGGCGGTGAGCGCGGTGGCAATGGAAATGGCAACTACGAAACACGTGAGCAGCGCAACAATCGTCGCAATGTCCGCGAGAATGGCGCTGGTGGACCACCCGACGGTCAGCCCCGTCCCTATCGCGGCCAGGGCAACAGTGGTGCTGGCGGTGATCGCCCACCTCGCCAGAACCGCAACTTTGATGGACAGAACAGGAAGCGGGAATTCGATCGTCAGTCTGGATCCGACAAAACTGGTGAGTAATATTAGTCCAGGGCGCAGGGGTACCACCACCAGACATGGCATGGCATGGCGTACAAACATAACCACACAAACAGAAATTCCCGCCCACCAGAAAACCAAAGAAAAAAAATGAACTGAAAATTTGTACGAACAAAAAAAAAACATTTGTTCCATGACAACCAGAAACAAAATCAGCGGGCGGGCGCAAAGTCAGGGAAGGGAAAAAAACAGACAGACATTCCATTGTTTATACCTATTCAATTGTCATGATTAAGACAAGTTCAAGCATTAATCTATTTCTTCATTACAAGGCGTACAACATTTATTTGCACACAAATAAATTTCTGAATCATTATTTTGCTTGTAAAAATTACAAAATTTAACAAAACTTTTCGAAATGTGTAAACCAATTAATGCAGCAAAAACACATGAGAGACAGACACACCACGAGGGAAACAACGAAATAGATTTATTTCCCTCACGTGGTGGTGGTGGATTAGCCGCCAAATTAATATTGATCGGAAAACATACGAATTTCTATATAACCAAGCGAACCTCATCTCCTTTCTATCTTTCTTTCGCCCATTTCATTATTGGAATATCCAAAATTAAAATCCCAAGAAGTTCAAGCAAAGCAAAGAGAAAATTCTGCCCCCTTCACACGCCGCCAAGTGGGAAAATGTGAAAATGTGTGTTAAAAATAGTTTGCGCCGCGTCTTTCTCTGGCAACGTTTTCTTCTTCGCTCACCACGCAAGAATATGATTGTAGGAGGCCCATTTTTTCAGAGCGCTGCAGAGCAATTGGTGTTATATTCTATATAATCTTATTACAAAGAGCATATAAAAACGCTTGCTTATCTATCACTATGCCAAGGTAAAGGCCCTAAGGGTGATTCCCCTTGAAGTGGAGCTGATTTGATATTTGAATTACAATCGGATTCGACAGTCTGATACTCATATATCGATTTCGAAGAACTTAGCTTAACATATACAAATAAGTATAAATACAAATCGTCTTGAGTTTTAAATTTCTATCCACTCACCAAAAAAGATCAAAAAGTTTTCCGCTTTGCTTCTGTAAGAGTAAAATAAACAACAATTAGTTGGGGAAAACAAAACATTTATGCAGCAGATAAACTTACTTTAAGTTGCAAAGTTCTCGAATTTCCAGTAGACGAACTGCTGTTGATGAATCCTTCTTAGATGCTTGCTGGCTTCTCTCTCCTGTAAATAATAGATTTATTAATGCATTGGTTTATTTTGCAGGTGTTAAGGCAATTGATAAGCGCGATGGAGCTGGTGCCCACAACTGGGGCTCGGTCAAGGAGGCCATTGATGATGTCAACAAGAACGAAAGCGAGACAAGTGTGAACAATGCCGAGGGCGAGAACAAGGCCAACGAGTCGGGAAATGAGCAGCAGAGCGAGCAGCAGGCAGCCGCCGAGGAAGAGACCAAAGAGCTGACATTGGACGAGTGGAAGGCACAGCAGGGGCAGCGCGCTAAGCCCACCTTCAACATACGCAAGGCCGGAGAAGGTGCGATATATATATAGCCCTATGGGGTGGTATAATATAATACTAATTGAAATCTTGTGTGCATTTCTCTCCAGGTGAGGACACATCGCAGTGGAAGAAGATGGTCGTTCTGACCAGCAACAAAAAGAAGGAGAATGAGAGCGAAGAGGAACTTGAATACGACCCTGCCATGTACCCACAGCGCGTTGGCCGCCAGCAGCGCGTTCTCAACATCCAGTTTAACTTCAATGACGGTCGTCGCGGACCAGGTGGTTTTGGAGGACGCGGTGGTCGCGGCGGACCACGTGTCGGCGGTGGAATTGGTCGTGATGGACCCCGTCCCGAGGGCGGCAACCGTGGTGGACCACGGGATGGACCACGTGATGGACCCCGTGATGGCCCGCCATCAGGTCCTCGCCAGAACACTGAGGAAGGATCTGCTGCTGGTGGTGCCCCCTCGGCACCAACCAACCGGCCGCCAATTGAGCGCCGTGGTCCTGGATCCAACAACGTTGGTGGTGGTGTCTCTGGTGGTTTGGCCAAGCGTTTCGGTAATGAGCGGCAACAGAATACCGCCCCCAAGGTGAACGATGAGCGCCAGTTCCCGACACTGGCCTAAAGGAGGATGATTCCTCAATTTTTAAACACATTTTGGTGACTGGTCATCTTGGACTGAACGCGGAGCGGCGATGATGGACTAGAAGGACTAGGCTAGGCAGGCTCTGGAGCAGGTTACCAAAATGCAAATCTAATAAATTACATATATCACAGACAAATACAAGAAACAAATTTCTAAAAAACCAATTGTAGCCGCCATGAAAAGCCAAAAGCAACAAAACAACAACACGAAACAGCTATGCAAAATATGGAAAATAAAATTATACATATATGTAGAAATATATGAAGAAAACAAAAGCAATTTTAGTTTATGCGTAGCGTCCACTAATCAGGTTTTTTACATGTAAAATCGCGATCAAGCAGCAGCAAACTTCGTATAAACTAGTCGGAAGAAAAGGAGCAGAGAAGAGAAGCCCCACCACACAACACACTGACACACACAACACACTCACACACATCCTAATCCCATTGTGAATTGCAATTGAAATGTCATGTCCATTCACAATCGACATTTGTATAAGAGAGAGAGATTTATTTTCCAATTTGGCGGCGGCGCGTTTAAGAGAAATTATTTGATTACAACAGGCAAATGTATTGTAAATTTTTGATTTTTTTATTATTACGTTTTTATGATCAAACACACTCAATAATCATCCTACTAACAATAGTACTAGTACAGTAGCTACAAAGCGTTTAAAAAGGAACTAAGCAAGAGAGAACGAAGAGAACATCACCGGCCTGGCGGCTTGTGGAAGAGCGACCGAAGCAGAGAGGAGAAACAAAACCAATACTAAAACAAAATACACTTCATCCAGAAAAAAAAAAAAAAACAGTAAAAGCATTTTCATTACTCATATGACTTTTTTTTTGTTCTGTTTAAAACAAATCCTATTTTCACGAGGGAAATTTGTACACTTTTTTATTATTTACCATGTTAAAATTTTATTTAAAATAAAGGAAACAACAAAATGGACAAATATTAAAAGCTGTAGTTGGAAAAAAAAAAAAAAACAAAAAGCAAAAGAATGAATAGCAACTGTTAAAGCCCCTGTAATTGTGTTTCTCGATGCAAATTCTATAATTATACATTTACATTTAATAATTATAAAGCAAATTAATTATGCATCATATATACTACTTTTAATTATAGAACAAAAAAACAAAAAAAACGAAAAAACTGAAACCGCATACTGAAAAAATTTAAAAACACAACATAACTTTAAGAATTATGAAAAAAAAAACACACAAAAACAATAAATAAAACAATATTCTAATTAACTATTGGAACAAATATAAACCTTTAATAAGTAGATTTACGGGGAAGAACGCTTTCCCTCAAAAGGTCCCAAATGCAATGCAGAGAATAAAAACCATCCTAAACACGCAACAAAAAAAAAAAACGATTGTATGATCCCCGTGTAAGATTGTTTGCTTTTACAATTAGAAATTGTATAAATTAATGAAACATATATTCATATGATAGGATACAAGAATTGCGAAAAAAACAACAAATTTTACGACAGCAAAACAAAATACAAAAACAAATAGGGAAAACAAAACCACTTAGAAGAACAAAATATACGAGATTTTTTGAAATATTGTATTGTATTTTGACCCAAAGAAAGAAACATAAAACCATTCAACCGCAACAGTGTTGAGAAACTCGTTTAAACATAAAACAAAGAAAAATTATTTGATAAAAATAAAGAAAAACACAAAAAAAAGTCAAACTTTAAAATTACGATCGAGGGTGGAGGGTGGGGGTAAGAGATAGAAGTTTCTAGAAGAACGCTGCTAAAAGCTAAGCTTCGACACGCTCACAATGACGATCAGGCGTCGCCACACGCACACAAAGGAACACGAGCAGGGGTCTGCCGAAAGATAAGCAAAGAGCCGAAAGGCTGCTAGAACCTAGAAAAGCTACTACCTTTATTCTTTAATGAATGCGTTTCAGATAAAGGCTGGGATATATTCAAGAATATTTGATCAAAAATGTCCTTCAGCCAGCAGTGGGGGCGAAAAAGAATGAAACAAAACGTAAAATTTATGCACAACACACACACAAAACACAATGAGCATCTGCTTCTGGGGGCCCCGTAAAATTGTTAAATATATTGTATGTATGATTAAGTTACACAGATAAAACATTAGCTTAATATTTTCAAATTGACTAATATTACACTAATATGCCAGGGACAAATTAAAGAATCGCACACATGACGCTGCTTGGGATGGGACATGCAAAAGCGTTCAAATTAGCTTAAAACACACTCAGAAACTAACCATAAGAAACTAAACTAAACGCTTTCATGAAGTATTCGTGAATTAGATCTTGCCTAACTTGCACACATATGCAAATTTCACAACGCGCCGAAAAATGCAGACACAAAGAGAGACACCAAAGGGAGCACCCGCCGTAAACGAAGTAACGCTTTACACCAACTCTCGGTAACAATGTGAATAATTCTTTATTAAATGATTGTTGGGGGTACTAGACTATTAAATATTAATATTTTAATTATATTTTTTCACAATATTTAAAGCACGTTTGCATAAAACAGCGCATTTTTAAGTAAATCAGCATGAAGTTCCATGTGCATGTGAATCACGCACACACATGCACAGGAAATATCTTAATGTTGATAAAATATGATTTCTGATATAAATTTTATATAGATAAATAGTTAATAAAGTGTGTCTCACCTAACACGAATATTTTGTGCACAAATAACCACCCAGATTATATATTTAACACTTTTTTACTTCCTCCGTTAAATTCTCTGCGCGGACACGTCTGTGCTATTCGAGTTAAAAAATTGAAAGAACGAACGTGCGAAAAGGAAACGTGGATCAGCGACGTCCAGCAGAGCTGTCGCAATTTTCAAAATGTAGGGTTAATTGATCAAGTTTGCACAGAAAACCATGAAATGGCGCTTCGGCAACTCTGAGACATTGCGGTAAATGCAACGGACAACTGCGTAAAGGGAAAACGGACAATAGGCGAATACGATGGAAAGGCTCAATAAAAAGATGCTTCCAGATTCTTTAATGGGAATTTCACCGCGCAACATTTGATCAATTACACATACCAATGATGTGCATTTGTGAATTGAACATTTATTAGCGTTTTATATGCACTGTGTCACCATTCAAGCACAATTCACAAGCAGCTCGGTGGCACACACACATATATCTGGTCATTTTATGGGTTAAATTAATTGCACTCACTGCCAAAACATTCTCAGCAGTGCAAGACTCACCTGTCCAATATTTGCACAGTTCAATAAAGTTGAATTAGCTGCGATCTTGAAGATTCAGAACAAACTTTGTCGGCTCGTTACACGGGTCGGGAAGGATGGGAGGAGCAAGAAACGATGAAGTTTAAATATCGCCGCATTGTCGGCCATTTTATACATCGATTGAGTAATTGTACTTTTAATCGATAGTTAGTCATTTTTAGTTTTTTTGGTCAATATTCAATATTTAATTGCGTCCAATAAACAAATAAATACGTTGAATAAATAATTCAACAAAAACATTGTAGTTTGAGTGCATTTCCAAAAGAAATTCTATACAAACTGTGAATTATTTTTTTGACCGTCAGATGCCTCTCTGAAAATTTCACCCCTGTGTAGCTGACAGAAAATATCGATGACAACAGCACCCAAAGCATCGATGTTTCTCCAGCTCTAATACATAAAGAAGAAAAAATCAGGTAAACAATTTTTATTGGAGGGAAAAAGTGTAATTCTCCGTTTAAACTTCAAAGCAAAGTTGCTGCTGAATTGTTGAAACTAATTGCACGCAGCGAAGGAACGCCGTTAACCTAACCTCTGTTCTGTCATATACGCTACAGTTTCTGGCGGCCAAAATGAGCGTGGAGGATGAAGTTTTTCGGATTCAGAAAAAAATGAGCAAGATATCAACGTCTAGCGATGGCACGGTATGTAGAGACCCCACACATCCATGGAATTGTTTTGTTAGTTTTTTTTTCTGTTCCCTCCACCGTCCCACTTGCAGGGACAGGAACAGGCTCTGGATCTGCTGAAGGCGCTGCAAACGCTGAACATTAACCTGGAGATTCTGACCAAAACGCGCATCGGCATGACTGTCAACGAGCTGCGCAAGAGCAGCAAGGATGACGAGGTGATTGCCCTGGCCAAGACTTTGATCAAGAACTGGAAACGCTTTCTGCCCAGCCCGGCCCCAACCACCCCAAACAACAGCACTGCCGCCGGCAAGGAGAGCTCCAACAATAGTACATCCAAGTCATCGAGTTCCAGCAAGTCGGCCAGCAAGGAGAAGTCTAGCAGCAGCAGCAGCAGCTCCTCGCGTGACAAGCGCGATGAGAAGAAGGTATCGTCGTCACAGACTTCCTTCCCCTCCGGCGGCATGACGGATGCCGTGCGCTTGAAGTGCCGCGAAATGCTGACCACCGCGCTGAAGATGGGTGAGGTGCCCGAAGGTTGTGCCGAGCCCGAGGAAATGGCCGCCGAGCTAGAGGATGCCATCTACTCGGAGTTCAAGAATACCGACATGAAGTACAAGAATCGCATTCGCTCGCGTGTGGCCAATTTGAAGGACCCGAAGAATCCGGGTCTGCGTGGTAATTTCATGTGCGGCGCCGTCTCTGCCAAGCAGCTGGCCAAAATGACTCCCGAGGAGATGGCCAGTGACGAGATGAAGAAGCTGCGCGAGAAGTTCGTCAAGGAGGCCATCAACGATGCCCAGCTGGCCACCGTACAGGGCACCAAGACAGATCTCCTTAAATGCGGCAAATGCAAGAAGCGCAACTGCACCTACAACCAGCTGCAGACCCGTTCCGCCGACGAGCCCATGACCACTTTTGTCATGTGCAACGAGTGCGGCAATCGCTGGAAGTTCTGCTAAGTCCCTCCCCCTGCAACACCCAACACCTTGTAACCCCTCCCCAAACACCCCATGAATCCAAATAGCAACCCACATATTCTTATTACATTGTAAAGACACGAACTACTTTTTTGTATTTGCCCGCTTGAGCAAGCGCATATTCACTGACCACCTAGAGAGAAAATTTCAATAAACATTAACTATTGATAAAACAAAACAAATAATCAATTCTGTCTGCTTGAGTGCCGGTGATAATGATAATGGTTGCTGGACGTTGGGGGCGGTGTGCGGGGGCTGATAATAATGTTCGTTGCAGGTACAGTTTTTAGCGAGTTTTTCGTTTTGTAGCACTGTTTTTCGGTCTTAACCCATTGTCGACCAGGGGGTTAAATTAAATACATTAAATACACTCACGAATATTAGGAAATGTGAACAATTTAAGCGCAGTTAAGCTGAAAGATATCGTGGTAATATTCTGTTGTATGTAAAGAAGTATAAATCTGCAAAATGAATTTACAAGAAGCATTATTTTCCGCGTTTTAGCTCAAGTTTTTCATCTGTTTAAATAGAGCGGGCTTAAGTGGGCTAAGTTCTTTTTCCTTGGTTTTTTTATCTAATATATATTGGTATATTTCTCAGGTATTTTTCGTGATCATTCTTTAAACGCAGAAATGAGTCGGGAGAGTGTATTCGATATGATATTTGTTGAGATTCATCGAGTAACGCTTAGCCCATTGTTGACCAGTGGGATATTTAATATTTCCACAAAATTGATGTAACTTTAACATATTTTAAGCATTACAGGTGAAAGATGTCAGTGGTCATTTTTGTTTGGTAAGTAAAGAGGAGGATGGAGCAGCAATTCGTGGTGGGTTTTTAAAATTTGCTCTCTTTTCAGTGGTGAAGAGAGCGTTTTTGTGGTGACTTTCCCCTCATTTTCGTGGTGTGAGAAACATGTTCTTAACGGGAACGCGTATGATACATTTGATTTGTATGGGAAAAATTTCAGCAACATGGGGAAATGGATTAGCAGCATTGTTGTGCTATTGTTGTTGTGAGCAACAAGTCTGAATCCCTTGGGAAAATGCATATTATGGACTTGAGATATTGTTTGTAATTTCAGGGTCCAATTAATGCCGAAACTAGTCAGTCTCTTTTTTAAAGACATCAACGAAATTTTGTAGCTCACGGGTACAAATAATAGGTATCAGAACCGGGATAAATGTATATATATAACACAAAACATATGCATTAATAGGTAAAAAACATGTCAATCTAGGATAAAATCATAAATAATGTTTCAATGGAGCTTGGAACAACAAAATTAGCATCAATTAAAAGAAATATGGTATACAAAAGTACATACGTATAAAAGAAACTTGGTTGACCAGCAACACTGACGTCACATTTAGTCAACATTTACGTTTTATGCTTTGGCCGCTTTTGTTTGAACCTTAATATGTAAACAATCCAATGAAAAATAGTTCTGAAAACTAGCCAATCCTAAACAATATTCATTGAGGAATTGAATAAAACTATTTTTTTAGTGCTGAGAGGGCCATCTATATAGTAATATTAAACTGAATATTAAAATTGACGAATTTCATTTCACCAAATATCATGGTATGGCAGCAACTACGAATTGAACGAGAGTGGCAACGCCACAAACGCAGTTATCGGTATCAATGAAAGAACAATGAAACTATCAATGAAATAATGAAACGCAGTTATCGGTATCAATGAAAGAACAATGAAACTATCAATGAAATAATGAAACGCAGTTATCGGTATCAATGAAAGTCTCAAAACCATCGATAGTAGAGGCTAGCAGCAAAATATCGATTCTATCGATAGTGCCCTCAATGGTTCGACACTTCTAGTGGAAAATGTTTCGGGCCGCGGAAAACAAGTAAATAAAAATATTGTTTAAATTTCTGAATTCAGAAAAGTCCGTTGATATCGTTCAGATTGTTTGCTGCGCGCGTTCGTTCAAGAAAATAAATAAATAAGTACAATAAATTTTTAATAAATTTCGCAAATAAATCCGAGTTTTTACTTAATCGGTTTTGTTCGGTTCTTTTTGGTGTAAGTTCGAAGAGTAAAGAGAAATGATTAATAAACAAAAGCGTGAAAATGTTTAATAACCAAGTGAAACCAATTAACCTGTTGGATTAGAAGAGAACAATCGGCGCGCTGCACTTTTCCAGCGATTGTTGGTGCGTGACCTATTTATGTAACCTGTTTTTGAAAAAGAATATCCCGCTTGAAAACTGGCTTAAACCGAGTGACCAAAGTGCTAATTAATACAACAATACATTTGGTTGTTGTGCCCACAAAAAAATAGTGCAAAATTCTAGGCGAAACAGGCAGCAGAGTGATATTAAAGAAAAAAAGAGTGCATTAACCCTGCAAGACAGACCCAAGTGTGTCTGTGTGGCCATGTGTATGTGTATGTGAGCGTTGGCTAGAAAACCCAGCAAGAGAAAATGACAAGGGTCAAGCTAAACGAATGGAGCATCATCATTTTAATTACCATTGATTTTAGTATCTTCTCAGACGCGACGTGGCTGCATTGCATTTTTCTTCTTTTTATTGCCTTAAGCCCCTCTTCTCTGACCAAAAAATTATAGCTACGCTTCAGGTTTCGTTGGCTAGAACGGTACTAACATGCACACACTGACAGAGCACACTCTCTCACACACACCCATACTTGGACAGACACCTGTCGAAGAAGGTAGAGCAAGAGAGAGAGGCATGCGTAAAGAGAGGCTCACAGTGCAGCAAACAAACATACACACAGATTCGTTGGGTGTCCCCCTTTCCCCCTCTCACTCACAACCGCCTGTTGCTGTCTGGTTTTAGTTTCATAGAAGTGCGCGCTCTCTCTCTCGCTCTCCTTGAGCTTGAACCTGGCTGTTCTTATTCGAACATCACACCAACACACCACACACATGCACACTTGTTTGGCCGGTTTGGTGTTGGTGTTGTTGTTGCGCAACGGGACATTTTGTAGGGGGGGCAGGGCAGGGGACGATCCTAAAACCCTTTTCCCTTAAACGCTTTTCATTAGCTGTTTTTCATAGCTTAGCTGTTGTTTCTCTCAGCCACAAACCTTTTTTTTTCGTTTCCATTTCGGTAACCCTAATGTAGCTGCTGTTGGGAGGCAGAGGCAGGCCGGCCCCCCATCCTCATTGGTGTCTTAAGCTTTCGCGACTTTCTGTTTGTTTGGTGAAACTTTTTTTTAAGGTCTTCTCTAAATACATAATAAAAAAACATAAAAAAATTATGATAATAATACTTTAGCCCGTTTCGCGTTGTTTCTTGTGTAGTTTTTATGTGCTTAGAAGAATTTAAATTTTAAAATGTAAGACTGTAAAAAACGTGAAAGAAATTTCAGTGTAGAATGCAAATTTGAGTAAAAGTGTGGGGAGAAGGGAAATTAAAAATGGATATTATTCATTAATAAATGTAATAAATTATATAGATTGCAAAGTGTTTAAAGAAGAATAAATTAAGATTATATAAACAACATTAAATAATGTGAGTTATATAAAATGATAAAAGTTTGAGAAAAGTTTAAAAATGTTAGAAAAAAATACTACAAAATAACCAATAACAATAATGTTAATAATTCTAGAGAGCCAAATCTTCACTCAATACGATTATAACATATAGAGGATTCTCCAATTCTCTACCGAATTATGGTTGCTATATTTCTAGCCCAACTCCCTCCACCATTGCTTGTTCAACAGAAATAAAATTGCTCTCAGCGCGATCATTGTACAACCGAAAACAAAACTTGTGGTAAATGTCAAAGTCAAATTGAACAAAAGCTGATGTATAATAATAATAAGCGGTATAAAGGTTATACATATGTACAATATATGTATGTTCATATGTGTGTGCGTGTGTGATGCATATACCGTAATTGTACGTGGCTGAGCACATACGAACTTTCACTAATGACTCTCGATGAACTTTTGGCTCACTCACACGCACACGTTTCACACACAACGAACGCACTCTCTTAAGAGTCGCTCACGTGCTGCTCTTTTCCCTTTCTCCCTTTCCACTGTCGCCTCACCTCCCTCTCCGCGCTGTTCCACCTACCTTTGCATGGAAGCTACATACATACGTGCAGAAGTTGAGTCATTGATGGATTGTTGGCTGGATTGATGCAGAATCTCTTGGAATCTTTTATTGCGGAAATTCTTAGGCGCCTCTCTACGGTTGATTCAGTTTTTTCAATATTTTTATTTCGGTCATGCCCAGAGATATGTACATACATATGTCTGCGCTGATATGGCACACTCTCGCCCTCACAAACCCCCTTGTACCCCCCTTATACCTTGTTTAATGTTCTGCGCTTATCTGGCATACACTTAAGCGGGATTGCTCCGATAAGAGCGGAGTGGAAAAGGTATTAAGCAATACTCGTATTTTTAAATGTTTATTTGTATGTCTGTATGAGTTTTCAACTAAATGCTTGAACTCTAAACAACTAACTATGCGCGTTGATGTACATAGGTACAGTGGAAGCTCTCTAACGAGAATAAGTACAAGGTGAAACCCAAGCAAATCCAATCAGAATGTTATGCAGATCCCCACAGATGCAATTGATTTTTCAAACGAATTTCATAAAGTTTCTGGCTCACGTTTTAGCCCCGTCCATGGATGTTCTACTGTATTTATGTCTGTACGTTTGTCTGTTCATGTGTGGTGTGGTGTGGCTTGTAGATCAGTTCCCTATGTGCTGCTGCTTGGTGCTGCATTATGGGGTATACTTGTATTTTGACCGCCAGAGCGTAACCAGACTGGTATATGTATGTACGTGCCACCGCCACCGCCTCACTTTTTGTGCCACTAAATTTGGTTGCCGTTGTTTTTGTTGCTGTTTATTGTCTGGCATGTTGCAATTACCTTCGAGATAGGAGTGTATCCCCCACTATATAGAGACGCCTCCAAAATGAGTAACTATACCTGGTGGCTGGTGCGGCAGTGTCCGCTGTTTGCTGTTGCTGTTGCTGCCTCTGCCGCAGCCGCAGCCTCAGCCTCAGCCGATGCCGCTGCTGTTAGTCCATGTGTTAAATGATGGATGGGGTGTCCAATTGGAAGGCGGTTTCAAATGGCAACCGACTGGGAAATGACGCCAACGAGAAATTGAGCCTCCATGGGATACTGCCTCACACTAGTGGGCTGGGCTGCTCTTCAAAGGCGTCGCTTAATGGGTTATCCAAGATCTCTGTAGGTGGGGAGAGTTCTCGCCAGTGTTGAGAGGAATAACTGTTCTTGGTTTTTAGATAAAAATATGATGTATGGCTGGACCATTTCGATTAGCAAGATGATGACAAATGGAGAAGTTTCCTACAAGGTGGAACTGCTTAAAGTGCTTTAGAGATACGTTTGTTAGTAATGTTATCTTTCTGGGTCAACTCTTTGCGATAAGATTGGTTATATAATATGATTTTGTGATGGTTAAGATTCAAAGAATTATCAAAGAATAATTGTTAAACAATTGTACAGACTTCAAGAATTATTCTAATATCAAACAGCTTGAAGCATTAACCCAAAGAGATATTCTATGGGTCGTTAATTGTGTCCCTATCGGCTCATAGCAAAAGGAAGATAATTTCTACTTTCATTCTCTCACAACAATTCACATAAAACTCACAATTTCCACATCCATCAATGTTCAAACTCCCCTTTGCCCTTTTGATGTTCTTGACTTGACTTCCACTTTACGATGGAACAATGGAAATATTTTCCAATTCTGAATAAAATCATCTCGTACATATATCACTCAGATTTTCCCTTTGAAGAATCCATCAATGTCAACACCTTTCTTTTCTGAAAATTTCTAGAGACTTATTGTTATAGTCGTAGACTTGCAGTTTTCTATTGCCTAAATCGTATATAGTATTGTCCCGCCGTGCTTCACCGTATAAAGTAATGAAAGTAAATTTTTTCAATGAAACCGCTTAAACAATTTGCATAACAAACGCAATCCATTCAGAGAGGGCCTTCCATGTGGCCTTTCCGTTTGGTTCTCTCGTGTTATTTTTTGGGAGCTTTTGGGGACTGTCACGGCAGATTGTCGCTGAAAAGTGAAAATATGTAGCTGCTAGCTGGTTGGCCTTTTTTGCATGTCTATGGAGTTTATTATTTATGAAGATCTTTTTGGTCACGTATTGGATTGTTTGATTTGGAATCGGAATGAGCAAAGAAGTATCGAAAGTAACGAATGGCCTAGGAATTGGTGACTAATTTGTTGTTTGAGTTTTTGGGGGGCAGGTATTGTTATGAATCTGTTGGGGCTTGGAAAAAGTAATGAAAACTTTCTGTGGGGCTAAGAATGAATGACTAATTTTGGTTACAGTTTTACGAGTTTAACAGAGGTTATTTTTAGCCTAGAGCAGAAATCATTTTCGAACCTCTAGCGATTTTACATAGACAATGGAACCCAAAGGGGGGCTATCTTAAGCGTTCGCCCCTTCATCCTAGCCTTTGCTTCCTCTCCAATGCGTTTAATGTTTACCAAACACTGGCCTTAGGCCATCTGAGTGTTTGACTGTAGCTTTGACTGTGAGTTAAAGTGCGTGTAAGCCGAGCATGTAAATGGGTTATGTTATGCCAAATGAAAAGAAAGAAAGACATTGACTAGGAATATAGACAGAGATATATGTAGGTACAGAGATATAACAACAACAACAACAACAAGACCAAGACGACGACGGACCACAAACGAAGACAGCGACAAGTTGTGAATTCTTTCAATTTACCGTAAACTTCACCTTAATTCTTCGTGTTTTTTTTTTTTTTTTGTTCCAAAGCCGGTTTCCATTGCCGCAGGCAGGCGCTAACTTGTTGCTGTTGCTGTTTGCTTATGGCTAACTCTCTTCCACTTATTCTCTTTTATGGAACAGAATAAATCCACTAGAAAAAGCAAAAGAAGGAGGAGGCAACGAAACGAGCAAGCAGCAGACGACGGAGAAGTGCGGACGGAGCTTCGCATTTGGATGCCAAGACACCCAGGAACAGTAAATGAAGGACGACGAATATGGTGATTGTAACACGTGTAAGTATGAAGAGAGATACAGAGAGAGGGAGAGCCCAGAGCCCAGTTCGCTCGCCTTATCTATAATGATGCATCTATGTTGCTCTTCCTTTTCAATGTGCCAAAGCAAAGTGCATAAATTGAAGGTGAGGCCTTGCCCACTAATGACACTGCAGGCACATACAAAAAGCACAGAAGAGAGATACAGAGAGAGTGCAATGCCTCACCTAACATTTTGTGCACAACAAAAAAGAAAGAGTAGCAGAAGCACAAACACAAAGAAGAAGCAGCAACAGCTAAAAGCGGAAGTTTCTTGCCCATGTATGTGTGTGTGTGTGGGGATGTGCGTGCGTGTGTGGTATGTAAGCCATACCTCACTGTGACTCCCGCACAGTGCTGGGCTGCAATATTGACACCTGGCAACGTGTTTTTTGGAGTGGGGTACATTTTGTAATGAACTTCTCCCTGAACAGAACCCTTGAAGGTGGGGGGCGGTCACCCTACTCCACCTGTCGTGTCTATATCCGCCCACCACTGTATTAACCATCGCTCAGGTCTGTCCCTGGCATCACTCTTTTTCTGTTGTTGCTGCTGCTGCTGCTGCTTTTTGTGCTGCGTTCCGCTCAAGCGATTCTTACAACAAACAACGTCAAGTTGTTGCTTTTTTATGGCTCTGGTACTGTGGGACTGCGGGACTGACACTGGGTCTGGCTCGGGGGCCCCTGTCCATGGCAACCAAATGTGGCAGCCTCGTCGTAAACGCTGAATGTCAAAATTGTTAAATTTGTAAAACTTGTGACCATCGATCGCACACAGGGTGACTACATCTGGATAGAGCCCGCCTCGGGACGAGAATTCGATGTGGCCATTGGAGCACGTGTCATCTCCGCGGAGGGTCGACGCATCCAGGTGCGTGACGATGATGGCGACGAGGTCTGGCTGGCACCCGAGCGTCGCATCAAGGCCATGCACGCCTCCTCCGTTCAGGGTGTGGAGGATATGATATCGCTGGGCGATCTTCATGAAGCTGGCATCTTGCGGAACCTGCTCATACGCTACAAGGAGAATCTAATTTATGTGAGTAGAGCAAAACCAACAAATACTACAGATAAATGTCTATGGAATCCTATGGAATCCTATGATATACTTTGACTCTATGTTAAGTTCCTTAATAAACCCGCATTAAATTCATTTAAAGCCCCCATTCATATGACCCCCACTTGGCATATATTACATCATTATTGAAGGTATTATTAGATATCGTATCGAAATTCTTATCATGCCTCATTACACATTAGGAATTTATCAGTTAATGCTGGCCATTTGATACTCAAAATAAAATCAGGGGTATTCCATATAAAAGAAAGCTGAGAAATAAACTAAAAGCATAAAATGAACATAAAATAGATTTATTTTCTTATTTATTTATTTTTATTATTTATTTTTTTTATTATTTTTATTTTTTATTATTTTTATGTTTTATTATTATTTATTTATTATTATAGAAATTTCTCTTTATTTTTTTATTTATTTATTATAGAAATTTCTCTTTTTTTTTTTATTTATTTATTTTTTGTTTTTAATGCAAGTATTTATTTTTGTATTTATTTCATGCTTTGTACTAACGCTACAAGTATAAACTTATTAAAGTTTTTTAATTTACGTCTGATTTCCCACCCTATATTTTCAGACCTATACCGGTTCCATATTGGTTGCCGTGAATCCCTACCAGATTCTGCCCATCTATACGGGCGATCAGATCAAGCTGTACAAGGAGCGCAAAATAGGAGAACTGCCGCCGCATATCTTTGCCATTGGGGACAATGCGTATGCGCATATGAAACGCTACCTCCAGGATCAGTGCATTGTAATCTCGGGCGAGTCGGGTGCCGGCAAGACGGAGAGCACCAAGCTGATACTACAATATCTGGCGGCAATCAGTGGCAAGCATTCGTGGATTGAACAGCAAATACTCGAGGCAAATCCCATACTAGAGGCCTTTGGCAATGCCAAGACCATACGAAATGATAATTCATCCAGGTATATATTATCTAGGAGCCTACTAAATTATTGCTAATTGATTTGTGTGGTTCGTTCATTAACAGATTTGGCAAATACATAGACATACACTTCAGCGCCAATGGTGTGATCGAGGGTGCCAAAATCGAGCAATATCTGCTGGAGAAGTCACGCATTGTCTCCCAGAATCACAGCGAGCGCAATTATCATGTGTTCTATTGTATTTTGGCGGGGCTTTCAACGGAGGAGAAGAGTCGCCTCGATTTGGGCGCAGCTGCCGATTACAAGTGAGTGCAAAGGGGCGGCGCCCCCTTTAATGATGGCTCTCAATTAATTAAATCTTTCGCTACTTAACAGATATCTGACTGGCGGCAATAGCATAACCTGCGAGGGACGCGACGATGCCGCTGAATTCTCTGACATACGATCGGCGATGAAGGTTTTACTCTTCTCGGATCAGGAGATATGGGAAATAATCAAGCTGCTGGCTGCGCTGCTGCACTGCGGCAACATCAAGTACAAGGCCACTGTGGTGGATAATCTGGATGCCACCGAGATACCCGAGCACATAAATGTGGAGCGTGTGGCGGGGCTGTTGGGTCTGCCCAAGCAGCCGTTGATTGATGCGCTGACGCGACGCACACTGTTCGCCCACGGCGAGACGGTGGTGTCGACCCTCTCCAGGGATCAGTCGGTGGATGTGCGCGATGCGTTTGTGAAGGGCATTTACGGGCGGCTCTTTGTGCATATTGTGCGGAAGATAAATACGGCCATTTTCAAGCCGCGCGCCACCTCGCGCAATGCCATCGGCGTGCTGGACATCTTTGGCTTTGAGAACTTTGATCAGAATAGCTTTGAGCAGTTCTGCATCAACTATGCGAACGAGAATCTGCAGCAGTTCTTTGTGCAGCACATTTTCAAGCTGGAGCAGGAGGAGTACAATCACGAGGCCATCAACTGGCAGCACATCGAGTTCGTGGACAATCAGGATGCCCTCGATCTGATAGCCATCAAGCAGCTGAACATTATGGCCCTGATCGATGAGGAGGCACGCTTCCCCAAGGGCACCGATACCACCATGTTGGCCAAACTGCACAAGACCCATGGCTCGCACAAGAACTATCTGAAGCCCAAGTCGGACATTAACACCAGCTTTGGCCTGAATCACTTCGCTGGCGTGGTGTTTTACGATACGCGCGGCTTCCTGGACAAGAACCGGGACACCTTCAGTCCGGATCTGTTGCATTTGGTTAGCCAGAGTGGCAATAAATTCCTCAGGCAGATCTTTGCCCAAGACATTGAGATGGGCGCCGAGACGCGCAAGCGGACGCCCACACTGTCCACACAGTTCCGCAAGTCGCTGGATGCCCTCATGAAGACGCTGAGCAGCTGCCAGCCGTTCTTTATACGCTGCATCAAGCCGAACGAACTGAAGAAGCCCATGATGTTCGATCGGGGTCTGTGCTGTCGCCAGCTGCGCTACTCTGGCATGATGGAAACCATACGGATACGTCGCGCCGGCTATCCGATACGGCACGGGTTCCGTGAGTTTGTGGAGCGATATCGATTCTTGATACCGGGCGTGCCGCCCGCTCATCGCACCGATTGCCAGGTGGCCACGTCGCGCATTTGTGCCATGGTCCTGGGCAAATCCGACTATCAGCTGGGACACACGAAGGTCTTCCTCAAGGATGCGCACGATCTGTTCCTGGAGCAGGAGCGCGATCGCGTGCTGACGCGCAAGATCCTCATACTGCAGCGCAGCATTCGTGGCTGGGTGTACCGCCGGCGGTTCCTGCGTCTGCGGGCTGCTGCCATCACTGTGCAGCGATTCTGGAAGGGCTATGCCCAGCGCAAGCGTTACAGGAACATGCGCGTGGGCTACATGCGATTGCAGGCATTGATACGGTCGCGTGTGCTGTCGCATCGCTTCCGGCATCTGAGGGGCCACATTGTGGGGCTGCAGGCGCATGCCAGGGGCTATCTGGTGAGGCGCGAGTACGGCCACAAGATGTGGGCCGTCATCAAGATACAGTCGCATGTGAGGCGCATGATTGCCGTGCGCCGCTACCGCAAGCTGCGCCTCGAGCACAAACAGTTCGCGGAGGTGCTGCATCTGCGCAAAATGGAGGAACAGGAGCTGATGCATCGCGGCAACAAGCATGCCCGGGAGATTGCCGAGCAGCACTACCGCGACCGGCTGCACGAGCTGGAGCGACGGGAGATAGCCACACAGCTGGAGGATCGCCGGCGTGTCGAGGTGAAGATGAACATCATCAACGATGCGGCACGCAAGCAGGAGGAGCCCGTGGACGATGGCAAGTTGGTCGAGGCCATGTTTGACTTTCTGCCCGACTCCAGCAGCGATGCGCCCACGCCCCACGGCGGCCGGGAGACTTCGGTGTTCATGGACCTGCCACAGGGTGCGGCCGCCAATCAGGAGGACATCATTGCACAACTGCACGTCTCCGAGGATGAGGAGGATCTGTCGGAGTTTAAGTTTCAGAAATTCGCAGCCACCTACTTCCAGGGCAATGTGAACCATCAGTACGCGAAGAAGGCGCTCAAGCATCCGCTGCTGCCGCTGCACACGCAGGGCGATCAGTTGGCCGCCCAGGCGCTGTGGATCACCATACTGCGTTTCACGGGCGACATGCCAGAGCCCAAATACCATACAATGGATCGCATGGATACCACATCGGTGATGTCCAAGGTGACGGCCACGCTGGGACGCAATTTCATCAGGAGCAAGGTGAGTGTGGCCTGCAAATCGCTTTGAGGGGAAACAATTCTAAAGATTTCTCTTTGCTGGGCAGGAATTCCAAGAGGCTCAGCTGATGGGCCTGGATCCGGATGCCTTTCTCAAGCAGAAGCCGCGCTCCATACGCCACAAGCTCGTCTCGCTGACGCTCAAGCGGAAGAACAAGCTGGGCGAGGATGTGCGCCGGCGGCTGCAGGACGATGAGTACACAGCGGACAGCTATCAGTCGTGGCTGCAGTCGCGCCCCACCTCGAACCTGGAGAAGCTGCACTTCATCATCGGCCATGGCATATTGCGCGCCGAGTTGCGCGATGAAATCTACTGCCAGATCTGCAAGCAGCTCACCAATAATCCATTGAAATCGTCGCATGCCCGTGGCTGGATACTGCTGTCGCTGTGCGTGGGCTGTTTTGCGCCCTCGGAGAAGTTTGTCAATTATCTGAGGGCCTTTATACGCGAGGGTCCGCCCGGCTATGCGCCCTACTGCGAGGAGCGGCTGAAGCGCACCTTCAACAATGGCACACGCAACCAGCCGCCCTCGTGGCTGGAGCTGCAGGCCACCAAATCAAAGAAGCCCATCATGCTGCCGATTACGTTCATGGATGGCAATACGAAGACGTTGCTTGCGGATTCGGCCACCACGGCCAGGGAGCTGTGCAATCAGCTGTCGGACAAGATAACGCTCAAGGATCAGTTTGGCTTCTCGCTGTACATTGCTCTGTTCGATAAGGTTAGCTCGCTGGGCAGCGGCGGGGATCATGTGATGGATGCCATTTCCCAGTGCGAGCAATATGCCAAGGAGCAGGGCGCCCAGGAGAGGAACGCACCCTGGCGCTTGTTCTTCCGCAAGGAGATCTTTGCCCCCTGGCACGAGCCCACCCACGATCAGGTGGCCACCAATCTGATCTACCAGCAGGTGGTGAGAGGCGTCAAATTCGGTGAATATCGCTGCGACAAGGAGGAGGATCTGGCGATGATTGCCGCCCAGCAGTACTTCATCGAATACGGCACGGACATGTCCATGGAGCGGCTGTTCACGCTGCTGCCCAACTTTATACCCGATTTCTGTTTGAGTGGCGTGGACAAAGCCATCGAGCGCTGGGCTGCCCTGGTGCTGCAGGCCTACAAGAAGTCCTACTATGTCAAGGATAAGATTGCGGCGCTCAAGATCAAGGAGGACATTGTCAGCTATGCCAAGTACAAGTGGCCGTTGCTCTTCTCCCGCTTCTACGAGGCCTATCGCAATTCGGGTCCCAATCTGCCCAAGAATGATGTCATCATAGCCGTCAACTGGACGGGCGTCTATGTGGTGGATGATCAGGAGCAGGTGCTGCTGGAGCTGAGCTTCCCCGAGATCACAGCCGTCTCCAGCCAGAAGACCACGAAGGTCTTCACGCAGACATTCAGTTTGTCGACTGTGCGCGGCGAAGAGTTCACCTTCCAGAGTCCAAATGCCGAGGATATCAGGGATCTGGTGGTGTACTTCCTGGATGGCCTAAAGAAACGGTTAGTGCGGGGCAGCAGACTCTACGAGTTCTAAGCTAATAATCCTCTTGCTTCGCTTTCAGTTCGAAATACGTCATCGCGCTGCAGGACTATCGCGCACCCTCGGATGGCACGAGTTTCTTGTCGTTTTTCAAGGGCGACTTGATCATTTTGGAGGACGAATCGTGCGGCGAATCTGTGCTGAACAATGGCTGGTGCATAGGACGCTGCGATCGCTCGCAGGAGCGTGGCGATTTTCCCGCCGAAACGGTCTATGTGCTGCCGACGCTGAGCAAACCGCCACAGGACATACTCGCCCTGTTCAACATCGAGGATGCGGCACATCATGGCCGTCGCCTGAGCATGGCCTCGAATGGCGGGGCCGTTGAGCCCCGTGATCGGCCGCATACGCTGATGGAATACTCGTTGGATCATTTCCGGCTGCCGCCGAAGCGCACCATGTCCAAGACGCTGACGCTCAGCTCGAAGCGGAACGAGGAGCTGTGGCGCTATTCGCGGGATCCCATCAAGTTGCCGCTGCTGCGCAAGCTGCAGAGCAAAGAGGAGCTGGCCGAGGAGGCCTGCTTTGCCTTTGCCGCCATACTGAAGTATATGGGGGATCTGCCCTCGAAGCGGCCGCGCATGGGCAACGAGATCACCGATCACATATTCGATGGACCGCTCAAGCACGAGATACTGCGCGACGAGATCTACTGCCAGCTGATGAAGCAGCTCACCGACAATCGCAATCGCATGTCCGAGGAGCGGGGCTGGGAGCTGATGTGGCTGGCGACGGGTCTGTTTGCCTGCTCGCAGGGCCTGCTGAAGGAACTGTCGCTATTCCTGCGCACACGTCGGCATCCCATCTCGCAGGACTCGATGCATCGCCTGCAAAAGACCATACGCCACGGACAACGCAAATATCCGCCGCATCAGGTGGAAGTGGAGGCCATACAGCACAAGACAACGCAAATCTTTCACAAGGTCTACTTCCCCGACGACACGGACGAGGCCTTCGAGGTGGACAGCTCGACGCGTGCCAAGGATTTCTGCAACAACATCTCGCAGCGTCTCTCGCTGCGCACCAGCGAGGGCTTCTCGCTGTTTGTGAAGATCGCCGACAAGGTGATCTCGGTGCCAGAGGGTGATTTCTTCTTCGACTTTGTGCGCCATCTGACCGACTGGATAAAGAAGGCGCGACCCATACGCGACGGCGCCAATCCGCAGTTCACCTACCAGGTGTTCTTCATGAAGAAGCTGTGGACGAACACGGTGCCAGGCAAGGATCGCAATGCGGATCTAATATTCCACTATCACCAGGAGCTGCCGAAGCTGTTGCGCGGCTATCACAAGTGCTCCAGGGAGGAGGCGGCCAAGCTGGCTGCGCTGGTCTTCCGCGTGCGATTTGGCGAAAATAAAACAGAACTGCAGGCCATACCGTAAGTGGCAGCAGCAGGCACATCTTTATATACCATATACCTACGAAATCATTTATTAATAATTATATATTTCATTGTAGACAAATGCTGAGGGAACTGATTCCATCGGATATCATGAAAATGCAGAGCACCAATGAATGGAAGCGTTTGATTGTGGCCTCGTATAATCAGGATGGTGGCATGACCTCGGAGGATGCCAAGGTGGCCTTCTTGAAGATTGTCTACAGGTGCGTTTCACGCCACAAATTGTTGCAATAAATATAGTTTATAATGTGTATTTCTTGCCCGAGCAGATGGCCAACGTTTGGTTCCGCCTTCTTTGAGGTGAAACAAACCACCGAACCGAATTATCCGGAAATGTTGCTTATAGCTATCAACAAGCACGGCGTGAGTCTCATACATCCCGTGACCAAGGTGCGTACGCTTTACAGATGCCCTCTAGATTGTTGCTTGAATATTTGTATTACATTTTTGATTGTAAATTTTGTAGGACATCTTGGTCACGCATCCCTTTACACGCATCTCGAACTGGTCGTCCGGCAATACGTACTTCCACATGACCATTGGCAATCTGGTGCGAGGCTCCAAGCTGCTCTGCGAAACATCGCTCGGCTACAAGATGGACGATCTGTTGACCTCGTACATTTCGCTGATGCTGACCAATATGAACAAGAATCGAACAATACGAGCCAACTAGTAAAAAGCGTACACACAGCATATATACATACATATATATATTTATAATAATTATTTATAAATGATAACTTGCAATAACTTTACACATATATATATATATATATATACATATATATATATGCCTTAGTACTCTTTAGCTGTAAGTAAATACCAGCCAGCCCCACCATGCATTCCAACACCCCCACCACCACCTACCCAGCCCGCCCACTCAGAATTCATTCCACGCTTTGCTATCGATTATACCAAAACCAATTATTTCCAATATTTTTTGTTTTGTTTTTTATATAGAGCTTTTTATGTTTGGTTTTTGTTTCTTGTATAAATTTTGCAAAGCAACTGCTTTAGGTATTCTTTTATGGCACATTCCACACACACACACACACACACACACACAACAGTTTACTTAAATTATTAAAATACGAATATGCCTATATAAATATATATTTTGTATGAAGGAAAGGTCTTACATATCTGTAGATTATAGCATTTGTATCTGCGCATTTTGCATCTATCTCTTTTGTATATCTTAACTGCATATCTGTACTGATGACGTTTTGTATCAAATACATAGAAATGTTCAATTATTTAATAAATTATATACAATTTATATAGATTTTTGCCTTCTCTTTATGTGGGTTGCATTAAGAATATGGGGGTGCCCATACCAAAATTATGCTGCAGTTCCGAGGCTCAATGCTGGAAAAAAAAAAAGGCTAAAAGTTTTGGACTTGCTTTTTGGCAACTCTAAAATGGATTATTTAAAATTAGAAGTGTTCTACCTAATTAATTAAATTCGATTGCGCTTGTAGTTTAAAAGCATTCACCGTGAAATAAAATATTTAAGATGCTGGGTAATTGATGAAAGAACCATAAGAACTGAAGGGAAATCTACAACAAAATATCTTTGTAGATAATTCTTGGTTGTGTTGCCTAACAGCAAAATCAATTTTAGTGCTTGGACGAAAATTTGCGTTTAAATATTTCCTTGAATTGGTTTAAAATTTCAGTAAGAACAAAAAGAAGAATTTAATTAGCTGAGCTATTAATTAATAGCTGGAATTAATAATTTGATTGGTAAGCTAGACAAAATATTTTATTGAAAGGATAAAATATATAAATAAATGAAGATTTAATTGTACATTTGCACTGTCTATATAGATTGTGCTATCTCATTCTTTTACTTTTTATTTATTTATTTACTTATTGCCTAGTGCGACAATTATAAATTATTTCTTGTAAATTATTTATTTATTATTGTTTTTTATTATTTTTCCAAATTCCAAATATTGCCACATTTAAAACGCAAATATTAAACCATAAACCAAAATCAATATTAATATGAAGAAATATGTAATAAATCCCACGATTAAATTGCACCAACACAGCCTAATCCATGCCGTTTCCTCCTTTTTTTTTTGTCCAATGTCAATTCAAATCGATCGATCCGTCTTGACCTAGGAATTGTATTTCCCCATATATAAAGTAAATACAACAAAAAGCGAACAACCCAGCAATTAGCAGTAGGTATATAGACGAGTACTCGTATATTTGTAGGTCTACTATATAGTTGGACGGACCTTGCATGTATAACTTCCCCTGATTTTTCTTGGCTGGGCTCCCACGCAACCGATTTCCCACGCATTGTATTTTGCGGAGAATTTCCATTTTTCCACAGCGTGTGAAAAACGGCAGCAGTCAACGGAGCAGGCGGCGACTCAAGACGGGTGCTAGGGTAGACTTAGATTTCTTCAAGATAATTAACTACGTTTTTGTTGTATTTATACGGCAGAGCAGAGCAGTCCTGAGAACTTTTAGAAATTGTTTTCTTCCCCCGCCCTTTCTCCCGCTGAGAGACCGACCGCAATCAAGGCACCCAACTGTCCAACCAGACAGATAGTAGTACACTGCGAAGAGGGGAGGCCGAGGCTGAGGCCTCATGGAAATGTTCATTAAAAATTCCAAACTAATTTCATATTCAGCTTCTTATAAGACGACGCGCGACCTTAAGAAGTTGCAGTTCCAATTACAAAACTTGAGACATTTTGGTGGTGGTTTTTCCATCATCATAATCATCATCATCTTCGTCATCGTCATCCAGTCAGCACGCAACGAGTTCGTTGTTTGAGTCTTTTGTCTTTTCCCATCGGAGAAGTGCAGAGCGCACTTTAGGGGTTGACCTGCTTGGCTGCCTCTGGCTCTGGCTCTGGCTCGGCTCTCGGCTCTGTCGTTCCGATAAGAAATTTTGTCTCCCAAGTTTGGAGAGATTGGGAGATTGGTTTTAATGCCCCCCTCAATCCGACTAACCCAAGCGGAAGTAGGCGATAATTAATTCAAAGCTGCGAATCTTAATTTGTAAATCTGTAAAAAGCAACAGCAGCAACCACACCAGATGCATAAATATTCAACAAAAGGCAGTAAAAGTTCTCACAGCGGCAGCAGCAGCAGCAGCAGCAGTCGCGTTAGACGCTACATTTTGGGCTGTGAGAAAATTCTGCTCCTTAATGTTGGCCAAAAAACGGAAACAATAGTGTTATATATATATATACACTCACAAGTTTCTTGACTTGGCATTCTCAGCAAGTCCAGACCGAACTGTAATTAAAGTGGATACGCAAGAAGGCAGGGGAAGCGGTAGGGCAGGAGAAGGGCCATCCATCGTGGGAAGAGTTGCACTTGTTTTGTTTAAGAAAAATATTCACACGATATCTGGGCATATTCCCACAGCAATTTACCACCCGCCCAACCCCCCAGACCAACCAATGAAAATTGGTGGACTAGAATAATGTTAAATCATGCTAAATCATATATGTATAAACTGACGACATGCTTTACTTTTTCTTTTGTCATAATTTCGGTTTTCCGTTCTTGGTTGTTTTTTTTCTTCTTTTCTTTTATTATTATTGTTTGGGCTTAAAAACAAATCGCTTTTGTCTGTCTTTTATATGTTACAAAATATGTAGTATAGAGCGGTTCTTTGATCGTTGAGAATTTCCAAAAGATATGGCCAGAAATTAGACCGAAAATTTATATGTACAGAAAATAGTTTTGCCCCTGGAATAACAGTTTGTATTTTTTTTTGTCTGGGTTTTAAATGGAATGTGTTTTGGTTTTTGTATTTTTATTTTTTATTTTCTGTTTTCGCCTTCTTCGAACCATTTTCTTTGGAAATTCACAAGAATAAAAGTGTTCAAAAATATTTGCAAACCGCTGCCAAAAAATCTGCTATATACTTATACAAAATTGTATATTTAACTAGAATTACAAATGTACGTATATATTTTATACAAATATATATATATCATCATGTGTGTGTGTGTGTGAGTGTGAGAGCTCTTTCGAGTTACATATATACAAAGTGTTTGTTTGTTTGTTTGTTTTATGTATCGCATTTACACATCTATTGGTTCCATGCTAGCACTAATTCTAGGATGATTTCTAGATAGTAGGTGTCTCTAGAGAGGAGGAATTTTGTTTGTTTGTTCGCGTCGCGTCATGAGATGTGAAAAATAAGGATTAGAAAAATTGTCAATCTACAAACTAAGGTCTCTAATAAAAACTATAAATAACTTAGCACACATAAATGTAGGATGCAAATGTCCTGCACTCAGGACAAGCCGCTACCATGACTATTCCATTGCACTTCTGAGATGGAGGGCAGCGCCTGATGCTGCTGCTGCTGTTGCTGCTGTGGCTGTTGCAAGCTGCCAACCGACGGTGAGCCCGCATTATTGTTGTTGTTGCTGATGCTCGTGATGTTGTTGTTATTGTTGTTGTGCCGTTGTGTTCGCATCACATCCTCAGCCTGGGTATTGCAATGCGGCCGTGGTCCCGGCTCTGGGGTATAGGTGAATGTCAGGCCCGTGGCATAGATAATGCCATCGTTGCGCACCAGCGAAATGGGCACCTGTGTGGGCTGGCGTACCTATCAAAAGCAGACACATAGATAGATAAAGGACACAAATGGTGGGGTTTCTGCCAGGCGAACACTCACCCAAAGCCATTCGCCGCGAAACTGGGAAATCTCTGGCACCACACAGAGCAGCGTCTCCGTACAGCGATACATGGTCTCGGCCTCCACATCACCGAACCACACCTGCAGATGGGGCGTAAAATTGTCACCGCTCAGCTCCAGCATGGCCACATCGCCGCCACCATTCAGATTCAGAGAGTTGACAATGGGCACAGGTGTCACAGGAGAACTTTAGGAAGAAAAACAAAAAAAAAAACCATCTGCAATAAAATCGAAGCATAAAGCAGAAGATAAGCTTCAACTTACGCCACAGGACCCATGCCCTCGTAGAACTGATACTCCGCTTTGTCCGTGGAAATGATTGTCCAACAGGCACCATCATTGATCATCTCCTTGTTGGGTTCCTTGGGACACGGTGTGGCCTGGAATTGGATAATCTTCTCCTGCGACAAACACAAATACATGCGATCGGTGTCCTTCATGTAGAAGGCACATTTGTGCAGCTGCGAGACAGGATCATCGGCCTCCAGCAGAGCCATCTGCTTGTCCACCTTACGTATGATGAGGCGCGGCAGTGCCATGCCCGTCACCGAGCAAACCAACTTGACTGTGGCCCCGTAATGGATGTAGCCATCGCGCACCTGAAACTCCTCCGACTCGGACTCGTTGTCATCGAGCAGATGTATCGTGAATGCCCCCCACTGGGTGGACGAGGCATGAAAGTGTCCATTCTCCACATGCAGATACCGCGTGGAGACGGTCTGTGAGCGCAGGCGATTGAAGAGGGCCACATTGGTGCCGCTGGCTATGCACAGGTCGGCGTTCTTCAGTGACTGCTTCTTCTTGGACGGCTTCGATATCACCTTGATTCGTTTCGAGTTGAACACGCCGATGTCGTGGCCATTTCCGTAGAACATCTTCACCGACAGCATAAAGTGTTTGCGCTTGTCCGAATCCGAAATGAACAGGGTCTTGGCCGCACAGTACTGCTTGCCATTGAGATCCAGCTGCTGCATGTCCTGGTCACTGCTGCCAATGCCAATGAAGGCGCACAGTTGGGCGCCCTGCTCGCCCTCGCCCTGCTGCAGCATCTCCTCGTAGCGTCGCCGCCAGCCGCTGCCAAACAGATAGATGCAGGGCGGCGGGCAGAAGAAGCGCTTCTCATTGCCGTAGGACTTCTGGGCCACCTGGAAACACGCGAAAGAGTGCAAAAATTCAATTAGCACAAATTGGTACTCGGATTATCGGCAAATCGTATCAGAACCGCAAGCTATGCAGCTTTGTTAATTTTCTGTAATTAATTTCAATTATTTTTCATTGCGGCGGCTCGGACTGCACCGGACCGGACCACACCGGGCAACCGCGAGCGCGTTGCTCAATTTGGATGCACTGGAGTGTGAAGGATTCCCATTTGGCGGCAGCCGCCGTCGCCGCTTGAAGATCGCCACCACTAATAACCAACCGCGACAATTTTATTCTCATTTTTTCTGTTGTCTGTTGTCGCTGCTTTTCGCTAAAACCGCAAAAATGTAACACTTTAAGCTGGACAAACGAATCGGACACTTTGGGGCGGGTGTGCTCGTGGAGGAGGGGGTAGTGAGTGGCTCTGATTGACCCATTAGAATGGGAATATAATTTTGAAATTAATTGAAGAAAATTTCGGTATTTAAAGGATTATCTGAAAGGGTATCTGTTTCGCCTGGATTAATGCTTAGCTGAGAGTTGTCTGAGAATTAAATGGAAATATTTTAAACAGGTGAAAGAACTTTATTCAGGGAACCACAAGGTTTTCGCGTGTTGTGACGCAGACTTTACGAACACCAGGACCATTTGGGATCTGTTGGATAGTTGAGTAATGTCCAAGAACATTCTTTGTGGGATCACAGACATTAAATTTATAGCATTAAAATTTATTCTTAATTTCCTAACACAAGTCCCCAAATCTCTTCATTTAAAATTCATTAAATTAATTCATCAGGATAAACCGCCATTTAAATTACTACAGCATTTTCTATACATTATTTATAGATCCTGTAAGATCCTTATTACTCTTTAGATTTCTTTAATATTCTTGAAGCACTATCGGACACCTGCTCTGCTCCTGATTCTACCAAAACTGCCCCAATTTCTACTCCTTAAAATCCCACTGAGGGCACCCCCAAAAAACCCCATATCGCACCTTGGCATGCAGTATCACGATGACCATATCGTTGCGTTCCCTCATATACTTCTCCATGGCATCGCGCGTTAGCTTCTTTTCCTCGATGTGCGGCCGGTACGGACCCGGTAACATGGACAATTGCATTTGTTGTTGCTGCTGCTGCTGCTTGTTGCTGCTGCTGATGGTGCACTTGCTGCTGCTGCTGCGACGGCGGCGGCTGAGGACCGCTGCCCAGTCCAAAGTGCGGCATATCCTGACGTTGCTGCTGATTGTGATCGAGGGGCGAACTGCTTGAATTGAGGGCTGCTGCTGCTGCTGCTGCGGCTGCGTTCTCGTAGGCAATGGCGGGCGGGGCAGCGGTGTTCAAATTAAATTGATTGTAGCTCTTCATTTATGCACATGTCTTCTGCATTGAATTCTATGAAATTGAATGGTTGGCTGGCTTTTGGTTGGTTCTTTCTTTCGATTTTTTGGCAAATTTGTTTAAAACTTTGGCACTTTCTGTGTACTATTTGTTGTTGTTGTATGTTTTGTATTTGTTATCCTGCACCAACACACACGGCCAGCAGCTGTCGTTTCTCTCACGCACTCTCTCTCTCTCTTCCTCTTGGTCGCGGACTCAGGGCTCGGATTCGATGATGGAGACTTAACTTTTGTACTGGACGCCGTAATCACATATTTGTATTTTGAAAAGCACTTGACTAGCGACTAGCGGTTGTAGCGGCTGGCTTCTGTTTAACGCTTCAACTAGAGCTTGCGTTATATTTATAATAGCTACAACTAAAAAAGGGACTTGATGTTGTATCGATACACCGATTGTTTTTTTATTTACGATAGTTGACACTTACCGGCGATATATTCTAAAACTATTGATGGTTGCGTTGTCGATAGTCTTGAATGTTTTGAAAATATAAATCGATACTATCGTGAAAGTATCGGTCTGAAATTATTATTACTAAAATAGGCTTTTAACGCGATACATATTTCAAGCGAAATGTTATAAAGATTGTTCAAATCTTGCATTGAATTTTAATTATTAATTTTAATGGTAGTCACCAGTTTTCGTTAATAAACAAGAGTTGATCAAAATTATTTTTGCTTCAGAGCACCGAAATAGTTTGCCCGGCCTTTGATAACATTTTGTCAGACTCCGTCTATGTAGCTCGATACTATCAGCATATTTGGACACCTTCACCTCCTTCTTTAATAAACATACAATTATATTAAATAATTGATTTGATTTTATTTTTAAATTTTAAGAATACTACCCCTACTGTAACTATCGATACTATCGATTTGTCCCTTTGAAATTTGGATGCAACAATCGCCGGATGTTTTTGCCTTTGAATTCAATAAAAAATTCATTATTTATAAGAAATTGGCAATATCTGCATCCTTGACTAAGCCCAGGATCTACGGATCAACAATCAGCGGCGATGATGAGGAGCTGATCGAAGAGGAAGAACTAACAGAACAGAAATGTATCGTTTCTCGCGCCCTCATTTGATATTCAAAACTCAAGCTACCTTTTCAGCCATAAATATTTAATACTAACCGTGGGAAAATGCAATACGTGCCTTGAAAATAAGGGCAGCAGGTTAGGAATTAAAAATTGGCATTTGGGTTTTGCGGAATAAAAAATTAAATACGCAGGTATTCATAGGTACTCATAGCTGAAAAAGTTTCATTCCATTCACACTTAAGTTATATGTTATATGACATTCACACTTAAGTTATATGCTTTGGCCTTTTTAGTTTAAACATTATCTTGTCACTAATGCAATAAACAAAAGAAAAAGAAACTAGCCAAACTTGTAGAAAATTAATTTATCTATGGGATACAACTATATGTCCAGTGGTGAGATGGCCAACTAGCTAGTAATATTAAACGGAATATCAAAATCGAGGAATATCAACGTTGAATGTTTTGAAAAAAACAATCGATACTATCGTAATAGTATCGGGCTCAAATAATTATTAAAAAACCATTAAAAACTTTTTGGGAACTTGTCCATTGTAAAAATTAGATGCCACCTGTCGATTTGTTTACAAATTTGTCTTCGTATTTTATAGCAGCCAATCCAAACATATCAAAAGCGCAACGACTGTATCGCATCGATAGTAGAGGCTAGCAGCAAAATATCCATACTATCGATAATGCCCTCTTTGGTTTGACACCTCTATTAGAAACATTTTTATCTAAACAAAATTACAGTGATAATGGAGCAATTTAAGGGTCTGCAGAAGTCTCTATACATATGGACTGATAGCGTCGATTTGGACAAGCGTGTGGAGCAGCTGAAAACAGGCACCGGTGGCGAGGTGGCTGTGGAGAATGTGCATCGCCTCTCGTTTTGTAAGTTGGTTGTGAAATTGGTGCGGGTGCTCCGTGTGAGTCGTGCCCTGTGAGTCAGCATATTCATTAGCGACCTGCGTTTAATTTCAGCCTCCTACGCCAACTCCAGCTTCGACCTGATTGTCATTGAGTGCGCCCAGCTCACTGACAATTACGTAAAGCTGCTGCACATGCTGAAGCCCAGCGGAAAACTACATCTGTTTTCGTTCATTGGCCCCGCCGGCAGCTTGCTGCAGGAAATAAAACTGTCCGGTTTCATCAACTGCAGCGAGGGCACCGACACTCTGACAGCAGAGAAGCCCGGCTACGAGACTGGCTCCTCGGCCAGGCTGTCGTTTGCCAAGAAGAACGCCAGCGCTTTGAATGTGTGGAAAATCAGCGGCGATGATGAGGAGCTGATCGATGAGGAAGAACTGCTGGATGAGGAAGACAAACAGAAGCCAGATCCGGCCGGTCTGAAAGTGTGCAGCACCACGGGCAAGCGCAAGGCCTGCAAGAACTGCTCCTGCGGCCTGGCCGAAGAGCTGGAGAGCGAGAAGCAAACCACAGCGGCCTCTGAAAACGCCAAATCCAGCTGCGGAAGTGTATGTTAAGCCAGGGATATTTACCTTTGCATTACAAATAATTATGACCTGTGTATTTACAGTGCTACCTGGGCGACGCTTTCCGCTGTTCCACCTGCCCCTACCTGGGCATGCCCGCTTTCAAGCCGGGCGAGAAGGTGCAACTGGCTGATAATCTGCTAAAGTCGGACATTTAACTTAAGCACCCCCAAGCGCACAATCAATCACATTGAGAATAGTTTATTAAGCTGACTTACTAACCAACAAAAATAATGTCATATGTAAATACAAATATGCACCGCGACACACAAATACGGCATTCGGCATTTGGCATTCGGCATTCGGCTTTCGGCTGCTTACATTTCGCACGGTGTACCCTTGATGAGATCGCGGTTATTGCCCATCAAAATGCGATAGTTGACGGCCGAGGGATCCAGTTCCTTGTACAAATACGTTGGCATCCTGTCAGACAGCACCCAAATGGTGCCCTCGCTATCAATCTTCAGGTCGTTGGGAAACACCAAGGTATGCGAATCGGAATCGATGAGGCCCTGCGTATCGGGCGTGTAGGGACGCTTGATGTTCCAGCAGGCGATGGCATCCTTGTTCACTTGCGTGTAGAAGATGACGCCGGTTTCCGGATCGAAGACCTCGGCGGTGGACTGACCATTCATGCCGCGATCGCCCACATATTTAAAGTCATAGTAGGAATCGCCACCCGTGACATGCGATTCGTTTTGCAGCACACGATTGGACACCTTGAACTCCTTGGTGCTGGCCAGGGCATGGAAGTAGATATCCTTGGTGTGATCCGGATTCATGGGACCCACGGCCAGGCCAAAGACTCCATCCGTCCACTGGAAGTTGACGCCGCCCACATTGAAGTCGCCCTGCAGCGGATCAAAGTGGAAGAAGTTGTGCTTGACGCGATAGGACTTGTCGCTGCGCAGCGAGTACACAATCACACCATAGGCACCCAAATCGGGCACATAGGCAAAGGCATCCTCACACTCTGACCGGTCAGCGTCCACAACCTTTGGATGGATAAATGGAATATCCCCCTCAATGTAAGTAAATAAATTTGTTTTGTCATCTTTACTCACGATATTGGCAAAGAACGAACCCTCCTTGGACTGATCAGCCGGAATGGTGAAGCGACGCAGCAGTGTGTCTGTCTTGAGATCAAATACCAGAATGGAATTCGGGGTTATCTGCTTGGGGCTGCCCAGAATATCAGCCAGACCCGTGTCCAGCACCCACAGACGATCGCAGACATCGACCTGAATGCGGAATGTGGAAATGATGGTGGCATTGTCCTTCAACTCAATGCCAGCATCCTGAGCCTTTTCAGCATCCAAGCGTCCGCCCGAGGGCGTCTTCTGCTCCTGTGGCTTGACATCGATGGGCAGTTTGTTGGCCTCCCAGCTGGGATAGGGATGCAGTTTGGGGGACTTCTCTGTTGAATTGAGATCAATGTAGTTGAGCGTGGCAGCAACACCGGCCTTCCATCTGGGCAGGGGAACAAAGAGAGAATTGAAATTAGGGAATGGATTTCGTGCATGGAAATATTTTGTAGCTGGAGAACTAGAAGAAGTTACTCAATTGCAAACGGAAAGTAGCTCTCATGGAAGGTTGTATATTTATTATAAAAGAACCCTGGATTATTTAATTGAATCGAAGATCATTGGGGAACAGATCACAGATAATTTATGGGAGAACTTGGACATTTAGAATTGGTCTAGACATTTCAATTTGTGTGTCATCCAACTGATAATTCCCTGATAATTCTCCCTGTTTCTTGTTTTGATTAGTCAACCAAAAATTTGTTTGTCTTTTGGGCTATTTTTTGTTGTTTTTTGAGGGTAAATCCCCCCACTAGTGGCTGTGACGTCAGCTGTCTGAACGTTTTGACCTTTTCTGTGAAAAGGTTCTAATTAAATTCGAACGATAACCGCTTGAACGTTTTCTCTTAATAATTATAAATTATAAATTTCACGTGAGCATTTGCATTTAGAAACTACAATTTAAAATGCAAAATAGTTTTACACAATGGAAAATAAACGTAGAAAAGTTACCCTAGCCAAACGGGGAAACCGGTTTATAGAGCCAGTTGGGGGGGATTTTGCAAGTCTAGCTTGACATTTAATTACCAACAAAAACAACAAAAATGAAAACCGAAAAGGTAATGGAAGAGGCAATCACAAATTGAAAAACCAATTTGTCTGGTCTGTTGAGTACCATTAAAATAAATATGTACATATGTGGTAATAATGGTAATTTACCTTGGCACAGTGACGAAGATTCTGTTTTGCCAACGCTCCACGCCCAGCGGCAGGTTATTCTCCACGATGTAGTGTCCATTTGCTTTGGCCTCCGCCTCGGCCTCTGGGCTGGGCCAATCGAAGGGCAGCTGCTTCCACGAGAATTTCTCTTCCAGTTTGGCCAATGCACTCCAGCTCCAGCAGCTCAACAGGCACAAGCATAGCCCCAGGCTCACCATTCGTATGGAATACATATTTTGTTTTGTTTTGTTTTGTTTGATTTTGGTTCGAAGTACTTTTAATCTCCGCTTTTGTAACCGTTCGATGCGAGCTTTGTGCGCTGAGTGCAAGATCTGTGCACGAAGAGCAGCGTAATATGCTCTGTCTGTGCGTTCAGCCGAGCTTAAAGCTCAGCTCAAGAGAGTGTTATAATCTGATCTCGGACTTACTGTTATACTGTCGCACAGCTGTGGGAGCTCCTCTGTCTGTCTGTTGATGTTTTCTCTGCTGAGTGGATGCTTAAAATTAGTAACATAAGCGGAAGGAAAATAATGCCAATGCGTCTCTCAATTGGTAATATTTTAAAAATACCTTTTGGGATAATGTCTGGCTGCCCATCTGGAATAAAATCAAATGTGCAGTGAACCGATCAAGTCGAGGATGTCAGACTAATGGATCGTTGTGTTTTAATTCGAAAGTGGGTTGCAGCATATTTCCCCTTATCATATGGCTAAATTTGTATGCAAAAAACATTATTCATATAATTTAAGCTGTAATATATTTGATCTCATATCAAGGTTATAGGGTTTTCTGCCTTTGCATGTATGTACATATGTTCAATGATTTATGTAGTTAATCGAATTGAAATTAATTCCCCGCACCAACACGTTTCAAATATTAATAATTCAAATGAATATTTTATTCAGATATGCAGAAAGGTTGTTGATTCTGTCGATTAAAAATGCACGGCACGAGTGGCCTGTAACACGAAAGTGCAATTAAAATCAAAGTATTTCCTGCAAATACAATATGAAATTGAATTGATAATTCCAAAGAAGGTAAGGTATTAATCCAACGCCAAGAAACGCCACAAAAAATAATCAGAATCTTTTACAAAATTCAGTGTTTGTGTGTTTTTGGTTTTTTATTCAGTAAAATTCTCATTTATTCAGTTTTTATTAAACTTTAAATTAATTCGTTAATGTTACTTTCATAAGAACATACCGAGTTTTTCTTTCTTTTACAGGTTCTTTTCATTTTTTGGTTTTTGGTTTACCTCTTCAGTTTGCTACCATTTTTTTTTTTTTGGTTTTAATTTTTTTTTGTCACTAACAGTAGGTTTTTTTTTTTTTTTTTTTTTTCTTTTGGGTTGTGTTGTGTTTGGGAAATAAATCTGGATTTATTTTTGTTTTGCTTTTGGTTTATTCTATGTATTTACTCGTATTTATTTTATACAACAATTAGCTTGGCTAAAGTGTGTGTGTGTGTGTGTTTATTTCGCTAAAAGTTCTTCATTCGGTTGTGATCTGAGAATAATTGTTGTTAAACTTAATGCGAATAAATTGAAAATCATATGCAGTATATTTTGGTTAAAAATTTGCATTTTTATTTGCTGGGAGCTTATGTGGATTTTTCTGTGTTGAGAGGAGCCGCAGCTAAATGTTCTATATACAATATACATGATCTCGAGTGACACGACGACGACTACCCTAACAGCGTTCCCTAAATGTATACGAAATACAATTCAATCCAATTTAAACTACAAATTCCAACGATCCTTAACAAATATCAATGTACTATAGAGATGTTCTTTGCCATGTGTAAATTTCATACATACATATATATATATATGTATATACATATATCTTTATATATTTTTATGTATATGTATATAACCATCATTGATTTATCGTGTGTATAGTTTTTTGGTTTTTTTTTTTTTGTTGTTTTACTTGATTTTTCCATTTCATTTTAACGGCTTAGATTTTAAAGTCTTTCATTTCGTAGGAATTTGATGTTTTCTATGTATGTGTTCTTTTTCTTTCTTTCTTATAGCACTTTTTCGTGATGGGTTTTCTTCATATTGCAATTACATTTCTTTGTTTTTTTTTGTTTTCGAATGTTTGAATGTGTGAATTGAGTTATAAAAAAGGTTCCAATTCGATCAGAGATAGTGAGAGGTGAGAAATAGAGACAGAGAGGAGTGTGTGTGTTGGTGTGAGAGTGAAGTGAGTTCTCATCAACATTTGTCTCAGTAGGTTTCAGTTTTTGTTGGTTTTTGGTTTTGGTTTTGGTTTTTGTATTTTAGTTTAAATAAAGTCAATTCCTATATAACGACACGCTCATTTATATTCCTTGGTATTCCTTGGTATTCCTTCATTTCCTGTGTATAATATATATAATTTATATAAATGCAATTTTAGAACTTACAGTATGTTCAAAAATTTCTCATTAATATTTTTTGTTTGCTCCATTAGCTTCCCTCTCTACTCGTATGTATAACAGTACATAAAAATTAAAACGTTGCTTGAGCCACCCATAATATAATATTAACTTTTGAGGCTACACTAGACTATGCTATGTGTATATAATATATAATATATATATATATATATATATATATATATATATATTCATTATCTAAGATTTGCTAGACTCTTCCATTCGATTTGTGCTATTTACGATTCGCTGAAATTTAAACTATTAAAACTTGATCTCGAGTGCGACTATACACAACATACGGACATACTTACACACACATTTGGATCTATACAAAATGCCTAAAGCTAACTTATCTATAAGGAACCAAGCCCCCCCCCATCCTCCCATGGATACACAGAGAGAGAGAGAGAGAGAGAGTTTCTGGGTTTCTGGGCTTGGTTCCTGGAGTCTAGGAGTTTGGTTTGTATTGCCGCGACCTGGTTCAGATATAAAGACGTGTAAGTTATAACAAAAGTTCAGGAGAAGGCCGCCATGGGAGGGGAAATATTTTGTGTGTGGGCTATGCATTAATAGAGCTCTAGGAGACAGCACTGAGCAAAATAGTTTCAAAAACGAAAAACGAAAAACAATAGCAATATTATGTACTAAAAAACACAACAATTTTTTGTCTTTTATCATTTTGCATTTAAAAATTTACTAACTTTAACATGATTTGTTTTCGGTTTGCTTTTTGACTTGCTACAGTTTTTGTTTTGTTTGTTTTTTTTTTTTCAACTTTAAAGCCTAACAATTTGCTTAGTTCAGATGCTAGTGTAGAGTGTTTTTGTTTTTGTTTTGGTTTTCGTTATTTGTAAGTTAAAAGTATTTCGTTTTCCATATTAATGCTAAACACGTTTAAGGTACAATACATATTTCAGTTAATCTACAAAATTGCTGCTACCAATTCTCACTTATTTAGCTCAGCTTAAAGTTGATACAAAGTTTATTAAGTACATATTTTTGTATTAAATTTGTCCTTCTCATTCGTATTTCATCCATCCTATATGCACTTCATATCTTCTCTTGTATAATTCACCTATCACGCAAAGGAAATTGACAAGTTTTTTCATGTACGATGCTCATGAGTATCTGCAAAAGGGTAATCAAAATCAAATCAGTTTGAATTCAAATTCAAATATCAATAGAAAACATCGAAACATCGATAGAAACACGCTACATATCGAATAGAGCTATAACGATACTTGCAAGTATCGATGCATCACTTGTTGATCGTATTTACCGTATTATTGAAGTGAAAAAAATTGAGGCAAAATTGTGGCAGAAAAAAAGTGTTTTTGTGTGTTTTACGTGTTTTTAAGAATATATTTGTATGAAATAATGTGCTTGAGGTGCTGGCAGGTGAGTTTTGCATAGCATAAACAAGCCAAATAACCTTTGTACTCCATTTCTACGGCGTTGCACCTAATCAAGTGTGTCAATACCCACGAAAAGGGCCAAAATTTCTAATTGAGATTGAAAACATTACAATTAAGTATATCAAGCGAATACAACAATTAAGTTGCACATGCAAATGTCTATGGGGAGCGGGATCATCCATTGCATACATGCATATGTATGTATGCGTGTGGATCACTTACCTTGTGTGATTGCGAGTGTGGCTGCGGGCGTGGGATGTGCGGATGTGGATGCATTGATGAGAGAAGCGGGCTGTGACGTTGTGGCTGCTGCTGCTGCTACTGCAGAGGCGACGCCCGTTGCACCATTCAGTTCTGTGCCCTTGGCGTCGCCCCGCTCCACGAGTCGCTGCCGCAGGACCCGTATCTTTTCCTCCTTCTGCGCATTCCAAACAAATGATTAACAATAAGAAAACCAAACAAAAAATGTGCTGATTGATTTGCTTGCCTGTGTGATTAATCGTTGTAATTCCTCGTTTTCGGTAACCAGTTTCTGATAGCGTTCTTCATCCTCCTTCGATATGGCCGAATCGGGATTGTATTTCGATTCGGCTTTATCCTTGGGATGTCGTATGACCTCAATGACCTGCAACAAACATTTGCATTACACTTAATTGGTTATGGATGGATGGATGGGGGGGACATACCTTTGGCACAAATATCAGCAGCATGCTTAGGAAACAACAGAATATCACAGCTAGTGCAACAAAGGCAAAGGATGCGTCCTGTTGCGATGCAATGACCATGCCCACCGGCGCTGTTATCAGGCAGAGTACGACCACATTGTAGATGCTCATGCCCACATACCGTGAGTCGTTGATCTGTTTCACTTTAATGGAACGCGTCTCGTAGGCCAGAAACAGGCCAAACACCAGAATGAGGCCCTTGAAGCCATAGACAAGGCCTGCAAGTACAAACATTTCTATAGTTCCCCAAATTATAGTCTAGAAATGAATGCACTTACCTAACCACATGGAATTGCGTTGACTTTCACAATGCTCAAGCTCTGGACGTATTTTAATATCATCAGTTGTAGATACTGGATCTTCGAGTGGGAATGTTTCGAGATAACGCTGCAGCGGATCAAAGATCTGCCATGAGAGTAATATCACTAAATCTATTGATAAGAGGCCCGAAACCATGGTGTATAGCTTCCAAGGTTCCACTTTTTTCTGCCAAAAACAATACAATAGATAGATTTCAATATATTTCCAGACATTTAATATATATAATGATTTGTGTTGTTGTTGTTGTTGTTGTTACCTTCGGGTCAGTTTTCGCTTTTGTTGTAAAACGATGCACACGCCAGACTTTGCTGAACATGGCACCATATGCTAATGTAAAACCGGTGGATAATAACCAAGCTCGAGCTTGACAAATCTACAAAGAGTACGAGTGGAAAATATGAATTATAGCAAGGCAGTATAGGCAGTAAAGATTGCTGCTACCTTTGGGTATTCCTCGGGGCTAACAAAGCGTCCGTCCATGCCCAATAAGATGACTGATGTGAGACAGATGATGACACCAAATAGCATGATGGTATTGCAAACAGGATGTGACGATTGTATTACTCTGGAAATTTGATAGAAATTACATAAAATTGCAAGTGTAAATCTCCCATTTATAGTTGCTTAGTTACCTTCTATGCTTATTCCATATATTAAAGATGATCAAGGCGAATGCAACAAAGATGCCGCAGCTGGAGATGGTGCACATGCACACAAATAGTGGCAAGGAAACTGTGCGCAGCACATGGGTAACAATTGTGCGATCTTGAGGCACCTAAATTCGAATTATAAATTATAGAAAATTTATTACTTAAATATCTATCAGATTTACTTCTAAGAAACTCCATCTACAAGTTGTATTCACACGAAAATCACAATGAATCGTGATATATGAGTGCTTTCTGCACCCTCTGGCGATTCATCTCATGGCCCAGTATCACAAAAAACGAAACCTGACCAAAGTCTTCACCATTATGATGAATATTTTGTGCCCAGATCCTGCAATTGATGTCCACTCTTTCGTTTGGCCTCAGATTTCGTAGCTTGAGCGCCACAATACGATTGAGATCCTCTCGCTCCAAGGAGTTGCCTGCAAATTTCTCCTCAATATCCGTGTATTCCGTGCTGACAGCCGGCTCTGGATAGAACTCAATTTGCAGTTTATTCTTGGGCTTGGTGCTGCACGTAAACCAAATGCGATTCTGACGTGCCTCGTGGTCTGTAATGTTCCTTAATAGACTCTTTAATCTCATTTCAGCGGGTCTCTTGTTGTGTTCTCTGTCCACCTGATCTGGATGTGTATAAGGAACCGTTTTGAAACCAATCAAGACGATTAACTTTAAGGAAAACACACGGCGCCCTGCTCATGTAGCCAAACTTTTGATCCGCTGTGCAGGGTCCAAAGCGTTCGCTTTCCCCCGAGTCGCCATATCGCTGGAAAAAGGCTAAGCTCCTGGTGTACATATCATTGACTTCTGTGTCGTTTCGTGGATCATATGTTAGACCACGCGCTGCAGTCGTAGCCAGACTTAAATGGGGCTGCACCATCTTTGTGATGGGTCTGTTTTCGGTAATTCCCTCTGTGATATGATCGAACCAGGCCATGCTAAAGAGCAGCACAAACACTATATAGCCCACGGCACAGAGAACCGTGTAGACCCAGTGCATTGGTAGCCGTGACAGGTATGTGCCCTGGAAGCCATCACGGAAGAGTCTACTCCAATGATTTCTGCCCGGAAAATGATATTCGCAGCCCTCGTAGTAGGATCGACTGCCAGTTTCTATCTCGTATGTGCCGTACTCCGCCGGCTCCGCTGCAAACAGTTCGTTAATGCGATTCATATCGATTTTGAAGGGTTTTATCGGATCGATGGGTGTTCCATCATCGATTGGATCGCATGGATTTACGGTGTTAATACCAATGTCCCGCAGGAGACCGTAGTCGTGGTAGTGCATCTGAGATATGGATGGTTCTCTTTTAATTTCCCCAGAACTATGCCCTATGCTTTCGTCTATTATTTCCGTAGTCTTCGGCGCTTCTTCCTCTGCTTCGTAAACGATTATTTCATCGAAATTCTCCGGCTCCCATCTTTGAGCCACTCGAGAGATTCGAGTATTTGTGGCTTTATGTTTTACCAGAGGATCATCATCAGCATCAGCATCAATGGAAACTTCACTTACTCGATCTTCTTCGGAGAACCGGCGTGTGCCGGTGGCCTGGGGACCCCGTATCTCATCTAAAGTTCTGACTTTGCCGCGGTTTCTCAACTGAGACTCCTCTAGGTCTCTCCGGGCATACAATTTTCGTATATCTTCTGATGTTAGGTACTGATTGCCCGCCGTACTAGCTGTCGATCGGCCTTTGGCTCTGCGCGACACACCGCCAATAGATGGTTCGTGCCTGCCACTGTCAAACGATATTCTCCTAACACTTGGGATATCTTCTAGTCTTTCGCTTTGGCGGTCCGTCGCCGTACCAGCGCACTGGAGATAGTCCCTGTCGGAATGAGGGGAGCCATCATCTGAATCTGCCTTTGGCTGAGAGGTCTGGATACTGGCGTTGATCTGAGCACCATTCAGACGTTCATTTTCCTGCCTGTGCGGCTCTCTATCCGTCTCAATTGGCTCAAGATTTTCACGCTTTTCCTCTGCAGTTTCTGCAGCTGTGCTACTCTCTGTAGGTATTTGATCCACGGAGTTCCGACCCTTTAGAAAGCTTGCTTCAGTTTCAATCTTCGCATTTTGTTGGCTTTCTTCGGGAACTTCCCTTTCGGGTTGGGTTTTCTCATCTTCTGGTTCAGCGATCCTTGGCAATGCCTCGCCTTCTTTATTTTCGGTAGCTGCTGCAACCGCAGCTGTTTCTGATTCCAACTGTTGATCAAGTGCAGATGTTTGTTGCAATTCCAAAGGTTTTTCTGTACCAGAACCTTGCTTAGACTTTGATTTTGGTTTTGGACCAACTGCAGGGGCTGGCGCTTTGCCAGAACTAACTTTTTTGGTATTCTTTGGGGAATCATTTGGTTTTTTCTCGTTCTTATCTTTGTCAGACATTTTGCTTGTGGATTTTCCTAAACTTTAGTGCCTTTGAATTATAGTTCAATGCTCACCTTGCCACCAATCCATTGCTCGGTATTCAACCAGGTGAGGTTATCCAGTTGGGTGTCGTAATAGCCCAACTTCTCGTACTTGCCCTTCACCATCTGTTCAATTTGTGTGAGGGCAATACGATCGCCCTGCGAGCTGAATGCCACAACGCCCTACAGCACAAAAAAAAAAAAACAATGACAATCCTTTGTAGAACATTTTATGGATATACAGAAATGTTGTGGAATATTTACCGATACACCCAGAAACTGTGTTGAATTCATGGCCGCATAGATCTCGTCGGCGATTTCCTTGTCCGTATAGGTGAAATCTTTCAGTGATTTGTGGCCCATCGTTAGACGTTCCATTGTTTTATTAAAAGCTAATGCCACACTCCAGACAGCATCATAGGCTAGGGGTGCCTCCTGATAGCCCTCCGGATAGCGACCATGACTTATGTCGTAGTTATCCTCAATTAAAGCCTGATTCAGTCGATGTCTAACGAGCGAAACATAGTTGAAAATTGTCTGCATTTTATTTAATGTAAATGTAAAGCTTACCGAAATTCCTCTGCAGTCATACCGGATATTGTTGTCTGATTGTTCTGATTCCACATGAGAGCCTCTGTCGTTAGATGTCCTTCGGCAGCTATACGCATTTGCTCCACGGTACAGGTGATGCCCTCAGATGCTAGATTTACCTCATACCAATTATCTTCATACCAGCCTAAGAAAAGAAAGAACATTTTGGCATAAATTTCGCATAAGTGAACGGACACGTGTCACAAACAGAGACCATGGAGGGGAGTTCTTTGACTTACCTATGAAGAACCATACATGTGCCCGCCCATAGAGCTGCTGTTTGTACATTTCGCAGAGCACGCGACGGGCGGCGACCACATAGAAGAGTCCCACAATGATGCGTGCATCCTGGCGTCGTAAATTACGTACGGCGTCTGTTGGATCGGATAGAAATGATTGTCTAGTTACGATTTCAACGCCAGCTTCCATGCATCGATTCTCAAGATCTTCTACGGTCTGAAAATTATTACGAACACAAATTTCCTCTCATTAATATCATGTGTTGTTTTGCTGTGACTGTACCCGGCGACATACCGATATAAATACTTCTTCGGCCTGTTGTAGGATGGCGACGCGAGACCAACCGAATTTCTTCATCAATTTGATGCGCGTTGGATTGTGCACGGTGGCCGATGGATGGGTGCGGAAAAGCGTTGGGAAACGCTTGCGATCGGACAGGGCAGGACTCGAGGCTCCATAGCATAGCTGTTGTGGAAAGAGAGAACAGAGAGAGAGAGCGAGAGAGTGGAACGGGCATCATTATGGAATTTCGGCTATGGAATTGTATTTTGGATTGCATTATGCAATTTGGCAGACAGGCAGCACACTCACCACAATGAGATTCCACATTTTGGCAGCCTCTGCCACAGTGGTGCACACAGTGCTGCATCCCGCCAGTAGCATGAGTTTTTGCGGTTTATTGTACAGCAGATTGTACATCACACTGGCGCCCAGTCCCGGCTCGCACTGTCAATGGCAATAGCAACGAAAAGTGAATTAGCTTTCTAACCTCATTCGATGGCTTGCCAACAGAGCAAATATATACATTGTACATTTGTACATACATATTTTCTGCGGCTAAATATTCTGTTGTTAAATATATAAATATGTTCTGAATTGTTCGCTTATATATATGTATATTCGTATATGTCTGGTATTATTGATTATTATTTGTAGTGGGCTCTTAAGAAGCTATTGAAATCCACATAAAACCGATTCTTATTCTGTGAAAATTCAGCTCTTGTGTGATTTATTTGTGTCTGTCAGTGGAGGGGAAATGCAGAATAATTAAAATGATTCATTTGCTGTGAGATTTACGAGTACTCGGATGATTGAGTAAAACGTTAATGCGTGTCGATTAATATTCAAGATTTATGACGGGAAATGGTTAAATTCGAATTAAATGAAATTAATTTGCATTTAAATATAAATTAATGTCAAAATTAATTTAAATTGACTTAAATATTCATAGACTCCACACAAGTGGCTCTGATTTTTCATTTTATGAAGCATTGTATTTATTTTTTTACCTAACTAACAAAAAACTATGCTGCTTTCAATTAACAGCTTTTCAACATGGCAAACATAAATTAAATATCTGGTGGAAAAAAGCACTTAAAATGCTGCCAATTTATTTTCACAAAGCTCATTTCATTTCTCTTTGTATATTTCATAGCTGAATTTAAATAGGCTTAGTAAAATGTGTTTATGGAAATCTTTGATTTACTTTTTTTGCTACACACCTAAGAGTTAAATAAATAAGTAAGCTTTTAGCAACGTTTAAAATAAAAGTCGCCTGACTGCTGCCCATAAATCACTAAATTTACATTATTTCTGCGTTTATAATTATTTTCGAAATATTCCTATGAAATATGTAATTTTGAATGTTAGATTTAGGTTTGTTAGGTCATAAATGGGTGTGTAAATGGATACATGTTTGGCAATTTAGTGGAGTATTAATTTAATTTTCGTGAATTTAAAATAATAAATAACACGTGCCCATAATAATTAAAGAATTAAGACACTTTAACACCCAGTAATCAGTTTCCATATTACTGAAATATATAGCTATAAATTGAGCTGCGTATGCTTCCTAAAAGTCTAAAAGCCAGGTGTTCAAAGAGCCAAACGACAGCTGGGCCCTAACTTGTTTTGTTTAATTTTTGCCAGGATAATCACTGCATTTTTCTGCTATAAAGTAGATAGTGTACTGTGTAGATACCTAACTGTACACGTTTTAGCATGCGAAACATATTTCAGCATGTTTCTAAAACATTAAATCATGCCTGGAAATATGATTTAACAAATCTAGACTCTGATTTAAATTCGCGCTTTCAATGCTAATTTATGCCTTCATTTGGAATCACTTTTTTTTGTACATTAAATACATTTTTTATATATTCCCCAGACATGAAAATTATCAATTAAACAAAACTCGTTCATGGCCAATAAATAATTCATTAAGGTTTCTCGCTGTCGCTGTCTCTGTCTCTGCCTTCCTCTTTCTCTCCTTTTTTTTCGTTGTCCGCCGCATATGAAGAAGCCAGGCAGGAAATGTGATATATTCACGTTGACCATATGAATGATTCATTCATTCAGTTATTCATTTTCTCCATTCATTCATTTACATGGCAAACTCGTTTTGTTGCTTATTTTTTGTTTTTTTTTTTTTGCAGTTTGTTGTTTCCTCTTCAAGTTCCAGCTCCGCCCAGTGTTGCCACAGCCCACCCACTCTTCCTGTGCGCTACGCTGACGACAATTTTCATATTTCTTACGGGCTTTGCGTGTAAACAACCTCTATAATTGTTTTTTTTTTCTTTGCTTTGCTCCTTTGGCTCCGTTTTCGTGTCCAGTCGCTGTTTATGCAGAAGCATTATCCTGTACACACTGGTACGTACCGCTGCTCCCTCCACCAACATCTTTGTGGATCCCTGGGCATATTTATGTATATGTGTGCCAGGTCCCGAGGCATGCCGCATTATGACCCAGCCAGCGCCAGTGCCATGGCGAGGGCGAGCGTTCTTGTTTAATAGTTTCTCTCCTGTGGGTAATACTCATACTCTTACCCTAACAGAGGGCATTATCAGTTCATTGTTGAGACGCTTGCTGGGCAGAGAGGGAAGCATATATAGATAGCTAAACCCACTCTAGTTTCAAAGCTATTTGAGGCCTTGGAAATCGGTATAACATTTTTTCACAGACCCGTAAATATGCTGCATTTTAAACCGCTACTTAAAGAATAAATAAGCAAAGGGAATTGCCTATAAAAAAGCTGTAGTTGAAACAGTTTTAGGGAGCCATCTCTCAGCCAATATTTAGTAAGAAAAATGGCTTTAAATTCAGGAAAATTAAAAAAACAAAACTCACAATTAGCAGTAAAAATAAACCATTTATTAACCCTTAAAAGGCATTGAATATTTGCTGTTTTCCTGCATAAGGGTATTCCCAGCTTCGTTGTTACCCCTGCATGCCCCTGTGCACGCTTCTTTGGGACATTTCACACATCAAAGTAGGTCAAGCAAAAGGCAAAAGCTGAAGCTGAAGCTCAGGCTGAAGCTGACGCTGACTCTGGGGCTGAGGCTGCGAGATTGGAAGGAGAGGGCAGGCAGTAAAGGCAACGGCAAAGGCAAACATTGCGTGCGACCTTTGCCGCTTGTCGCCGTGCCATGTGATGTGGCAGGGAGATGGCAACTAATTATGCAGCATTTAACGGAAGCTGTTTGCCAAAGCCACAAACATAACGCAACGCAACGCAATGGAACGCAATGGAACGCAAAGGAGGGAGGCTCAAACCCAGCGAACCGATAACCGAAGACCGCCTGAAACTGAACAGAATTTACTCCCACTACTCCCCCATTTCTATAGCCATACAATATCTACTGCCGCTATCCAGTCCGTACTGCTACTAGCCACGAGTATGTGGAGGTATTATATGGACTGCTTGTCCGTCCGTCTATCTGTCTGTCTGTCTGTCTGCCTGTGTCCCTCCTGTCAGCCTTGAATAAAAATAACTCAAATGATGAGCTGAAAGCTAAGAGAGAGAGGAGGGAGAGCGAGCGAGCGAGTGAGAGCTCTCGCGAGCGCGGCAAAGTGACCTCATTCAAAACTCAAAACAAGTAGTTAAGCTTTTCGCTCACTTAAAACTAATGAGGTTCGCGCTTATAAATAGACATCACCCATGCCTCATGAATGCCACCACCTCCCAGCCCCCGTCCACTACTTCCATGCAAGATACCGCATGCCACAGGACCAGCAGACCAGACCAGGGCCAAAACCAAAGTAGTAGTCAAAACCGCAACAACTGTACCGCAAGCAGACCCTTAAAATGGCGAAAAACAAAAGCGAAAATATTAAAATAAATAAAAATAGTTGTATAAATGGGTGAATGTGGGTGGGTGGATGGGTGGATGTGGGGTTGGGGCGTGGGGTGCTGTACATTGATAGGGGTACTTTATTCAGGGGACCAAAGTTACATTCGAGAAAGGGTCCCTGGGACACTCTCCTGCTGGCCATTAATTATGATATACGACATTTTATATGGCGAGTCGGCAGATGGAGGTGGGGCGGCGGAGGCGGCGGCGGCATTTGTCTGATAGTAAACGTTGGGCTCCGGCTCCGGCTCTGCCTCTGACTCGGGCTTCTTGTTTCATTTGTGTGCCCCAAAAGTGTTCTTTGTTCGAATTTCGCTTTGAATTTCAATGCGGAAAATTGAAACTTTAGTTACAGTTTTGGGTTTTACATTCTGTGCCATTGAATACTGTTCCGAGGGCTTTGCTAGAGATTTACTCAACATTTGGAAATTGAATATTGGCTGGGAATTAATTCAGCTAATTGGATGTGCTCAAAAGATTTTAATTTTAATGAATTTATAAAAAAAAATATGATATTAGGCAAATGAATTAATATTTTACACAAAAATATGTTAATTTAATCTTTTAAAAATGTGTTAAAAATATTAAAATTAAACAAAACAAAATATTAATATTTATAATAATAATTAATTAATTAAAATTAATATATATAATAATATTAATAAATATTAATTTTATCTTCTTCTGCAGATATAAAATAAAACGAGCAGCAACTAAAGCACATTTACTTATTTGTAATAAATATGAAAAGCGATAGAAAACTTGATACATAATGAAACTTAAAGTAAGTACCATAATTTAATCTTATTTATTCACATTTATATTCCTATATTTTATTGCTATATTTAGGCCTATTTAGTAGTTTAATTGCATAAATATTTAAATTAGATGTTGAAGAAAACTTAAAATTAAAATTAAAATTATGAAGAAAAGGCTAACAAGTTACACCAACTGTCAGCTTAAATCATTAAATATATAGGCGTAGTTTCCCATCACGTAGTTCTAGCCTCCAAGCAGTAAAGTTGTTTAAGGCAGAGAAAACTATTTCGTAATTAATGTCTAATCAACAGACTAATCTCAAAGACACCAAAATACAATTAGAAACAGCCCAACATTACTTTCTTTGGTATCTTTAGCGGCAATTGTTCATGGTAATCAATAATTGAACCCGTAGCTGTTATAGCTATACATAATTACGATAATGCCAGCCATATGCGCGCCTAAATACCTTCTCTTCGAGTATAAATGACACACACATAAAGCGCCGATTTATCCTAACTCTACGTTGATGAATGTAATTGCCTGCGTAATGGTCAACGCTCAGCCCCAAAGGCCTGACCGGTCCGGTTGGGTCCGGCCCGGTCGTTCAACCAAAACTCAATTACAATTTATGTACGGTCGTTAATCCCAAGCAGGGAGAGTTGTTGCAAAAAGATTGCTGCTGCTGCTGGATGGCTGGATGGCGCAGAAATGGCGGAGAATTCAATTTTTGGAACACTCTGGCGTATAAATACCCTTTAAATGGGTGGCAACTACTATGACAGAAATCATAATAAAACTAGAGAGAGAGGCAGGAGGACAGCCCGGATCAAAGTCTCCAGAGAAATATGCTAATGAATGCCAGCGACCCCTTTCCACCATTTGGGGGCGGGCGGCACACTTCAGTCATCAGTGGAAAAGTGAAACAGAAAAAAAACAGAAACAAAATAAGTGGCACCCAGGGGGGAATGGTCTGGCATATCATATGCCAAAGAGAATATACTATGTAGTGAGTATGTACGAGTGTGTATGTATAGCTAGACAGCTTATCGTCTATTTTGAGTACTCACCTCACTGTCATTGCTGTGGAGGATGAGCCTGAAGCCGGGTAGAAGATTTGGCTGCTTGTTGACATCCTCCAGTGCCATTTTTGCGGCCGGCATGCATGCCTGTCCGCCCTGCCATCCTCCTTTGCCTTCAATTGGGAATATGCCACCTATATGCAGCTCATCGGGCCTACCCGCCTCGCCTCCCTTCAGGTGCGGCGAGGTGGCGATCAAACAAAGCAAAAATATCCAAAACGTAACAGCACCATCACTTGTCATATCCTGCAAATGGAAACAGAGAGCGAGCACAGAGGATGAGAATAACAAATAGAAACGCTTGAAATGTGATTACCGAATTGGCAAAGCGAGAACACAAATCGGGCAATACAAATACAAATAGAAAAATAGAAATATAAGAAGGACAACACCCCAGCCCAGCCCAGCCCAGCCCAGACCAGCCTAGCCCACGGCTAAGAGGATAGGACCAAGCCCAGAAAGCGATGAAAAAAACAAAGCGAGAGGCAAAATAAAACCAGAAACAGAAAACCAGAAAACCAGAACCCCAAAGACAGAAACCAAAGCGAAGCGTCAAGCTTCGTTTTATGTGCCAAAGCAATTTTTATGACTAGATGGGCAAACGTAAGCAATTTATACACTTTTGGTGTGTGCTGTGCTGCGCTGCGCTGTGTTGGGTCGGGTGTCCTTCAGATATTTGGGGCATAACCGGTATGGGATGGCATACGATTTACAGCCAGATGTGGGCTCAAGATAATATGTTAATTTGTGCACAGATTGGACTGGACTTGCGGACTGAACTCCGAAAGATACATATCATATGTATTTATGGAAAATTGTTTAATTTTGGAAATTGATTTAGACTCGAGTGGTGGATTTCTGCTGTTTATCTTTTGTTTAAGTTTGCAAAAATCCGTGCATAAATCTGAAGTAGGATAGACATATGCAAGTATTAGAAATTTAAAAAGAACCTTTGATACCCTTTCAACGATGGGGAAGCACTTTTAATCTGCTCTCTGAGCAATGTTGATGTTAATTTTGATTTAAATGATTTATTTCTATTAATTGTTAAAGGTTAAAAGGTATTAAAATAGCATCAGTAAAATCTATTCTAATTCTTCAGACTAAAATCTGATGTGCCCTGAAATATTTCGTAGAAAATTCGAATTGGGGTTTACTTATTTAAATCATATATTATGTGTACACCACTTTAATGCTGCATTTAAAGCAATATCTTTTAAAAGACTCTCTCACTGTGGAAGAGAGACAATCTGCATATCCGTATCTTAATTCCTGTCTCATTCAGCAGCTTTCTATCTAAGCAGCTTATAGTTCCATGAAATATCATTTGCCATAGTCTAATTCACTTTGAAATGAATTGTTTTTTCTTCAGCAGAATGTTTTACGTTTTGTTTGATTTTATTTCTAAGCATACTTTTTGGGGCAACTGTTTTTGGTTGTTTTGCTTTAAGCAGGATTAAGCTTGAGCGCTAAGAATTTTTTTATTTGTGCGTTGCACTCGCATTCATTTGAGACGTGGGGAAACCAAACCCCCATTTTTCTTTTCACCTGTTTTTCTTTTCAATGGAGTTTCTAAGAAATCACCAACAAGAAAAATGGCTTTGTTCTTTCGAATTCTTTTGAAAGGATTGCATCTTGAATTTCTTTAGCTACAGGTTTTGTTTTCTACAAATTTTTTTTGCCAACTTCTTGCAACTGGGAAGGGGAAAAGTCTTTATATTTCTTTGGAAAATGTGCGAAAGCATTTGCAGCATTCTCTTATTAAATATTTCTTGGGAAAATGGTAATTTTCTTATATGTATATATCGATTGAACATAATTTGTTAGCTTTGATTTTGGATGTGAAGGCAATGTATGTATTTAAGGCATTAAACTTTGCCTTAATAAGGGAAAAATGCAAATGAATTTCGGGAAATTCTTTACTAAAGATTTCCATTGAAATTTGAATGCTTTTGAAACACCTTTAAGGCTTGGCTTTGGCTTGCTGCCTTCGTTTGGTTATCTTAGGTCAGTATTTGATTATTGCCAAACTTAATTGAAAAATTCGAACGAATGCCAAAATCTACCAAATGCTGCTCGTAATCCAATAATCCAATAATCCAATAAAGCGACTAATTCAATTTCTATCAATACCACTGCCGGATTCGGATTCGGAAATTCTCTCACATTTAAATTCAGTTTAGTTTTAATTAGCCAAATCTCATTAGGAATTAAAGTGGCTGCTGCCAAAGCGCATCGGAGTGCACACCCAAAAATCCCCCAAGGCTAATCCTCTGAACTTATGTATGTATGTATGTGGAATAGTTTATTCGGTGGGTAATCCGCAAATGGAAGCCAAATCAAATCTGTAAAATTCAATTGTGTGCTGACCAAATTGAACTTGGATTTCATAGTAATTGTCTCTCTGTCTTTTTGTTGCTGCTGTTGTATCTTTCTCTTTGTTTTTTGTATCTTTAGCTGGGTTTATTTTTTATTTTTCTGTGGTTTTTATTTGTCTCTTTCCCACTGTCTCACTGTGCATTTGTGTGTATCTGTGTCTATTTTGGTGTGTGTTTGTGCGGTTTCCATTTGAGTTTTGATTGGAAAGCTTTTAAGCTTTGTTTCAATTGACATTTGTCGAAACATATAAATAAATAAGCAGTTTCTATCTATTTATATTCGGTTGTTCTTTTCTCGGTTTGTTCTGGTTCGCTTTTTTTTCGAGCATTTTCTGGGCAAGGGCATTTTGCGCTTCGGCGCCTGAGTTTTATGGGTTTTACTTTGGTTTGTTTTTAGAATATTCCCCGCAGTACTCCTGTTTGCTTCCCCTTCCCTGCCGATTCCCAGCACTTCTGCCTGCTCTTCTCTGCTCCTGTCCAATATCTCTACTTCCCTCGGGCTTGTAGGTTTTTTTTTTCGCTGCCTCTGGCAGTATTCCCAAACTCCCGCAAAAAAAAAAGGACCTACTTTTTTGCTCCTATAAAAAAATGATATTATATTTTTGATGGTGGGAAATCGCCTCTTAAGACTTGTATATGTGCGTCCTGCATGTGTGTGTGTGTGTGTGAAAGGTGGAGTACACGCATACTTTCATGCACGCACTCATTCACACGGATATACACAAGGGTACGCTTGCATATGATTGTCGGCGGTTATTGAATGAATGCCCTCGAAAGTAGGCAACATAATTTCGCACAAACAGGCGCACACACACGCGCACGAACAGGCGAACAGACACACAGAGGCGCAGACAGGAACAGACACGCATAAGCATCCCAACCATGCCACCCGCCACCCGCCGCGCGCCCCCCCATTCCAACACTCGAAAATTGTTTGCCAGTTAATCGCACTGAACCGTTAATCATGCGGCGTGGGGCTGGGGTTGGGTTGGAGGCGTATTACGGTTGAGTTTTTGGGGTGTGGTTGGAGATTTTGCGAGTTGACACCTTGTGAAGGTGAGTTGAAAGGAGGGATGCCATGGTGATGGCGGGGGAGGACTAACAGGGGGACTAACTTCCTAGTGACCTAGTTTACCCACACACACACACACACACACACACACACTGAAAAACACGCGTGACACCAGCACACACAACACACACATCTGTAAGTATTAATTACACCGAGACTTTTGCAAAAAAAAAAAAAAAAAAAAAATGCGACAAATGCTTTCCACTTCACTTCAGTGGCTCTTCACCTGCTCTCGCTCTTTCAATTCCACTCGTACGGGAACGAGAACTCCCTGCGCTCCCCCACTGCCGCCCCTCCCTGCATCGACTGCTGCTCTTCTGTAATCCCCATCTTCCTGCATTCACACCTGTGCTCAAACTCTCTCCTGCATTTACCCTGTTCGCGCTCCCTTTCCCTCTCTCTCTGTCTCTGTCTCTGCCTCCTGCACTCGAACTTACTTCTGTCTTCTTACACGATGAGAAAAACATTGCTAGTTGATTTAAGATGAGCATTCGATTTACAAATTTCAATGAATAATTGTAAATGGAAATTGAATGTTCCACAATTTTTAAATATTATTTATTTATGGCACATGTGATAATTCCTCTGATCCATATACTTAATCTCTGTAGTCAGGTGCCATTGGCTGAGGAAACATATGATAAATGTTGCCAGCAGCTTTCCAGCTATGAATCCAATAAATATAACTGCATATATCTAAGTACAAAAGTTGACCAAGTGCGACTGCGAAAAAGCAGCTGCAATACATTTATAAGTAATCCAACAAAAATCTATAAAATTCAATCGATATGCAGAGGGTTATATGGACATTGATGGATCTAAAAATATCTAAATCCATGCCAAAATTTTGCCAATGTTCAGCATTAATGGCTGCCCCATATTCCATTAATCAAAGCTATAAGAAAGCATAAAATTATATATTTTTTTAAACTATTTCTTGGAGCTAAAAATACCTATTAATTATACATTTCTGTTAAGCGTTTGCTTCGCTCATTAATGTTGTGTGCATATAATTAAAATCTTCAACAAAATAGTATAAGATATTTTGTACATAAATTAACTTTAAAATGGTGAATTTGTGGCTAATTTTGGAGCTTTTTTGTTGCGGTGTACTTTGCCTGTAAGGCAAACTTTGTCTCCGTTTTACACATACACACACTCGCACTCACACTGGAGCCCATTCCCACATGCCTCATCCCTCGTCCCTCATTCCCCCATTCCCACATCCCGTTTTCTCCTTCTCTTCATTTACACTTCACTTACTTTGCGTATTGCCGTTTAAAAATGTGATGCGATTTTGGGTTGCTGCTGTTCTTGTTGTTGTTGTTGTTGTTTGCTATTGTTGCTGTTGCTTCTTTTGTTGTTTGCTGTTGCTGTTGCTGTTGCTGTAGCTTCTTCTTCTTCGTCTTCGTCTTTCTCTTCGTTTTTGTCCTTGTCTTTGTCTGCTGCTGCTTTGGCTGCCTGGGCCGGTGCCTCAATTGTTTCATAAGACGCAATCTCTCTTTCTTACTCTGATTGGAGACGCAATGGGTGTATTCAATTTGTGTGTTTTTTTGTGTGTATTAAAGCTATTGTTGTTGTAGTTGTTGCACGTTGTTGCTGCTGCTGCTGCTGCTGTTGCTGTTGTTGCTCCTGGTTTGGCGGTTGTGTTGTTCAAACATAATTTGATGACTGCGCATTACAATCGATAATCCCATGCACAAATGCAGCCCAGCGCATCGGCATTGGCTTAAATCCATTTTAATGAAACCAATTCCGTAATCCCCAAATGATGAGTATTCCTCCTTTTTCTCACTCACTCACACTCACTCTCGTTTGTCTCTTCTTATCTCTGGTTGTTGCACTTTCACAATACAAAAAAGAAAAAAAACAACAAAAAAGAGAACTGAAAAAAGTAAAAAGAAAAAGGTAAAGAAGAGCACAGGGACACACTCGGGAGGGGCGTGAGCTTTTTCCCTTTTTTTTTTTTGTCAAGCTTAATTATTATCAACTTTTTTGGTTTGAATCCTGATTACAGCGATATATATCCTTGGATTGCTGCTTTATTTTGCACCATAATATTTCTCGGGGTATTCCAATTTCTTCTTATCAATTTATTACGCGTTTTTCTTTCGTTTTCGAACCGAACTGAACTGAATTATTAATTTATTGGATTTACAGGAGACACACACAATTTCACACGTCTCTCGATTCCCGCAAATGCCGCGCACGCCTTAATGCCCTGAAACTCAATTAAATATATTTTTTATTTGCCAGCGTTTGTGTGTTTTTTTTATATCCACTCTCTGTGTGTGGGTGTGTGTGCGTGTGTGTGTGTTTTTTTTTGCATTGAAATTTTTAGTCTATTTTTTGTAGAAACTTTTTCGCATTGTATTTGGGGGATGAGACGCGAATATCTTCTCCAGTTGTGTTCGTTGTGTTCCACATGTATCCGACGACTGGAACTCCATGACTGACATTTACGGTTTCGGCACGCCAGGACGAAAGCTTTCCAGAGTCCTGTGTAGCGTGCGGCGGCTGAGCTTTTGCCTTGGCCGAAAGCTTGCGCCCCCCCCAACCAACGCCATGTATTCCAGTTGCCAAGTCGTTTTCCGTTGAAGTTTCGCTTTTAGCTTAGGTTGAAAGTCGCGAAACTCTTCGGGCAATTATTGTTATTAGAGAGAGAGAGAGAGAGACAAGGACAGGAAGAGAGGGAGGTAGAGAGAGAGAGAGAGCGAGGGAGGGAGGGTGGTAGGGAGGGGTAGGGAGTAAAAGACTGGGTGGAGGTAGTTAGGTTGGAGGTTTTAAGGACACCGGTTTTATAGAGTTGTCAAATGGCCTTAGGAATGGCCAGTCAAAACATCAAAATTCACTCGCAATTGGCCAAGGGCACACAACCAGCACACACACACACACACACACACACACACGCACACACACCACATTGTTGTTGTTGTTGCTGTTGCTGTTACTGTTATTTTAGTGGGGAGTTGCGGGGTTTTGTTTTGAAAGCGAAAGGCCATTATGGCCTGTCCTGTCCTGGCCTGGCCTGGCCTGTGTCGGGTACGGAATCGTGGGCCTTGCCTGGCATTGCATGCCACATTCAAAGCCAAAGTTTAGTTCAGTTTTTTTTTTTGTTGTTGTTTTTGGGGTCGTAACATGCAAACACGCACAGGCAGTACGTACCCCCGCCAAGGTAAGGTCCTTGTCATTTAACTCACTTGTCGAGTTGACCTTTTGTTGGCTTGTCGTGTGCCACAAACACACAGGAAATGCAACAAAAACAATAACAACATTTAATGCCCAAATGCCACGCCTTGAGCTTGAGCCATAGCAACTTGTAGTTTTGTTACCTTTTCCCTCCCACGCGTATTTTGCGCCACTCGCGAGGCTTCCTTCACGTGCATGTTTGATGAGGCTTATCAAGGCTTACTCTCTCTCTACCCCTTGCTTCCTCTCTCACTCTCACTCTTCCGCTCTCTCTGGGATTAGACAATAATTTTCGAATCGATATCCAGCGATATCCGGCACAGCCAATTAGGTCTCAACTTAATTGTCCATGAATAAATCATTGCACAATTGTGTCGTTGTCGTCGTCGTCGTTGTCCAGACCTCAAAACTCTCAAAGTCGAAGGATTCTGTGGTGGGCAGAGTTAAAACCTTGTATTTGCATTGGCCACAAAGTCCAAATTTAGGACTCAAAACTCTCCACCCACCACACATCACATGGTGTGGCATGACCATCAGGGGAAATCAATTACTCAAATATTTACTCATGAATACATAATACAAATAATAAATTCACTTGTTTTGAAGTTTGCCCAGGAAGTTAATTGGCAAACACACACACACACACACACACCACATTTAAGTTTACGAAAAGTTGATCAAAGCAAATAGGTCTACGCAACGGAAACAATCATTTATATTTATGAAAGACGACGTACAAATATTTGTGGAATAAAAACAAAATGATGTTCGATAAACGAAAATTAAATGAATTTTACTATCCACAAATGCACAGTGAAAATACAAAAACAGACGAAGAATAGTCCTCAAAGATACAAAAAAATGCTCCGAAAATATGCAGACAATTTTTTTCAAATGCAAATAAATTCGATTTTGGGATATATAAAAATATATTCCCTTAAACTAAAACACAGAAAATTCCTTAAAACGTGCAAGAATTTTGTATGGAATAAAAATGCCATGCTACAAACACAAAAACTGCACAGAATTGCACACTAAAAACATACAAAAATCAATGAAAAAATCTATCCAAAAACAAATTAAATAAATGTCTAAACGATTTCCCTTAACGCATTCCTAAAATGACTGAAAAAAACGGTGGAAAAAATATAGATAAAAAAGTTTGAAAAGAACCAAAAAAAGGGCTAAGCAAATGGGAAAAGAAAACCAAATCAAAATGTTACAAAAAAAATATACAAAAACGGATGCAGAAGTGTGCTTTAAAAGTGGAGAAAAAACTGTAAACAAAAAAGAACAAAACATAGATTTCGAAATATTTAAAAACATATATCCGGAGATCGGATAAAAAAGGTTAAAAACCGAATCTACCACGAAACAAGTGTGAATTTTATTGGCTTACAATTTTGAGCCAGTTTTGTATACTTTTAAAGCAAGCTTTAAGCAGTTAACAAGCAAAGTCTTGAGAGAAACAAGCTCAATAAATTTCTATGAGAGGATTTTCTTTCCTTCATGCTCGCAAGCTTAAGAGCTCTGGAGATGTACAATTTGTACAGATTTAAATGGGATCGGAATGCATCAAGAATGAGTTGAAATGCGGAAAAACCAGGGCTGAGAATTTAATGGATAGAAAATGCTCATTGGAATTATTGTAAAAGAATAAAATAAATCCACGTATTAGTTTTGAATACTTTAAGCTTTAAATTCAAAGAAAATGTTAAATACAATTTCGGAAACATTTATTTCGCTTTTTGAGGGCTTCTGTGATTGATTATAATTTAATTTATTTATATTCCTTAAGGGAAAAACAGAGTAGCTGGATCGGCTATAACTTTGATTTATTTAAGGTGTTTCCCGTATTATTTACACCATAAATTAGACCATATATTAAAGAGATAAATTCGTGATTGACAATAGATGGATATACACAATCGTAACTAACATTTTTTACAGCAGTACGAACGAAATTCTGAATTAAATAGTCCAAGGATAGACCAACTCGTAGGTGCATGCAAAATTGGACTTGGCAGTATTGAGAAAATTGTTGAACATTTCGTGAGTGTTAGTTGAATTCCGCTTCAGGAAGGCATGAAATGGATCCAACAACAGATGTTGCAGATCCTGCGTATTATGCGATGTGCGCCACATTTTTGTCACTAAATTTTGGACCTTACCGCTAGTCTCGCTTTCGGTATTACTGATTATATTCCTACATGCGGACTGCCAGTTGTCGTACATTTGCCAGAACTTGGGCTGACTTTTGTAGTCCCCATAGCAGAGTATCTGTCGCTGGTAGACGCACTTACACTTTCTCACAAATCGAAGTATCTGTTCGGGTGCTCGAGTGAAGATCGAAAGGTCATTATTTTTTATACACCTCTTGAAACCAAAATTGTCTGGCACCATTCCAATGCCCGACTTGCCAAGGCTATAATATGCCTTAAGGCTTAGCGACTCTAGCATTTGGTGTCGATCTAGCTCTAGCTCTTCCAGAAGTTCACAGACCATCTCCTTTTCACTTCTCGTTGGAGTGGCACTGGCAAAGCCCTGCAAGAGAAAGTGTTTCAATTAGGGGACCATAAGGTTCGGTATGGCTATTTCTCTCACCAGCACAGCTGTTGCCACAGCAAAGATCAAGGTGTAACGCATCTTGTTCAGTGTTTGAAAGCAAACTGAATCTAGCTGTGGACTTACTGCGCTTCTTATAGTCGATCGGTGCGTGGTTGATGGACGTTATCGCTGAATTTCCCCATGAACGGCTACCAAGAACCGATCACGAGAATGTAGCGCACAAAGCAATGGTGCAGTTCATGGGGATGCTGATGAAAATGCTGCTGCATGTGGACAGGTCTTATCTTTGCCTTTTTCTTGCGAAAATTGATATTCCGCTCATGGGGAAATTAAACAGAATTTTCCGGCTGGACTGTAGGACAATGCCAAACGAAAATTACCAAGAATGTTATTTCCATAACTAGAAGATCCAAGAGAACTCCCAAAATCTTTTTAAACACCAAAACTCAATGAAAAAATGCAACCAAAGCCGAATTAAATAAATGTCCAAACTATTTTATTTATTTATATTGCTGAAGGGCAGCTGGATCTTCTAAAACTAAGATTTATTTAGGGTGTTTCCACCTATAACTAGACCATATATTCAAGATATAAGTTAGTGATTTACAATAGATAGATAAGTACAAAAATCGTACTGTCAAATTTGCAGTCATAGATGCAGAAACAATAAAAGTTTTACATTTATTAGGGAAAATATTTTTAATTGTAAATGTTTAATGTTTAAATGTCTTTTCAACAGTACGAAATGCTCCATAAAATAGTTTTAAAGAAATTGCATCTTGTACGTGCATTCGTAATTGGGTTTGGCAATATTAAGAAAACGCTGGAACCTCGGATGTGACTTGAGTTCATGGAGATGCTGATAAGAGCTGCTGCATATCAGTCTTTTTGCTAGCATAATTGATATTCCGCTGAATGCACTATATGAAAACCCCAAGCAAAAAGATGAGCAATAATATTATTTCCATAAGTAAAATGAAATCTTTTAAATCTTCAAGAAAACTCAGTTTAAAGTGGAAGAACACGCCATAAGCCACAGCTTGGTTGGTATTGGTTTTTGGTTAACAACTTTATTTTGTTATACCCAAAAGAACAATTCGTGTGCCAGAAATAATTGTGCCCAAGGCACTCCAATCAAATGAGTTCAAATCCAAGCTAAGACTTACCTCAATTCCACCTGCAGTCATATAAAATTGCAATCAGCACACACACACACCACATTCGACCTCAAGCTGTGTGGGCTTTGGTTCCCTTCCTCTCCTTCGCTAGCAAGGGGACCCAAAACCGCTGCAGCCAAAAACCCAAGAACCAGCCAAGAACCAGCCAAGAACCACAAACTTAAATGGTGAATCACTCATGCATTGAGGCACCAGAGAACGCAGAGTTCAAGTTGCTTTCCCTGTCCAAAGGGGAACCACAAAAGATTACCAGGCGATGAGCTGCAGCTCATCATTCTGCATCCTCTTTGAATGATGGTGTGTGTGCGGCAGTGCGGTGCCTGCCACTGTTTCTCGCTTGGTCCTTGAGCCTACATATATGCACAAATATGCGCAGAATTTGTGTACCCTCTCCATTGAGAGGGTTACATGGGTTTCATGATTTTGGGCGAGATGTTTTTTTTGTATGGCTCTGACAAACTGACAACTGGAAAATAGTTTCTCAATTTCTCAATAATCTTTTCAGACTGAAACTTTGTACAGAACTTTCAGTTTAAAGCAAGTAATTATATAATTAATTAATTAATAAATAATATAATAAATATAAAATATAAATAAATAAATAAAAATAATAAATATAAATAAAAATATAAATATAAAAAAATATATAATTATATGTAATATAAATTAAATAAAATCAAATAAAAAGCATCTAATTGGATCGCTTTTATATTAGATTTTCCAAACGAAAAAAAGGCAATAAAAGCAATTTTGTATAAGAACACCTTTGTGGGTCTTTGTAGCCAACTCTCCGGTTTAATGAGCAACTTTAAACATTTTCCATCACCATTTGAATGATTATAAAAGTTAGCTGAGCTACAGCAACTATCGATCCACCGTCTTCAAGATAAACAGCATAAAAAGCCAGTTCTTTAATGTCTTTCCTAATAGCTCTGTAAACTTTGTACCGAAATCGAATGAAGGAAATGATGGATCTGCCGAGGGTATTAAAAGCTTTGCCAGCCCCCACGCCCTCCAAAAGTTTTTGTTGCCTGAATTTCTTGTGTTTTTTTTTTTATTCCCCCTTTACTTTTTTTTGTGTAACATTCTTTATGCTTTTTGTAGGATTTTTGTGTCCCATTCCCATTTCTTTAACGTTCTTTTTTGTCTTTTATTTTTTCGCATCTTTTATTTTTTGTTTTTTTTTTTTTTGCTAAATTGTTGCGTTAACCAAGACAGCCCGCGCCCCGTTGCGCGTTGCTTGCAGCGGCAATCCTTGTAAAAAGTTTAGCATAGCGAAACGCATACACACAGACACACTCACTCACACACACGTAGAGAGCAAGGAACGGCAGCAGGAACACGTCGAATGCCTGGCATGCGTTTTCCACATTGCTTCATGCGGTTGAATAAACACAAGCCGCACACACACACAGTCACACACATGGCATGCCCCATACAACATGTGCATTTTATGATCTACAGAGAACATGCACAGAAAGAGACAGAGAAAGGCAGGCTAGAAAGAGAGGGAGAGACAGAGAAAGGCAGGCTAGAAAGACAGAGAAAGGCAGGCTAGAAAGACACAGAGGCAGGCTAGAAAGAGAGACAGCAACAGCTGGCCAGAAAGAGATAGAATGAGAGCTGTGCAGAAGCGAGATGGATAGACACTTATTCGCTCGCTTGCCTCGGACAGGAGGCTTACAAAATAAACATTGCGGCATGTATTTTGTTTGTACACACTGCGTATACGTACTGTAAGGCCACACGACACACACACACACACGCACACATTTCCTACCTGCCCCATACACACACACACATAGGCGCACACATTGCAGTCACGTATGCACATTACTCAACACACAGGAGGCTGCCTGCTGGGACAGGGACAGGGACAGGGACGGACTGCTCTGGTCTGGCATTGTGCTAAAGAATTTAACCCTTGTGTGGCTGACTGCTGACTGAATTGGTTGGGGATTTGTTTCTTTTATTTAAATATTTCAACAAATTGGAAAGCAATAAAAATGTAACAAATTTACTGGACAAATATACATATATACAGCTTGCAGTTTATTTATGTTTATTGTTGTTAAAGAACCAGGCGAAGGGAACACAAGAAATTCTAGCTAATAAACGTACTAATTTATGCACAAATACGTATCTCAAATATTATTTATTGATGCAAAAGATTTTTGAAATTTATTTAATCGCAACTAAAATTTTGTGTGCAATGCATAATGGGAAATTCTCAATTAAATAGGCCTAAAGAAAGGCCAACTCGTAGGTGCATGCAAAATTGGACTTGGCAGTATTGAGAAAATTGTCGAACATTTCGTGAGTGTTAATTGAATTCCGCTTTAGGTAGGCATAAAATGGATCCAAGAACAGATGTTGCAGATCCTGCGTATTATGCGTTGTGCGCCACATTTTGTTCACTAAATTTAGGACCTTACCGCTGGTCTCGCTTTCGGTACTACTGATTATATTCCTACTTTCGGTCTGCCAGTTATCGAACATTCGCCGGAACTTTGGTAGCTGACTTTGGTAGCTCCCATTGCAGAGTATCTGTCGCTGGTAGACGCACTTAAACTTGCTCAAAAATTGAATTATCTGTTCGGGTTCTTGAGTGAGGACCGTGGAGTCGAGGTCACTATTTATACACCTCTTGAAACCAGAATTCGCTGGCAGCATTCCAATGGCCGACTTGCCAAGGCTATATGCCTTACGGCTTAGCGACTCTAGCATATTGAATCGATCTAGCTCTACCTCTTCCAGAAGTCCACAGACCATCTCCTTTTCACTTCTCGTTGGAGTGGCACTGGCAAAGCCCTGCAAGAGAAAGTGTTTCAATTAGGGGACCATAAGGTTCGGTATGGCTATTCCTCTCACCAGCACAGCTGTTGCCACAGCAAAGATCAGGGTGTAACGCATCTTGTTCAGTGTTCGAAAGCAAACTGAATCTAGCTGTGGACTTACTGCGCTTCTTATAGTCGATCGGTGCGTGGTTGATGGACGTTATCGCTGAATTTCCCCATGAACGGCTACCAAGAATCGATCACGAGAATGTAGCGCACAAAGCAATGGTGCAGTTCATGGGGATGCTGATGAAAATTTTCTTGCGAAAATTGATATTCCTCTCATGGGGAAATTAAACAGAATTTTCCGGCTGACTGATTGTATTGATTGGACATTAAAGTTTCGCTGAATCGGAAATGGCAACAAGACATCATCAACACTTTGCAGACTGCATGAAGTAGGTTTATTTTCGCTAGAAATTCTTGCCAAAAACTCTCTTTGCAATTCTCGAACCATTTTTGTGCAGCTTCAAATTGTTACACTAATTATTTTTGCATGCCCAATCTTTGGGATTAATAAATGACAACTTATAACAAAAGTTACACAAAGAGAAAGGCAGCATGAATATTTAAAATATTAATTTGTTCCATGGCGTAGATTGGTTGGGCAGGGGGTAGGTGTAGGGTGTTGGGTGTCATCAGAATCAGCCCCTTGTCGGGGATTTGGGTTAAAAGTGAACTAATTTACATAGACCGCATGGTACAATGCGCAGGCGGCCGCATGGAGAAGGTAACAAAAAGATTCATTAGGGCCAATCAGTGCAAAGCGAGTCGTGGCGAAGGACATGGCGGAGAGGGCCTGCTGCTGCTGCTGCTGCCCTGGCCAAGGGAATGTGCCTGTGAGGGGGCGTATGGGGCGAATGGGGGGTGCTGTGCAGGACAAGCCGTGTGTGCAAACGTAAACAGCTCTCTGTTAGCCATGTTAGCTCTGGGTACTGGGCTTTGGGCTTTCGGTACTGGGTGCTGAGTACTGGGTTCTGGCTGGGACTCTGGCTGGGTTGTTCCTCTGTTGTTTGCCTTATAAATACGCACGCTCTACTTTAAACAAAGCGTACCCATCCACCCATATACCCACAGCACACAGCACACACACATATATGTATATGTATTATATATGTACATATGTACGCATTACACGTGCCTGCCCCGTTGTTGTAAACAATTTGTTCAGTACCAGTACCCATGGCCAGCCTCTCCTCTGCTGCTGCTGCTGCTGCTGCTGCTGCTGCTGCTGCTATGGGTGTGTATCTGTGTGTGTGTGCGCCTCAGTATGTGCAAAACAAATTTAAACTTTACACCCAAAGTTTATTTTTATGAGGAAAACTTTAAATAATGAAATTATCTGACAAGAACTTGGATAAATGGGCATCTTCATCCACAAAAGAAAGTAAGAAACAGCCCAAGACCAAGCAGAGACGGTGAGCAAGAGAGAGAGAGAGTGTAGTGGGTCGAGGGTCGAGGGTAGAGGTAGTCAGACAACAGCAGATACACAGAAAAGGGGCAGTCCAGTGTGGAGGGGCGTGTGGAGGGATCCTCTACCCTCGTACTCATATATAATGAAAGGGAGCGGAGAGAGAGACCTACCATAACTGATTGCCCCAATATAAAGTTTTGTGCAGTTGGCTCAAAACCAATCAATGGCGTAATTTATACCCGAGCACCGTTCCACGCACCTGAGTTTTGCCGAGTTACTCGGCAACCAGACCCAGACCCAGACCCCACCCAAGCCCCGATCCCAATACCCATTCCCATACCTTTGTTTCGTTATCAAATATTTATTTACACTTGAGCTATAATAATTCATTGATGCATTGAATGCCTGGCACGGCACGGTTATGACTCGGTCGCCTGCTGCCTGCTCGCTCGCTCGCTCGCTTTTGGGGCCACACACCAAGGAAGGCTAGGCTAAGAGACCAGGCCAAGCCATGCCATGCCATGCCAAGCCAAGCCAGGCCAGGCCAGGACAGGCCAGGTCTCGGTCTCAGGCACGACCCGGCAACGTAAACGTCAGGACTAACCTTTGGCCGATGTCCTTCAAAGGCGCCGTCGCTGTGAAAGCAACAGCTGTGCGCTCTCAATGGCCATCAAGCCAGCGAGAGAGAGCGAGCTGCTGCTCTTTGCTTCCTTTTGAAAGCTTTCAGTTGGTTTCCAAGCAAGTCCTTCCAGTTTCGAACACGTTTCAGCCGACAAAAGCTTCGTTATCAGAGCTTTGGCAGAGCAATAGAGCAAGGGCTGGGGCAAGAAAATACGACCCCAGCGAGGGCTGTTTGAGGCTTAAGCAGCCCCAAAGCTATCAGTTGGGAAATGGGTTTATTTGGTTTGGGTTTTCGGCTAGAAATAGGAGAGGTATGGTTGAATTTGTAGCTCTAGAGATTTGTTAATTATTAGGTATGGGAAATATCAGAAATCTAAAGTGAAAATGTTGCGACTAGTCTCAGGCATACTATGGCTGGTTTCTGTAGAAGATTTTTAACTAAAGTACCATTAAAGTTTTGATATATTGTTGCCTCCAGCAATCAAGCAATATACTCTAGAAATAAGATTTATTATATTTTATTTAAAATTTATAAAATATTTCTTATTTTTAATTTATTTTGGCCAGTATTTCCAAGCTAAAACTTTATTCAGAATCGCTCAGAAGGTGCAACTCATAAACACATTCGTACTTGGATTTCGTAGCATTAATAATGTGTTCCAAAATATTTTGTTATCATCCATTGGATGCCGGCCAATGTAGGCATAGATTAATACGACAGCTCCTGCTGATTCTTGTACACTTCCTCCGGCATTCGCTCCAACAGATTGCCGCGTAGTTCGAGCACTTTGTCATCGAATTGGTAGATTATGGCCACTACTTTCGGACATCCACATATTGTGCATTTGTATCATTATATATATATATAAATGATTATATATAGGGAAATTCCCATTGTGGACTATCTGTTCTGTGTACGCGCTTTTAAATTTATTCCAAAAGGCAATCATCTGAGCTGAGCGCAGACCATTTTCAGATCTCGCTGTATTAATGGCTCGAAACTTGAATTTGTTGGCTGGGAGTTTTTAGTGGCATCGCGGCCAGGAGCTGCTGCCTCTAGCATTTCGTGTCGTTGTGTCTCAACGTCTTGCAGAAAGTCGCATATCAACTGCTGGTCAGTGCCCGGTTCAACGAAAGCAGAGCGAGCACGAATGTGGAATAGAACAGCCAAGCCGCTTGCTGGCACAGCCTGCCAGCACAGCCTATGGTCACAGCAAAGATCGGGGAGTAGCAGTAGCGCATTTTTAAATCCGACTAAAGCTTGCTGAGCACTTGCTCTGCTTTTTATAGTAGCTGCCTCAGTGCGTGGCCTGACGTTATCGCAGAATTTTGTGCAGGCATCGGGAACAATAAAAAAAAATCCATTGAACTCGAATGAAACTCGGAATATATTAATATATTTAAGCACTTATTAATAGCAAGTACTTAAATATAATCCTCTAGATTAATATGAAATTCTCTTGTAGAACAAACTGCAGCTTAATCTCCTATGCATATAAGTTTTATTTATAAATTTATTGTTTGTTTATATATTATTCTGAACCCATGCTAGCTATCAGATCTCATTCAACATTCATATGAATGGTCCATCAATCAATTCCTTTTATTTCATAAATGTAGTACCCACTATAAGATCAAGCAGAATTCTTTCTTTTAGCCAAGACACAACATTAGCAAGTTCAAGAAAACATTTATAGATTGGCCATTTTGCAGTCAAACAGTATAATATATGTATGTAAAATAGAACATTTGATATTGGATATTTATAATTAGTTTTCACTTGCGCTTAATAAATACGAGCAAAGTATAATTTCATATTTTTAAATTGATGATACATGGAAACAACTTTTAATTATACAATATTGAAAATTTGAAAAAAGACTACAAAAGATTCCTATTACATTTATTTGCGATTGTTCTCTATAACTATATTTTTTAACATGCGGTTTGAGCTTACAACTAATTTCTGTTCATGCGAACGAGTACTATATTGTTTAAAGAATTTTATAATGCGATAATGCGATATTGCTGAGCGAGTGCTTGGGGGATATTCAGTCGTCAAACTCAAAAACGGGCTTGCCATTGGCATCCCAGGTATTTTTGCATTTCTTGAAGGCACACACCAGATATAGAGCTGGAAGAGAACACAAGTGAAAATTTGTTTTGCTGCTATGGATATTTGTTGGCCACTCACTTGTTGCTTCCCACTCGGATTTGGAGAGTGTACCCAGCGGTCTGCCCCGCTGTGATGTCTGAAACTCCTGGACATGGGCAAATTGCTCATCATTGCCGCAGCGCTGCGGCTGTATGGACTCCAATCCGGACATGCGCTGCAACAGATTTTTACCCTGGGGCAGCACCTCCTTGTAGTAGTCGGCAAATGTGGTCTTTCGGACCAGTTTGAGGCCATACTTGCGGCCCAGCTTGACCAGAGTGGGGAAATGGACTAGAAATTCGGGACAATCCACGACGCCCTCCAAATGAAACTGATACTTCGCGCCGAACAGCGGCAGTGGATCCGTCTCGCATTCGAATTTAATGTTGTAGACATCATTGCCAAAGCTTTCGGCATCTGGACCAGCCTCGCGCTTTCGTCGCATTATCTCAAAGGCATCCGGCATGGTGGCTATAAAATAGCCGCCCGGCTCCAGGCACTCGGCCGCATTGCGCATCATGCAATCGGCCTGGCCCGGCGACTCGAAGCAATAGTGAAATGCAAACTGGCAGGAGACTAGATTCAGCTGCAGGGTGACATCCTTATACCGCTCGCGGAGACGCACCAGCGTCGAGTCGCAGGCAAAGAACTCGGCTGTAAATTTGTTAGCATACTTGGATTTCTCAGCGCGCTCCAATATGTCCTGGTACCGCCGCTGGCACTGCTCCACCGATACCTCGGCAATGTCCGTGCAAATGATGTGCGTTATGGCGGCCTTCTCCCACTTCAACAGGTCGCCGCCCTTGCCGCAACACATGTCCAGCACTCGCAGTGCATCGCCCACGCGCTTCGATTCCTTGATCAGAGCCATGTACTCATTGATCAGCTGGCTCTTGAGCCAATTGTTGAAGTTGCGCATGAAGAATATCTTGGATTTCTGTCGATCCCTGCGCCCGCCCTCCTTCAGCTCGTTGTAATGATGCGCCACAACGTGTGTGTTTGCAGCGCCGCCCTCCTGGGTCTCATTGTACACCAAGCCACCTGCCGCATCCTCCTGGCCGGCATCTATTGAGGCTGCTGCTGTTGACGAGGTTTCCGCATTGCCTTCGCTGCCCTCGTCGTCCGAGAGGCTGACGCTTTTGTGTGCCTGGGCAAACTTTTCATCGGCGGCATTTTGTTCGTAGTTGATGCTCATAATTTCACTTAATACTTTGCTTGGGATGGGACTTCATGTTCGATGATTTTGTGTCACATTTTGGGAAAAGTGCCTGAGATTGAGTCACGGTTCCTGCAGCTGCGAATTATATTTGGAAAGTAAAAATTCACTACTAGAAAAAATTAGCAAGTGCTGCATAAATAATATATCCAAATGCCACTGCTAATATTAGATAAAGAAAGAAATTATTAATCGCGCCACAAGGCAGTCACAGTATCGGCCATTGTTCATTGTCCATCACTATGGATGCGATAGTTGACAGTGCTGTAAGCGGTTGCCATCAATCAGCTGTTACCATGCGGTCGCCTGACGAAAAGAAACTCTAAATGCGTTTTCTCGGATTTTTGAATAAATTAAACCACTTCCTAGCTAAAAGCACTGCCCGAGAGCTGCCCAGACGCAGCATGGCCTGCAGCAGATATGAGTATGTGAAAACATACGAGCAGGACGACACCATTCTGCCCAACGTGTGGATTGTTATTCGAATTGATGGCAAGAAATTTCACAAGTTCTCCAAGACCCACAACTTTGAGAAGCCAAACGACGAGAATGGTAAAGACAACAACCGACTGAACAACCAGATTATGATTCGCCGAACCTCTCCTTGTAGCGCTCAATGTAATGAATGCAGCTGCCACGGCTGTGATGCAGGAGTTCCGCGATGTTGTCCTCGCCTACGGCCAGAGCGATGAATACTCGTTTGTGTTTCGCAAGGAGACGGCGGCATTCAAGCGGCGCTCAGCGAAGCTACTGACCTACGTCACCAGTCTGTTCTCCACGAGCTATGTGATGCAGTGGCCCAAATGGATGGACCTGCCCCTGGCCTATGCCCCGTGCTTTGATGGGCGCGTGGTGCTGTATCCATCGGATGAGAATCTAAGGGATTATCTGAGCTGGCGGCAGGCCGATGTCCATGTGAATAATCTGTACAATACCGCATTCTGGAAGCTGGTGCTGGAGTCGGGATTGAGCAATCAAAAGGCCGAGGAACGGCTACGCGGCACATTCTCGGCGGATAAGAACGAATTGCTATTCCAGGAGTTTGGCATCAATTACAACAATCTGCCAGCCATGTACCGAAAGGGCACGATACTGCTGCGGAAACGTGTAATCAGCGATGGAGGAGATAATGATGGAAAAGGCAGACAGGCCATCGTACCGCTGCACGAAGATCTAATTTCGTCGCACTTCTGGAAGGTGCACACAGAGATATTGGGAAAGTATGTGCCAGCCACGTATATGGCGCCGGAAACCTTGCCCAGACTAGTGGACTTGCAATTGAACACCAAGCAGGAGCAGCGAGAAGAGGAGGAACATAAGCAACCAGATAATCTGGCCGGGATTAGCTGATAGTTCAACTTATGGCAATATATTTTAAGATTAAGGTTACATTAAGCACATGCTACAAAAAAAAAACAACTGTCTACTAGTAGTCATCATCGTCATCGTCGTCATCATCCTCACTGGGCTTGCTGGCAATGGAGCCGTCGGCGTGGGGTGGCTTCTGGATCATCGCCGCTGCCTGCATACTCATCCACTGTTGCTGCTCCTCGCGTGCCTGCTCTTCGCGCGCCTTGGCGAACAGCTCCTGCTGCTGGCGCAGCAGCTCCTCCTCGGGTATGCCCAGATTTTCCAGCCTTGTGCTTTGTCTGCGTCGCTTGGCAGCCACCTCCTTGCAGTCGTGCAAGACTGCCTCCGCCTCCTGCTTGTAGTCGGTGAAGCCCAGTCGCTCCAGCGCCTCCAGGACATGCTCGGCATTGATGGTCTTCTTGTTGCGCAGATTGCACACTTCGTTCGCCTCCGAACTAATCAAATGGATAAATTCCGAGCAGCAGTTCAGTATCAGCTCGCGACTCTCGTTGGCCACGCGCACCGTGGGCACCAGCTCTTTGATGATCTTGTTGATGCTGGCCCGTGGCAGGGTCAGCTCATCATCCTCGGCACTGGGGGGCAGCAGCTCCTCCTGGGGATTGGACATGGCGTGGCTCAAAAATGTAAACAAAAACCAAGCAAAATTAATGGAAAATGCTGCTTCTTGCTGGAGAGTGTTGCACAACAGTGTTGGCCAATGCCACACTCAAAAATCGATATCGACACAAAACCTATCGACTGCGCACATACGGAGGACAAAACAAGATTTTCACATTTAAAATATCAAAAACAATTTAAACAATGGACGACTACGACTCGGATGATGAAAAGTCTCAAGTGGAGAAGCTGCGCAATGCGAAGGTGCCGCGCGGCATGTTTGTGAGCGGCTGGGACGACGACGCCGATGAACTCATTGAGGAGGACAAGAATCCCCAGGGTAAGCGGCACAAATTCAGATTCAATGCTGCTTCTACAAAGTTTTTATCTTGGCTCAATACTCAGCCAGCGTTGAGCGCATGATACTGTGGGCCGTCAACGAGAATCGTATCAGTGAGGTGCGTGAAATCCTCCGACTGGACCCGGATGCAGTCAATGCCAGGGACAGCGATGGCTACAGTCCCCTGCATCGGGCTGCATACAACAATTTCGTGGACATTGCCAAGCTGTTGCTGCAGCACAAGGCCGATCCCAATGCCCGCACCGATCTGGGCTGGACACCGCTGCACTCTGCCTGCAAGTGGAACAATGCCGATGTGGCCCAGCTGCTGCTGCAGTTCGGCGCCGATGTCAATGCCGAATCGGAGGGCAAGCAGACGCCATTGCACATTGCCGCCACAGTGTCCAATTGCAGGAATACAGCCACAACCCTGCTGCTGGACAGGAATGTGCAGCCCAAGAAGGAGAACAATTCGGAGGAGATGGCGGCGGTCATAGCTCGTCGCACGGGCATGAGTTATCCGATCTTTGAGATCGCCCACGAGGCCTTTGAATGCGAGACGGGACTGATAGATTAGAAACAACTAGCCATCATATGTGCATAATAAATATAATACCTAATATACATTTTATTCAAATATCGTTCAGCTGGCTGGTGCCGGTGTGCGCACGAAATGCTCATAGAATGATTTTGTGTATTTGATCATCTCGTCCTGCATGGCGGCAGGCACAAAGTAGGGATTGCCCTGACCGCCCTCAATGGTGCCCTTGGCCGTGTATCGCATGTAGCTGGACACAGTCGTCTCCGGCGGCAGCACGGCGCCATCCTCAATGATGCAGCAGTCTTTGATTACACAGCGACGACCCTAAAAGTGGCGAGAGTATTGCAGATTTGATTGAGTTCTTCCATTGGCTAACCTGCTGCCAAATACTCACAATGATCGCATTTTTGCCTATGTAAACGCAGGAGCCCACTGAGGCAGCCGACACCACGGCGCCCTCGCCCACAAACACATGATCGCCCATGTGCATGGGAAAGAAGGCGATGCCTTTGCTGAACTGCTTGTACGGCGGTCGTATCACCGAATCCTTGCTAATCACACAATAGCGGCCGGCGCGCACATTGGCCAGGTCGCCGCGGATGATGGCGCCACTCTGGACAATCACCTTGCCGTTCAGCACAATATTCTGCGAGCCACAGAGCACTGTGTGGCGGCTCACTTTGTTGCCAGACGCCTGTAAACAAACAAAAAAGGTTTGGCCCCCGGCCACGATGAGGTCATCAAATTTGTCTTGCTCCACAGGGATTCTTGCAACATTGCTGCTACTTGCCGTCTCCACGTATTCATCTTTGCTGTAGTAGGTGTCCGCTATCTCCATTTGTTTGGGCTTTTTGTAAATTTTTTTTCGTAAATTGGTTTTTGCGAATTTTTTATTTTGGTCAGCTGAAATCAGTGCTGCCGATTGCGCCTTTTCAGCTGTTTTTTGGCTTTTTTCCTGCTGAGAAGTTTGCAGCACTGGCACTTTCGATGCTAGCCAACACTTTGCCAAAAAGTTATCGATGTAAAACGAAAAGAACTAGTAGCTATCGGATTAAGTGGTTCCGATACCGGAATCAGTTTGAACGTCATCGATACATCGCTTGCTGCTGTGGCGCGTATTTTCAAATTCAAATTCAGTGTGTTTTTTATTTAAAGTTTAAATATATGAAATTTGTAATACATTTAAATGAATTTCTCATTAAAGCTAATCATTAATTAGAAGCACGCGATTTGCAACCAATTGCAGCGGCCTTTGGCAGCGTTTTGCATGGAAATCTCGCAGGTGTTTAACCCGCATTGACCCTGAACTTTATGCATGTGTGCAACAATCACGATGCAGATTAGACAGCTGCTCTTCACCGACTGAAATCTTCTAGTAACACAAAAAGAATGTTAATAATTGCGCACAGCTGGTGGGCTGGTGGGTGGGGGGCTCCGCCAAATGGTCAGTGATGATAACCTTCCGCCAACTAACACCAACTTCCCGCTGGCGCTGTGCTCCAATGATGTTCCAATTAATGCTCTTAAATAATCGCAACGCGGACCCCTCAAGCCCCCCAGCCGCAGCCACAGCCCAGACCCAGCCCAGCCCCGTCGTTAACCTTCAAAGTGCACGCTCGAATGCCCTCACGAGGCGGCAGGCAACCACTCGTCTGGCCAATCATAGTAGCATTTTAATATCTTATTGTTTGTGTTGCTGGCTCTTTGGGGTTCTCTGCCTTTTGCAGAACGGCCCATTCAGCCATGCCTATACTTATGGTAATCCATTATGGTGTGTCCATATACTTATACACCCATAGGGTCTTGGCTGGGCTACAATTATGCTGTTGGCATAGAAATTAATTATTATTAAATTATTCAAATATTTAATTAAAGATTTTCTTTTCCTTTTAGGCACCCCCCCAACCTACACCCAAATGGAAAAATGCCAGGTAAGTGGGAAAATCTTGGCATTTTATTGCAACCTTTAAACTTCTTAGAACACTTTTGAACCAGTCTGAACTTTGCAATTGTTGTCTTTGGCAGCCAAACAATTGCTGCAGCTAATTCGGGTGCTTCAAAGCAGCCGCCAGACACAAATCGTTTAACCTTCTGCCTGGGAAAAGCGCCGCTAAATCTATTAATCTGTTGATGTTTGCACTTTTGAACTAAAGGTTAATAAACTTGAACTTGAATATTGTTTGGAAATTAATTGAGTTGTGTTGGCTGTGGCTGTGCCGCGCACAGCCAACATTTAAACGAACGATCTAACAAATGATACAAATTTGTTTTCCGAGTTGCTTTTTGATTTTTTTTTTTGTTTTTTTTTGGTTCTTTAAATTGTGTTTATTGTTGTGCTGAGCGAATGCGGTAATTAATGTGGTGTGAAAGAGTTCGTGTAGCAATTTCAAAAGTGATTCAAATATTGACCAGTTCGGGGTCAAACATTTCCGTAAACATTTTTAATTAATTTCAGAGTTGTTAACTTTTGTGTGTATTATTTTTCCGCACCTTAGATATTTAACTGATAATATTGATCAAGATACACAAAACTTTCTCTAGCGTTCAATACAAAAGAAACAAAACAATAAAACCAAGGCCATGCACAGCTCTTGGCTGTGGCTCTAGAACAGACCAGTCAAGTGTTTGCCTTACACTAACGATACACACACCACGAATCGCTCCATGAGCCTACCTCCCTCCCGCCCTCCACGACTCTTCTGCCACAGAACGACCTTCGGCTACATGGAGGGCCCCACACAGACTATGTAAATACTTACAAAAGACCAACTCATCCATGGCCTTGATAATCATTTATTGCTGCTGTTGCTGTTATTGTTGTTGCTGAGATATTTGGATATTCATTATTAAATGGCCATTGCTTTTGAGGCTAATCAAGATCAAGAAACACGCACCATAAACATCCGCCATGCCATCCCTCACGATCTCAGATTTCGGCTGGGATTTGGATGCAAATCTTGAGGCGTATTCATTGAGTTTGTCTTTTTTTATGGCTTTAACCTTTTTTAATTGTTTGCAGTTGGCTCTCAGTAGAGAAAAACTGAAACATTTCAACGCATAATTAATAAATGGAAACTGAAACAGAAAATGAAACAAAACTGAAACAGAAACTGAAACAAAACTGAAACAGAAACTGAAACGAAAACAATGCCAGTGCTATCCAGTTGGGCACCGTCCGAGTCATGTCAGATCTAATTGAATAATTGCACATAACTGGCATAAATCTACACTGAGAAAAGCAAAGAAATGTTTTTTAATGTTCATAGATCAGTTTTAAATGAGTTTTGGATTTTCTAAGATTTTTAGACCCATTTAAAATGTCACAAAATGTTAATTGTTTATAGCAGAAATTTCTAAAGTCCCTACAAAAATATTTGGAAAATATATTTTAAATTTTTATTTTATTTTATAACTGAAAATTTTGCTCAGTGTTTTTAATATCATACTTGGCCAAGAACAATGAAGGAGAAACGACAAATGAAATTAATTGCAATTAACAAAATTGAGAAAATTATTCATTGGATTTATTGCGAACAAGGTAATCCCACCCCAAGCCAGACAGAGACACAGCGATAGAGAGGGGTGTAGACCGGGAGCATAAGAGCGAGACAGAGCATATTGCATAATATTTTCACTTTTTGCATGCAGCTCTCCAACGCGTTGACCAACGGAAAAATAAATAAAAAAAAACAAACAGCAAAAAAAAAAAAAACTTCATCAAGTGAAACAAGTTTTTTGTTCAAGTCTTTTGTTTCAATCGATAAATTGTCTCCATAATTGACAATTTCATAGATAAATGCATATACATATGTACATATATGTATGTATATCTATAGATATATTTGTGGCCATGTATGTATGTATGTTTTATTCCTATACTTGTGTGCTGGATGTTCGGATTGACAGAACAAAGCTGACGTATCAGATGGAGCCATGGGAATGTCAGCATTCTATGAATATTTCAATAACATTTTTTTGATTAAGGCTGCGCTTATTTTTGTAACCATTTATGGTCAGCCCCCAGAATGTGTGTGTGCTGAGCGATTATTAATAATAAATAAAATAGAGGCGTGGTGTTAGCAACAGTTTTACATTTACATCTACAAAAGCTTTGGCCTTAGCTTGCAGTTCTTTTAATTCCCATTTTCCCCTGTATTCCCTCTATAAAAATAGTTCTATAATATTTATAACTCTTTCTATAATAGCTGCTTACTCAAGGTGTATTTTTTGGTTTATTTCCTCACCTTCTTTATACCTCTGATAATTCTATACTTTATCATTGAATGTTAGAATTATTTTGTCTGCCTTTTTGCTTGATTCACTGAACTCCAAAAACAGAAAAAATACTCGTACCATTTGCACTGACGACTAATTACAGTCATTACAATACAATATGGCAGCCGGAATGGCTTCCTCATGTCAAGATCTCTCTGGCCAACACGCAGCCGGGTAGCTCGCGATTAGTTATGGAGTTATGGACCGATGCCGAGAGCACCGAGTTCAAAAGCCGAGTTCAAGAACTAACTAACGATTGTCCGAGACAATGGCACAGCACCCAAGGAGCACAAGTACACGTAGTGGGGGGGGATCTGTGTAGTAGCACTGCGCTGCTGTTCAGTGAGGCATTTATTATTTAAGGTTTTGGCTTAGAAGTTGCTTAAAAAAAACATGGAAAAAAATTGTGTGAAACTTGAAAATGAATGCGCTTTTGGATGTGGCGATTATTTATAATACAAATCAAAACTTCTCTTTTTTTCACACTGCCTTCCCCAAGTTCTGCTTGGTTGGGCGTGGCCGGCCTGCATGGCGCTGGCTCGAGGCGGCACGGCGACCTCTGCTTTGCCCAAGTTGTGTGCTAATTAAAACATTAAGCCGCTCAGGGCCCCCCGAGGGGCTAAATGCGCCTTAAAAATGTCTGTGTTACTTTGGCGTTTATTTTGTACGTCAAAATCGATCAAAATCTACAGTTTTGAAGTGGCCCCCGTGCAGCAAAAATTAAAAACCAGTAGAGGGTAAACTGTCAAGCAGTCAACACACGAAACACAACACAAAACAAGACATTGGCAGCAATCGCAGTACACCAGCGGCAGTTGTACATGCAGGCTGTTGTACAGTGCGTCACATGATTGAATGGAACGATAGGCAGGGACATGGATGTGCAGCAGCATGATGCCTAGCCAGGCTGGAGCTACGTGGGATTACCTTTAAATATTTAAATATTTAATTCCTTTAAATAAAGTTCCTTCGCTTGAGAAAAATTCTAGCAGCAAATCAACGGGTAGGAAATTACTACCAATAAAAATAGGTATCCACTTGCTATACCTTCCTCTAGTTATAAACTCCTCTGCAGCAACGTGCCCCACTGTATTTGGCCAAAATGTTTTGTTTTATTTGTCTTACGCTTCATGTATTGTTCCAATTTTGATTGCTTTATCGAGGCTCTGGTTTTTTTTGCATGCGGGCGCTAATAGTTTTGAACCCGAGCAGAGACCTAAATAATAATAATCCAAAATCCCACAAAAATCAATTGGCAAATTTGTATGCCATGGGCAAGGCTGACCTCGAGGCACGAGCTCACAGACAGTCCGAGTTGCGTTTGGGCTGGGTTTTTGGGGAGTTATTTGATTTGATTTCGGTTTCTGTTGCTGTTGCTGTTGCTGTTGTGACTTGGCTTGTTTCCACTTCCCGTTGCCTTTCAACAGCTCTGATAAACTCCCGAATAACTGATATTGATTGATATCGGGGGCGCCTGCCAAAAATTGTCTTAAAAATAAATGTAGATTAAATCTCTTGTGGTTCGTTCGGTTGATTGAACTTTAAAAGGTTTTTTTCGCACAAAAAAGTCTCTTGAAAATTCAGTGTCAAATTTTGTGTGTGTGGATTTCTTGTTGGGTGGCCCGTGCCCCCACTGATTGATTGACAATGATTGACAATTAATGTGTCAGGCGTACCAGCGTACATACATTTACATACAGCAGTGGCAGTAGCATTTCGCATGGAACATTGAACGGGCTTATTATGGCAGTAACTCAAGGCGAACGCCACTGCGCAGCAGGAGGCGAAGTGTGGCTCGGAAGTGTTTTCCACCCACTGCAAATAATTAAAATCGATTTCGTACATTCGCTAACAATAAGTGTGGCTGGCCCCCAGGCAATGTTGTGGCCCCTATGTAATTACGATTAGTTTGTGTGAGGGTTCTGCAGAGCAGTAGCAAGGGCACAGGCACAGGCACATGGAGGTTATCACGTGTTGCGCGTCTTGCAGCAGCGCTCCTCGGTCGTCTAAGCTGCACTTCGGGCTGTAATAAATAAAGAAAGTCTACTGAAATATTATCAACTATAATCTAAAATTAGTGCCAAACTCCTGATGAAACATTTCCCTGTTTACCGTGTGAAACAAATGAATTATCGTCTGTCTGCTCCAACATTTTCCCATGTAAAACCGAACTCAAAACCCCTGCCAGACGACGATGACTATGCGTCACTTGAAATTTGCTTAAAACCAAATAAGGAAGTAATCAAACCGAATGTCAATTACAATTACACACGCATTCAGAGACAGAAACAGACACAGAAACAGAGGCAGAGCCAGCGGCAGCGGCAGCGGCACAGACAGCGACACAGACCCCGTCGTACTTGCAATAAATAAAGCAAATTGCTCATACGCCATGTAAGCCCCCGACTACCACTGCCAGTCTCCTCCGAAATTGAATTTCAGTCGATTCATTCGCCTTGATTTCCAGCTCGACAAACTATAAACAACAACAACAAAATGTTACGCACAAATTAAATTCATGAAGTTCAAACACACAGAAAATTCCAAAAAAAAAACTAAAACGAATTACGCGGCATGCATACACCTGTACACCTGTACACCCGTACAGAGGGGCACCTCTGGGGGGGGTTTTGCCATGCCTCTGGGGAAGGTCAAGTGCAAGCGCCAAATGTGTTTTATATTGTTTCTTACATTAGTGGCAACATTTTTTGTTTAATTAATTTTTAATACAATTTTTTTGTGTACGTTCGTTCGGTGGCTTGTTTCTTGTTTTGACAAGCAACGTGAATGTGGATGTGGATGATGATGATGATGTGACAGGCGGCACAGCACCTCAGCACACGGCACAGCATGGGTGGTTCTGGAGGCTAATTGTGGCAGTTATGGGTTGTGCTTTTGGCACTCAAAAAGTAGCTTAGGTGCCAGATATATCTGGCCTTGGGTTAGCAGGGCTCTAAGCTGCCCTATGAGCCTCGTTTCGAGTCTAGTTTATGATGTTTATTGCCATCCCGAAGCTGCCATCAATTGAGGCATATTTTAAGCATATCTTTCTTCAATCTTCTTTTCCTCCCCTAGCTATAATAATTATTTAAAAATTATCATGTAATTTGTATACACATATTTTTGCGTTTATCTGTTCCATTTACCATCTTCATTGCGGGCGATATTTCATTATAAGCAGTTTACAATTACCATAGCATACCAATTCGTTGAACAATCTACCATCTCATCGGCTTTAATGCACTCTCATTGCCCTGAAATGCCGAGAGATCGCCCGGTCGTGGTTCACCTTGAACTTGGACAAAGTGGTGGAGAGGAGAGGCATCCACAGAGAGCAGCGTCGGCAAAATCCGCTTTATTTCCATTATAATTTTCCATTACACTGCCCTTTCCCTTTTTTTATTTTTCGGTCGGTGTTGGTGCCGGTGTCGGTGGCGGTGTCGACGTCTGGCAGTTGAGTTATGAATGCTTTTAGTGGCAAGAAAAAAACCAAAAACTGAGTCAGTCGAGCAGGTTGCCAAAAAAGCCAACAAAAATTGACCGCCGCGTGCTGTGCATTTTTGATATGGAACACGTACTATACGCTATATCTTTTTTCCTTTTTTTTATACACATTTCTTGCAAGAAACAATTTCTGTGGCTGTGTTCTTTGCATCGAGGGGACCAACGACCGTCCTCGAATGGCTTTAGCTTTAGCTTCTTTTGGGGTCTACACACTGGCGACACATCCGTATTTTTTGTGTTTTTATTTTTTATTATTTAATGTTTAAATGTTAAACGGTAGCCACTTTTTGCGTAGCTCAGAAGTTGATTTTGTTTCTCTGCTGTTGTCGAGTGATTAATTTTAATTTTTTTTCGTTTAACAAATCAACGTATTTATTACGGAAAAGGGAATATTAATTTCAAGCTGGATTTTCCATTCCCGGCGTCCAGTCGTTGACCGCTTGGGCCGCGACCTTGTGTCTGGATTTTCGTTGAATTAACTTTGTGGCTGCTCCGGGATGCTGTCGGATGCTGTTTTGGATTATTCTGGTTTTTATTTGCCGCTCTCCAAGGTGATAATTTAGCATACAAATGCCGCTAGAACAAAAGACTTTGGCAACGAACTTGACGCTGGCGATGAGTTTGGCTGCGTAAACATTTGTTTCGCATTGACTCTGTGGGGCGCGCAGGTTTCGATTGGGTTTCGCATCGTTTGTTCTTTTATTGCACGGGAATGAGTCACTGGCATGCATTGCGGAAATTTGCTTGTTTATTTATAGAGAATTTAGACTCAAAGAAAAAATATCTGTGTAACTTGTGTGTATTTGGTTTATTCTAAGCGAACACTGGAACATTTATATTAATGATTTTTCATGCATTATATGCTGGACGCGTTTCTGGGATCGATTTTTCCATATTTTATTTTCCCAGTTCATTTTTTTAAAGGTAATTTCGCAGCTTTGTGCATAAAATTTAACAACTTTTCAAAGCACATATTTAATATTCAGCCTAATCTTTAGTGCATATTTATTTGGCATAAAAACTAATTGCTCAAAACAAACCAAAGCTTATCTAACGTTTTGCCAAGTTCTTCTGTACACATTTGGGGATAGTTCAGAGTGCGCGTTTATGTTTCATTTATTATGCATTATTCAATGATATTTGTGTGTGCGTTTTATGGCTAATTTGGCACATCATAAAAGATGTTGACGGTGCGTCTGCGTCTGCGACTCTCTGGTTTAGCATATTGCAACAGAGATGTGGTTCTCTGTCTGTTTGTTAACCAAATTTGCAACTGTCAAGATCTGCCAGTGGAGCTCTCCTCTCTGTCCGAATGGCTGAATGGATGGCCTGGCAACAGATCACAGAGGCTAACTCGTGGTGATGGTGCGTGGCACGGTAGTCGCTTGTAGGAATTCAATTAGCAAATTAAATATTAATTACTGACCAGCCGGCCATAGATGCTAATTTAATTAGCGGCCACTACAGCTAGTACCAGCAGGTGCATATCATTTTCAGCATTTAATATTGTAAGCTTTTGATGTACTCTTTGGAAAGGGTATGATAGTATGGAATGCAGAGAAGGCATCAAAGAATTCTGCACAAGGATCTACAGCTACTGTTCCATTGGGTTTCATTCGGAAGCATTTTTTAAGGAAATGTAAAGGAAATGTAAAGGCAAATGTAAAGGAAATGTTAAGGAAATGTAAATGCATTCGATGTGCAAATTACCCATAAGCAAGCGGCTACAGTTGCTTGGCATCAATAAGTGCAAGGGTATCTATGGATTTAGTTATTTTTAATTGCTTTTTGTATGCTTTGCTTTGCTTTGGCTTCCATGCGACAGGTGTTTCGATATTCTTGACTTGCTGATTAAATCTATATAATTTTTTAATGTTTCTTATTAACATTGTGTGAGGTCATCCCCAAAGTGAACCAGTTTCGGAATCTGTTTCGGAATCAGTTTCGTTTTCGAAAGTATGCCAAAGTATAGACGGGCAAGGTCCCTGATCAGGAATAGTAGACCTGTCGCTGTGTCGGCGCGGCCCCCAAGTTCCCGGTCAGGTTTTTCCTTGTTGTTGTTGTTGGCTGTGCTCTCCCTACTGATCTTCTGAGTGCCCCATAAATTCACACTCACTTAGCCGGCAATTAGCAACAGTAAAAGCTCTGGCCCCCAAAGCTTTTTTCTCTCTCTCACCCTCTCACGTTTTCCGATCTCGTCTCGTCGCTCTCTTACTGTATTTTGTCGGGCGCCGAGCGCCAAAGCTTACTCAGTCTTCCGAAGACAGACGCTGAAAGCGGACGCTGAAAAAGAAAACGTAAGACGCAGACGCGAACGTTGCGCAGGCGCACACCGACGATCGATCCAGCAAAAGCAAAAGCCACCAAACGAATACGAAACGGAATTGTGTTTTCTTAGTTGTTTGCTTTTGTTTCGTGTGTGGTGTGTGTTATGGCATGCAAAACGCATGCTGGTCGAAAAAAGTGAAGAAAAGAAAAGAAAAAAACAAAAACCCAAAAACCCAAAAACCGACAAAAAGTTTGCAAAAAAAATATACAAAATAAACCGCACAGGCCGCGCGCGCCTCTATTCCAAATTGTTATAATTTGGAAACGGTAATATAACGGTAACAAAAAGGTCTTGGAAGCTCATCTAGTTATTTGTATTTATGCTTTGTGGTTTTTGTCTGCATAAATAATAATAATACAAACACATTAAACAGACAACAAAAAATCCAAACCAATTCGCGGGCATCTTAACAAAAAAATAAAACAAATAAAACCAAAAAAAAAATGAGCAAATTTCGGCCATAATCGTAAAAAGTTAATTAAGTGAGTGAAGCCACTCCACATGTTGCAATTTCGGTTTTTATATAAAAACATGTGCGAAATAATATGCAATGCATTCAAGCGAATTTAATTGAAATGAAAAAGTGCCTGAGTAATTTTATAAAAATATATCAAAACTAAAGGAGCGTTGAAATGTCACAACAGCTGGGATTAAATATCCACAAATGTTTCCATTCCTATAAATAATCAAAAAATAATAAAATAATGAAAGAATTAAACTATAAAATTAATAAAAAAAAAAAAAACTATTACATCACATATCATTAAAAGAAATCCGTGAGCAATAAGCTTCATAAATTATTTATAAATAATTCACCGAAAAAGTGTCAGAAGCTCGCCAAAAAAGCGCTAAAATAAATATAAGAAAATCTAAAAATAAAATTTAATCACACACAAAGAACGCCCCCAAAAACTTCTGAAGAGATCTGCCGCATATATGGCTCTCGCTCTCTGCTGTGAGCGGGCGTCGAAAAAAAAACAACGTGCACGTTTTGGATGCACATTTTTCCCGTTGTCTTTTGTCCGTCCCGCTCTCTTACTCAACACTTGCTTTTGTTTGTTTTTGGCTGCTTCTTCTTCTCCATCTTTTTTCCCCGTTGGGCGTTTGTGCCTGTCGGTGTTTTATCGTTTGCTTTGCCCTTTAGTGTCTCTATGGGTGGGTATGGGTATGGGTATGAGAGTGTGTGCATCAGGTTGATTTTGGCTGGTGATGCGTTTTGACTGTGTAATTTCCATGCCATGAGGCGGAGGCAGGGCAGGGCAGACACTGTGGGATTACTTCATCTGCAGTTCCATTTCCTATATGGTAGATGATTCAACTTGTTCGCATTCGCATTCGCGTATATAACTGACTGACAGCACGCCAAACTGACCAGCGCAAAAATACAACACGCAAAAAAAACTACAAGCTGAGACAGGAAAGAAAGCTAACCGAAGTGTTTGGTACCCTGCAGGTGGAACGGTACTGCGTGTGTGTGTGCCTTATGTGAATTTTTGTCGTTCTCTGGAATATCAGAGGAAAATCAGATAGGAAATAAATTTGTAAATTTCGCCCTTATATTCGCTCCGATATGCTGGGCCAAAACGATAGCACCCCCTTACTGCTGGCAGGGTATCAAAACAGAAACGCAAAAAAATTGCACGAAAAAGCCGGTTGAAGGCGACTCTTACATATTTACACGCACCAGCGCTCATTGAACACACAACAAAAAAAACTACACCAAAAGCAACCGCAAAAACAAAAGCAACAAGGCGACACAAAAACCTGTAACGCAGGCAGCGACGTCGACAGAGGAGTTTTTAAAGACATTTGCAGAGACAACCCGCAGCCCCCAACAGTCCGCGCGCCTGCACCAGGTACAGCTGCGTGTTGATTATGTCAATTTCATGTTTGCTTCATTTCCTCAACAACCAGCAAGAGGGGGGGCCGAACAGGTAAAGCTAGGTAAAGCTTGGCAAAGAGAAGAGAGCAAAACCAACGGAAAGGGGAGCGGCAGCAATTTCACTTTCGTTGGACTTGAAAATAATAAAAGAAAAAGAAACACAGCTGCAGTCAGGCGGTAGTCTCGGAGAGACGTAATGGAGACAGACAGTGGCTAAGAAAGAGAGAGAGAGAGCGCGAAAGAAACGGAGCAAATGAGAGTGAGAGTGGGCTGCAGTGGGAAGCTGCGCTGCGATGACGCCACTTCACTTGCTTTGCGGTGCCGTTTTTGCTGGTACAGTGGACAGTGAGGCGAATATATGAAATGCGGGCGTTGCTACTCACAGTGGACAGTGGAATGTGTAAAGAATTAATAATAGAATAACAAAAAAAGACGTGCATGAAATATTAAAATAAAGTTGGTTATAAAATAAACTTCTCAAAATCATGAACTTTAAAGAAACAATCCCACCCACTGTATGTGAGTCGTTGCCGGAGACAGACAGTAGCTGGGAAAGAAAGAGAGCACTGATAGTGGAAGGCGGCGTTGATCACAAGATGCAGTTGGATTTTTAAGTGAAATAATTGTGATTAGAGAGAAGCCTAGATGGACGGAATATTACAAAGTGAATACTAATTGTGATCGAAATCTTAAAGATCAATAATTTGCGAAAATAGACAGCGGCTGGCAGCGTAGAGATCAAGTGAGAGTGAGAGCAAAAAAAACTAATGTGTGTGCTGCTGTGTTTACGAAAGTGTACAGTGGGACTTTAAAGTGAAATGATAGCCAAAAATAGTTGACCCAAGAAACTAGCAAAACTCTTCCTAAATAACACTTTCAATTTGTGATGAAAAAACTTAAAACATTAATTCAATAGTCCCACCAACAAAACTATGCGTGCCACTGTCCCGTCAACGCCTTTTGTGTGTGCGTTGCTGCCGTTTTTTCCCCTTCTGCTCTGCCTCTTTAGTTTCATTTTGTAACTGTAATGTCTCTGTTTCCATTGTTGTTTTTGTGGCATTGTTGTTGCTGCTGCTGCTGTTGGTGCCTGTAACGTAATAACGTAATATGCTTGCCGATTTCCACATGCAAGAGAGACGCTGCGAATGCGTTGAGCTTTACGTTTTGGTGCCAAGTCCAGCGTCGACGCAGACCGCAACGCAGCGACCGCAAAATAGCGGCAGAAAAACATCGACTGCGACTGCAGTCAGCGACTGCAACTGCAGGCAGCGACTGCGGCTACATTGTTGTCCGAGCATTGTTGTACGCTTTGCAGGAGAGAGTATCTTGATTTTGTGCACATGTTTGCACCAGCGAGAAAGAAGTCCTTCATGTAGTTTAATAATAATAAATTCTGCAAAACTTCGATCAACATCAAATCACATTAAACAACAACATTTACTTGAACGCTCCACTGGAAAGTGTATCAAAAGCCTCCACATTCGACACTGGCTTTCCCTTTTGTGTTGCTTTGTTGTAAAATTGAGCTAATAAAGCGCGTCGAATCAAAAGCGGCAACCAGCTCCTGCCACAAATATGCGAAGGTCAACCAGCAGCAGCAGCAGCAGCAGCAAAAACAAAGGCTTAAAAAGCTCACCCCCTACATTTTCGCACCTTGTTAGTTTTTCCATTTCCATTTTGTTGGCCTTTTTTTTTTACTGCTGCTGCTGCTGTCAGCCTGGCGAAAAATTCTAATTATAAATGAAACAATTTATTACCGGGTTTTTAAAAATAAAATGCAATTTATGTGCAACGTCTGGCGGCGGTGGCGGCACTGTTGACTAGTTAAACCGGTTCATTGCAACGTGCAACAAACAGCAAAAAAACTAAAACTAAAACTACAACAAAAATCATCCAACTCAATGGGGGTGCACCCCCCCACTATTCTGCCCCCCCCTTAGAAGCAGACAGTAAAATGCATTTTCCAAGAAAAACATTTTTCTGGCATTTAAAGAATTGTCAGAAAAAAATGTTACGAACAATCGAAAATGAACTAAAACGAAAATAATCTTTGAAATTGCTATAGAAAATGGAAAAAGATTTATGTCAAGAACAAAGGTTGTTGTGTTTTGTTTTTAATAAATGTAGAGTCAATTTAAGGAATAATTAAAAAAACAAACCAAATCCGATTAAAAAAGAGAGATACCAATCTGCCTTTAAAAACCAATATTTACTGCCATTCAATTCTGATAATAAGATAACGTATAAACAATACAGAAAATGCCTCAAAAATAAATAACCTAAAACGTAAGCTTAATTAAATTGCTCAAAACAAGTCCCTGAATCCCTAAAACAAGTGCGAAAATCATCATAAAATAAACGCCTTTACAATTAAAAAAAGTTTCGTGTATAAAGCTGTGAAAACAAGAATTTATTTTCAACAACAACAAATTTAATTAATAATTTAACTGCGAATAAAATAGTGTGCGTGCAAAAATTGATTGCAGTCTCCCATTATCTTCTCCATTAATCATAAATGCAAATTTTTTCGATTATTTAGCTAACACGAAGATATACATTTTTGAATTGGCCATCGAAATTGGATTAAACAATATATATAAAAAAAGAAACCAATCAAATCGAAATAAAAACAAACCAAAAAACAAATATTTTGTATGCCGGTTTCTGTTTGACAAGTTTGGTAAGTGAACTTTAAAAAGCATTGATGGATGGATGGATGGCGATTGAACAATAAATAAATTAAATGTTAATGAAGAATGAAATTCTAAGCAGACATCATTGCGGAACTTGCAAAATCTATAGCCCAAAGCTAGCATTTCGATTCGATTCTCATTCTACAGCCCGGGGCCCCTTTTGGACGGAGACTTTCACATGCCACCAGAACTCGTGCTGGGTGCTCTGCTGTGTTGTGCTGTGTGCTGGGTAAAACCAACTGAATGCTGAGATATCGATCGAAACTTACATCCGTGTGCCTCTTGTCCACGTAACAAGTTATGCGTATGAGCAATGCTCTTAACCGCTAGCCTTTGCCTTTTTGCAGCTAAGTAAAAAAACCTAAGGGGTATAATGAGTTTTTTATTTCATTTGTACACCCTGCTGATTGGATTGCAACAAAGATGATGAGTTGTTGGATATGAGATCATGGGATTGTCGAACATGGCATGGGTTGGGGATCGCCGGATAAATTCTTCAAAATTTCAAAAATTATCTTTAATTCAATTTTTAATTAAAGTCCATAAAAATGTAATGTATTTTTTTGCTTCCACTAGGATCAAAAGTACTTTTCCCATAAAATATCTTCTAAAATTCCGTTTTTATAAATATATTCCTTCAAAGTATAAAGCCTTTAGAGTGAGATTCAGATACAGATTCCACACTACCATGGACTTCCATTGAATCTTAATTTAAAAACCTCACACCTCTCTTGTCAGTCGTGGATCTTTGCGCCAAGTTCAACCTCTAGACAACCTCATTAACATATCATTGGTAGTTCCCCACGTATTATTATTCCTAGGGTATTTATAAATTCGCCAACAAACACCTATATTATCGTTCAAGACTCATTCAATTTCAGTCCACACTTAATTATAGTAGCTTTTGCCTACGTCATCCACCCCTCAGAAGTGGCAGAAGTCCGGCAGTCAGCCAGCCAGCCAACAGCCAGCCAGTCAGCGAGCAGCTGATGCTGATGATGGCTTCTCGCCGGCGGTTTCTCAGTCTCTCTCTTAATTGTTCATCGCATCTGAAGAGTTTTGTTGGAATCGCGTTTTATTGTTAATTTGTTTGTTGCTGGAATCCGGTTCTAGGTCTCATTTCTGGTTCGTTCAATCTTCGCGGCTTTTCGAAACAAACATTATGTTGAGGCTTTGAAATTAAATTCCTTTGTTTCAAATAATGCCAGAAATTCTTTTCGTATTTTTCTTTGGTATCTTTTACATTTCCGGGTACGAGAGGGCTACCTAATGGTATAATGTGCATATATATAAATTGATTTGCATATTATTTTTATGTCTATTTGCAAAACTAATTTTTGCATTGAGCTGCCTGCCTGTCACTTGAGGATTGAAGTATTCGCTACCTAAAAGCTTAGTCACGAATTGCAGATATTGTATCTGCAAGACTCGAGATGAGAGTGGCCTCTTTGCATGATTTTGCAATGCAAATCTCATTAATTAAGTGCTCTCTCTATATCCATCCAACCATTGCTTTAATATTTTGGGATTTTTTATTTTTTTACATATTTATTTTTATTAATTTATTGATTTTTTTCCCCACACATATGGCTGTAGATTCCCCACAAACATCACAGCCATAAGCCTCAGCAACCAGCATGAAAGGCTGGTTCGACGCGTTTCGAGACGATGGGGGACCAACGCTATATTCATTCTCCAACCGAACACCCGTCACCGGTGATGTCTCCATTGTGGCAGTCTCCGTTCTATTTGCCACATTCTATGTGGCATTTTTGGTCATATTTCCGGGTGTACGAAAGCAGGTGAGTGGGCCAGTGGGCTAACGGAGTAATCGTATTTTGAAATTAACCTTAAATGAAGTTAATTTTGATTAAATCAATTAACCAGTTCGTAATTTATGTGATTTAAATACCAGTTCATGAAAATAAATATTGAATTTTTTGTTCGACTGAATTAAATTAAACAACCTCTTGGAGTTTTGTAGTATAATTTGAATCTTTCCATTGATTAAATAAGGCTGATTCGCCGAACAACATTTCGTTGCGACTGTAAATACTTTGAGCTAGTTTTATTTTGACGTACAGAAAATCATGCCAAAAGATTTATAACCATTTAACATTTGATTGGATTAAAATCTAGCATATATATTTATTTCAAATATCATAAAAAATTAATAGCCCAACATTTGAGTGTAATTCGAGTTTTCTCAACCAGTTTCCCTGGCATCAAATTAGATCTAAAATAGTGCTCATAAAAGTCTCAGAATCATCGTAAATGTAAAACATAAAGTACATTTCATTAACCGTAGAACCGTAGCGTAGAAGTGTGGTATATATTACCATATCGAATATTAATTGACTTGCGGATTGTAGCCGCTACTTGAGGCCTCAACGTCCGATCCGATACGTTTTCTCACGCTGCTGCTGTTGCCGGCTGGTCTGTAGGGTCGGCTGTCTGTCTGTCTAATTGAATTGTGGCATTGCCTGTAATCGACGGCACGTTTCCAAACAGATGTCAGATAAATCTTGAACAAAAAAACAAATACAATATATACGAGTATTGTATGTATAAATTACTTTTGTAGAGACTCTGGGTAAACCCGTTAACGGGATGGCGCGCCCTTTTCTTGTCTTTTGGGGTCGCAATCGGAAATCGATTGTTGGCTTAATTAAAGTTTGGCAATACTAATAGCACTGTTCCATTAGCGGTACATTCACAGTCGAGAATATTGCTGTTTACACTGGGATTTTCCAAAGCTACCAAAAAATCATTTTACATTTATTGTTTGAAATATTTTCGATTTAAATTCAATTAAAAATGGAAATTAACAATGTAAAATTAAATACTAAATTTTAAAATTTAAATTAAAAAATGTATTACATTTAAAAATTATATCAGTGAAGTTCTGCGCAACATTGATTTTTAATTAATACAAAAACAGCTACCAAAAAAATCATTTTACATTTATTGTTTGAAATATTTTCGATTTAAATTCAATTAAAAATGGAAATTAAATGTAAATATAAATACTAAATTTTTAAATTTAAATTAAAAAATATATGTTAAATTTAAAAATTATATCAGTGAAGTTCTACGCAGCAAAAAAAAAAATATAAAAAATTTAAATAAAAAAAACATTGATTTTTAATTAATAAAAAAACTGTAATCTTAAAATATTTTCAATTAAAATTCGACTACCATATAAAATGCAAAATTAGTGCAGCCTTTCGCTTATGTGAAATTTGTAAAGGGAATGCCGTTACATTCGCATTATTCGTTGACTGTTGCCAAGTGGAACGAGCAGTGTGACATTAATTGGCTTTGGATTAAAGTTGAATACTAGTATTTTCTGTATATTCTTGTTGTTTATTGTATAATTATTTTTTGTTTATTCTTGCAGAAATTCACAACATTCTCGACAGTCACACTGTCGCTCTTTGTGGGTCTAGTCATACTGGGTGAGTAGCAGATGTGTGACCTTCATTTGATATGAAGTATGAATATAATACCCGATTTGCATATGCTCAATCTTTTCACACATCTTTATCGCACCACAACAACAACAACCGACAGTCACTCGTTTGGGATCCGCGTGGCATGTGGCACATGCAACCATCATTGCACCGTACAAAGCCTTCTCACGCGAGAAGCTACCAGCTCGGATCGGCACCCACATTGGCCTCATGCATGTCAATGTAACGCTGACGGGTAAGTTTGCCAATCTTTCAATCACAGGGGTCTTCCCAAGTACTCGCGTCGCATTCGTCGGGTGAATGGGTGAATGGGTTGTCATGTTTGATTATTTCTTGTGCAGGGCCCCCAACGATTGGCAGAGCTTCGCTTCGCTTCTATTTGTGTTTGTTTTTGTATTTGTATTTGAGTTTCAGTTTGAGTTTTTTTTATGGTTAAATTTACTTAGGGGTAACGTTTAACGATTGGGCTTGAAATTGTAGTGTAAACTTTGAGATAGTTTTAATGGTGTGTGGTTATTGGAAGGGGCATGGAGTGAAGGTCGGAGTATCCTTGATCATTAAATCAGAGGTTTCGATAGCTATTTTTAAGTGTATATTTATGGGAAAGCTTTATAGAAAAAAATTTTTTTTATTTTATAGAAATTATTCGATTTGCTGTCCAATTAAATATGATTAAAATATCTATTAAGATTGCCTAAAATACAACCAAAAAAAAATTAATCATAAACATCATTAAATTAATAATTACTACCGCCAACAGCAACGAAAATAAATTGCCCGTTTTGATTATATAAAAAAAGTCTTTCCCAGAAATTAGTGCCCCTTGAAAAGCAGAAAAATGGTTGACCGTTTATTTCGTTTTCATTAATGATTGAATGTGAATAATGTGTGTACTCAAACGCCCCTTACTCCAATGAATCGTTGATTGAATGGCATTTGTATTCATCGGTTATTCGGTTGCATGACCGAAAAGAGTTTTCATTTTCAATTCATTAAGCAAAATAATTCCCTCGTCTTGGGGCGCTGTGTCGTGCCTCCCAACTCTCACAATCTGCACGCCCCCATCTTTTCGAGTCGATCCCCCAATGAGCAGATAAAAAACGAACGTCAACAGCCAACGAAAACGTAGCTCGAAAACAATTGAGCAATTTTCATGCAAGATTTTTATCGTTCATCTCGAAAATAATGCAAGCAAAATTGTGGATACGTAGAGTCGAAGCGCGGATATCCTTAAAGAGAGCATTTAACTATTTACTTGCGATTTACCAAGAAGATCCGCTCTGTATAAATATATAAAAGCAGACATTGAGCTGTAGTACATAATGTTTTTCTGCCAGGGAATTTATTCGCTTGAAATTCATTTAAATTAAAATAATAATCACTAAATACTTCAAAAATCAGCATACCCTCCTTAAAAGAGATATATATAAATTTTGTGTAGATAAATTTTAATTAAAACGCTTTAATTTTCATCAGGGGTAGCAGTTGCTGTTGCTGCTGCCGTTTGGGGGGGCTTGACTTGGGGTTTGACTTGAGGTTAGGCTTCTGGCTAATTGATTTCCTAAAATTTTGTGGCTGATATTTCTATTCATCTGAACTTTTTTGGTGGCTCAAACGAGGGTGATGGGTGGGCGGTGACGTCAGTTGCTGCTGCTGCTGATATTTTGTTTGTTGGCTCCTGCCAAGTGCCAAGTCAAGTTGCATGTCACGATTCTTGGCAACAATGGAGGCAGTGGAGGAGCAGGCAATGGCAGCTGGGGCAGCAACAATAGCAAACAGCAACAGCAACAAATTGAAATGCCACTCGACTCGCGCTCTGCTCGACACCTGCGGAAATATTCGATTCCAAATAGCAAAAACGCTTTGCCATGCAGGCCTCTATGTCTATATATATATATGTATATATATGTATATACCCCTATATATCTGTATCTGTATATATCTGTTTTGTTTGTTCAGATTTCACTCACTTTGCTCATCGAAAAGGTGAAATGCTTTTGTATGGCGGGGGGGCTACCTTAGACCTCAGCTGAATCAATTGGAATGCCAGTTTCAAGTCAACTCAAGCACGAATAATCCATACACACTCCTGGTCCCTGCTCCAGCCCCCCCCCCATCTATTCCCACTCCACAAAATGTGAGCAAATGTTTCGAGTGGCGGTGGGGCCAGCAGCAGCAGCAGTTGTCTGTTGTGTGTGGCCCCATAACAATCATTTTTTGTTTGCAAAATATGGAGATTAAATATTATAGTAGAATGCCCTTTTGGAGGGCAGGCAGCCGGGGCCTTTTCTTCATAGAAATCTGAAATCTGATTCGGAATTAAATGGGCATTGAGAAACTTGGATATTGGCTTTTGGTTTTGGCTGGATTTTAGGGATTGTAAGACAGGGAATGATTTTTGCTGCACATTTTGTGGGTTTTCCTGAATGTTTTCCAAGTGTTTTTCGAATCATGGGAGATGTATTTCTGTCTTAACTGATTTTCCACAGGTTTTTCCTACAAATATTTGTAGGGATTTCGACCATATTCTTATTATATCTATGTCAAAATTTATTCTAAAAGTCAAATTTGTATTCCTATTTTTACCTATCATTTTGATGGTTTTATGGCTGTGTTTATATTTATTTATGGACACCATACTGACGACTAAAATAAAACAAAAGTAGAATAAAGCTAGATATACACTTCAACTGACCAAAAATTGGAGTAGACACTAAAACACACACCAATAGTACCCACAGATGAATTGTGCACAAAACCAAAAAATGTGTCGATATTTACCTCCCCTCTTCAAACACCGACTCTTTGACTGTTGAGGGGGCATTATGTCGGTTTTCATATTGGTTTTACACTAATACAGATTTTGTGGAGTAGCTTGTATCTTTTCCCTCCAGAAACCACACACACACACACACACACCTCCCCTGTGGGGCGGCTAATGTTATTTCGGTAGCATTTTAGCACCATCGAAACCCCAACCGGAACACCAGCCGGAATGAAGTTTGCCAAAAAGTGTTTCACGTGTTTCTCCATTCTCCACTGTTCACTGTATTGTTATTTCTATTATTTTTGTTGCCTGTTGGATGGATGAATGGATGGTTGGATGCGAGAGTGGGCGTTGTGGGTTTCTGTTTTTAGTAAAAGGGCAAACGTTGCCTCAAGTTGACAGCTGCTGCTGGCTGTCTGCTCCACAAAATGTTTCTAGTTTTAGTTACATTTTTTTTTCCTGTTTGATTTTGAATATGATAATTGCGCATGTCAATCGTTGGAGTGTGTCTTAGAGGCCTCTCTATGGCTCCACTGACAACTTAATTGTTGCACTCGTTACGAAGTCGAATATTTCTTTTTTTTTTTTCGTATGATTTTCAATTGTAATTGAAGCATTTTCCATTGCCAAATCAAAGTCAAGCAAATGTCAAATACATTTCGAGGTGTTCAAAAACTGTGAATGATGATCATTTTATAATGATGATTACCGTTTGAATAAAAAGCCTTCTTGTTGTTTTTGATTTTTTTTTTGGGCCAATCTGCGGTCTTAATGATTTATCATTTATGAGACTTTTGTTGCACTTCCAATTTGGGTTGCAGTTTTCGAGTTGCGGTCTTGTGGCATTTATTGTTATTGTCTCTCCCGCTTTAAGGTCTCTTGTGGGTGTGTTTTTTGTATGCTCGATTAACTGCGGCATTTAGACACTTCGCTTGGCTGCTGGCTGTTTGTTGGCTGGCTGTTTGTAGCCTTTTTGTAGTTCCGTTTGAAGTGCAAGGAACTTGCAGCTGTTGCCAGGTGGCAATTGTTGATGGTTCATCAGCTTTCAGCCTTTAGCTGCCTTCCCTTCTAAGTAGCTGACTCACTCAACCGAATGGAACTCATTGAGATATTTGTAGCTATGGTTTTTAATTGCCAAATTACTTTGATAGAGCTATAATAAGATATTTGAGCAGTTAAGAATTAAAAAACCCATTATTAGAGCTCATTATAGAGTACTTTGAGTAATTCTATACGAGTATGCTACGCCACAATTATGGGTTCTTATGAGAAAAAACCAAAATTAGGAATTTTATATATCTGAATCTACATGAATTAATGTCAGAATACTTTGACTACGAGACTTTTACAACTGAAATTAAAACTTCTTAGGTCCAGAAATTCTAGATTTTCTATGATTTATAATTAGAAAAAAAAATATTAAATAAAAAATATATAATAAATATATAATATATATATATAAGCTGATAAGTAGAAATATATATATATAAATATAATATTTAACTTGTTAAATCTATTTTAATAAATTAATTTTACTGCTATAAAAATAAAAATATTAAATAAAAAATATATAATAAATATATAAAAATATATATATAATTTGATAGAGCTGATAGGGATTCGTAGAAATATATATATATACATATATAATATTTAACTTGTTAAATCTATTTTTAATTTAAATTTAATTTTTTACTGCCATATTTTGATTGGTTTGCACTCACTTAAAGTCTTCTGTTTTAGCTTATTTTCTACGATTTATAATTAGAATAAACATTTTTGGATCGTTTACTTAACAATATAAAGGTTAAGCATTTCTATTTTTAATTTAATTTAATTGTTTACTGCCATACTTTGATTGGTTTGAACTCACTTAAAGTCTTCTGTTTTAGCTTATTTTTAATAAAAGAACTTCTCCATTAACTCCGAGTATCGTGTGCCTCTTTGTCTTATAGGCTTAATAGCCTTAAGTATGCTCCATTGATTTTTCTACAAAAAGCTATTGACCCTTTCGTGTCACTTGCAAATTCTGTGGCTGTCCACTTGCCCACTTGCCCACCTGCCCACATGTGCAAACAAACTTTTCTATTTATAAAATAATTCCATTCTATTTGCAATTTTTTTTTGTATAAGTACTTGTCTTTTCACGTTTCATTTCCTAATGGAGATGGACATCTGGCGGCGCGCTCACTCGAGTGATGACCAAAATGTGCATGACAGAAATGGAACGTACTTACATTTATTTCTAAAAACACACACACAGGCTGACAGTCATGTGGCAGAAGGGTCAGAAGAGGGGGAGGTGCCTGCTCTGATGAGGCGTATAATTTGGAAGCAGCATTGGTTGCCATTGTCTCTCTGCTGCTCTTTGTGTCCGAGTATTGTGTCGTGTCGTGTGCCTCTTCGTCTATTGTAAAGTCATGATTAATTTAGGTTTTTTTTTTTCATTTTTTGTTCGTTTCTGCTGCCAAATTGTTTTTTAACCCGTCCATTCACATCTCCACTCTTCTCTCTGTGTATCTGCACACCTCTTCCCTCTCTCTCTCTGCATCACCACTCATCTGCTCTTCCCTCCCGCTCTCCAACCCCAAAGTAAACACACAAAATCAGCATAATCATCACTTAAAATTATGAAAAGGCATAAAAATGTTTAAATTTATTTGTCTTTGTTGTTGCTGCTGCTGCTGCTGCTATTGTTGTTGGCTGTACTTAAGCGCGAGCTACCATCAACACACACACACACATCCACAGCCATAGCCACATCCATCGTCGTCTTCGTCGTCGTCATCCGCCTCAAGTATCAAGTAGGAAAACATTAATTTCGTATGGGTATATGGTAATTTTTGTGCTGTGCTGTGGGGTTCTTACATTTAATAAAGCAAAAAAAAAGAAGATACATTTGGCGGAAGTTTGCGGAAGTGTGTTTAAGGGGGGGCGTATGGATGCCGTAAGCGGGACCCTTCTTGTAAAGTTATTAATGAATCGATTGGCTAATGGTTGGAAGTTTTGACTGTTTATATTTTACGAAATATTTATAAAATGGGAAGAACTATAGGCAGAGAGGAGTAGGAAAAATAAATAATTTGTATATGTGTGCTCTCATTTTTAAGCTATGAAATCTGATATCCAAAAAATATTTTCAATATTTTCAATTAATTTAAATAAATATTTTATTTTTAATTAAATTTAATTTAATTAAATTAAATTTAATTAAATCTGTAGTATTTTCGAATTTTTTTTTATCTTATGATTTGTATTGCCCAATTCTTTATAGGAAATACCTCTGCCCAAAGTCTCACTTTTCCTTGGACTTGTGTCCGCACATTCTAAAATCCATTATAATTCGAAATTTCTTTCCATTTCTGTGAAGTTTACCCCACGTTAATCCCCAGACCTTTTAATTTACGCACCATTTCCCATACTATTTTCCCTAACTCCTAGCTAAAATCTACCATTTAACGATTAATCTTTATTTTTTGTTTTAATGGGTATCTCCCACTTTTACTTCCCCTTTTTAATTTCCGACTGAATGTCAGATCTTAATCGATTCGGCCATAAACCACATCCACATTGGAATCAAGTAGAGCTCCGATCCGCTCCACACAATTACCAAATTGAACCGGTTGCAACGCGTCGTTGCAAGCAGCGAACCGACGCACAATTTCCACATCCGAAACGAGTCTCTGTCTCTATCTCTGCGGTGTGCCACCAACTGGGAAATCATAACGATTGTCAGTTTAATGACTTTACAATCGATCTACAAAATGCGTAGACAGTGCGTAGACTTGACTTTGTTTTGCGTTCTATTTTAGTTTTTTTTTTTGCCATTTTCGTGATCGAGTGGAAAAATCAAACAACAAAATCGTAGGCCAGACAGACATACGTTGGAGAGAACCTTGCCCCAAGTCGAAGGCCAAGCCCCATAGCATAAATTATATGACAACTTTTTGACGATTTATGTAATCTTTTTTTTATACAATGTCTGTTTCCTTTTTTTTGTGTGTGTATTTTTTTTTTAACAATATTTTCTTGGCGTTGAGTTTGTAATTTGTAAGCTCGTTTCGTGGCGTTCGGCGGATTGGTGGGCGTTTTTCGATATTTGGGCATACATTTGCTGCGCTTTGCCGGCTTACGGCTTACGTTTCAGTTACATGAGTCATTCGGCGTTGGCTTGGAGGCGCAGAGGTATTTGGCATTTGAGGTAGCTCCGAGGCGTGGGAATTTCCCATATAAGTCATCGTTTTATAGACCTCTAAGAGGTTATATGTTGTATGGTGGAAAGGGTGACACAAAAATGGTATTTTATTGGAATTATAATTATGATATTATGGTATTTATTATTAGCTATAAACGGCATGGGAACACGGAACTGGAAACTCTTGTAGCAATGGGGGGACAGTGGAACAGATATATAGAAATAAATGCTATAAGGGAATACCAGTAAAAATGTTCCCCAGAAAGTAGAATCACGTCAAATAAATTGCAAAGTTTGTTCAAAAAAACAAATTTACTTTCATTACCAGTTTGAAGGGTAATAGTTGTTGATTCTGTGTATTTTTCTTGAATGATAAATTCTAAATACCCTTTTCTTCAGTAGCTAATTTTGTATGTTCTCTCTTTTAATGTTTGATTCAGGCCAGCTTTTATTTTTAATGCTTGATTTGATTTCCTATTTGATTTACCAATTGAATTAATTCCAAATATTCCAAAACGATTCCCATTATAATTCTTCCTCTGGGGTTTTTTTTTGCCATCATTCTTTTATTGACTTTCGAAAATTAATTCCTGTGTCTTTTAATTATGAATACCTCTCGTGCCACTCGTTGTTCAGCTTTTAGCTAGCGGCTTTATTTGTTTCTTATTTCTTTATGCATATATTGTCACTCTTTTTGCTGCTGTCAGACACTGTGGCAAACGTGAGCAGCAGCCACACAAGCCGAGAAATCATATATCATTCGAAGTCTTTCTGGCGATGAAGACCCCCCCTTTTAACTGCGAACTAAAAGATTAATGATTTATGCATAAATCTTTAAAATGCTTTTAAAAATTAAACACAAATAATTCTGTGGCAGAGAGTGGGTTTGATTTTAAATTTTAGCATTCTGTTCCTTTTATTGTTTGGCGAAAGGAGTTAACCAAAGTCTATTTTGGACATTGGGTTTCTCTTCCATTCACAAAAATAAATGCCCGAAAGTAGCCATTAGTCAGATTTATACTTTAATGGGGATATATGTACAATGCGTCATATATAGTTCTATATATTGAGCTTGAGAGTAAGGCAAGTCTTTTGTATGATATGATTTTTATGATGTGGATACTCTTTCAAGAAGGGCGTACGATTATTATGATTTTTGTGTGGGGTTTGCCATGCAGAGATATCCGGGAATTTCAGGATTCATAGATCATAGATCATTAGCTGTAAAAGCTCAGCTGTAAAAAGTTCATCAGCCCCACAGAGCTTTATCTTTCTTGCTCTTACAGTTTCACTCCCAGTGTGGCTTAGCAGTCATTGTTTTTGTAGCGAAAATGAAGAAAATAATTTTATAGTCCTGTTTATTGCCCCCTCAAGCTCTATCTCACTTTCTCTCACACAGTTTCTCTCCCAGTGTGGCTTAGCTGCCAGTGGAACTATCGTTTAAAACATCTTTCTAAGCCAATTAAATTAAATTAAATTATGTTTCAGTTAAACCAACAAAAATTCAACAGACTGTAGTTTCATGTCCCTATTTCTTCATAGCCCAAACGCATAATGCATCCAAATCGTGCGACTATAATCTGCAAGGGTATCAAATGCTTCTTCTTCTTGTGTACAAACATATTTATTTTTGTTGAGCCGAATGCGGAATCACTTTGGGGCTTTGAAGTTGTTTGGCCGCTCGAGAGGTGCGCAAAGTTGTCTATAAATTATGCAAATATTTTTTATTCATTTATTTAGTAGTGTTTCTCCCTCTCTCTTTCACTCATTCAAAACCTGGTTGAGCAACGCGCTCGCTAAACAACAAAAAAAAAAACTGAATGCAAAACGGGCCAAAAGCGCGTGCGCTGTACGTAAACCGGAAAAATTGTTGTCGAATGTTAAACAAAATATGCAAACAGCAAATAGAAAAAAAAAAAGACATACAAAATAATTGTATTTGTTGCACATTGATTATGCGAATATTGTTGTTGTTTTTGTGTTGTTGTTGTTGCACTTTTAAGCCGTTGAGCCGTTGAGTCGTTCAGTTGAGGTACTTTTGGTGCTGTAAAGCCATTGACAATGAATGTGCGGCATTACGCATACGCCTTGTGGCATCAGCCAAAACACTTCCGCTTGCAACAGGAAATAATCAGTTGGTTGCAGTGTTGCATTTGCTTGTAATTAAACTGAAGGTTCCACTCACTCATTTTCGAGTGCATTTTGAAGGTGTGCGCTTGTGTGTGTGTGTGCTGGCAGGGGTTTCTGTGTAAAGTTCTGACTTGATTTGAGGCACATTTGTGATTGTCAAGCGGCTGTCAAGGGTGCTTCAGCTGTAGTGCTGCCTTTTCAGATGATTAAAAGTCGCTTTTAATGAGTGTTAATATTTTTGTTGTTTTTTTTCTTACTTGCCTTTCGACAGCCATACCCGTGGGGAACTATACGCCGCCGGATATCGACTACAACGAGCGCTTCATGTGGGAGGGAGCCACCGATATGAGCGCCAACTATCGGCATGCCCTGCAGCGCGGACTGCCCTTTCCCATTCTGACGGTGGCCGAGTACTTTAGCCTGGGCCGCGAGGGCTTCTCCTGGGGCGGACAGTACAGGGCGGCGGGTTATTTTGCCAGCATAATGCTGTGGTCGTCGCTGGCCTCGTGGCTGCTGATGAACCTCCTGCTGATTGCCGTGCCACGCTACGGGGCATACATGAAGGCGCTCACGGGCGCCCTGCTCGTCTGCACCACCCTGGGCTATCATTGCCTGTTGCCCAAGCGGCCGTTGTGCATTTATTTGGAGGGCGGACGACTGGAGTTTCACTTTGGCTGGTGCTACTGGCTGGTCCTGGTGGCGGGTGAGTTGCATATCCATGAATTTTCCCGCATTTAGAGACTCATTTCTGTTGTTCTTTTGCAGGTATTCTGTGCTTCATAGCGGGTGTGCTGATCTCCATCATTGATCTGGTGTGGCCGCACACCTTCTCCACGGTGCTGGAGGTGTACTATGGCACGCCCTACGACCGCCATGTGATCCTGGAGGAGTCCAGCGATGTGCGCTACCGCAAGCCACGCAACAGTCGCAGCCTCGAGGATCCCCCCGGTCTGGGCTCGCGCATACTGCGACGCCTCAGCTCCAAGGCGCGTGACATGCAGCACGGCACGGCACCGCGACGTGACAGTCCCGCGGGCGTCTCCAACAGCGCTGGTGGCGCTGGCGCTGCGGGGGTGGCGTTGAGAACAAAGGTTTCCAGTCGGATGTGCCCAAGAGTCCGTGGCGCTATCCCTTCAGGCGATCGCAGCAGATGCCGCCGCCACACCAGCAGCAGCATCAGCACCAGCATCCGCTGCAGCAACAGCATCCGCTGCAGCAGTCGCACCATCCGCATCCGCATCAGCATCACCATCAGCAGCAGCTGCAGTTTGTGGGCGGCCCTGTGGTGCAACATCCTATGCATCACATGCAGCGCACCATGTCCCAGGACTCGGGCTCGAGCATGGGATCGGCCGCAGTGCAAATATCACCGCTGCATAAGCATGCGCTGGCCCGAATGTTGCCGTAAGTCGAAGCCCAGACTAAAGTTTTAACTTGTATTAATTTATTTATTTATTTTGTTAATTCCTTGCTGCCCCTTGCCTTTTTGCAGTAATCCGCCCGTGGAGCGTATACGCGACATGGATCACTGGTGATGCCATTGGACAAACCATTAAATTTTATAGGGCTTAAACAATTCTTAGCTATAGATCGATAAAAACAACAACAACAACAAAACAAGCTACAACTAAAACTAAAACACTTGATGACAAAAAATGCTACAAAACAATTTGTGATAATTTCTTAATTTAAAAAAAAACAAAACAAAACAAAAAACAAAACAAAAACAAAATCAATTAATTGACAAGATCACATAATTTTAAACCTAAAAAAAAACAAAACAAAAACAAATTCGCTAAATTTAAAATCTAACTTTAATTAAATTATTTTAAATGTAAGCGGAAGATCGCGGCGGCTACAAAAATTTCAAGGATAAGCACGTTTTCAGTGATGTTCATTTGTGATAAGACAGAATCCTGCCACGCCCACACACACACACACACGCACGCACACGCACACACAGATGCACCACATGCATGCTACATACACGAGGAACACAGAACCGTGAGTTATATTAATAAAAACGAAAACATACATGCAGATATTTGCTATATTAAGTCTATTGAATAATTTATTATTATTATGTTCTCGAACGAATATGAATTCCATGCCAGTGTCTCTAACGTTTAAGTCGATTGCGAATGAAATATGTAAACTCTCATTTAAGTTTAATTTGTAAGCTCTGACCATGTTAAACAAAAAAATAATGATATTCGAAACAAATGAAATGACGATAATGAAAACGAGAAAATTTGCTGGTTTTTTTTTATACATATAACTTAATTTAATTACATATAATTTAATTTTATTTATATATAATTTAATTTAAATTAATTTATATTTTAAGTATTAGTTGCTATGGCTTTTTGGTAAATGCATTTTCAAGTTGCCAATACTTGATTGTGTCCTTGAGCTTCGCAGCCTATATTATGTGTTTTTTTCAGTAATGGTAACACATACTTATTTTAGGTATTTGGCAATGGTAAGGTAAAATATAAAGATCAAGAATTTATATATATATTTTATAGCAGATTTTAAGCAGAAATTGGTAGCTTAAGATTATCTTATTAATAGTATTATTATTATATCTTTTCTTATTTCTTATTATTCTTTAAGCATTTTTTTTTTTTTATATTCTATTTTATATTATATTTTATATTATATTTTATATTATATTTTATATATTTATATTTTCTTTACGTATTTATTTTCGCAGCTTAAAAACAATTTTGATCTATTTAATCTAAAATAGGTAGGCAAAACTCCGTCGCTCTCTCTCTCTCCTTAAATTTACATTTTCTTGCTGAATATTTTCCAATGTGTGGGTATTATATTTTTTGTTTGCCTTCTGATTTAGTCAGATTTATGGCAAACAATGGACTACATATATTACGGTAAAATGCAGCCCCAAACCCGCACTTATAACACCTGGCGGAAGCCTCGTCCCCCCCCATCAGCCCTTACAGAAAGAAAAGAGAGGGAGATGAGACTGACTCTCCCTCGAAGAAACACACAAGAAGCCGAAGAAGCGAAGACCAACAACAACAAAAAAATGTCATAAATAAGAACGTTTGCAATTTGTTTATATTAAAATTGAGAGAAAGAGAGAGAGAGAGAGGGAGAGGCAGAGGCAGGGAGGGAGTGAGAGTCAGAGAGTCAAAAAGCATCCAAAAGGGATGAGGGAGTGGGCGGGGAAGTGCCTATCCTGTGCACAGATTCCCATTGCATTTGGCTCTACAATACACAGCACCCGCACACTGCCCTACCCCCCCTCCAGGGTGTTGCAGTATCGCATGGCCTGCTGTTTTTGTGAATTATGCGCCTTCCGTTGCATGCGGCGGCATTTCCAGGCCCAGGACCCAGAACCCAGAACCCAGAACCCCCAGCACCCGGGACTCTGGGACGAAGCCCAAATAATGGCATGACGCGCCTGGCTGCATATTTTTGAAGTCAACAGCCAGCAGGGAGAGGCAAGAGAGGGTGTAAGTAGTAAGAGTAGGTATGGCGTACGTACACCCACCCACAACTAACGGGACGCTCGTTTTTGTAATAAAAATGTCATAAATCTTGATTTCTTGAACTCTAAACCAAAAAGCGTGCGATAGCGACACGGGACATCTCTCTCACTCACTCTCTCTCTCTCTCTCTCTGCAGCTCTCCCACTCTCTCTCTCTCTTTGCACTGTGCGGCCTGGGCAATATAACTGTCTATTTATGCTCGCCTTGCATATGAAGTACAGTTTTATTTGTTTTTATTTATTTGCACTCGCCTGCACTGCTTTGTCTAGCTCTGTACTGCTTCCAGCACACTGTCGCTGTCGCTGTCTCTCTTTGCCTCACAGATCGAAGCGAGTATGGGAGTACTAGGCAGATGGGGGGAACCAAAATGAGCTGAGATAATTGATTTATTGGACAGACTTAAGTGAGAAGAAGTTCTTGTTAGGTTGTAGGGGTAGGGATAAACTTAGCTTAGCCAATAAATAATAATAATAATTATAGTTATAATAATAATAATAATTTTAATAATTATAATATAAGATAATATAAGTAGAATATAGGATTAGAGGGTCTCCTGGTAATAATAAGTTTTGATAGCATTACTATATGTCTTTCATTTATGTTGCTACTTTATCCATTTAATTTAAATAATCTGTAATAATAATAATTCTCAGTATTTATTTTTATTTTTTCGTTCTTTAAATTTAATCTATAAATTATTTATACCACAGTATTTGTTTTTATTTTTATTATTTTCGTTCTTTCGATTCCCCAAAAAGCCATTTAAATAATATATAAATTATATTATATTATATATAATATATTATATATAATTCCTCAGTAATTGTTTTTATTTTTTTCGTTCTTTAAATTCCCCAAAAATCCATACATAAACTATTAGGCACTTTGATCCTATTGAATAATCTACCCTAACTTCTCCGCAGCTCTTTTCCTACCGAAATACTTTTAGTTTTCACTGAAATCCGTTCCACTACCGCTCCATTATTTTGCACAGAGCAGCACAGAGCAGAACAGTGCAGAACAGAGCAGAAGTTCCATTAACAATACGCATCAATTTGCATCGATCACATTGGGGGCTAACAATATGTCCAATATGCCAAACAGAAACAATGAGAGAACGAACGAACGAACAAACGAAAGAGCGAAACAACGAGCGGATGAATGAATGAACGAATGAATAAAGCGACAAATAAAATAAAATCGAGTTGCATTTCACAGAAATAAGATAAATTCTCCTGGCAGCTGCGCTAACGAGCGTCTCCAGGGAGAGTGGGTGTAAGGGGTACGGGGTACGGGGTATGGGGTACGGGGTACGGGGCGTGTTGTGTGTGGAGGTAAGCGGGTGGCATAGACTTTTTGTCAAACAAACAACAAAAGTATTTGCTGAGTAATGCCATCGCTTTTATCTTATGGCGAGCGGGTGGTTGGTAGTGGGTGGTGGTGCACAAGAGTACCGTTGCATTTCCATTGGAGATGGACGTTTTATCGCGTGCGTGTTTGGCACGCAAATGTATCGCAAATATCGGATATATGCAAGAAACTGTACTTACACAATATATCATTTAATATAGAACTACAAAAGATATCATCTCATTGATTTAATTACCAGGTATAATATTCAGTTTTATCTTATACTCTTTAATTAAAATTAAACCATTAACCGAATCGATTTATAATAAATATTTTAGAGCTATTACACATATTGTACTCCAATCTATAATTTGCATTTTACATTGTTAATATTGAGTTCTCGATTTTATGGGGGTTTTTAGGAGTGAGCTTTCCAGGTAAATGCTGCTTAGATAAATCTTAGAATATTAGTTTTTGTTTTATTTTTATTATTACTGTATTTTATTTATGGAATATTAATTTTTTTTTATTATTATTATGTTATTTTATTTATGGAATCATCCCTATTAGAGACGGACGACAAATATGCAAATATATATGTATGTATGTATAACCCAATATATATTTTTAATTAATTATATACAACCATACAACTACTATTAATTAATTAATTAATATAAATATATACACAAATATATATTAATAATAATATAAATATATACATAAATATATATTAATTAATTAATTAATATTATTATATTATATTATATTATATTATATTATATTATATTATATTATATTATATTATATTATATTATATTATATTATATTATATTATATTATATATATATTATTATATATTTATGTATATATTTATATTAATTAATTAATATTAGTTGTATGGAATTTAATCGCTGCACAGGGCATGGTACAAATTTGTGCTACTTTTTGTTGTATTTTGAGCAGCATTTCGGCAGTGCCCCAGCCATACGCTGCTGGTATTTGTTCGTGCCTCTCACGCATCCATTCCTAAGTCCCTTGCAGCGCTCTCTCTCTCTCTCTCTGTCTCTCTCTCTGTCTGTCTCTCTGAGGACAAGCACTTTTGCCTTTTGCTTAATACAAATGAAAATGGATGAGCTACTAAATGTTGTCACTGTCTGTTCCTGTTGTTGTTGTTGTTGCTTCTGTTTGTTGCTGTTGTTGGATTCGAATGTTGCATTGCATTGCATTGACTGCATAAAATGGAATGAAAATGTTGCAACAAGCTGAACAACAAAGTTACCGCTTCCCCACTTCCACTCACCCACTTCCCACTTCCACTCTTCCCACTCCCACTCTTCCCACTCCCACTCTTCCCACTTCCGCCCACTGGTTACACAGCGAAGTTCCACTTCTAGCGGTGTCTCAGCGTCTCTCCATCTCTCTCTCTCTCGCTCTCTCCATCTGATTATTCGTCTCTTTTCCGCTGGCAAAGGAATGCAATGCACTTTGTTTCTATGACACTCTGTGTGTTCCACTGTTCCACTTGCCTCCAGCGCTTTTCCCGGTGCGTTCTTTGAGTCTCACTCCCGTCTCCCGCTGTCTATCCCTTTTCTACTATCACCCCCAATCTACTCCCCCATCCCCATCTCCCTCGCCCACGTTGTTCATGTGTTTTTGTCTTTGTTTTTATACCATTTATTTATTTAAGTCAATTTCGTTGAGTGTGTTTGAGCATTTTGTTGCAATTCGTTTTCGGGTTTCATTTTGTCATTTACTCCGCTCTAGTCTCAGCCCCCCCCCCGCTATCGCTCTCTTCCACACTATTGCTCTCACCCCTCCTATCGCTCTCACCCCCCCCTATCACTCTTTCTTGCTTCCTTCCACCCATTTTTGTCATTTTTTAGCGTCTTGTTAGAGTTTGAGGGGAAGCTGATGACAATTTTTACTTTGAGTGATTGCAGTGGCAAAAGCAGTGCGGAAAAGAGGGGAAAGCGTCAATGCTGAAGGGGGGGAAACACTGCACTAGGTAGGGGTAAGATCCTTGGATTAAATGGGTATTTGGATTTGAATATTAATTAGCTGAGAATCGATTGGTGCAGCATCAACCACGGCACGGATGTTCGATTCCTAAGCCATTAAGAGATTAAGAAATGGAGATCTCGGTTGTAATTCAGCCCCTAAAAACTCTCTGAAATTTGGTCGGCACCGTAGCACAAAATTACAAAATACATTTATGCTACATAACATTTTACACGTTGGTTCGAGTCTCCGCTTAGCCAAGACACGAGATTTATACCTAACTTGTACGTACGCGTCCGACGTGCTCTTCTACAGCTGTGCCTCTCTTTGATTGTGTCTGTACTCTTAATGTTTTCTATTCAGCTGCTTCGTCCTTTTAGCTACTTTAACTGTTTGCTTGTGGCACTCTTTCACTGACAAAGTTCGCAGTCAGCAAAAAGAGAAAATTGAAGCGTAAGAGATAAGTAAGCAAGATCAACAGTGGCAAAGTGTATTTATAGAAGGTATATTATTATTAATAAAAAGAAGGAGAGCAGACTAACGTAAATTACAAATAACAATTACAATTGACTAAAAATGTACTCTCTTTTCTTTACCTGTTGCTTGCTTTGATCGTGACCTTACGCAATGCCTGCTACCCCACATTTAAAGCTCTCTTGAGCAGCAACTGCATTAATAGATATCTACAAAGAGTCACTTAGTTGCACATTCTCTCTTCCATTCACTGCAACTTCCCATGGCCAACGATCAGCAAACAATTAATCAAACGCAATCTCTTTATTTCCTCTGACAGCTTCATTTGAAGAGAGAGACAAAAGACTGCTTGCTTTACTGCTCTGCCACTCTTTATTCAGCACGCAGTTGCTTCGTTGCTTCGTTGCTTGCTCTTCGCCAGTCAAAGCAGTCCATTCGGCCTTGCCTTGCACTTGTTTCATTTCGTTTGGAGCTTCGTGCAAGCGGCGCGCTTACTTCGTGCGTGGGTGTTTGCCGTGTTGGGGCTGGCTCGTGTGGCTCCACTTCGGCCTGCCGCTGCCTCGTCGTTTTAGTTGAAGCTTAGTCGTCGCAGTGTTTAGTACGTATGCAAAAATGCTGTCGCCTCGCAGGGCCAGCTAACGTGAATCGCGCGTGAATCTTGTCGTCGTTCGTTTCGTTCCGTTCTGTTCTGTTCTTTGCGTACACACAGGCTCCGGCTGCACGTTGCCCTGTCGTTGTTTCGCTAACCTTTTGGGTCGTCCAGGCAGTCGTGTGTTCGGGTGCGCTAATCGCAATCTAAAGATAACTTATTGAAATATTGTATTAGAATATCTGTAACTGTACAAATTAACGCGTGACTACAGGCAAAAAAAAAAAACAAAAGCAAAAGCAGTCAGGCAGGAAAGCAGTCAGGCAGCAAGGCGTTAGACGAAGCAGGCAAATGCTGTTTGCGTGTTCTTATTTTACCGCAAGAAAAAATTCTCTAGTAAAGTGAGAGCAGCACTTACACTTACACTTACTCGCACTCCCTCGTACTCTCACTCTCTCTCACGCTCCTTTAAGCGGGCTTTAATTGCTCTGCTCTCGTTTTTTGGCATACATTAAAGCAGAGCCAAAAACCAACAACAGCAACAACAACAACAGTGTGTCGCGTTCGCGTTCGTGTGTGTTTGGTTGGTTGTTGTGTGTGAGTGTGTGTGTGTTTGCTTTTGATGGTCACGTGGTCAGCCACCAAGTTGGCCTGCCAACTTGTGCGTGGAGACAAACAACAATCGCAGGTGGCAGCAAGCAGTGGCAGTCCCACCATAAAGGATTATCATAGCGCAGAAAACAGGTAAGAGTTACGCTACCATCTATAACTTTAAGAGCTGACTCTCCAGAGAGAGTCTCTCTCTCATTCTGCCCTGTGGGGCTAGAGCTGTAAAATTTGCGGTTTTAAGCGCCAGTTTTTCGCCAACAACTTGTATTCCCACTGTACTTCTTGTGCTGCTGCTGCCACCCGCACTCTGTGTTTTTTTTTGCCTGGAACCCCCTGTCGATTGCCGTAACTTAAAATGCGCCACTGACTGCCGGGAAAAGTTGCCAAAAACTTTTGCCTAAAGTTTATTTACTTGTTTTTTTTTTTTTTGTTCTCGCTACCGTTGCTTTCTCACTCTATCTCGCTGTGTGCGGGCGCTTTTGTGCCTTCAAGTGTGTGTGTGTGTCTGTGTGTGTGAGACAGAGATCGCTTAAGCAGGAGACAACGAGCGAGCGTGGGAAATAGACAGATAAGTGGGATAAAGGCAGTGTTATCTTTCGCAGGGAAATGCTCTCTTCTGTGCCGTTTCTTTTCTTTTCGTTTCTTTTCTTTTTTAATGGAATATATAAAAGTGCACAATTTATGTCTTTAGGTTAGAGCGGAACTTTCTTTTGGGTTTTTTAAAGACGAATTTCCTTTCCTCTCTGATGTTAATATTAAAGCCAAATGCTGTTCTATGGGTAAATTGCTTTGATTTATTTCGGAAATTCGTATACTTGTGGGAAATCCTCTTGGAAAATAAGTAAATAAGACTCTACGAATAGCGTCACATCAGAACCCATTAGTTATGCCAGTAAGGGCACTTGTTTTTCCAACAAACACCCCACTTATCAGCCAGCCATTCACCTGCTGCTGCCAGACCCTTGATTTCCTTTCCTTCCTTTGCTCCTTCCGACTTCCTTCCGACTGCCGACTACCGACTGTTTATTAAATTTGTATGTTGTCTTTCATTAGAGGGAAAACTGAAGGCAAAGTGAGGGGAAAAGGAAAAGTGAATGAAAAGTGTAGGAAAAGTGCCAAGTGGTTCCTCAAGGAGAGCAAACTCCTTTTTCAAGGAGCAACTTTATTTGCCATCGTCTAGTTTTTGAGTGAAAATAAATAAATTAGTTAAATAAATAGAAAATTCAAAGAAAAGCAACGGGCCGAATGGAAAACTTTCCATATTTATAAATGTCTAGTGAAATCACGAAAATGTGCTCTGTCTCATTTTTTGACAATTAGAATATGCAAATAGCCCTCCCACAGAAATCCTTTTCCAAATGAAGGACACGCACAACCCCAAATAAATGGGACTGCTATGGTTATATTCAGGAAACAGATAAAAATACAGATACAAAGATACGAATTCCCGTTGGCTGCATATTTGATATGTACCCACAACAATTTTTTGACAATTTGTTCCCCCCCTTCCCAAAGCTTAATGGCTAATAGACCTTGAGAGAGGGTTGAAGGGGGCAGCAGGGATGGCAGTCCATGATGTCAGAAGCAATTGTCTGTGGGGGTAACAATTTAGAGGCCGAAAGACACTTATTACACACGGGGAAAAAGAAGGACTGCCATGAGGGGTTGGGGATTATTTTATAGCCTCTGACGAATTTTACCTATGAAAATATTTTATAAGCCAAAGCAGAACGAATTTCGGATATTACTTCCTAATATGAAGTTCCTATATCAACAACTGGCAATCCTAGGGAACTTTATTTATCATATAACCGATCCACCATTTATCTGTGGACTTCAGATTAATTTTCAATATATTCCTGTCTTAGGAATCCTCAATTCAAAATCAAATCAATCAAAAATTATATTGTACTGGTCATAAAAGGGTTGTCATTCGTTTTCAGAGTACTTTTTAGCATTTAATGTGCCTTCTTTTTCTTCAAGTGTAACCAAACACACAAATTGAGAGCTAAATTTGGTTTTAGGCATTAAAATTCTCAGTTCCCAAAGGGATTGCATCACGCAGTTCCACAGCCATGGCCCCCCCATGGTTTTCGGTTTTAGTTGACAAAAAAGATACTTTATATATATGGGGATATGTGGCTTATCAGGAGGCACTTATATCCCCCCGTGTATTAGTGAGTGTGCGCGTGTGTCTGTGTACTTCAAAAAGGCATTAAGCCAAAAGGTATAAACAAAAGTTACGCATATACCCCTTAGTGCCTTAACCGTTGACGGGTTAATGTGATTTTAATGTACTTTTTACCCCCTCATCACTACCGCTCTAACCCCTGCCACCCAGCCATCATGCCACCCTGCCACCCTGCCTTATACCTTAAACCCCCCACCCATCCTACTGTTCAGAGTGTGCCTCTCTCCGAGTGGGTTAAAGTTTTATACAATGCCATTTCGCTCCTCTTTTTTAATGTTTTTCCGTTTTTGCATTAAGAAAAGTTTTTCCCCTTTGCAAGTGTTTTTTTATATTTATGCAAATTGAAAAGTAAATGTTTTTCTTTTATTTTACTTTAATTTAGATTAAAATGCAATTTAACAATTACGCAAAAAACTTTAATGCATTTTTGTGAAGGGAATTAACGAATCAAATTATGACAAAAAACGATTAAAGAAATGTGGCATATATTTCCATATGTTGGGAGGGATTTTCGTAGGTATTGCAATATTTTCTCTGTTATGGTTTTGTTTTTTAAATGTAGGTATATTTTTCATATGAAAAAAAAATGTAATTTTTTGTGTGCATTTTCCTTTGGGATGTGTACAATAATAATAGTAGTGAGTGCCTCTGGGAGTAATAACAATAACAATAAAAGTCAAAGTTCTGTTAAAATATCAATGCAAATTTGTATAATTCTGGGCTGGGAGAACAGGATATAGACGAAGATTTTTGGTGTGATTTACGAAGCAGTGCAGAGTGTCTTAGGCTTTCGGAGAGAATTGGATTGACTTGCCAACTTAATAATAAAAGTTTTATTTAAATAATTTGGACATCTAAACTACTACCCCAAAAAAGGGCATACAAAATTTTGAAATCCATCAAAATATCTCCGCAATAAACAACAATTTATATCTAATTTAAAATTCGAATATTCCGCTGGATAAACGTATTCCTTTCCACTCAAATCGAGCAATAAGAAAATAACTTCTTGACTTCTGGCAGAGACAGAGAGAGATAGAGAGAGAGAGAGACACTTGCCTATCCAATTACTTTCCGCTGGGACGTCAATTGCATTTAATTTTCTCGGAATATAAACCCAATCCCTTTCTTGGCAAAACACTTAAACTCCTGTTTGGAACCCCCCGAGCCCCACCCACAAACCACACTCCAATTCACACAAAAACCTCAAACAAAAGGTGAAAATTGTTTTGGAATCATCTGCCAGTCGTTGCCAAAGAAAAACCTCCATCAGAGTGGCAGACATCTGTTTGGGAGGTGGTTCCCTTCTACCTTTCCTTCCTTCCTTTAGTGCGTTTTCGTGCCTTGTCAGGTTTTTTTGGCGTTTTGTTTTTGCTGTTAATATATAATATACTTTTTTATGCCATTTCATTCTGTTATTGTTCAGATCGATTACCGTTACAAGTGCCAGATACTTGAGCGTGAGAAACAACGAGAGGGGGAAAAACGCACGTGTCTGCAAGTCGCCTTTTATTCCAGTTTCTGTTGCTGTTTGGCTGTTTGGCTGTTTCTGGGATGGCTGTCATTAGGAAGATTGATTTCAAAAGCGTGGAATGCCACATTTTTGTGTGCCTGCCCCATTGTTATGTGTGGCTTGGTGTTTGGTGTGGTTCAAGAACCGCATACACGCAATCCTCAAACTCAAACGCAAAATCAACCTTCAACAGCTGCAGGACCCTCATGGTTGTGGCTTTTGTTTGAGTTGTGTTTTGTGTTCTGGTTTTTTTTGTTTTTTTGGTTTTTCTGTCATTTTGGATTATATTTTAATGATATGCTGCGGACTTTGACTGAATATTTTTACGGATTTTTACGGTTTTTTATTCCGAATTTGGGAGTATTAAATGTTGCGCCAGAGATTAAAATGTAACTGATTTCCAGATTTTTTAAGCCAACTTTTAGGGTTGAAAATTACTTGCTTTTCATTGTGTGGCGAATTTCACAAGTCTCCTGGCTTGGAAATCTAATCCCAGCGGTTTTCCGAAATCTATTTCCAGCTGAATTCGATTTAATTAGAGCTGGCATCGATTTCATTTATTTTTAAATATATTGAATTTAATAAATCTTTTAATTCTTTAATATTTTTACATTCAAGTCTTATTTATACTCTTTAAAGCGAATAAAAAAACGAACTTGCTTTTCATTTATTTCAATACATATTTTGGCTTATCTTTAGATTTATTTTGGCATATTTTTATATTATTAAAAAGTTATTGAAATAAAAATACATACACGTCTGCAATATTTTTTATTTCGTTAATGAGTAAAACCCTTAGAGAACTATGATCAAAAACCAATAATAAAAAAATTATATAACTCATACTCATATGTGCCAAACTGTTGTGTGTGTGTTGTTCTCGGCTCAAAGGTTAAAAGGTGGGGAAATGTATCGCTTTTCCTCCTGGCTGCTGACTGCCCACCAAAGAGTCCTTCGCTCTTGCTCCTTAGTCCTTTACGGCTGCTGTGGTGTACTCTCTGCTGCTGCTGCTTCCACTGCCTCCGCTCTTTGCATTTATATTGTATATTCAATGATGAGTATGTTATTTTACCGAAATGAAACATTATTTTGCGCAATATTTTCGCCTTTTACGATGCCAATCGTACCGCCCCACCCAACAGCAGCCCCCCCAGCAGGAATATCTTTTAGAGATATATGGCATGGGGAATGGGGCTATCGAGCGGAAGGTGGAGGAGCAGAGCCACGAGCCAGAGGTCTACTGATGCACTGCGCAAAAACTCCATATACCTAATGGGTATAAGCTATGGAATGTAGATGTTTATTCTCTTTTCAGGTCCTGGGAACTGGCCCTTCTTGTTCTCTCAGTGCTTGGCTCATGCCTACATTTGTGCCCTGCCCCTCGCTGCTTCGTTTCGCGTCTCTCTCTCTGTCGTCTCCTACTTTTGGCTTATCTGCAAGTTTGATGGATTTTTATCCCTTTTAGCCGCCTTTTTTTCCCGAAATGTGTGTGTGTGTGTGGGCCTGCCTTACTTTTATTATTCCTTACCTTCCTTACCCCCTGACCTTTCTTTCTACGGGCTTCTCATCTCTTTTAAGGGGATTTCCCCTGCTGAATTTTGTTTCCTGTTTCGGGTGTTGGCTTTTCCGATGGGGTTTTCTGGTGCAGTTTTATTATGCCACCACACCATAAGAAACACACACACACACACACAAGCAATACAAACACACACTCACACGCATTTTTATTTATTGTGTGTATGTTTTCGTTTTGGTTGGTCCTCCACTTGGCATTTATTTCGTTTATATTCGTTACTTGTATCCCAACCTCTCGCACTCTCTCTCGCTTTATTCTTTGCGGGAGAGTCTCTTCTTTTGTCTGTCTCTGTTGGGCTCTCGTTATCTTTGTTCTTCTATGGCTACCCTTGCAAGAGGGTATTATGCGTTGATCAGTTCTTTGGCAATGCACAGAAATCGAATGGCAAAGAATTTTAACTAGAATATAAAAATCACTATATGGATAAGGAACCAATCAAAGCCGATCCAAATAACACCATACATACGTACACATGTGGGAGCTACCAGGATTGAGCGATCTATCAATAAATGAACCACAGAAAAAACAACAAAAAAATACTTGTAGCTCCTGCTAGGGTATCGAAAGTTTCTGTTTGCGAATATCTACATATTTTCGGTTTCCTGTTTTTATATCCTGTTTTCTTTTTTTTTTTTTGGTGGCGTTCGTCGGCGAATTTATAAATATAAATGAGTTTTGCTCGATGAAGGTTAAATTGAAATTTACTTCGGTTTTCCCTTTACCAAAAGAGAATGGGAATGGGTGGCAAAGAGAGGTGGGCGAGAGAGAGAGGTGTCTTGTCTCGCGTCTCTTTCCAGGAAGATGGCCAGAAATAAGTTGTTTAGCTGATGATTTGTGGGGCAGGTGGCAGCGGACAGGAGGCAGCGGGCAGGAGGCTTTCTGTCTTTCGTCTGATGGAAAACCTTCTACTGAAAAGTTGGCTACCGAACTCTGCATTTCCGTTTTACCATTCCCCAAACCCCACCGCACCGCACCACACCACACTCTTTATTCTTTATTACTCTTCCCCATATCCACTCTCTTTTTTTTTCTTTTCTTCTTTTTTTTTTGGGTGTGTGTTTTTCACCATTTTAATTTTGATAAGCAAAAAGCCGCCGCCGCATATTCGTATCTCTCGTCTCCTTTTTGGTGTGTGTGTGTTTTTTTTTTTGGGTGTGAAAACTTTATTTGTCTGGTGCTTCCTTTTGTTTGGTTTTATCATTTGTCAAAAGAAGCAGAAAAAAACCACGAGAAGAACAGGAAAAGAAAACTTGCTCAAAATTGAATATTTGCATAAGTTTATTGAAACAGCGGTAGCGGTGGTGGGCGGGATGGGGAAAAAGGAGTGGGCAGGAGCAGCAACAATATTTGACAAAGGGAAAAGTCCTGTTCCTGGAGATCTGCGGCATCTGTTTGATTTGTTTGCTGAAGGGTTTCCCTAACTGCTGCTGCCTTTTATTCTCTGGCTGGCTGGTGGATTCTTGATTTGTTGGCTCTTTTGTGCGTCATATTTGTGTGTGGGTCTTACCTTTTGTGGGTGCGGCAAAGTTAAGCAAATTAAATTAGAAAGTATTTCTGAAGGAAATTAAATTAGAAAAGTATTTTTTTTCAAATTAAACTGAGCTTCTGTGTGGTGTGGGCATGTGGGGAATTTTTGTAGATTTCTATTGGCGTTTCAATAAATGTAAATGTTTAATTTTTAGGTGGGGAAAATTTGAATATAATTTTTGTTTTTTCCAATTGAAAATATTTGCATCTGTACGCCTTTAATTGAATATTCAAAACATTCATTGAGTGGAATTTGCCCCATAAATAGTTTATATTCCCATAATTTATATTGTTTTATATTTTGTGGGTGTTTTTGTTTTGTTGGAATTCTAATTACCAAAAGTTAAATAAATGTGACATCGCGTTTGGTTCATTTTAAGTGAAAATCAATAGGAAATATTTATGCCATTCGCTGCTCACCACCGCTGCTGCTGGTGACATAAGCGATAGGCATTGGCCAACGTTCTTCCTGGTGGCCATAATCCATGGGCATTAGCGTCCAGTCTATAATATTTGGAGGGCCAATCATTCGGGGGAATATTCGTGGCAAGAACCTGCCATCAAAGTTAATCATCGAAAACAATTTCTTAACCGCAAAGTGCATATAAGCAATAAATATAAATGTATACGAGCACGAGTACGAGCATCCATGAGATACAAAATACTCGCCAGATATTCGCGCTCAGAGTGTCGCAGTGTGGCAGTGTCGCAGATACATAAATTGCTGGGCATAAAGCCCAGCGGCTTAAGTGTTGGCCCATATGTCAAACCGTGAGAGAAGTTTTTCCCTCTGTTGTTTCCCCCCCTCATGCGCGCATATCGAAAAACATAAATCTCAACGACACTAAAAATCAGATATCCAAGTGGAAAGAGGAGCGGGAGAGGGAGGGCATGTACATACATATATTGGGGATTGTTCGCGCCACCATTAATGTCATATTATGAACAGTAATTTTGCTTAAATTTTCTGGCATATTAAACCAAGGGAAAAGCGCTCTGGTGGTGCATGTTCCGAATGATTGCTTCAATAGCCACCGAAAGAAACAAGAAAATAACCAACAGAAGGAAAAACCAGAGGAAAAATTCCGTGGAAAAGAGTGGAAGAGAGGGAAGTGCCGGAGGAAGTAAATGAAGAACTGAATGAATGAAGGACTGAGCGAGTGAGCGAGTGAATGACGTACCAGACTGCATGATGGACTAACTAGCCGCTTGGACTAAGAGATTTTTCTGTTGCCTCTTTCCTGTTTTTTGCTTTTTTTGTTTTTTGTTTTTTTGCACATGATAAAAATTTATTTAGACCAAATAGAAAAGAATGAGACTTGGGGGAACAATAAACCAACACGGAAACAACAACCACCACCAGTTCGAGAGGTTCCCCCCAGACACAGGACACAAAGAGTGGGCACCAGCAAGCAAGACCAAGCGGTGGGGCAATTGAGGGTCAGGAAACGGCTAGGCAGCCATTGACAGCAGGGGCAGGCCCCAGCAGTTGTTGCAGCAGGAATGCCACAACTATTGTCTAGATTGCTTGTGTGTATGCAGGGGGTTAGGGGTGTTTTGTTGCAGAGTGGAACCTTGCCCCAGGCACTTTACTCTTTCAGTTCCAGCACAGAGCTTCCTCTGTCCCTTCTTCCCACTGTCTGTCAGTCAGTGAGGCAGTCACTGAATAGCAACGGAGAGAGCGACAGCGACAGGCCACTGACGAGCCACTGCATGCAATAAAATGTGTCTATCAAATGTTTCGTTTCATTTCTGCTACCAGGTCCAGTGTGTTACGTGTATTTAATGCTCTCTAATTTTGGTAGCTGTATGATATATATGGGAAAGGGATACCAAACTAGTTTCTGAGTATCCCAAGGCTATAGCCAGTTCATTCGTTTGCTGTAGAATGGTGATTTGATTCTTAATTGCTTCTAGAGGTTTGCCCAAAGTGAACTCCATTTGAATCCAATATTTCTGATGATCATGGAATGATTCCAATATCAGATTTAGCTCATTTTCTTTACCCTCTATTATTCGTTGAAAGAGAGAGCATTCTGTATTCGTTTTTGCTGCTGTTCGTTTAGTTATATTTTTGCGCTCAATGATGTTTTGTTTTATTTCATTTTACTTTGGTTTTCCAGCAGCAGCAGCAGCCACCAGCAGCCCTCCCCCACACACATTGTCCAGCTATTCCAGCCACCCCTCTCTTTGGCATAGCCCTCTTACCCCCCCCCCCCGATGTTTGTCTATTGGTCGGTTGATTCTGTTGCTCCTCGGCCTGGCCGACGTTTCCGTTTCCGCTCACTGTACGCCATGTTGATTTTGCTTTTTGCCTCTTTTGTTATTTGTTTTTCGGTTCGTGTAGGTTGTAGTAGCATTAGTCTGTGTGTCTGTGTGTGTGTGTGTGTGTGTGTGTGTGTGTGTGCATCTATCTTCTCTGCATGTGTGTGGGTTAATGTGCGCACTCGACTGTGCGCAAATTGCTCAAGTGTACTCGTAGTTCAAGTTAAGGCCCCCGCCCCGCCTGCCTCTACTTCCTCCACTAAAAATTATACTATATTTTCCACTGACCCCTCCCCGCTTTCTCTCACTCTCTGCACTCTTAGTATATTTATCGTTGCTCTCCTCCCTCTATGTTTTTTTTTTTTGGAATAAAAACAAATTTTGTAATAATTGCCCAGTCGCGTCATTAGTTTTATCATCGCTTAAGGGATGGGGATGCGCTTGCTGGATAGGGGTGGGCTGGGGTGTTCTTTTATCATCATTATTATTATTATTATTATTATTGCTTCTCACATTGTCACCTTTTCTGCGGCTGCAACCCCCCCCCACTCTCTTGCTTATCTTTTGGCCATATTTTTTGGTCGCTTATTGCCACTGTCCTGTCCCACATTCTTATCATTATTAAGGACCTGGGGATGGCTTGGGCTGGTCTCCTCTTCTCAAGGTCCCCCAGTCCCACTGACAACAATTTTGACGACACTCGACGGACACGTTGACAAAATGACAATGGGACATGGAGAGGATAAGGACGAAGCAGGATGTGGAGGTGGTGGTGGGGGAAACAGAGGAAACGTAGCAGGATGTGGGATAGAGAAGGAGGAGAAGAGTAGTGGAAAACAAAAAGTTGAATAAAAACGCCGCCTATTGATTTGCCTTTTTCGCCTATTCTCCACACCCCCACACACCGCCCCAAAAATGCCAGGGTTGCCATCTGTCTCTTTGTATCTTGTATCTTTGTATCTGTCGCGCGCGCTTGGACCCACCTTTTGTGTCCCGTTTATTGGCGGCTACCTTTTCCTTTTTTCTACCTTTTGTCAGCTCATATCTTCTTGGTGTTTTCCCACCTTTAAGTTCTCTCCATTTCCTTTTTCTTTTTCTCTCTTGGTTTTCTCCTTTTTTATATATTTGCAAATCATTATTATTTCTATAGAAAAAGATACATGAGATGTGTCTTATTTTGTTGTCTTCTTTTGGTGTTTTTTTTGTGTTTTTGTGGATGTCAATTTTCCTTACCTTTATTTTTATACGAAAGCTATTTGGTTTTTTTTTGCTGTTGGAAAACGCAAGCGATATTTCCCCTTCGTTCTTTTGTGGCAGTGGAATATTGCTTATGGGCGAATTTTTATCGATGGCAGGCAATCAAAGGGATGCGTTTTTTGGTGGGGCGCGATGGGTTAAGGGAAGGACAGGTAGGGCCTGTGGGATGAACGGAAATTGTAAATCTTCTTTGTTTTGTTGTTGCTTGTTGCTTTATCTGTTTGGCATGCAAAAGCGCAAAGGAAATGGCTGGAAATTTGTTCGAATTTCGTTGATTGTAAAAAGAAATATTTACTAAAGGATGAAATATCATTAATAAAGCCGAGAAACAGGGAATAATATTTAATTATTGATTTTAGAAAGTGACACAATATTTATGGAATATTTAATTATAAATGGGATTTCATAAACGAAACATTTATCACATTATTTTTGTTTTAATTTATATTTTTTTCTTAATCAACAAACATATTAAATGCGCATGAATTGCATTACATAAATGAAGGGAAAGCAGCAAAATAAAGCAAAGTGCAAAGCAAACGGAAACTGTTACTCAAAATTCAACAACATCCAGAAAACCAAACAGGATTAAACATGCACAGAAAACCCGCAAGAAATGACATTGCCTGCCCTGCCATCACAAGCCTTTGCTATCTTGCTGTCTCATTCTGCCCTTAAGAGCTTTATGCACGAGTCGCTCTCTTGGGAAGTGAGCGCCTTTTGACTCACGGTTTCGTTGCGCTTCTCTCGCGCCTACTACTCTGCCTGCGTAGCTCTGCGTACTCTCTACGCGACCAAAGATCAAGCGATAGCGTGGCGTAGAGAGTAACTCTGATCTCTCGCTTTAGATACGCACAGTGCAGTTGTCTCTACGCTCGCATACCTTCGAAAAAAAAGCTTGCAGAGTGTTTTGCATTTGCTTCTTGCACAGCAGTTTGTGATCAGCCTTAGTAGCCGCCTACATCCAACGAAATTAACGATTTCCTCGCTGGTGCTTTGTATTTAAAGGTCAAATATCAAATATCCAATTAAAAGGCAAACTTAAATTCAATTTAATATTCTTCCAGCAGAACTCGTATCCATGCACATGGTGCTTCCACAAGTTCTCACCTTCAATAATTATACCCCTTAAAATCCTAATGCCCAATGCCTAATGCTGTTCAATCACCTTGGAGTACGCCGATTCCCCCCGAATTCATTGTGGCCCATTTTCCTACTTTTTCAAACAAGGTGACAAAACTTGTGCTCTCATTTTTTTTTTTTTACTTTTCTTTTGAAGAAACTTTTCAAACAAAATTAAGTTGTGGGGGGCCCCTCCAAACAGCCTGTGAAACCAAACAGCTGTGTGTTGGAGAGTGTATCTGTGCGCTGGGAGAGTGTATTTATGTGTGTGTGTGTGTGTGTGGTCTTAAGGGGGCGTGTCGCCTTACAACTCGATAATTGCGGCTTCAACTTGACTTTAACACAGGAAAAAAAAAACTAAAAAGAAAACGAGAAAATCGAGAAAAAAGAAAATGAAAAAAGCGCAAAAGAAAAAAAGTTGTTGAACTTTTTAACTAGCCTCCGAAACTACAAAAAACTTTTCAATACTCAAACCCAATGGATTTTCTACACACCCACCGCCCACCGCCCACTGACCTCCAACCCCAACCCACTACTACATTTCTGTCTCTCTCTGTTTCGTTGCAGCTGCTGCCCGAAAAGAAAATCGAAAATGTGCTTCCATTAGAACGGTTGGGGAAAGCGCGAGGAAAAGTGCAGCGGCAAAATCTGCAAACCAAATCCAACTTAAGTTCACATCAAATTAAAATCAACAAGCGGCGGAACGGAGCGGAGCGGCCAAAATCCCCCAAAGAAAAAGCAAAGAAAAATTATAGAAAAATATATAGAAAAGAAAAGAGGAAAAGCCAAGAAAAAGGAGCACCAGCAGCAGGGCAAAGCCGTGGAAAATGAAGTGCAATAAAAGTCAAATGGCCACGTTAACAATGTGGAAAATTTTTATGGCCCTGCTCTGTGGAATGGCACTGGCACTGCCGCTAATGCCAGTCACATTAGCGCGCCTGCATTCCACATCCGGCGGCGGCGGTGCAGGAGGCGGTGGCATGTCCAGTGGTGTCCTGGGTCCTGGCTCTGGCGGTGGATCCAACAATGGCGGATCTACAGGCAAAGATGCACACGGTAAGTCCTTTTTACGCTTGTCCCTTTTTTTGATTATTTTAAATGGCTGCTCTCTGGCGTCCAAAGTCCAATAAATAAATTTAAATATTTAACTAACTTGCATTCAGAATGCGAATGCGAAGAGAGTTCCACTGCTGCCACTGCTGGCACTGCTGCCACTGCTGCCATACTGCCACTGCCACTCGCGGGCAGTGACTGCAGTCCAAGAGGTTGCCAAAAAAAAAGAAGAAAGAAAAAAAAACCCTAACACCTCGTTGCAACGTTCCAAGGCACGTTGTTGTCGTGGCACGTGTCCTGGCATTTATGATTTCATTCCCGCTTTCTGCTGTAAACCTCGAGGGCAGTGCTCCCTCCGCCTTGCCTCTGGGGCGTGGCGTGGCGTCTGCCTGCCTGCTTGGCTGCTCCTCTAAACTGTTCCATTAGCACCAAAGCAAATGCTTGTGGAATTTTAAGAGCAGGACACAGGATACGATTCAGGGTTTATAGCAGGAACACAGGTTTAGGGCGGAAGGCGGACGGAAAGTTGGGGGTTTTTCGGGCAGAGAAACTCACGTAATCGTCCACTTTCGTTCAAGTGCAATGGCACCAACTCTAATCCTGATCCTAATCTTATTGCTTCTTGTTTGAGGTGATATTTTGATAGTTTTTACGATACGGAAAGAACTACAACGAATGCAGAGATATCTGATGAATATTTGTGGATTTATACATATATTGTATTTTATGAGAAATAATAAGTTAAGGATTGCATGAAAGCAATATTGAAGTTGTAGGAAAAATAAATTTCTAGGAATTTTTGGGATTTTTATAGGAACTGGCTTAATGCAGCTGGGAATTTTCCTTAACTCTTAATAAAATATATTTTCCCCAAGCAGAAAACGATAAACATTCACAGCTTAGGTTCAAGCTTTTAAATTCCCGTGTAGTGCAAAGGTTACTTGTCCATTGACTAAGTCCGCAAGTAATACTCTCTACCCAGTGGTGATAAAAACTACAGAAAATTGACTGTCAAACTAGCAACTTAAACCAGAAACTGCAATAAATTTCAAAGACTTCTCTCCCCAGAAAACACTGAAAAAAATATACCGAAAATCAATTTCCAACTAAACCCAAGCGAAAAAAAATCCCACCAAAATTTAATGCTCGACTTGTTGTTGATGATGGATCCCCCGAAAGGGTTAATCTTTGCACCTTTTCTTTGGCCACGTTTTCCGTGGAAAAACTGGACGACAGCGCTGCTTGACTTTTGGGGGGTTTTTCACAACATTTTAGGTCGTTGTGCGCGCGGCGAGCAGGATAAGGTTTAGCTGTCGGTCAAATCGGTTTTTGCAACAGCCACAAAAGTTTGCAAGTGCCACACAAACACAGACACAACCCCACACACAGAGAGAGAGAGAGAGAGAGAGAGAGAGAAAAATGTGTGCGATGACTGTACCTTACAGTGGCTGCCACCTTACGACCGCCTTACGTCCGCTGCCCTGTCCGCTGTCCTGTCCGCTGTCCTGTCCACTGCCCTGTCCACTGTCCTGCCCCTGGAGTATTTTCTGGATAACTGCAGCAGCAGTCAACACGTTGACAAGTTTCTGTTTTTTGTACAGTGGCAAAGCGAGACAGGTAGAATGCCACACACACACAGTAAGAGAGAGACAGAACTAGTTTCGTCATCTGTCAGGCGTATTTCTATTTTTAGGCACCTGCTTAGTGGATGCAATGCATTAGAAAATGGAAGGGGTGGAAGGATTTTCTGCTAGTAGAATTTCTGATGTGGATTTTCGGGGCAGCATTTTAAAGAGGGTAAACAGGGTTCACAGTGGGGAGGTGTAGAAAAGAGAAGCGAAGAGGAAGACTGCCAACTCCTTAAAGATTTATTATGGCCATGTTTCGGACCGTTGTTTTTGTTTTTGCTGCTGTTTTTGTTTTTGGCCAGTTTCCGTTTCGTGTGATAAAATGCTTGACACTTTTCTAAACGGCAAAACTTTTTGACTGCCAAAAGATTGGAACAAACACACACACACAAACGCACACACACACACACACACACACACACACACACTGCTATCTGTCTCTCTTTCCCCCATTTTGTCTGCAGTTTTTTAATGCTCTTGTCCGCTGCTGCTCTTGGCCTAAGTTCCTTATCCCCCAACTTTACGCTTCCCCTTTTTAGCTGCGTCTTTTGCAGTTTGTTGACACTGTCTCTGGCTTACAGAGAACGATAGAGAGAGAGTGGGAGAGAGCGACGCATAAAGTGGAAATGATTTACGCAGTTTCCACCTTGTCTCTGTATGGGTGTGTGTGTGGGTGTGTGGGTGTGTGTGCGTTTACATCCTGTGGGCATAATAAATAGCCTCAGCTTTTCGGCTGGCAGTTTTGTCAAATAGCTCTTCGGGAGCTACCAAAACACCTGAGAGGCTCTTTTTTGGAGGAGCTTAAACCAAAAGGTTACCCAAACAGAATGGTAGCTTAGTAGGTGGAAAGAGATGGAGACAGAGAGAGAGAGAGAGAGAGAGAGAGAGAGAGACAGGGTGAGAGACAGGGCGAGCGACTACCGGCTAGACAAAGTGCGAATTTAGTTCGGAGTGCATCAACTTTTCAATCAACTCCAGTGCGCAGGTTGACTTGGCTTTTGATTTGTGGCGCTTTGCTGTGGCAGTTTTCTTCGAGGTTTTCTGTGGGTTTTTCGCTTCACTTTTCTTGTCTATTTTTGCATCCCTTTTTGTTCAACTTATTTTCCCTGGGAAAACAAACATCAGGAGAGCATTTTAGATGTCATTCTGGTTTATCGCTTTGAGGATTAAGCTTTGTTACATGTATTGTATATATGTATTAACTTAAAGAAAGATTCGAGCTGCTAAAAGACATTTGAGCTGTGATTAGGGGTTGTTCAGGGATTGTTCAGAAAAGGGTCTTTATTTTTTTGCATTTAAGTAAATATTTTCCCTCAGCGGACAGCATTATCATTGGAACTAGATTGAGTGCTGCATTTCCTTTGTATTTATTTGTCTTTATGCTGCTGCTAAAATACGCATAAACCCTTTCATCCTTAGAACAAAAAATCCCTGCCCCAAAAATGAGATTGAAAACTATAAAATTTCACCAGCCCTTCCGGTGGTGCTGTCCTGCTGTCACTTTCCGCCTCATTCTGGCTGCCTGGCTGACTGCCTGCTGCCACTTGGCTAACCACAAATTAGGCTTTGTAAAAAATACTTTTTTGGGCAATCAAATTGTTTGAGTTTCGTGGCGTTTCTTGAGTGACAAACCCACCGCCCCTCACACCCCAAAACTTTTCTATAGAATTTCTAATTACGATGAAACGATGAATTGACAAGTAGCTTGACAGGTGAGCAGCAGCAGCAGCAGCAGGAGTAGCAGCAGCAGGAGAGGGAGGCGCTGCCACATTTCCGTGGCGGCTTTAATTAATTAAGAGTGAACGAAAGGGTTAGTGAAAAGGGTTGGAGGGGGGTTGGAAACTTTTCCTGTCACTGGGAAAATCCAAAGAATGCAAACACTAAATCTAGGATTTATTTGTCTTTGTGCAGCAGCAGCAGCAGCAGCACAGAACCGAACAGAACAGAGGCAGAAGAGAGAAATGAATTCTTGAGATTTTCAAAAGGATACAAAATTTTACATGTCTTTGAGGATGCGATGCGCGATGGCTGCTGCTGCTGCATTTTGTGATTCTTTTGTGCATAGAATTTTCGTGAATTTGCCGCGCAATTTTCGCCCAAAAAAACATGAAAATGCAGGGAAGGAGGAGGAGCAGGAGCAGGAGTAGGAAAATTCAAAGCATTCTGCCACAAAAGCCTTTAAAACAAAAGCTTGACTAAAATTCCTTTACCACATTTCCAGCACCAAAAAAAAAATGACAGAAGAAAACGTTGCAGCGGTAGAGAGCGGAGGAGAGGAGAGAGCGAGAAGGCGAGCGAGCGAAAGCTAGACGACAGGTCACAAAAGCCTTGCTACATGCCACATGCCACCCTCCCCCTCCGTGCAGAACCCGCCCCCCATTGAGAATGAAAGTTTACATGTCGTGGCCAGGCGCTTGGCTTTTGGGGGATCGCCTCGAAATATACCACGAAAAATTCTAAAGACTCGTCGGGCAGAAAGGGTTTTCACTCGCCAGAGAGAGAGAGAGAGAGAAAAACAGAAAAGAAGGGGTAGGGGCAGCAGGAGGGTATGTGCAGCATTATGTGGCAGAGGGTATCTATAGGGGCGGGGCGGGGCGGGGCGGGGGAATGAAGCCTCTTGCGGTGAATGGAGCATGAAACCAAAATTTTTCGGTTGGTTCCTTCGTTGCTTTTCTCGCATTTTTGTGACTTTCATTTGCCATAAATTATTTTATGTTATTATTATACAATACATAGGAGAAATGAGGAAAACGGAGCAAAAGCCGGGGGTGTGGGAATTGAGTCTGCGGTGTGTGTGGCAGCGAGGAAAAAGCAACAAGCAGCAGAGTGGCAAATATTACATTTATTGCATTATGCAATGGACTGCCGAGGGAAAGTGTTTGTGATGTGGGAAATTGTGCGAAATTTAAGGGATATATTTAAGTTTTCCTTGAGTTAAAAATACACGTGTCTTTATACTTTAATGCCACGCAGTAATGCAACTTGCTTAAATGTTATGCACATACGACATATATTTACATTAATCGGAACTAATCAATAAATAAGCGATGTAAGCGAGTTGCCTTCATTAAGGAAAGTCATTCCACAATTAGAAGCAAACCTTTTCTTGCTTCGCGCACATCCATCTGTTGTATCTATTTTAGTAACCAATTAGGAAACCATTAGAATCCATTCAAATGTTAAATAAGAAATCAAATAAGCCCTTCGATATGTATGTCTATAAATAACTGCAAATTGAACGGTCCAACTGTCAGCTACAAAACCAAACCAAAGTGAGGCCTGCCCCCCTCCCCATTCGTGCCTTAATGATTCTCAGTTTGCTTTTCCTGGAATTTCAATCAATGTTTAGTCGTATCCGAAGAACTATTTTCACAAAGAAAACAGGCGTGTTCTTTGGGTAAATAAATAAAGATAATCGTAGAAAGAAATACTTGTGGGAAAAGCAATTTAAAAATAGGTTAGGACTTAGCCTACTTACCGAGCCACTACGAGTATTCCTTTGGCTAATTTCATTCGACATCAGGTGCGGTTGGACTGCGATATACAATTTTCCCTGGCCATAAATTGAGTACCAGGAAGTGCTGCGATGACTGCCAACCCTTTTTGAGCCTTGGAGCCTCTGATGATGATGATTTCGTGCCTGGCAGAACGACTCTTACGACTATATAATGGATATCGTGTTTTATAATTAATATTTATGGCCAGCAAACATACGAGTGGGTGGGTGTGGGAAAAAAACAAAAGAAAATTCGTCGTAGATTCCCAGGCAGAGTATAAAAATGTTCAACAAAGCCAATGTGCGCGGTACTTGTCGTGTTTGTGTGTGTCTGTGTGTGTGTTTCATTGGGAAAATGCTCTTCAGCTCTTTGAGCGGACACCGCCCTCGTGGGTTCGTGGGAGTTTCGTGGGGTTCGTGCTGACCCGTGATTATGTAATAATTAACTGTACATTAACTATTTGTAACCATGAAATTCCATGAGCACCACATCCGAAACTATAATAAAACTACGAGTGTTGTTCTGTCATTTCCCGCTTCTCCTTACCACCACCCTCCTACCGCTGTTTGCCTTCGCTTTCCCCACTGTTTTCTTTCTGTTTTGATTTGATGAAGCACGACATGGAAACCAAATATTAAAACCCTTAAATGGAATATAATAATTACAGTATAACGAAGTCGTAAATACACTTTTCTTTTGGATTATTCCAAGGGTAGGGCTCAGGAAAAAAAGGAACACAGCAAGATAATTAGATAAATACATGGATAGATATACTCGTAGATACACTTCAGATATACGCGTAGATTCATGCAATAAATATAAAGAGAAATAAACAAAAAATCCCAGAGCCGCCTTTTGCCTTCTGCCTGTCTGTGGCTTTTTCTTCAAGCTCTAACCATTCGATTTTCCTCTTTAGATATACTTTTTCGTAGCTATAGATTTCCACTTCCAAGCGAAGCGCCTCACATCCCCAAAAACAGTTTTCCTACTAAAATGTTAGCCATGAAATTTAATCGTTCAACGATCCCCAATCCAAGGGTATTTCTAATGGTGCTAAGCAAATATTTATGTATTAATTTTTAGTGCAATTTTTACGTGAAATTTAACACCGATATAAAAAGAAGGCAGCCATAGAAGTGTGGCAGGAGCAGCAGGCGAAGTGGCAGCAACAGCAACACCAGCAGCAGCTGAGGCAGCAGCGGCAGGGCCTCGATTTGTGGGCCTTGGCCCCGCACACACGTTGCGTATACGTAATGGCAATTTGAAGTGTGCATTAGTATGGGTTGTGGGTATCTGTGTGTGTGTGTGTGTGTGTGCATGAGAGAGAAAAACTATAACAATAAATCTCATTTATGTGTTTTTGTGCGATTTTTATGAGTTGATTTTTTGATACCCAACGCACCAGCTGAAAATTCTTTTTGGGGTTCGTTCCTTGAGCAAGAAAATAGTTTAAATAAAACAAAAATGTTATGCAATAAAATACAAAATTCCTAGAGAGTGGGGAGTGGGGAGGGGAATATGTAATGGTCACGCTTTGCAGCACTCCACAGAAGTCCTCCCATGCCAGGGCTCGCTCTTTCGTAATCTAATTTAAGCTGCCATTAGTGTTTAACACTGCCTACTGGAGCACCCATACTCCTGGACAGCTTCATCAATCAAAGGCGTGTGGTGAGGAGGAGGAGGAGGAACAGTAGGAGGAGGAGCATGAGGAGGAGGGGCAGGAGCAGGAGCAGTAGGAGGAGCAGTAGGCCTGTGACTGTGCGTGTGTTTTCTGCGTAATTTAAGTTCTGAAATTGTGAGCAAAACACGCGCCGCAGCAGCAGCTTCAAAAATGTGCTTTGAATGTGGCACAAATATATATACACATATACATGTGTGTAGGGGTGGTGTGGGGCGTACAACCTACTTGACAGGAAGTACAAGCAAAGCTCTTGGCCAAGCAATGTTTATTCAGCTAAATTCTGGGTGTTGCTGAAGGGGTACTGGAAGGAGGCGTTGAATGAGATCAAAGTGAAAGAGAAAATAGCGACAAGCGAGTTCATTAAATTGAAAGAAAGGCTGAATATATTTATTCTAGATAGAGTAATAGCTTTAAAGATCCAATGGTTAGAAGTTAACCTGCATTCTCTGCATTTAAATTTGTGTAAAATAGAACCCTAAATATTCCTGAAATACCCTTGCCGTAAGAGTTGATTTGTTTGGTAATTTCAAGCTCCCAACAGCCGCGAAATCAATGTATTACGCTTAGTAGTTCCCCGCCCTCTTGGGAAATATCATTAACCATTATCAATTTGGGTTATCTGCCCCGTCTGTTGCCTTCGCCTTCAGCCTTCAATCGAATCGATTTAACCCGTCAAAAGGTTAACGCCACAAAAAACAGTCGGTAAGCTGAAACCCTGCTCGAAAAGTTTTGTTTAGAAGCGAAAGATGGAAGCGAAAGGCCAGCAATTTGCATGAGGGGGTGGGATACGGGTTGGGTACTCCCTAAAGTAATTGATTCTTAAACTTGACACCTTTTTCAGCGTTTCAAAAGCGATAAGCGGCTTAAAGGGGGGGGGGAAGGGGGAGTCGCAGCCTTCGCCCAGCCCAGCCCAATCCGCTGCTTTGCTTTGCTTCTTTTTTTTAAGCGTAAATTTCTTCCCCCCCGAAATTCCGCCTCTCCTTTTTTTTTCAAGCGTAAATTTCCCTTACCTCTACTTTCTTAAGCATAAATTTACCACCCCCCGCCACCGGGCAGGCACAAACAATATGCTGTAGCTATAGTAATGCGATCTGGCTCATTAAAAGATTTACCAGCCGGCAGCAGACGGTTGGGGGGTGGGAGTGGAGCTGCAGCTGGAGCTGGAGGTGTTCCCCATTTGATTAGAGGTCCTGTGTGCTTTGGGTGTGCGCCATTTAAATGCCATTTACTGTCTGCGTGGAATGGCTGCTATTTCCTGTCTACTGTCATCTCGCCTCTCCTTTCCTGTCCACTTGGATCTGTCGCTGCTGCTCCTTTGAGTTGCAATTAGATTTAAGTGCGACTTTCTGGTAAATATGAACAGCAAAATGCTTTTAATTTATGACCGACACTAATATACATTAATGTCTTGGGCCAACTCCAACTGCCGACGAGCGTAAAGTGACACGGCCTGAGGTCAAGGGATCCTCCCAGCAACCTCTGGCACCCGAAAAACCCACCTCTAACCCACCGAGCACCGAGGACCAAGTCACAGTCATAGACACAATTAAAAGTCCATGGCCCAGAGAAATGTTAATGACATTTTCGCAACAGTCTGCCACAGCACTGGCAATCCTGCCAGAAAGGAGTAGGATGCCTCTCTCTCTCTCTCTCTCTCCCTTGGCCAAGTCTGCACAAATTTTTAGCGAAACTACCGTAATTTGCATATTTTAAGTTGACTTTTATTGCATTAAAAATGGTAGTGGCAGTGGCTTTGCGGCAGCGGCCTCCACAGACCCAGACCTTGGGGCGGTGTGTGCTCCGCCCCTCTGTGTCCCCTGATGTCTTGACTCGGCCTGTCGCCGGGCCCTTCCGCTGGCTCTTCCTCTGGCTGTGTCTCAGGGTCTAGGGCCTCGGCCTTTGGATTCAGTTTTTTGGTTTTCCTTTTTCTGCATTTTGCATTCGGCCTTCGGGTGGTGGAGGGTGGGGCAGGGTGGGGGCCACGACCGACCCTATGTAAAACTAGTAAAAGACAGATTACAAAAATACAATTAAAATGTTTTAGTGAAAATTAACTGCAGTTTAAATAAAATGCTACGCTGGCCAAGTGGAAACACAAAACCCAAACAAACCCTGAAGACGACGACGACAACGACAACGACGACCACGATGGACGAGGTGGATGATGGGGACGAGGTGGATGATGGGTGGTGTGTTGGGGGGGATGATAGTGGCTGAAGGCGACTGACTACATTGCTGTTGTGGTTTTAGTGGTTTAAAGGTTTTTACGTTAAGTATACGCAACGAAGTGCATAGTAAAGACAGCAAGAAGATGTTTGCACTGGCCCCATGCTCCCCTGTGGCACGCCTCCCCTGTGCCGCCAAAGGTGGCAACGCTCAGAAGTGGCTTGAAGGGGATTTTGCAATTTGTTAGACTTCTTCTTGGTCGAGCGTCGTAGCCCAGCGCTCATCATCATCATTATCACCAGCAGAACAGCTGCCAGACTGCCAGTCTGCCAGTCTGCCAGGCTGCCTGGCCTGTCGTACCCGAGCTATTTTGTAGCTGTATTCTGCGGCTGCCCTAGAAAGTTAATTGAAAAAAAGCAAACAGAATAACCACCGAAGGAGAAGAACCCCACAGACCCCACCCCCACCAAGCACCGCAGCCGTGGCGGAGCTGTTGCCTGTGTGTGAAAAAAGGTTTAATTTAAATAAACTACAGAGTGGTTCTATGGTCTGGGGGGTTGGTCTTGGCTGGTCTTGGCTGGTCTTGGGTGTGCATGGGTCTCGTCTCTCTTTTGAGGTCTCTGCCGTCCAGGTGTTTCCGACTTTGCTGCGGCTTAGGCGTGTAACCCAACGACGTTTAGACATTTTTAGTGCCTGCCACAGACCGCGTGGAACCTCAAGGTAACTTCAAATTGACTGCCATTATGTATGGGGGGGGGGCCTTGGGTTGGGTGCTTATATGCACAGATACTCGCAAGAGAAGTCAATGTAAAATTAAGCGAAAGATGCGAGCAAGAGACTTGCAGAAGAGACATGTGTGAGTGGCTAAAACACAAACAAATTAGACAGAAATAAAACCAAAATAAACCCAAAATAAACCCAAAATAAATGTAATTATATTTGAGGGAATTAATGCAGCAAAAGTTAAAGATTGTGTGAAAATGTAAGCTCTCCATGGCAAAGCATTTAAGCCTCGTAGCATAGGCAGAAACTTTATATGAGAAATGAGCGGAAGAAGTGGGAAGAAGTCCACACACCATTCTGACTAATGAGTATCCTTTAGTCATAAAATGAAGCTTCTATTTTGTTATCCATCGATTTAAATGGGATTTCTAGTTGCTCGTAATATTTATATTTTGATTTATGGCTCAATATGACTTTCCCTTTTCAAAACGAAACAACAACAAAACAAATGCCCAACAAATCCAATTAGCAATAGGAAATCTCTCTCTCTCTCACTCTGTCTCTCTGTCTCTCTGTTCCTTTCTATTTCTCCATCTGGCTGGTTGATTTTCCTAAACTATTTTCCTGTCTATAGTGTCCTTGTCTGTCTGCCTGCCTGCCTGTCTGCCTGGCTTTTGTGTGTCTGCTCAATTTACCCATTATCCTGGTATTGTTTTGAAATGCCTGCCTTGCCTGCCTGCCTTTCGTTTTGTTCCTGGGGATCCTTTTCCGATCCCCGAGCACAGCCTTCCAAATCCAATTAAACTTAAAAAGTCATTGCCAGTCGCCCCTGAAACACTCGCCTTTCCTTTCCCACATTTCTGCCTGCCTTCTCGCTACCGCCTTTCTCTTTTGTATGTGACGTATGCGCAATTTAATTTTTAATTACCCAAAAAAAAAAAGAAAACTTTGCTGAAACACACACCAAAAGGCAGACAGGGGGCTGGAGGGGAGGCAGGTAGCTAGGCAGGAGCTTTAGTAATACTCTGAAATTATCGCACTGCGCCAAAGCTAGAAACAACAACAGAGACTGAAGGAGAACAAAAGGAAGAGGAACAGCAAAACTCAGCCCAAAAATTCAAGGCGCCAACAGAGACACATGCGGCGACACTCCGCGCACTCCGCGCACTCTTCGCACACACGCTGCTAACCTTGAACCTTGAACCTTGGGCTTGGGCTGGAAGAAGGTAGAGAGAAAGGAGCCAAGAACAGGAGCGAGTCACAACTGGAGGCAACAAAACATGTTGTTGTAACATAATACAAGGGCAGTGTCGCCGCCGTCTCTGCTGCCGCTGCTGCTGCGCCTGCTGCTGCTGCTTCTATTGCTGCTATTTCTTCAGTCGCTGCTGCTGCTGGTATTGTTTTTGCTTTTGCTACTGCTGCTGATCTCTTTGTTGCTATTGTTGCTGCTGCTGCTGCTGCTATCGCAGTTGCGTCTGCTGCTGCTGTCGCTGGCTTTTCTTCAGTAGCTGCTGCTGCTGCTGCCATTTCTTCAGTAGCTGCTGCTGCGTCTGCTGCTGTTGTTGCTTTTCTGCTTCTGTCGTTATTGCTGCTGTTGATGTCGCCTGTCTGCGCCTATGCATCTACAAAGGCTATTTACATGCAATGTTTCATAACTACATAGCCCTTGCCAAGCGTCTCATGATTGAAGAAGAATAAGTGCGAACTATAGAAACCAGCAGGCACTTGGGGTTTTCTTTTTGTGATAAATTTCCAGATGTTAGATATTAAGATTTCCAGAGGAGATTTAAATTGAAGGAAAGCCTGACAAAATGACCGCATTGCGATCTATACTTACACGATTTTTATTGCTTAATTTTTGTAGTTCGAAAGAAGAACAGATAATTGCTGTTTAAAAGTGTTTTCTTTTTTTTTGTATTTTAGTCCCTTGCTTTTTTTTAAGATAAAGCAAAATCCAAATGCCACTTTGAGATCTGTGTGAATTCTGTGTTTAATTCTGCTACCAAAGTGCTATGATGGCTCCATGTGCCTGAACAGCTGATTTTTCAAGGGCATATTCCCACAGCTGTGGCTGCATCTTCCTCCTGCTCTAGGCTGGCAATCGCCTCCGTTTGCTTTTTTGCCATCTCTCTCTGTGCTCGCGACGTCGCAGCGTCTGGTCTGGGTTTCGGTCTGCTTGGCGTTTAAGCAGCGCTTTACACTAATAAGCAAAAGTGTCTAACGTAGCGTAACTAAATGCGAAAGACAAACATTTCATTAACAAACACGCACCAACGAAAAAGGGATGGGTCCAAGGATGGTGCCACAAAGCACAGAGCACAGAACACAGCGCACAGCGAGGGGGTGTAAGGATGTGTGGGCTGGGGCTGACATTTATGTGTGTTAAATATATGTACATACATATATATGTATATTTATAACATCTCGTTGTCTCTGTGTCTTGTAGCCAGAAAGGGCTGCCATTTTGCTACTAGGACACTCACACACCCACACGCGCCCTGACACGTACACATGTAGATCCTTTGTGCCCTTTTCCTATTACATGTGGCATGTGTGTCTGTGTGTGTGTGTGTGTGTCCCGGACGAAGGGTGTGTTTCGAAATTTCATAATATCTTTTCATTTGATTCTCTTTCTCCCTGTTTTTTCTGTTGCTTCGTCCTTACTTTATTTTAAGCTCTTTGCTTGATTAGAAGGTGTTGGCACAAAATGTCCTTTTTGTCTACCATGTGTGTCGCTCTCTCCCTCGCTCTCCTCTCTCTCCCTCTCACTTTGAGCATGTCTCTGGCTGTGTGTGTTCTCTGTTTAACTGTGTGTGTGTGTGTGTGTGTGCCTTGTGTTTCTCTATCTATGCGATTGTTTGCCTCAAATATTATTCTTCGTTTCTTCATGTGTAATTTACATTTACGCCCAGGCGTCAAGAATTTAATAAAACCATTCTCAGTGCCTGTACCAACACATCCCCCCTGCAACCTACTTTGCAACTTTTTGTTTTTTTTTTTTTTTTTTTTTTTTTTTTTTTTTTAAATTTTTTTCAAACAAAATATTTTTTTTTTTTTTTTTTTTTTTTTTTTTTTTTTTTTTTTTTTTTTTTTTTTTTTTTTTTTTTTTTTTTTTTTTTTTTTTTTTTTCCCTTCCCCCCCCCCCCCCCCTTATTTTTTTTTCCCCCCCTTCTTTTTTTTTTTTTATTTTTTATTTTTTTTTTTTTTTTATTAATAATTTTTTTTTTTTTTTTTTTATTTTTTTTTATTTTTTTTTCCCCGTTCTACTTTATAAATGTATTTATGCAAATGGTTTTGGGTGTTATCCGACCGACCGCTCAATCCCATCGAAAGTGATGATTTCTCTGCCTCTACCTGCGCTTCTTCCACATACTCTGTCGTCGTTGCTTTATTGGCAGTGCGGATACATCATCATTGGGTGCCGCTCCGCCACCTTTTTGCAGGTTGTCATAAAACAAACTTTGTTCGTGCCAACAACCACAATCAAAATCATCCGCCACAGAGACGACCCCAGCACCCCCCCAGACCAGACCAGACCTGACCCCCTGCTGTGCAGCTGTGGGGTTTACATAAGCCACATAAAATTTCAAAAGCTGCTCTCTGACGTCCTCTCGCTGGCTCTCGGGCTGTGCGTTCGTTCGTACGATATTCAGGCACGGGGGGCTATAAATGTCATATTTTATCTGCTGCCACTACTCCTTCCGATGGTGGTGGTGCTGCTGCTCCTGCCCCTGCCTGGCTGCTGCTAAAAATAACAATTTCTAGAGCAAAACTTTATTAAAAATTTATTTAATGTTTACCAGTAGCTGCTGCCTGCCTTTGTTTTTTTTTTTTTTGGGAATTTTTAAAGTTCAGCTGGAAAGTAGGCAACGATTTCGAGTTCGTGGCCCAAAGGGCATTTCCGCGCAAAAGTGCTGAGGGCGCTGCGTGTGGGTTTTCGCCTTAGCAACCAGATCAAAGAGATTCGAGCCCACAGAAATAGAAATCTATTTCATAATAAATTTAAATTGAATTGAAATTTTGTGGCTTAAAGAAGCGGAAAGTTGGAGCGCAAATTTCTATGGAGAAGAGACCTTCACCTCCTTCGGGGCATCACGTGGCATTGTCGTGTTAAAGCCAAGTTTTGTGACGCTCATAAATCTATGTTCATTAAGCCACAGCTACACACACGGCACCATCTCAGTAAAAGGGTTGTGGGTGGTCGGTTGTTGGGTGGTTAGCGCAAAATCGACGACAGCCACATCGTGCGACCTAAAAATGCCAAAAATCAATACGAAATACAAGCAACAAAAAACACAAAAAAAAAATATAAAACACGTGCAACATTTACAATTGCAACAACAGGGAACAGTTTTACAATGTACAGCATCGAAAGGACATCCACTCCACACACACACACACACACACACACACACACACAGGACTATAACTATTTTGCATAAAATAAAATTTTGGAATAGTTTTCTTTTTATTTTTTGTGGCACTGATATATAGAATACAAAGCACGTAGCAGTAGCAGTAGCATCCCCCTCGCCCACCATAGATATCGTTTCAGTGTGCCATTGTCCTGCCCGCATATGTGCCTTTGTTGTTGCTCGTTTGTTTGTCGCCAAGAGACAAAAGCTAAGAGGCATCTCTTTCACTCTCTCTCTATAGTCTATAGTCCCTCAGCGTGCCGTCCTTGCTGCTGTTGCTGCTGCTCGTCTATTTATTGACCCAAATTTAAACAATTGAAACTTTAAAAGAATAAAATAAAAGTATAGTTTCCATAGTGCATACGAAATAAGCCCAGAGAAACGGCACAACGGCGCAGCCAGACACGATGACAGAAACAAAAGTTTTAAAGGGCACGGGGGAGGATGGGCTGTGGGCTGTGGGCGGGACTCGCTGGAGAAGTCACCAAAATGTGCAGACTACAACTTACTAAAGAGGTTACACTTTGTACGGGTACAGTGTGTGCTATAATTATACATGCATATGTTTATGTATGTATTTAAATGTGGCATTTAATTGGGTAATAAATCTTTATTTATTTATTAATATTAATATTTATTTTTTAATATTTAGCAAAATTATTTTATGTTTTTTTGGATGCACTTTTCTTTAAAAAAGGTTATATTCTAGCTATAATTTAATTTACATGGAACACATCGCAAAACTAATGCCTACATTTATTTGTTGCCTTTACTGTCTCTATGCTTATGCGCCACACTGTAGTTAACTTACATTTTGTACCCTACTTTTGGACTCGACTCGACTCGACTCTTATTCTGCTGAATATTCATATTTTTCTCGATCTGGCAAGGGAAAAAAGTTATGAATTATTAAATATGCACACAATTGTCTCTTCGTCTGGGACAGAGAAACAGAGAGAGTGAGTGGGAGTGAGAGAGAGATAGGGAGGGGTACGCTATAGAGGCAGAAAATATTTCAGTTTTTCGTGTGAAGTAAAAGGTAAAACAAAAATAAATGCAACTGCAGCGCCTCATGTCCCATGCAAATGTGTTTTTCTCTTATTGCTCTCTCAGGTGCTTAGCACATATTTTGCCCCCATCTCTCTCTCTCTCTCTCTCTCTTTCCTTATCCGCTGTCTCGCTGTCTTGCTGTATCTCACTGTATTCCACACTCAGAAATGTTGCATGTGTGTGTGTGCTGTGCAAAATGATGCGTGTAGCCCAGAGCTGTTGCAAAAATTAGGTGACACAATTTTACACAGCTTTATAGTTTTTGTGCAACTGTCGTGTTGCCTAATTTTCGTTTCTCTTCTGCTGTGTTTTTGCCCAAAAATGTTAAATGCACTTTGCTGATGGTATTTGAAATGAGAATGAGAATTTTTGTGCACAGCACAGAAACCGAGAGACTGAAAAATGTTTTTTAAAAGAGTTTTTTCCAGGAAAATGATGAGTTTTTTGAGGCATGTCTGAAAGGAAGTTGTAAAAAGGGAACTAATGGGAGTAACTAAGGGACTGATTATTTTGATTAAGATGATATGATTAGGTTATATTAAGCTAGTTATTAAACAACAGAAAAGTTAAGCTTACGGAAGATATTTTAAAAGAGAAAGTTAGGTGGTCTGCCTTGCCTGGGAACTTCTTTTTAGTTTTCAGATTCCATAACTGCAGCATTTGAGCAGATAAAATCGTATTTTATGAGAGAGTAAGTGGAAAACCCGTTCTGTTTAGGAGTCGATAGAGATTTAACCGTGCTCGGAATTTGTTTTCTTCATTCTGCATTCAGCAGTTGACACAGAAAGAGAGAGAGAGGGAGACAGACAAAATGGCAGAGCGAACGCTTCTGATTGAGAGTCATGCATCGGCCGGGGCACTTGTTTACTTCATTTAGTTTTTTCCCTGGCTAATAACAATATTTATGAGACTTTCTACATATTCCTTCCGCTCTCTCTCTCGCAAAGATCTCTACCCTGCCCGCTCTTTCCATGCCTTTATGGCCACATATATTCCCATCATAGACCCCCCACCAGAGCCAAGTCCTGAGCACAGCGTCATATGCTGTTTGGAGGGGAAAGCAGAGAAGGCAAAGCATAATAATGAGTTAGGTATTGCTCTCGCAGCTAAGCTGTACTTTGCTCCTGCAGCAGGAAGGAAGGATACGGAGTGAAACAGGAACAATGACCTTTAACGCTCTTTAGCCATTAATGATATTCATGCGCTGGCTATTTCCTGGTCTGGACCTCAGCTTACACTTTATTCTCTGCTCTTCATTCGCTTCATTCTCCTGTTTTTCTTTTTATCCTTTATCCTCTTGGCTCTCGGCTCTCGGCTGTCGCTTGTCGGGTGGAGAGTGGAAATAACTTACAATTGACCTCGTTAGGTGGCTGTCTCATGTGTGTGTGTGGGTGTGTGCGTGTCGGGCCACGTTCTCGGTGCCTTTATCTTTATCTTTGTGCTGGCTAGTAGGTTGGCTTTAGTCTTCTGACCTCTCAACTATATTATTTCCTGCTTTTGGCCTCGAGCACACATGTTTAGCGCAGGGATAAACGAAGCGGGTCAAGAAGCAAAGATGCAGCAGCAACAGCAGCTAATGCTGATCCAATTATGGTCTTGGCTGAAGATGAAGCAGTTGCAGATGCAGATACAGAGTCGTGCTTCAGATACAATTTAGAGCTGCTGTTGCACGAGGGGTTTTTTCATGCAGAAATGAAAGCAATCGATCTACGGTCTGAAGCAAATACAAATAAATAGCATACGAGTAGGAGGAGTGCATAGCGATGCGTCTTGTGTGAATGGCAGAATAAAGAGGCAGTTGTGGCAAAAACATTTGTGGAGAATTTTGTAGAGCAATTTACTAAATAAAGAGGAAAGTATTAAAGTAATAAAATAAATCCCATAAAATAAATCGTTCAAACGTATCAAATCGGTTTCTTCATTCTTCATATGTAAATTGAGCCACTCACATGTAAACGTTTTCATTTAAAACTGCTTTAAATAGAGGTGTCAGCGTTGACTGCATTCACAATATTCGAATGGAATTCCTTGTGAACACGGGGTGAATGGCAAATGTATACGGACACACCGTGGCGTCGCATCGGTGGAAAACGTATCGTGCCTGCTGCCTGGTGCCACAGCTGCTGCTTAAGTAAATTATAATACTTTCTCTACTGCCACTCCGGCAGACTCTTTGTTCGTTTTGCGTACTTTGCTTTGTTGCTTTTGCAAAAGTTAATTAAATTTAAATTACATTTCGTTTGCCGGCTGCTAAAAGGATTTCCTGCCAGTTTTTGCATTAAAGGCGCGCACAAATAAATTAAAAATAATTGCGTTTCGGGCTGAGTCCCACCAGAGCGGGCGAGTGGAAACAAATCAACGCGCATGAAATTTTCAACACATATGGAACAGGGTGGTAGGGTGGGCGGACAGTGGGGGGATTGCCGTTTCCCCGAGGACTCGAACACAAAACAGGACGAAAACATAACTTGTTATCTTTTTATACGAGAGTTTGGTTTCATTTTTTGTTGTGTTTTGTTTTGTTTTCTGTTTTCTGTTTTCTCTTCTCTTTTTTTGTGTGTGTCGTTTGTCGTTTTGTTATTGTTGTTTATCATACGGAGCGACATGTATGATATAAGCTTTGCTTTTGCTTTTGCCGGTGCTCTTCCCCTTTCCCCTACTCCTCCTCCTTCATCCTTCTCCCTGGTGTAAATGTGTAAACACGCGCTTATCAATGTGTGAGTGTTGGATCGGTGCGTAAATGTGCACGTGTGTGTGTGTGTGTGTGTGTCCCGCCGCTGTCAAATGTCATTGCCAGTTGGTTATGTGGCTTTTGACTCAGCAAAGGCAGCGAGGCAATGGGGCAGCAGCAGCAGCAGCAGCAGCAGTGGTTCGGAAAACAACAACATTGCTGACACATAACAATAAAATAGAATCGTTTATATTTTGTTATTATTTGATATACACTCTGCAACGGCGCAGCGGGGTAGCATACATTTCACAGCGAACATGGAACTTGGGGCATAGATGGAGGGTTTCCAGGTTGTGGATTACAGCAAGGCAAATTCCATAAATATAATTTCTTTAAATTTAAGCAATGCTTTGAGGAATTTATTTGGTAATTTTCACTTGTCTGAGATATTTATAATTGTGGGAATCAGAAAGAAACATTGAAAGAAACGCACATATCCATAAGTTTATTCCAGTGTGGCTTAGCATTTATTTGGCATTTGGCATTGTTTGTTTTATAAATAAAAAATTCCCATTAAAAATATCTCCGCCACTTGAGAGATATCTGCACATTAAAGAGACCCCCCACATCACACATCACTCACTGTGCTTAAAGAGTATTCTCAGTCTCAGCTCACAATCGGTCTTGGCCCTTAAATCCTCGCTATATGGTCTCGTATATGGTGTCCCACTTGCCTTTACTCCAATTTCTACGCGCTGGCTGCCATAAGCCGTCCGGGGCACAAAAGCCATCATAATAACTACACATCGGTGTTTGCCGTTGGATATTTTTTCTTTTTTTCTCTCTTTTTGTTGCTGTGTCGCCTGTCGCCTGTCGTTGTGTGTGGTAAGGTCATAGGAAAGTAGGTTGAATATTTGCAATATACGGTGGAGTCTTGTCCCGCCTGTGCGCGCCCCCCCTTTAAACATATCACCGCACAAGTGTTAAAATCGCTCATCATGTCAATTCTCGCACAGCTGCGGGCAGATGAGATGTGGCATGTGGGATTGAAGGATGGCAGGCAGGGCGGCAGGGAGGCAAGAGGGTACGCTATTGAACTTTATGGCCATAACAGCAGATGCATGTACACCAGTACATTTATCTACACACACACACACACACATATATACTCGTACTCGTAGCACACATATTTGTACAATATTTATATGCTTTGTGCGCTGACAATCGCTGTGTTATGCTGAGCTAAGCATTTCGATCCATTCAATGGCAGCGACCCAACAGGCATCGAGGCACCACCAGGGCCAGCAGCTGCCTGCAATTGTTGTGGCATTTTAAGTCGGCTCAGATTGGAGTCGCTTTATATATATATATAGGCTACACCTATGCTTGTATCTCTCTGTGTGTGTGTGTGGCATTGGGGTAACAATTGTGGCAAATGTGGACTGGGGGCATTAGCAGCCCACAGATAAAACCGCAACTGTTTGGTTATTGGCCTCATAAAAATACCAAATAAATCGAGTTAAACTGCACATAAAATACCAACTTCTTTGGGGGATTACTATGGGGGGGAGCAGACTCGTAAACTACTGCTAAAAGAGTGAATAAAATTGTAGGCAAATGCCAAAGTAAGTGTTTCTTTTTGTATGGGGAAATGTACTACAAAAATGCCAAGACTTAAGCACAATTTTGCGCCTTTCACTGAGGGGTTTTGTATACATTTTTCGGTTTTTCTGTCAGTAATTTTTGTAGCATTTTATTAGTTTTTTTGACATTAGTTATTAGTATTTTTTTAATATGTAAATTATTAATTTTGTTCTTAATTTTCCTAATATACTTTTTCTTTATTATTATCCCTATTATTTTGCTTTATTTTCTCAGTATTTTTTTTTAGTGTTTTTTGACAGTTTATTAGTATTTTTTATGCATTTGTATTAATTTTGTTCTTAATTTTCCTAATATATATTTTTTTGTATTATTATTATCCCTATTATTGTTCTTTATTTGCTCAGTATTTTTTTTTTGGTATTTGTAAACCTAATTGGTATTCCCCTTATTGGCCAACTTTATTTAGCACTTCGTGCATGGTATTTTTATATAGCTACCCGCAGTATTTTTATGCCTCCTATGCATTTCCTATTCATGGGACGATAAACTGAAACCCCCGGCACATACTCAATCAACTGCCAAACGACATCAAATGTGGCCTGATTCCCACTGCGTCCCCACCCTTAGATTTCACCACCCCCTCCCTTTCAGCCACTACATTCCTTCACACTCCTTCCTGCTCGTTCGCTCTCTGCTCACTCATAACTGTGCCCCGTGTGTGTGTTTTGGCCCGCAGAAGAGAAACTCCAAAGAAATGCCACAAAAGTGTTTACATAGCGTCAAAGCAAAATATTTTATCGACACGCACATGGCAGACACCCTTGCCCCTTGCCCCCTGCCCACTCCACTACACTCCACTCCACTCGCAGCCAAACATCCAATCTTGCCATTTCTCCCACTCCTTGACTTGATTCGCATGTTAACAACTACAAGGAGGCTGCAAGGGCATAAGGAGAAGGCCAAAAAACAAGCAAGAGGAAAAGCAAAAAGGCGCAAAAAATTATTGCGCTTTATCTTTTGATTTAACCTTTTGTGCGACAAAAGCTTTTAATATGCAAATGACTAAATGAGCGTCTTGAGGCTATTGGCTGTGGTAGTGGTGTGGGGTGTCGGGTGTGTGCGGGGTGGGGTGTTGGGGCTGATGGTGCTTAGTTTTAGGGGTTGGCTTGGTTGGCGGTTTGGTCAATTGGTACATTTGCACATTTCATTAACGCCAAAGGAAACTTCCACTCCACTCCCAACTTATGCGCTGCTGACGTAGCGAAGAAAATTCCTACACTTTGATGTTCTGCTAGCCAAATACATAGGCGTATGTGTGTGTGTATGTATGTGTGTGTGTGTGTGTGTGTGTTTGGTGTGTGTTCATTTGCTCAAGTGTTAGTGTGGCACACTTCAACACACTTATTCATGCACATTTGCATATCATTATGTGTGTGTTTTTCGGGCCAAAAAAAAAAGGGAACCTTGCCTCTAGTTTGCCGCTCTCTCTTCCACTGCCCTGCTCTCTGTTGATACTTCATTGGGCCTCTCTGTTGCTCTTTCATTGGCCCTCTCTGTTGCTCCTTCATTGGCCCTCTCTGTTGCTCCTTCATTGGCCCTCTCTGTTGCTCCTTCATTGGCCTTCTCTGTCAGCCATCATATTGCCTAGATTTAAGATTATGAGCTTGCCCTGAAATTCTGTGGCACACCACTGCCTGTGCGAGTAGTCGTACGAGGTGTAGTCCCCTATGTTTAGTATGTAAATCTCTATGCCACAACTCCCACACCTCCCAGCCCAAAACCTCACTGTTTAGGCTTTGGGTCGCAGGTGGTTTTGTGGGGTGTGGGGTGGGCTATTAAGTCGATTTGCCGGCGGGCCATGGCTTAAAGACTTTTGGCCCTGAAATGCTACAGAAGCCCTCTGCACAGCTGATGATATGTAAGTTTATTGCGTAAAAGTTTCGAGCGCAGATGAATGCAGGAAATTGGAAATTTAAACACGGCCAAAAACGGCAGATTGATTTCCCGTTCAAATTCCAACAAAAGATTGGGGGGAAAGCAAAGAGTTTTAAATGTTCCTTGATAAACAAAAGGTTGTGTTTACCTGAAAGCAAAAATTCTCAACAATTTATGCAAATAAAATTCAGCCGAAAAATGCCATAAAAAGTATAAAAATTTAATTTTAAAAGTCTTGCCAAAACATAATTGAAATTTTGTGATTGAAAAATACAATCCCTTGGAGATCAGAGCAGTTTATTAAAGAGTTGGCTATCTGCTATATTTATGCACACACAACACACACACACACACACACACAAAAGACACTTTCCCCAGCCAGTAGCATTTTTCCGCATTTTCCCTTTCAACTTTTGATAAATTTTCTGTCAAACATTTTGGCTCTGCAGGGCCCGAAAGTCAACTAAAACAAATTATATTTAAATTTTGGAAACATTTAAGGCCCCCATAGGAGCCATAAATTGTCTCAGTTCTGTTGTGGCCGCAAGCTTGGACCTCGAGGAGGCTGCCAGGAGCTGCCAGTAGCTGCCAGTAGCTGCCAGGAGCTGCCAGAACCTCCCAGAGCCTGCCAGAACCATGCCAGAAAGAGAGAGTGATAGAGAGAGAGAGTGGGGAAGCTGAGAGAAAAGTTTTGTGCACACAGCTCCTGTCGTCTCATTATGCCTGCCATTTAAAACAAATTCAATATTCGCTATGCTTTTCTGTGGAGCGGACCAGAACTTGCAACTTGGTCAACACCTTTGAACTTTCCCCTGTGCCCCCTGGCGCCTGCCACGTTTTAGCATGATATTGAAAATGCTTCAGAGAGAAGCGACTTGATTTGGTCGCCCTGCCGCCCGCCTCTCCCCACAAAACTATCCGCAACAACAACTGGCAGCAGGCAACCAGGCAACAGGAAACCTCAAAGCCAACGCCAAAGCCTTGTTTCAAAAGTTCCCCAGGTCGCCCAGGTTCAGGTGCAGGTCAGGGGGTCAAAAGTGCCAACTGGGGGGCAGGATACACCGAACAGATTTCTGTTACTTTATTATAAAACTGGGCTTAGTTCTTGGCCTCGATTGTTGGCCTCTTCCTGCCTGTAGCTCCGGCTCCCTTCTGTTGTTGTTTCTGGTAGGAAATTTATGCGGAAGTTGCTGTTGCTGTTGCTGCTGCTGTTGCTGGTGCTGCTGCTCCTGCTGCTGTTTGTTGTTGATTGTTGCTTTTGTTGGGGTATCGATGTTTGGTGTAGTTATTGGCTGGAGCTCAACTCTGCTGCTCCTGCTCCTGCTGCTGCTCCTGCTGCTGCTGATTCGTTATATGCTAATGCCGCTCGTACAGTAGTTGTCATTATTGCTGTTTCCGTAAAGGTTTTTGATTTGATTCGGCATCAGTTTGTTGATTGCTTGAGGTATGAGGAAAATGTATGGCGAGGAAATTGTAGTTTCTGCCATGGAAGGATCTACTGTATTTTTCACACAGCTTTGGATATTTCTTATATTTTTCTTGGTATTATTTTCCACTGTAGTTCATGCTCTTGCGGCTGCTGCTGCTGCGGCTGCTGCATCTTAAACCCCATTGTATCTGTGGGGTTAAGCTCAAATTTATCCCATTTACTTGCCCGTCCGTACTCCAGAGCTGCGATAACAATCAACTAGGCAACAGGAAAACAGCAGGAAACAAGCAACAAGCCAGAAACCAGAGAAATGTAAATGGCTTAAGCCTGAGAGACTGAGAGCCACTAAGATGAGCTAAAGACGGGGGCCAGAGTGGGTCGCTGCTGGGTGCCCTTTGACTGTTGGCCCTTAACAGAGAGGCAGAGTTTATTATTTGTATACGTTCGAGGGCACAAAGTCTATCCATGGATTGATTAGTCTTTCGACTTTCGATAGTACACGGTTCTGCCATTCACATTCTGGGCATATCGAAAGTTTTTCGTGTGTGGCTGACCCTCAAAGTTGTGCAGCTTCCAGAATCTCCTCAGCGCAGCTTTACTTATGGCCAGGGTCTGGGCAAACACCGTCCAGGTGACGGCCTCCTGGCAATTGGGCGTCGTCAGGGAACCCTTGTACGTGAAGAATTTCCTGGTGTCGAGCTGCCCCAGCAACTGCCTCAAACTGAAGCTGCCCGCGATATTCGCTTCCGCTTCGAATTGTCTGATTGCCTTCAGTTGAGCGACGATTTTGTTGATGCCCCGACTAACGCGATGTGGAAACTGAAAGTAATGGAATATACTCTACGCGCAGCTCTGACAACTGAAAATCGTGGCGAAAAACTTACCTCTTCAGAGTGGAAAAGAACTGCCAGCACAGCGACACCATCGCTGTGCTTGACGGCTACACTGAGATCCGAATAATTGGAGTTCCTATGTACGATATGCATTTCCAAATCCTTGCGATCATTGTTGATCCAGTGCTCGCTGCCCCGAAACATTAAGGAACCCCAATGGAAATGGACACTCTCCGCCAGGTATTTGCCCTTGAGCCAGCCTCCAGATATATAGGGTTTCTCGTCCCTCAGCGTTTCGGGTATTTCCATGTTGGCTACACAATAATTGGGAGTGGAATACACATATTTAATGGACTATCTAGAGCCTACCCGAATGACCATTGTTCACCAAGATGAGTGGGCCTCTGAGTTTCGTATTGTAGTTGACCAGATTAATCCTTGGCAAGGGTTGGTCTACCGCCTGCACAACGACTATAAGTTGTTTTCGTTTTTAATGAATTTCCCTTTATTTAAACTCACTGTTTCAACGTCCAACTTTATGGGGGACTGCTGCCAGCCGGTGTGGCATATGCCAGCCCAGTCCTCGCCGTGCCTGTTGTAGTCCCAGTGTATCACATGATGATTGACTGCTGCAAAATTGTAACAATTAAAGCACTAACTGAGACGAATTTCACTTAAGCTGAGAGCGTGACCAGAGTCTCTGTCTCGCTCTCATGTGGGATTGCTTTGGGAAGTAAAAGAAAGTTGCATTTTGGTTAATATTTTTGTCAGTTAGAGTATCACTTGTTGCACGTTTATGTTGCAACTTTCACAGGTTCACAGGTTTAGTTATCGCTTAGTTTACCATTAACGGGCGTTGGTGCCTCCTGTGCGTAGGTCAGAGGCAGAAATAGTCTAAGTGTTTGAATAATTATAAATTTTGGCATCTCTTTTCTGCTTAGATTATTTTATTTTATTGCATAGTCCCTCGTGTGCTGAGGATCGTTTAGACCTGACGGACTAACAGCTGTTGCTGCTGCTTTTACGGCCTGCGATGCACAACTGAAACGGTGCTTTCCCCCTGCACAGCTCCGATAACTTTTAGTTGGGATTAGTGCCGCATCATCTCAGAATCGGTTACAAATCGAACACCCTATGACCTATATATTTTAGTCTAATTTATGAAGTGGTTGCATTATATATGGTATCTGTGCAGTATAAACAGCTGGAAATTGAACCTAATTTTAATTAAAATTTAATTTAAATCTACCAAAGTAAGAAGATTCTCTGGAATAAAGAAAAGCTTTTTAAAAAGCGAACAAATCAGTTTGTGTGCAGCATTAAAAGTACCTTTAAAGTACTCCCCCTCTTATCTTATCTTTTATTTAACTAAAAATATCTAAATAGCTGCTCTGTGGCTGCCTATAACTGCAGCAGTTTGCTGGAATACCCCTATTGCTGATACTCTGTTAACAATGCCAATACTCTAGCAATGCTAATGTAGTTCTTGCTACAGTAGGTTCTACTGTACTTTGTAGTTTCCGCTGCAGCTTTGAATATTGCTCATATTTTTTGTATGGCTGCTGCTGCTGTGGCTGCATCTTAACCCCCATTGTATCTGTATCTGTGGGTTTAAGCTCAAATTTATACCATTTACTTGCCGCTAGTTTGTGCTGCTCCCCGTCGCTACATGCCCCATTCTGTGGCTATGGTCCAGCGATGCGATAACAATCAATAAGCCAACAGGAGCAAAGCAAAAAAAAAGCAACAAGCAAGTAACCAGAGAAATGTAAATGGGTTGAGGCGGCAGCAACGCAGCGGCCAGAGTTGGGCTAAAACCAAAATCATGTTGATACTTTTTGACTTTTGGCTTCTAAGAGAGAGAGAGAGAGAGAGAGAGAGAGAGAGAGACAGAGCTTATTATTTGTATGCCTTGCAAAGGGAAGATGGGATTGATTGAAATAACTTGATAAACTTCATATTTTCCATAAGTTTTGCTGCCAAATTTTCGTTGGCAACTTTTTAAATCAATTTTCATACATAACAAGTTTTTTTGCCGACATCTAATTGAATTTGATGACAAAATATTATGAAATTTGAATATTTTTAGCTGCTGGTCAACAGTTTTCGAGGTTTATGTCTTGCTACTGTCTGGAATTGAATTTTATTTAGATTTCATTTCCTGTCGGGGCTGTTGCCTGGCGGCCTGGCTGTCTGCCAATTTGTCGTTATATCCTTTAGTCGAAATACAATAAAAAAAAAAAAAAGAATGTGAAATTTGATTAAATTTGAAATGTAATATAATAAAAGTGGAATTTCATTATGCTGTGCATTCTTTTGGGCTGACGTTCATTTTGGGCAGGTTTATTGTTTTTCGGAACTGGCTTTAGTTTTTGCACAAAGTGTGATATTCATATTCAATTGAAATTGCCTTCATTTTGATGTAGAAAGGCAGGCAGAATAGTAGCAGCAGCGGCAGGCAGAAGTAGCAGCAGCCGCAGTTATCTTGGCAGCAGTTTGTGGGTGGGCAAAGGCCATTCCGCAATGTGTAAATGCCAACAATTCGACCGAAAATATAATCCTGCTCCAAAACCAATGAAAAGGTCAGAGCAAACAACCGCTGAGAGCAGGAGCGAGGGCTGCCTGGGACTGCCACGGGACTGCCGTCTGACCACAGGATACACACTCACACACGACGTACGATAATTTTCCAACAGCGGACTTAATGCGCCGCCATAATACTCGTAATTTTTATAATGCCAACCACACGAACACACACACACAAACACACGAACATGGTAAAGCGGCTCAAAAAGTCAACCAACACTCACACACACGGGGGGACAGAAAGTGAGAGAGCGAGAGAAGTAGAGACAGGAGGCAGACAGGCAGGAAGGCAGTCCAGAAACGGCTCATTAGGCTACGTGAGAGTAACGGAAGGGAGAGAGTAAGAGGGGGGAATGGAAGCAGCGTAAAACTCGCATCAAAACGAACTTTAAATATCCTCAAAAAAAGATCTCTTTTATGCACCACAAAATCCAAAAAAAAAATCCCTAAAAGTATTTTGTGCCGCTGCTGATTTTCGCTCATCAAAATCTGTTTTTTCCTTTTAACTGTGTAATAAACAAAATCAGAAGGAAACATTTTGCCATTGAATATAGTGAAAGAGCCTTTCAATAATAAACTTTTGCTGGCATAAAGTTTGATTGATTTCCTTTTTAGAAAAACTTTCCCTTCAAAATAACTGCAAAATATTTAATATGAAAAATTCTTTTTAAAGTTTGACTGAAACGCATATTAAATTCAGCAGAGCTGCCGCGGCTGCCTTTTGTGGCCAGCAGAGCTATGTTGCGCCATGCATTCATTTATATTTCATGGGACTCAGCCAGAACTCCTTTTGTATTTATTTTATTTTTTTTTTTTGCCGGGGCATCCCTTGGGTCTTCATAAAAATTTTCACCACTAATGAGACCGACGATTAATCGAGAAAATGTCAGAGTAAACAAATGCTCACAACATTCCCATGCTCCCAGAGAGAAGGAAGTCAGTCCTTCATGCCTGGTGACGTGTTAATGTCAACGCAAAATGGCAAACCTTGAAGGAAGGGTGGAGGCGGGGGTGTAGTGTTGCCACTGGAGTTGCGTCATGCGGCAGAAACAGAACTCCTCGGCGATTAAATATAATTGCAGGTGGGCCTGGGCTCTAGGACAATTATGTCTGGGAATAGAAGTGGCTTTGGAGACTCCTTGTTAAATATCAATTAAAATGCCTGACAAGAAGTTAATCCCACCCTTAAATTTGCCACCGTCTGCTCTTGCTGCTGCTGCTCCTCCTCCTGTTGCTGCTGCTCCTCCTCCTGCTGCTGCTGCTGCTGTTCCTCTGTTGCTGCAACAAAATATGCGCAAAATGCATTTGACATAAAAGTTGCGAGTGCGTCAAGTTGTTCACAAAACTATTGTCGCACATACCCCAAACACAAGCACAGACACAGCGACAGACACCGACTAACACACACACACGCACACAGATACGAAATTCCATTAAAGTTTTGCATTTGAAATTGCATCAACAGAACCGGAGGCTTCGCTGTGGATGTGTGGGTGTGTGGGGTGCATGAGGCTTGGTTGGGTGTGTGGATAGATGGATGGATGGATGGATGGTGTGTGATGGGGCGTGGCATTGTGGTGGTTACTGTCGCAGCAACTAGCGGGGAGCAGGGAGCTGGTGAGTGTGTCAGGGGGGGTGTGTGTCAGGGGGTTGTGTGTCTGTGTAGCGGATTCTGATTGAGGTTAGTTTAACCCTAGCAAGTCCCTGTATGGGAATGCGAAATAGCGCGGAAATTAAAACTGGAAAATGGCTAGAAAAATATATAAAAATTGGAAATCACAACAGGAAAATGTCGAGAAAAATTAGTTTGCAGAAGAATGGAATTTCGAATGAAAACCACGGCTTTCTATGTCTTAATTCCCCTTCCCCTCTCGCCCATGCCATTCCTAAACATTCAAATAAATTGGCCCTCCCTTTGGTCATTTAAGGGTTAATAAATGCAAAAAGGTTATGCAGCAGCTTCCTAGCACTTCCACTTCATCTCCCCCCTCTCTCACTCTCTCTCTATGAAGCGTTGTGTTTTTTTTCTATGATATTTTTCCCTTTTTTTTTGAAGTCAAGGCAAACCGAAAGCAAATGCAAACCAAACGCAAGTCAAGTCATGTTAGGGGAATAGGAGAGGAGAGCAGACACATGGGAGGGCGGGAGATGCTAGGAATGCGAGCGAACGAGAGCCCAGAACAGAACGTAAGCCAATCAAGGCATTCAAAGAGAGCATATTTAAATAGCTTTTAACATGCACGAGCTGTCGACGAGCTTTGGGTGTAGTTAAGTGAAGGCCAAAACCGAAAGGCGACACAAAAATGCAGTCGAAAAAGGAGTCGACACCAGTAACAGAGAGAGAGGGAGGGCGAGAGAGCGAGGAGACACCAGCGACGAGTGAGTTGATGGGTAAAAGCAGGGGAAAATTCAGTGGGACAGACAGACGCACAGGCACACAATTTTGAAAAGTGCCAGCAGCGGAGCAGAGTTTAAAGTCGTTTAGCAATGCAGTCGACGTGATGCATTTTTGCCTGCCACAGCCACACAGCCAAGCCAAGCCAAGGCATTCCTTTGATGCACCACCAGCATCAGCACCAGCAGCATCAGCACCAGCAGCATCAGCAGCATCATTGCCCCAGCACCGGAGCATCGTTTCAAATGCATTGGAATTTTTCAGGCAGACAAATGTGACGGCTAAGAAGCTAGAATTGCCCGACTAATGGCACCACCCAGAAGAGGTGTGTTTACCAGCAGATTAATGAGCGCTCTGGGAGTCAAAATGGGCAGAAATATATATAGAGGAAACATATAGAGGAAATTCCTTTTAAATACTCTGCCTGAATGATAAATTTTTATTAGAAACTCATTTCAAAAAATCTTAACAAAATACTAGACATAAATTTGCGCAATTTTAGGGATTTTCTTTGCATAGCTTCCAACTATTTTATATCAGTAAATTCCTACCTTATTTTGTGCCCCAAAATACATCTTTTATTGGCATATCTTTCACTCCAAAATTCCACTGAAATCTTACTTCAAATAGATATTTTTGCAGCCGCATTTGTCGCTGCTGTTTTTGATGCCCAGCGTCAGCCTCTGTCCACAGTGGAGGGCAGTGCTAAGCAAACAGTGCCATCATAAAGTTTACACACACATGCACACACGCACACATGCTTACATTCGCATACTCGTACATTTTGTTGGGGGGCATTTAAGCGCATATTTATTGTACAATGTTGCGTATACGCAATAAATTTTCACAAAATTTCGACGCATTGTGGCAATAAAATGACATTTTTTCATATTTACACATAAAGTCAACGGCAAAAAAAAAACAGCAAGGAATGAAGGGAAAACCATGGGTTAGAGGGAGGCGTGGGGGGACTATGGTTAGGCTTAGGGCTGGAGGGGGAGCGGGAGCGGGAGAGTGAGTGGCAGAGGCATTGTGAAGGATGTTACAACGATTTTTTATGGCCCTTTTTGTGCTTTTGATATGCTCATATGATGCGCAGACATTTTTATTTATATCTACACATTTATCTATAAACATTTGATACAAGCCGAGCCCAGCCGAGCCCTGACGCGGAGCACAAGCGATGTGTGCTGTGTGCTGTGGCTGTGGCAGCAAAAGCAACACAAAATATTTGACTGGCCGCACAACACACATGTGACAGCTATTGTTGGCTGCTTTTGATTTTGATGTTTTTCAGGGGGGGGCCCCACTGATTCAATGCCAAAATGTTGTTGCAGCTAAAACGCGGCATGAAGCCATAAAATACTGGAAATTTAAGTGACGAGAAACAATTAAATATTTCGCTGACTTGATGCAATAAATACATACAATGAATGTTTTGCTGTCATTTAGTTCTTAAATGTGGTTTAAACTTCAGTTTATAAATGTAATTGTGGCTTTAAATTGTTTGTTTTTCATTAGCAAATGTACGGTGAATGGAAAAAAAAAAAAAAAAATCTCTTCTAAATTGTATAATAATTTTTTTTGCTGACACTACGCTTTCTTTGATTTTGTGTGTGTCCCAGTGTCGCTTAGCAAATCAAAAGTGGAATGGAATGGAATATCATGTTCTAGCTACCACGAGTCGATTTTTTAATGGACTTAGGGTTGGGTTATCTTTAAGATTATTATCTTTAGATGTGAAATGAGCTGTGGCAGTCTCGCGGATTGATACGCAAAATGTCTGTCACTCGTTAACGTTGCCTGATGAACCTCAAAAGTGCCACATTAATTAGAAACTGATATTGACTGTAAAAACAGTCTGTTGAGTAAATTTGTAAATGTTTAAAAATATTTTAAAATGCAAGTTAATTGTCACAAATATATTTTTGTATTTGGGTTAAGCTGCAAGCTAAAAAAAAAAGAAAAAACAGACTCCTTTTAATCCTGATATTAATCATGCAAATGCATTACTCTCATGATTTAATTACTATCAAAAGGTATACATACATATTGTTTATTTTGGTTTTCAATTTAATTTAATGGCAAAGCCAGCTTAAAGTTTGCCTTTCTCTAGCGGCTTTCAAAAGAGTTTTCTATCCGAATAAATGGAGCTACGCGAGTGTAAGCTTTGCCCCAAAGCCTCACCCAAACGAAGAACAAACAAAAAATCGTTGCGTTGCACGCATTTTGCACATGCATAATAAATGAACATAATGAACAAGCTAGGCCCGTAGGCGGCAGTTCGGCTGCTAAGCCAATGGATGATGGAAATGGTACGGGTGCTGGTGCGGGTGCGGGTGGCGGGTGTGGGTTGTGGGTGCCCTGCAAATTTACGCATTTGTAATTACGTAGAAATTAAGCCGCCATCAACATTTAATTGCTAAAAGCTTTGCGCGCGCTCTCTCTCTCTCTCTCGTGCCCAACCAACGTACATTTAATTAACAAATTTTACGCATTTATTTTCTATTTTCATGACGATGCCAAAACGATGCTGGCCGCCGCCGCCGCCACACACAAAATGCCAAAAACGAAAAATCCGTGACAACATAATTTTTGGAACCTCCGCACCCCCTCGCCCACACACACACACACAGTGAAAACGAAGGATGTCGATGCTGTGGAGGGTAAATCAGTGTCGCTGCCCTGCCCCATTACGGAGCCCCTGGACAATGTTTATATGGTCTTATGGTTTCGTGACAATGCGGGCATACCGCTCTATAGGTGAGTGTTGTGCTCCCCTACCCACCCTTCCCCGCCCTGCCATGTCCCACAATTGGACGTCTCCGACGCACTGTCTGGGGGGCGGTGCTCGCTCGCACACACACATTTAATTAAATGCAAACGAGAGACGAGTCTCGAGTGTCTCGAGTGATTTCGAGGGGGAGTTTTGGTTACCTTTTCAAATCGTTTTTGTTGGCTAGTGGGCTGGGGCGGTGTGGGGCCCAACACAAACGCACGTAAGTAGGCTACGATTTGAGGCTCGTCCTGTTTCCGGTGGGAAAAATTGTTGCGTTCGTGCCGGCAGGATGTGTGATTTAGCTTTTTCCCCTGCCGCACTGCCCCTGCCCTGCCCTTTCCTCTCCTTTCCTTTCCTCTCCCCCTCTCTGTGTTTTCTGTTTTTGTTTCACATTTTTTGCCCCTGCCCCCTGCCGCTGTGTTTAGCTTTTGTTTTTCTTTGTTCCCGCGTCATGGAATTAACTTAATTATGTTTACCTAATTTAGAGTGATTAACCTCGGGGCCAGGACGAGAGGAGCCACAGGAATTATGTGTGTGTGTGTGTGTGTGTGTGTGTGTGCGTGTGGGTGGAGAGAGAAGCAGCAGCAGCAGCAGGATGATGGTTTGCCCACGCTTTAAAGCTTCAATTACGGAAATGGTCAAGTCAACTCAAGTCAAGTCGAGAAACTCCATGCGGAAAGGCCATAATGAAGTGCCTGTAATTGCTGGCTCTTGGCTTAAGCTGTGGCGTATGGGGGCCTGTGGCTATGCCTTCTAATTGCATTCACGGCTGCATTTTCATGCCACGTTGCTCCTTTTGGTTGTCAACTAAAGATTTTCCTTTCGTGCTATACATAATTGCTGTTGTGCCAAGAGGGCGGGACCTTTAGGGTATCCATGCCAAAGGGTGTACTCGCAGCAGTGGGAGATTTGTGAACGGAAAAAGTTTATTACTTTTTATTTATTTGATTTATTTGTGCAGCATTTAAGTGCTGTTGATTTCTGTTCATTTCTGTAGATTTCGTTTAAAGCGTTTGCTACTCAGAGGAATTAAATTCTTTCAGGGAAAAAATAAATTTTCATTTCCATGTTTTACGTATTTTCCTGGAATCGAGAATTCTTAGGTTTTTTTCCGTGCTAACAAAAAACGTAGTCAATTTGCCCTCAGGGTATTTTTCAAATTCAATCAGTCCGTGCACTTTATTTCCACAGGCCATGGACGTGTTTTTTTCTGCTTGCTGAACTTGCTCTCTCTCTTTCCCTTTCTCCATGGAGCAGCCTTTTCATTACACTCAATTTGCGTGAAAGTCCTGCTCCGAGGACTCCAAGCTCGTTCTGTATTATTTAGCCATAAACATTTGCTGCATAGGCCCCTCAAAAGAACTGTTATTAACGTTGGCACTCCCTCTTTCGTACTCACTCTCTCTCTCTCTCTCTTTACCTTACTTGATTTTTTTTACCTTACTCTTTCTGCCTGCCTCGCTCTGCCTTAATCTTTCTGCCTCCCTCTCTCTCTCTCTGCCTCTCAGCCCATCTGGCTGCCCCTTTCCTTCTCCGATTCTGTGCGGAGTGCAACTGTTTTTTAGTTTTTAATTAAAATGGCGGCGTAAAGAACGCACTCAGCAAAAAAAAAAAAAAAAAAAATATGCCAAAAAAAATGTGGGTTAACGTGGGGGGTTTGGCCCCGCTCATTGCTGCTGCTGCTGGTGCACTTGAGCCTTGGCTACACTGCAGCCCGGACCCGCAATTAAGTTGTTGCATTTGCAACGAGCGACGAGAGGCGGAGAGGCGAGGTGGCTGTGCGGCAGGTTCGACGGCGGCTTCCCGCATAAATTATTGTGTGTGTGGCATACAAAAGGGCGCTTAACGCTCTGTCGAAAGTGGCTGAAATTGCAACAACAAGTATTTTTGGCAGGAGAGAGAGAGTGAGAGATAGCAGCAGAGATAAAGAATGAGAGAGGGCTACAGAAGGACACAAAGGATGGAGTGGCAGCATGGAGGACCACTTCTGATTGAGAGACGACCCCTTCTGTCTGTCTGTCTCTCTGTCTGTCTGTCAGCCAGTCCGTCTGTCCGCCTGGGCTTCAAAAATTCACGCAGTACATTTTGCATGCCTTTCACTCTTTTTCTCTGAAATTCTGGCAACAAGATATGCTAATGGAGTGAAAGGATTTTAAAGAGCACAAAAAAGAGGACAGCAGTCTATTATGTAATTACATTTTGTCATTTCATTTGTAATTAATTAAAAAATACGAGTATATGGAAAAAGCTTTTGATTTTGTTTCAATTTACATTTATAGGATGTACACGCAAACTGAAAAAATATTAGCCCTGTCAGCTTAGTGTTTTTTTTTGTAGAATATTTTTAATGATTTTTTTTTGTAATCTAAAAAGTTATCTTGAATTTAATGCATATTTTATAATAGGTATATTAATACATTTCGGGCTGGTTGCAATCGTTCAATGATTCAGTTTCCAGTTCTAATTCCAAAGACTTTTAATATATAATTACTTTAAAATTACTAAAAAAAATGTAAATAGCTTTTTGGTGTTTTTTGTGCTGGATTTTATGCTCAAATTACTCGGTTCTTTCTGCCACTTCCCTGTGCACATTTCTCCTTGTTTATATTTTGCCCTAAAACTCACACAAAAATGCACTTAGAAACTTTCAAGTTCTTTGAAATCCAAAACTTAAACCATTAAATGCACTGCAGAAGCACAAAAGTGCACAAGAAATTGAAAAATAAATAAAACAGCCCAAAAATAGGAGAAAAAAATTAATTGTTATCTGCAAGGCATAAATTGCATTTTGGCACACACACCCACTAAACGTGGGCTCCAATCCGTGGGGGCCTCTGGACCGTGGCCTAATGAGCAGGCCAAAAATAAATTACGCTAATTTTCGTGCAAAAAGTTCACGGGAGGAGACGGGGTGTGGCCTGGCTCGTGGCGCAGATTCTGGCTGAATTATATTGGCTATGGATTTCATTAATTTCAGAGTGTGGTGCGGGAGGGGTCTGATTTAATTCGCGCATCCCAAGGTCCCACATTAAATATTAATGGGATGCGATGGGATGGCTGAATGGGTGTGTTCTCTCTGCTTCTGCCTGGTCTTATGTTATTTAATGTATTTGTCTGTTCTTTTCGTCCTCTCTTCTCTGGCGCTTTTCTCTATTTTTAGCTTCGATGTGCGCGATAAGGAGGCACGGGACCAGCCCCGACATTGGTCAGCCCCGGAGGTATTTGGCTCACGTGCCAAATTCCATTTTGATTCGCAGCCAGCAACCTTGGAAATTAAGGTGAGATTTTGTAAACCAACCCCCACACACCCCCCGCAAGAATCATTATTCCCCATTAATTTGTTTGTGTGTGAGTGTGTGTGTGTGTGTGAAATTAGCTGAAAATTAAATATTTAATTGAATCGAAATGTGAGTCTGAATAGATTCATTCATTCATTCATTCAGCCATTCGCCTGAATGCCATTTTTCGGGGTCATTGTGCATTTGAAAAGTGGCGCGTTGTTTTTTGGTCCATGCCGCGAGCCACGTGGATAGCAGGCGCAAAAAATGCATTTCTATAGGAATATACATAAATAAATAAATGCACATTTTAAATTTAAATAAAATGTAAATGAAAGAGTTTTTGTGTTACAAAAAAATGCCTAGAATTAAATAGATACAATTTTCAATCAAATTTTGCGGTTTCAAGTGCATAAATAAAATACATAGAAATAATTGTATTCAAATAAAATGCAAAATGCACTTGAAATCACTCGCTTGTTGCGGAGCTTTTTTTAAATTGATTGATTTCAATCTCTCAAATATGCAAATAGTTGTGCATTTTAAAATTAAAATATAAATAAATAAAATAGGGGGTAAATAACTAAACGAAAATATACAAATAATATGCAGAATTGCGTTTAGTGGAGGCTCGTAATTAAATAAACAATTCTTTAAAATTATAATTATTATTTAAGGCAGGAAAAAAATCCGTTTGTATAGCTGGAGAACTTTGTGTTGTAACCTCTGAAGCTTCAGTATTATTACCCTGCTTTATATGAATATTTTTGATGCTGCTCAAGAATATTTGCACTTTATGTGTCGACAGAGCCTTCGTCTATGCCTTGAACACTTGAAGTTTGGGGGTATTTTCCAGCCAAAGAAAAAAACCAAAAAATAGCAAAGAACATGGCAAAGAAGAGCTAAGAAGCAGTCCAGCAACAGAAACAGAAACCCAAACCCAAACGAATCGCAAGCCGAAAGCGAACCAAGCCGAACCGAACCCAAAATGGAATGGAATGGAATGGAATGTGGAAAACAAATTTAGATATCAAAAGTTGTTAAATTGCCTGGCGCACGCGAAATGTTTATTAATGTCTTGCATGTTTACAGATAACTTGATTTACCGTTACTGTCATGCAATACATAGATACAGCACACACACACAGATACACAGATACACACTGTGTGTATGTACGAGTACTTATGCAATGTACAATGTACATCGTTTCGTCCTGGCTTTTGGCCCTGCCCTGCGCGTATGCCTGAGCGCTGTCTTTGCACAAGCATTTTGACTTTTTAAAGGCCAACTTAGTTAAGGTCTTAAGTGAGTTAAGCAATAAACAGGTACGAGGGGGGTGTAGGGGGAGGGGGGCAACTACTTCGCTAACGAGGTTGCATTTTGAAATGAATGTGCAATGCACACGAAGAGGCAGCCACCAGTAAATTCCAGTTGCCAGTTGCCAACACACAAAATATTCTCCTCTCATAATACGAAACGAACTGCGAGTGGCATCAAGAGCAGAGCAGGAGCGAAGCAGCCCTCATGGATTGTAGCTCATGAATTATGTGCTAAAAATTGGTCTGGGGACCCACAGAGAGAGAGCTTATAAATGAATTTTAATTGCATTTCAATTGCAAGCCAATTAACTTGACGCTATTTCATGTGGCAAGTGGCAAACAAATCAAGTGCAAATGGGGATAAATGTCTGACAAAAAAGGTTTTATGCTATGCAGCAATGAAGTAATATTAAGCTCTAATTATGTCTCTATTTGTTTGTGATTATTTTCAAAGCGTAAATTGTGTTATAAGTTCAATGAACTAAATGGTTCAGCATTAGATTCAGTGCTAGTTATTTCTATGCACAAATGCTACCTGGCATAGCTTTTCTTTTGCACTAAATATAAGCCTGCAATAAATCTAGCAATAGAATAGGAATCTAATTGCTCAGAAAACTACAAAAGAAATTTTCGTAGATTTGCCCCAAATAAAATTAGAGCACAAATTCTCTTTGCAAAAATCAGCATAGATTAAAGTATGCAAATTTTTGTGGGCCCAGGCTCAGTCAAAGATTTATTCAAAATCCAACTAACTGAATGGCAAAATTTGGCAAGCCGAAAATGTCATCAGAATAAGCAAAAGAATATAAAAGAATGGAAAAGAATGGAAAAGAAGAATAGGTTTATTTTGTGGTCCAATTGAATTATTGAACAAGTGAAATGAAAGCCATTTGTGGGCAGATAGATGGGCTCTCCAAAAAAGCTCTCTCGCTGCGAGACAATAAACTAATAAAACTACTTTTATTCAGAGAAAAAACAGTATAAATTTAGCAAAAAATCAAATGAAAATTCAAGTGTCAGAAGGCAGGTAAAAGCAGAGACCTGCTGCTCAGCTGCTTGAGTGCCAGACCACACTTGAGGCTTGGCTACTGAGAGCTCAAGTGACATGCAATAATTGAAAATTATATGGCCACAGAAAAGGCTTTGCCCAGGCTGCAATAGAGCCCTGGCCAGCAGCAGCAGTAGGTGCAGCAGTTGTGTGTGTTTGTGGGATTTTGTGTGTTGCGGTGGGAGTGTGTGTGTGTTGTGCATGCTAATCATGTGTTTCCCCTTTTTGCACCTACACATAATAATTTACAAGTCCTACTCCCTCTCTCTTACAGGATATCAAGCGTCATGATCAGGGCATTTACCGATGTCGTGTGGATTTTCGCACAAGTCAAACGCAAAGTTTCCGTTTCAATTTGTCAGTAATAAGTAAGTGTTGCCGTTGCCAGTTGCCCCACCAAAAATGATGGAGTATATTTGGTAGCATATGCCATATGCCATGCCTCTCTCTCCCTCTCTCTGCCTTTCTCTCTTCTGTCTTTACACATTTCTCATATGTGTGTGTGTTTTTGTGTGTGTTTGTTTTTGCAGTACTTCCGGAGCAGCCAATCATCTTGGATCGTTGGGGCCGACAGCTGAATGGCTCTCAATTGGGGCCAAAGCAGGAGGGCGATGATATCGTTATCACTTGTCGTGTGGTGGGCGGTAAGTTGATTCTGACTACAAAAGACGAACTTAACCCCAATAGAGCCGCTCATAGAGCCGCCCCTACCCCAACCCGAAAATGTGTAGAAAAACACACATAAACCCCAAAAGCCGTAACCCTCTTCTGCACAGACACAAACACAGTTGCATATATCGTATGGCTATATCCGTATGCTCGGCTAGACAATTTCCTGTTAATTTCCTTAAAAGCTTTGACCGACAAGAGGACTAAAAAGTTTTTTGGCCACTGAAGGAAAATTCTCCTACTGCTGCCTGCTGCTGCAAATGAAAATATCACAAAGTCTGCTTTGCTTTTCTTTTGCTTTTCCCTTCCTTTCCTATCGTTCCGTTTCGACTTTGGCAGTTTAGTCGTCGGTGCCGCTGCCGCTGCTGCCGCTCGTCGTTTTTCTTTTTTTTTTTATTTCGCCAAGCTTGACTTTTTAATTTGCACCATTTTTCGTTTTTACTGCGAACTACGAACGAATTTCACTAACTCTTTTCTGCTGTGTCTTCCTATAGGTCGACCCCAGCCGCAGGTCCGTTGGCTCGTAAATGGACTGCTTGTCGACAATCAAAACGAGCACAATTCCGGCGATGTTATCGAGAACCGTCTGTTGTGGCCGTCGGTGCAGCGCAACGATTTGAATTCCGTATTCACATGTCAGGCACTGAATACGCAATTAGATAAGCCCAAGGAGAAGAGCTTCATACTGGATATGCACTGTAAGTACGAGCACAATAAAGGCAGGTTGCCTGTATATACACACATATGTATGTACATATGTATATTTGTATAAAACATTTCTTCAAGCTCTGAACGCTCTCTCCATAAAGTGTGGGCGTGGGTGAAAGAGCAGCAAGGTTGGGTTCTAAATGGGATTGAAACCTCTTTGGTTAGTGTTTTATTTAAGATTTAGTGGAGCTTAAAGTAGAGCTGCTTGAAGAACAGAAAGTCCCCAATCTACAGTCTCAGCAAAAACAAACCGGGTAAAAGAAAAATATTCATATTTAAATTAAATATATTTAATTTTTAAATATAAACATAAGGAAATTCTAATTTGAATTCGCTTTGATTTAAATATAAATATATTAGAAATTCTTTTTACTGGTATCCAAATAATAATCTAAATATAAAACACACTAAAGTAAATATAAAAAAATAATTCAAGAGAAAATATAATTAATTTAAATATGAAAATATTTAATTTAAATTTTAAATGTTATAAATAGAAAATATAAAGCACATTCAAGTTAAAATAAAAAAATTACCAAATATTAAATATAATTAATTTAAATATGAAAACATTTAAATTAAATTTTAAATTTTTGAAAGTTTATATAAAAAAATAGCTGAATAGGAAATATAATTAATTTAAATATGAAAATGCTTAATTAAAATTTAAAATGTTTTAATTATAAAATATAAAACACATTACAGTAAATATAATTAATTTAAATATGAAAATATTTAATTTAAATTTTAAATGTTTGAAAGTTTTTATAAAAAAATAGCTAAATAGGAAATATAATTAATTTCAATATGAAAAGGTTAAATTTAAAATGTTTTAAATAGAAAAGAACTTCATATACAAAATTTGCATATTTAATGTGAAATTTCCACTCTCAGAGAAAATCTATTGGTATAAATTTTGTAATTCCAAGTGTAATTATTCGCAGCTCAGGGCTGTGTTCTTTCTCTGAGTGTACCACTCCACTTTCCATAAGGTTAAATGCCAAGTTTTAGTAGCATTATGAGAGAGAGCCCCCATTAAATAATTATATGCCAAGGAGGGAGAACACACAGCCTACAGTCTGCAGCCTTCAGCCCACAGTTGTCGATGGGGGGCTGGATGGGGAGGGGGCGTCAACATAAATGTCAGGTCGTGTTCTTAGAGCAGGCCTCGTGGCAAGTAGCAAAGTATCAACGAGCTGTAGACACGGAAACACGACAGAGGTAAAGGTAAAGGCAAAGGCAAAGGAAGGGCCCGGACAAAGTCATAATCCAGGGAACCAGCTAGCAGCAAGCAGCAACAGAGCCCCATCCAGGAAGTGCAACACTCGAGAGCTGTCGAGACGTAATAGACACAAATTGTTGTTGATACGAAAGGAGTGTACTCCTACCGATTGTAGCGAAAGGATGGCGAAGGACACGCCGGCACTGCAATTATGGGGCCATGAAGTATGATGGCAAACAGAACTTTAATTACAATTGCAATGTAATTCAATTGAATGTCCTTGCCTTGCCCATCATAATGTTCTGTTTCTCTCTATTTTCTTCGATTGCAGTGAAGCCACTGGTGGTGCGCATCCTGGAGCCACCCAGCTCCATGATTGCCGATCGGCGCTATGAAGTTGCCTGCGAATCATCGGGCTCTCGACCGAATGCCATCATAACGTGGTACAAGGGAAAACGGCAATTACGACGCACAAAGGTGAGTGTGGGCGGAAAGTAGAGCAGAGACTTGGGAGTATAGTCCTGTGTGTCCTGTATGTGTGTGTGTGTGGGGCTCCTGGAGTGACCGCAATTGACGCAGCTAGTTGGCTCCACTCTCTCTCGTCTGCTGCTGCTGTAGCTGCTGTAGCTGCTGTAGCTGCTGTTGACTGACTCACGTTCAAGCTCGATAACTTATTGTGTTTGCACAGTCATGCCAAAACAAACGTGGCCCGTAACTCTTAGCACACACACACCCAAACACACACACCCAAACACACACACCCATAACACACACACCCAACCATCCAACCAACCATCAGAGACATCCACAGACAAAGACACAGACACAGACAGTGATTGGTGTGGGCGGGAAGGGATGGGCGATGGTCTATGGGCTATGGGCGATGTACTGTATCCCCACCCACTTGTTGTCCCTGGGCGTGGTTCACACTCATCGCTCGTCCTGCGGGCGGATACCACCTCCGCAACTCGGTTAGAATAAACAGCAGATAATGTGATATAAACTCCACACTACACAAACGATTCCCTGCCACTCCACACCACTCCACCACTCCACCACACTCCACACTCCACTCCACACTCCGCTTTTGCTTTGGCTTTTGCTTTTAGTCTATTTCTTTGCTGGCTGTGCATACTCTTTGCGGCGGGTATAAGGGTTTTATAGAGCCAAGCAAGCAATTCTGTTGGTGATAGGAATTATTAGAGGAGTGAGTAGAGCACATGTGCTGCTGTTTGAGGTGCCAATAGGTGCAGCAGGGTTACAGATTATTATTTCTGCTGTAAAAAGTATCCCTTAACGGAACAAAAAATATAGCAGCGCTAAAACTCTTTTGTTTCTGGCTGTAACTAATCACAGCCTACAAAATTTCGGCCTAAAATGATTTTATTTGATTTATTTAGCAGCTTAATCCACATGCCTCCCGCACCCCTCTAACCATTTAGTTCTTGGTTGATATCCAAGTGTATCTCCATTTTCGACACTACCAAAATCCGCTCCTCTCCTTTCTTTTGTTGTTTGCTATTTTTGTTTTCTCTCTCTCTGTCTCTCTCTCTCTCTGTCTCTCTCTCTCTCTCTCTCTCTCTTTCCCTATTTTTTGTTTGTCTTCTTTTTTTCTTGCTCTCTTCAACTTTGGACAAATTTATGGGAGTTTTGGCGCAATTTTGTTGCAATTCATTTTTGTGTGTGTCGGGCGGGACCTCTCGAGTCCTCGACTCAGAGTCCTGGTTAGGTCCTAGTCCGTTGTTTATGTCCATGTCTATGCTAGCCCTATATGCATACACACGCTGATTGCTTTGCCGTTTGGGTGCTGGCCAGGGCCTGGCTCTGGCGCTGGTTCTGGCTCTGGCGCTGGTTCTGGGCTTGGTCTTCCGCCTGGTGGCCTGGGCGCAATGTTTTTAAAGACCGGAAATGTTTTTCACTAGTTTTCATGTAGCATAAAGTTGCCGTAATGCGGCAAAGACCACCCTCAAGCCCGCTGCCACACGTCGGAGCCGGGCAGCCATCGCCCCCCGGCACACACACACGTCGGATGGATCCTACCGGCAGCCAGCGCCCTCCCACATGTTTTACATGACTTTTCGTACCCTACTTTAGGGTTTCTAATATATGTCTGTCTGTCTGTCTGTCTGCCTATCTGTCCTGTCTGTCTCTGTGTCTGTGTCTGCCTGTGAGGGTGGCCTGAACTCGGGCCAAGGGGTTGTTGGGGCGGCTGTGTGGCTGTGGGTGGTTGCAAAGGCATTAATCAAAGCCCTGCAGACGGTCTAATTGAGAAGTTTAGCCTACAAATTGAAAGCATTTGGTGTATGCGGTCTATAGAAATGTAAATGTTAGGCGGAGAATTTTTCAGTAACAGTTTTTGGGAGCATGAGCGGAGAGACGACCGAGAGACGGAGAGACAGAGACCGAGAGACAGTGCCAGAGCCCCTGTGAAGTCAAGGATTGTGTTTGGCAGTGATCTGCATGGACAGGACTCTGGCTGCAGGACTCTGGCCTGTGGCTTGATGTGTCAACAGAGCTCATAATTGGTTAGGGATAGAGTCAAAGAGCTAGAGCTCACAATAATTAGGGTAGGAAATGCAGTAATTAGAAATAAATAAATAAAGAAATAGAGAACTAAAATTGCACACTTTCCATAAAGTTGCTGGAATATTAAATATATTTATAACAAAACTTGAATCGATGGAATGTGTGGGGGCAACACAAGGATTTATATGCCCGCTGACTGCTGGCACTTTAGCAGCAGCCAAAAATCGCACACAGGAGAAATCCCACGGCAAACATTCACAACATATTCCCTTGCAGCAATTGCTGCAGGAAGCAAAGGAAGGACAACAACTAAACAGGGGAGAGAGGGAGATACAGAGAGCGGTAGAGAGTGGTAGGGACTGGTAGAGAGCGGTAGGGACTGACAGGGACTGGGCAACGGCTCAACTAATTATGTGACGCCTTTTGTTGCTGCTGTCCTTCCTTTCCATTAAATTTATAATGCCCCAAAAACTCACACACAGACTGCCACACACAGGGACACTCTCCACACACCCACACGTGGCCCATAAAACCCGGAAAACACACACACACACACACACACACACACATACCAATAAATTTTAAATTGCAAACATAAAATATTTCAACAAATTTGCAACAAAAACAACAACAAAAGAAGGCACCAAAGAAAAAACCCCGAATGAAATGAAAACTTTGCCTCGAGGCGCAGAGTTTTTGGCTTCGTCTCACAGTCCGGTCTGGTCTGGGTTTGGGGTGGTAAAAACTTAATTAATGCAGAAACATTTTCTTATATATTTTCTTCGCTCTTTTTCTTACTTTTTTTCTCTTCTCTTCTGTGTGTTTTTTTTGTCTGAACAGGACGACATATCAAAGAACTCGACACGCTCAGAGCTGAGCTTTGTGCCGACCACAGACGATGATGGCAAATCGATAACATGCCGTGCGGAAAATCCGAATGTGAATGGCCTGTATTTGGAGACCATGTGGAAATTGAATGTCGTTTGTAAGTATTACAAATTGTGTTTAAGACTCTAAAGAAGAATAAGGAAAAGGAGCATGGAAGGTGGTGGCAGGGACAGGAACAGGGACTGGGGCAGGGACTGGGACAGGGACTGGGGCACTGGGGCAGGCACTGGGGCAGGTCTGCCCAAGTAAGACTCTGGGCAAAGAAAACGAAAACGAAGGCACTGCCGACAGCTACCAAAAAGGTAGACAGGAGCGCCAGGACCACGACCGGGCTGAAATTTATTACGTCGGCGATGTCGCCCATTGCCAGCGTTTGCCGTTGAAAGCCTTTAAAATGCAAATAAATCAAAGACAAATGACAAATTGTGAATAATTTGCCAAGGGGCCGCCCCAACCCACCAGCACACACGTGGGGTGGGTGGGGGGTGGTTGGTTGAGAGCTACGTAGAGGGACAGCACAAATGAAATATGTGGACTAACAAAATGTATGGCAGTCGCTTAAATTAAATGAAGGACTTTTGCTGCTGCGGCGCCAATAAAAATAAATATAAAAAATAAAGAAAAAATAACTGGCCCGAAAGTGGAGCTGCGTCAGTGCAGGGGGAAGGGGGGGGGCTACACGCTGCGGCGTAAAAATTAAAGGAAATCTCTCGATAATTACAACGTCCAGTGAGCGGCTTAAGCCACACCGTGGGAACCCGAACCCAAGCCCAAGCACAAGCCCAAAAATATTACCGGGAAGCCGCTGGGGCAGGCACACTGCGGACATCGTAAAGTACTACAGGGTAGGTAGCTACCCCCAAAGGAAGGGGCAGCGAGCGAAAGATATCGCAGCGTACGATGTACGAATGCGTTACGTATACGCCGGGGTGTTTCCGGTTGGCCAAAATGTATTTTATTGCATGCCACTTGCCACATGTGTGTGTGTGTGTGTGTGTGTGTGTGTGGGGGTTCGCAGTGCCTCGCTTTTTGCAGCATTTTCATGTGTGCATCACGTAGTGGCATTTCTTTGCTTTTCGTTTGTTGCAAATATGAAATTTGGCTGTACATTTTCGCTGCTTCAATCACAGAGCCGAGTCGGGCCACGCCTACTCCTTAAGCAGAAATTACCGCTTTGCGCTCAGGAGAATCTATATATAATATATTAATGATATATATACACTCTTGTGTGTGTATATAATGCCTATATATAACGTGTTGTGATTACATATATTTGCTTATGCGCCACACATACTTTCTGGCCTCATATTTTATATTTTAGAATATTATTTTTTATTTGTTTGTTTTTGTTTTTTGTTGGCGCTGCCGTTAAGGCGATTGCCTCGCTGCTGCTGCTGCTCTGCTGCTGCTGGCGTCTCGGGGCAAATAAACTTTATGATCGGCACGTAGTAGCGTACCACAGCAGCGAACAGCAGCAGCAACAACAAACCTCCCACATATGTACTCCATATGCGAGTATGTTGAGGCCTGCCCTGGCAGGCACTTGACTTGACTTGCAGAATGGGCTGGGCTGGGCTGAGATGGGATGTGGCCGTTTTGGGTACAATTTCCAAGAAAACGAACATATTTTATAATTTAATCGTGTGGCAGGTCGTGGAGAGCCGAAATACAGCGAGTATCTATGGGGGGTTGGGCGCAGCAGATATGGGAAAAAATCTACGACACCTTGAAATGAAGGAGAAAGATACTTGAAAGTGGGGCAACAGTGTAAAATTATTTTTCTATAATTAAAATTTACTATTCAACGAAGGTTTTTTCCATGAATAGGCAAGTTTTTAGATCCAAGTTTAATGGGAATGATAATGAGCTTCTAAAGCTCAACAAATATGACCAAAAGTTGATTATTTATTGCCGAAAATACCCTGAAATACGAGCACCTACTGGTCTATAAAATGCTATAATTATTTCAGCTTTAATTTCTACCTTTTCTGCATGTAAAAATGCACGTCGAAAAGATAAACCTTTGAACTGTAGGCATATGCGCCTAGATATGCAGCTTACCCATTGGCTTTTCCACCCAACAAATATCACTGATGGATCGATTATCTCTGGCTTGTAATCAAGAATAATGATAGCTGCTCACTGATTTATTCCTCTCTCTCGTCTGCTATATCCATTCAGCTTGTATAATCTTTGATGTACAGAATTTTCATTTCGCTCCCCCCAAAAATATTGGCCCTCATTTCTTGTTGGCCATTCGTTGTTGCTACCCCAAAATGTCATAGGGGGTTTATATCCTGCAGCTGACTTTAATTGAAACGAATAAACGAATGGCTGCTGGTGCTGCAACATGTGATATCTGCATCACGCGTGAGTTATTATGCCACCAAATAACAACAGCAACGTTCCGTTTCGTTCCGTTCTGGCACCGTTCTGGCTGCTTAGGCACGACATTTGCCAAGGCCATTTGGGCAAATACTTGATGCTACATGCTCCATTTATACATATTTGTGTACGTATTATGTGGGGTATGCGTACTCGTAATCGTACTCCTATTTCTGCAGCAGAAGCTCCACTTGCTGTGCCATTTTCTGCTGGCAAGAGTGGGTGCTTGCCTCGCCCTTCATAGCTACTCTGACTCCTCCACTCTTGGCCCTCATTTCTGCTAGGATTCCCCAGTCCTCCGCCCCCACAGCTGCCATTGTATAATGTTGTTTATATCTCCTATGTGAGTGTGCGTTTTAAAATTTATAATGTTACCCAGCGAACGAGGCAGAAGCAGGACGGCGTTCGCTCTTCTTAGTTGGTCTCCTGGCAAATGGAAACAAGACAGAAAAACATGCAATGCAATCACAGACGCTGTAGAGATTCCCAAGCCAGGGGGGCTTGCCAGCACGAGTGCGAGTACGAGTGCAGACCCTCCTCCTCCATATATATGACATTCTCAGGGAGCGCCAGGACCCAGACACACACACGCGCAGCCTGTAAAGTGTCCTTTGTTGCCGTTGTTTATGGCTGCTGCTGCTGCTGTTGCTGCTGCTGCTGCTGCTGCTGCTGCTGTGCGCGTGCCTGGCATTGCCAAAAAGCGAAAGCCAGCGCGATATATTTATTCCCCGCCACTGAATGCCACAATTTGAGTTGATATTTTTAAAGTGGCCAACAGCAGCACACAGAATGGCCAATAGACAATAGAATGGCGGCAAGGGGATTACACATGCCACGCTGCTGCATTCGAAGGGTGTGCTAAGTGTGCACAAAGGGAAGTATGGCTGGAAGAGCAGCAGAGACTGCCCAGAGACTGCCCGGAGACTGCCCAGAGACTGCCCGGAGACTGCCCAGGGACTGCCCAGAGACTGCCCAGAGACTGCCCAGGGACTGCCCAGAGACTGCCCAGAGACTGCCCAGAGACTGCCCAGAGACTGCCCAGAGACTGCCCAGAGACTGCCCGGAGACTGCCCAGAGACTGCCCAGGGACTGCCCAGAGACTGCCCAGAGACTGCCCGGAATGCTGCTTTATTTAACTACAAAAATATCAAAGCCAAACTGGCACACAATAACAGAGATCTATGGCTGCTATGGCTGCTATGGCTGCTATGGCGACCCTCATGGCGCCCCTTTCTAGGTGCTCGAAACCAATGAATCCGCCGACAAATCCTCGACCAGCTCGTTGTAGACGCTCGCCGGCACCACGGTGCCCACAATCTTCTTGTTGACATCCGTCTTGACGCGTATGATCTGTATCTTGCGGCCGTTCCGCTCAATGATCTTCTCGATGCGCCCCCAAATGGGCAGCATCAGGCCCGACAGCACGTGGTAGCTGCGCACGCGCAGCCCCACCTCGCAGCTGCTGGCATTGGGGCAGGGCCGACTCCAGAACACGTGCGAGCACCTGTTCAGGCAGACGTCGTACTGGTGCTGCCAGTAGGGCTGCGCCTGCTCCGGCGGCACCTGCACATAGCGCAGCGAAATGTTGTGCAGCTGCTCGGCCTTCACCTGGGGCCCGGTATTGGGGCGGAACAGCTGCAGCTGGACGGCATTCTCAGCAGTGCCGGAGGAGGAGGAGGAGGAGGAGGAGGAGGAGGACTCTTTGCGTGCTGCGGAGCCGGTGGCCGGGTCGTTGCATTGGCCATTGAGGCACAGCACGGCGATGTTTTTGTTGCGGCGCTTCTGCTTGAGAATGTAGAAACCTTCGTGCGGGTGCTTGGCCTCCCTGCGGAATCTGCAAAGAGAGAATTAGTTTTCCAGGTTGCAGGCGTGACTAAGGGACTCTCTGCCTACTTGGCCAGCGCCTGCTCGAAGGCCATGCCCCGCTCCACCATCACCGTGTGCAGCTCCGTGGCCGCTGTGCCCGTGGTGTGTTGCCGCGTGAAGCGCATCAGCTTGACGGACGTCACATAGGCCCCGTGGGCATCCAGGTCGAGTATGCCGAGATCGAAGCGACCCGTGCGCTTCATTTGGGCGATCAGCGCGTACATGTTGCCCAGAAAGAACTTGAAGATGGCGTTCTGCACCTCGACGCGGCAGCCGAGTATGCGATTCAGGAACTTTGTGATGTTGTTGGAGTCCTTCTCGACGGTGAAGAGCTTGCGGTTGTGCTCCTGCCGCATGCTGAGCAGCCCCACGCCGGCCAGCGCCGTGGCACAGTCGTCCTGGAAGTTGCCCTCGTAGTCGTCCGGAATGTGCTTCACCGTGAGCAGCCGCTCGCCGGCCATCTGCTGCATCACATGCTCCAGCGTGTTGCGGCCAATGCTGTTGTCGATGTTGAACTGCGACAGGTCCCGGGCGTCGGTGGCGCGGCGATCGCCCTGCGTGAGGGCGCCCAGGCTCTCCAGGCGCTTGGCCACAGTCGAGGCGAAGCGTCGCTCGCCCGCCAGATTCGTGATGACGAACACGTACTCGGGCGAGTTGATCTGATTGGAGCGATGGGTGCGGCCGAACTGCTGAATGGCGCGGTCCGCGCTCCACGGCAGCTCCAGGGTGATGTGCAGGCGCCGCCGCTGATTGAGCACCCGCTTGTCGCTCTGCAGCGAGATGCCGCTGGAGGCGGCCTCCGAGATGATGGCCACGTACTTCTCGCCCTCCATGAAGCGCTGCTTCTCCCGGTAGTTCACCAGGTCCATGCACGTGTCCGCCTCGACGCGCGACTCGTAGCGGAAGGCGTTGTGGCCCAGGCACACGACACGGCCGCGGCGGCCCGTCATCTCGGCCACCTTGCTGGTGCCGCCCAGCTTGGCGATCAGCTTGTCCAGCGTATTGGCCGGCAGCTGGCGGCCCAGCTCCTCCACGCGCTCCAGCAGCTTCTCCTTGATGAGGATGCAGCGCGTGACGTCGTCCTCCATGATTTTCGGCGGCTGGGGCACGTTCGGATCGACCTCACGGCCCGGTGACTGCCGGGCGGCCAGCATGTTGTCGCACAAGTGCTGCAGGATGCGATCCTGCATGGTCAGTCGCTCCACTAGAGAGGGGGAGACAGGAGATAGCTGAGATACAGATACAGTCGCGGAAGAGACTCAAAGCTTACCCCTGTCGGTCTTTGGTGGCCGGCCGCGTCGCTTGCGTCCCTGGCCCTTCAGCGAGTCCTCGGGCAGCGCGGGCCAGCCCTCGGGCAGGCTCTCCATGTCGCTGTCATCGGAGCCTAGATCCACATCGTCCAGCCAGTCGCCATGCGAGGAGCGCGGCTTCTTGGCGCGCGGCGGCTGGTTGCGCGCCTCGGGCACAAATTCCCCGGTGGTGAGCAGCTCGATGAAGGCCTCGCGCCGCGGCGCCGGAAAGTGCTTCTCCACGAACGACTGCAGTATCATCTTGGAGGTGGACACAAAGGACGTCAGCCGGCCGCTATGCCGCTCCAGGTGCTCGAGGGTGCGCGACTCGCCCGTCGACTGCAGGCCAATGACGACGGACTTGCCGTGCCGCATCGCGTGGCGGGTCATCTTGACGACCGTGTTGACCTTGGAGGCGATGCACAGGTTGCGGAAGAAGCGCTGGTGGGCGCACCAGAACTGGCACGTGATGATCTTCTGCACGCGGCTGTCCACGTGCATCAGCTGGCAGGCCCTGGTGAACTTCTTGCCGATGTCCGCCCAGAGTTCGGCCGCCTGGTCGTACACCTTCGTGTAGGAGGGCTGCATTTTGACCTCCTGGATGCGGAAGCTCACCTCCTGGAAGCTCAGCTGGCGGGCAATGTAGGTGCCGCGCAGCTTCATGTCCATGGCCACCAGCTCCATGGCCCCGATGCCGCGCCGCTCCACCGCGTACACAAAGTCCGCGAGCTCCTCGTGCGCGGTGCCCGGCCCCCACAGGCCCAGCCGTGTCATATAGGCCATGTTCCGGGGCTCGCTGGCGCCCGTCGCCGAGGCGTAGACGACACGGGCCAGCGGCAGTTGCTGCTGCAGCTCCAGCACGGTGGCGCCCGTCTTGGTGGACTTGCCGGCATTGCCCATCGTCAGGTTCTTGGCCTTGTGGCACTCATCGAACACGATGACGCCCTGGAAGTTGTGGCCCAGCCACTGGACGAGCTGCCGCAGACGCGTCCGGTACTTGGAGGCGGCCGTCAGCGATTCCCCAATCAGAGCGGTGTACGTGCAGAAGATGACGCCCTTGCGGAAGCGGCCGTTCTCCTCGGAGTCGATGCGGCAGTACTTGAGCTTGTTCAGGGCCACCACCTTGATCTTGGCCCCGATATCCTGCAGGTCGCGCTCCGCATCGAACTTGAGGTCGTTCGACACGGAGATCCACAGCGCACGCTTGCGTCCCTTCAGGTAGTTGTTGTAGATGGTGCCGGCGATGGCGCGGCCCTTGCCCACGCCGGCGCCATCGCCCAGCAGGAAGCCGGCACGCTCGCCGCTCGGCAGGATGCGCTCGTGCGCCTGGCACGCATAGATCACGGCCTCCAGCTGCAGGGCGCTCAGGCAGCCCGACACCTGAAAGTGGGCGGGCAGCGACAGGTCGTAGGTGATGTCCGGCAGCTCCACCGACGACAGCGTGGCCGTCTCCACGACGGCGTCCGGATGGGCCGTGCCCTGCTTGAGCTTCGTGGGCCAGTACTCGGCGAAGGTCTCCGCCACGCCAATCTCCTCGTAGTCCACCTCCTCGTCCTCGACGCCCTGATCGGGCCCCATAACGGCGCGCGAGCCGATGCCGCCGCCGCCGCCGCCGGGCACGGGTCCGTGCAGCGTCGTGTACGAGTTGGGCGTCTGCAGGATGTGCTGCATTGCCTTGCCTGTGATGGGCTCCAGCTGCGGCAGTCCGCCGCTGAACCGATTGGCTGCCGCACGACCTGCCGCATTCGGCGGCAGCCTTGTGACCTGCGTGATCAAGCCGTCGGGTCCGGTCATAAAGGAGACGGGTATGTCCGCGCCCTGAGCGTCCTTTATGTAGGTCATCATCGGTCCGCTGAAGCCCTGTGCCGCGGCAGCACTACGCTGCAGCTGGCCGCCTGTCGTGGGCCACGGCTGAGCAGCCTGCTGCTGCTGGATCGTTGCTGGATTGGCTGCCGCCGGCACCTGTGGCATTGAGATTATTGCTCCATTCTCGAGCTGAATTTCGAGGGCAGTGTTGCAGCGTTGCGCGGCGGTGTCTGCATGGCTCACAGCAGGCTTCGCGGCTTCAGGCAGAGTCTTCGCTTCTTGAGTCTGTCTTTGGCTGGCCGCGGTCAAGTTTGGGCCAGGATTTGGCATAGCTTTGGCCTGTCCAGCTGCTTTCATGGGCTGAATGGGCGCTGGCGGCACATTTGGCATCTGATTTTTGGCCACAGATTTTGCCACTGGCAGCGAATTGTCTGCGGCTCGGACGCGAGTAATGGGCTTTGGTGCAGCTGCTGCTGGCTGCTGCACTGCCACATTGTCAGTTTTAGGTAGACTTTGGCCTAATGGCTTCCCGTGCTGCTTAACTTTTGGTGCACTCAGGGAGCTGTCTGCAGGGTTGGGACTTGCTTTTGGCTGCGGCAACGCGCTGTCTGCTGGTCGCACGCGAGTCACAGGCGGCGGCTTGCTGGCGGGCTGCAGAGTTCTTCCATGTTCGACTTGCTTCTGAGCAGCAGAGTTCAGGCTGGGAGCAGGCTTTGGCATAGTTGTGGGCTGTGCGGCTGCTTTCATTGGCTTAGTAGGCGCTGCTGTCACATTTGGAATCTGATCTTTGGACACAGACTTTGTCATTGGAATCGGATTGTTGTTGTCTGCTGCCGGTCGCACGCGAGTTTTCGGCAGTTTTACGAGGCCCGAATCGCAGCTCTGACCAGGTTTTGCCAGCTCTGGTTTGGTGTCGCAGTTCGGAGAGGATTGTTGAACGGCTGCAGCACTGGCTGCCGGCTGGGCTGGCTCTGCAACAGAAGGCCCAAACTGCTCTTCTACCCAAGCGCTCCAGCTCTCAGAAGGCCTGTACGTGGTTATGAGCTGTGCCGAACCCTGCGCACGGCTCTCAGTCGCGAGTGCCGAGCGACTGTACCGCGAGGATGAGCCATTTGTGGGCTGATGATCCAGTCCTGTGTCCCAGCTCTGTTGGGCATAGGAATTGTGTGCTGCAGCGAATGATCCGCCATTATTCTGTTGATTTTGCCAGCCTCGAAAGGGCACAGGATGCTGTGCTGCGCGGGGCAATTGCTGCAGCTGTGGCACATTGCCCTGCTGATTGTTGAAGCCCGAACTGCAGCTCTGACTAGGCCAAGGACTTTCGAATTGTTGCCCATGGTGCATATGATTTTGTGTGCCTGTCTGCCAGCTGTGGCGAGTTGTTGGGGGGGCCACTGGTTGCCGGGGCATGTGACGCTGTGCCGCATTTTCCAGATCAAGTTCAAAGCCAGAGTCCCAGCCCTGGTAGAAAGTGTCGCGTTGAAGAGGCGGCCGGTTGGAGCTATGGAACGTTTCCGCACGCTGAAAATGATTGCTGGCGTCCCAGCTCTGATAGGCTGCTGGCGGCTGGAATGTCTGCGCTGTCTGCGCTTGAACGCCGCCAAAGTAATCAGCGGAGTTCCAGCCCTGACCCGCTGATGGAGCGTACAAATTCGATTGCGTTTGCATGGGCTGATTGAAGGCCTGTGGAAGCGGCGCGGCTAGGCCCGAATCGGAGGGACATGCAGCCATGTAGTCCCAGCTCCGATTAAAGGCTGGGGCGGCTAGCGCTGGCTGCTGCATCGGTCTGTCAGCGCATAGAGAGTCGAGCAAGTCGTGCAGTGATTGCTTGCTGTTGGCTGGCAGTGTGTCGCCTGGTGTTGCATATTGTGCAGCGGGCAGCTCAGCTTGCGGCGGCTGCAGCAGTGCGGTGGGCGGCACGAGATTCGCGTCCACAGCGGGCAGTCCCCAGTTCGTAGCTGTCTCATCGAACTCCGCCCAAAATGAGTCGAAAATATCCGCCACTGATTGATCAAGTGGTGACGGGCATTGTGCGCCTTCTTTGATGAATTGCTCGGCAACTTCGGCGATTGGCTGCGCGATTGGTTGCGCGATTGGTTCCTGCACTGGTTCCTGCAGTGGTTCCTTAAAAGGTTCCTTAAATGGTTCCTTAAAAGGTTCCTTAAATGGTTCCTTAAAAGGTTCCTTAAATGGTTCCTTGAGGGGTTCCTTAGGTGGTTCCTTGACTGGTTCCTTGACTGGTTCCTGCACTGGTTCCTGCACTGGTTCCTGCACTGGTTCCTTGACTGGTTCCACAATCGGCACTACTGGAACTACCCTTTCTGACTCATCAAATGGCCGACGGCAGCTCGTTTCTGGCCCCGTTTGCGGCTGCACCTCCTTGGCGTTCTGCTCGGCCGTCGCGACCTTCGGCTTCAGCTGTGCCTCAAAACTCAGCGCACGCATTTCGCCGCTCAGGCCGGCTGGCTGTGCGGGCACTGGAGGCGGGTCGCCGGGACCCCCGTACATGGAGCACGCATCCTCCTCGGCCATGCGCAGAAAGTCGCGCCTACTGATCGGCGCCGTGGCCTGCTCCTTTTTTGCGCGTCGCTTGCGCTCGCGCTTGCGCCCATTGGGAGCCATGACTTTAGTTTTTCCCTACAAAATTATAAACCAGATTTACTTTGCTTTACAACTCGGCACTGTCAGGGTGCGGCACGGCAACAAACACTCACAAAAAAAATTTACGAATTACCCAAAAATTGGTGAATTTTTGTGGCGCTTTGTTTTTCTCTCCGCAGTTGTATTTTAGCTCCGACTCGTACGAAAATCAGACCCTGACTGAGGCTCGAATTGGTTTTTTGTGCGGCCTAAACTTTGAGCAATTTCACAGCCTGCTAAGTTTAATTTCCACTAAGTCATTGTGCTTAAAATGTGCTAAAAAATACCAAATTAGTGTTGGGAATGCTGCCCAAAGTGTGCAAAATAAGTGTTGGAAAAGGTTTTCCGCACTGCTCATGAGATGCGTGCGGTTTGCTTTGAATTGAGGCGCGTAAATAATTTAGTTTTTGGTCTGCTTTAATTGGCGAAACTTCAACGCATTAATTATGCACATCTCCAGAGTTCAGAGTTCACAGACAACGGAATAAATTATTTATTAAAATGCTGCATAAATTAGTTCAAGATATGCCGCATTTAAAGAGCTGCCAGCCAGCCAGCCAGCCAGCCAGCCAGCCAGCCAGGCAGCCACTGCTCAATATTTGGCGAACTGTGAACTGGCCCGCGGGTGGGGCAACTTGCGTTCTGTTGCACATAAATTGCGCGCAGCCATCGATCCAAGTGGCAGGGCACGGGGGCAACGGCAGCCCTAACGGTAAATGATAATCACAAAAATGGCCGGCAACATGTGTGCGAAAATACGCGACGCGACGCGACTTTTGCCAGCGAAAAGAGTTTTGCCGTGGCGTAGCCCTTCGGGCACTTTGCCTGATTGGCAGACGCCCGACGCCCGACCGACTGCAAAGACGGCAGAACAGGAGGAGCAGGAGGACGGCGAAGAAGACGGTTTGAAGGAGGACCAAAGGCGAGCGCAAAAGTTTTCCGGGCCATTCTAAAGTTTGGCAGCTGGGTCGTGGTGGTGGAGGGAGGGAGGGCAGGAAGCTAGTAAGGAAAGGGAACTTTTTGGCTTGCCTTGTTGCCTAACTCTTGACTGTCGGCGTTTGGTTTTTGGCCGCCAATAACTCAACAATATTAAGGTTGGCACGTGCGCCGCCCCGACAACGTCCCCTGTTCCTATTCCTGGTGCTGTTTCCGTGCCTTTGGCTCTCTCTGCTGGGTCTGGGTCTGGGCTTCTGGTCTCCGGTCTCCGGTCTACGGGTCTCTCTGTGGGTCCTTTCTGCTGTTGCTTTCTGTTTGTCGCAAAGTTTGTGGCTCGTTAAGCAAATTCAAACGACTTAAGCGGCAACACATGTTGGCAAACAGCGGTCGAAGCTGAAGCTGAAGTCGAAGCAGCAGCAGCAGCCTCAGCCTCCGCCTCAGTCTTGAGGACCTCAGCGAGGCGACAGCGATGGCCATGTCGCCATAACTCTTGGCTGATGTTGCACTTTGTCCCTGTTATTGCTCCAAATCGCTCATATTTGCAAAAACTATTAAATCAGCCTCATGCCTCACGACAGTCGCTGGCACTGGCTCTACTTTTATGAGCGCTGACAAGACACTTGTCAAGTTTGGAAGATTTATGCGGGGTGTAATTGGGGTGAAAATAAATACGCCGCAGAGCGCACGAATTTTGAAGAATATTTGCGCCGCCATGCCTTTAATTTCCAACACTAAAAGGAAATAATAAGCTAAAAAATACCACAATTAGTGTTGGATAATGTTTTACCAATAGGAATATTCTTGTAAGAGTCTTTGCCACAACAAGTAAATAAATATTAGACATTTGTGGTGCCAATTGCAATTGGAAATCCATTTTAAAAGTTACCCAAGAAAATAATAGCCTAAAAAATACCGCAATTAGTGTTGAATAATGTTAAACCAATAGGAGTACGCTTCCAAACACCATCAAAATAATTAAAGTTGAGATATTTATGGTGCAAATTGCAATTAAAAATCTATTTTAAAAATTATCAAAAAAAAAATAGTCTAGAAAATAACCCAATTAGTGTTGGATAATGTTTTACCAATAGGAATATTCTTTAACGACTATTTTTCACAAGAAATAGATAAATATTAGAAATGTATGGTGCCAATTGCAATTGGAAGTATATTTTGCAAGTTAGCAGAGAAAATAATAACCTAAAAAATACCGCAATTAGTGTTGCACAATGTTAAAACAATAGAAATACGCTACCAACACTAACAGAAGAGTCTAGAAGTAATTGGTGGTAAAAATAAATAATAAGTAAATAAGAGAAATAATAATAAATAAATAATAATAATAATTAAATAATAATTAATGCAAATTATTAAAATACTAAAAAGTACCACATTAGTGTTTAATAATGTTAAACCAAAAGGAGTACGCTACCAACAGTAGCAAAATAATGCAAGCTCAGATATTTATGTTGCCAATTGCAATTGAAAATCTATTTTAAAAGTTACCCGAGATAATTTAAAGAGCTGTTAAGTTTATGCGCATTTACCACATTGATTTTCCTCGCCCAAGAAATTGTCAATTAAAAGTTAATTCATCTTTTCTTTCTCTCTCTCTCTCTCTCTCTCCCTCGCTGCCTGTCTCTCTTTGCAGATCCACCTTTGGTCACACTACGCCTGGGCTCCACACTGACACCGGATGATATCAAGGAAGGCGACGATGTTTACTTCGAGTGTCACGTACAATCGAATCCTCAATGGCGGAAACTGCTGTGGTTGCATAATGTAGGTTGAATCAACTCTCCAGGCTGCCCCACAGCCACCCCTCCCCCAAGTGCGAGCCACCAAAACCAGCAGCAGAAGCTGGCAACCAATCCAAAGTCAACCCAGGCTCTTGTGCCTGCTGTCTGGTTCCTGGTGCCTCGTTCTCGTTCTGGTTGGCCCCGGCTGTCTGCTCGGCTGGCTTCTTCCATTCATTTTCTGTTTAAGTGTCAATAACATGGCAAGTTGCGTATGCGGCGTATGAGGCGGCCGCTCGGGGAGTCGCCACCGTCGATTTCATGATGCATTGAGCCGCCGCCTCATCGGTAGCTGCTGCTGCTGCTGCTTTTCCTGCTGCTGCTGCTGCTGCATTTGCTCATTTCAATTCACGCCAGATCCACTGGGGGCAGGGTCATGTGTGTGTGCTTTGTGGGACTGGGACTGCGACTGGCACTGCCACTGAAAAGAGGCAACTGCCTGCGAGTGTGAGTGGGTTCCGTCCGTGGTTCCATTTTGGGTGGAAATAGTTTTGGGATTTGTGGCATTGATTTTGCCGTCGCTCAACTGCAGTCCCGCAATCGCTTGGCAATCACTCAGATCCCAAAACTCCCAGCATCCCACCCTACCCATGCCCACACCCATCTGCTTCTGGATCCTGGCTCCTGGCACTGCCATTTCGTGTGTGGGAATTTTTGCCTTTCGGAAGCGCTTAACGGATTTTGGCAAATTGAAATTTGAACTTGAGCGATTCGCGAATAGATTACTGTATTATTTTTATTTTGTTTGATGTGAAAGGGATGCTGAGGGCTGAGGGCTGAGGGCTAAGGGCTGCGGGCTGAGTGCGCGGTATAAGTTCTAGTTACAGATTAATTGATTGTGGAGCTATCTGCGCGCAAAGATATTTATTTGGATTTAGCTAAGATGGAAGAAGTGCAGCATGTGGAAGTTAAGGGGAGCTCTAGTGCAATTACAATAAGTTAGAGCACTTCCAGCGTAGAATTCGATAGCCAAATAATATAACAATAATAATATAATATGCCTGACTAATAGCCAATTACTGTGGCACATACGAGGGGGAGTTTTGGCAAGAGAATTTGAATGGCGTAGGGCACAATTTACCCCTTTCAGTACCCCAGCTAAATGTCTAATATTATGTACCATATTTCTGTAATTAATTCTTCTTTTCTCCTATCTCTCAGGGCATTCATCTGGAGCACAATACATCGGCTCGTGTCATACGCTCCAATCAGAGTTTGGTGCTGCAGAAGATCACCAAGCACTATGCTGGGAATTATGCGTGCAGTGCCATCAACGATGAGGGCGAAACGGTCAGCAATCAGCTGCCGCTGCGTGTGAAATGTGAGTAGTGCCCTAGCCCCCTAAATGTTTAGCTGTTTCCCAGTACAGTAGAGTACTAGCAGAGCTCCAGTAGAGTACTAGTAGAAGGGGAGAGAGGCCCTGCCCAAAAAATAGACGCGCTGCTGTTTAAACAGAAACTCTGCCTCTGTGGGACGCTGCTTTACGCCGCTGCTGTTGCTGCTTCTCCTGCTGCTGCTGCTGCTGTTGCTGCTGCTTCTGCCTCTGCTCCTGCTGCTGCTGCTGTGATGCATCAGCGATTTCAAGCATAAATTTGCCAAGCGGCACTTTGTTTGAATGCATCATCTATCTGGGCAAATGTCTCTGCCCTCCCTGTCCCTGTCCATCTCTCCCTCCTCCTCCTCCGCTCACTGTGTTTGTCTGACACTTGCCATCTCTTTTATGCTTGCTCCCCACTCTCCCTCTCACTCTCACTCTCTCTCTCTCTCTCTCTCCCTCCCTCTCTCTCTCTCTCTCCCTCCCTCTTGTTGTGTCTACACTCTGCGCTCGTCTGTTTTCTTATCATAAAGTCAGGCGCTGCAGACGTCGCAGTTGTCACTCCGCCCGGCCCCTCTCCCGCCCCTACCCGCCTGCTAACCCCTGCTTGGCCCTGTCCACTCCACGACTCATTTGATGTATTGCAATTTTCCATACTTTACTTTTTTTTTGTTGCATTTTGTGCTTGTTTTATACACTGCCAAAAGGGGTATAAAGACTAAGACTTGATGTGGGAAATGCAGCGAGAAGTTCCATACGAAATATGAAAATTCCTTGCTGCCAAGAGAACTGAACCTATGCCAATATCAAGCAGATATATCTGCCATATGCTCAGAATATATATCTGTGAGTGTAACTGCAGCTTCGAGGGACCCTTAGCCATAGCCATAGCTATAGCCATAGCCATTCCATTCTTATTCCTTTTTGCTGTTGCGCTCCGTTCGTTTTCATTTTACAACTCAAAACGGAGAACGAGCAGGGGATGGGACAGTGGCAGTGGCAGAGGGCAGTGGCAGGGGGCAGTGGCAGTGGCAGTGGCAGTGGCAGAGGGCAGTGGCAGGGGCAGGGGCAGTGGCAGTGGCAGGGGGCAGGAGGCACGCGCACTGTTGGCAGTGACTTGACGCAGTTGCAAGTCAAGGCTGTGAAAATATTTTCCATTCCGCTTTCTTCCTTTTTGTTTTTTTTTTTTTTTGCATAAATACAACATTTTGCCTTCTGCCCCATGGCTGCTCGCCTCGCCTCGCCACTCGCGTTTGCTTCACTTTTCATATGCTTGCCACATGCGCTGTACGTTGGCCATATTTCATCGCAGCAGCAGCAGCAGCAGCAGCAGCAGCAGCAACACATCCAGGACTCCAGCTCGCAGCTACAGATACGGGAGACTCGCTGCAGCTGCAACAGCAGCAACGGCAGTGAGGGATACAAGCGGAATTATGCTTCAATTTAACAGCCCGCGAAATGTTGCTGCCTGCCTGCCATATTCCAAGGGGGGAGCAGGAGCAGGAGGAGCAGCAGCAGAAGGAAGGAAGGATCCTTGCTGGCAAGGAGTGCGCTGCACTGCCAGCTGTGTGCTTGAATTTAAGCAATTTGACAGACGCCTCGACTGATGAGGATGAGTATGGGGATGGGGATGGGGAGGATGATGATCGCTCTCATAATGAGCTGTGTGGGGCAGGGCAGGGCAGGGCGCATGCAGTGGCTTAGCTACAGCAACTGCAGCTCTGACGGGTTGGTGCTCCCTGCTCGTATCTGCTGCTGAGCGATACACATGTATCCCCCAGACACAGCACAGCCCACACCCCACACACATCCTGCCTGTGCCTCTGCCTCTGACTCTGCGCTGCCTCTGCGCTGCTCCCCCTCGTCGCTCTGTTGCCATTTTGAGCCATACAAATTGCTGCTCCAACTCAAGTGCGCCACACATGCACTCCACTGTGCTCCACGGCTCCGCGACAGGGCGCATTGCTGCGGGCCATAAATTAAATGAAGTGTGCCCCACAGCCACAGCCACAGCCCAAGCGGCTGCCACTGCCACTGCCACTTTTGTTTGCAGCCTTCATTTGGTGGCTGCTTTGTGCCACATGGCACACACTTTCTATTGGATATTCATAATTGTAATTATGCAACTGATTTCTGATTGAGCTTTGGATCGGAGTTAGGCAGCTCCACATATAATTTCCCCTTTTTTCCCTGGCTTACAATAATCAGAATTCCGCCCCTGTGACGCCTTCCACTTGTTGCGCTCAGCCATATATACCCGTGGGAATTCCTTTTGTGAATGTCATTGAACTTTTTCCGTTTCTTAGTTGGTCAGTTCTTGCCTCACTGCCACTGCCACTGGCATCCCACTGGCCACCCTTCTGGCCGCTCGAGTGTTGCTTAATTAGCAAAGCGACTAAGTAATCAGTCGCCCTCACGCCCCGCCCACCGCCCACGCCAAAACAAAAACATAATACCGAGAGGCCACAGCCCTCAGCAGGATGTCAGCATTGGGCGTTATTTTCTGGCTAATTAATTACGCCCACACCCCCTCGGTGGGGAGGGGGAAGCATTTCCCCAGCCATTTTTGCTTTTTGTGTAAATTTTTGAAGATAAACAATTCATCAGAATTGCCTTTCAAGAGCAGCGGCTTAGCGGGGTAGAGAGAGAGCGCAGTAACGACGACAGCAAATTACGCATACGCCACGTGTGCCGTCAGCTAATAATCCTTTAACATTTATGGAACGGAACGGAACGAAACGGAACGCCTTATTTACCTGGAAGTACTAAATCATGTTGCCACATTAATTAATTTCCCGTGAACAAGAACGAGGCACTGCCACACGACAGCGCTGCTGCCATTGGCTTTTGGCACTCCCGCAACCCTCCGCACCGCCCTTGCCCGCCTGTCCCCATGGACTGGCGGATTGACAGACAGACGGACTGTCTGAATGACTGACTGACTGTCTGAATGACTGACTGACTGTCTGCATGGCTGACTGACTGATGAGAAGGCGCTTCGTCGTCGCGCTTCGTCGTCGCGCTTTGTCGTCCCCACTGTCTAAATCACTTTTGTGCGTTTTTCTTCTTCGTGTGTGTGTATTACGCCCACGCACACACACACACTAACATACACACAAGAAAACCAAATACTTTGGCTCTCATTTTTCAACGATTTTCACCACGATTTTAATGGCCTGCAGCCGATGAGGGTAGGCGTATGGGAAGGACATGATTGCGGGGCACATCATTAGCGATTCAAAGGCAAAGGCCTCGCGGGGGTAGGCAAACGGAATGTCAACAGGTGACTGGCAAAGGGGAAGCGATAAATATTTGCAGAGAGGATAAGCTCAGTTATCATGTGCAGCTAAGACAGAGAGAGAGAGATTTTAAGTGGAGAGTTTGAGAGAAAGAACCCTTAAAGAGCAGAACTTAAACCTCTGCAGATCCCTGGCCTGCATATTCTAGCTATCTTTATTTAATTCCCCTTTCTTATTCCCCTTTCAGACACTCCGATATGCAAGCACTCGGACCGTGTGATATTAATTGGCGCCTCCAAGGACGAGACTGTGGAAGTAATTTGCGAGATACAGGCCGATCCACCGCCGCGGTAAGTGCACAAATCCAGCAATCCAAAACATAAAAAAATCCCCCATTACTGCTGCTGCTTTTCCTGCCGCTCCTTTAGTCCTGTATTTTATTTGCGCCGAAACGCTTTTGCTCTTTGTAGGCGTTGTAGGCGGCAAGTGCTTCCTGTTGTTTCCTGTTGACTGATTCAAGTGTTTGGTAAAATTGACAAATGATTGTAATTTCTGTTGTGCGCGGAAATGTGAGAAAATTTAACAATTTTTTCTTGCTGTGGCTGCTGCAGAAATTCTTTGTGAGATTTTTGCTTGTCTTTTCGTGTTTTCCCCCACTCTTTGCTGTTGCTGCTGCTGCTTTCTACACAGACCTTAAATTGTTGATTTTAATTCATTTTAAATGTGCAACTGGCTTTGCCGCCGGATGATGCTCCCCGCTCCCGCTCCCAGCTCCCAGCTCCCGCTGCTGCTGCTGCTGATGCTGGGGATTTAGCTGGTCAGCGGGAATGTGGCCCACTTTAATGTTTTTTTAATGAGGCAAACACTGCCAGTAGCAGCGCCGCCGACGAGCCCTCTCCTGTCGCTCTGACCAGCTGCCACTCTGCCTTAGTCCGAGCTGACTGCGTGCGTCTCTCTCTCGCTCTTTTGCACGCCCTGTCCTGTCCTGTCCCTGTCCCTGTCTTGTCTTGTATTTAATTTCAATTTTTTCTCTTTTTTTTTTTGAGCGCGCGCGTCTTGAGCTGACGCTTTATGCTAAAATAATTAATCATTAGCCGGCGGAAAATATGCGAGACCGAGACAGAGACAGAGGCCGTGGCCGGGGCCAAAGCAGCTGCGTCCTCGTGTAATTGTTGTGGCTGCTGTGAGGCTGTGAGCAGCAAACAGGAGTAGTAGTAGCTGCAGAGTGGCTCCTGGATCCTGGATCCCGGCGTGAACATTAAAAAGCTGCTGCATACTTTTTGACGCGGTCACAGGGGAGACTCGACCCCCCCTGCCCGTTGCGGCGGGGGGCAGGGATGGCTGATAGGATGGGCTGGGGGCTGATGGCTGCGACAAGTTAATTTATCAGCATTTAAATGCCTGACAAGCAGCGCCAGCGTATACAAATTTATTATTTTCTGCATATTAATGTATTCAAATTTAATCAAAATATCTTTTTATTTTTTTTTGTTTGGGGTGTCTTTAATGTGGGACACTCTCTCTGGAAAATTAGGGAAATCTTTGGGAATTTTTTTGTGTAGAAAACAACAAGAGAAATATTTAATTAATATTTATTTTTTGTTCTTATTTATTATTATTATTTATATTTTATTTACATATTTACACATTCAAATATTAAAAACTTTAATTTTTAATTTTAATTAATCCATATTTACGTATCTACACAAGGAAATCTTTGGGAATATTTTTCCATAGAAAACAACAAGAGAAATATTTATTTATTTTTTATTATTATTTATTTGTATTATTTATTATTATTATTTATATTATATTTACATATCTACACATTCAGATATTAAACATTAAATTATTATTTTTATATATATTATTATTATTATTTATACTTTATTTACATATCTACACAAGGAAATCTTTGGGAATATTTTTCTATAGAATACAACTAGAGAAATATTTATTTATTATTTATTTGTTGTTATTTATTATTATTTATTAATAATATAATTTATATTTACACATTCAGATATTAAAAAAAAACTATTAATTATTATTTAACAATAACAAAATACTAATATTTTCAAACCATTAAAATTATTTATTTTTATTTATAAATTGTTATTATATTACTGCCCTACATAAATCTTAAATAACCAAAAGAAATGATGTTATGGGCCAGAAAAGAAGGCGTGACGAGAGGAGGCGAGGCGGTGACCCTCTTCAAATACATCCTCTCGTGTAGCCTGTCACTGTCATCGCGTGTGTGCCTCTCAGCGGGATCTGTGCTGGTGCTCCCTGTCCATTATTGATTTCATTTAACTCTGCTGGCATGTATTTTTAAATGGATTTCTTTTTGGCCTTTATTGATTTACGGTTATTTTTGCACTGTGACGCCCTCCAAGTGGACCCACCGTCCGCGTCCAACCGAATATGCCAGAGATAATTAACCTTTTAAAAGGCTTCCCCACCAATAACTGGCAGCGGGAGCGAGTGAGTGAGTGAGTGAGGAGTTCGCTTCGGTTTGGTTCGGTTGGGTCCATCTGTCGCCGTGTTTAACCTTTAATATTTTAACGAGCTATTTTAAAAATGTAAAACTTTGCAAACATGTTTCCACTTGCTGACTGTCGCCTGCTCCACTCCCTCTTCGGTGCCTCCTGCTGCTGCTTTACCTCACCTGCTGCTGCCTCTGTTGCTGCTTCTCATGTCCTGTCCAGCTCTGTTCCGATCCGTTCCTTTCCTGTCGCACACACACACACACCACTGCTGTCAAAATGTCAACGCAACTTACGCTCCATATATAAAACAAATAAAATATATATACATATATATATATAATATACTATATGTATGTCTGTGTGCATATTCCTTTTGCAGAACTTTTCGCTGGAAATTCAACAACTCGGGCGAAACGCTGGACGTGGGCAGCGAACGATTCAGCGTGAATGGAAGTCGCAGTATTTTAAAGTACACACCAGTCACAGATCAGGTAAACACAACCCCCAACCCACAACTCCCCCTCTCTCCCACCCTTTTGTGCACATGGGAGACCAGAAATTCCTTTATTCCTGCATGCAATTAAGCAAGAGCTGCACTTTAAATAATAAATATAAATGTATAAATATATTTTTACAGGATTATGGCACACTGTCCTGCTGGGCCGCGAACGAGGTGGGCACACAGCAGCATCCCTGTCTCTTCCAAGTCGTACTGGCGGGTAAGTGTGGGCTGCAAGATGCGGCTCGTAGTGGGTCTGTCGCTGTCGCTCTCTCTGGTTATGCTGGTTAAAAGTTTCTGCCAAATATATAAATTTATTGGAGTTAAATATATTATAATATATTCCTCGCTGTACAAAAAATTGTACTTAATTCCACATGCCAGCCTTGTCTATGCCAGACATTTTATTGCTTACTCAAAGGCCAAAAATCTGCCATAGAGAACTCTGCAAATATTCAGCCCTAATCCGCGCTCAATGTTCCATGGAAGAACTGGCCTGTTCCATAATGAAATGTACCGTAAATTGGTGCACTGCAAACAGTGTTTATGCCAGGAAAATGGCACTTGATCCTTTCAGCCTTTAGCCCTTGCATTCCCCCGCTGCTGTCTGCTGTTTGCTGTTGCTTCATTACGTGCAATTTGACCTTAACATGTTAATACCGACGGCAAACACAGAGGCATGCGGGGAGTGGGCACTGGAGGCAGTGGAACGGGCACTGGTAGGGGGACTGGGACTGGTACTGGTACTGGGATTGGTACTGGTACTGGCAGTGCTGCTCGGATTGCCGCTCGCATGGGGAGTGGGGCAAACAGACCAGACCAGACCGATGGGATCCCAAAAACCAGCACAACCAGAGATTGGCCATTGTACACTTTTTGGGGGGGACAAACCGTTGGGCTGCTCCGATTCAATACCCAAAAAAAAAGAACAACTCTTCATATGTGCTCTCTCTTACTCTCTCTCTCTCTCTCTGTCTCTCCCAACCCAACCCAACCCACAAATGATGCTGCTGCTCCCGTGGACTGCTGCTGCTCCCATGATCCTGCTGCTGCTCCTGTGACTGCTGCTGCTGCTGCTTGTTAATTTCCTGCGTTACGTGAACCAACAACATAAATCTGATTCCCATGCTCTGCGGCATTGGTCGTCTGCGTGTGTGTGTGGATTGGAAATACTCCTACCGATTCCCCGATTCCTGGATTCCTCGATTCCCCGATTCCCCGTTGCCGATTCTACAGCTCTGCCGAATGCCGTCAGCAATTGTACCGTCTTCAACCGCACCGAGCTGAGTGTTGACATACAATGCATACCGGGCTATGACGGCGGACTGCCGCAAATATTTGTACTGGAAATGTTTTCAACACGCACCGGCATCACCAGGTAAGCATATTAATCAACTATAACTACAGCAACTACAACAACTACAGCAACTGTGCAGCAGCCCACCCAAGGGGTGCTGTGGGCGGGGCACAAGGCAAAGCCTCTGCCAGGGGCCAGCTTTTAAGCTGCTTATGGCCGCCGCCGCCCCCGCTGCGCGCCCCCCGGGGGCCAGGGGATTGGCCAAACTGACGAAAATTTTGTGCTGAGTTTGGGGCGAGGCAGGGCGGGGCGGCGTGGTTAGGGGCAGCTTGACCCCAAGCACAGATATGGAGCATATGTCAAACAAATGGCTCCATATCGTTACGGCGACATACATGCACGCCTATAGGTGTATGTGTGTGTGTGTGTGTGTGTGTGTGCGGGTGTTTGCCTAGGCTTAACCCAGCAACAGGCCATGGGGCATTAAAACATAACTCTGGGTAAATGTTTCACGGAATTATAGAATAAATTCGCACCATTTGAATGTTGATAATTTAAATTTATATTGTTTTTTTATTTAATAATTTAAATTTATTTTTTTTTATTTAATAATTTATATTTATTTTTTTTTATTTAATAATTTATATTTTTTTTTTTTTATTTAATAATTTATATTTCGTTTTTTTTTTATTAAATAATTGATATTTATATATTTTATACATATAACATGTTTTGTTTCGCTGTCCCAATTATTTCGCACAGCCAAAAGTCGTTGACGTACCGAACAAAATTTCTTATTATTTTTTTCACCATTTTACTTGAGTTTTTACTTTTTGTTTATGCAGTGCAAGAATAAATCTAACAATAAAAATTAAGATCAGCGCAAAATTCCAGCAAATAGTCATTTTATAGAGCATTTTCTGAAGCATGGCCAAGTGTACTTATGATTAATCACATGGCTGTATTTATGTATTTATATTATATTTATAGTATATATTTATATTAATATAAATACTTTGTAAATTTGCTTAAATTTAAATGCTTGACAATAGTTAGTTTAGGCCATAAATGCGCATGCAAAAGAGACTTAATTGAGGTGTTTTATTAGTTATATTTCACACATTTGTTGGGCACTTTTTCATGCTGCATGCACCTGCTAGAGGATTGTGTGTAGTCCGACAAATAAATCTGAAAAGTCTCATTTGCCATGTGTATATTAAATTGAGCCATTTCTTTGCACTAAAAATGAATTTGCAGCTAGGGTTTTGTTGCTCTTTAATTTATTTTACTTTATTTTAATCGGAATATTTTGCAGATATTTTTCTGCTATTTTTGGGTTTTTATTGCTTTGCTTTATTGATGCATTAAACTGATTTGCGTGTTGGCACAAGGGTTAATATAAGTATGCATGCAGAAATCTGTTTACTACTCAGGGGCATGGCCAGCATCCCTTGAGAGAGCTGGCAGAGGCATCGGTGTCTGCGTTTGACACCTGCCACAAAGACATGCTCCATGGCCGAAGTACCAGCATCATTTTATTCCGTAATAGTCCAGCTACTTCAGGGAACGTACGCTATACATACAATATACATATATGTACATATGCGAATAGTAGTGGCAGTCCTTTGCAGCGAGGGTGTGTAATTAGGCGTGAAGCAGGCCCACGCTCTTGGCGGGCCTCGAGATTGGGCTGGGGCCGTGTATTGTTTGTCTTTGAATGGCTCTGCCAGCGCGAGCAAATGTACACTGAGTATTGAGTATTGTACGAGTATTGTGTGCATGTTTATGGTAAATAGGAAATCAAATTCATATGCACACATAACATTATGCGAGGGTTGCCCATTCCCATTCCCATTTGATTTCATTTTATTCCCTTTTTCTCTTTGTTGCGTATAAATTTGTGTAAAATATTCGAGGGGACAGAAACGGAGCACACAAAACCTCTAATAAATATTTCTTATTAAAAACAAAAGAGGCAAAAATGGAGGGAGGGCACCAAAAATATATATAAAAAACCCCCAAAACGCAACCGAAACATCATCATCAATGTAAAAATGTTTGGCACACAAATGTAGATATAGAGAGAGACATTGAACCCTAATATTTCAGAAGTTTGTACGCGTGGGGCAAGGCGGAAGGAGTTAAGCCAAAGCCAAAGCCAATGCCACAGCCACAGCCAAAGCCAAAGCGTCGCTGGGGCATCCAGAAGGGCTGGGCATCAAATTCAAATTGAGGTCATGATTGGAAAGAGCGCGCACAGCATCTTCTAACTGGCAGGGTTTTGCCGGATTTACGGGGTTAGGTTAGGAAAACAAGCCAGCAGAAAACCGTAAAAGAAAAAACACACACAGGAAATTCCAAGGAAATAAAAAAAGGGCTGCCAAAAAAAAAGAATTTGTGGCTTTGGCTTTAGCTCTGACTGCGGCTCTGCTTCTGTCTCTGCCTCAGCCTGCTTCTGTCTCTGCCTCTGCCTGTGTCTCTGCCTCAGTTTCTGCCTCAGTCTCTGCCTCTGCCTCTCCTTGAACATTTGATTAAAGGCTTAATGCCGTTGATTTCTTTGCCATTTCTTTTGATTTAATACGCAATCATTTGCGGACCACCGCTTACATACCAATGCCAATGCCAATGCCAATGCCAATTCCAATGCTCCCCTCTTGCAGATTCAATTTGAGCAACGCGGAGGAGGCGCTCTTCTCGCTGGAGAACCTGGACACGCTCACCTCGATGATGGTGCAGGAGAACAACTCGCTGAGGCTGCGCATTTACTCGTACAACCAGAAGGGACGCAGCGCCGCTTATCTCTTGCCCGATTTCATAATTGGCTCAACAGCTTACAAGACAGGTGAGTGGCACTGCCAGTCGGCCAGCCCCCTGCCACCAGATGCTGCCACCGAAAAACGAGCAACACAATTTGCTTGATTGATGGATGGATGGATGGATGGATGGATGGATAGTCGGATGAATGGATGGGGGGGCACTGGGTAGCCTCTCTCGCTCCTACTCCTTCTCTGGGCTTTATGGTTTTGACACTTGAGCAGCTACCCAGCATCAGGAGAGAATCATCGCTGCCTTCTTGGGTCTAGGCTCTGTGATTTCCTTCTCATGCATTAATCCCATGCATTCAGCAGCCAGGCCTTTCCTCTCCTCCGCTTCTGCTGGCTGACAGGTAGGCTCCAGCAGTCATCCGCAGTACTTACATAATCAACATGCCTGCCTTATGCCGCCTCCATCGCATAGCCATGCCTGGCTGCCATCAACTGATGGCGTAAAATATGTGTAAAATTACTTTTTGACATGAGCCGAGCCCAGAGAGAGAGGGAGTGGGAGAGAGGAATCAGCCTGAGCCAAATGGGGGCAAAAATGGGAGAAAGCTAGACGCCGCGGCACAGTGGATTGAAATGGCAGAGAAAGCGATGCCAGGCAGGAGAGCACTGGAAAGATCACAGCAGCAAAGCAGGGGAGGAATAGAATATGCAGCAGAATGTTAGACAGAATGCTGGAGAGAGAGAGAGAGGGTAGAAGGTAGATAGGTACTTGAGGCTGCAGAATTACAGCAGAAAGTAGAGCTGGAGAGTGCCCAAGCAGAGCCATGGGAAGAGCTCTGTATCCCTTGTCATCCCCTTGTCCGATCACTGAAGCTGCCCAGCTGCAGGGTGAAGTTTGGTGCCTGGCTGCTACCTCTTTCGAGCTTCCCTGCCACTGCCGTGCCACTGTCCATCCTTCTGTCCAATTAAACTCTAAGCGCTTAGACATTTCGCTGCTTATTGCTCAACATACGGGGATTTATGCCACACAAACTCGTGCAATATGCGAGTGTACTCACTTATTTATGTATCCACTTTGCTTTTTCCCCAACCGCCCAAACGCCCGCCCACACATTTTCATGTTTGGCTAAATATAAAACCGTCAAAATGTCGACAAATTTAACGTGCTGCCTGCCTGCCAACGACAACGACAACGAACGAATCTCTCGCGTTCCTTAACTGCCGCCTGCCGCCTGCCACTTCCATCGGCAATCAATTTGATGTGTGTGGATATATGCCACCGATGGCAATCTATCTAAAACCCAACGATGATTTATGAACGGCGATTGTCAACCTGTAATTACGGCCAAAACAACAACAACAACAACAACAACTGCAACAATCTACAACATTTACAACAATCCACAACTGGTGCAAAACAACACCCAACACGGACCCGGATCGGACCCAACCCAACCCAACCCGCCAACCCACCAACACCACAGACGACGACGTAACACTGACATTGTCGCCGGTGATTGTTGGAAGTGTCCTGACCATCATAATTATTGGTGTTGCCATCGCGATACGAATATTTGTGGTGACATTTGTGCACAATTTGCGGCGCAATCGTCATCACGGCAGCAAGGCAACGGCTGCCGGTGTAACGGCACAGCCGGGGGATGTCTTCAAGGTGAGTTGCACGCCCCACAGCCAAAGCCCCCCTGGTAGCCCAGTCACAGCAATTAATATATATATATTTTGTGTGTGTGTGTGTGTGTGTGTATTATTTTGTAACATTTTCCATTTGTTTTTTTGTGGCTGCGGCTGCGGCAGGGCGGCAACCTGGAGAAACCGCGTTGGCAGCACACGGACATTAAAACGAAGTCATCGGAGGATTTGGTCGAGGACGAACGTGATCCGGATGTAATACCATCGCAATATGGTAAGATCATAAACAGTTGTTGGTTGTCTCTCTCTATGCGCTCTCCCTCTCGCTCTCTCTCTCTCTCTCTCTTTGCTTGCAAGAGCGGAAGAGAGACGGAGAGGCAGCCGTACGCTTGCATGCTGGCGCCGCTTGATGGGAAAGACGGAGAAATTGTATATTTTATTTTTTTTTATTTATTTATTTTTATTTTATTTTTATTTTTATTTTTATTTTTATTTTATTTTTATATTTAATTTATTTATTTTTATTTATTATTTTTATATTTTATTTATTTATTTATTTTTATTTATTATTTATTTTTATATTTTATTTATTTATTTTAGTTTTATATCTTATTTTTATTTATTATTTTTTTATGTTATTTATTATTTTCATATATTATTTATTTATTTATTTTTATTTATTATTTTTATATTTTATTTATTTATTTTATTTTATTTATTATTTTTATATTTTATTTATTTATTTATTTTTATTTATTATTTTTATATTTTATTTATTTATTTTATTTTTATTTATTATTTTTATATTTTATTTATTTATTTATTTTTATTTATTATTTTTATATTTTATTTATTTATTTTATTTTTAGTTATTATTTTCATATATTATTTAGTTAATAAATTTTATATGGAAATTGCCAACGAAGATTGTGGTTGCTGGTACTAGATATCTGCCACCATCTTCGATGGCAGAGTATCCCCTGTGCACCTTGCTGCGCGATGTCTTTTTCCCCTTGTCCTTTCTTTTAGTGTCAGCCAGTCAAGTGTCGCCCCGCTGAAGCTGCTTTTATAGTGCACTTTGAGCATTAAACTTTAATCAAATTTTATGGCCACTTTTCCCGACATTTACTTTCATGTGCTGTGTCCCGCAATTGTCGCGCTTCGCAACGCTATCTGTGTGGCTCCTCCTGTTCCTGCGCTGCTCTTTGGTGACCCGCAATCGTAATCAATCTCATCAACACAACAACAACAACAACAATACGACACTCAACCCGCGCGCGGCAAAAACCAATCCAATCCAATCAACAAATGCAATTTTCTTTTAATCGTAAATATTTTTAACGATGGAACCCAACAATCTAACAACGCAACCGCACCGCATCGCATCGCATCACTCCCTCTGCGCTGCTGCCACACGGCTGCGGATGCGGATACGGATGCGGACATGGACACCGACCCCAAAACGTGGCAACGGTCATCAATAAATTTCAATCAAACAGTTGGCGGCAGCAGCGCCGGCAGCAGTGGCAGCAATGCCTCGAATGTTGGCAGCACCACAGCGGGCACCGCCACGGGCAGCAGCACTTCCACCGCCGTGGTGGCATCAGCAGCAGCAGCAGCGTCGTCGGCAGCCGCAGCAGCAGCATCTTCCACGGGAACAATGGCTGGCGGCGGCGGTGGCGGTGGCGGCGAACGGGATGCCCATCAGTTCACATCAGCCACGTCCCTGGTAGGAGGTGTCTCCAAATGGTCACCCAATGGCAACGTAAGTACTGCTAGATGCATAAGAGATGGCCAGACAGCAGCCAGCTAGCAGCTAGAAAAGGCTGCCAGCAAAGTAGCCAACAAAGGGGGGGAAAGAGCTATTCAATGCGACTCTGTTACTAGAAGATTCAGCAAGGGAAAGCTCTGCTTGTTGCAGTTTAAGCTACAGCAAATTGAATACAAATTAAACTATTTCTTGCATCATTTATCGGCACTCCAGCTTGCGCTGCTCCGCCCTCCCTGCCACTCAATAATGGACAGCCTTTCGACAGGCCAAATGGCCATCACTGTCGCATCTGCTCGTAGATTGTAGTATAATTAAAAATCCCACTCAAGTGTCTCGTTTTTCTGCTACGGCATGGACGACAGCCAAATGAAAGTGAGACAAAGTCGCTTGTCCTGCGTCCTTCGTAGCTTTAGCTGTGCCTTTGCCTTTGCCTTTGCATTTGCAATTTGATTTGGCAACTGTTTGTCCGGTGTTCGGTGTTCGGTGTTCAGGTCCAGGGCCAGGTGCAGGTGCAGCTTGGCAGCCAAGGACCAGTTAACGTCTGTCAGTTGTCAGTTGCGGTCCGCATTAACCGTGCAACTCGTTGCCGGAGTGCCCGGACACTCTGTCTGTGTGTGTCGCTGTGTCTCCTTTATCTGGGCAATCTGTGCTGTGCCCTGCACTGAAAGCAATCAACTACTCAAATTGTCAAATTGCTAAACAGAATCCCAGGCAGCCCACCAGCAGCAGCAGCAGCAGCAGCGGCAGCTGGTGCCTGCCTCTGCCTCAGCCTCAGACTTCAAAGTGCTGGGAGCCCGAACACCGCACCGCTCGACTATATTAAAAAAAAGCTTTTAAACTGTCAGTTTGCCATCGAATTTTGCACTCATTCCCGTTCTCAGTCTCGTTATGCAACCCACTCGGGAGGTTATAAATAAAAATCCATTGGCTAAATCATGGCATAACGTGCCACCAGAAACAGAACCAGAACCCAAAACCAATACCCAAAACCAAACCAGACTGGCTGCCAGAGTCGTGCCACTCGGTTGCAGGCAAGCGAAAGGGTGGTGGACTCTGCTCTGATCCGCTCTGAGGTAATTGTGAGATTTTTAAAACACAATATATCATGTTGAGCTTGCGCTTCAGCTCGTGGCCATAATCAATCAATTTCTGCTGCTGCCGCATTTATATTGAGCACGAAACTTGCCCCAGCGGCTGAGCGGCTGAAGGAGTTTGAGTTTCTATTTTTATAATATTTCCAACCGAAGGATGGAAGCTGACGGTGTGGCAACAGGTGTGCCGTTGCAACAAAGCCAGCATTAAGAAGGGAAGCGAAAAATTCTGTTAAGGGAAAAATTGAACAGCAACAAGGAAAAAAATGAACTTTAAATGAAATAGAAAAAAGCAAGAAATGCAATGGAAAATTTAATTCTATATATTTATAATTCTTTGGCCACAATGCCATCCATATTCCATATTCGATTATTATTTCATGTGCGATGGGGGGGTGTTGGCTTAACGTGTATTTTTATTGAATTTTTCCAATATTTTTCGCTGTTATTTATTTTTTGGGATTGCTGGTTTGGCCATCCCCATCCATCCATCCATCCATCCATCCATTGCGATTAGAGTGCCGGGCCAAAGCCAACGCCAATGCAGAGCGCACATTTGTTTTCATTTCATTAAATTCGCAATTAGAATTTATTTATGGACTTTGCTGCTGCCTGCACACATCTATCTGCCTGTCTGTCTGTCTGCCTGTCTGCCTGTCTGACTGTCTGTATATTTCGCATATATAATTTTTATTCGCTGACAACGTTGGAGATCCCCGCGAGCCATTACCATAAGCTCTGTGTGCCCGTGGAGATTAGAGCCCGGCCGTATGCACAGACCATGACCAATTGACTGCCAGTCCGCGAATATATGTCCGTACATATATGTATATATATCACTAATCTGCCAAAAAACATGAACCAAAACCTACCCAGAACCAGCCCAGTATCCAGAACCCAAAACCAAACCAATTTGCAATGCAGAAAAAACCAAAAACAGAAACAGAAGTACCCCTACTCGCAGGGAAATCAGCCAACGCTGCGGTTTCTACTCCCCCCCAGAAGAGGATCCGCTCACATCCACGCCGCATTGCACACAAACACAGAGAGAGCGAGAAAGGGAACCCCCGCGAGATAACACAGAGAGTATCTGAAACCGAAACGAATCCCCCATACCACGCCGCCGAAACGGGTTCCGGCGTTTTGGTCTGAAAGCTGAAAGAGAATTTTTGTTTCATTCTGTAAATGGGATTTGCTGCACAGATTTCAATTACATTTAAATTACCATTCCAGTGCGCCAATCTGTAGGGGATTTCCAGTAGGTGTGGGTGGGGTGGGGTGGGGTTGCCCGTGGACTGTGGGCAATCGCAGCATAACTCAATTCGTTAATTAAATAATTTTAAATATTGCCAAACATAACAGTCGAAACGGCAATTTCACACCGCACCTCCTGCTTCTCCTGCTCCGCTCGCTCGCTCGGCATCCCCGCCGCTCGCCACCCCCTTTGCCAGCCCACGTGAAAATTGCATTGAGAGATTTCAATTAGAATTTCATTCGAATTTTCGTGTTGGTTCACAGCATTTTTGGCGTGTTCAAGCCGAAATATTTTGCTATAATCAGTGAAGGTAATTGGATTGGCGCTGGGTGGTGGCACGCCCCGCACGGCTGCTGGCTCAATAGAAATAGAAACAGAAAATAGAAAAATAATCGTTTTATTCCAAAATGGAAATATCTGCAAATGAAAATATTTTTTTCTTGTGTTTTTTTTTGTATTTTTTGCATGCGAAAATGAATTTTCTAAATTATCTCTGTCTAAACTAAAGTCTTTAAAAGAGATTATGGTTGTGGTTGGTGGTGAGATTAGAGAAGTTTCTGCTGTTGCAGCTGCATTAATTCCCCTGAGTGTTGCCGCATCGATATCTGGGGCAAAAGATGATTGCTTTTGCGAGATAACAAACGATACCCTCGAGAACCGACGCATTATTAATCAAGGATATGCCTAGCTTCCCCTCTGCCCCGCTCCTGCTGCATTCATCACACAATTTATGCGAAGTAAAATCAAACAATTTTCATGGCAACAACTCCTGCAAATACACATGCGAATTTTACTCGATTTTTTCATGTAGAAAACTCTGGCCAGGCATTCCAGAGCCACAGTCAGAGTCAGAGCCATAGCCAGAGCTGGTGCAATTTCCAGCCGAATGACTTTCGATGCACCACTAAAGCCACACCATAACGTGCGTTCCGTAACTTCTGTCTTGCAGGTGCTGCCCCTGACGACGACGACGACGACGCTGCTGTCCGGCGATCCGGCGAATGCGACGGTCACCTACAATCAAATCAACGCGCAACGAGCCCAGCTGCTGGCAGCCGTGGCGGCGGCGGGCGGCGGCTGCAGCAGCACCGTCATCTCGCCCAGCAGCAGCATGTTGGGCAGCTTGGGTGGCAAGCCGCCCCTGGGACTGGGCGGCACCATCATTGGCTCCCCAACGTCGCTCTCCTCGACGGCCACGCTGGCGGCCCACCTGCAGCCGGTGCACAGCAGTGGCGTTGGCACCCTGCCACCTGGCCTGGGCAGCGGCGGCGGCTACATACTGAACGCGTATGCCAGTGGGCGCTTGCACCACCCACTGCAGCAGGTGGGCATTGGCGGTGGAGCCACTCACACGGCCACACTGAATCGGCATCACCATCAGCAGCAGCAGCAGCAGCAACACCATCATCATCATCATCATCACCAGCAGCAGCAGCAGCAGCACCCGCACCATTCGGGCTCCAGCCTGCTGCTGGGCAGCGCCGGCAGCGTGATGGGCGTTGTGGGCCTGGCCAATAACACGGCCTCGACCACGACTACAACCACCTCGTGCAACTCCTCGCAGGACCTGGATGATAACATTAATATAAATGCGATTAAGGACTGCCTCATGACGCAGCGCGTGCCTGAGAGTTGTGTGTAAGGGCCAGAGGCTGCTTGCTTGCTGGCAAAAACAATTCGTGAGTAATTCCAGATCTAATACGAGTATGTGTACATGTGGTGGCTAGGATCTGTATATGTGTATGTAGCATCTAGGAGTACTCGTAATTGTATGTATCTATAGTATGACATAGTTTTATTCTCGTTAAGGTGCTGTGCATATCTAACCTACTCCTAAGACAGCGTCAGCATGAACTCTGATGCTGTAAAACTGAGCAAAAACTGAGCCATAAAAAACTGCATATCTACATGGCATACAGCATATCCAATCCATTGTTATATCAAATGGGTTAGTCAAGGGGCAGGATATCAGAAGGCAGGATATACGTATCAGAAGTAGTAGCAAATTTAAAGATTCCTTTGGAGAGTCGCGTAGATCTCAATGTGCTGAGCCAGACAGATCTTTGGCCGTCTCTGGTTCAGGCTTCTTCTCAAAAATGGTTCTGTCTTTAGCTCATTCGAACCGAACCGAACCGAACCTGCTTCAGGAATAATAATCTTCTATCAATGTTCAATGTCCTTGCCAATTTGCTTTGACTACATTTCCAGTTCGATTGGGTAACTAACATAGCAAAACAGAATAAAATGCATTAAATTAAATACATAAATATACCAAAAACCACACTCTAACTTAAGGAAACTTCAAAAAGACTCAGACAATGTAGTAGCTAAAATATTTTGTAGGAAAAATGTTCCCAAATGAGAAAAGAGAAATGAGAAAAGAGAAAGTAATTATAGGTATATTATAAATATAAATAAATATAATATAAATGTGTGGTACTACCAGTAAAGATTGTACATAACACTATACTCCTGGCATAGTTGTATAAATCAAATATTAACCGGCTGCAAGGAGCATCTGCTCTTTGTTGTACATAGGATATTGGTAAATTGGTAAATGTATATGTAACTGTTCGAGTCTGTAGCTAAGTGCAAGTATATATATATATATATGTATGTTTGAGAGGTCGATGCGTTCGGCCAAAGGTCCTGCTTAGAGATGGTAAATAAAGTAAACTTAAATTGTTAGCGAGAAGAACGATAAAGTTAAGGCCCCATAGAGCATAGAAAACGGATGAGTTTAAACTAAAACTGAAGCATAAGCATAAATATCCATAAATACGTCTAGGTAAGTCGAAGAGAAAGTGTGTGACAAACAAAAACCAAATGAAGCGGATTGTAAAGCAAAGAAGAAAATAAATATAGATAAATTACAAGAACCGAACGGAAAGTTAATTAATTATTTGTTGCCTGTGTGCTGACTGCCTCGACCCTCCGTGGTCGAAACTTATTTGTTTGCAAGTCGGGAACAAGTTTTCCGGATTTAATTTGAATTTTCGCCCTTTCGTTTAATCTATTTTGGACATGTGTCCGAAAGGAATCCTTTTCAGCTCAGCCCACCACAGCCCACACACATGGCCAATTTAATTCGCCACTCAAACTCAAATATGCCACCCATCTCTGTGGTGCGCCTGCCAGCCACAATTCCCAACACCCGCAAGACAAACCGCAAGTGCCAGGCGAAAAAACTACTTAAAATTTCATATGCTCCTGTCTCCGCATCCCCAAACTCATTCCGCCTTCGTGCGGGCCGGCCCTCATTAGTAAATCAAATTTATTCGTGGGTGGTCGCCACGCCGCACCACCCACTCATTCGCCCACTCGAATGGTAAACCACATGAAACGTTGGACTTGAGCAGAATTGACAGCGGAAGAAAGGAAATTAGCTAAAAAATAATTGGAATATAGCCATGTCAGGAAAGTAAGTATGAGGGGACTGGGGCAAATATCCTTCAAACTTTTATCAAGGACTGCCCCGGTCAGCAGCAGGCATCGCACGTCCAGATCGCACATGAAACAGCAGTCAATATCCTTATTGCTCTTAAAAACAAAACGATCAGGGGGTTTCCTCTCGGTCATGAGAAGGCGTGGCGAAAAGTAAGTATGTATGACTGGGGAAAACATGGTGGATCCTTGATCCTTGAAGAGTTATATGCAAAGGATACAGGAGTTTTTTCCGCTCACGAGGACACGTATCACGTCTGGATCGTACGAGAATTGGCGGAGTTCTAGAAATGTAATCCTTAATCCTTGATGTCCTTGAGGATCCAGACTGTCCAATATATGTACATATGTATCTATGTTTATCACATTTGCAAGCATACACATAGCTTAAGCTGGAATAATGAATAAAATGGACAGTCAGATTTATTTAAAAAAAACATGGCATACTTTTGGGGGCTGCATTTTAAAAAAGTGTGGCATACTTTCAGGCTGGTCTATTGGGCATATGTATTACAAAATTGCGTGTAAAGAGCGTATCCTTCCAGCCCTGAGGTCCTTGATGGATTCACAGGATACAGGAGGTCCTTCCGCTCACGAGGACATACATCAAGTCAGGATCGGTTGAGAAATGGCGGAGTTATACAAATTTAATCCTTAGTCCTTGATGTCCTTGATGCGAAACAGAATGCAATAGATCGGGCAGAGTCTCCTGATCACGGAAAGCTGCGGCCTGCCCAAATCGAGCGACAAATAGCCGAAATATAGCGTCACAAAAAAAATACTGGTTTTTCTTCCTGACTCTATATCTCGGCCAAATGGGGGCAGATCCTTGAAGGACCTACTTTTTCAGGATCGTGACGATCCAGACTATCGATCGGCATGCCTAAAAAGGACATCCGAGGAATACTGGTTTTCGCAAAAATCATGATGTAACCATCATCATTTTCGCGAAAACCAGTATTTGCCGAATGTCCTTTTTTTTGATGCCATTCGATGAAATGGGCTATCCTGATTACAAAAAGACATGCCACGCCCAGATCTGCCCCTATTTGGCCGAGATATAGCTTGATTAAAAAAAACCAGTATTTTAAATATTTGGCAGCCAAAACTTTGGGACGCTATATCTCGGCCAAATGAGCTCCGATCGGCGCAGGACATACTTTTCCAGGATCGCTAGGATCCAAACTTTCCAACCGCTACAGATTTTCCCCCATCACATGGGGGCGTGGCCCGCCCTGAGCATACGAAAAAATAAAGGATTTATAGCGGGTCCAAGGCAATATCCTTATTGTCCTTGAGGTCAAACGATAGAGGACTTTCTCCCGATCACGAGGAAGTGTGGCACGCCTAGATCGGACAGGAATTGGCAGAGTTATACGCAATTTAAATATCAACAATTTCAAAAAGTTAGTTCCATAATTGGCCGTTGGAGATCATGGGGCGCTACTGTGAAAACGACGTTTTGCGCAGTGGCGCCCACATTGATATACGGCTATTTCTGGAACTACTAAAGTGATAGTTCCAGCAATGGCCGTAGGTGATCATGGGGGAGCCACTGTGCAAAACGTCGTTTTCACAGTAGCGCCATGATCAACGACGGCCAATTCTGGAACTAACTTTTTGAAATTGTTAGGCTGAAAATGGCCAATTTTCAGACCGAGTACCAGGCGAACAGAAGTCAGCAGAAGGTAGCTGGTTTTTCTTTTTTATATCATGTCAAAAGCTGGCTGATGCAAAACTGTGGGCGCGAAATTCAAATTTGCGGATTTCGTTTAATTAATTTTGGCAATATCTAAATCGCAATAGCTCCGTCAGTTCTCATCCGATCAGGACGTTATATGTGTCCTCGGGACCGGAAGAAAATTCTCGATTTTATGGAGTCCCTATAAAGGACGAAGGATCAAGGATATTTTCCCTAGTCAAAATTTTTACTCTTCTCCGCCATTTCTTATCCGATCTGGACGTGATACATGTCCTCGTAATCGGCAGGACTTCCCCCATCGTTTGGCATCAAGGACAATAAGGATATTGCCTTATAATCGCTATAGCTCCGCTGTTTGGCGTGCGAACTGGACATGCCACCCCTCCTGCTGACTGGGACAATATCCTCAATCGTCTCAGCCCATCAAGGACATAAAGGATAATAAGGATAATGCATTTTAAACGTTTTTCTTGGCAAATAAAAACTCAAACGGGTCAATGGTAATTTGTTCTTTTATTTCATGTTACATATCCATCCACAATTAACATTTAACATATCAAATTCGGCTTAAAGAGAACGCTATGTGTGTATGAATGTGTATATAAAATGTCTGCATAATTGTGCTGATGATTATACACCTCGCTGGCGGCTGCACTTCGCTTTCCGATTTCAATTATCGTCCTGTGTAACTGGAGACCGACCTGCAAGCAAACAAAGTAGAATTTCCTTTAGCTGAGTACAGTATAATTATTTGACGGCAACAATTAATTATTCAATAATTATATGGAGAGCCAAAGCACCATTGAAATTACTAGACCTGATAAATGACATTGGGCATTGAATAACATGTCTCACCTGCGGGAAACAAAGGTTAAATATAGGCAACAAATTAATTGTTAAAGGCTTCGAATGGAATGGGTATGGGTATGGCCGTGGCAGGGAGCTCATTACGCGCACGGGAATTACGGCAACGATAAATGGTGTGGGCTGAGATTGAATCAGGAATTGAATATGTGATATACAAATTCCTGACACTGGCAACATTTCTTTTTTGAGCTCGATGCAGGTGAGTATCAAAAGTTTGCCACACTTGAGGCAAAGACCGAAGGCGGAGCCTTGGAACCCACGCCCTTTTTTCTTTTGTGTAGCAGTTGGCTTGGCTGTGGCTGTGGCTTTCATGCCATCGCATAATGGAAATCAGTTCACACGTGCCAGAAATTACCCAGATACAAAACCAAAGAACTAACAAGAAATAACGAAAAGGAAAACGGAAAAAAGCAAGAAAAAGAAAAACCATTCCAGATTCGCCCTGAGGTCAGTAAATGTAAATAAAACGAACGCTCCGCCCCATTTGTCGGATCGCCTACACACACACAAATACACGCAGAGCATGGCAAAGCCTTTAATAGAAATTGCAAGCGGAAAGCAAAAAAAAAAAAACGAAAAAAACGAAATGGTAACAAAATTATGCGCGTGATTTATGCTTTTGTTGTTTGCCGGCTGCCGACCAGTCTGTTTGTGTTTCCATATTGATTTTTCGCCTCCCCCCCACCGCCAACGATGTGTGAAAATTAAATTCCCGTTTAGAGTTTTTCCCTCTATCTGCGATTAGCTGCGCGGCTGTCTGTCTCGACTGGAGGACCAACCAGCACCCTGACAACGCGCATAGCAGAGAATCGAATTGAAGCGCGCATTGTGTAAATCAGCGGCTCAATAAAATCTAATAGCCCGGGCAGATTGCGGCTCGGCACGCACCGCACCAAGGCAACGAGCGGAGAAGGGGGCGAGCCGGGCACGAAGACGGGACGGAGACGGGACGGAGACAGGACCCAGCCGGACGGAGTCTAGGGTAGGTGGTAAACATAAATTACTAGACAGGGAACAGCGGACAGGGGACAGAGACAGACACCGCGCGTCCTTGACAGTGGCAAAACCAAATGGGAGTCCCAATAAAAGCAGACAACGAGACAGTCCGCTGTGATGTCAACGGATACGAATAAGTTGTACCCTTGGGAAAAAGTTTTGGTTCATAAGCTGATGGAAATGTTGTGATTTAATGGATTAAATGTATGATAAAAATACTAATGCACTTGGGAATGTATTTATTTTGTTGATTTCCAATGTACAGAAATGTAGCTGAAAGGTAATTAAAGAGCGTTGAAAGGTCTATGAATTGTAGGTGAGTAAATGCTTGAAAAAATGCTTGAACAAGTTTAAATCACGAATAGTTTTTGGATTTTCGTTTGGTTTACTATGCAAAATAGGAACCACAAGTATTTGGCGAATATTTATGGTTATTTAAAGAACAGAATAAGCAAGCCATTTTAAAATTTAAATATAAACCACTAAAAACCATTTTAAACTTAAATACAAGCCACTAAAAAATCTCCACGAAACGGCTACCAATTGCAATTAAATTCATATTAAGCAACATTTTCAGATAAACCGAAGCAATATGGGGGATATACATAAATCCCCAGATTGACTGGAAAGGAATGCGGGAATAAAACTGCACAGCAAAAAGCGTACCGCATCGGACTGGACCGTCTCTCCTGTTCATTATCCCAACTTTCTGACAATGTTATAACACTTGCACCAGCCCCCAGCCAGCCAAGGAGCCATTGCTGCCGTCTGCCGTCTGCCGCCAGCCGCCTGCGTATTACCAAAGTGAAGCCGCTTTGGCAAATTAACTAATGACCCCATGTCGGGGTGGGCTGTGGGGCATGGAGCCCGAATCGGTACGTGACTATGGATAGCATGGGGAGATTGTTGCTGGGCAGCGATGGATGGTGGATGGTGGATGCTGGTTTGGCGGGGATCGGGCATCGGGCATCGGGGGCGTTTGTTTAATTGTCGTGCGACCCGCTTTTTGCTCCGTTTTAATGAGTCAATTTAAATTCCGATTTCGATTACGGCGAAAGCGTTTTTCGAGCTGCCAGCTGAGGCCAAATCGATGTTCATTAGCAGCAGGCGAAACACACCACCCTCCAGCACTCCTTCACACTCCACCCTCCAACACTCCTCACACTCCCCTCCAACACTCCTCACACACCATTTCCATTCTCAGATTGCCCCGCGCGTGCTCTACCACTTTGACCCGCTCCTTGCCGCTTGCTGCTTGCGCTCTTTATTTTTCCGGATCGCTTTGTTCCGTGGCATTGTCAACGCAATTAGCAGCGGGCGAGCAAGAGCGAGAGAAGTTTTAAAGTAAATATTGGCTTTTGTTTTTAACATTCAAATGACTTGGCCAGCGCGACCAGACCAGACCAGACCAGGCCAGGCCAGGTTGGTGGCCCACAGCGGGCCCACAGATGGGAACATATTTCACGAGGTCGCAGGCCCGACCGAACGCGGCTCACATTCATAATTGAAACATTCTGCATTTATTATAATTTAAATGATTATACAGATTCCAATATTTTCTCACTCTGCTTGTTTTTTTAGCGGTTTATAATTAAAAAGCAACCGCAGGTTTTGTTAGCTAAATTAATGAGCAGCGCAGCGGCGGCTCAGAGTTCTCCATTTTACATATTATTTGTGTTGGTTTTTTCGCTTTGCTTTTTGTTTTTTATTACTGGCCATTTTAATTAAAACATCAGCGTTATATTATTTGATTTATTGCGCCAACTGACAGGCAGCAACAATCGCCATAAACAAATGCATATGTAATTGCATATTTGAACTCAATTAACCGGCGACTTGACCGCACAAATTCTGCACAAATTTGTCAACCCAACCACAGGGTGGGGGAATAAAAAGGCGAGCAATGCGACGACAAAGAAGAATCCCCCAGAGTCGCCTGGGTGGCCCCGCCAGAGTCGCCTGGGGGGCGTCCTGCCAGAGCTATAAATCGCAGCCTACACTTTCAACTTGACCCCAACGGAGTCGACTCGCTGTCGTTGCGACGCAGCGCTGCATGAAATGAAATTTAGCGCAACGGCAGCGGCAGCGGCAACGGCAGCGGCCTCTTTCCATATGCTTTTTGTTTTAGAATTTTTTGGTTTTTTGCTCCAACCCCGTGCTGAACCGTACCGCACCTTACTGTAGCGTACCGTACTGTACTGTGCTGCTTTTATTTTTTATTCTCCTTTCTCCTTTTCCGTGCGTCGCTCAACGCAACAATTTATGGCTAAGCGCTCGTGTTTGGCCTAAAAATATACTATACATATGTACGAGTGCGAGTACTATGTGTAGGGTAAAAAAATATAAAACCAGTTACATAGAAACACGTCAATAAATTACAGGCGCCTGGAGAGGCCTCGCAACTCGCAGACCCAGCCAGCCAGCCCAGCCCAGCCAGCCAGCCCAGCCAGCCCAGCCCAGCCAGCCGAGTTGAACTAATGGCAGGCAGCAATATCGTTATATAACGACCAGCAAGAAATTTTCTAAAAAATTATCCGCAGGCACAGGTTGCGAAGCCAGCAATGCCCTGGGAATGGAGCGAGCAGAAGCGAGTGCATTCAGCACTCAAGCTGCAGCGTAGAATCAAGCCAAGAACAGTGCTAGCTGATCCCACAAATTCCAGCAGCTGCCTCAAGCTTTAATCGAAGTTTTCCTACTGGGTTCAATAAGCTGAATGTAGCACTTGTTTGCTGCATGTGGAGGCTGCACGATCGACAAAATAAAATTAAATAAATAAAGTAAGCCTCTCTCGCAATAGCATAAAATATATTGTCTCAAATCCTGTACTCAACTGCCGGGAATATATTTTTGGTAAGTCTCCCAAACTCAGCCTAAATCTAAGACAGCTGCCAGTACCCTCTAAAACTTGCCACAATCCATCAGCAAAGCTCCTCGACTCAAGAAGAAAGAGCTGTCCTTTCTTATGGTGAGGCGAGCGTGTTTTTGTTTTATTTGACATCCGTCAGCCTGGACAAACAGCCACGGCGAATGCATATGCCCACCCCCCCAATTTGTTTGGATGGGCCGTAAAAAATAATCACGCAAACAACAAGAAAAATAAATTTAAATTCTGTGTCAACATGCGGCTAGGGCGATGTGAGATGTTGCCAAGCGAAGCGGAGCGGAGCGACGCTGCTCCCCGAACAATTTATGCGACAAAAGCAACAAAAGCAAAAAAAAAAATACAACAAAAATAAATCGACAACAGCAACTGGTGCGAGTTTGTTATGTGCGTGTGTTAGATTGCCGGTGTGTGTGTCAGTGTGTGTGCATGTGTTAATTAAAATGCCTTAATTAAAATAATTTTCAAATATTTCGCAAGCTAAAAAAGTTTTTTAATGCAAAAAGAAACAACGAGGGGGCAGGCACACTGGAAGTGGTAGGCGAGGCAAGAGAGAGATTCCCATATATATTTTTATTTTTTTTCTATTGACTGCCGCACAGAGATTGACAAGCATGACAGGCGCAACTGCCACGCGGGGGAGTCCCGGCCGAAGTGCTGCTTGCCCCCAGAACGTATTAAAAAGTTTACAATTTCTGCAGCAGGGCAGGGCAAGGCAGAGCAGGGCAGGGCAAGGCAGTGCAGGGCAGGGCAGGGCGGGGGTGGAGCGGCGCAGGAGTCGAGTTTAATTTTTTGGTTGAGTTCATGCGAAAATTGCAAAAATCATATTCCAACTGTTTGGCAAGCCATCAAAGGTATGGCCATAACCGGAGCGGAGCGGTGCGGAGCGGAGCGGAGAGCCATGGAGTGCCATGGAGTGCCATGGATACATGGCTAGCAATGGAGTCTCTAAACTGCAACATAAAGCGGAATGGCAGACAGACACACAGAAACTTTCAAATGGGAAAAAATGCACTTAGTTTGGTTACGGTGGGGTACTGGGAGGGGAATGGACAGCGAAGGGCTTTGCTCTGGGGCCCAGCAGCAACATGTGTTTGCCCAGCCTCCCTCTATGCCCAGATCAATGTGCAGTCCCTGCTCCTCTCTCCCTCCTCCCACTGCGCAAAGCTATTTGCATAGCAAATTGAAAATTTTCCATAAACCTTTGGTATGCCCACAATTGAACCTGCGCTAAGAAGGTAACCAATTGTCCTGCACATTATGCTCTCAACTCTTTGCTTTTGCCAGCCCCTTCTTACACTTCCCTTTCTACGTCTCCTTTTCTTTATTCTTTGCTACTTTTTGGCAAGAGTTTTTTGTTTTGTTTTGTTTTATTTTTTGGTTTGTTTCCTTCTGTGGTATCTGTTACTTTTTAATGTCTTATCTACGTGGCCTGTTTGTCGGAATGAAGCTACAAAAATTCAGCACAAAACACACGCGCCATACATAAAAAGCAAGCGGCGAAACGAAACGAAATGAAATGGAACAAAACCAGCAGCGCAACAAAAAAAAGAATTATTCTTCAACAGTGAAAAGTGTGTAGCCCACACCCCACACCAGCGCACATTCGAGGGGGGTAAGCCCCAGCAGGAGTCATAATTATGCCTGGCCCATCGCGCAATGAACGCGGCACGCAAAACATTTCTCGTAATTATCTCTCTAAAACCTCCGCCGAATGCGAAAAGCACCAAAAAATTATAAAGAAGAAACACTAAAAGAGAAGGCTAAACACAGCTGGGAGTCAGCTAGGGAGTTGGCCGACGTTTTGATGCTCTCTAAATGGCAGAAAATGAAGCTCTGGAAGAGTCTTTGAGTTTTTTGGCAATTCTCATAATTTTCTATGAATAAATATTATTTATTTATTAAGATTAAATTTAATATTATATATTTAATATTTTTATTTTTTTTAGTATTTTATATTTTATATATATTTTATTTATTTTATATTTATTTTATTTATTTAATATTTATTATATATTTATATTTATTATTTATTTATTTATTTATTTTATATTTATATTTATTTATTGTATTTATTTGATATTATGAAATAATATTAAAATTAATTCAATGGAGCGCTAGCATCGGTGCCTTCGGCTCTGTATGGGCATAAATATTACCCACCAGGCAAACCACACAAAAAAGAGCATCAAAACTGCGGCAGAGACCGACACACCAACGAAAAATAAAGCAACCGCATGGCGCAGCACGTGAAGAACCCGGCAAAAATAAAAATTACAAGCAAAGAGAAAAAAGGTTCAAGTATAGCCAGCCAGAAAGAGCCAGCCAGCCGCCTGCCGCCTGCCTACAATTCCATGCCACCTGCCATGCCAACTCTTTTGCAGCTTGCTTGCATATTACTCAATTACTTATCTTAAGGCACAGGGAAAAGCGTCAGAGCTCTCTCTGCTCCACTCCTCAGCTCCATTCTGCTCTTCTTTGAGATTTCTGCCCATTAAATATGAAATATATGGAGCTACCTTAGCGAATCAATTTGCAGCATTTCCACAGCATTGCTAATCGAATTCTTTCCACCAGTAACTACAAAAAAGATTCCCCCTTAGTTCTGCAAAACATTTCTTTAGTTTCTGTTCAATATGCAGAAGTACAAATGTCAAATAATTTCGGGCGCACTCAGTGCTGTGATTATTTCCATGCTGCTCTTCGCTTGGTTCCTCACTGCGCGTAATTATCAACCAAAAAGCCTAAATTTATTTTTATTTATTTATTTTATTTTAATTTCGAAAAGAAGCTTCAGCGATACCCGACAACATGGCCTCGTCAGCGCAATGTCGCAGGCCCGCATACGAGAGGAAAGACTGTTTTATGCCGCGCTGGTACTTTAATACATTTACGGAAAACTGCGAGCGGAATTTGACTTGCAACGAGCAGGCCTACAAAACATATCTCCAGTGCATGGTCAACTGTGCCCTGTGATCGCAGGAAGGGAGTCAAAATATTAGCCTGAGGATTGCATTAAAAAATGTTTGCTAAAGGAATTTTCTTTAAATTCTCAAACGAAAGGCAGTGGTTGAGGGAAGGCAGTGGATAAGGGCAGGCAGCGGATTAGGGCAGGCAGCGGATAAGGGCAGGCAGGGGCCCTTTCGTATTGCATTTCTGATTTTTCTGATTCTCTATCAAATCAAGGCCTCACACCTTAAAGAGCTTGCCTGCCGTGAATGCCTGCCAACATTTTTCGCTGGGTTTTGTTCATGTCAGAAAAAGCCACGAAAATAAAAAAACACAAAAATCGTGAAGGAAAAGGATGAACCTTTGGCGCAGCACGACGGGTGGGCGTGTCTGCTATATGTATGTATAGCCCTGCCAGTTACGGATGCGGATGCGAACGTGTGTGTGTGTGTGTGTGTGTGTCTGTGTGTGTGTGTGTGAGTGAGGGAAAAGTTATTGTTGGTAATATCAACACTAAAAGTGTTTATGATATGAAAAATGTTGACAGCAACTGCAGAATAGATATGCTCCGACTGAGCCCCACAGAGAGTAAAAGAAAGAGCTGGCTAGGGCGGGGATATATAGAGAACCGTCATTCACTCATGTGTGTGTGTATCTGTGTGTGTGTGTATCTCTGTGTGTGTGTGTGTGTATCTCTGTGTGTGTGTGGTTTGTCTGTGTTTGTCTGTGTGCTTGTAGTTTTTATCGCTGTTGCTGACTTTGATGAAAAATATGATTATGTCCTTTATGCGAATGCCTTGCAGTAAAAATAATAATAACACAGAGATACTCATACATTCCCCCCCGTCTCGTTGTGGCATTCCCTGCCCTGCCCGCATTTTTCTCCTTTTCCTTTTCCTTGGTTTTTGTTTTTTCTTTTTTTTGGCAACATTTTTCATGACTTTTCTCAGCTTCCGCTGACTTTATTGGCTGCTCGTCTCCGGTCTGCCTGCAGGGTTAAACAGTTTGGATTCTCTCAAGAATTCTCCCTCCCCTCGCTCTCGCTCTCGTGCTCTTGTCCTCTGGCTTGTCATATGTTTGCTTTATTATGGACAACATGAAGCCGTAAGAAACACTAGCCATAACAATAAGAACGAGCTACAAACAAACTGACGACCGACGAGCAACGACCAACGACCGACGACCGACGACGAGGCCATCCTCCATGAATGCAGTCAAACGGTTGTGACCCATAAACCGACAAAGTTGCAAGTTTGCTGCTCCCAGTGGCAGTGACAATGCGGCCACGCCCACCACTGCTAGCTGCTGTAACGCCCACATATAACATGCTCATTTTCAGCTGGAACGAATGCCCCAAATGAGGGATATCTTTTCGGAGATGTTTATGAGGAAAGCCCCAAAAAAGTATGCTACACTTTTTTGTAAAACGAATTTACACTTAAAATTCGAAGAAAATATTAGAAAATTCTTATAGAAAGGTTTCCAGAGTAGTTCTCCCTTGAAACTTGCTCTACAATTTATTGTAAATTTTACACTAAGTCCCTGCAATATTCTGCCCAGTTAACAGCCCCCCACTTCTAGTTTTCCCCAGTTAACTTTTCTTGTCCCTTTACGCTCATTAAATTTGCATGCCAGCTGTCCATCTTAAAGCATTTTTACCCATCAACAATTAATTATTATCGAGCAACAAAACCAGAAAACAGACAACGAGGAAGAGAGAGACAGAGGGAGAGGGTGGTGGTAAAGGGGAATGAATGGAGCGAGGGAGTGAACATCACCACATGATTTACTTGCCATTGTTAATTTATGGGGGAGAGGACAGGAAGGACAACGAAGCAACTTTCGGCACACTTAATGCCGCAGCAATGCAATAAAAATCCAAGACGTTGGATGAAGGACGTTGTGGAGACGCCAGACAAATGCCCGTTAAATATTTAGTTGATTTAATTATGTGGACATGCTGTGCGTCGAGATGTGTGTGGGTGTGGGTGTGTGTGTGTGTGTGTCCAGGAAAATGCTAAGGAGAAGGAGCTGAAGCTGAAGCAGAAGCAGAAGCCAGCCATTAAATCAACTCAAACTATGGCCCCGCAAATTTACGAGCCACAAAGTTTTTGGCTCTCCTTTAATTGTCTTTTTCGGTTATCTGTTGCTTATTTATTGCAAATGCCATATGCCATATGACATAACAGAGGGGCAAAGAGAGAGAGTAGCCGGAAAAGGGAAAGGCAGAGAAAGAGGCGGAGAAAGAGGCGGAGGAAGAGGCAAAGAAAGAGGCAGAGAAAGAGGCAGAGAAAGAGTAAGAGCCCGAGCCCGAGTCAGAGCCACAGAAAGTGCCAGGAAACGAATGGAAAAGAAAATGTACGGGCGGGCTGTTGTTTTGTTGATTTTGCTTTGTGGTCATTTTTTGGTAAATTAATTAAACAAATAAAATAATATGTCAGCAGCAGCAGCAAAAAGCAATAAATACTAATTTGCCTGTTTCAACACAAATGTCATCTTTGTGCTGAGATAAATAAGGCAGTGGCGGCACCCAGACAGACAGACAGACAGAGAGACACCCAAACACACACAGAGAGCTAAGTGTGGGAAAATGTTTTGTGCGCTTGTGCTTTGCTTTTGGGCCCCCGTAAATTCCTTACCATTTGTTGCCAGGATACCCACACAGCTGCTGCTGCTGCTGCTGCTCGAAGAAATGCGGTTTGTCTCCGACTGGGTCTCCATCTCCCACACGGTAAGCTGAGTGGTTGATTGTTCGAGTGGCTGGAGTGCCTGGAGTGGCCTGAAGTGCCTCCCGTTGGTTGGCTAGACAACTTATCGCTGACTTTGTTGTAATTCCCCATTCAATTAATGAACCACTTTTGTGTGTGTTCCATTTCCTGCAGATTGGTCAGCAGATTGTGCGCTCTTTCGGGCGCTGTAGCTATTATTTCGCATGCCTGAAAGCATAATTATAAGTTGACAGTAGATTAACTTTAAACGATAGCCAATGAAAGGTATACAAAAAATGTGTGTGCTTTTGCTTTGATTATTTTTATGGAGTCATTGAATCCTTTGACTATCTGCTGAGCTGCTTATTCGTACGTGCAGTTATCTCTCGGGCTGCATAGATTTTATTTCGCCTTGTTTGAGATTATTATTGAGGTCGCAAATGCTTAGCCATTCAGCGAGCCGCACCCTGCGGTGCTGCTCTTACTTAACCTTTATGTGCTGCCTCCGCCCCACCCAGCACATTCCTGTTCAAGCCTCCAGACTCGTCTCCGTCTGCGGCCCACACGATGGCTAATATGCCCCCCATTGAGGCAATCCCGCCCGAGGGCAGATCAATGTTGTTTTCTCAATGATTATTATTTCTGGGCATTAAAATGTATTATATTTCTGCAGCGCCCAACCTCAGCTCCTACTCACTGGCTACCTCACTCCTGCCTGCCTACCTCCCTCCTGCCTGCCTACCGCCCTCCCTGCCTGCCTACCTCCTTCCCTGCCTGCCTCCCTCCCTCTCCTAACTCCCTCTCCCTCGCATCTGGCCTCTCGAATTATATTTCTATAAATTTAATCCCCATTAAAGAGCGGTCCGGCCATAATTGTTATTTTGCTTGTACGAACAACATCTTTTGTTTCCAGCCCAACCCCTCGCCCTTGGGGTCGTGCTCCGCTTGTTACCAATTTCCCCGGCAGCTTCAGACTTCAGTTCGGATTCAATTCACTTTTTGTTTCTATTAATGACACACACACACACAGGCAGGACACACACAGGCAGGACACACACAGGGGGGACACACACATAAAGAGACAGAAACAGAGACAAGACAGGGAGGGACTCATCCGCTGTGAAGGACATTTGGCAGTGAGTTTTGTCGGGGCCAAAAGCGTTGTCTCTGCTGGCTGTGTCGCTGTGTCGTTGTTCCTTTGGATTTATTTCACGGCACATTTAATTCCAGCACGCGCCTGCCAACATGAATTTGGCAGGATATATCCCCTGACAGAACAACGCTGACAACGAGGACAATTCGACGACAACACTCGGATAAACAATTCCCCTCGTACCTCTGTGCCTGCCTCCCTTCGTGGCAGTAATTTGTTTAATTTTAAGTAGCCATAGCCGAGCGAAAACTATTCGTATTTCGTCCCCGCTCCTCGCTCGCTGAGGTTATAAGCGGCCTACAACAGCATTGTGCTGGGGGGGCCCCCGTCGATGCTGCGCCCACACAGCTCGTGGTGCTGCTGGGGCCCACACAGCTCGTGGTGCTGCTGGGGCCTATTCCCCAGACCACTTATCAAGTGTCCTGCGACAGCCACTGGAGCACTGCGCTTGGTCCACTGTTTCCGTTGCTGTGTTGCTGTGCCGCCGCCAGGGTCATAAAAATCAAAAGAGCATAAAAATACATTTGATAACAGTGACGACTTCTGTTCTTGGTGTTTAGTTCGTTGTTTGCTTTGCGTTCCACCACACCACTCCGCCGCCCATCTGCCTGCTATCCGTTATCCCCCAGTGACCGACACAGCGACCGGTCTGTGCGCCCCTGGGCCCTGCCTGTGCCCTGACTGGGCCGTAGTATTTGCCTAAAGTGCCTCATTTCAATGTCGCCAAGTGTCAGGGCCAAGACGTGGAAGGGCCACCACTGGACATAGGAGGCGGAGGAGCAGCAGCAGGCACAGAGCAGCAGGGCACAGGGCAGCATTTGGTGGTGCACAGGAAATTGGCAATGCCAAAAACCAAATATAAGAAAAACCAAACGAAACGGAACAGAACGCAAAACGCAAAGGCAAAACGCAAAACGAGCGACAGGCAACGTCCAAAAAGTGAATTAAAATAAATTTGCTAGCGGGGATTTGGGGATTTTGTTGTGCTGCGCATTTTTAGCAGGCGGCGGCGGCGGCAGTGGCGGCCACCAAGGCTACGGCCAACGCACTCTGGAGAGCCTCGTTGTCAGGGCTGGCAAAACGATTTGGGGCAAAATACTGCGTGACAGGCGAGGCAGGGCGCATCCCTTTTGGCTGTTGAACTTTCCAGTAATAAGCCAGAGCTAATAATAGAAAAGCCGCCAAGGAAATCGGAAACTTGGCTTAAGGAGCACATTCCTTGTCGATCAGATTCACTTAAACGTGTGACCAGCCCTGAACTGTGCTTATCCCAACACTCCACACACAGCCCCACACATTCCCTGGCATTCCCTGGGATCCTCTACCCATTCCCTGGCATTGCCTGCCATTCCCTGCCTTTGCCTGCCCTGCCTGCCATTCCCTGCCAATCCCTGCCATTCCCTGCCCTTTCCTGCTACTCCCAGCCATCCTCTAACCATTCCCCGCCATTGATGGACTTATAAGACATAATAAAAATTTTCGAAAGGAATTGGCAATGTTTTTCTTTGGCCCGCAGCTATTATCTCTCCTTGAGACTGCGACTAAGAAGAGGGGCACGCCCTGCCCTGCCTCTGCCTCTGCCTTGACTGCTCGCTTTGCTGCTGCCTTTGGCATGGCCCTGGCCTCGGCTTGGGCTTCCACTTTGGCGTGCCTACTGATGCATAAGGCATACGGCATGCGGCTACGGCATTTATATAATTGTTATATCAAATATTCGACATTGCCGGCAACACTTTAAACGCTCAAAAACCCATCAAATTTATGGCTTTAAAATTGGACCAAAGTCAGCCAAGGAACGGGCGCAAGTGCCCAGCCCCAAGGGCCCCCAAAGGGCGCCCGAAGAAAGCCAAAAGTGAGAGTGAAAGTGAAAGTGTAGGCGTGGGCGTGTTGGGCGTGGAATGTGTTTTCGGGGAATGTGGTACGTTGCGGCTGCCTCTGTGTGAGTGTGGTGGACAGGCGGCCCAAAAGGCACGAGGGGCGGGGGGTCTGATTTCGGGTGATTGTGATGGAAAAGGGGATTTGTGGTTTTGGCATATCGTGGTCAGGTCGCGGTTGTTCATGGAGAGCCGCCTTGGGTTCTGGTTCTGCCTTCTGGTACTGGCAACCCCCGTGGCGCTGATAATGACGCCCGCGGCTTGTCCGGACTTTCCTAATTCTTGTCCCACTTTGGAAAACTTTACAATTAGATTCGCGCGCGCCCCGGCCATTCGCTGTTTTTGTTCGTTACACTTCTTAGTCCTTTGCAAATGGGTGATGGGGAGGGCGTGATTTATTGACAGACCGCGACGACAGCGCCTCGTTGGGCCTGGCCCCATAAATCAACAAAATATGTTACCTTTCGCCTTTAAGATCTAAACCCCAGCAAAACAAACTTCGCGGACAGCTACAGTTGACAGGCTTTAAATTCGGTTCTTATTCGCTTTTGGTTCTCCCTTTCCTTTTTTTGGCAGTGCAAATAATTATAAATAGGGTTAACGTGCGGACCCAGCCCAGGCCGAGCCTAATGATTACGACGGCATAATCCAATTTTCATTACATTTACATCAATTCAGAATGATAAATGAAATGTTGAAATAATGCTCGCAAAGCGGCGGCTTCGCTCTCGCTGTCTCTCGGGGGGCAAAACCCTTTTTTCTTGTTTTATTTTTTTCTGCACAGGCCGCTGACATTTTCCACATTTCTATTTTTTACTTGGGTTGCTGCTGACATTTAGCCCGGCTTTACTGTGGGTGTGGCAAAGGGTTTGGCTATACCCTCTAACTGGCAGGGCATTTGTGTGCTGGCAAGCAAGAAACTAGACACAGAAAATCTGAGAAATCTGCGACATGGTGCATTAAAAATAAGGAACAAAAATCAAAATAAATAAAATAATAAAAATAAAATAAATAAAATAATAAAAAATAGTAAATAAAATAAATAATAAATAAAAATTAAATAAAAAAAATAAATCAAAATAAATAAAAAATAAATAAAAATAAAATAAATAAAAATAAATAATAATAAATAAAATAAATAAATAATAAATAGTAAATAAATAAACTAAATAAAAATAAAATCAAAATAAATAATAAATAAATAAATAAAAATAAAATAAATAAAAATAAAAAATAAATAAATAATAAATAGAAATAAAATCAAAATAAATAAGAATAAATAAATAATAAATAAAAATAAATTAAATTAAAATAAATAATAAGTAGTAAATAAATAATTCATAAAATAAAATAAATAAAAATAAAATAAAATAAATAAATAAATAATAAATAATAAATAAATAAAATAAAAATAAGTGCATGCCGCATTCGTCTATTTCCTGTTCCCGTTTCCCTTTATCGTTTCATTTTTTAGCATTTGCATAATTTTCCACAGATTAAACTACAATTTATCATAATTTTTTTTTTGTTTTTTTTTCGGTCATGAGTGAATCGTTGCCTTGCGCCCGAATGCTCAAAGTGATTTTTAATAGCCCAACGGGCGACAGTTTACCCCCCAGCTGAAGTTTGCCATTATTTTCCATCATTCATTTGATGGAAATCGCTGACGATATATACATAAATACATACATACAAACGGGTGTGTAAGTATATTTAATGAGAGGCTTTCTCTCCCACTCTGCCTTTGAGATTTCTTCGTTCTGCCAAGTCAGCAGCAGCAGCAGCAGCAGGGACATTCAAAGGATGGTAAGCAAGTACATCAAAGGCGGGCAATAAATCTGAGCAAAATGCGAATGCAGCGTGTACCGAGAGGATGGCAAGCAAGTTGCTCTGGGTGTGTGTGGGAGCCATAAAAGCGATACGCACGATATCTTGACCAAACAACACAGCGAAAGAGAGAACGAGAGACAGAGAGGGTCAGAGAGTGAGAGAGTGAGAGAGTGTTTGGGGGGCAAGCGGATATATATACATAAATCCAAGTTGGAATCGGGGCAAAGCGGAGCAACTTTTGAGTGAAGTCAACACATTTTCACACACAATAAATTTTTGCCAACGTTTGCTGGAATCAGCGGAAGACACTGCCAACAACGCTGTGGAGGGCGTCAACCCATTGCCAGGGGTGTGTGGCAGTGTGGCAGTGTGGCTGTGTGTGGCTGGGCGTGGCCAGTGAGCTCGTTTGCCTATTGATTTTACTTTTAGCCAGAGTTAAAGCTCAGTCTGGGAGCTCTGCGTCTCACTCGCCATTTCAATCGCTTCAATCGACAGACACACATGAAGCTATGGGGAGAGAAAACTAGCAAGGCCAACAAACTAAATTTTGCGCTCCCAAACACCCACAGCACCCCACAGCACACAGCGCTTGGCACGCCCCGCGCGACAACCTTGAGACGAAATTGTCTCGTGTCCAAAGTTTGCGCTGCTGAGAGATTTATGGGTAGAAATCGGGCCACCATCGAGCATCCATCCCGTCCCATCCCAGCCCAGCCCAGCCCAGCCCATCCATCCATCGACCCGCAGACAGGGAAAGCGTTAATCCAAGTCAATTAGTTTCTTTGTTGTTTTCGACAGCGCCAAAAATGTTTGCCACTTAACTTTATGGAAAACTTTGAAAACTTCCCCCAACAAAAACAACAACAGCAACAGAAGCAGCAGCAGCAGCAGCAGCACCCCAGCAACAACAATGACCTTTGCATTCTGTGGGGCATCTTTACTGCGGAGGCTTAAAACTAAATTAAAACTGAGACGACACAGCCGCCTCTCGCTGTGCGTGAGTGAGTGGAGGGTGAAGCTGTGAAGGTCAAAAACTGTGACAGCCGCCAGCAGTTTTTGCAATTTTGGCTTTAATTTATGAGTTCACCTCTCATTACGTCGTCGGCCTGATGATAACCTTACGCCGCCCCCGCCCACGCCAGCGCAAAAGGTGCAAAAGTTTTCCAACAACCTGTTGGAAATTTGAGACTGGAAAATGTTATTATTAATTTAGGAATTTCGCTAGGCGTGGGCCTCAAAAAGAGTTCTAATGCAGAGGCATTGTGTGTACAGCAGGGTTAATTGTTGCATAAAAGTAGCTGCAAGTTAAATCATTTGGCAGCTGGTCAGCCAGAAATTAAATTGTCAATTCAGCATGGGGAACATAAATTTCCACGGCACTATTTGCGCATTGCTTTATCATATGCACAATTATGCACAATTCAAGCCACACAGATTCAGTAGTTAAATATGTGGGTATATTAATGATAAATAGTTTTGGCTGTGTATTTAACTCCGTGCTGAGGGATCGATCGCATTAAGCATTAAGATATATTAAGCCTTCGGTTGGGTTCGATTGCGTACATATCTGTCAACGTTTTCTTTCGAAGGTTTAATTATGTTATTACGCCAGTGAAAAATGGCATTTAATAAGGTTTTCGCGCACAACCAAAATTAGATCTGAAAGGCGAGAATGCACCGCGGAGTCCATCAAATTAATTGAGTTGAGAGGAAATGGAATGACATGATCTATGTGGCATATTAGCAGTAATATTCGGATCATAAATAGAATTTACTAAGGAATTTATAATATAAGTTTAAACTAAAGTCCAATGTCCAAAATCACTCACCCCGACTTTAGCAATCGAAAAAAGAAACAACTGGAAAAGCCTTTTGCTGTGCTCACAGCTGACTGAAAGCCACACCTGCCAGCAGGAATATTTTAGCGCGTGCCACTTGTCCAGTGAGCGAGAGACATTGTAGAATTTTTGTTTAAATGTCTGAGATGCAAATATTCCCTCAACCCAGTCCGAAGACTCATAGTAATTTATTTCTGCACTTCCAAATATTTATAAGCATTTCCCTATAAAATTAAACATATCTGAAGTAAACTATATCTCCCACGCACACCCACACACACATGTCTATTGCATATTCTAATCCAATTGGAAAATGTTTATCCCAACATTTTAAAGGAAACTTTTGCATATCTTTCCGCATGCCCTAGCCCCAACAATCCTGGCAGATCTAACGTACAGCCCCTGCCAATTCCCCCAAGAAATCCACACTGATGTCTTATTTGTTCCACGCCCAATTTCCAACCAATTCCCCTGCACTCCCCCACTCTAGTGCCCTGCCAAACCCTTCCTTACTTTTGTGCTGGTGAGATATGGAGATGCCTACTCGCCTGATTTGTTGCCATTGAATTGAATGATTTTGTTTTTCAATTTATTGGGATTTTCTTGAAGGCCGCCGCTGTCGATGCAGCAAATGCGGAAGGCCCTGCGCCATCAAAACATATAAAGCATTTTTATTATAAGTCGAGGGTTGTGGGTGGGGGCTCCAAACACGCACGATATTTATCAGAATTGATTTATTTGCTTGCCTGCCTGCCCTTCCCCTCGTTCTCCTCGTTCCGCCCTTCCACCGTTTGCCTGTTTGGTAATACTTTAAAGGATATCTGGTTAAGGGTTAAAGCCTTTGATTTCCTTACCGTTCTTGTCGGTCTTCTGCTCAATTTGCTGGTCACAACACGTTCCTGCTGCTCGGACTTTTTATTTGCCCCTTTGGCGCAGGGGCATGCTCGTAAAATATATATATATGTACATAATATATTCCTTCAAATTGTTTTCGCACGAATTTAATTTAATTAAAATGCCTTTGTTGTTCCTGCCATAAATGTTTTGTAGCGGGTTGGTGGGGTAGGTGTAATCCTAAGTGCTGCACTGCCCTACAAAATGGCAAGAGAATAAAATTTACAATTAGAAATTATAAATTATAAATTCGAATAACAATATTATACATGCAAATGTGCAAAATTGTTTGTGGGTGTGTGTGTGCTTGTGCGCTGTTACAAAATGTTGCATTCAAAATTCCAAAATTATTTATTGGAAATTATGGAATTATTTGTGCACTGAATGCCACTGGATATATATACATATATATAATTTATATTGTTTCATTGGCTGTATAAATTCTACATAATGGCTTGCTAATGCCCGATGAATTTTGGGCAATACAAATACAGGTGTTCAAATAGCCAAACGCCCAAGTGCCATTTAATTTGTTGTCTTTTTAGTCTGGCTAATAATAATAATAATAATAATAATAATGATGCAATCGGAACCAAATATAATACTATAAATAAATAAAATATATATAAAATTATAAATTATAAATATAATTAATATAATATAATTATTAAATATTTTTAAATATGAATAAATAAAATATATAAATATATATATAAAATTATAATTAATAAATATAATTAATATAATATAATTATAAAATTATAATATCTATATAAATAAAATAGATAAATAAATAAATATAAATATGATATATATATTTATATTTATTTTTATGTATCTTATTTATAAATATATTATATATTATAATTTATAAATATATTATGTAACTTAATTATATTTATAATTTTACATACATATATATTTATATATTTTATTTATTTACATTTAAAATTATTTTATATTTATATATCATATTTCATTATAATTCTGCCTTTGTTTTTAACTCAAATCTTCCACTCCTAGCTATCCAATCTCTTCTTATTTTGTTTGCTCCTATTTGTTTCTTTTTTTTTTTTTGCTAAATTGAGCTTATAATTTTCCCTGTTGTTTAGTGTAACAATGCTTGGGCACACTTCAAATAATATTTCTTAAATGTTTGCCTGTGTGTGTGTGTGTGTAGGTTTTCTTTTTATTATTTGAAAAACCGCAAAGCTGATGAACGCCACTGAGTTTTGGCTGTTGGTTTTTTGGCTTTGTTGGTTTGTCTGTCTGGTTATTAAAAATGGAGCAAAAAAAAAAAAGCAGAGCTAAAGCAGCAGCAGCAGCAACTGCAAACAAACACAGACACAAACACACAAACACAAATACACTCCCTCCCCCTTCCGGGAAAAGGCGTCGCCATCCATAAATCCCGCCAGCATTTCCACTTTTCACATGTGTATAGGTTTTTTATTGCCCCCAGAGTGCTGCTTGCTGCTGGGTGCTGGCTGGCTGGCTGGCTGGCTGGCTGCATGTGTTGGCCAAAACGCTGCTCGCGATGCCCGAAAAAAAAATAAAGGCAAAGGGGGTAAGGACCACCGAGGAGCGAACTGCCAGCGAGCTTTGCGCTTAAGTCTAATGCGAAAAGTTGTGAATAGGCTCAGTAGGAAATCCTATTTTATGGCGCAAAGTTACTGCAGTCATAAAAACGTTGGGGTTATGTGATGGGAGGAGAACAGAACACAGCAGAGAACACAGCAGAGCGGGGAGAGAGAGACCGATGGCTGGCAATAGATGGCTGCAATGGGGCCTCAGTTCAGAGGTCCCCCCTTCAACTCGTTTTTCTCTGCAAATCTTCCTTTGGCTCTTCAAATGTTAATATTTTGATTGTTTCTTGTTCTTGGCACGATTTGAAGTGTTTCTCGGTACGAAATCATAAATCATTCGCCCTGAATTAACCGCTGCAAAGGATCAAATAATTAAATACATTTTTTTGGGAATAAATCTAGGCGGGTTCTTCGCTTTCAATTAGCTACGAAAAATGTCATCAAATTATTTGGATTCTCCGAAAACCAAGCCGAGCACAATTTCTGTGTAAATTTCTGTGGCTTCCCTGCTTCGGCAGTCATTTATTCAGTTGACATTCCCTTCGATTTGCTACGCAGCGAATAAATTGCTGTGCGCGTAATGCTGGGCGACAGGGCATCATTAACAAAAACACTTTGCCTATCGAGTGTGATAAATGCCCGAGCGTAGCTGGCAGTGCCGTTCCGTCAACATTTGCTGCCAAATTGCGCATAATTTTTTGAAGGCTACTTCTGTGTTTGTTATTGCTTTTCCCCTCTTATATGCCCCCCATGACCCCGCCAATGCAGTGTTCTAAGTTGCTTTGTAAACAGGCCGCAAATTAATTGATTGTACATCATTTATAAGGCACGCGTCGGGCTACGGTCCCCCCAACCATCACAGCCACACCACAGTCCATGGCTCCATGGCTCCATGGCTCCATGGCTGTGTTGCTCTTCTTTTTTCTGTCGTGTGGTATTTTTGGGCATAATGTAGTGCAAACAGAAATGTTGCGCATACGCCGTGTGGGACAGCCGCACACACAAAACACACAAAAAGGAAGCAAAGAGGAGCAAAAGGGAGCAACGGCAGCACTGGGACTGGCATTGAATGCAAAGGAATAAAATCACATCGCAATTGCTATGCAAAATACACGTAAATATAATTTACTTTATTTTGCGGTGCTTCATTGCCTTTTACCCCACACCACAGCCGCCGCACCAAGCGCCGCAGCAACGTGCGAATGAGCGTGCAAAAATGTCAAGCGACAAAAACAAATTTCCCCCCACCACACACACATTTTATTAGAGAGAGAGAGAGAGAGAGAGCCTTGGCAAAAGCTTTTCAGTATTTCAAATCTAATTTATGACACTGAATCAATTTTCGCAGACTTTCTCTATTGGTGTTGGTGCTGGTGTTGGTGTTGGTGCTGCTTCGCATCTGTGTGCGAGTGTGTTTGCTCTCTGCGGTCAACGACGATTTTTCATATTTTTCTGCACTTTTTGCTGTTGTTGTTGCTATTGTTGTTGCTGTTGTTCTTGCTGCTCCTTTGGCGCCTGCCTCTTTGATGTCTGCCCTCGATACCGATACCGACACCAGCAGCAGCAGCCACCAGGCCAGAGCCATGGGAGCTATGGAGCTGTTGAGCTAGAAATTGAGAGCCCCAAGTCGCCAAAGCGAACTTCCTGTTTTTTGTAGTTTTCCTCCTACCCCACCGCCTATTCTTTCGACACTCTTCAGCCGCTTCTGCCTCACTTGGTGTGCCTTTTCTTTCGCTTCGTCCAAATGCCAAATTGAAAATTGATGAATGCCTCTGATTGAATTTGATAGGTGCCAAGCACTCAGTGCGGCTATTAATCTCCCGCCTAACGTATGATGTGCCCATAGCAGGGCCAGGCCCAGGCCCAGCCCAGTCCCCAACCCAGCAGGGCACTCGTCAGTGGTACTGTATGGCGGTGTAGCACGGAAATGGCCAATATGATTTGGTCACAGACGATGTAACAAATTGGCCAGGAAGCTAGCTGGCCAATACGCAAGCAATATCCGCTGGCATAAATATGGGCATTTCATTTGTAAACTTAAATGATTGCGCGTTTACTCAAAAAAGCAAGCTGAAGAATATTCTAAACATAATAATGTTGTAAAAAAAGCAGGAATATATTTTATATATATTTATATTTATATATAATATATTTATGCTTCAGGGAACACCATTCAGTGACTTCTTTGATGATTCTTCAATGGGTTTTGTGACTATCCTTAGACTATGGAGTAGCCTTATGGACTTGGCTTTGCAAGCCCAGCAAATTCCTGACATCAAATTAATAAATAAAAAATAAAAAAATAAGCAAAGCAGTTTATTTTTTTTTTTTTATTTTTTTATTTTATTTTTTATTTTATTTAATTTTTTATTTTATTTTATTTTTTATTTAATTTGTTAAAATCCCATTCAATATTCTGATCAACCTCTTTCAAAGATTTTTGAGTAATTTAAAAAAAAAAAAATAAAATAAAATTTTACCCTGAGGCCTTTTGCAGAAGTACATTGAATGGAAACATTTCTGGGAAAACCTTCGCTGGATCAGAGATTAGAAGAATTTAATCTAATTAAATCTAATTCTGCTAAGCTCTTTCCAGCGAAGGTTCTTTAAGAAATATTCCCACTGAAAGTTCTTCTGCCAAAGACCTTATTGGAAGCTCTTTCCCATCTAAGCTCAAGTAATATTCACTTTTCCAGCTGCCCAGCATCGAGCAATCATTAATTTCCTTTAATTATAGCAACAACAATCCTTAACATATGTATGTCCTCCCCGCATGAAATATATCCACCAATCTACAGTCTACACTTTGTTACCTCAGAGTATCTCCAAAGTCGTGCATCATTCACCATTTTCAGCACTTCCTTCCTTGCTTCCTTTCTTTCTTTTTTATCATTTATGAACGGATCTCAACGCGCGCGCTTTCCCTCTCTCCCACTCCCACTCCCACTCTCCCTCCCTCTGTCTCTGTCTCTGTTATTGCAGTGTGAATTTATGGCCAACAGATTGGTGACTACACATATCCCTCGTACACACAGACACGCGTACATATATATATCCAGAAAAAAACGTATCTACCGCGCACTTTTATGCGCTTTAAATACTGCCATTACGCCCACATGCCGCCCATTTCTTAGTGGCATTGCTTGGTGGCAGCATCATTTCCGTGCCTCCCCTGCTGCAATTAAACATGTTGAGCACGTCAGGTTTCAATGAAATCGATGCGGCCGCGACAGTCACGTGCCTGAGATATTGAAAATTCAATCGTTGCCATTAATGCGCACAAATCTTGAATCTTTTTCGGGTAGCTAACATCAATGCGATAATGGAAGGGCGGCCAGGGAGAGCCAAGGGAGAGAGAGCGGCAGACAGGCACACCGGAAGGTAAGCTGCTTTGAATTTTTCAACATTTCCGCTTATTATTTTACGTGTCGGATTTGCATTTGCGTGTCACGCAGCATCGAGGCAGCATCTTTGGGAGGCAAAGATACCCGATACACCAGATTCCAGTTACCAGTTACCAGTTACCAGATAGCAATCGCTAAAGCGAAGCGCAGAGTCCGCCCAATCATTGCTCATGTTTATGCAAATTAAAATATGTGCAATCACACAATCACACAATCACAATAACATTTTTAAACCAAAATTATTTGCATATTACAACGACAATTGTGAAAATGGTTGCGGCCTATTCTTTGTCTCTCTCTCTCTCTCTCTCTCTCTATCTCAATCTCTCAGGCAATTTACAATAAAAGTTTATAGCAGCATTTTTCAAATGAAAAGAATATTGAAGGAGTGAGAGAGCGAAAGCAGATCGTAGAGTTTTCATAGAGCTTCCATAGATGTGACAAATTACAAGCGAAAAATATCAGAAAATCAAAAGGGACAGCAACACACAAAAGATTTCATCGCCAAACTGATAATTGGACATCAGCCAATGAGCGATGGGAAACAAATCCTCAATGCCCACTCCATATATAGTATTAGAAGTCCCTTGGCCAGGCAAACAATCAACAAGCGATCAATCAGTTCAATCAAAGCAGCAGCAGCAGCAACAGCAGCAACAGCAGCAGCAGCAACATGTGACAATGGCTCCTGCTCCCCCATTGCTTCTATTGGCGGACAGACAGACACTCGGGTTTCAGTTTAATTAGTGGGTGGGGTAGTAGGCCTTGTACATCCATCATGTCCCTGGACAGGAGAGACAGAGAGAGGGGTAGAGAGAGAGAGAGAGAGTACGCGTATCAATATGATTTGCAATCGCAAAGTCAAGCAACTGCCCCACCGCTCATAAGTATCGATAGATTAATCATCAGGGAAAGTGCTGGTGGTGTCCCATCTATCCCATCCTATTCCTATTTCTATTCCCCCCCCTGCAGATAACTTCAGCTCGTAGCTCTGGGGGGTGCTGGGGGGTGGCTGGGTCTTTGTGACTTTTGTGACCTTTTTGGCATGCAATTTTAATGCGTTGCGGGCAGCGAGGGAAATGTATTTAAATGATTTCCAGCCAGAAGAAGCCAGAAGCCAGAAAAAGTAACGAGGACGGGGACACTTCATTTTATATGCTGCTGCTGCCGCTGCTGCTGCCGCTGCTGCTGCTGCCACATACACCAAAAGTGAAACGAACAACTTTTACGAGAGAATTGAAAACTTTTGACCCCTGGGTTCGACGGGTCTTGTGGCTCCGCTCTCGTTGGCTGCGTGTGGCTGTGGCACTGGCAGTGGGGCACACAACAATACAATCAACACGTTTCCACAATCGATCGATTTCATGAGCAATCAAACGTTGTCACATCCAGAGCCCCAGCGATGTAAAAGTTACAGCACAAGTTCAAAGTTCTTAACCCACAAGGCAGGCCAGGCAGCAGGCACCCCCACCGCCCCACCGCCACACCCCCCACACAAAACAAAAATAAAAATAAAGATGAAAAGAGAGTTAGGCAACAAACAAAAAAAGCGACACCCAAACCAACAAGCAGTGAAAAATGTCCAGCAATAAAATGGGAAATCCATTTGGCAGCCCCCGCCACGCCACGCCCCGCATCAACTGTCCCCGGCTAACAAAACTGTGACAAAGGCGACAAAATAAAAGAAGCAGCAACAAATTTAAATTCAATTGGCGCCTTCAATTTTTGCACTTTTCTAAGTTTTTTTTTTACTTGAAATATTAATTTTAAAATTAATTAAATTGCGCAGAGCGTGGACGCGTCTTACGCTGCATAAAAATTATTAAAAGAGCAATAAATAAATGCGTTTATTATTTTGGGCATTTATCTGCCAACATTGCCGAAATATTGTCTCAATAAATAAAATTAAATATTTCTTTTTACTTTTCTTTTCTTTTCCAAGTTTTTTTTTACTTGAAATATTAATTTTAAAATTAATTAAATTGCGCAGAGCGTGGACTAGTCTTTAGCTGCATAAAAAATATTAAAAACAGCACTTAATAAATGCGTTTTTTATTTTGGGCATTTATCTGCCAACATTGCCGGAAATATTGTCTCAATAAATTGAAATTAAATATTTCTTTTCACTTTAAATTTCGTTTAATTTATTTTATTTTGTTTTGGGAATTTTTCTGCCAATATTGTCTGAAGTATAGTCCCAATAAATTTAAATAAAATCTTTGCTTTAAACTTTAAATTTCGTTAAATTTATTTATTTATTTTATATTTTTTTCTCATAGTAAAAAAGGGCACTCCAGGCAAAATAGTGCAGCTCATAAAGTACCCTATAATCATCACAGACGACCCAAAGTAAAAGCAAATCTACACAATGCCTCAAATATTTATAGCTTAACCGGCAGTCAGCACCCTGGGAACCATTCACCGACACCAAGCGCAAGTCCAAGCCCAAGTTCATGATCCCATGAACCAGCCCCCAACCACCAGCCCATCCTTCGATTCAGCAGCAGTTCCGTTAAAGCAGTTGCCTTATGGCCAGAGCCAGTGGCTAACGCTGACGCTGAAGCTCAAGCTGTGGCTGAGACACTGCCTAGTAAAAGTTAACAAGAACACGTAGTAAAGATTTTGCCGTTTAGGTTTTAATGCGATTAGAGTGGCAGCAGACAACAGCCAACAGGCCGACAACCACCAGCGGACTCGGCAATCGAGTGTCGGGCAGGGCACAAAATCTTCGCCTTGGCCCTGTGATTTATGGCCTAAAATACACGTAGCCATAATCGATGCTGACCCACAAGCAGCAGCAGCGATGGCTGAGCGTTTGAGCAGGAGCTAGGCCAAGACCCACTCTGGGGTGCCCACACAATATTTAAGTTTAAAAATTTATCAATTGGATTTGCAAACTGCTTTGTCATAAGTTCTCTCAACCTTTTTGCACTTTTCAAAGTCGCAAGACGCAAGAGGCAAGGAGCCGTTCCCTTGCCCCGTCTCTCCAGCGACCAAGTCCTTGCTCGCTTGGTGACTAGTTATCGCGTGGACCTGCGGCACGTGCCAGTATTTTGTATTTGATTTACTGCCGGGACTCAAGAGATTTGTCGGTACGGGAAAGGGCATGGGGGAATGGTGATGCGATTCCTTTGGGAGCTGAAGGAATTCCATCTTAATTTGCGTGACGCAGTGGCAGCACTCAAAGTACTAGAAAGTAGTTTTAAATCAGTCACAGAGTTTTCAGAGAGAAAGGAAAAGAGTGGAGTGTGAGGAGTGTGTGTGGAGCGCTCTTTTTCGCATCCAAACAGAAAGGTAATTGCATTATTTTTGTCTGTAATCCCAACTCATCGCTCAGCTCTTTGCCATTCATTTCGGCTAATGAACTCAATTATAAGTCAATTTGGCGGCTAATTCGATGCCAACCAGAGCCGGCCCCAGCCCCAGCCGCAGCTGCAGCCGCAGCCAGCCCGACGCTCGATAAGGCCTTCCTTCTGTTTGTTCTCTCGTCAATGGAAAACCGAAACCGAGTGAATGGTAACCAAAATATTTCATGTCACTTAAATTAGTTAATTTTGCGCATAAATGCATAAATAAATGTGCGACGGACTGCGGTTTGTGTTGCATTTTGCACGGGATTAACTTTGCACAGCAACACTCGACTCGAACGAGTCGGTTGGCTGGTTGTTTTTCTCATAATTATTATTCCGTTTTTCAATATTTAATTTGTTATTCCAATGCCCCCCACGCCCCTCTTCCCAGCCCAGCAATGAACGCACTTTTCGACTCATTTAGTGTGTGGCAATATTTCTAATTAAAGGTTGCAAACAAAATCAAAACAGCAACAAAAGCAACAACTGTGTGTGTGTGTGCCCCTCTCTCTCTCTGTGTGTTTGTATTTGTTTTCTCTGTTAAGTATGGCCATGATTTATGCATCGCTGCTAAATGTTGCTGAGGTTTCCATTCGCAGCCGCGTGCATTTTGCATTTTGCACTGCGGCCATGTGGCCAGTGTCAACTGTGCGGCGTCGCATTTTAAATTGCCATATTCCATGCACGCATAATTGAAGCTATTGATTGTATCGCGAACAGTGGGCGCAACACTAACTACATAGGGGGTGGGGTGGGGTGGGGTGTGGTGGGGCAGTTGCATGCACAGAATTGGATAACTGAAATTGAGATTTTGAGCCTAATGAAATGAATGCTGCACATTGGGCAACAACAGCACACAATTATGTGTGCATGCATGTAAGGGGCAGAGGGTCGGTAGTATGTCATTATTAGTGGAGAAAAAATTAGAGAGCAAAGGAGAGAGCGAGCAAGCGAAAGAGAGCAAAAGAGAGAGAGAGAGAGTGGCCATATTACTGGCATATAAAGTTAATAATTAATATATTTTAATTTTAATATTATGTATTAGAGAGAGATTAAAATAAAATAATATAATATAATAAATAATATAATATAATATAAATATAATATAATATAATATAATATAATATAATATAATATAATATAATATAATATAATATAATATAATATAATATGTATAATAAAATA